>HG995427.1:0-2400000 GCA_905333125.1 Pheosia tremula | reverse complement strand
TTGTTTTGCGAGATTATTATTATTGATGGAGACATTCATTAGTGTTCTTTAGATATGGACTTATAATATCTGCATAATAAGCAATTATCCTGACATATCGTACCAGCACGTCAAGTGCGAGCTAACTGTATACTTTATAGTCTACCGTATTTAGACCAGAAGGCTCAAGGTCGCTCAACGCGCAATGGAGAGAGCTATGCTTGCGGTTTCGCTACGCGATACAATCAGAAATGAAGAGATCCGTAGACGAACTAAAGTAACCGACATAGCTCAAAGAATTTCAAAGTTGAAGTGGCAGTGGGCGGCACATAGCTCGCAGAACCGATGCCCGTTGGGGCAGAAAGGTTCTGGAATGGCGACCACGAACCGGAAGATGTAGTGTAGGACGGCCCCCACAAGGTGGAGCGATGATATCACACGCGGCGCAGGAAGCCGGGGGACGCGAGTGGCGGAGGACCGGGATGTGTGGGAGTCGTTGAGGGCGGCCTGTGTCCAGCAGTGGACGTCTATCGGCTGATAGATTAGATTAGTATTTAGACAGTTTGTATGTAGAATTGAACAGCACGTCTAGCGGACGGTATTCAAAACTTTCAAGTCTCCACACAAAATGTCCAAATACGGCAGACTATAAAGTGTACGGTTAGCTTACGAACAATCTCGCACTTGATCTACTGTAGTCTGTAGTCTGTAGTGTGTGTGTGTGTGTAGTCTGTACTTGATCTTACCATTTTTTCTTCCTTGAGAATCACTTCTGTACCCAGAATCCGTTGAATAACCATCCGTACTGATTCTCCTTTCGTTTCTATTCAAAAAACCCTTGACTTTATTCAACTCTTCGAGGATTTTAAACGGTATCACTTCTTCATTGTCTTCCTCAGCTAAACGTATTATCTGTTTATTTTCTCTTATTTCTTTATCTAACTCTCCATCTTGTGTTGTAGAGGTCATTGCATTAAGAGATGTATCATTATCATCATTGTTTTCATTTAATATCTCATCGTTTTGTGAAAATATATATGTATGTTGACTCTTTTCAAACGATGGCTCTGTTATGTTTGGCATTGTTTCGGATATTTCATTAATTTTGCTATTACTAATGATTATTTCGTTATTTTCTACATGTGTTAGGGCTACTTTAGGTGCCAGATTGAATGTTCCTATACTATTTACGACTATATTTATGGATGGATTATTTGATTCTGTGTTATCAGCGTTTATAATAGTTTGATTACTCGACCCAACATTGAAAACATTACCGGTATAATATTCATCAAAATTTTGCGCGAAAATATTTAAGTTTTGAGAAATTTGATTGTGTTCTGTTACGGCCAATGTATTTGGATTTTCGTCGCCATTTTTAGAATATAGTTTTGCAGTTTGTCTATTCCCGGAAACGATTTGATTTGATCGTTGATCGTCATCGCGTACTACGCTCCTATGATTCATAACTTGACTTTTATCCGTAACATTTGTTAATTTTATTTCATCATCATTATTTTTAACATAGCCCTCTGAGGCATATTTCAAAGGACTCCAAATATTTGCAGTTCCATTGAGATTTTCATTAGTTTTTTTAATAATTCCACCATCTTCTAAAGCATTTTCTATTAATATTCTTTCGTTATCATTAATAGCATCTAACTCATTCATATTAGGGATTTTATTTATACAACAATTGCTATTTTGGATTCTATCTGTTCTGTTATTAATGGCAACACCGTCACTAACAGTTATATTATCATTAACGCCGTAGAGTCCTTTAGGTATAATTATATTACTCTGACTTGGACTGAAATGGGTGTTTTGAGTACCACCATAGATAGAATATAATATAGTTTTCTGTGAATCAGTAGTAATAGGGGCTTCAACTATATATCTAGGTATACTATTCTCTATATCCGGAGTATCGCAGTATGTCGCATCATTGTCTATGGCCTGTTCTATGACTGGGTTATGAGAATGGGTTACGATCGGGGTTGGGTTTGGAGTTTGTGATTCCCAATATGTTGATTGGCTTAAATTGTCGGGAAAATGCGGCGTTGATGACTAGAATGAAGAAAACGAACAGTTATTAACATGAAAAACGATGACAAATGAATTTAATTTCAAACAAATGGGGGAAGAGGAACCCACCACTGACCCTCGGCTTGTCAACTTCTCCAATTATAAACCAAACAAGTTGATCGATAATTAAAGAAGCCAGCAACACCGAACTCTAAGATGTTAGTCGAGAAACTATCTATTACGAGTTTCGGGACCCCAATTAATATGCAATTCTCCGCGAAACGATGCGAATCTAAAAAAGTATTCCACACGTGTTTCCCCTCTAATCGAGGCATCCTCAGGACGGCTGGGCTACGAATGAGCTAATTTAACTAATGAGAATTAACTCCAGCGAAAGCTAATTCTAACGTTACCTGTGTCCATCTCACTGCGGTTTGATCACCACTTTTTTCATTACAAACATCAATTTCATCATCATTTTCAAAATTGTAGTCTTTCAGTATAGTTTCACTGATGTTCATTAGATCATTTTCATCACTGATCATCGGCTCATCATCTAGATTGAAGTCATCACTGTGTATTGTCACATCCAAGTCGTCATCCATTGTAAGGTTCATTTTATTTTTTAATTCATTCATATACTGTTCGGTTGTTGTTAGATTTTCTGGTTTGGTTCTTAAAATGGCGATGGCTGTGCTCAAACGATACTTTTGTATCATGTATTCAGCTGTGTGTAAGAATAATAAGTAGTATTATCGACTTAATAGCGGTGCCCGCAAATTTGTGTACTTTATTTTTTACACCTATACCAGGGGAACCCTTCCACTTTCCAGGATACAACATTTCCTGGACGTTGATCTAGTTATAAGCTATCACCATACAAAGTTTCATCAATATCCGCCCGGTAGGTTTCCAGTGATGCGCCAACAGACAGATGTTCAACTACCGACACGACCATGCTACTGTCCTATTATGAGCAGGTTCCTACCCGGTTCGTGCTTCTGGTATTCTGATACTCAATAATGTCATACTGGTACGGTGAAGGAAAACATCGCAAGGAAGCGTGCATGCTTTTCGGAAGCCGTGTGAAGTTCGTTTATTCGCACTGGGCGAGTGTTATGGATTATGGCAAGAATTCCCCTCTCATTGAGGGGGAGTGTGGCTGGTATGGCAATAGGCTTGCCCCTATTACATTGGGGCAATTAGTGAATTGTGGGCACGTCTGCCTACTCTGGCGAATAACAGGTGTGATGCTGGCTTTGTCATGTAGCATACAAACACGACTATGTCAATATTATTACGAACTAATCGTCCTGTTTCGTATGCTTGAATTGATAGGTGAAATAAAGATACATACATAGACTACGAACAACGAGTCGTGAACCCGCGGAAGTTGGCGTCAACATAGAACATAATTTACGAGTAAATTATGTTCTGCGCAGCCACTTGGCACTAACTTCCGCGGGTTCACGACTCGTTGTTCGTATTGTACTTATTTAATTTATAAATAGGCAGGTGCCAGGTACTTAAACGTCTTGAGAATACATAAAAAATTAACATACCGTAATCATCAAAACTCATTTTTGATTATTTAATATGTGTCCTTATTAATTAACATACTGATTTTATTTATATCGTAAATAATAACCGCATTTTTAAACTATATTTTAAGTTTCGCGCCACCAACTTTTTTGGTTTTCTTTTTAAATTACCTAATCATAGACCATTTACTTATCTATGGCAACGTAGGCGGAGAATGAATCTACGTATGACAAAGGTTTTTTTATATACTTTTTCTATTGAGCCATTGAATAAGTATGTGTGTTTTTAGTTTTTTTCCAAGAAGGTTGTATTTTTTTTATTAGGTACATTTAAAAACAATGTCAAAGTCAGAATCAATGAAACAGCTATGTATCCAACGAAATGTATTATATTTCATTATATTTCCTTTATGAATGGCGTTATATACAATTTTATTCGGAATCAGCATATTCATGATAGCTTTGGTCATGGCTATTATTAAGAAAATGTTTTTCCATTGGAAGGAGGAGCACAAGATTGAACAAATGAGTTTGCCTGCTATAGATAGACCTGGTAAGTACCTTTCTCGGGACAAATTTATTTTGGCGCCCTTCACACTGTCAATCAGGATCACGATACTGTACTCTCGATTCAAAGGCGATACGGGGGAACGATCTTCTGTGTATTTCTTCTTTTTTCTTTACGAAATGAAATGCGATGAAATAAAATGGATATGAATATGGCCTCACCCACACCATTGCGAGTATTCTACCAATGTCAAATATTTAATAACGGTATCAAATTCAATAAATTCACATTATAAATAAGAAATGGATGATGACATGACAATGAGTGTCCTTCTGTGTAAAATAATACCAGCCCTTTTAAATGTCCCATTGCTAGGCACGGGCCTCCCCTCAATGCCAGGGGGATTAGGCCATAGTCCACCACGCTGGCCCAGTGCGGTTTGGCGGACTTCACACATTTTTCGAGGGATTCTCTCAGACATGCAGGTTTCCTCGCGATCTTTTCCTTCACCGTTTAGCAAGTGATAATCATGGTTGAAAATGAGATTCACACATTAAATCCAGAAATCTCAGAGGTGCAAGCCGGGGTTTGAACCTGATCCTTGTTACCGAGGCAAGCGTTCTACCACGGCTATCACTGCTTCTGCTGTCCGTATGTGTATTTATATTCCAATTCCATTTAAAAATTATGGCTCCATCGTTTACCGATGATACTGCCAACGACAAGTGTAGAGGAGATTAAAAAAACACAGAAAAAAAAATACGGTTACATTAACAATTATTCGATAAGTTATTTCAATTATTTCAATTGAGCATACGTGTATCTATATATTTTTTTATTACATTATAGGCAAGTATTTGATCTCGATCTCACCTGATGGTAAGTGATGATGAGATCTACGATGGAGCATACTTGCCTAGGTAGGAAGGCGGCAGTAGATCGAGACGCTACATTCACTAGGCATATGCAGCGCAGCTGATCTGACCCGCCAACATCATGCCGGAACACGGCTAGGCCGCTTGGCGACATGGCTTTGTTCAGTGGGTGGTGACTAACCACGGTCGAAGCCTACCAGCAGTAGAGTTGTCACCTAGTTGGCACCACCCAGGGTCACGTGTAGGCTATCTCGAGGGTATTTAATTCTCCTACGGACGAAGGTGACTCGACCCCAAAAATCTCTATAAAAAAAACATCTAAAAAAATGTAAAAAAAAAATCCATATATAATTATTTACTCTTTCCCAGCTGTCAGTGTCATGATATGCACTGAGAAGTGTGTGATTCGCATGCGCCGGTACGCCGGCGACGCGTGCGTGTACGACGCACTCAGCAAGAGCGACGAGAGTCTCACCAAACGCAATCTCGAGTCTCTCTACACCTCTCCAGAGAACACTCACTCCGATGACACTGCGTCCAACACTGCGCTAAGAGTCTGTTGACTAATAAAAAGTAGCAGTATTATCTAATATTGACAGTGTGCAATGTACAAAGTGAAGTAATGTACCTATACAAATACTATACCAAGTCAGGGTAATCGAATGTAGCCTTGTAGCGACATAGATGGCGCTGCAGACGCGTTCGGAACAATTGACAGTTCTCCGTACAATCCTGAAACGCGCTATAAGAGTTTTCGGAGCACGTAAGATATATACAAGATCCCGACAATAACTGTCGGGGCATAGCGGCCGCCCCGGCTGGCTGGAAAATCTTCCCTTTCCGCTAAACCCTAATACCGACACTTGCTCCATAAAGTAGCCGAATACCTAATACTGAATCACAGTAGCTTGAAGAAATTACCTTCAGAATCCGAAAACACATGCATGCATTTTACTGGCATTACTAATTGTTGTACGCAGAATCCACGTTCATTTTATTTAGTAGTATTTTATCTAAGATTTTATTATGTATATTATTTACAAATATCTACTACTACTTACTATTTCAATATATCTACTGTTAAGTAGCTGTCTTCTTTATTTTTTTTAGGCTGGCAATCGGCTACAAAGTAGTGCCGTTTTTGCCAGTGTCGGGTATTTCTTCATAATTGTTATGAAATTACAAGAACCCCTGATGGATGATGATGATGATGATGATGATGAAATGAATCCCCTACCCCTATCAGTGAAAAATTACCGGGCATATTGGGAGAACTTGAAAAGTCAAGTTATACATATTCATTTCAATTTCCTTCACTCGTGCACGTTTATGAACACAAAATGGTTAATATCCCACTAATATTACACATTATTTAGCGGAGAAACACATTTTTGGAAAATAAAACAAAATTGACAACTTTACGGTTCAGATTCCCGCCAAAAAGAAATGTTTTACCGTCTCGTGGTGTCATAACAAAACCTCCAACAACAAAGATGATATCAGACGTCACTTAAATGAAACCATCGGAATTTAAATCAATCCATAATATGACCAAGTTGTATGACTTTGTCCTTTGCCTGCCTATTGGCGAATTAAAAAACAACAAAACCTCCAACCCTAACCCAACGAGTCTCTATTCATATATATTTAACAGTTACCCTGTTACCTTGCTATATTTTATTCTGTGGACCAGTCCCGGGATCAAATCCCGGTAGAGTCAACGCTATAATATATTTCAAAAAGCTAGTGACATCCAGAAATTTGATGTAAACATTTGACAAAAGGTGTTGAAAAAAATCTTTATTTAAATATTTCTATTCTTCCTTCCAATGAACCTTTTTATTTTTAGACCTAGTATTTTGGAAGCATTTGACGCCGTAAACACTGTTGATCTTTACTATGTCTAGCTCGGATAGAAGTTCTTCATTCTGGCCTAAGCCCTTCATGATGGAGCCGTCTGGGTCCTGAAAAAAATATACCCAAATGAGATTAGAAATCCACTGTAGAATATAACCTAATGATCAACCACTTTTTATTTTTAATGTGTTTTTCTTTGACGAAAAAATCAACAAACACATTTTGAAGCATAAAAAACCAAGCTGATTTGTATAGTACACGAGTGAACGCAAGGACGTAATTCGCGTTTAAACAAAAATATTGTTTTTTTGGGCTCGAAGATGTTGTTCGCGACGCTTATGGTCCGTTTGTATTGTATACTAGCCGTTGCCCGCGACTTCGTCCGCGTGGTATTTAACAAAGACACAACCGTTGGCAACAGCCTGCTCGCACTTTCTCAGTCCGCGGGACGCATTTCAGGTTGTTGCTATCAAACTTAATCAGGCGCAGCGCTGCAACATTGGTTTTTTTTTCGTGAGATCCTTTTTGTTCTAAAATAAAAGTAGCCTAAGTTACTCCTTGTTACATCAGCTATCTGCCAGTGCAAGTCCCGTCAAAATCGGTCCAGCCATTTCAGAGATTACCCGGAACAAACAGACAGACAGACAGACAAAATTTTTAAAAAAGGTTGTTTTGGTATAGGTACCGTGTATACATCCAAATGCATTTAGTAAAAAGCGGTTATTTTAATATTACAAACAGACACTCCAATTTTATTTATATGTATAGATATCTAAAGGGTATTCATTGAATTAATTATAGCTATTGAAATACTGGACACAGGTAAAATGATCACTTAGTTGTGGGAGGGGCGTTTAGAAAAAAATAAAAGCCGTTAACATTTTGAATTTCGCGCCATGACCTGAGAGTTGCTACCTCACATAATATTCCATACATAGACGAAAATATCCGTCAATTTTACTTAATATTTTGTTATTCAATTATTTTTTGTAGCTGATACAACAGATCAGTAGGGTTAGCACGAACGTCTAATGTGATCGTAACGTCATCGAAAAAACATTCTGTCACTTTCATACTTATTTATGAAATCTGTAGCGTGAGAGGGATGGAAGAGGTTACGTTACCCAAACGGTATGTAAAAAAGATTGTGTTTGAGTACAGCTAGAAGATATTCCCTTCATAAAAGATACTTACATGTTCTTTAAACGTAGCGACAGTGGATATGCCAGTCTTGCCAATCTTTCGCCAGAACTGCCAGGCGGGGTGCGTCGCGCTGTGGTAATCGTACGGTAAATCCAGGGTTGCGTCCTCACGGATCTTTTCGAAATGATGGAGTTTATCTGTGAAATAATGCTGAGGCTACAGTACGTCGAGTGGGAGTTTATTCATTGGCTAACCGTATACTATAAACCCTACCCTCGGACTTATACACGTTCTATAACTCTATCAAACATTTTCAATGACATATAGTGATGAGTCTTGCGCTCGAAGCTCAGTATGCAAAACTCGAAAGCAAAACCTGCTAAGTAATCGTATCGTTATCGAAAATGCGTGTTATCATTGTCATTATTGTGTATAAAATTTGTAATGTGAGCGGTGCAGAACACTTTTTCATAGTTTGCGTAGACTACTAGCAGGAAACAGATATTGTATGGGATATATGTCAAAAGTGACAGTTACTATGCGGGTGCTGTTCAATCATGAATCGATTGTGTTAGCAGACTTGGGACCAGCTGGTGTGTTCGTCCGGCTCCATCAGGGACTCACCTGGTCTCACATGCCGCATGTGAACTCGGATATGTTTGTCCCGGTCGTGCCGCGACACCTCGAAGTAGAAGCCGAGCATTGCCATCACCATCATGGCGGCGTGCTGCCGGTGCTGGCCCCCGCGGAACAGCTCCACGGCACCGAAGTTCTGGTGGAGGATGACTTGCACCATGGTATAATAATAGACTACGCCTGCACAGCCGGCCGTGACAAGACAAAATATGAGAGAACTCTATTTTGTCTCATTCCCTCGTATGAATTACAGAAATGTCGGGTGAATGCTGGCTACCGATCGCTTGATTTTCTTTGCCTATAAAATTCGGCCGGTTTGTAATTCATGGCAAGATTTTTATTTATGTTTGTGCCTAGGTAGGGATAACAGTCAAGTAAAAAAACAAATACGGGATCATGTTATAAAGCAATAGTTTTATTAGCAACAATTGGGTCACACACAATACAATAATTAACACACATACATGGATATAAAAAAAAAACAAAACATAAAACTACTTAAAATGCAATATTTTTCGACTAACTTGTGAAAAACTAATACAAAAGAGAATGTTACTTACTAAGATATTGATTCAAAGATATTATTGGTTTTAAATGAGCTAATTTGGCTCGTACCTAAATCATCAAATATTAGGTTTCTCTAGATCTTCCATCGCCGCCTTTCAATTTTCTACTTCTTCAATCGTAGCCTGCTCGTATTCCTCTAACTCTTGATATTTTTCGTTCCTCTGTCTCTTTGGCAGTTCCCTCCACGGTTTATCATAAAACTTCCTCATTATACAGGACCACCTTCTCATTAATTCTGTCATCTTTCTCTCGAATTCCTCTCTGAGTGACTCCATATTCATATCTAACCATTCTATAGCATCATGAAATTCTCTGACCATAATATCTTTCTCCCTCATCGTCAATCTCTCCCCTTTCTCTGCCACAGTTCTCTTTACTTCGTAAATGTATGATTCTAGTTGATTTCTCACTTCGAATCGTTTCTTACTCTCTCTGTCTTCTTCTATAAACGCTTCTGCATCAATCATCATTTGATTTATTTGATGTTGATTCAATCTGTGCTCGTTACTGATAGTTATACTCTCAATATTACATGTGCTTCGATCTTTAGCTGTTACGCTAAGAATACAACTAGCGTCTACGTCGAAAGTAACATCAATTTTAGGGATACCTCTAGGAGCGGGTGGTATGCCATTGAGCTCAATAACTCCAAGTAAATTATTATCCTGAGTTAAACTACGTTCTCCTTCAAAGATTTCAATGGTCATACTAGTCTGGTTATCATTTAGAGTGGTAATTTCTTTGGTATTCTGGCACGGTATTGGTGTATTTTTATCGATGACTTTGAACATCATTCCTCTGGCTGTTTCTACGCCCAGTGACAGTGGAACAACGTCGACAAGTAGCAAATCTTGGATCTTATCGTCATTTTGACCGTTTAAAATGGCAGCTTGAATCGCTGCCCCGCTCGCTACAGCCTCATCGGGATTTAAACAAGTAGTCAATTCGCTGCCATCGAAGTATTCCTTCAACAAACTCTGTATTTTTGGTATTCGTGTGCTTCCACCAACCAATATAACATTATGAATCTTAGTTTTCCTCATTCTAGCATCCATTAGAGCCTTCTCGACCGGTTTTAAAGTATCTCTGAACAGGTCGGAGCATAGTTCTTCGAATAAAGCTCTTGAAATTCTTCCATTGTAATCTATGCCATTGTGTAACGATTCAACCTGTACTGTCGCTTCAGTATAACACGTTAGAAACCTCTTCGCTCGCTCTGCAGCCGTCTTCAATTTCCTCAAAGCTGTAGGGTTGCCTGAAATATCATAATTAAACCTTTTCCGAAAGTCCTCTGTAAAATAAGCGACCACACGATTATCGAAGTCTTCTCCACCAAGCCTCGCGTTTCCTGCAGTTGATTTGACCTCGTACACAGAATTATAGATAGTTAGCACTGAAACGTCAAAGGTACCGCCACCTAGATCATAAATGAGGACATTCCTATCAGATTTCGACCGTCTGTCCAATCCGTAAGTCAGCGCGGCTGCCGTGGGCTCGTTCGTGATTCTCATCACATCTAAACCGGCAATCGTACCGGCAATTCTCGTTGCTTGTCGTTGCGCATCGTTGAAATAGGCGGGAACGGTGATAACAGCCTTCTCAACCTTGCAACCCAAATATTGCTCAGCAATCTCCTTCATTCTGTAAATAATCATGCCACTTACTTCTTCAGGCGCAAGTTGCTTTCTCTCCCCTTTGAAATTCACTGAAATAAACGGCTTACCGTTCTGATTCATAATTTGAAAGGGCCAGTGTCTTAGGTCCATTTGCACGCCAATGTCGTCGTATCCTCGGCCGATGAGACGTTTCGCGCCAAATATTGTGTTGTACGGATTAAACGCGGCCTGACTTCGCGCCTCTTCGCCTATTAATCGCTGCGTCGGTGTGAATGCAACGTAAGATGGCGTCGTTCTGTTCCCGTGCTCGTTGGCAATAACTTCTACAGTTCCATGTCTCCATATTGCCACACAAGAATATGTTGTGCCCAAGTCGATACCGATAGCGGCCATTTTGTAAAAATCACGATGTTCACAATTCAACTAGTCACATAACTTCACTTCACTCTTTAAAACGTTTTATTCGCAAACATTACTTCAAAACTACTAGCGTTCCCGCGTTCCCGGGTGTATATATACTCTCGGCCAATGGCAGTGGAGAAATTTCTAGATGGTGGTAAATGCGAGCCAATCGGAGAACGGTATTTGTAGAGGGTTCTGCAATAGGATTGCCAGGTCGATGAAAATAATTTGCCTTGTACAGAATTTTAAAGAGTGGTATAAAACAATTATATTATCTATGAACTTGTAATGTTTTAATGTTGTAGTATTCTGTATGCATTAAATAATTTTACGTGATGTCGCTTTAGGACTCTAGTAGGCGTAGGTGCACGAACTTTACAATAAAAAAATAAGTGCCAATAAAGGCTCGTTTAAAAATGGAGCCCAAGCAAAAAAATTGTTCTTCATGTTAAAAAAAAAACAAAATAAATACATATAAGTGTAACAATAACAGTGTAAAATATTTAATAGGTCCATGAGTAAGCTCTTAAGGTCACATTCACATTCACATTTTCACTATATACTCAGCTATAAGTATCATTACATAATAATGTATACTTTACACTGGCAAAATATACATACACAATATACGGCGCTATAAGATTCATTAAAAAAATAAGACGCATTTTTTAGTTATTTTTACATCACTATGAACATCTTGAAATAATTAAATAAATAGTATGATGTAAGCAATGACCAATTCTGATATTTAAAGAATTTAATCCTATTCTACAATTTTTTGTCCTAAACGTTGTAAGTTTTATCCACCTGGCCACCCAGACCATTCTCCCTCGAGTAGACGTCAGCAACGATCTATCCATCCTTTACGCTCACCCAGCCATGAATACTTTGTTATTTTGCTATCTTTTTCTAACATTAACAATACACGAGACTTGGCGTGTTTGTTTTGACAGCATACATAATAATATGAGCCGATGACATCTTTTTACAAATTTAATTTTTGTTGCGTTCCTGTTAAAGTTTAAATTAAACTTTTACATTAAGAATGTTATTGCCAATTTTTTAAAATGAGGCTGCTATGAGAAATGGATTGTTTGTTATACCTATTATTTGTGATGAACAATCTGGATGTTTGAGGCACTAGAATATGGTGTTTTTTTGTTTTTATGCGCAAATTGGCCCAACAGATTGGGTGCCAAGGTGCCAACTTAGCACCCAATCCGTTAGTTCTCACAGTCTTTTTAGCGGGAAGCTGAACCTTGAAGTTAACAATTTTGTTCCAAAAATATGTTTCTTTGGTAAATAATTTGTAATATTAGCGGGATATTAACCCGTGTGTTCATAAACATCCACTAGTGACGGAAATTGAAATAAAATAGGACAACTTGACTTTTCAAGTTCTCTCAAGACGTCCGGAAAATTAAATGTGGTAGGGGTTTCATCATCATCATCGTCATCGACCTCATCATCGTCATCGACCTCATCATCATCATCGTCATCGACCTCATCATCATCATCGTCATCGACCTCATCATCATCATCGTCATCGACCTCATCATCATCATCGTCATCGACCTCATCATCATCATCAGGGGTAATATTTAAAAAGCGCTGAAGATGATTAAATCGACACTGGCATTATTACCACTATTTTGTAGCCGTTTGCCAACCTAAAACATAGAAAAAGAATAGGGCTCTCACCTGTTTTCCCCCCACTCGTCCAGTGACGTAGTCCGGGCTGTTGTCTACGTACAGATAGTCTATGTAGTTGGTGGCCTCGTCTTCGGTCAGCTCCACGAGTTTGACGCAAGTTCGTCTCTTGAGGATGCTGTTTACAGCGCCGAGTCGACGACGCACGTCGTTCAAATCATCTGAATGATCACGACAAGTAAATTATGGGACGCCATTTGCATATCATCATGTCACATGCATTATTAACCGACTTCAAAAAAAAGGAGGAGGTTCTCAATTCGGTTGTATGTTTTTTTTTTTTTATTTTTTTTTTTTTTTTTTTTATGTTTGTTACCTCAGATCTCCGTCATTTATGAACCGATTTGGAAAATTATTTCTTGATATGAAAGGATATGCTTACAGATTGGTCCCATTTTTTTCAAAAAATTGTTCTGATCATGGGATCCATGAGGAATTGAGAGGACTCCTCAAATTTTATAGGCAAACCTATAGCAATTTTGGTATTTTCATCAAGAAGTCAAGCATTTGCATTCAGAAAGTATCATTTGCTGAAGTGAAAGTGATGAAGAAGACCACAAATGGTCACCGGAACTTGTCAGTGATACGTATTTCACGGGTTGCGCCAAGATAATCTCGATTATGATCGTTAAGCGACTATGACAAAGCAAATTTAAAGAAATGGTTCTGATTAATATAGTACCATCGAACTGATCTGATGATAAATCCAGGAGGAACCGGAACATTGTAATAAAACAATGTATCCAAGCCGTGTTTGGGCTTATTGAAATTGTTATGGGATGCATTTTGGCTATAAATAAAACTTTTTCGTGGATGTTCCGATTTGGATTATTCGTTTTTTTACAGAATAAGGTATACCCTTTTAAAATTCAGCGAGATTGATTCAATGGTTTTTGTTTTATCTTGATTTCTTTGAATCTATATTTATCTCGCGATGATGTTGTATTTGGTATACCTATTATCCAGTAAAATTATTGATATAAAAATATTTTTAGTGACAAAGAATAGTAAATATATCCACTAAAAAGTGTAAAATAAAAAACTTTTTAACAAAATAAAAACCGTCTTCAAAAAACTAAAAAGCCAAAAATAATCTAATCTTGAAATCTACCTTGTTTAACTAAATCAAATATTTAACTAATCTGAAGTCGGTGCCAAATAAACAACCGACGAAGAATAGCAAAAGCATACTCCAGTAACGAGATGCGCGGACCAATTTGTAGGTATAGTCTTTGGCGCAGACCGGTAATACTCGACTCAGTAGTTTTTTTGGCACCGACTTCAGATTAGTTAAATATTTGATTTAGTTAAACAAGGTAGATTTCAAGATTAGATTATTTTTGGCTTTTTAGTTTTTTGAAGACGGTTTTTATTTTGTTAAAAAGTTTTTTATTTTATTTATATTGTGTATTTATTGAATGTGTTATCGCTATTAATTACTTGACGCTGGCAAAATACCCGATAAGTTGTGGGTGAGGCCATATTCACATCCATTTTATTTCATCGCATCTCATTTCGTAAAGAAAGAAGAAGAAGGATTTCTTTTTCAATTCAGACTGGATATAATGAATACTAATGCGCTAAAGACACGAGGTTTAGTATACCGTTTCGGAATAACCATATATACGAGTATAACACTCACATTTCCGAATCACTCTGTATAAGACACTCACATAATGGATTCGGTTGCAATACGTATCTCACTTCGGCGTCCGGCCACTTCCTCTCGTTGTAGAACTCAGCATTCAACTTCGACATCTTTACGGTCTTCGGCGTTGTGCTACGCCCTTTGCGCTTCCCCTCACTCCGCTGTTTGCCTTTAATCTCGAACCTGCGAAACATATTATACGGAATGATCCAGAAATGGCATACTAAGCCTGGGTTTCTTTAGCGCTCTATTTGGTGTCATTTTCGATGGGTCCATTTTAAAACAAAATTGCTGACAAAAAACAGACATTACATTTTGGTCTTTATAAAACTAGCTGCGCCCCGCGGTGTTACCCGCAATTAAAAAAGTATGTCCTTTTCCATTTCCTTATCAAGCCTTCTTGAGAAAAATGCGCAAAAAATCTATTTCACGAACTTTTACAAAACCCTTTAAAAGCCCCTAAATTCGCGCTGTTTCTATTACATGTAGGATTTAGGCACCTAATAAAAAAAACACGCCTGTTTTATCTATGGTGATATAAGATACGACCTATCTGTTATTCCTCTGTACCCAAAATAAAACTGTCTATTTTATTTATTGATTGTACATACCTCTCTTCCTTCTTCTTAGCATTCTCCGGCTCCCTCACTTCTATCTCCTCGCTCTCATCACCTTCTTCACTCTTTTGTCTATGCTTCTTCTCGTTGTGATGCGTCTCCTCTATGGACACCGCTGAGTCATCCCACTCTACTTTTTCGTTTTTACCTTTTGGGTTTTTGCTCCTATAAAAAACAAAGTGCCTAGAAAACACAGCCAGTAATTCTTTTACCATTTAGCAAGTGATCATCACAAATGAGATTAGTGGATGAAATTTAGAAATCCCAGTGGTGCGGTGCAGCGGTGCCGGGTTTTAAACCTGAGCGCCTAGTTAACGAGGCGAGCTTTCTACCAACTTGGCTATCACTACTATATATAAAACAAAGTCGTGTTAGTCACACCATTTATAACTCAAGAACAGGTGAGAGATTTTTATGATCTTTAATTTCTTCAATTCGTCTCCGCTCCGCATAGCAGAATAACTATTAAAACATAGGAAATATTCACAAAAGAAAAGATTTCTCCCTCTCATACATTCTCTCTATCTACTCTCTCATAAATTTGATTCTGATGCGACACAAAGTCCGCCGGGACTATTGGATTGGATTTAATTTTATAACAGTACACTATGATTGATTCTCGTGAAAACTTAAATATTCTTGTCATTGTGCTGTTTTAATACAATAGGGCGTTTTTTTTTCAATTACAAGAGGGACAGCTAGTTTATAATCATAAGGAAGGGAATATTTTTCAGACTGACGTACCTGAACCGACGCCCCTGAAAAAACCGCCGCTCTCCGGCTTTAACTTTTACAGAATCCGACTTCGTGGTCATTGCACTCCTTTCTTTAGAAGAATTAGATTCTTTCATCTGCCCTTTATCTTCTACAGTTGCGTTAGCATTTGTCACCACTGCCTCCGTTGTTTTGTCTTCAGAGTTAATATCTCTCTTTCTCCTACTCTGTTTCGTAGGGGTTTCTTCACCTACTGTCTTTTCATTTACAGTCGAGGTCTCAGATACTGTAACTGGAACCGAAATAGTTTTAATCCTAGTATTATTTAAGTCTTTACCTGAATTATTCTCAGGAAGTTCAGATACATTATCATATTCTTTCCATACGAAGGTATGAGTAACTACTAATGATTTTGTCGTCTCAATATTGTCTTTTGAAGAAATTTCTTCACTAGGTTGAGTGACTTGAGTTACTGCTTTATCTATCTGCCTGGCTGAAGAACTTTGACCATCTTCTAGATCTCTCTTGTTCTTAATACCTTCTGTGGTCGTATCAGAACTGTTCACGGCATCCATCCTTCTGTATCCTACTTTAACTCCTTGCCATTGCTTGCCTCGACCATAATGCTTTGTCGACTGAATGTACGTGGGTCGATGCTGCGTGGAGTATCTAACAGCTCCCGATTTCGTCGATCTGTAAGTCATTCTACATCTATCGCTGTTGTCATTCCAGCCACATGGCCCCCTCTTCCTTTGATACTTCACCAAATCTTCGGACTCCTCGCAGAAGATCGTCAGATTGGATACGGCGTGGTCGACAACTGATTTGGCGTAGTCGGATATCACTTTTATAACTCCTAGTAGATCTGTTGAATTTTGCTTTTTGTCTTCTGTTATTACTTGGGAGTCGTTGTTGGAAGCGTTGCAGTACATTTGCCGAGCGTTCTTCAGCGCTAACGCAGAAACTTTGTGTGTATGCTCTACAATGAGCTGGACTTCTTCTTCGATTTTCAGTTCTCTAATGCTATCTTGATCCTCTGCGCGTGATTCATCTGGTGTGGCGGGATTTTCCACCTCGGGAGGCGGCGTGATGTCAGGGTTGACTCTTAGGCTTTTCGATTCTGTGATAATTTCTCGTTTTCTTCTCGCGACCCCAGGGTAGGACTGGCAGAGCTCTATCTTCTCTTGCCGATCCCGTTTACGGCATTCCGGGCCGTAGACGATTTCAATCTTGCGCATATCCGTTGCGGATAGACCATTGCGCTGTTGTTTGTTTTTCGGATCCTAAAAATAAGAGAAATAAGTAGATGCCGAATATAATAGTGTTTAACGAAAGAACGCGGAACGGTCTTCTGTGCGTTTAGATTTAGCAGCCTTTCCCAAATTGGGCGATAACGCTCCCTTGTGAGCGCTGCAGGCCTAAAGGTGGGCAGTAAGAGACCCAGAAAAAAATGGGGGCGTTCTGTAGAGGCTTACAAAAATTAATTAAATTTGAAGTTATAGTGGTTTTTAAGTAGGTGAAAAAATGGGGGCGCTAAACAATAATTCATTCTCAAAGTGGGCAGTAGACAAAATAAGTTTGGGAACCCCTGACTTAGAGTGTGTTACTCTAGAATCTAAAGTGAGATTTGAGGGGGGGGGGGGGGGCGGGATCTGGACCAGTTCAGTCAAGGCTGTCTAAGGCTTGAACCTCCATCCCCCTTTGGCTACGGCCTTGTGTTGAGCATGGATGTTTAGAAACGAGATTTATTATAATAAACGAATCCACTAGCTCCGGCGCATGGCCCCAAGCTAAGAAATGCTTGTTATAAGGGTACTGTACAATGGACTGGGGTAAGCCCAGTAAGTATATAATACTAGCCCTTTTAATGTCCCACTGCTGGGCACGGGCCTCGCCTTAATGCGAGAGGGATTAGGCCATAGTCCACCATGATTGCCCAATGCGCGTCGGTGGACTTCACACATCTTTCGAGGGGTTCTCTCAGACATGCAGGTATCCTCACGATGTTTTCCTTCACCGCTTATCAAGTGATAAATCTGGTTGAAAGTGACATTCGCACATGAAATCCAGAAATCCCAGAGGTGCGAGTCGGGGCTTGAGCGTGCGATCCTTGTTACCGAGGCAAGCGTTCTACCAACTTGGCTATCACACTTGTATTACATCCATGACTCGGGCACAAGCATCCGTGATCATCTCTCCAAGGTTATCTCATATCAGGATTCGAACTCTTGTACAGAAAGCAGGGCCCCAACTCTGCTAACACAATCGATTCATAATCGAACAGCAACTGCATAGTAACTGTCACTTTTGACAGATATCCCATACACTATCTGTCAAAAGTGACAGTTACTATGCGGTTGCTGTTCGATTATGTCAGCAGAGTTGGGGTTCGGGGCTATTACCAACTGGGATATTTAGATCTTAAGAGCTATTTTATTTCGACTGATTTTAATGTTACCTTGAAAATGATGGTCCTGTGTCCGTTCTTGCTGAAGTCCCGTTCTTCAAAGTGCATGACGCTGTTTATGTCATAGGGCAACGAGCGCAGTTCCACTGGCAGCACACTGTCTTTGGTAAATAGCTCCACTGAACCTGTTTGAATTAATTATGGGACTGTAATGGCGTTTAAGGCTTTTTGCGAGAAGTTCATCAGGGGAGTTGTCATTACGGAGTGTAAATAACGAACACTTAAGGTAAGGGATTAGCCTATAATCCGGGCTCGAAGCCGAGCGGGCCCGAGCGGATCGAGGTGGAGTGGAGTGGAGTGGAACGGGGCAGGGTCGAGCGGGGCGGAGTGGAGCGAGACGCAGCGGGGCGGGGCGGAGCAGAGTGAGAAGGACTGGAACGTCGATTATCTTTTAAGTTAATGTAATACCTTATACTTATTGAAATAATAAAGTGCACATTATAAATTTTACAAACCATAATGTTTTCAATGTAATTATTTACTTAAAACGTAACGTCAAGTCGTCCATCCCTCTCACACCACAGATTTCGTAAATAAGTAGACAGTGACAGCATGTTTTCTCGATGACGTTACGATTACGTTAGCAGTTCCTGCTTACCTTATAGATAATATATAATATTATAGCGCGTTTTAGCATTGTATGGAGAATGATGTTTTTTTTTTTATACATTATAGGCAAGTATTTGATCTCGATATCACCTGATGGTAAGTGACGATGAGATCTACGATGGAGCATACTTGCCTAGGTAGGAAGGCGGCAGTAGATCGAGACGCTACATTCACTAGGCACGCAGCCGCGCTGCGTGTGCGGCTGATCTGACCCGCCATCCATGAATGGCAACACCGAACATCATGCCGGAACACGGCTAGGCCGCTTGGCGACATGGCTTTGTTCAGTGGGTGGTGACTAACCATCAACCCGAAATGTTGTTCCAAATGTCCGTCTGCAGCGCCATCCATGTATCTTGTGGCGAGATCGAAGTGGTCGCTACAAAGTATTACATCGTATTACAAAGTATATACACAGATGGCGCTGCAGACGACACTCAGAACAAATGACGAGACTCCACACAATCCTAAAACGCGCTATGAGGGTTTTCGAAACACGTAATATATAAACGTTAAGATCCCGACAATAACCGTCGGGGCATAGCGGCCACCCCGCCAGCCATACCACCCGCCTGGCTGGAAGATCTTCCCTTACCCGCCAAAGTATCCTATTGAGCTATATTCCATAGTAGAATATTAGTACAAGGATATTATTCTTCTTAGTCGGGCACTCTTGTCAGAGTGGTCTTGATAATGGGTTGCACTGTTCGGACATGGACGCTGCTCGTGCTGTTATATATTATTAGGAAGGATATTATAGGTATGTATAATATATAAAACAGACACACTTGTAAATTGCATTATATATATTGTTGATAAAGACACAATAACATCGTTATCGTTATAATTATCTTAGGTTCAACGTACAGTTGCCATTGTCAAGTGATAAAAGCTTTACTTACTATACAACTATTGCATAGGCATTAATGACTGATAATGAAACCTACCAACAGATATAAGAATATTACGGACAGTTTCTCGCCTAACATCTTAGAGGAGTTCGGTGTTGCTGGCTTCTTTATCGATCAACTTGTTTGGTTTGTAATTGGAAAAGTTGACAAGCCGAGGGTCAGTGGTGGGTTCCTCTTCCCCCATTTGTTTAACAATGGATCTCCGCTAAGTATCGCCTAGTACTATAAATTACTAGATGTTACCTGCGAATTCGTCCACGTGGTATTTAACAAAAAGCGGACGAAATCGCGGGTAACAGCTAGTCTAAAATAAAAGTAGCCTAGCTTACTCCTTGTTACATCAACTATCTGCCAGTGAAAGTCCCATCAAAATCGGTCCAGCCATTTCAGAGATTAGCCGGAACAAACAGACAGACATACAAACAGACACTCCAATTTTATTTATTTGTAAGTATGTATAGAAGATTAATATCAATGTAATAGAAGCATCTTACAAGAATACTTTATGGACGTGGCACAGAGTCAGAATAGGAACTGCTGTAGACTCCGCAGGTGGTGAGCCAGCTGCACCAGCTATATCCAAATGCGTGTACTTTGCCTTGGTCTCCAGCCCGCTAACTTTAATCAGAAAGCCAGCAGCCAACTGATGATGTCTACACTTCGCATCCATATCCACTTGCAGTAGATCGTCACCTTTACACTTGCCTACATTAACAGCGAAGTCCTCAGGCCTCACGACAGATACTTCGACCGCTTCACCGATCCTCGCTCCACTGAATTGCAGTTTATTGGAATGATTCGTACACTTCGCGCTGTAATTATCCATCGCTGCTGTGTAGTTTCCGTAACAAAGCCTCGCGTGACCAGTTAACGTGGCAATGGTATACAAATGTGGGTTCAGTTCTTTAGCAGCTAGTTCTCCGGCTTTGAAAAGTGCGTCTGCCATTGCAAATCTACCTTCTGCATCTGTGTTCGTCACTCGAACCGTTTTACCGCTCCTTGCGACCAACAACTCGTCGGGAACGTAACAATCTTCTCCAATAGAGTTTCTGCATAGACAAAGAACACCAATGACCTTAAGATGAGGCGGTTTCAGCAACGAACAAGCTTTCAGGAACCCTGCAACAGCGGCCGCGCCACTTTTATCGCGAGACATGCCCGCCATCTTGCCGGAGATCTTTAAATCAGCACCGCCAGTATCGTAGGTGACACCTTTACCGATAACCATTAATGTTTCAGTAACTCTAGCGATATCTGATGGTTTGTATTCAATTTCTACAACTCTTGGCTTGTGTCTGTCAATGTGACTAGCCGCTCTGGATACAGCTGCAAGTAGCGGATATTCTTCGGCTATTGTTCTATCGTCATCAACAACACGAATCACAACATTACTGTCATCTTTAAAAGAGTTTTTGACGTACTCCACAATATTTATAGGCGACATTCTCTCAGGGTCACCGCCTGCTATGTCTCTGGCGAACACTCTAGCTCTTTCCACGGCTATAGCGTTACGGACGACCCTTTCGAAGCTTTCGCTCAGCTTCTCCTCGGAATGGAAGCCGACTCGGATGAAATTCTTTGTGCTATCTCGCTCTCTGACTTGTAGCGGTACGTATAATGCTTCTAATGCACCCAGGATGCCGACTAGTTGAGCGTCAGGAAACTGTTGGACATCTTGGACGACGAGGAGTGGTTTTTTGGCACCCGCGTCCAGTGCCCTAACCATGCCTTTATAGGCGGCTTCTTTGATTACTCTCGCGTCGTGATAGCCAGTGATCTTCCCGGTGGGAGACAAGACGATTCTTCCACCGGTCACATAGTCACAATTCCATACGGTAGACACTTGATGTATATGTTTATCTAGTTTCGCAATTTTGTCTACGAAACTGCCAATATGGCGCGGCAATCCCACTTTAAGATCTTCAGGATATAAAATTAATATTACAGCGTCATAATCGTTGGACTGCAAGTTAGTTTCTATGAATATATTTTCATATAATTTAAATTCTGTCACCGACATGTTTGCTCTGTGTCTCGGAGTGCACTGAAGTCGTATACCTACCTAATAATTAATTGTTGTGAATAATTCATTACGTGTAATTATGGTGTTATCTTGACGATAATTGTATTTAGATATGAAATAGGTTTTCTTTATCGATGTAGCAACTGTTTTATAGATAACGTTTGCAGCTAAGCTTCCCCTAACGACAAGGGGTATAACACAACAGATAGCTTACTACAGATATAATATTGCGGATGTTGCTCAATTTGTTATATTTTTTTACTATTTTTTATCAAATTCAAGGTGAGTACCTATAATAATAACAGCTAAAGGTCGCTCAACGTGCATAGGAGAGTTCTATTCTCGGGTGTTCGCTATGCGATAGTATCAGAAATGAAGAGATCCGCAGACGAGCCAAAATAACAGACATAGGTCAAAGAATTTCAAAGGCCGGGGCACATAGCTGGAAAAACCGATGGCCTTGGAGCAGAAAGGTTCCAGAATGGTGACCATGAGCCGAAAGACGTAGTGTAGGACGGCCCCCACAAGGTGGAGCGATGATATCACACGCGGCGAAGGAAGTCGGGGGAGGCGAGTGGCGGAGGACCGGGATGTGTGGGAGTCGTTGGGGGAGGCCTGTGTCCAGCAGTGGACGTCTTTCGTATAGGTATAATACAATTATTAAACAGGTATACTTCATTATTACTACTACTACAGATAACCTTCTTGTTCTCACACACCCATAACAATGTACTGCTCAAAAATGTATAAGATATTTTTAAAAATAACACCCATGGAGTTTCTCGGCCGTTCTTCTCCATAGGAACGGCATTCCGAACGGGTGGTAAAGTTGTAGCTTAGCATTTTGTAACAATTTTGACGATTCATAAGTACTGTACTTAATGGTTTACATGAATAAAACATATTTTGATTCTGATATTTTTCTGAGTATGTTCTTCCAAGACATGGCGGAGTCTCCTTCCAGCGCGCGTGGTCGCATCAAATATAGTAATCCCACTATCCCACTAATATTATAAATGTGAGAGTTTGTTACTCAATCACGCAAGAACGGCTGAGTGGATCTGGTTGAAATTTGGCACAGAAATAGATTATAGTCTGGAATAGCACATATAATACTTTTTATCCCGGTAAAATGAATAGTTCCCGCGGGATAGATTTGTTTTAATTTTTCATAGAGCAAAGGATCGACATGTTTTTTTGCATAGCTAGTGGTAGTTTAGGGGAAAGGACATAGAGGAAAAGGACATACTTTCTAATCGCAGGTAACACCGCGGGGCGCAGCTAGTAAATAAGTAAGCTCACCAGGTTCAATATTCTCCACCAGCACATCGATGAAGACGTCTCTGCTCGCTCTGTTATGCTCGAAGGGGAAACCCAGTGATTTCATTATGACCATGTCAATTTCGGGCGAATGGAGACACTCGTAGCCCAAGATAACGGACTGTTGAATAACATATATTATGGTTAAACAAATGGGGGAAAACGAACCCACCACCGACCCTCGGCTTGTCAACTTTTCCAATTATAAACCAAACAAGTTGATCGTTAGTTAAAGAAGCCAGCGACATCGAACTACTCTAGGATGTTAGTCGAGAAACTGTCTGTCACGAGTGACGGGACCCCAAATATGCTAGCGGATATAACAAGGAGTAACTTAGGCTACTTTTATTTTAGAAAAACTTTTTTGTTAAATACCACGCGGACGAAGTCGTGGGTAGCAGCTAGTAGGAAATAAAAGAAATAAGATTGTAAAAATAAGTAGGTAATAAGTATAGATCAGCGTTGCCAGTTTTTTTTTTTTTGCCAAGTCGGGATTTTGGAACTTTTTGAGTGAAAACGCGGGATTCTTTCGTCGAAAGCGGGACATAGTAAAAAAACGTATATAATCAGAAGTTTTCAAATATTTATCTTTTTATGTTAATTAAAGTTACGTTTACGTGACAATAGATAGAAAAAATTGCCACAGAAAATGTATTTTAATAAAAATATAATATTTTAAATCAGATTTACCCTATCGTTAAATAGTTGAGTCTTATTCGTGTTCAGAATAAAAAAAAAACAGTAATCAAAATCAAGTTGGGTTGGTCGAGTTATCTACGAAAAGCGGGACTGAGCCTGTCCCGCGCGGGACATTTAATTTTGATTTAAAAATCGGGACGTCTGGCAACGCTGGTATGTACGTACGTACATGCGGCCCGTAGATTGAATGTCCGTTAGTAGCAATCTTGCATCGTCTCACAGCTTCAGGGTTCTCGAACACCATGACATGCTGGTTGCCCTCGGGAGCCGCCATGACGGGCGCAAATTTGACACACGACTTGAAAGCGAACATCGACAGTGTCGTCATAATTGTCAGCGCTTGTTCGTGGTCTAAAATATGGTGGCATATTCAGAATATTGCTTGGATAATATTCAAAATGTGATAGCATTTTCAAAATATTGCTTGGATAATATTCAACATGTGATAGCATATTCAAAATATTGCTTGTATAATATTCAAAATGTGATGGTATATTCAAAATATTGCTTAGATGATATTCAAAATGTGACAGCATAGGTATTCAAAACGATATGCCATATTCAAAATCAATCATCAGCCCTCGGTTTAGTAAGCAAGGTTTCGAGGTCTACATGTACCGAGCACTCGACCCAGAGCACTGTCTCACCATTTTACTCGTTAGGTGTGTTAATGCTTATGTCATTTCGCCAGTATTTCCTACACTAACAAATAGTATTGAAAAATTGAGCTTTTCAAGGTGGAAGCTCAGGGTCAGTCAAATTACATCGTAAAGATGTCCAAATTTTTCGTTAAAAAATAAAAACCATTGACATTTTGAATTTCGCGCCCTGACCCTGAGCTCCCCCCTTAGAACTTACCAAAATGATCGGGGTTTATGTAAAACGGAACGGTGGCGTTCGGCCACCACATGAACGCTTGCGGTGCGAGGACTGCAACAACAACAAAAAAAACACTGGCTAAGTGTATGTCGGGTCACGCACAAGGTAGGGTTCCGTAGCCGGGGTCAGTGTTGTCAGATGTCATTTTCTATTTCTACCCAAATTTGAAATTATTTTTCCCCAAAATGGTACAATTTGCTTGAGTTTTACTCAAAGGAAAAAAGTTGATAATATCGGTTAATTTTTCTTATTTTTTCCTTGAAAGACTGTTCTGATTTACAAACTGAAACAGCAGAATGAGCTTTTTTTTTTTTTACGTTACGTATCCCCACTGCATGTGTTTGACGGGTATGGCATACCATAGAGAGAAAAAGCAGAGTGAAAAGCATGAAAACTAAAAAGTACCCAAAATTCTCCATGGTATTTTTTTTTCTCCAAGAATTTCATTTCTCCAAAATTTCTCCAGAGCCAAAATTTTTACCCAGAATTGCGAAAAAAATACCCAATCTGGCAACACTGGCCGGGGTCGTCACGGTAGTGTGCTCGTCAGTAGCGTAGGTATAGGTTATTAGCACGCAGTGCGCATTTCAAATTTGCCGCCCTCGTCATTTTGCTATTCATCATAAAAAAAAATGGGGCATGATAACGACATAAAGAATGACGAAACCTTTTTACTTAATTTTCCTTTTCATATCTTTATTTTTTTTTTCTTTAACTGCCACCTGTGAAATGCTGCCCCCGGCAAAGTGGCGCCCGGTACGGACCGCACCCTCCGCCCCTCCCCATGCTACGCCACTGGTGCCTGTAGAGCGATCCCGTTGCGCCCCACTATAGGCAGATAGGGCGGCGCTGGGTTTTAGTCCGTAGTCTGGATTTGTCCAGGAGCCCCACATAACCGTCCAAGCTCCCCCGGGCATGGCTGGTATGCATGCATTTCATAGCGAAAACAAAAAAAAAGGGCTCCGTAGCCAAGACAAGAACGACAACTTATATATAGCACAGGACGCGGCCGTAATATGACAGCGATTTTATTGAGTTCTCTGACATTCATACTGACAGTATTAATTTAGACTAGGTACCTAAGTAATCTAGGTATCAGTCCCTAAATATTACCCGAGGTCATGAATAACAAGAAACAAAGTTATATGTTATCTTATATGATATATACACATCTTTTGAGCGGTGAATATCTTTCCAAATGGCCCAAATTTTAACGATTTGTGGTCTTTAATAGTCCCATTAATGCGACAGGTGTATGCCATATGCCACGCTGGCCCAGTGCGGGTTGGCGGACTCAACGCGTCTTTCCGACGGTTCGTCAGACATGCAGGTTTCCTCACGATGTTTTCCTTCACTATTTAGCAAGTGATAATCATGATTGAAAATGATATTTTAACATGAAATTGAGAAATCCCACAGATGCGAGTCTGGGTTTGACCCTGCGATCTTCGTTACTGACGCAAGCGTTCTGCCAACTTGGCTATCACTGCCTATTGTTGAGTTGTGGAGTCTTTAATAGTCTCTGAATAAATTGGCTGTGAATCGAATATTTCAAAAGTATGAGGTTTCCTAATTTGACTACGGAACCCTAAAAAATAATGAAAAACTGACTAGGAAGGTATAAGGTTATCAGAGTTGATTGGGTGACATTGATTCCTGGTTTATTCATTTTCAGTAACAGCGCAGTTTGTTCGGAAGACGAAGTGTAGGACGGCCCCCCACAAGGTGGACTGATGACATCACACGCGTCGCAGGAAGCCGGGGGACGCGAGTGGCGGAGGACCGTGATGTGTGGAAGTCGTTGGGGGAGCCCTGTGTCCAGCAGTGGACGTGTATATCGGCTGATATATAGATAGATAGATAGTGCAGTTTGTTAGTTTAGCTAATAACTTATAATAGACTGTCAAGTATTATTTTTAATATGTAATTCAGGCGTAATTGTATTTTCCTTCAGTACTCACCATTACTACTGTACACCCGAGATTCGTCAGAAAATATTACAACAAAATTGTTGAATACAAATAGAAATTTTAAAATTCTAAACATTTCCCAAATCGTGTTTGCGAACGGATATTTTTTATCTGTTTCAATTTTATCGGCCATTTTTTTTATGGTCTCGATTTTTATTGAACCGTTACAAAACAAACTTTCATTGGAAAAATAATAATGGTTTTGATTTGAGTATATTCGATTATTGAAAGTTGTTTTACTGGTGGTAGGCTTCGGCCGTGGTTAGTCACCACCCACTGAACAAAGCCATGTCGCCAAGCGGCCTAGCCGTGTTCCGGCATGATGTTCGGTGTTGCCATTCACGGATGGCGGGTCAGATCAGCTGCGCTGCATGTGCCTAGTGAATGTAGCGTCTCGATCTACTGCCGCCTTCCTACCTAGGCGAGTATGTTCCATCGTAGATCTCATCGTCACTTACCATCAGGTGAGATCGAGATCAAATACTTGCCTATAATGTATTAAAAAAAAACAGTTACCGACCAGAATGACAACTACCGAGTTACACTTCTAATCGCCTGAGAAATAACTTAAATTTCAAACGCCATCTTTATGAATAGGAACCTGATTATTTAGTTATTTAAGATGTAACAAAAATTGTGTAAAATATTTTAAGGGTCGAAGGGTATTTTAAGGGTAAGTAGGTGATAATCACGTAACGTACCTAATCCGATACATAACCATAAGGTTTGTAAAAACCGCTACTTTTACTAACTTTATGGTGTTGTATCGCTTTAGGTACTTTTTTAAGCAAACTTAATACATCGAGACATCCAATGCAGAATGCTAATATCGCAAAACACTAAATTGCATTGTAAAGATGTCCAAATTTTTCGTAAAAAAATAAAAACCATTGACATTTTGAATTTCGCGCCCCGACCCTGAGCTTCCCCCCTGCTCCCTGCTCCTTGTAGAGTAAAGGAAAAAATGTAATGACAATTTGTAAGTGCCCCCGTAGGCCTATACGAAATAAATGATTTGACTTTGCTTACAATATAATTGGATTGTGAGAATATGGAATTAAAACTATTTTTTGTACAAAAAAAAGTATATTTCATCGACGTTACTTAATTAAAATACAATAATATTATGTCAAGAGTACACTTAATTAGTTTCATGCAGTTATAGTCTTATCAAGATCATTATACAAACAGAATACATTATTTTTCATCACACATATACCGTATGATTCAGAAAGGACATACAAAGCTTTGAACATGCGCTTCTTAGAGCATTTGTAGTACTTATGTGAAATCGGAATTTCGATACGCCAGTTGACACATTATTTACCAAAGAAACACATATTTTTTTTGGAAAAAAAAAAATTGATAGCTTCTCTGTTCAATTTCCCGCCAAAAAGTCATATGTTTTTTTGGTTGGGATGTGAATAACTTAGAAAAAAGAGTTCATAGTAAGCCCCCTGACACCACAGTTCATTCGCAATGGCATGCCAATGGCCTCACGCTTGTTATTGTTGAGAGTTCTGGTATGAGCAACTACGCGATACCGAGTCGCGATTGTAAAATAAATTAAGCTTATATATATTAAGAAATAAAAAATAATTCACATTGTGTATTTTTTTTTCAAAATTAATCTAAGTCAAATACGTAGGTAGAGCTTGTGTCGAATTTAAAGTCAATGAAAAAATTTTTCGATATTATCTGTTAACGTGAGATAATATAATAATAATATCGCCAGACGAACACACCAAAGGGGCCATCCATAAATTACGTCACACGTTAAGGGGAAGGGAGGGGTTCGACGAAGTGTGACATTGTGTTACAAGGGGCGGGGAGGGGTCCCAAATTTTGTGACATCACACTTTTTCAAAATATAATATTTTATATCTAAGTATTACAACTATTGATTGAATTGAAAAATAATTTAAATTGAAATACAAAACAATTTCGGATCACTGCTGTTTTAATTTCATAAATTTCTAAATGTAAAATTACAAAATATGTGACATCACACTAGGTCTTAGGTCTCACAAATGTGCCCAGTTGTGACAAGGACGGGGGGAGGCGTCAAAAATTTATGAAATTCGTGTGACGTAATTTATGGATGGCCCCAAATGTACCACACTAATCGAAGCTTGTATTATGGGTACCGTACAATGGGCTGGGGACGAAGCCGATAACATGCAGTCCGGGGAAAAATAAAAAAGATAATTTAAACAATACATTTGCCAATCGGGAATTGAACCAGCAACCACCCGGCGTAATGAGACAATATCCTAATAATCGAAATAGTAAAAAACGGTGGAGGAGCTAAGTCAGGGCGCGAAATTCAATTATTTTTTTTTTCAAATTAAAAAATGTGTCATCTTTACGATGACATTTAGTTTTTTTGCGACACTGGCATTTTGAATTACATACCCAGATGTCCTAGGTTGTTAAAAAAATACCTAAAGCAATACAATACTGAAAAGTTTGATCAAAACAAAAATCCTTAATTTTACTAACCTAGGAATGTAGTTTCATTTGAAATTAATTTAGAAGCAAATTTAATACATAAATAAAAACATTAAAATTACCGGTAGTCGCACATTAAAAAAAAACGACCCATAGTATATGTTTCAAGTTTTCGTTAAGAATTTAAAACCGTTGAAATTTTGAATTGCGCACCCCGACCTAGCGTTTTCAAAATAGTCTTCAATCCGGGGTATATTAGCTCACATTAATATGTCATTCATAATTATTAATAACAATGTCAACTCAATAACCTAACACTCATAATAATAAAAATTTGAAGTATAATAATAATATCGTCAGACGAACACACCAACTGGGCCCCAAGTCTGCTAACACAATCGATTCATAATCGAACAGCAACCGCATAGTAACTGTCAGTTTTGACCACAGATCATGATAGATATGGCGTGCGGTTCAAAATGTATGGGAACTCGCTGTCTCCGTTTTGTTCCCCACCACTCACCGCAAAACACTTGCAATTCCATAAAACCAACCAATACGAAGTCTCTTCGGTGCCTCGCCGTATACAGCGGCCGTGCCACGCAACGCACCAGTTTATTCAAAGTATTGTTAGACAATCTGTACATTGCCTCGTACATTCACTCTCCTCGTACTTAAATAGCCATGTATTTTGTACAAAAATAAAAAAAGTCGTTGTGCTACATAAAAACTAAAATAACATAATAAAGACATCAAATATTTTTTGATTTGTTGTTTTTAATGATTTTAAAGACGAATAACAAAATACTTAATACTGGCTGGTGAAATGAGATTCCATCTTTCGCGTAGTTCACTTTGCTGCTAGTATTTTGCACACAACCACGGAATAACACGGCATTTTAAAAAAAGCTAGAGCTTCGATACCGACGTGCAGTTACAGTCGACTGACGGCGAAAACTCTACAGCAACGGCATACTAACTGCCACTTTAAACAGATATCCCATACAATATCCGTCAAAAGTGACAGTTACTATGCCGTTGCTGTTCGATTATGAAACGATTGTGTTAGCAGTCTTGGGGCCCTGGTCATACACGACTGTTCAATATTATTTCTTGTCGCCATACCACAAAACAATGCTGTTATCAAAGCGAAAAGTTTTCGGAGTCGTTTTCAGAACAACGTTGGGGGCGTTGGGCCTGCACATGTTCGACCTGTCGTGTCTCTTCAACGCGAGATGCGTTCGGAACGATTTACCGCAGACATTGCAATCTGCATTAAACTTCCTCTCCTTGTGGACCTCCCACGAGTGTTCCCATTTCTCTTTGCACGTGTAGAATGTTTCCTTGCATATGTGACACTTGTAGTTGCGTTTTAGCGAGTTGTCGTGGCGTGTTCGCATGTGTCGGCGGTACAACGAGTCTGTGGGGAAGTCCTTGTCGCATATGTGACAGGACACTGGCTTCGATAGTTTGTGCATCTGCGAACAATATTGCATTGGTAGACATGACTTTTTGGGGGGTAGTCGAAGAGAAGTGTTATCAATTTGTTTCTTTGTAATATAATGTGTAATGTTGGTGGAATATTAACCATTGTGTGTACATAAACGAGAATAAAATTAAATCGTAAAACTTTCCAGTTCTCCCAACAAGTCCGGACCTGCATAGAATCTCCCATGTTTGACATTTAAAAAACATTCCACTTGACATTGTCAAAATACCTAACTAAAAGTTGGTGAGGCCATTTTATATTTATAAAAAAAAATGCAATGTAATGAGAATATCTTGGTTTTGTATGTACAGTAGACAAATGAAAAGGATGTAATGAGAATATCTTGGTTATGTTTCTACTGTAGCAGAATGAAAAGGTTGTAATGAGAATATCTTGGTTGTGTATGTACAGTAGACAAATGAAAAGGTTGTAATGAGAATATCTTGGTTGTGTATGTACAGTAGACAAATGAAAAGGATGTAATGAGAATATCTTGGTTGTGTATGTACAGTAGACAAATGAAAAGGATGTTATGAGACTATCTTGGTTGTGTATGTACAGTAGACAAATGAAAAGGATGTATTGTGCTTAATTGTATACACAAAGCCTCACCTCCATATGTTTTATAAGCGAATTCTTAGCTTGAAACTTCTTTTTGCACAAATCACATATCAACACTTTCATGTTATGCACTTTTTTATGTTTGGTAAAATTACTCGAGTCACTGAACGCTTTGTCACACACTTCGCACTGAAATATCGGCAGGCAGCCGTGGTCTCTCATGTGTCGCTTGTATTTATCCGGCTTCCTGTGCTCGTCCCCGCATATTTGACATTTCAAACAGCCATATTTGTGCCATTTCGAGTATGCGTCGCTGAGGAAATGCTCGATGAAATGGCGTTTGCAATCGTTGTTGCGGTTGAACGTGCGGAAGCATTGGGGGCAGTCACGGATTCGCTGTCTCAGCTCGGACTGAAGGCTTTCTGAAAATTTGAAATTATGATTTTAATGATGGTCTGATTGGCTCGGCTGGTAGTGACTGGAGTCTGTACCGAGGGTCCTGGGCCCCAAGTCCGCTAACACAATCGATTCATAATCAAACAGCAACCGCATAGTAACTGTCGCTTTTCAAAGATATTGTATGGGATAGCTGTTAAAATGCATGTAATTCATGAAGGAAGATTCCAACTCTGGGGAGTTCAGAAACATGTGTCAAATACAGTTTTCATTTCGAAGCCACTTACACCCCTGTATAAGACCCCAGTCCATTGTACGGTACCCATTACAAGCGTTGCCTACTTTGGGACAAGAACGTTTTTAGTTAGTTAAGTTTTGGGGTCGAGTCACCTTTGTCCGTAGGAGAATTAAATACCCTCGAGATACCCTACACGTGACCCTGGGTGGTGCCAACTGGGTGACAACTCTACTGGTGGTAGGCTTCGGCCGTGGTTAGTCACCACCCACTGAACAAAGCCATGTCGCCAAGCGGCCTAGCCGTGTTCCGGCATGATGTTCGGTGTTGCCATTCATGGATGGCGGGTCAGATCAGCTGCGCTGCATGTGCCTAGTGAATGTAGCGTCTCGCTCTACTGCCGCCTTCCTACCTGTTCACACTCGCACAATATGTCAATTCGAGAGCGAACAGGTACCTTCTGGGCAAGTATGCTCCATCGTAGGTCTCATCGTCACTTACCATCAGGTGAGATCGAGATCAAATACTTGCCTATAATGTAATAAAAAAAAAAAAAAAAACCACTCACCAATTAACACTTCCAACATCTCCGGCTTCAATCCTGAATAATTGTCACCATCGTTGTCATCATCATCATCAACCACGACAGGTCCTTTTCCATCACCAGCGTTACTCACACTCGAGTTCAGCATTAAATGTCTTTCCCAATGCACAAATCTGTCTTCGACCGTCACCTCCTGGTAACACTTCTTGCACTTACTAACTTGATTGCTCCGTTGTGCAGCATCATCGTTGCTCTGTATCGAGTACATTTTAAGATAATTCTGTCTTATGTGACTGTTCAAGTGTATGATCAACGTTGAAAAACTTCCAAACGTGTTCATGCACACCGGGCACTGTTGAAACTTATATTTGTGACACACGAAATGGGCTAAGTATCGTTTGATGGACTCGAACGTTGTGTCACATTTGGTGCATGTGTACACAGACTCGTTGAGGTACGTGTGCTTAGAGCAGTCAGTCTTCAAATGCTCCTTGTATACGGAGTGGTGGCCTTGGAAATTGCATTTGGTGCAAGCGTACACTCGGGGCTCGCTCATAACGATGCTGGTTCTACCGCATTTAGTGATCAGATGTCTTTTGTAGCGCTTGTGTGTCCCTTCAAACGGACACTTTCGGCAAGTGTAAATTTTGCGTTTCCTTCTCACCTTGTTGTTTGAGTGTACGAATGCGTGCTCATAGTTGAGTCGTATCATATCATCTTCGTATTCCTCATCGGAGAGTTTCTCTTCTTTGATAACCAGTTCTTCGACCGGCTCTTGTTTGATTTGAACTTCATCATCGTCGATGACTTCTAATTTGATTTCTGGTATCAACGAAAGCTCCGGTATGTTCTGTTGTACTGAAATTTAATAATTGTATTGATTAATAAAATATATTAGGTATCTTTGATATTGGAGGGGACCAATCAAAATAGCTGTGAACAGACCAGCCGCGCGGCCTCTATGCAGGCTTGTGAACGGGCTGACTGCGAGGCAAACTACAAAACTAAAGACTCACTTAATTTTTATCTCCGTAAACAAAAAACGACAATTAAATAAAAAGGATTTTAAGATGGCCCCAGACAAAGGGCCGAAAAAAACCGTTAAAATCAATGGAGAAACCCTTGGAGTTACCATGGCTTCTCCATTTACTTGTACAAGTGATGAAGTTCGTTTACCATGGATAAGTTGGGAATTTCAAGGAGAGCGATGTTGATAATGAACAATTTGGTGCTTGAGAAGATGGCCGTCGAAGCTGGAAGACTTGAGGCCCACGAGAAGAAGACTACGATGAGCAGGATGTCAGGGCTTGCGCAAGGCAGAGCGGGCGTTAGGTCACTACTACTAATAAATAATAATAGTACCAGCCCTTTTAATGTCCCACTGTTGGGCACAGGCCTCCCCCTCAACGCGATGGGGATTAGGCCATATTCCACCACGCTGGCACAGTGCGGGTTGGCGGACTTCACACGTCTTTCAAGGGGTTCTCTCAGACATGCAGGTTTCCTCCCGATGTTTTCCTTCACCGTTTAGCAAGTGATGTTGAAAATGAGATTCGCACATGAAATCCAGATATCCCAGAGGTGCGAGCTGGGGTTTGAACCCTACCCACTTGGTTATCACTGCTTTTTTACATTACTAATGCTTACCATTAATAGTATCTTCAGCTAATTGCTGTAGATCATTGTCGGGACTCTCGTAATTTGGAAGAATACATGAAATAGGTACCAGCACCTGGAAATATAAAATCACATGTTGATTTCTTATATTCACGCGAATACTACACATTGGAATTAAACTAATTTTCAAGATTATATCGCGTTTATATTAAATTTTTTACGTTCGCGACGTTTCGGCTGCTTTACAGCAACCATGGTCGCGGTAGGACTGAGGTGTTTGACGTCCTAGTGTCATAGTTTGAACCGGGGTACCCTCATATTTAGTTGTTGGTAGCGGTCCGATCTACGCAGAAAGTGCTCAGTGTCTTGAGGTCTTGCAATGGTGCGCTTGGTTCTATTAATTACTGGATCCCAAGACACATATAGTTCTCTTCCAACCCATAGAACGGTCCAGAAAGAATAAATAACACCATACAAAGAAACCAACCGTGGTCCCAAATTCCACAATGTTTATGTTATTCGTATCATACTATGGACTGGGGCGAACTTAGTATATAATCTTCTATATATAAAACAAAGTCGCGTTAGCTACACCATTTATAACTAAAGAACGGCTGGGCCGATTTTATGATATTTGATTTTTTGAATTTGTCTCTGGCCCCAGCAGATTAACTATTAAAACATGGGAAAAATTCACAAAAAATTATAATTAGGATAATTCATTTTCTTATATATTTGATTCTGAGGCGGTGCGCAGTTCACCGAGACAGCATTAGTGTTTATCACACATGCCAAGATTAAACGTAGCAAGTAAAATAGGAAGACAGTACTCTCGGCCGAGTAAACAAGATGTTTACACGTAGCAAGCACTCGCCGAGAGCACTGTCCTCGCCACTTACTCGTTACGTGTAATCCAGGGCGACACAGACTGCCTCTACTGGTATTCGAATCCAGGACCCGCGGCACAGAAAGCCAACCAACTGTGCCAATTGAGTTGTCAAAATATTTTTTTCTGTACTGTAAAAATAAAAAAGTTACCTTATCAAAATAATTCTTCTTTTTATCAAACTTCTGCTTGTGTTTTATGTAGCGATGTTGCACACTCACATTCTCATCCAAGTACACATAGAAATCAGCACACGTAATACATTTATATGGAAATATGAATGTAGTGGAATGCATCAACACGTGCTCCAACTCCATACACTTCTTGGGCAATACTAACGTGCAAATCTTACATTTATACCCAGAATTGTCGATTGACATGTGCAATTCTGCCAACAGTCTGTGCGTGAACTTTCTGTAGCAGTAATTGCATTGACTGCCACATATTTTGTTTCTACAGTTGTGCATGTTGTATATGAAGTACTTTGATCCGCAATCGTTGCAACACTTATACGAGGTTGGTATTGGTAAGTCGGTGCGTACTGAATGTTTTAACTGCATATGCTTCCTTCGTTCTATGATAGTGGTCGACATATTTGGACATAGAAAACATTTTAGCGTTCCCGTTGACGTTGAGCAGGCCGGATTAATGTCCTCGTGTTCCCTGAGCCCTGTACACGAATAGAATTGTTTTTGGCACTTTTTACAATTGTAATAGCATTCGGATTGTCTATTACTCAATTTGTGGACACTGTAGTCCTTCTCACACCTCCAACATATTCCGGTTGGTTCCACGTCCAATATTTCAGGCACCATATCGATGTATGATATAATGTTACACTCCTCGACGGATGTTTCTTCGACTGAAACTTTTATATTGCTCTCGGTGTGTTGTAAAAGGTGTTCTTTATACTCCGATAGGTACCACCACGATTGTAAGCATATATAACATTTGTAGAGCAAAGGGGAGGGTCTCCGACTACCCGCTGTCCAATTCTTCCAATCGTCTAGTGCGTACTGAATTTTATTTTCAATTAAATTACTCTCTACCGTTTTCTCTTTGGCTATACGTCCAATGATATTTCTAGCTTCGATAGCTAATATTTTATCGGCTATGTTCGATGAAGTCGCTAGTATTTTCTCTGAGGCTTCCAGAATTTGTGTTTCAGTAAGCAAATATTGGTTTAGTGCAGTATTTGGGTCATGCGGTACTTGGGGATCAGATAATTGGTTTGAACTAACATTACTGTCACTTATTTGGTTCAAATTTATATCATTGTTTGTGATTTGAATTGAATTTACATTATTGCTGGTGACTTGGGCTGAATTTACATTGTTCTGTGTGATTAGGTTTGAATTTACATTATTATCAGTAGATTGGTTTGTAGTTTCACTATCTTTAGTTTCAATTTTAATTGTTACGTTTGCTTGTAAGTCTGCGTGAACATCTGTGCTATTAACTATTTCCATATCTCTTGCTGGAGATATTCTTTCATTTTTAATAACTATATTCTGAAAGATTATAGGGTCATCGGGTTGCTCTGAAACTCTCACACTGCTGCTCTCAGTGTCCTTTTGGATTTGTGTATCAATTTTATCTTCATCATCAATCTCCATTTTAATTTCTTGATTCTCGAAAGCGCTTTCGTCGATCTGTAAGCGGTCCTCATCCTCAAACTCTTCCACCTCCACATTCACAGAGATACGGAATGGTATATGAGACTTTTGGTCATCGGAAATCTCAAACTGTGAGACCGTGGGTTGTGGAGTAGCTGATTGTAAGGCTATAGTTGCTGGTGTTCCGGATTGTGAGATATTGCTTTGCCCAGGCTTGACTTGTGATACTTTGGGTGTTGGAGGTGTAACCTGGGAGATATTGGTTGCTGAAGTCTTTAATAGAGACATATTGGATTGTGAAGCCTTTATTTGTGAGCCTACAGCTACCCGGGTATTGGCTTGTGAGGCTCTCCTTTGTGGTGCCTTCAACTGTGAGACTTTGGCTGCCGAAGTCTTTAATAGAGAGACTCTGGAGTGTGTAGGCTCGAATTTGGCTTGTGCAGCCATGAATTGTGAGACTTCAGAGACCGTAGTCTTCAATCTAGATGCTTTGGCCGGTGGAATGTCCAGTTTTGAAACATTGGTGGCAGGGGTCTCTGATTGTGAGGCGTTTGTTTGGGGATTCTTGAGTTGCGGGACTTTGTTTGCTGACATCTTGTATATCTTGTATTGTGCAACTGTTGGTGGAGTCTCAAAGGACTCTGCAGCCACAGTCTTCACTTCTATGATTTTAATTGCAGACATCTGAAATTATAAATGAATACTCATTGTAATACAAGGGTACGGAGGTTTGATGTCAACAAATTAACAAATCTAGGGTCTGCAAATGAGTTACTATGGTGAACAGAATGAGGAGACCCAGAATCCTAGATTTGATGGCTTAAATATATCACCAGACGAACACCTCGACGGTCTCATCCCTAAGCAATAAATGTATTATGGGTGCCATATAATGAACTAATAAATATGATAATTCTAGCCCTTTTTTAATGTCCCACTGCTGGGCACGGGCCTCCCCTCAATGCGAGGGGGATTAGGCCGTAGTCCACCACGCTGGCCCAGTGCGGGTTGGCAATACAATGATCTAAGGGTGATCTTAAATATTGACCATCCATGACTTGGGTACAATCATTCAAGCTCATCATAGAGTTTTCTCCTACCAGAATATGAACCCGATACCCTCTGTACAGAAAGCAGGGTCAATACCAACTGTGCTATTTGTCATTATAAAATAATAATCTGATCTTACTTATACTTCTGGAACATCCAGCATCCTATAGTCTAAATAAAATCATAGTATGCTATTGTGTATGGTATTCTGTGTAAGTACTTACTGGATGTTGAGCCCAATAACCTATTTCAAAGATTGCTTGATATGTATTAAACTTTATAATTTCAAGTTTAATCTATATTTTTCCTATTTTTCTAATTGCAAAAAGGTTGATAGGTACATGAGTACTACAAACTTAGGCGACGAAGAAATAGAGATGGACTATCGCGAACAAATATTCAGCACAAAAAACCAAGCCGATTAGTAGTAGTAAACACGAATTCGCATGTACGTAGTGGCGTAATTCGCGTGTATAACATGTATCGGCTTGGTTTTTTGTACTTCAGTTTGTATTACTACTTCGTCAGAGAATACACAATAAAAAACGTACTACTTATTTATACTTTTATTCATTTGTACTTTTTGTGCTTTACTTACCCATGTATATCATGAAAACAGTGGGAAACATATTTTTATTAGTACCTATTATTAGTTTACGTGTTAATTAGGAGGTACCGCCCTACCTACAAATAAATATATTCAATAACCTTCAACAAATACCTACCCACACTATCTACCTACACAAAGTACTGGATAATTTTCGTTCATTAGAAAGACTAAACATGCCAGATTACAACATTTTCACAGTATATGCGACGTTTACGTACGCAGTAAATGGGTACATAATGGTTCTCGATCGTGCATAGAAAGTACTTGATACATTCTTGGTAAAAACTTTTAACAAAATGGAGGTAGAATGTACCTGCTTATCTGTGTTATTTTCGTTATCATTTTCCGTATACATCCGAGGCACTAACTTCGTTTTACGAGGTTTCTTTTTACCATTCGCGGACATTTTCACTCTTTCCACATAACACTCGCGATGAAACATATATTTGAATTAAAAATTACAAGCCTATCAAAACGAAAGTGTAAGCACGACGATTTTATGAAATAACATGTTTATTTTCAGAAGGTAGTAACAACACTTTAAAATTATACGTTCTCTCTATCCCACATATAGGTATTTGAATGATACTAGCGCCATTAGACGTCACATTTGACGTTTGCAAGATGACACTTTAAACGGTGTCATTATTTTGTCGGGTAGTCCGGTCTTGATTCGTTCTGAAACCAAAATTCAAAAGAATTCTTCTTTTTTTACGAAATAAAATGCGATGAAATAAAATGGATATGAATATGGCCTCACCCACAACTTAGCGGGTATTTTGCCAATGTCAGGTAATTAATAGCAATAACGATGATGATATGAAAATGGTGTTCTTCTTCTAAGGAATTGTTTGCAGAGCACGTAACATCGATCGTCTAAAATGATATAAATATTGAGTGAAGTGTGTGTCTCTCTCTATCGTGAAAATAAGTTATGATTTGATAAAAATGGTAGCGAATATCCATGCCATATCACACTTACGACTCGTTCAGTTCTTTGAGTTCTCTATTTGTGCGTTATTTATTATATGAAATGCTACCTACGTAATGGTATGTTATAGATTTGAGACAGTATGACCATGATTTAAGGGGGAATCTCAGGGTCAGATAAAAGTAGCGGTTTTTACAAACCTTATGGTATTGTATCGGATTAGGTACTTTTTTAAGCAAACTTAATCCATCGAGACAACCAATGCAGAATGTTAATATCGCAAAACACTAAATTACATCGTAAAGATGTCCAAATTTTTCGTAAAAACATAAAAACCATTGACATTTTGAATTTCGCGCCCTGACCCTGAGCTTCCCCCTTAACGAAATGAAATCATCGCATTTCATTAACAAATAGAAGAATAAATACTTGACACTGGCAAAATACCCGCTAAGGCCATATTTATATCATATTAGTTCATCGCATCTCATTTCTTAAAGAAAGAAGAAAAGTTGAGTATGGCGAAAAAACAACAAACAAGTTTTGATTGGGTTTTCGAACCATTCTTTATTAGCCGACATCAAAAAGGAGAAGGTTCTCAATTCGGTTGTATTTCTTTTTTATTATAATACATACGAAATGATAAAAATATGGTGACAAATATTGTCTCTGGAAACAATAACCTTTTTATTTACAAATAATGAAAGAACATCGTCGTTTTTTCTTACATTTTATGTAAACTAGTCGAAACATCTACAAGATGGCCTACTCAGTTTAATTGTTTTATTTTACATAACGTGTTGTTCGTAATACGACGCGAGTTCTTCCTCTAGTTTCTCTTTCTCGCACACTTCTCGGAGATGCCTGTTTAGCTTGCTGTTGCCCTGAAAAAAAGAAAAAGAAAAAAGTTTATAGATAAGGAATTGACAGCAATTTAGGCGGGAAGTTAAACAGTGAATTTGTCAATATAGTTTCATTTTCCAAAAAAATAATTTCTTTATAAATGAAGTTTTGATATTGATGCTATTTTACAATTGTGTGTTGGTTTATCAACACAAATTTGTCAATAGCACGAGCGAAGAAGGAAATTAAAATAAAATAATATAAATTGACTTTTCAATCTCTACCAAGATGTCCGTGAAATTTAAGTAGAATATTCACAGCTGTACTGGGGTAGGATTTATTCCATCATCATCATCAGGGGTATTTTAAAACGACGATGTAACATTTTACTCGACACCGGCATAATGGCGTTATGTTGTAGCCAACAAAAAAAGAATCGGACAAAGAGTAACTCAGAAATATTTCTGTGGACACAGTGACAGATAATCCCAGAACGGAGCGAATGCGAGAAAGTAACCAGAATGAAAAAAAAAAAAACTAAAATTTGTTTTTTTTTTTGAATTCTAGTTCCTTTAACTCAGGGGTTCCCAAACTTATTTTGTCTACCGCCCACTTTGAGAACGAATTATTTTTTATCGCCCCCACTTTTTCACTTGCTTAAAAACCAGTTTTACTTCAAATTAAATTAATGATTGTGAGGCTCTACACAACGCCCCAATTTTTTTTCCTGGGTCTCTTACCACCCACCTTAAGGCCTGCAGCGGCCACAAGAGGGCGTCATCGCCCACTTTGGGAAAGGCTGCCTTACCTACACACTCACCTTAAAGTGCTTACCACACAAGTGGCAAGTGGCAACCCTCGGCTGTCTCCTCTGGTCGTGGCCCCCGACGTGCCGCACCAACGACTTGCGGCTAGTGTACCTGGCAGGACAGTACGGGCACGAGAAGTCCTTGGCAGTGGAGTGGACAGTGTTTATGTGCGAGGTCAGCGCCTTCTGGTTCGGACATGCTCGGCTGCAGTGTGGACATTCATAACTGGAATGGAAATACAGGATATGTATATGACGTATATCTAGGATGATATATATGGTGAAAAACGAAATGCATCGGAAACTAAGTACATTGATGGAATCATGCCGAAATAACATTATCCCACTATTCCGACTAATATTATAAATGTGAAAGTTTGGATGGATGGATGTTTGTTACTCAATCACGCCAGAACGGCGGAACGGATCTTGATGAAAATTGGCACAGAGATAGATTATAGTCAGGAATAGCGTACAGGGTAATTTTTATCCCGGTGAAATTTATGATTCCCGTGGGATATATTTGTTTTAATTTTTCATAGAGCAAAGGATCGACATGATTTTTTGCATAGGTAGTGGTAGTTTAGGGTTCAGAAAATGATATAGGCTATTTTTTATCCCGGTAAAATGCACGGTTCCTATGGGATAGCATACAGTTCCTATGGGTTAGAATAGTGTCACTAACTAATAGTACCACACGATAATAGTGTCACTAATTGATAATAACACTATAATAGTGTCATTAATTAATAGTACCACTAAACAATATTTTCACTAAATAATAGTGCACACTATAATGGTGTCACTACCCGCTAAGTTGCGGGTGAGGCCATATTCATATCCATTTTATTTCATCGCATCTCATTTCGTAAAAGAAGAAGAAGAAGAAGAATGGTGTCACTAATTAATAGTACCACACTATAATAGTGTCACTAACTAATAGTGTCATTAATTAATAGTGTCACTAATTAATAGTGCCACACTAGAATAGTGCCACTAATTAATAGTACCACACTATAATAGTGTCACTAACTAATAGTGTCATTAATTAATAGTGTCACTAATTAATAGTGCCACACTAGAATAGTGCCACTAATTAATAGTACCACACTATAATAGTGTCACCAACTAATAGTATCATTAATTAATAGTGTCACTAATTAATAGTACCACACTAGAATAGTGTCACTAATTAATACTACCACACTATAATAGTGTCATTAATTAATAGTGTCACTAATTAATAGTACCACACTATAATAGTGTCACCAACTAATAGTATCATTAATTAATAGTGTCACTAATTAATAGTACCACACTAGAATAGTGTCACTAATTAATAGTACCACACTAGAATAGTGTCACTAATTAATAGTGTCACACTATATTAGTGTCACAAATTAATAGTGTCACTAACTAATGGTGTCACAAATTAATAGTGGCAAAATAGATCACGAGCTACACTCACGCCCTCTGCTGATGATTGAGCGCGTTCCGTCTGTGCGCGAGCAGGCTCTTGCGCGTGGCGTACCCGACGCCGCACGTCGCGCAGAAGTGCTGCGTCTCTGTCTCGCGCCGCGCGTGCCTCTTCTTGTGCTGGTTCAGTGTGTACGGACTGCTGAACGTACACTCGCATACGTCGCACGTGAATTTACGACGGATGTGTTTACTGAACAAAAATATTATTCCCCGTTGTTATAAAGTTGTTCCCCGTTGACTACAATCTGGGTGTTTTCAAGTCGAGAGTGAACAGACACCTTCTAGGCAAGTATGCTACATCGTAGATCTCATCGTCGCTTACCATCAGATGAGATCGAGATCAAATACCTACTTGCCTATAACGTAATAAAATAAGGCGTCTTCAATAAATAACTCTATTGTTGTACTCGAAGGGTTCATATATGAGTGACTGCGTGCCTGCCGGTCGCGTCCTGCGTTGTAGCATTTGAGATATTCTCGGGGTGTCGGGATGGAGATTCCAATGTGTGTGTGTGTGTGAGTACGCGTGTGTGTGTGTCTGGGTGTGAGAGCATGTGTGTGTGAGTATGAGTATGTGTGTGTGTGAGATATGTGTGTGTGTGTGTGTGTATGTGTGTTTGTGTGAGTATGCGTGTGTGTGTATGTGTGTGAGAGCATGTGTGTGTGAGTATGAGTATGTGAGCGTGTGAGATGTATGTGTGTGATGTGTGTGTGAGTATGCGTGTGTGTATGTGTGTGAGAGCATGTGTGTGTGTGAGTATGAGTATGTGTGAGATGTGTGTGTGTGTGTGTGTGTGTGTGAGTATGCGTGTGTCTGTGTGTGAGATGTGTTATTGTGAGATGTGTGATGTGTGTGTGTGTGTGTGAGTATATATGTGTATGTGTGTTTGTGAGAATGTCTGTATGTGGGAATGTGTGTGCGTGAGAGTGTCTGTGTGTGAGTGTGTGTATGTGTGTGGGAGTGTGTGTGTCTCACATCATGTGCGTCCTCACAGCCGCCTGGTTGTTATATGTCTTGCCACAGACGCTGCAAGGGTAACTTCTGTTGCTGGTCTTCGCGTGATGAAATCTCTTCAGATGCTGCTGCAGCCCGCTTGCATCCCTGTTGTACCAAATATATAGTCATTCATTTTGTCTCTTCCATTACATACCTAGTTAGTAGTGTGGTTAGTAGTGTGACCCCTGTTTTTTGTACCGAGGATTCCGGGTTCGAATACCGGTAGGAACAAAAATTTTAATAAAAACTACTTTTTCGGATTTTATCGCGCTCCAATTTTTTTTTAAATTTAAATTTGTGTGTAGTATTCGCGTAAACATAAGAAATGAAATGAAATACGAAAAATAATAATTATTAAACTTGAAGTTCGAGACAAAAATATACCACAAGATGGCATTATCCCTTAAAATTTACATACTACAAAAAAAACAACTCACTTAAACACGTTCCCGCACAAATGGCAAGCCGCGGCGTCGCTCTCTTTCCTGTGACATCGTCGCGCATGCGTCTGTCTCTGTCGCACGCGCACCGTTTCGTCGCATTTGGTGCATCTGTACCGCTCCGAGTGCAACGTCGCGTGCGTTCGAAGCACCGCTTGTGTGGCGAAACGGAGCGTGCACGTATCACACCGGTATTCACCGTTGGACTGATGGTAAGTGACGGTAGGTAGGGTTTGGAAGATGATGGGTGAGCAATAAGACATACAAAATATATTCCATGATGAAATAAAACTATTTTTAAGGATTCTATCGCGTTTATTTTCTTTTTATGTTCCCGACGGCGGCCGGCGTACCATTGCAAGACCTCAAGACACAGTGAGCTCTTTCTGCGTAGATCGGACCGCAAGTAACAACTAAATATGAGGGTACCCCCGTTAAACTATGACACTAGGACGTCAACCACCTCAGTCCTCCCGTGACCATGGTTGCTGTAAAGCAGCCGAAACGTCGGGAACGTAAAAACAAAAAATAAACGCGATAGAATCCTTAAAAATAGTTTTATTTCAATGTGTAGTATTCGCGTAAATATAAGAAATCAATATCTTCCATGATGACTGTGGAAAGCAGTGACAGCCAAGTTGGTAGAACGCTTGCATCTCGGGGATATCTGGATTTCATTTGCGGATCATTCTCAACCATGATTATCACTTGCTTGAATGATGAGTCAAAAGTGACAGTTACTATGCGGTTGCTGTTCGATTATGAATCGATTGTGCTAGCAGACTTGGGGCCCTGATTAGCTAGCTTCTGCACTGAGGGTCCTGAGTTCGAATTCTTGGAGACAAGCTATGTGTGATGAGTGCGATTGTTTGTGCCCGAGTCATGGATTTCATGGTCAGTATTATATACTGAGTTCGCCCTCAGTCCGTTGTACGGTACCCATAATACGAGCATTGCTTGGTGTGGGACCGCATAGTAGGTGGGTTCCTTTAGCAATAATATTATTTAATTATTCAAACACTACTAATCCTAACTGGAATTAAAAGATTATGTAATCAATGCTTACCTACCTCTTCGTGTCTCATCATATGCGCTTGGTACGTGTCCTTGAAAAGGAAACCCAATGCACAGTTGTAGCATTTGAACTCAGCTTCTGTGTACTTCTTGCCCCTTCTCTGGGCATCCAAAGCGTACTTCTGTTCTTCTAGAGGCAGTAATATCTTCTGGAAACCCTTTTTCTTATGCTTCTTTGATTTATTCTTCTTTGTGGTGTTTTCTGAAAACATAATGGTGTCGAGTTACCATCGCTCCCTGGCTGAGGAGATTGTGAAGACTGAACGCTGATTTTTTTTTTGGGACGAGACCCGCCACACTCTCCCACCACTGCTACTCCTGTAAACCAGGATCTACAGCGGTGTCTCATGATGACACCGAGGTGTGACCCTCGGCGAGTCCCGGAATAAAGTTAATTGTCTTGGAGCCCGCACGAATTTAATCAAAAGATAAAAATAGGAGGGGTTGGAAGAAAATTTACTCTGAAATTTATAAATTGTTGTCTATTTACAGTATTATTTTTGTAAGCAGAGATAGCTAAGTTTGTAGAATGCTAGACTGGTAACCAAGATCGCAGGTTTAAACCATGGCTCATACCTTTGGGATTTATAGATTTTTTAAATGTCGTTTTCGACCATGAGTATAGAGTTAGTATGTGAGTACTAAACACTGTAGGAAAAAATCCTTAGAAAGACATGAGAAGACTGTAAACCTGCACTGGAACAGCGTGGTGGACTTTGACCTAATCCCACTTGCATTGAAGGGAGGCCTGTGCCCAATAGTGAGACAATAAAAGCCTGGTATTTTATCTATTTACAATGGTTTTAAAAGGCACTACATGATAAAGATGTCTTTTTTTTTTTTTTTTTTTTTTATTACATTATAGGCAAGTATTTGATCTCTATCTCACCTGATGGTAAGTGCTGATGAGATCTACGACGGAGCATACTTGCCTAGGTAGGAAGACGGCAGTAGATCGAGACGCTACATTCACTAGGCACATGCAGCGCAACTGATCTGACCCGCCATCCATGAATGGCAACACCGAACATCATGCCGGAACACGGCTAGGCCGTTTGGCGACATGGCTTTGTTCAGTGGGTGGTGATTAACCACGGCCGAAGCCTACCACCAGTAGAGTTGTCACCTAGTTGGCACCACCCAGGGTCACGTGTAGGGTATCTCGAGGGTATTTAATTCTCCTACGGACGAAGGTGACTCGACCCCAAAAATGTCTCAAATAAACAAGTGCATTTAAATATTTAAGTACTTCTTCGAGAAAATGCGGCCAGCACCTTGGGCACACTACCGCATGGGCCAAATTTTTTACTCTTTGTAGCTTTTCTATACTCTTTTTAATTTATATTAGTTTGTAAATATTTAAGTTCTTATCTTTCTACTTATTGTACATATTATTTTAATATAGTTCGTTAGTGTTAGAAGTTAAAGCAATAAAATATATTTTTTTAATGAAATTGAGTTTTAACATACCTACGTCTTCACTTTTCCCTTCATTAAGTTGCCCCGCAGCATCATTAAGCTCCTCGTTATCATTTAAAAGTACCTCCTCATCACCGTTCTGACACACTTTAATTATCTCAAAGTCTGACTCATTGTCACTGTAGCTATCATTACAAATATCATCAACCACATTATGATTAGAATCATCTTCTATGTCATCAGATACACAAGCTCCTTCCATTACGGTGTTACATTCATTGTTGTCAGATTCAAATTTCATGATGACATATTCGTTAAAGTCATCTTTGGTGTACCTTTCGCTGTTAAGTTTTACATATTCATTGCTGTTGTTATTTTGTGTGTCGTCTTCAGCGTTATCATGAAAATAATGGCTGTTGTTTTGCTTTTGATAACAATCATCTTCGGGACAGAATATGTGTTGTTGTATATCGTTTTGTTGTAAATTTATTGTGCCTTTTTCACTGAAAAGAATTACATACGAGTTTAGTCTTGAAAATTTTGGTTTTATAGCCCAACCATTATCAACATGATTTTATCTGTCTAAGGAGGATGAGGCTATTAATTTATTTATGTGAATTTGGTAGAATCGGATGTATTGTTTTATAAAAATAAAATAAAATAATAGTCTGCAGATAACAGATAACTTTTATTGCGGTAAAAAAGATATAACCAAGGTTTGAAAAGTTGCTACTTAGCATAGTTTTAAGCGTTTTAGATTGATCCGGTTATATGTTATTAACATCAAAACTATGATTTTAAATCATAATAATCATTTGCTGTATGGTGAAGAAAAATATTGTAAATAAACCTGCACATCTTTCAAAAGTGTATGGAGTTTGCCAACCGGCACTGGGCTAGGTTAGCATGGTGTAATATAGGCGACATCCTCCTTGAATTCAGCAATGTGTCTGGTATAATGACAACTTGCTTACCCCCTACTAGGAATATTGAGACCAATTAACAAAAACCATTGACCATAATGTGAGTGTACTGCAGTTTATTTCTGCCTACCCCTATGCAGTATTCAGACGTGATAATTTTTATTTTTAATTTATATAATCATTGGAAACTTACCTGAACAAAACTGGGTATTCTAGACTTCTTTTTAAGCAAACAGATTTAAATAAAAACAATTTATTCAGCATATGACAGCAGATATGGCATAAATGCGAGTCAGGGCATAGCTGAAAGTGAAAATGATATTTGTTATGCAGGATGAAACCATAAGAGAACACGCATCAAGGATGAAATTAATATTTTTACATGTATGCCGACTATTTCTCTGTATTTCTGGCGTATACCGTCCTGAGTGTCGGAGTTTACTGTGCTGTGGCACAAGAAACATAGGAAGGAAGACATTTATTTATTTTTGCGTAAGTTTTCGTAATTTTAGGTACTAATTTTGAAAATTTTCACTGAGTAGTAATGTAAAGTAAACAACACATTTATTTTATTTGTATTCTGTTGTTTTTTTATTTCACCAATAGGCAGGCAAAGGACAAAGCCATACAGCCTGAATATTTATATTCTCCCGTGACATATTGAACAACTGTCATCTATCAAATTTGGAGATAGTCGATTTTGTTTTTTATATATAAAAACAATGTTTATGGTTATTACAATTGTCGTCATATATACAGATTCAAAGGCATTATAATATTCCATTCAAAATGGATCCATTTTGAATAGGATAATAGAATACTTTATTTTGGTATTTAACAGTTATAATATTAAATCATTAATGTAAAAGCATCTCTTGAGTAATTTTGTTCTGTAAAAAGTACATTTTTTTTTGCAGTTTTTCTTGTCTCTGGATATTGCGGATCATAGTGCTGTAATTTTAGTTGAATTGAATTAATTTGTATACTGAACTCGACTTTCTACATAATTATTTAGTGCACTTGATTATGTATATCTCTTTACACGGGCTATACCCGGATTTTTGGAAGGCTTGCATGGGGACATGGGTCCAACACGTAGAGGCCCTTATTGAGAATTTTAATGTTATGTTAGCAACCTGCTGGGGTCAATTGCTGAAAATGATAGCATAAACAGCGAATTGACCTCAGCAGGCGGAGGAACTATTGCAGGAATATGGAATGATAATTGAGTTTATAGATTGAGGTTTGGATGGATAAGAGATAGGGCTATTGAAAGGGTAGCGGACACCTGCCATAATCAGCTTTTTCCAATTATTATTGGCAGGTGGCGACTCGCCACTCGTTAGGTGGGCTCCCTAAAAAGGCCGTCATATAAGACGACAAGGGGCAACATTTATATTGCTGGCCTATTTTTTATTATGTTTGATGATTAATGCACCATACATAATTATTTTATATATATTATGAAATACAGCCATTTCTCCCAGTGTCAAGTATTTTTTGATAATAGTTATTTTTAACAAAAAAAGAAAGAACGTAGTCTTTTCCCTTGAAAATGGCCTCACCCACCCAACGGTAGGTATTTAGCCAATGTCAAGTAACAAATAATTTGTTACAATACAAATTATAATATACCAAACTAATATTTACCAAACTTCTTGGGAGAACTTGAACAGTCATGTTAACCATTTGGTTAAATTTCCTTCACTTGTGCACGTTTTATGAACACATAATGGTTATAATCAAGTCCTTGATAATTGTTATAAAATGATATGTTACGGCCGCGTCACCTGAAATCAATTTTAAAATTAGTATCAATATATTGTGTAAAAATAGTATCGACTAAATAAAATAGTGACAGCACTATACGTCACGTCAGAATCGGAAAAAAGGATAAATTTTGTGCTTTCTAGCAATATTTCAATAAAATTATCATCGTTTCGGCACAGTTACAAACAGTACGGACAATTAAATTAGGACAACAAACTGTGCATTCCCTCTATAACATTGTTTCACAACGGACGTGTGTGTATAACGTTGAACCATCTGTGTTCCCAAGTGGTTTTGTGGTTACAAATAAGCGGCAGACAGCGTATCAAACTGGTGCAGGACTGTGTAATTAGCCGTTTGCGTCGCGTATCCTACGTAGCGCGTGCGACAATTGCCGGACGTTTAATTATTTTGATTGTTATTCATACGTTAATCGAGACGGGAAATGTGAGACGCCGGGTTTCGTAATAAATAGCTTAAAAAGATTGTTTCATGAGTGACACCTGGGATATCAGCGATATACAGTGTAAGTGCACGATCTTTGAAACCTTTTTCTTCGCTCAACCTAAAAAAATTGCATATTTTTTTAATTAAATTAGTGACGGAGGTGTTTTCAGGTCAATATCTCACAGATTATAGAAGATTCTAATTGGACAATGTTAACACCATTGCTTCTACTTACAATCATAATATGTATATTTATGGTTGAACATTTGTTAATTGAATAAACATTTACATGAATAAGTAGGCAAAGTTTGATTGACATGGAAAAAATATGATTTTAGCGAGTTTTGAGCTTAACAAATCGATTTGTTCTGCTTGTAGTTTCGCTGGCCAGTTACGCTGACTTGATTCACAGACTCTTAATATGATAGGCATGTTATCCGTGACAAAGTATGAATGCTTAAACCAAAAATGTGGTGGTATCATTGGAAAAATAACATCATTTCATTTTGAAATAAAATTTATTTTACAAATTTTATCATATTTATTTTATGCTTTTATATTTATGACACTAGGACGTCAAACATCTCAGTACTCTCATGATCATGGTTCCTGTAAAGCAGCCGGAACATTGTGAACCTAAAAACATAAAATTAATGAGATAAAATCTGTATATATTTATTTCAGTGTAGCATTTGCGTAAATATAAGAGATCAATATCATTTTATTTACTTGAGATTTGTATGGTATTCTAATCTAATCTAAAAATTCTTTCATTGACAACCTGATAAGCTCAGTGGGTAGTGATCCTGCCTTCTGCGCTACGGATCCTGGGTTCCAATCCTGGTAGGGACAAGCATGTGATGAGCATGAATGTTTATACCTGAGTCATGGAAGGTAAATCCTATGTAAAAGTTTGGATGTATGGATGGATGGATGTTTGTTACTCAATCACGCCAGAACGGCTGAACAGTTCTGAATGAAATATGGCACAGAGATAGATTATAGTCTGGAATGGCACATATGCTACTTTTTATCCTGGTAAAATGTATGGTTCCCGTGGGATAGACATACTTTTTAATTGCGGGTAACACCTCGGGGCGCAGCTAGTATCTATGTCATATGTTAGAATATTATATCGGGTACTTGATTTAATATAAATATAGTGTAGGGTACTTTTCTACTTTATTAATAAATAATGTGGATTAAGTGGGTAGATGAATAACATTATGACAACGACACAATTGATTGTAATGGCTACCTAGCAGATTACACGCTTCACAGATACTATGTGTTTTACTTAAGTTCAGGACTTTACAATCTATATAAGTATTATATACTGGGTTTGCCCTCATAGCAGTCTCATTTTACGTAGAGCCACCGTAAAGGGTCTTTCCTCCTGCTCACAGCATAGCTTATGTAAATGAGAACGACAGAGACAACTCTGCTTTTTCGATGATGTAGCGATTTCATTAGCAATTCCTGCCTTACGTACAGAGTTCGCATCAAAGAGATGTGCATATATACTTTATGTTATCCGCATAATCCCAAAATTGGATGTTCGGTACAAAACGCTGATGAATAATCGTTATCGGTCGGCATTGATCGATATTACAATCGATAATCGCGATTAAACAAACGGTTTCGGTTGTATAGAGATGACAATCGCGAATGCTGATAAGTACTTCATAATGGTTTGACTTCTGGCTCGTGTTATATTAGTAACTAGCTGTTGCCCGCGACTTCGTCCGCGTGGTGTTTAACAAAAACAACAGTTGACAGCAGCCTGCTCGCCCATTCTGAGCCCGCGGGACGCATTGCAGGTTGTTGCTATCAAACTTAATCAGGCGCTGCGCTGCAACATTGGTTTTAATTTTGTTTCGTGAGATCTTTTTTTTTTTTCTAAAATAAAAGTATCCTAAGTTACTCCTTGTTACATCAGCTATCTGCCAGTGAATGTCCCGTCAAAATCGGTCCAGCCATTACAGAGATTAGCCGGAACAAACAGACAGACAGACAGACAAAAATTGTAAAAAATGTTGTTTCGGTATAGGTAACGTGTATACATCCAATGCACTTAGTAAAAAGCGGATATTTTAATATTACAAACAGACACTCCAATTTTATTTATATGTACAGATTGTTACTTACATAAGGTTCTGAAAATGCATGGTGATAGATAGATAGATAGATAGATAACTCTTTATTGCACACCGATTTCATAAACATTTTATATGGTATTAATAAATAGGTACAGTGTACAGTGGGCGGTCTTATCGCTAGCTGCGATCTCTTCCAGACAACCTTAGGATGGAGAAGATTCTTATTAATTATCTTAATTCTTAATATTCGGTGAGTGGTATTTTAAATCATACGGAATCGATATCGGAAACGGATTCGAAACTTTCAGATGTTGGTGTCGTCGGCGAGCGTGCCGACGGATAGGTACTTTTTGAAAAAACGATTTGCTATTGCAATCGAGAAACATCGAAGATAATCAAATTCGGAAATGTTAATAGCGATTGCGGTAATCCAGTTCGGAAGTTTTCGATTCCGATATCGATTTCGAATGGTTTTAAAAAACCCTGTTGGTCCTGTTTGTAATCCCGGAAGGGGTAGGCAGAGATGTACTGTAGTGAACCCGCTTTTTGCCGATTGTATTTGGTGCCAACTCATTGAATATGTACGTCCTTGTGGTCGAGAGAAAAATCGAGGGCACCAGAGCGCGCGAAGATCATACATGAGATGGAGCGACCAAATTAGGGCCTCCATAGGTCTTCCTTTACATCTTAGGCGGAAAGGCAAGATCTTCCGGCCAGGCGGGTGGTATGGCTGGCGGGGCGGCCGCTATGCCCCGACGGTTATTGTCGAGAACTTGTATATATCTTCGTCGACGACGTCCTGCACTATGTCTTCCGGCTCGTGGTCGCCAATCTAGAACCTTTCTGCCCCAACGGCCATCGGTTCTGCGAGCTATGTGCCGCCCACTGCCACTTCAACTTTGAAATTCTTTGAGCTATGTCGGTTACTTTAGTTCGTGTACGGATCTCCTCATATCTGACGGAATACGGCCTTATTAGCGCAGTGGTAGTGACTCTGCTTTCTGCGCCGAGGGTCCCGGGTTCGAATCCCGGTAGAGACACAAGCTTTGTGTGATGAGCACGAATGTTTGTACACTAGTCATGGATGTTTAATATGTATATATGTATTATATACTGAGTTCGCCCTCAGTCCATTGTACGGTACCCATAACACAAGCATTGCTTAATGTTGGACCGTATAGTTGGTGTGTTCGTATGGCGATATTTATTTGTTTATTCCTGATTCTATCGCGTAGCGAAACATGGTACAGATGACAAGTTTTAGGCCGGGCAAGTAATCTGCCTGGTTAATAAGAGTTCATGGTAAGCCCCCTGGTATTCTTCGTCGTCTGCTCACCACAATGATCTTCTATGAAGGTGATCTTCTTAGAGGAGCGTTGGTTCAACACCTCAAATACATTATAGCTCGTAAAATTCATAAACTAAACAACAACAACGGTTTTGTTTATGAAACTGTTTATAACTCTTTCATCTTTTGATTATAAATATTGACTGTGTTATGAGATGAGTCAACACAACAAAGCACTCATTCGTTTATAAGTTCACAAGATCACGATAGCTAATACCTAGCCGTGTACATACTAATCGCGCGGCCGCGGATGGCTCCACTGTTAAAAAAATTACATTGAAAACTTAGATAAACTTAAAACCCCTTTTAAGTTTATCTAAGATTGAAAACATCTATACATCTATACAAATAAATAAAATTACTATTATATATAATCATAAATAATAAACCGCTTTTTACTAAATGCATTTGGATGTATACACGGTACATATACCAATAAACACATTTTTTAAAATTTTTGTCTATCTGTCTGTCTGTTTGTCAGGCTAATCTCTGCAATGGCTGGACCGATTTTGACGGGACTTTCACTGGCAGATAGCTGATGTAACAAGAAGTAACATAGGCTACTTTTATTTTGTAGAAAAAAAAAACTCCCCAACCCCCGCCAGCAACTTAATATCACAAAGGCTGCCGGTCGCGCGGGCTAAGAACGCGCGAGCAGGCTATTGCTAACGGTTGTGTCTTTGTTAAATACCACGCGGACGAAGTCGAGGGTTACAGCTAGTATTATATATTCGTGCTCGTGTACGATAACGTATATTTAACAACAGGTCAAGGCGCCTGCTCTATTTAACAATTCATTGATAAAAGCCACTAATTTCATTAGCTGCCGCTAATAATATCAAACAGTACAGCAACGAGGGCACAGCAACAGCTAATAAGCCGCCTCTCGCGTACCCAACTTGGGTGCAGAGAATCATATTGATTTCTTATATTCGCGAATACTACACATTGAAATAAAACTAATCTTACGGATTTTATCGCGTTTATTATACGTTTTTAAGACCTCGAGATATTTTGAGCACTTGCTGAGTAGATCGGACCGCAAGCAAAAACTAAATATGGTTATAACTGTGGCGCTAGGACGTCAACCACCTCAGTCCTCCCGTGACCATGGTTGCTGTAAACCATCCCAAACGTCGGGAACGTAAAATTCGTTTTATTTATTAGTTATGTAGTTTTATTTCAATGAATAAAATTATTTGAAGCCTTTAGTTTTGAGTCTTCGACCCTCGCGATGGGCGGATGGTGATAAGCTTCATCATTGGTACGGTACTGTAGCAGAATCCACATCTGAAATCAGGGCCCCGAGTCTGCTAATACAATCGATTCATAATCGAACAGCAACCGCATAGTAACTGTAGCTTTGGACAGATATCCCATACAATATCTGTCAAAAGTGACAGTTACTATGCGGTTGCTGTTCGATTATGAATCGATTGTGTTAGCAGACTTGGGGCCCAGTTGGTGCGTTTGTCTGGCGATATTGTTATTTTCGTAATACCTAGTCCATTTGCCGGGATCCTCTCGGTAAAGTAACCACCAGATGTTCCAATCGGGTTCTCCCCTTAATGTCATTGCCAACAGTTTCTAAAGGTCGTCTGAGGACCTTCTTGCGATCTGCCAGCTGTCTGAAAATTGCACAATTAAGGACCTAAATGCTTGGACATTTTAAAGATCATTTTCGTATAGCAATAATAAGCTGTAGCACCACGGGTTGTAACGGCCCTAGAACGAAGTCGATGTTTTTTGAGGCTAAAATAAGAATAATGTTACTAGGTCTTTAGTTCCTGCTTGCTTGAGATCTTTTTTCGTTTGAAAGCCGCAGCTATAGCGCCGTAGCAAACTGTATTGCTAGAGTTGTGTATTGCCGCGCGAAAATGACCTTAAGGTGTTCAGACAGGTGGATGGTACCTACATTGATAGCGTCAGTTGTGAGACGATAAGAGATATCTATGTCATCCAATATGGAGACATGATTGATGATTTTAATATCTGGTTATCTGAGAAGCCATAGAATGGAATTTTGTCTGCCGATGTTTGGGGACACAAGTTAATATAACGCCTGCACTAATACGAGGTAAGTAGGATAATAGCCGTTACCATGGTACAATAAAATGCTAGGTCAGGTATTCTCTTCTGTGACAGCTAGGTCACGTGATTGGTTCAAGAGTACGCCATCGGCCATCTTCGACCAATGAGTGTTGCTTCTATTGAAAATGTTAAGTAATGGCAGCCCTGATCGTGACCTAGTCTCGTAATCGTCGGAAGACCATACCAGGGCCCCAAGTCTGCTAACACAATCCATTCATAATCGAACAGCAACCGCATAGTAACTGTCACTTTTGACAGATATTGTATGGGATATCTGTCAAAAGTGACAGTAATATTTTTAGACTATGGTCAAGACTAGAGACACATTTATTTAAACCCCATTGAAATACCAATATCTTTTCCGTGACGGTCACACAAACACACAGACGAAAATTCAAAAACCACTGGTTTGGAGTTTCTCATCGTCATCTCAGTGTTTTTTTTTATATTAGTCTGGATTTAGGTGGAAGAGTTAGGTCAGGGCGGGAAATTCAAAATGTCGATGGTGTTTAATTTTTTTTTCGAAAAATTCAGACGTCCTCACGAATTCGTTTAGTTTTTTGCGACATTGGCATTGTGCATAAGATGCCTCGATCTATTAAGTTGCTTAAAACATCACCTAAAGCGACATAATACTCCAAAGTTTGTAAAATCTGCTATTTTGAATAATATTGTTGGAAATTACTTTTGAAGCAAATGTTATCAATCCAAATAAAAAACAATTGGAGTGTCTGTTTGTAACAAATAAATGCATAAAAATATGCCGCAGTCGCAAACAAAAAAAAAATACGACCAATATACGCTTAAAATTTTCATAAATAATTAAGAACCGTTGGATTTTTGAATTTCGCGCGCTTCAACCTTAAATTACTCTCTTGTAACGTCAAGCGGTCAAGAGGGGTTAGGTTAGAATTAGTTAGGTTATATGACAGCTGTTAAAATGTTTAACGACATAAACTAATTGAGATAACTGTCACGTATTTTTTACGCATCGTAAATGTGAATTTAACCGTGATTTTAGTTTAGGAGCTGACTGCTATTATATAAGATTTTAACACGCCGACAGTTTTACACAGGGTATGTGTTTCCACGCACTGCTGTATGGGACAAATATTCGCACATGCCCAGCGTGTAAAACCGTATGCGAATCACCTTTACAAGAACACGCAGGGCCTGTTTTCCGCACTGAACGTGTTAAGAAAAAAAAATACTCTTTCGATCTTATATTCTTGTCATTTGTTCTCTATTGGTTTTGAGCTATTCCCTGTTGGACTCAATAAGTGGGGCCTTTTTTTGTTTTTTTTATTACATTATAGGCAAGTATTTGATCTCGATCTCACCTGATGGTAAGTGACGATGAGATTTACGATGGAGCATACTTGCCTAGGTAGGAAGGCGGCAGTAGATAGAGACGCTACATTCACTAGGCACATGCAGCGCAACTGATCTGACCCGTCATCCATGAATGGCAACACCGAACATCATGCCGGAACATGCCGTTAAGATTAGATTAAAATTTGCAATGAACTCTTGGACTATCTTAACTCTCCATAGCACATGTATGTGATATAAAAGGCAAGCGATACGTCATCCCCAACTGAACGCCAAACAATAATCTATCATACTCATCTGATACCCCATAAAACTATGGACTTTAAACGTTTAAAGTTAACGTTTAAAATGATCCGAGTGTATCGGGACTACATGGAATGTTATTGCGTAATGCCTCCCAATTAGCGGTTTGCGGCACCTTGGAGATCGGTACAGTCTTGTTTTATCAGCAACATGACATAGAAGAATGGAATATTACACGGTGTTGTGTTAAAAACTGCAGTGTATCAACAGATTTATAAGTGAAGCTTTTACTCTGGAAAAAAAGTGCTGTGTACTAACCTCAAAGGCGGGATTGTGTAATTTTTAAATATACCACCAAGGAACTGCAAAAGTGTTGACTCAAGCAAAATAAATATTTCCCTCTAAATCAGTAATTGTCAGCTAAAAACCTTGGATTCAAATCAAGATTCTATCAATCCCCAATCATGTCTTCGAAACTCTTTAGTCGTGTGACGAAAATGGGGTTGGGGCTGACACTATTCGGTGGTGTAGCGAACAACGCGTTATATAACGTAGATGGCGGCCACCGTGCAGTAATATTCGACAGATTCACCGGAATCAAGAAGTTCGTAGTCGGCGAAGGCACGCACTTCATCATACCATGGGTGCAGAAACCTATTATCTTCAATATCCGATCCAATCCAAGAAATATCTCCACAACTACAGGCAGCAAGGACTTGCAAAGGGTCGAGATTACTTTAAGAATACTGTTCAGACCTATACCTGATGAACTTCCCAAGATATACACTGTTCTTGGCGAAGATTACGACCATAGAGTCCTACCGTCAATTACATCTGAAGTATTAAAAGCTGTAGTGGCTGAGTTCGATGCCAGTGAACTTATAACCCAAAGAGAAATAGTCTCTTTTAAGGTCAATGAGAGTTTGACTGAAAGGGCCAAACAATTTGGGCTTATTCTTGATGATATAGCAATCACTCATATAACGTTTGGTCGAGAGTTCTTGCAAGCTGTTGAGATGAAGCAGATAGCTCAGTTGGAAGCGGAAAAGGCCAGGTTCATGGTTGAGAAAGCGGAGCAGAAGAAGAAGGCAGCGGTTATTTCAGCGGAGGGGGACTCTCAGCAGGCTGTTCTGCTGGCGAAAGCGTTTGGCAAAGCTGGCGAGGGTCTGGTTGAGTTGAGGCGCATAGAAGCCGCCGAGGATATAGCGTATCAGCTGTCCAAGTCCAAGAATGTGACGTATATGCCGGACGAGAACAGTGCGCTGATGAATGTAAAGCCTAATTAGTTGTGGACAGCTAAATCAGTGTTAAAATGGATGGATCCCCTGAAATGTTCAGTTTTCATGTTCAGCATTTTATTAACATACATTATATTTTGAAATAAAACTAATTTTTGGGATTTTATCGTGTCTATATTTTGATTTTTCGTTCCCGGCGTTTCGGCTGAATTACAGCAACCATGGTCACGGGAGGACTGAGGTGGTTGACGTCCTGGTGTCATAGTTTGAGACGGGGTACCCTCATATTTAATTGTTACTTGTGGTCCGATCTACGCAGAAAGTGCTCACAGTGTCTTAGTTTTATTTCAATGTGTAGTATTCGCATAACTATAAGAAATCAATATACATTATATTGTTTTGTTTCTAGGCTAGGATTTTGCGAGGTATCAGCTAAGAGCAGTACGTCAAGTGCGAGATTGATCGCGAGCTAACCGTATAATTTATTGTCTTCGTATTTTATAATAATACTAGCTGTTGCCCGCGACTTCGTCCGCGTGGTATTTAACAAAGACTCAACCGTTGGCAACAGCCTGCTCGCCCATTCTGAGCCCGCGGGACGCATTGCAGATTGTTGCTATCAAACTTAATCAGGCGCAGCGCTGCAACATTGGTTTAAATTTTTTTCGAGAGATCCTATTTTATTTTCTAAAATAAAAGTGGCCTAAGTTACTCCTTGTTACATCAGCTATTTGCCAGTGAAATTCCCGTCAAAATCGGTCCAGCCATTTCAGAGATTACCCGGAACACACAGACAGACAGACAGACAACATTTTTAAAAAAGGTTGTTTCGGTATAGGTAACGTGTATACATCCAAATGCATTTAGTAAAAAGCGGTTATTTTAATATTACAAACAGACACTCCAATTTTATTTATATGTATAGATAGGTACTAAAAAAATTAGTCTGACGTTTGACCCAAATTTTCGGCGTAGTTTTTAGACCTGGCGACCTTAGAGGCAGGTCATGTCGCCTCTATTTAGTTCAATTAAAAGCACTAACATTAACCTATAGTTAATGTTAGTGCTTAGCACGCAAGTGTTTGATTTGGTACTTATAAAGCAGGAGCATAGGATACAATTTTGTAAAGCAGACTTCGAAGCAGGGCCCCAAGTCTGCTGACTCAATCGATTCATAATCGAACAGCAACTGCATAGTAACTGTCACTTTTGAAAGATATCCTATCATTTGTCAAAAGTAACAGTCGCTATGCGGTTGCTGTTCGATTATGAATCGATTGTGTTGGACTTGGGGCCTGTGTGTGTGACTTTTATTATTTACATTACATGAATGACGTCATTTAAGAAAGTATTCAGTACGTTTTGTTGAGTACATGAAACAATATCTATGCTTGTTTTTTTTTTTTTTGTATATTTACGAATGGCTAATTACAAATTATTCACAAAAAAATCTTTGCTTTTTATTTCCGTAATATTATTCATGTTATATCATTGCTTTGTGCCAGTTTGTATTATCTTGCTAACATCCTGTAGCAGAAGTCTAATTTACTATAAAAATAATAATATGGTATAATAATGTGTATTTATTGAATTTAATATTGCTATTAATTACTTGACACTGGCAAAATACCCGCTAGGTTGCGGGTGAGGCCATATTCATATCCATTTTATTTCATTTCGTAAAGAAAAAAGAATAAGGTATAACTAAACATGGCGAAAGTTGGTAGAACGCTCGTCTCGGTAACGAGGATCGCAGGTTCAAACCCCAGCTCGCACCACTGATATTTCTTGATCATATGCGAATCTCATTTTCAACCATGATTATAACTTGCTAAACGGTGAAGGAAAACATGGCGAGGAAACCTGCATGTCTGAGAGAACCCCTCGAAAGATGTCTGAAGTCCGCCAACCCGCACTGGGCCAGGGTGGTGGACTTTGCCCTAATCCCCCTCGTATTGAGGGGAGGCCCATGCCCAACAGTGGGACATTAAAGAGGGCTGGTATTATTATTATTATATAACTTTATCAAACGTCCTATAGTACTGCGCACAAGAGTTTTGCCTTGCGTAGTACTATACATTTGATAAAATCCATCAATTTTAGTGGATAGTGGTGCCGATATATTCATATAATATTTTTTGTTGCAGGAAGGATAATCTTCCAATTTCCCTATATATTTCCTATAGCATTCCAATATATAAATAGTTATTTTAGTCATATTTTTCCCAATTCCTTTATATATCATTCCAATTTCAAATTATAATCATAAAAAATAATACTTCGAAAGATACAATTAATTCCAAAACAATATTAATTATTCAACTCGAATATTACTACTACCTAATATCTTTCGACGTCAATTATTAAATCAAATGTTGCTATAATCACCCCATCTCTTTTCCCTGTTCCCCCGCCCCCTTCCCTCTCCGTTCACCACCATGTTCTGACGCCACTCCTCATCATGAGCTCCTCCCCAGTTGTGGAACCCTCGTCACCGTCCACCACGCCCTCGTCGCCAGCCTTAAGAGCTGAGTGCACCCAGTTCCATACATCCACCCCATACTACACTGGTAAGGTAAGGGATCAATACATTAATTGGCGTTGTGACGCCTAGTATTAAGCGTCTTGACGCATTTTAGTGAGCGTCGCTTCGACTATTAGTGAGGGTCGTGACGCATAATAGTGAGCGTCGCGATGACTATAAATGAGGGTCGTGACGCATAATAGCGTCGCGTCGATTACTAGTGAGCGTCTTGACGCCTTATAGTGAGCGTCGCTATGCCTAGTAGTGAGCGTCGCTACGCCTAATAGTGACCGTCGTTACGCCTAATAGCGAGCGTCGCTACGCCTCGTAGTATGCAACGCGATGCCTAGTAGTGAGGGACGTGACGCCTAATAGTTAGCGTCGCGTCGACTATTGGTGGGGGTCTTGACGCCTAATAGTGAGCGTCGCGATGACTATCAATCAGGGCAAGACCCTGATTGATAGTCAAACGATTAGGCGTCAAGAACGCCTAATCGTTTGCGTCGCGACTCCCCACTTTTATTATTATGATAACAATTATTATATTATTAAATAACTTGATATTCCTTCCAGAAGCAACCACAGCCGCCCCTGAACGTTATCCTTCCAGCGACAGCGCCCGCAACACCGCCCAGCTACGGTGAGCACAAACACGTTGAATTGAGATATCTGGCACTAGTGTTTGTAATACGCCTACACAAAAGGCGGTCATAGCCGAGTTAATACAACGTCAGCCTAGCTTGTTAGCTGATCGAAACCCCGGCTCGCACCTCTGGTATATCAAAATTTTTGTGCGATCGCATTTTCAACCATGATTATTACACGCCAAACGGTTGAATTAAACTTTACCTACTTATACTTTTTTACGTTCCCGACGTTTCGGCTGCTTTACAGCCACCATGGTCACGGGAGGACTGAGGTGGTTGACGTCCTAGTGTCATAGTTTGAAACGGGTTACCTTCATATTTAATTGTTGCTTGGGGTCCGATCTACGCAGAAAGTGCTCACAGTGTCTCGAGGTCTTGCAATAGTGCGCTTGGTTTTGGTTTTAATAATATTAATTACCGGATCCCAAGTCGGTGGTAGCACCCAGCCATCTTCCTTATTGCTGCAAAGCATCCGAAACGTCGGGAACGTAAAAAGTATAATAAACGCGATATAATCGGTAAGATTCGTTTTATTTCAGTATGTAGTATTCGCGTAAATGTAAGAAATCAATATGCTTAATATGCTTAATAGTCCGCCGACCCGCACTGGGCCAGCGTGGTGGACTATGGCCTAATCCCCCTCAAATCGAGGGGATGCCCGTGCCCAGCAGTGGGACATTAAAAAGGGCTGGTATTATTATTATTTATTATATGCTTAATGGTGATGGAAAACATCGCGAGGAAACCTGCATGTCTGACCGAATTCTTCGAAAGACGAGTGATGTCCGCCAACCCGGCCAAAGCCAGTGTGGTGGACTGTGGCTTACATACCACTATTGTTGAGGGGAGCAGCCTCTTGTTGAGGGGGGCGTGCCCAGCAGTGGGTTGTAAGAGAAGCCCAGTGCAGTGGTTGTGTTGTGGTGCAGGTGAGGCCGGGCTGACGCCGCCGCCGCGGTCGCCGGGCGCGGCCACCAGCCCCGCGTGCGGTGACGCGCGCTCCCACCCCCCAGACGGGACCTCCTCCGACAAGGTACCATACCTTACTACTTATCTACCACAAATAAATAAAATTGCAGTGTCTGTTTGTAATGTTACGATGCGTATAAAAGAGGTATCGATAACTCGAGAAATAGTTATCGAAGCTTCTAGAAACAAAAACGCATTGTTGGGTCCAAGGTCCCCTATCGATCTGTGAAGAAAGATCTAGAATCGTCAACAATGTTGCAACCGGCTTCCAGAATATATCTCGTATTATTTTTATTAAAATTATTAGTAAATAAAAGGCGAGGACAATGCAATTCCTGGAACTGGGAGTTCTCAGAATAATACCGATTTCACGAATGCAGCTACGTACACTAGAACATTCTAGCCCCTCCTTATTACCGTGTAAATAAGGTTCATTTTCCTTATGGAACATTTCTGTTTTGTGGGTTTTTGTCGACACCTTTCTGGAAAGATCCACCCTCGCTATTTTCGGATTATAAATAGTGTGCAGGACCAGCGACGAGACAGTTTCTATTTGAAAGCGATTGTGAACACATCTCTCGGAAGCGAACTAAGAAGACTATACCGGCGACTCTAGCGAATACTGTGGACTACTGTGTTTCTAAGTGATTTGGTGAATTGTGATTTGAGTGCTAACTAGTTAGTGTACTGGTGTGTACTATTTTTGCCTTCTGTGTGGAGAGCGATTTAAGTAATTTTCACGTAATCGGCATTTAATTACCCCCGCACGTAATAGTAATATTAAAATAACCCCTTTTTACTAAGTGCATTTGGATGTATACACGGTACATATACCGAAACAATTTATGTCTGTCTGTCTGTGTGTTTGTTTCGGCTAATCTCTGAAGTGGCTGGACCGATTTTGACGGGACTTTCACTGGCAGATAGCTGATGTAATAAGGAGTAACTTAGGCTACCTTTAGAAAAAACCTTTTTGTTAAATACAACGCGAGCGAAGTCGCGGGTAACGGCTAGTTTAATATATATTTCGACCAGTCAGACAGTTTAAGCCACAAGAGTATTTACAGATAAAGCGATGAACTTACCAACTGTGCACTGCGTTTCTCAATTAAGCCCTGACGTCACCGCGGTGGGCGTGGTCTTGTTCAGATGTCGGCGGTTTTCCTTTGACTGACACGCTCGTATTTGCATCCCAGATTAATGTTTTCTTTTAGGTTCACAGCTCCACGCTCAGAATGTTTCTATTCATGTAAACCATTTAGTACAGTACATATGAATCGGCAAAATAGTCACAAAATGATAAGCTATAACTTTACCACCCGTTCGGAACGCCGTTCCTATGGAGAAGAACGGGCAAGAAACTCCATGGTTGCTCTTTTTAAAAAGATCCTTTACATTTTTGAGCAGTGCATTGTTATGGGGTATGTGAGCACAATGTAGGAACGGCTAGGCAGAGATTAGCAGCTGACCAAAAAAGTACTAACTCTAAATATATAAAATAAATAAAAATAAAAATTGATTTATTGGTGAATCAGCTACGCAGGCAACATAATTAAAAAATATACATGAACTTAATGTAGAAATAAATTAATAAAATAAAATAAAATGTTACCGTACGTAGCTGCAACCAACAAGGTCTGCTCTCAGCACTAAGTTGGGGCATCCGGGGGATGCCTCAACGCTGGTTTTCAGAGCAAGGCCTTGATGACGCATTGACGCCGCGCAACATGATAATATTTTGAGTAATTTAAAACTATAACAAAAAACAAAAGCGAAATGAGAGTTGAATAAAAGCATAATAAAAACAAAGTTGTCGTGCACAAAAAAAAAATAAAAAAAAATAAAAAAAAATATAGTAATAATCAAATAATAATAATCAAATAAATATATCATTACAAGTTAATGGCTGCATGGTCCCCACGTTTACAAATTACTTTTGTAGTAATAGGAAAAAAGCAGGATCACTACCAAAGCGCTAACCAGGGCCCCAAGTCGGCCAACACAATCGATTCATAATCGAACAGCAACCGCATAGTAACCATCGCTTTTGACAGATATTGATTGCATGGGATATCTGTCAAAAGAGACAGTTACTACGCGGTTGCTGTTCGATTATGAATCGATTGTGTTAGCAGAATTAGGGCTCCTGGTCGTCCGACTGAAGAGTTAAAGTTTTCTCTTCCCCCCCAGTCCTCGGAAACAGCAGTTGGTGGCATATCCCGCGCCACCAGCACGGCTCTATCTCGCAAGGAGAGCTACAAGGCGCAGAGGCAACACTACAGACGGGAGAAGAAGCGGGCTGCCTCGGCGCTATTGCACTCCATCGAGGACCCCAGTGTAGTGGTTTTGGCTGACTGGCTCAAGGTATGATCATCAAACTAAGATTATAAACTTGCTTCTGCCGGCGGCTTCGCCCGCCACACCTGGGCCCCAAGTCAGGGGCGTAGCATAGGTCATTAGCATGCGGTGCGGATTTCAAATTTGCTGCCCTCTTATTTTTGCTATTCATTATAAAAAAATTGGGGCATGGTAACGACGAAAAAAACTTTCAAAAGATTTTTTTTTTACTTAATATTTATTTTCATATCTTAATTTGTTTTTCTCTAACCGCCCCCTGTGAAGTGCCGCCCGGTGCTGACCGCACCCCCCACCCCCCCATGCTACGCCACTGCCCCAAGTCTGCTAACACAATCGATTCATAATCGAACAGCAACCGCACAGTAACGGTCACTTTAGACAGATGTTGTATGGGATATCTGTCAAAAGTGACAGTCGCTATGCGGTTGCTGTTCGATTATGAATCGATTGTGTTAGCAGACTTGGGGCCCTGTTCAAATTCCGGCCAAAATGTCGACTTAACTTTTTTATTACTATACTGGTGGTAGGCTTCGGCCGTGGCTAGTCACCACCCACTGAACAAAGCCATGTCGCCAAGCGGCCTAGCCGTGTTCCGGCATGATGTTCGGTGTTGCCATTCATGGATGGCGGGTCAGATCAGCTGCGTTGCATGTGCCTAGTGAATGTAGCGTCTCGATCTACTGCCGCCTTCCTACCTAGGCGAGTATGCTCCATCGTAGATCTCATCGTCACTTACCATCAGGTGAGATCGAGATCAAATACTTGCCTATAATGTAATAAAAATATATATATATATATTATTATCATGAAACTGTATTCGTAGGTTCGAGGTTCTTTGAAGTCGTGGACAAAATTATGGTGCGTTTTGAAGCCTGGACTACTGCTGCTCTACAAGAGCCCTAAAGCAAAGGTAATGTGATCATGCCATGTGGTAGTAGCCGGGGTCTACTCCTGTAACATATATAGAGTCGCGAAGAACGTGTCAATCTATACTAATATTATAAAGGTGAAAGTTTGGATGGATGGATAGATGGATGAATGGATGTTTGTTACTCAATCATGCCAGGACGGCTGAACGGATCTGGATGAAATTTGGCACAGAGATAGATTATAGTCTGGAATAGCACATAGGCTACTTTTTATCGCGGTAAAATGTATGGTTCCCGTGGGATAGATTTGTTTCAGTTTTTCATAGCGCAAAGGATCAACATGATTTTTGCGCGGGTAACACCGCAGGGCGCAGCTAGTAAATAATAATGAGTATGCTGTGAAAATATATAATACTAGCTGCGCCCCGCGGTGTTACCCGCGGTTCAAAAGAGTACATCTTATCCAAAACCGAAAAGAGATTTTCGATCGGTTCACCATGGCGAAAAAAGGACAATTATCGTTTTTTTTCTGTTTGCCACGGTGCCTTAGTCAGGAACTCTGCCAAACTCTCACTCTCTCTCTCTGACCTCTGAAGTCTGGAGTTCTTGACTGCTCTGCGATTGTTTAGTTTGTTTGTCAACCTGGTGTTTTTTTAATGTTTTTTTTTCATTACAGAGCAGCCATTGGGTAGGCACTGTGCTACTAACATCGTGCCAAGTGATAGAGCGTCCTAGCAAGAAGGACGGGTTCTGTTTCAAACTCTACCACCCCCTAGAGCAGAGTATTTGGGCGCCTCGCGGCCCTCACAACGAGACTATTGGTGAGCGTACCACAAAATATCATGCTCGCCACAATCACCACAACTCGCCACAATTACCACAACTCGCCACAATTACCACAATTACCACAACTCGCTACAAATATATAATTCTTATTATCATGCTACGGGGCCCGGACGTTTTTAGTTTGATTGATGCGATTGGTGCATAATATATTTAGGCATATCACAAAGGCCACAACTCCCCACAAACATTGAAGTTCGCCTTCAGGCCAGGATATCGCGGTCCTATTGCGGTACCACAAAATCCCGTTCTCATTACAAACAGAATACCTAACTGTTTTCAAATATTCACATAAATACAACCGGTACGTGTATCACAAATATCCAGTCTCGCCACAATAGCTGCAGCTCGTTACAAACGTTGCAGAATATCTTCGCCAACACTGCTGATGTATGTCAAAAGATCCAGACCAGCCACAATAACCACAACTCGCCACAATCACCACAATTCGCCACAATCGCCCCAACTCGCCACAATGACCTTAAGCACCACAAATCATCACAATTTGCCACAATCGCCACAATCACCACAACTCACCACAATCACCACAACTCGCCACAATCGCTACAACTCGCCACAATCACCACAACTCGCTGTAATTATATTGTGACATGTTCCTATCCTATAAACAGGTGCGGTGGTCCAGCCGCTGCCGACAGCGCATCTCATCTTCAGAGCGCCCTCGCAAGCCGCCGGTCACTGCTGGCTGGACGGGCTCGAGCTCGCCTTAAGATGCAGCAATGCTATGCTCAGGTATATATATATATATATTTTTGTATTACATTATAGGCAAGTATTTGATCTCGTTCTCACCTGATGGTAAGTGACGATGAGATCTACGATGGAGCATACTTGCCTAGGTAGGAAGGCGGCAGTAGATCGAGACGCTACATTCACTAGGCACATGCAGCGCAGCTGATGTGACCCGCCATCCATGAATGGCAACACCGAACATCATGCCGGAACACGGCTAGGCCGCTTGGCGACATGGCTTTATTATTATGCCGTTATTTATTTATATTTGTTGTAGATGTTCCCGGTCGAAGCCAGAGCAGACGGTGGCGGCGGACGCGCCCGCCACTCAGACCAACCTCTCGCACGAGGAGCTCGAGAAACACTTCAATGAGCACGGTGAGTCACGTTTGAGTACACAGAAATAAAACGTAAAAAAAAAAATATCCAACCGATATTGATTTCTTATATTTACGCGAATACTACACATTGAAATAAAACTAATTTTACGGATACGTCATAGTTAGAACCGGGGTACCCTCATATTTAATGTTTTTTGTGGTCCGATCTACGCAGAAAGTGCTCACACACACACTGCGGTAGATCGGACCATAAACAACACTTAAATATGAGGGTACCCCGTCTTAAACTATGACACCAGGACGTCAACCACCTCAGTCCTCCCGTGACCATGGTTGCTGTAAAGCAGCCGAAACGTCGGGAACGTAAAATCAAAATATAAACGCGATAAAATCCTAAAAATTAGTTTTATTTCAATATACAATCGAATTGAAAACCTCCTCCTGGGGGACTTTTTGGCGGGAAACTGAAAAGTCATGGCATCAGTTATGTTTTAATTTCTTAAACTAGTGTTCCTGCGAGTTATAGTGAGTGATATAAGTGGAATATTAACCATTATGGGTTCGGTGAAGTGCACGAGTGTAGGTAATTGAAACAGAGCGACGAAACATGGCTTTTCAGTTTCTCACGAAAAATCCATGAAAAATCTTTCAGTAAAGTATCCATCACTTTACTGATTGAGGGATGGGGGATATTTTACTTGGGCCTAGCCATTGGGCCTGTGCATATGCTCAGAAATAGAAATAATTAATATTACTTGACACTGGCAAAATACCTATGGTGATGCCAAATAAAAAAAAAAACATCTTCCTTTTTGAAGTAGGTTAAAAACTAGTTACTAAGCCAACGTTAATTAGGATCATTGTCGTCCAACATTTTGTGTTTTGTTGGCTTGGTTGGTTATTTTAAAATAGAACGGGCAAGATGATATGCTATCTCATACGTCATGGTACCTTCATAAAGAACATCATAGAGGGGAAGATCGAGGGAAAGTCTGGACGAGGAAGACCATAAACTAATTTTATATTTTATTTGAAACGACTCAACTAATGGTAACACTCTGTTCTCCTACTCCTATCGCACTGCACTTCGCTAAATTATTATCAGTAGCGCTAAATGTGTCAGATATATCTTTGTGCGGTTCCCCACTGCTATCAGTATCCGACTATACCGAAATGTCAGACCGAAAACCGAAAGTACCGAAAACTAAAAAATCCAAATGGGGACAATTCATGGAGTCAATTGAGAAACTGTCCAAGGACCACGAGTCGAGTGATTCCCAGACGCCGGACAGAGATGGAGGGCTCCTTGATTTCTTGCGGAAGAAAGAGACGGGCGTAGTTCGCAACGCCTCCACGTCATCCGTTAGGGTTGCCAAAGGCGGTAAAACGGATAAACAATTGAGTAAAAGCCTCGCGTCGAGCCCGATGAGGCTTGAAAAGTCGACTTTGTTTAAATGTCTCGAGATACCAAAGTTGAGTGTCACAGAAAGCAACGGGAGATCGACCAATGTAATTGAAGAGAACTTGGTCAGATGTATGTCTGCTATCCCCAAAAGACGGTCTTCGACGCCTTCGGCCGCTGCTTTGAAAAGACTAAGCGAGTTACGAGAGTCTGGTGTCAAAACGGATTCGGAAAACGATGATTATTTCGTGAAAACCCATCGAAAACGGTTATTTAAAGGGTCCGAGATCATTTGCGACACCCCTGACAATGTGATTGTTAGAACAGCGCCATCTATTGAGAAAGTTGGGCAGTATAGTTCGTCTTCTTCGGATGGTGGTTTGTATAGGTGTGTTGTGGTGTACAGGATGTAACAAATTGTGAAATTATGAAGGCTATGAGATTGTAGCGGGGAAAGACGTTGCGAAGACGACGGCGGGGTATACAGGGTGATTCAAAAAGGGTATACTAAGCCTTGAATACGCGCTTCGACAGCGCATTTTTAAATTAATAATACCAGCCCTTTTAATGTCCCACTGCTGGGCACTGGCCTCCCCTAAATTCGTGGGGGGACTCCATAGTCCACCACCTCCACCACTCCACCATCTTTCGAGGGGTTCTCTCGGACATGCGGGTTTCCTCACGTTTTTTCCTTCACCGTTGAGCAAGTGATAATCATGGTTGCAAATGAGATTCGCACATGAAATCCAGGAATCCCAGAGGTGCGAGCCGGGGTTTGAACCTGCGATCCTCGTTGCTGGGGCAAGCGTTCTACCAACTTGGCTAGCATTGCTTTTGTAATCATTATGTAAAGTCAAAATTTCGATTTTTCTGATGTAATTTTTTTTTTTTTTGTAACAATCACAAATCACAATTGTGTGTTTGTATGTTTCTTTACTGACGTATTGTAATTCTGACTTCACATAAATATTAAAAAGGCACTGACCAAGCGCAGATTCTAGGCTCAGTGTACCCTTTCTGATTCACCCTGTATACATCGCCGTGTTTGGTTTACACCGTAGGCTTGTCGAAATTCGCAATCAAAAGGATTTTTTTTTTATATTTCGACGTATGTCCCTAATCATTTTCGTTTCGAATATAATTTCATAATTTTGTTACATCATGTATATTATATTAGAACTCTGATTTAAAAAATCTACGCAATCCCAGACGCCATATTTAAATGAAAAAAATAATTTACACTTTATTATGTTAGTGGTTGGGTATGTTTTGGAAACTTTCTAATTCAACGTTTATTATAGTACTTACTGCTATTAATATTTGTAGTAAATCACCTGCATTCCAATACTCACACACTCCTGATAAATATTCGGTGATCGATTACGGCAAATTACCGTCGGTGAGTTTCGAAGCGAGCAAAACCGTGAGGCGAGACGATAGGTTTACCTCGCAGGACGTCTATGTCGCCGGGAGGATCGTTATGAGCGGTGAGTAATACCTCAGAATCAGAATCAGAATATATTTTATTCATGTAAACCGTACTGCCGTACTGTACTGCACTTAATAGTACAGTACAGCACTTATGAATCGTCGAAGTAGTTACAAAATGCTAAGCTAAAACTTTTATTCATTATTTTATTTAGAACTAAGCTAGACACAGAATGAATTCAAAGAAATTTTGCAATAAGATTGTTTATATAAAACTATGCGTTAGGGACGTCATTAGTCCACGCTCACTTGTATATGTTCCATCTAGCGGTGAATAGCACAAACTAAACGAGTCGTCCATGTCGAGGTTACTATGTGGTTCAGCTATTTGACACAAGATGTCTCTAGCGCCGGTATTGTTGGGCGTATCGCCATCTTTGGTCGAGCAGTAAAACTACAAGATAATTAATTGAGTGTGCGAGTAAAGGGGTGTGGGTGTTGGTGGGAGGTGTGCAAGTGTGTTAGTTAGTGTGGAGGGGTGTGTTGATGGAGGGGGTGTGTTGATGGAGGGTGTGTGTTGATGGAGGGTGTGTGTTGATGGAGGGTGTGTGTTGATTGAGGGTGTGTCTTGATGGAGGGTGTGTCTTGATGGAGGGGGTGTGTTGATGGAGGGGTGTGTTGATGGAGGGGTGTGTTGATGGAGGGGGTGTGTTGATGGAGGGGTGTGTCGATGGAGGCGTGTGTTGATGGAGGGGTGTGTTGATGGAGGATGCCTATGGGGTTTATGTGCGACGAGTGATCGTTTACCCAAACTGCTAGCCCAAGCTGTCGTTGGAATATTCCGTTTAGAGCCCAGTTACCTTCCGTGATTTAAATATAAAAATTAATGTTTATTTATAGCGTCAATTAGCTACGGACGCGACCGTATGTAGCTCAAGTATGAATATTAAGCAATATTTAACCACATCATTATCTTATCACGTTATCTCTTACGATGTTAGTTATTAAAAAAAATGTGGCTGCAAAAATAGGACGATACTGAATGACTTTGTGCTACACAACTTAGAAATACCATCTTCCAATTCATCTCAATCAAGATGCTAATGGCTTCGTCCAGTAAGAATAACATATGCAAGCCGAAGTGATAGCCAAGTTGGTAGAAAGCTTGCCTCGGTAATGAGGATCGCAACCTAATTTTCAACCACGATTATCACTTGCTAAACGGTGAAGGAAAACATCGTGAGGAAACCTGCATGTCTGAGAGAACCCCTCGAAAGATGTGTGAAGTCCGCCAACCCGCACTGGGCCAGCGTGTGGCATATGGCCTAATCCTCGCATTGATGAGAGGCGCGTGCCCAGAAGCCGGGGTTTGAACCTGCAATCCTCGTTACCAAGGCAAGCGTTCTACCAACTCGGCTATCACTGCTTTAATATATATATATATACGTATTATATACTGAGTTCACCCTCAGTCCATTGCACGGCACCCATAGTACAAGAGTTGCTTAGTGTGGGACCATAGAGTTGGTGTGTTCGTCTGGCGATATTATATTATACTAGCTGCGCCCCGCGGTGTTTCCCGCGATTAACAAGTATGTATGCTACAATATTAATCTATCCCACAGGAACCATACATTTTACCGGGATAAAAAGCCTATGTATTCCAAACTATAATCGATCTCTGTGCCGAATTTCATCCAGATCCGTTCAGCCGTTCTGGCGTAAAAGAGTAACAAACATCCATCCATCCATCCAAACTTTCACATTTATAATATTAGTGGGATTAGTGTGATAGAGCAATCACGTGACCTAGCTATCGCGGAAGAGGATACTAGCGTATCATAGTGTTGTACCTCGCTCTTAGGTACCTACTTATGAGTAGATTATTGTTTTTTTTTCATTATTCATCAGTTCGCTATCAGTCACCGTCGGGTGCACACGTCCGTACTGACATATACTATTGACATAGTGATAATTCGTATCAAAACAAACGTTTTATTGTTTATATATATATTATGTGCTTAGTGTTATAAATATGTGTTATTAAAAGTGCCAGTGATATTAATAGTTCGTATGTTCAAATATAATCTAGTGATCTAGTATTGTTTGGGTTTCGGAAAAATATTTCGTTAATGAGAAAAAAATGGAATATATTTTATTCATGTAAACCATTAAGGGCAGTACTTGTGAATCGTCAAAACAGTTACAGAATGCTAAGCTACAACTTTACCGCTCGTTCGGAATGCCGTTCCTATGGAGACGAACGGGCGAGAAACTCCATGTTGGTTGCTGTTTTTAAAAAGACCTTGTACATTTTTGAGTAGTACATTGTTTTGGTGTAAGAGAACTATGTAGGAACGGCTAGGCAGGCTTTAGCTGCTGGTCAAAAAAGTTTTAACTCTTAAGTATATCGTTATATTGCGTCAAGAAAACTATAAGGACTGAACATGATTTTTAATAATTAAGGTTGTTCGTTCGTAATTCGGTCAGAGCCCCAAGTCTGCTAACACAATCGATTCAAAATCGAACAGCAGCCGCATAGTAACTGTCACTTTTGAGAGAAATATATCTGTCGAAAGTGACAGTCACTATGCGGTTGCTGTTCGATTATGAATCGATTGTGTTAGCAGACTTGGGGCCCTGGATTGTGACGACACAGCTTGGTATATAAGCGTAGGCGGCTATTCTCACAGGACAGACTGGTCGCGGGTTCGATTCTAGACGCAACTTATTTGGGAAATAATCTACTTCTTATGTACCCGGGTTTGTTTGTTACTGCGATCGCCCCAGTCCATTGTACGGTACACATAATACAAGCGTTGCTTAGTTTGGATCCATACAGTGGGGTGAATTCGTCTGGCGATATTTATTAAAAGAACTAAATGAGATTCTCAAACCGAGGCGTAGTTTTGGTTTTTGTATGGTCGACCATGCATAGCTTTTTGGTGGAATAACAGATTTTAATTGATCATCTATATTTATATTATACTAATAAATAAAATTGGAGTGTCTGTTTGTAATATTAAAATAACCGCTTTTTACTAAGTGCCTTTGGATCTATACACGGTACCTATGCCAAAACATTTTTTTTTTAATTTATGTCTGTCTGTCTGTCTGTTTGTTCCGGGTAATCTCTGAAATGGCTGGACCGATTTTGACGGGTCTTTCACTGGCAGATAGCTGATGTAACAAGGAGTAGAGGAGGAACCAAAAAAAAACATTATTTTACTTTATGATTTTAAAGAAAGTAATCAATATATTTGCAGAAAAATTCAGACTAATAGTTATAAAAAACTATTATCTTTTAGTGTGGCCACAATTTAAAGCTTATTTTTGGTACATTCAAACGCCCTATTGAAACCTTTTTAATTCCCGGACAAGTACTCGTATACTCGGCTATTTTTTTTTTTTTTTTTTTTATCACATTATAGGCAAGTATTTGATCTCGATCTCACCTGATGGTAAGTGACGATGAGATCTACGATGGAGCATACTTGCCTAGGTAGGAAGGCGGCAGTAGATCGAGACGCTACATTCACTGGGCACATGCAGCGCAGCTGATCTGACCCGCCATCCATGAATGGCAACACCGAACATCATGCCGGAACACGGCTAGGCCGCTTGAACTTTCAAATCTCTTTCAACTTGAACTTGAAATTTCAATTCCCGGAGAAGTATACTCACTAGATTTCCATTAAGTTATTATATTAGCCTGTTCCCCAATGTTCTTACTCATTGGGTACCTACATGAACAAGCTAGTGTTATCATATGTACATAACATTACGACTTTAGCTCCGAAGGATCGGTCGGACATATACTATAACCCCCAATTTTATAGACGTTGTATAACTTTATCAAACGTCATATAGTACTGCGCACAAGGGTTGTTGCTTTGCGCAGTACTATATGACGTTTGATAAGTTTGTAGAACGTCTATAAATTCGAAGGTTAATGTTTTCCAAAAACCTAATATTGTTTTTTTTATTTTTTTTGTTTACCTCTGACATGGTCTGTGGCTTTATAATTTTTTTTATTGTTTACTCACGACATAGTGTATGTTTTTGTCATTTTTTGTATCGTATATCCCCCGATATTGTCTATCGTTTTGATTTTTCCGTTGTCTACCTCTGAGGCATAGGTAGGTATCATATAGATATAATTATTTCTACCTGTATGGTAAGCAAATAAGTCGTAAGCCGGTATGTTGGGACCGTTTTCCTCGAGTTATCTAAGGTAAAAATAATACCTTGTTATGCACAAGGTATTATTTTTATGAGCACATTCGTATGCACACAGCTCACCAAAGAAAGATTGTATTTATTTAAAACTTAAAGTAAATAGCTACCTATCACATTTACTTCGTAAATATGAGTTGAGGGGTGTACGTGCGATCGTGGAGTTGAGAATTTAATATCGCCAGACGAACACACCAACTGTACAGTCCCATACTTCACGCTGTATTATGGGTACCGTACCAGACTGGGGCGATCCCAGTATATTATCGCTTATGTAGATATATAATACTAGTAATTTTATATTGGGGGCCCCGTCACTCGTGATAAATAGTTTCTAGACTCCCTGCTGGACATAGGCCTCTCTCAATCACTTCCACACAACACGGTCCTCCGCCACTCGCATCCACCGGCTTCCTGCGACGCGTGTGATATCATCGGTCCACCTTGTGGGGGCCTTCCTACACCACGTCTTCCGATTCGTGGTCGCCATTCTAGAACCTTTCTGCCCCAACGGGCATCGGTTCTGCGAGCTATGTGCCGCCCACTGCCACTTCAACTTGGAAATTCTTTGAGCTATGTCGGTTACTCCAGTTCGTCTACGGATCTCTTCATTTCTGATTCTATCGCGTAGCGAAACCCCGAGCATAGCTCTCTCCATATAATAAATATAAAGTCCGTATTACATTGAAACATTATGTTATCGGTGAAATGTATCGAGGTGTACCTCTATCCACCCCTCCGGGGCACAAAGGCGTGATGGTAAAGCTCCGTGGACGACTTGATACAAGCTTTGAATGGTTCTAAAATAATATGTATAGACTAGCTGTTGCCCGCGACTTCGTCCGCGTGGTATTTAACAAAGACAACCGTTGACAACAGCCTGCTCGCCCATTCTGAGCCCGCGGGACGCATTGCAGGTTGTTGCTATCAAACTTAATCAGGCGCTGCGCTGCAACATTGGTTAAATTTTTTTTTCGTGAGATCCTATTTTTTTTCTAAAATAGAAGTAGCCTAAGTTACTCCTTGTTACATCAGCTATCTGCCAGTGAAAGTCCCGTCAAAATCGGTCCAGCCATTTCAGAGATTAGCCGGAACAAACAGACAGACAGACAGACAGACAAAAATTAAAAAAAATGTTGTTTCGGTATAGGTACCGTGTATACTGTTAGATAGTAAACTCCTCTGTGTACAGAAAAGCAAAGCTGTCACTTGCTTGTCAGTTTCTCTACGACATGTCCGTGTGTATTCTTACTTATTAAATCCATTTCTATCTTTTCTACATCGTTTACTTTGCTGCCCATAGCCCATCAGGTTATGGGCCCAGGGCGTAGTTCCCTGTAGTTATGTAAATATATTTCCAAACCATTTTCGTGAAATTAAATAATTAAATTTTTCGATCGGGTGATTTTTGGAAAAGATGGCAGCAAACACATTGATTCAATGTAACGACAAATTACGAGGTATCGACAATTATTCAACATGGAAGTTCATGATGAAAATGATTTTAATACACGATGACCTCTGGGATTGCATTGAAGGTGATAGCAAAGAAGAAAAAGTCTGTCCGAAAAAGTCTCAGAAGGCTTTAGCGAAAATCTCTCTGTCTGTGCAACCAGGTGCATTTCCATACATTAGAAATGCGAAGGACGCGCAAGAAGCGTGGGCGAATTTAAGTAGAGCCTATGAAGACAGAGGACTGTGTCGCAGACTAGGATTGTTAAGATTACTATTCAGTACGAAACTGAATGAGCACAGCAGCATGGAAAGTTATCTCACCAAATTGTCAGATTTGTCACAACAATTGCAGGACATTGGCTCACCCCTGGAAGACGATTTCTTAGCGGTTGTTATGTTGAGCGGATTGCAACCCGACTATGATCCTCTCGTGATGGCCCTCGAGAATTCGAACGTCAAACTGTCCAGCGGTCTTGTAAAAAGTAAATTATTGCAAGAGTACGGACGTCGTGACAAGAAGACTGACGACACAATGGCTTTGTCAACCACTACGAAACCATTTAGATGTTTTCGATGTAAGAAAACTGGACATTTTATGAAGGATTGCCCGAAAGGAAACAAGAAGGTGACTAAAGACAAGGTACACCAGCAGGCTACCTTGACAGCACTAATGGCGAATATCCAGCATGACATGTGGTATGTGGACAGTGGAGCGACGAGTCATATGTGCAACAACAGAGACTTATTGCACGATTTTGTGTGTGAGAAGCCGTTTGTAGTGAATGTAGCAAATGGTGAGAAGCTGTTGACAGCGGGTCGAGGACAGGTTACCGTAAACCTTAAAGACTGTGTAAGGACAATAACAGATGTTTATTATGTACCTAATCTTTCAGCAAATTTACTATCTGTGAGTGTTTTAGTAAAGAAAGGTTATAGAATAGTTTTTGATAAACATATGTGTTGTATATCCGATGTTAAGGGAGTTCTAGCTACTGCAACATTAAGGGATGGTATTTATAAACTCGATATCATCGCTAAACCTTATGTAGGGAGCATCAATAAATCTGTTTCTTTCAGTGCATTGACAGATGGTAAGGAACTTCAATCGGATCGCAAGACGGTCTTGCGAGCTTCATCAAGTTCGGAAGGTAAAGTAGCAGAGGAGTCTCAGGAGACGTGGCATCGTCGTTTAGGCCACTTGAACTCCAGGAGCATGACGCTTTTGAAACGAGGTATGGTGACAGGAGTGAACTATAATACAAATATTTTTCATCCGTGTACTGCGTGTATTGAGGGCAAGCAGACTAGACTGCCTTTCCCTAAGAAGTCATACACCAGAGCTACTGTAGTGTTAGGGTTGATTCACACAGACTTGTGTGGCCCTATGCCATGTGTTTCTTTTAGCGGTAAAAAGTATTTTCTGACGTTCATCGACGACTACACTAGAAAAACTTATGTGTATTTTTTGAGGATGAAGGATGAAGTATTTGAGCATTTCAAGAATTTTAAAGCGGTGGTAGAAAATGAAACTAATCACAAAATAAAAATTCTTCGTAGTGATAACGGTGGTGAATTTGTAAATTCCAAATTACAGGATTTCCTAAAGAAAAGTGGAATCAAGCATCAGACAACAGTCCCGTATTCCCCACAACAGAACGGCGTGGCGGAAAGGGCGAACAGGACTATTGTGGAGAAAACAAGGTGTTTGTTACGAGATGCAGGATTGGAGAACAAATTCTGGGCGGAAGCTGTGAATACTGCCGTTTACTTGAAGAACAGGACACCAACTAAGGCTGTAGTTGGAAAAGTTCCTGAGGAGAAGTGGACCAATCAAAAGGTGAACGTAAACCATTTACGTATTTTTGGTTGTTTAGCGTATGCAGTTGTTTTAAAGAATCGAAACAAACTAGATTCAAAATCAAAACAATATATATTCGTTGGATATTGTGACGATACGAAAGGCTACAGGCTTGTGGATCCTACTGATTCGTATAAATGTGTCAGGGCTCGTGATGTGGTTTTCTTGGAAAAGAGTTTCTACAAGAATAGGTCACATGATGATAATCAGGACTTGGTATTTATACAGTCTGATGGACTGTCTGAGCTATCTACTGTAAATCCAGAGTTGTCTGATGACCGAGGGCAAAGGACGAGTACAAATACAGTACATGACTCAGATAGTGACGACATTTTTGAATCAAATAGCTGTGCGGATCCAACATATATTCCAGGTGATACGAGCTTGGACGATACATCATACATGTCAGACTGTGAAGATCCAGAGATGGATGCGCAGTCTGTGTTGCTGGTGAAGAAATTATGCAGCGATGGTGATGAGCCAGAAAGCGTACAGGAAGCCATGGATTGTTCAGAAGCAGTTGAGTGGATAAAAGCTATGTCAGATGAGTACAAATCTTTCATTGATAATAAATGTTGGACACTTACTGAGAGACCAAAAGACCAAAAACCTATAAAGTGCAGATGGGTATTCAAAAAGAAAAGAGGTCTGGACGGTGAACTCTTGAGGTATAAAGCTCGCCTCGTGGCAAAGGGTTATACTCAGAAGTATGGTGTAGATTACGAAGAAACATTTTCCCCAGTGGTAAGATACTCTACTATTAGAATGTTACTGGCTATAGCTGCGGAGTACGATATGGATATCGATCAACTCGATGTGAAAACTGCGTTCTTGAATGGCGATCTAAAAGAAAAGGTCTATATGGAGCAGCCTGATGGTTACAAAATGAAAGGTAAAGAACAAATGGTTTATAAATTAAATAAAGCCATTTATGGCCTGAAACAAGCATCCAAGATGTGGTATGATAAATTAAATGAAGTTTTGTTGAAGAAAATGAATTTTAGAAAAACTTCGTCAGAACCCTGCGTGTATTTTAAAAGAATGCTAGGTGAATTGTTGATCATTGCCTTGTACGAGGATGATATTCTATTGTTTTCAAGTACTAATTCGGTCTTAAAGAAGAAAATAAAGAGCGATTTGATGAAGGAATTTGAAATGAGAGACTTGGGTCCTGTTAACCACATTTTAGGCATGAGAGTTAAGAAGAGTGATGATAAAATAACTCTTGATCAATCTGGTTATATAATGAAAGTGCTAGAGAAATTTCAGATGACAGATTGTAAGTCCGCCAAGACACCAATGGAAAAGGGTCTAAAACTTTCGCATGAAAAAGGAAAGGAAGAGAAGTATAGTTACAGAAATTTGATTGGATGTCTAATGTATATCGCAGTATGCAGCAGACCGGATATTGGTCACGCTGTGAGTGTGCTGAGCCAATTTAACGAAACTTACTCAGAAGTTCATTGGAAAGCGGCAAAACGGATACTAAGGTATCTAAAAGGAACGTCCAATTTTTCATTGACATTTGAAAAAGGAGGACTGGACAGTGTCACCGCCTACGTTGACGCTGACTGGGCTAACGACGATATTGACCGGAAGTCATACACAGGTTTTATTTTTAAACTTGGAAAGTCTTTAGTAGCCTGGGAGAGTAGAAAACAAAAGACAGTTGCTCTTTCAAGCACAGAGGCGGAGTATATGTCGATGTCAGATGCTTGCAAGGAAGCTTATTTTGTTCGCAACTTTCTGTATGAATTGTTAGAGAAAGATTGTAAAGTTTTAATGTACAACGATAACCAATCTGCTCAGAAGTTAACTAACAATTCAATGTTCCACAGCAGAACTAAGCACATTGATGTGAGGCATCATTTCATTAGAGAGGCAATAAAGCGAAATGTTATTGATGTCAAGTATTTGTCAACAGATTTGATGATAGCAGATATTTTGACTAAACCTCTGACAAAAGAAAAACATGAACAGTTTGTTAAAGGTTTATGTTTGTCTAATTTATAATAAGGTTATTAGACATAGGTAGTTAGAGTTGTCATATGCTATGACGGTTTAGTTATGTTTGTTTTTAAGAATGTTGATATGTTGTTGTTTTTTAGTTTGCTGTGAGTATAAGTTGTATGTCTTATGTTTTGAACTATGTCGGAGTAGTTTAAGGGGGAGTGTTAGATAGTAAACTCCTCTGTGTACAGAAAAGCAAAGCTGTCACTTGCTTGTCAGTTTCTCTACGACATGTCCGTGTGTATTCTTACTTATTAAATCCATTTCTATCTTTTCTACATCGTTTACTTTGCTGCCCATAACCCATCATATACATCCAAATGCACTTAGTAAAAAGCGGTTATTTTAATATTACAAACAGACACTCCAATTTTATTTATATGTATAGATTACAATGTCAGATGTAGAGACGAAACATGAAAGGATCGTAGATGTTAAAGTATTATGTGATCTGACATTTTGATGGGATTTAAAGGTTCTCGTGTACATGTACTTAATAATAACCATATCGCCTGATGAACACGCGAACTATATGGTCCCACACTAAGCAACGCTTGTACATTGTATTATGGGCACCGTACCAATGGACTGGAGCCGATTCCGACCAATGTATAGTTTATAATAAAAACTTATCGATACAAATAAATAAAATTTGAGTGTCTGTTTGTAATATTAAAATGACCGCTTTTTACCAAAACAACATTTAAAAAAAAATGTCTATCTGTTTCGGCTATTATCTCTGAAATGGTTGGACCGATTTTGACGGGACATTCACTGCCAGATAGCTAATGTAACAAGGAGTAACTTAGACTACGTTTATTTTAGAAACACTTTCTTTGTCAAATACCACGCGGACGAACTCGCGGGTAACAGCTAGTATAGATATAAAAGGTCCATGACTTGTGTACAAATATTCGTTCTCACACAATGTTTGCGCTTTCTGTACTGACGGTCCCGGGCTCGAATCCTGGCAAAGACGAAACTTGTCTGATGAGCACGATATTTGTACCAGAGCCATGGACGTTTATCTATATAAGTATTATATACTAGGTACGCCTCCAGTCCATTGTACGGTACCCTTAAAACAAGCGTTGCTTAGTTTGGGACGGTATAGTTGGTGTGTTCGTTTAGCGCAGAGTTCCCCAAACTTTTTTGTGTCGTAGACCCCTTGCCATGTTTTTCCGTGTTGGGTAGACCCCCTACTTACCTGATATTGATTTCCTGTAAATTTCTAACTGTAGTGAAGTTTAGTGTTAAAAACTTAAAGTAAAAACACATGTTAATTTATACATTTATTAATTGAATTTAAATTAAAACTACTCAAAATAAAATGTATTGCGACCACAAAGCGAATACCAACATCCTACAACTTACAAAATTTTATAAACATATATAATATTTTTTTTACTTCATAGGTACTTTTATAAATAATGTTTTGATATAATAAGATAGTATGATGTAAGTAAATAGGTAGTATCAGTGTATGTGTTGAGATCCACTATCGTGGACCCCCATTTTCATTTCATGGACCCCAAATTTTTTTTCGCTAACGTAGACCCCTTGCAGGTTGTCATAGACCCCTAGGGGTCGATATAGACCACTTTGGGAATCACTGGTTTAGCGGATGTTTTTATTTTTTCTGAAATCATAAACTAAAGTTGTATTTTCTAAAACCAGTTGCGTTCACCTTTTATGATCACCAGAGGGCGTCGTTACGTCACGACATGAGATCATAATGTGTATATGTATTACAGTAGGTACCCACAAGACATGTGTTTTGTAATGGGTCAGTAACTAAACCGGTGTTGCAGACAGTCGTAGTAATACGGACAGTGCGGGAAATGTCCGGCCGTACGTCAAGTGCGAGATTATTCGTAAGCTAACCGTATACTTTATAGTATACCGTATTTAGACATTTTGTATGTAGAATTAAAAGTTTTAAATACCGTCCGCTAGAGGCGCTGCTTTAGTTTTGATATCCTCATATGATTGATATCCTAAGCAAAACATAGCTGGGCCTCCGTCTTTGTACTTTGTTCTCCTATCCCGGGTAGCCCGCCCATTTTCCGGGTTAAAAATATCCAAGATGTAGGTCCTGTTATAAGCTATCATTGTGGTCGTCTCCATCAATATCTGCGTAGTAGATTTCGCCTTTACGGAAGCCGTCAATTTTGGTACACTACAAGAATGTACTATTACGTAAAAGATAAGTGTGAATTCGATTTTGGTCGTGTTTGTTTTGTGTTTTGGTAATTGATGGCCCGGTTTGGGTATATATTAACACCTCTTCAAATTTGAACTATGTGTTAACAATTAAATGAAATGAGAAATAAAGTGATTTCTTATATTCACGCGAACACTACACATTGAAATAGAACTAATTGCACAGATTTGATCGCGTTAATTTTATGGTTTTACGTTCCCGACGTGTCGGCTGCTTTGCAGCAACCATGGTCACGGGAGGACACCCTCGTCCTGGTCCTGGTCCTGGTGGTCCTCCCGTGACCATGGTTGCTGCAAAGCAGCTTAAGTTCCTTAAGGAACTTAAAAACATAAAATGAACACGATATATTCTGTAAAATAAGTTTTATTTAAAAAATAAAGTGCTTTGGTCGTAATTCATGGGAGGGGGGGGAGGTCTATTGCACTGTTGCCTCCCCACCTCGTTGTTCAAATGGAAAGCAAATTTATATTCGTTTGGTAAGCCCCTAGTTGGGTCTAACTGGTACCCAATATTTTTAATTCATATAAACCATTAAGTACAGCACTTATGAATCGTCAAAACAGTTTAGAATGCTAAGCTACGACTTTACCGCCCGTTCGGAATGCCGTTCCTATGGAGACGAACGGGCGAGAAACTCCATGGTTGCTCGTTTCAAAAAGATCTTGTACATTTTTGAGCAGTACATTGTTATGGGTGTGTGAGAACAATGTAGGAACGGCTAGGCAGACTTGAGTGGCTGGTCAAAATAGTTTTAACTCTTAAGTATATCGTTATATTGCGTCAAGAAAACTATAAGGACTGAACATGATTTTTAATAATTTAAGTTGTTCGTTCGTAATTCGGTCAGAGCCCCAAGTCTGCTAACACAATCGATTCATAATCGAACAGCAGCCGCATAGTAACTGTCACTTTTGAGAGAAATATATCTGTCAAAAGTGACAGTTACTATGCGGTACTGACTCATTTGACCAGCTGCTATCGGTCATATCGGTGAAATATTGATTTCACATATTATCTGCGACTGTTGTAAGCTTCTCAAGGTCGACCGAGTAATAATATACTTAGCAATGATACACGGGATGCCGATATAGTGGTTATGTACTTCTGTCTCTGACGTAGTACGCGGAATAATAATAATATCGCCAGACGAACACACCAACTATACGGTCACACAATAAGCGCCGCTTGTATTATGGGCACCGTATAATGGACTGGGAGCGAACCCAGTATATTACACTTCACACTTCACACTATCTATACTAATATTATAAATGTGAAAGTTTGGATGGATGGATGGATGTTTGTTACTCTTTCACGCCCGAACGGCTGAACGGATCTGGATGGAATTTGGCACCGAGATAGATTATAGTCTGGAATAGCACATAGGCTACTTTTTATCCCGGTAAAAAGGACATACTTTTTAATCGCGTGTAACACTGCGGGGCGCAGCTAGTATCACATATATATATATATGTATATATAAATATATATATATTAAACATCCAAGACTTGGATATAAACATTCGTGCTCATCACACATAGTTTTTACCTGCCGGGATTCGAATCTGGGACCCTCGGCGCAGAAGGTAGGTTCACTACCAACTGAGCTAATTAAGTGTCTCTGACGTAGTATGCAGAATGTTATCATGACCCCCGTTGACTATAATGTGGGTGTTTTCAAGTCGAGAGTGAACAGGCACCTTCTAGGCGAGTATGCTCCATCGTAGATCTCATCGTCACTTACCATCAGGTGAGATCGAGATCAAATACTTGCCTATAATGAAAAAAAAAGACTCTTCAAACGGCCAACGGCCAAATCTATCGCCAAATCGGTGATATGGTACATTCACAACTTGGCCTTCGTTCAGTGCCAGGGTACCTTAAAAAGGGAAGCCCGCTGAGTATCTCGCCGGATGTTCTCAGTTGAGATCGCGTTCCGAGCCGGTTGTAGAGTTAGGAAAAATAAAATGTTAATGACAGTTTGTAAGTGCTCCCGTAGGCCTATTCTTCTTCTAAATCGTGACGCTCTTGTCAGAGCGGTCGTGGTCGTCATGTTTTGGTTTTGGGACTGGTGTTGCTTGCCTCACGAAGTCTCGCCATCTCTCCCTATTGGATGCCATCCTGGTGTATTTATGCAGGGGGCCACCAGTGGCAGACTTAATCTGGTCTGTCCATCGCATGGGCGACCTTCCACGTGGTCTATAAGAAATACATTATTTTACTTTGACTTTGACTATGCAGTATATTTTCCTTCCTTCCTTTTTTTATAAGTCCTCATATTTTCCTTTCGATAAACCTCGTTGCGGGCTCCCAGACAGTTAGCTTCACCACGCAATGTATGGTTCCAGTCCGATCCACATATCAGGGGCCCAATTCTACTAATTTAAATAAAATTACATACGATTCCCATTTCAGCGGCACACTATTGAGGTTCCATTACGACTGCAACAGATTGGCTATTCTGCTAAAACTTTAATGTCGTCTCGATGGAGTCTCATTTCAGTGTCAATGGTTGTGTGTCGACTGCTAGAAACGTCAGATAGCGAGTAGAACACCATTACTTAGCTACATTATATTGATACGCGACTGAAGTACAGAATACGAAACAGTTTTATGGCAGTTGAATGGCAAATCAGTTGCATGTGTTGCGAGATTTCCGATAATTCGAAATGAGATCGAACGAACACTGAAGTAATATTACTTGTAAACATTAAGATTACTTGCGATTTAATTAAGATAAAACATTGATTATCTAATCGGTGTGTAATTATAATTATCATTTCCTTGTCCTTGATAATTGTCTGCTGGCATGTTATTATCATTAATTGTATAGATATTATAGATATTAAACATCCATGACTCACTCACAAACATTCGTGCTATAATCGTGTTTAGTAGATAGAACTAGCCCCTCAACATTGCAATGCTTGAAGAAGGCCGCTATGTCATAAGTACTAAAACTAATGAACACATAGTTTGCAATAAATGTTTGAGTTTGAGTTTGAATTATATAATACTAGCTGCGCCCCGCGATGTTACCCGCCATTAAAAAATATGAAAAATTAAAACAAATCTATCCCACGGGAACCATACATTTTACCGGGATAAAAAGTAGCCTATGTGCTATTCCAGGCTATAATCTATCTATGTGCCAAATTTCATCCAGATCCGTTCAGCCTTTCTGGCGTGATTGAGTAACAAACATCCATCCAAGCTTACACATGTATAATATTAGTGCGATGTCACAAAAACTTTAATCAATTTTGAAGCTCAAGTGTGCTGTATTTCTTAGTCAAACGTTCGCTTCACCAACGGGTTTCTGCACGTCAAGTGCGAGCTAACTATATACTTTATAGTCTACCGTATACACACATTATGTATGGAGAATTGACCAGCGCCTCTAGTGGACGGTGTTTAAAACATTCAATCCTCCATACAAAGTGTCTAAATACGGTAGACTATAAAGTATACGGTTAGCTCACGAATAATCTCGCACTTGACGTACCGTTTTGACGATCGTTTAAAACTGAATAGGTATGAGGTCAATCACAAAAATCTTTAAAAAGTTTATCGTAGAAGCGTACTTTATTTAGCCCTATGAGCCTAAATATACCGAACGAAACTCAAACAGAAAAACTTACGCCAAATCCTCAAGATTGAAATGAGAAATGGAACCGGACGCCGATATAATACTATCCACGAAAACGAGACAAAAAACCGAACGCCGTAGATCCAGCATCTTCTCACTCCTCAAACGACAGAAGAAACTCACCAGACAGTACTCGGCGCCAGATGGCGGTAGCACCATTAGCTTGGACCGCAAGTACTCAGTGGACTCCGCCATTTTGAATGATTACGGGAACGTGTCAAAGTTTGATATGTGTTTTAACAGAGACAAGGCAGATGTGTTTGTGTCCAACGGAGGTTGGTATCAGTGCACAGATTATAAAGCTCTCAGATTAAGAAAGAACATAGAATTCGTAAGTGAGTTAAGTACGTAATTCGCGTGTACTACACAAATCGACTTAGTTTATTACTCAATATGTGGTTTGTGTCACTAAGTCTGTGTTGTTTCTTCGTCCGAGATTAATATATACAAGGTGTAACAATATTGTAATAGGATCAACAAAAAAAATACCTAAAGCGATACAACACTACAAGGTTTGTAAACACCGCTACTTTGACTAACTTTGGAGTGTTGTATCGCTTTAGGTATTTTTTTAAGCAAACTTAATACATCGAGACATCCAATGCAGAATGGCAATATCGCGAAAAACTAAATTACATCGTAAAGATGTCCAAATTTTTCGTAAAAAAATTAAAACCATTGACATTTTGAATTTCGCGCCCTGACCTTGCGCTTCCACTTTAATATAGGAATTGCAATATGCAAAAATAATATTTGGGATTTTAACTCGTTTTATCCATCACAAGCCGCGCCATTGAGCTTTTTTTTGTTAATTGTGAACGTGTCTTTACGGCTTTTTTTTAATTGTAAAAAAAGAAACACTGATATTTCCAAACGGCCATGATGCTATTGCTAGCGTCATAGACATTCATAAACAATTACTATATTTTTTGTGTGACGCTAAAGTGTGTTGGTAACATCATTACGCTAGTTATTGGCTAAGATCTTTTCAATTTTATCGAAAAATGTCCTCGCAAACCTTAAATACACACGTTCTGAACGTTATATTATTAGGAATAAAGTACAAATTCCTGTAATTAACTCGTGTACTGGAAACTCGATTGAGAATTTACCTGTCATTATTAAGTATATTGCATCTCTTACGTTCTGTATGAAGTTAGAACGGGATGCGAGTATTGAATCTCACAGGACATTACGTACAGGACATTTTTCGAGTTAAAACTTTGTTTTATCCAATAAAGTGTTTTTTCCCCATAGAATTTTGTCTACGCCCTGAATCAGTACAGATGAATAAACTATTAAATATAATTAACGCATCAATAGCCTGGCAACCAAGTAGTTCCGGGTTCGATTCCCACTGAGCTATTGACGTGAGCCCACTAGCCTAAGCTGTAGCTTAGACGAAGGGGCTAACGCGACTACTAGTGATGTTACTAGTAATATTTTTAGGAAAGAGTCTTGATCACGAAGTACATACAGAGATGGAGATATTGCGTGACACTGCGCAGGGTGAAGGACCCGTTAGGAAATTAGGCCCCGCCCACTTGTATAAGTCCCATCTAGCGGTGAATAGCACAAACTAAATGCGTCGTTTACATGTCGAGGTTTGTACGTGGTTTAGCTATATGACGCAAGATGTCGCTAGCGCCGCTAGTGTAGGACGCATATACAATGTAGCGCCATCTCTTGTCGAACAGTAAACCTTAATGAGAATAAACAAATGGGGGAAGAGGAACCCACCACTGACCGTCGGCTTGCCAACTTTTCCAATTATAAACAAAACGAGTTGATCGATAATTAAAGAAGCTAGCAACGCCGAACTCCTCTAAGATGTTAGTCGAGAAACTATAATTATATCAAGAGTACCGGACCCCAAATAAAATGCAATTCTCCACGAACCGTAGCGAATCTAAAAAAAGTATTCGACACGTGTTTCGCCTCTAAACGAGGCATCTTTAGGACGGCTGGGCTACGAATGAACCTCATTCGTAGCCCAGCCGTCCTGAGGATGCCTCGTTTAGAGTTCGGTGTTGCTGGCTTCTTTAATTATCGATCAAACTTGTTTGATTTTTAATTGGAAAAGTTGACAAGCCGAGGGTCAGTGGTCGGTTCCACCTACCCCATTTGTGTAACAATGGATTTCCGCCAAGTATCGCCTAGTTCTATCAATTAAAGATAATAATTAACTGGGATGGGAACGCAAGCGTGCTATTCGAAGGATGATCTAAGACCATTGTGATCACGTCTATGCTTAACTGGGGATCGCAGTGCACAATTGACTATTACATCTCCTTTTCTGTATATACCCTGTGGTCTTGACAGACAAGATAACACAGTGAAGAGGGCTCAGTTTTCTTCTTCATGTGATAGAAAACCTTAACAAAGAATAACAGCTGTTTTTGTATCGGCCTAAAGTTCCAAATTCAAAGACACATTATTGGATATGCTCACAATTATCTATCACGTAGTCACTCACGTTTGCCCCCCCTTCCCCACTCCACTCCTTGACAGAGTTAGCGGGAGCTGCTTCAGACACCGATAGTGAGGTCTCCCGCGGCGGGATGCCAGACCCGCAGCAGGACACGTTGGCGAGGAAGCAGGATGTGCTGGCCAGGATTGAGAGGAACTATGTTGAGGATCCCGACAGAGAGACTGGAGCGGTGAGTGTCTGTTGAATGGTCCATACGTCACCAGATCCAAATATCGCCAGATGATAACCAACTGTACGATCGCAAGCTTGTGTCATGTGTACCGTACAATTGACTGGAGGCCATCACAGCCTCACACAATAATAAGTAATTTATTATTGTCAAAGCTGTGATAGCCCAGTTGGCAGAACGCTCGAATTGGTGGCGAGGGTCGCAGGTTCCCGGCGCTCACCTCTGGGATTTCGTGATAGTATCTTAGTTTTAATCATGATTATCACTTGCTCAATGGTGGAGGGAAACTTTGCGTGGAAACCTGCCTACCTTTGAATCCCTCCAAAGACGTGTGAAGTCCACCAACACGACTGGGCCAGCGTGGTGGACTATGGCCTAATCCCTCAAACCCCCAAAGCTCCGAGACCAAGTCTATAGATATTAATCGTCCAAGTCTCAGGTAGAGTAATTTGTGGTCATCACATATAGCTTTCCTCTACCAGCATTCGTATAACGAAATCCTGCATCTCCGTCTCCCACTAGGCGGGTGAGCTGGTAGAAGAAGTGGCAGAAGAGAACAAGTCCCTCCTCTGGTTCCTGCTGAAGCAGGTGCGTCCAGGCATGGACCTGAGCAAGGTGGTGCTGCCGACCTTCATCCTGGAGCCGAGGTCCTTCCTGGACAAGCTGTCCGACAACTACTACCACGCAGACATACTGGCCACGTGAGTGTTGTAACTTTTTCAAAGTCAAAGTTCAATTGATTATTTCGTATAGGCCTACGGGGGCACTTACAAATTGTCATTACAGTTTTTTTTCTTAACTCTACAACCGGTTAGGAGCGCGACCTCAACTGAGAAGATCCGGCGATAAACTTAGCGGGCTTGTCGTTTTTTTATAAATCCATTATTTTTACAAAAAAAGTTAGCTCCAGTGTGTTGCAATGCGAGGCGCTAACACGCTACACTTTAACATTATAAATCTTGCGCTTCCACCTTAAAAAGCCTATTCTATCCACAAGTTATTTGTCAGATAGCCCACACAAATTCCGTCAAACAGCGTCGATCTCTGAAAGTACCCTCGCGTTTCAGGACCAATCAGCTCGAGGACCCGTACCAGCGGTTCAAGTGCGTGCTGCGCTGGTACTTATCAGGACTCTATCGGAAGCCGAAAGGCTTGAAGAAGCCCTACAACCCGGTCCTGGGGGAGACCTTCCGGTGCTGCTGGCAACACAGAAACCCCGAGTCGTATACTTACTATGTTGCTGAACAGGTATGTGGGTATCGCCAGACAATTGACCACTGTATGGTGTGTACAAATAGATTGGGGGCGATCCCGTTAGAAGCCAGACCAGGGCCCCAAGTCTGCTAACACAATCGATTCATAATCGAACAGCAACCGCATAGTAACTGTCACTTATGACAGATATTGTATGGGATATCTGTCAAAAGGGACAGTTACTATGCGGTTGCTGTTCGATTATGAATCGATTGTGTTAGCAGACTTGGGGCCAGGGTCGTGCTGCAGAGTGAAACCGATATCGGCGCGTGCGCAGCCGTAGACAACAGCCAGTTTTTTTTTTCAAAATATTGTCTATTTCCAGGTCTCCCACCACCCCCCAGTGTCTGCGTTCTACGTGTCGAACAGAAAGGAGGGGTACGTCATTGAGGGCAGTCTGTTGGCGCGTTCGAAATTCTACGGTGAGTACCTGGGTACCTTAGTACGAGTCTATCGAGTTTGTATATCGAATCATACTATCTACTGCCCACATTGAGAATGAATTATTTTTAGCGCCCCCATATTTACACCTACTTAAAAACCACTATAACTTCAAATTAAATTAATTATTGTAACCCTCTACACAACGCCCCCATTTTTTTTCTTGGTCCCTTACCGCCCCCCTTTTGGCCTGCAGCGCCCACTTTGGGAAAGGCTGCTATACATCATGGGTCCGCGAGCACCAACACTCCGGTCCGCGGTTGATTCTGCATAATTTTCATGTAATTTGCAATCGTGTCGATAAAAGAAAAGCGAGAAATAAATATCAGTCGACTAACATCTTAGAGGAGTTCGGTGTTGCCGGCTTCTTTAATTATCGATCAACTTGTTTGGTTTATAATTGGAAAAGTTGACAAGCCGAGGGTCGGTGGTGGGTTCCTCCTTCCCCGTTTGTTTAACAATTGATTGTTCCTTGAAATAAAACTATTTTTAAGGATTCTATCGCGTTTATTTTTTGTTTTTACGTTATTAAAAATAGTTTTATTTCAAGGAACAATCAATTGCTAAACATATGGGGGTATAGGAACCCACCACTGACCCTCGGCTTGTCAACTTTTCCAATTATAAACCAAACAAGTTGATGGATAATCGCGTATTCGCGTAAATATAAGAAATGAATGAATGGATTGTTCCGCCAAGTATTGCCTAGTTTAAGGGGGAAGCTCAGGGTCAGGGCGCGAAATTCAAAATGTCAATGGTTTTTATTTTTTTACGAAAAATGTGGACATCTTTACGATGTAATTTAGTGTTTTGCGATATAAGCATTCTGCATTGGATGTCTCTGAAAATACCTAAAGCATACAACACCATAAAGTTAGTAAAAGTAGCGGTTTTTACAAACCTTATGGTATTGTATCGGATTAGACACTTTTTTAAGCAAACTTAATACATCGAGACATCCAATGCAGAATGCCAATATCGCAAAACACTAAATTACATCGTAAAGATGTCCAAATTTTTCGGAAAAAAAAATACAAACCATTGACATTTTGAATTTCGCGCCCTGACCCTGAGCTTCCACCTCAACAAATACAACGGCAATCAAACTTTATATTTACTGCCGTTGGAGTATTATTGTGCAATCGTTCGGCTTTGTGCAGGCAACTCGACGTCCGCCATCTTGGAGGGATGCGCAAGAGTGCACCTGCTGAACTGGGGCGAGACGTATGTGACCACCGCGCCGTACGCCCACTGCAAAGGCATCGTTATCGGCACACTCAGCATGGAGCTGGGGGGGAAGGTAACACCCCGTATACCAGCCCTATATGCTACAGACGCTAGAAAACAGTGACAGCCAAGTTGGTAGAACGCTTGCCTCGGCAACGAGGATTGCAGGTTCAAACCCCCCGGCTCGCACCTCTGGGATTTTTGGATTTCATGCGAATCTCATTTTCAACCATAATTATCACTTGGTAAACGGTGAAGGAAAACATCGTGAGGAAACCTGCATGTCTGAACGAACCCCTCGAAAGATGTGTGTAGTCCGCCAACCCGCACTGGGCCAGCGTGGTGGACTATGGCCTTATCCCCCTCGCAGGGGAGGGGAGGCCCGTGCCCAGCTGTGGGACATTAAAAAGGGCTGGAATTATAAATGCTACAGACGAAGCCCCAAGGGATAAAACAGTAGACTGTACAGTCAAAGAGAAAAGTCCTTTACAACTTTAAGGTCGAATATAATTTATAATATAATATCGCCAGACGAACACACCAACTATACGGTCCCACACTAAGCAACGCTTGTATTATGGGTACCGTACTACGGTCTGAGGACGAACTCAGTATATGTTACTTATATAGATATTAAACATTAATGACTCGGGTATAAACATTCGTGCTTATCACACAAAGTTTGTCCGTACTAGGACTCGAACCCGGGATCCCCGTAGTGAATGTAGGTCTCGATCTACTGCCGCCTTCCTACCTAGGCAAGTATGCTCCATCGTAGATCTCATCATCACTTACCATCTGTAGAGATCGAGATCAAATACTTGCCTATAAAGTAATAAAAAAAAAAAAAAAAAAAAAAACCCAGTCCATTGTACGGTACACACAATACAAGCGTTGCTTAGTGTGGCACCGTATAGTGTGCTCGTCTGGCGATAAAAAAACCATATATATTTAACAAAGAATGTGTGTAACACTGAAGATGGTATTCTTATTGAATTTAATGCTTTATTAATTCAAATTCATTCAAAGATCTTCTCAGTTGAGGTCGCGTTCCGATCCGGTTGTAGAGTTAAGAAAAAAATGTAATGACAATTTGTAAGTGCCCCCGTAGGCCTATACGAAATAAATGATTTGACTTTGACTTTGACTTTGACTTAATATATGTGATGTGGTGACAGGTGCATGTGATGTGTGCGGACACCGGCTACCAGGCGGAGGTGGAGTTCAAGTTAAGAGTGAGTGGCCATAACATACAGGTCGAGTCACCTTCGTCCGTAGGAGAATTAAATACCCTCGAGATACCCTACACGTGACCCTGGGTGGTGCCAACCAGGTGACAACTCTACTGGTGGTAGGCTTCGGCCGTGGCTAGTCACCACCCACTGAACAAAGCCATGTCGCCAAGCGGCCTAGCCGTGTTCCGGCATGATGTTCGGTGTTGCCATTCATGGATGGCGGGTCAGATCAGCTGCGCTGCATGTGCCTAGTGAATGTAGCGTCTCGATCTACTGCCGCCTTCCTACCTAGGCAAGTATGCTCCATCGTAGATCTCATCGTCACTTACCATCAGGTGAGATCGAGATCAAATACTTGCCTATTATGTAATAAAAAAAAAACAAATTCATTGAAATAAAACTAATTTACGTCCTAGTGTCATAGTTTGTACTGGGGTACCCTCATATTTAGTTGTTACTTGCGGTCCGATCTACGCAGAAAGAGCTCACCGTGTCTTGAGGTCTTGCAATGGTACGCTTGGTTTTGGATTTCATGATATTGACTACTGGATCCCAAGTCGGTGGTAGCATCCAGCCATCTTAATTTTTTAATTTCAATGGCCTCGCGTAACATCCTCGGTCAGAATCGGTGTTCTTTTGCGAGGATCTGTGGCTTATCAAATCTGATATGATGAATCGGTGGAATCTGGATAATAATCCTTAAAAAATTGTTTTATTTCAATGTGTAGTATTCGCCTTAAATATAGGAAATCAATATGGGACAAATTCATTTAATAAAACTAAATTCCCGGATTTTATCGCGTTTATTTTATGTTTTTTTACGTTCCCGACGTTTCGGCTGCTTTACAGCAACCATGGTCACGGGAGGACTGAGGTGGTTGACGTCCTAGTGTCATAGTTTGAACCGGGGTACCCTCATATTTAGTTGTTGCTTGCGGTCCGACATTCGGGATTTCATGTTCGAATCTCATTGTCAACCATGATTATGACTTGCTAAACGGTGGAGGAAAACATCGTGAGGAAACCTGCATGTCTGAGAGAACTCCTCGAAGTCCGCCAACGAAGTGAAGTCCGCCAACCCGCACTGGGCCAGCGTGGTGGACTATGGCCTAATCCCCCTCGCATTAAAGGAAGGCCCGTGTCCAACAGTGGTCTATTATTATTTTATTTTACACAAATTACGGTTTAACCGAATATTTTCTCTTCGCAGTCGTTTTTGGGTAGTGCCGACACAACTAACGCCATCTATGGGAGGATAAAGAAAGGAAAAGATACCATAGCGACCATAGACGGATACTGGGATGGCAAGATCGATATCAAGGACAAGAAGACTGGGGTGAGTTGAGCTGTTGTCTTCTTCGGGGGGACTTTTGACGGAAAGATATATAGATATGAGAGATATAGATAGATATGAGCTGCTATTTCTTTTTATTTCGAAAAAAAACAATGTGTCTCTGGCATAGATAATGTGTAATATTGTGTTCATAAACCTACACGAAAGAGTGAAGGATACTGATAGTAATTGGATAATTTGACTTATTGCGTTTCTCCAAGATGTCTGTTTTTTGTAATGGTCACATTTTGACAGATATGGGATTCTTTACATCATCATCACCATTGTTTTCGCCATCACAATTATCATCAGGGTACTATAGTTCCGAGATGTCCAACCATTGAGTTTCTTGCCCTTGATGGTAGAAAGATTTTATGCTAAAATAGTATTCAAAAAATCTGTAAAACATGCGTAAAATTCATGACAAGATCGACGGAAAATCTTTGGACGGAGACCCCCTTTTTTTGTCGACGGGGGGTGAATCAAAGATACCCGGCCTCTGAGCTGAGGGCCGCTAAACCCCCCCGCCTTCGACACATGTTGGAGGGGCTGCGGGATCTCCAAACGGACCGGTGTTGGACGGAGTGGAGGGGTTCAGAGTCATGATTTGAATCCATGCTTTTCGTTACGAAAACACTAACACTCTGTATACGAAATGCTTACATACTATGCTATACAAATAAAATAATGGCTTTTAAAAGGACAAGACAAGCCCGCTGAGTATCTCGCCGGATCTTCTCAGTTGATGTCGCGTTCCGATCCGGCTGTAGAGTTAAGAAAAAAACATGTAAATGACAATTTGTAACTGCCCCCGTAGGCCTATATATACGAAATAAACGATTTGACTACAATGGAAGGGAGCGTTCATAACATAAAGTCTCCATGACCGTTCTGAAGGGTTAAAACAATGTTACGTAACGCGTAGTTCAACCCCCCCCCCCCTGCCACCTCTGTAACGCATCGTAACGTTTCAGACCCCCCCCTCCCCCTACCCCTAAACTTGTTACGTAAGACTTCAACGCTTCCCAAACAAGATTTGTCTCCGTTTGAATGTGCAGGAAGAGTCGAATCTTCTGGAAGTGGCTGTGCTCAAGGAGCAGCGCATGCCCAGGTTCCTGATGAGCCTGGACCACCAGCAGGACTTCGAGTCGCAGCGGCTGTGGCTCAAGGTCTCCGAGGCCATAGCCAACGACGACCAGGTGAGGACCGAGCACCTGGACTTGACGACTTTCTTCATAGATATGTAGCGATCTCTTCAACCTCGTTACAAGACGCACAGATGGCGCTGACGATTTTTGCTACAATTCTGAATCGCGCTATGAGAGTTTTCGAAGAATCTATACAAATAAATAAAATTGGAGTGTCTGTTTGTAATCTATACATATAAATAAAATTGGAGTGTCTGTTTGTAATATTAAAATAGCCGCGTTTTACTAAGTGCATTTGGATGTATACACGTTACCTATACCGAAACAATATTTTTTGAATTTTTTGTCTGTCTGTTTGTCGGTCTGTCTGTCTGTCTGTTTGTTCCGGCTAATCTCTGAAATGGCTGGACCGATTTTGACGGGACGTTCACTGGCAGATAGCTGATGTAACTAGGAGTAACTTAGGCTACTTTTAAATTAGAAAAAAAATAGGATCTCTCGAAAAAAAATTAAAACCAATGTTGCAGCGCTGCGCCTGATTAAGTTTGATAGCAACAACCTGCAACGCGTCCCGCGGGCTCAGAACGCGCGAGCAGGTTGTTGCCAACGGTTGAGTCTTTCTTAAATACCACGCGGATGAAGTCGCGGGTGACAGCTAGTAATGTATAAGAATCCTTCCAATGATACAAGCGTTGCTTAGTGTGGGACCGTATAGTTGGTGTGTTTGTCTGGCGATATTATGTATATTATGAGTGGTGCCGTTCGGTGGTTTCGTGATGGTGTGCCGGCCCCACCAGATAGCTGCGACGGAGCAGAAGACGGTGATAGAGGAGGGGCAGCGGTCGCGCGCTCGGAACCTGGTGGCGCCCTGGGTGCCGCGCTTCTTCCACCGCGACCTGCACGTCATCCCGCCCGAAGGTAAGGACGCACGCACACACACACACACACACACACACGCACACACGCAAACGCACCCGCACAGAGATACATAGAATGTTACTTACACACAAAAAGATACAGACTGACAGACACACACAAACATACAGACTGACAGACACACACACGCACACACACACACACACACAGTCGCAAACGCACCCGCACAGAGATACATAGAATGTCATTTACACACAAAAAGATACAGACTGACAGACACACACACGCACACACACACACACACACACACACACACACAGTTCCACACATCACTCGCGTCCGCCGCGACCCCCGTGATCTCTACCTGATGTCAGGCAATACAACTGTGCAAGGCGACTTTCAGACCATTATATATTTTTTTTATTATCTACCAGGAGTCATCGATCAGGGCTGGAAATACAACCACGTGAACACGAGGTAAGTTAGCCATTATCTGTACCAGAATTTTAATGAGGCACAGTTTTTGTGTTCGTGTGTATGTATGTCTGGTGATATCTCCGGAACTACTGCTCCGTGAGTGCTGTAGGTTCGGTTGCGCGGTGGTGCCGCGGGCAGTATACACGGTGATTCAGAAAGGGTATACATATTATTTATACATATACATACAAATAAATAAAATTGGAGTGTCTGTTTGTAATATTACAATAACCGCTTTTTACTAAGTGCATTTGGATGTTTACACGGTGCATATACCAAAACAACATTCTTTTACAATTTTTGTCTGTCTGTCTGTCTGTTTGTTCCGGCTAATCTCTGAAATGGCTGGACCGATTTTGACGGGACTTTCACTGACAGATAGCTGATGTAACAGGGAGTAACTTAGGCTACCTTTATTTTAGAAACCAGGTCCACCGGTATACCAGGTCCACCGGTATAGGTAGTATTAACAGAATTGAATTAAGTAAAATTTTAAATGTCACCTTCAAATCCCTCCCTAGTCCGTGGCAGGCTGAGGAGGTGATAGAGTACGAGGAGGACTTCGTGATCCACACGCTACGGGAGGGCCCAGCGCTGGGCGCCCGGCAGCCCGCGGTGGAGTCTCGCCGCGACCTCACCCACCGCCCCTCCGACTCGGACTCCCGGGACGAGCTGGCCCGGAGGTCCAAGACTTCCACGTGAGAACTGTTTTTCTTTTTCCCCCAGACGAAAACCAGGGTCTATGCCAGGGATTCCCAAAGTGGTCGATATCGGTTTCCCAGGGGTAAACGAAAACGGATTTTGTGAGTCGATGTTGTCTAAAAATCGATCCCTATTGATTAACGCAAGTTTTTTACAAATGGGCGAAGAGGAACCCACCACTGACCCTCGGCTTGTCAACTTTTCCAATTATAAACCAAACAAGTTGATCGATAATTAAAGAAGCCGGCAACACCGAACTCCTCTAAGATGTGAGTCGAAAAAATATCTATCACGAGTGACGGGACCTCAAATAAAATGCAATTCTCCGCGAAACGAAGCGAATCTAAAAAGTATTCGACACGTGTTTCGCCTCTAAACGAGGCATCCTCAGAACGGCTGGGCCACGAATGAGCCATTAATGGCTCAGCACAATAATATAATAGAAATGCATTTCATTTGGGGTCCCGTCACTTGTGACAGACAGTTTCTCGACTGACATCTTGAGGAGTTCGGTGTTGCTGGCTTCTTAAATTATCGATCAACTTGTTCGGTTTATAATTGGAGAAGTTGAAAAGCCGAGGGTCAGTGGTGGGTTCCTCTTCCCCCATTAGTTTAACAATGGATTTCCACCAAGTATCGCGTAATTCTATTAATCTATACATATAAATAAAATTGGAGTGTCTGTTTGTAATATTAAAATAACCGCTTTTTACTAAGTGCATTTGGATGTATACACGGTGCATATACCGAAACAACATTTTTTAAAAATTTTGTCTGTCTGTCTGTCTGTTTGTTCCGGCTAATCTCTGAAATGGCTGGACCGATTTTGACGGGACTTTCACTGGCAGATAGCTGATGTAACAAGGAGTAACTTAGGTTACTTTTATTTTAGAAAAAAAAATAGGATCTCACGAAAAAAAAAAACATATGTTGCAGCGCAGCGCCTGATTGAGTTTGATAGCAACTACCTGCAATGCGTCCCGCGGGCTCAGAATGGGCGAGCAGGCTGTTGTCAACGGTTGTCTTTGTTAAATACCACGCGGACGAAGTCGCGGGCAACAGCTAGTTAAATAATAATATACCGATATCTCTTTCAGACGCACCCTTAAGCAGACGCTATTTGCAATAGACTCCGCTCTTCGGGAACAAACACTGGCCATAGAGAGATTATCCAAAAACGTCGAGACGATTGGCGATACACAAAGGACCAATATGGCCTCGTTCAGACCCCAGAATGTGGGCCGGGTGCCCGCCTCGAGCCATTCCTGGGACCTCTTCGGCGGTTTCGTGCTAGCGATGGTGTTGCAAGCGTTACTGAACTGGATTTTCTACCAAAAAGACTGAAGTTTCTGTCGGTGTTGACGGATGAAAAAAATAATGTTTGGTGTTTTTTTTTTTCTTTTTGGTTGAATGTCGGTTGTAGCTGGATGTTGGGCGAAAGAGGCTTACCACCAAGTTTATAGATAGTTATAAAGGGCATTATAACCAACGTTTCAATGCGAAAAGTTCGTTAAATGTATTTATACTCCATTGTAACTCTCTATAAATTTGAGGGTCAATCTTTTAGTTAAAATCATTTGTGTTAAAGTAATGACTAAAATTATTAATTGTCGTAGTCAAAGGTCCCGGTAGTCTCTCAACTAAATGCTAGTGATTACTGCCGGCTTCGGTCGTTGGTGGGAATCGAACCGAAAACCTGTCGCGGGACCTTTTGACATATAGACCACTGGCCTCAAAAATATTAGTCTAGACTCTTAATCCAAGAAAGACTCGTATAAAAACCCCCAAATTTATAGACGTTCTATAACTTTATCAAACGTCATATAGTACCGCGCGAATCAAAATTCTTGTGCGCAGTAGGTACTATATGACGTTTGATAAAGTTATAGAAAGTCTATAAATTTGGGTAAGTCTTTATGATATACAGGGTGTTAGTGACTACGTAACGAAAAGTGATACCATGACTTCAGCTCATGATTTTGAACCCCCCCAAAGTTGGAAGGTTCCGTCATCTTCATTCTTCTTATTTGTTTAGGTTGGCAATCAACTACTAAACAGTGTAATTTTTGCCAATGAACTTGAAAAGCTAGATTTTCTTTAATAGTTATATTATAACAGATTATATTCGGTACATTACTTTTTTTTTTTTCGAAAAATTCGTTTTACTTCACTAAATATTTACAATCGGAAAAGTGAAAAAAAAAACTTTGAAATAATATAAAAAGTCAAGTTAAACAATTTGATTCCAATTGCCCTGCACTCGCGCACGTTAACGAACACACAATGGTTAATATCCCACTAATATTACACATTATCTATCAAGGAGTTACATTTTTTTGGGAAATAAAATTAAATTTACAACTTCACGGTTCAACTTTCCGCCAAAAACTGCGATTCTGTCATCATTGTATGTACGCATATTTTTAGTAATTTTTTGGCGTGAAATCATAATAAAAATCTATATTGATGTGATTTCAAATATAAACGCCATAATTACGAAAGTAAGAGCCAAGACAGCAATGTAACTTAAAACTCGAAACGCTCGAGCGCGCTCGGCGCTCACACGAGTCGGGTTTTGCGCGGAGCGTGGTGGTGTTATCGCGTGGTTTATGATACATTGCGCGCTCAAAAATTACAAACTTTGTAAGCCAACATTTTCGATATAAATAAGAAGAATTTTATTATCTAGTAACATCGACAGCAACAAAGTAGTGTGGAGCTACAAACTAGACAATGTGTGTGTGTTGAAGCTCGGTACTAATTAAGGTACAAGTAAAATGTTACGTGCTATAGAATATCTTGAAATAAAACATAAAATCAAATGTCAAAGTGAAACACAAAAAAATGCTAGCTGCGCCCTGCGGTGATACCCGCGCAAAAAATCATGTCGATCCTTTGTCCAATGAAAAATTAAAACAAATCTATCCCACGGGAACCATACATTTTACCGGGATAAAAAGTAGCCTATTTGCTATTCCAGACTATAATCGTTCTCCGTGCCAAATTTCATCCAGATCCGTTCAGCCGTTTTGGCGTGATTGAGTTACAAACATCCATCTATCCATCCATCCAAACTTTCACATTTATAATATTAGTATAGATTAGCGATCTCTATTTATACAGGCGGGCTCGGGGATTTCTATAATATTATTTATAGGCATTAAGTGTAGCATTTATCCAAAGTTTTAGTTACCACGCTCCCTAACACCCTGTATATACCAACATCAAGCTACAGACGCCGCAACATTCATAATTTTAAATCGCCAGTTACAAATAAGATTTCCAAAATTAAGGGGGAAGCTCAGGGTCAGGGCGCGAAATTCAAAAATGTCAATGGTTTTTATTTTTTTACGAAAAATTTGGACATCTTTACGATGTAATTTAGTTTTTTTGCGACATTAGCATTCTGCATTGGATGTCTCGATGTATTAAGTTTGTTTAAAAAAGTACCTAATCCGATACAATACCATAAAGTTAGTAAAAGTAGCCGTTTTTACAAACCTTATGGTGTTGTATCGGATTAGGTACTTTTTTAAGCAAACTTAATACATCGAGACATCCAATGCAGAATGCTAATATCGCAAAACACTAAATTACATCGTAAAGATGTCCAAATTTTTCGTAAAAAAATAAAAACCATTGACATTTTGAATTTCACGCCCTGACCCTGAGCTTCCACCTTAACGGTTACTATTATTATGTTTAAATTTAGAACAACAACTGTGTTGCCAATGTTTTATTTAAAATATATTTTAATTTTAGTAGTAATTCGTACATTCTGTACCGACCAATGTTTTAGTTTAGTGTTTACCCGCTTTATGATGCGCTGTGAAGTTATATGGCGGTAGTGTGAGACAACAAACCCCCAAATTTATAGACAGTTATAATGGTGTTATAGCGAACTTTTCAGAGGAAAAATAAATGCGTTATAATGGCTTTATAATCCATTGTAAATTTGAGGGAATGTGTAATAATATGTTTATACTTAAACTAGTCATGTGCCCAATAGTAACCTTAAAAAAAAATCTTCATAATAGATTTCGAGTTTTTCACAATTCAAAATTGTCTATGATACTATAATATGGTCTTAGACCTTTGTCATAGATATACAATCATAATGTAACAGAACATTGATAGCGCACTATTGCCATTTTCATAATGATAGATGTAATTCAAAATTGTAAAAAAAATATAAAAAAAAATAAGTGGATACTAAAGACAACATTATATTTTTTAAACGTTAAAATACCAATGTATATGTATCTATATCGCTATTGTGTAAGGTGTAACGAAAATAGTGTAAAATATTTTCAATACCTACATGTTAATTCGTAGATCGTACCGGTTTATGTAAAAAAAAATACGTCTCTATGGTGTTTGATGTTTTTTTTTACAGAGAACGAACCAATAACAACAGATTGCCGAGCACTTAGTTTATGTTACCTACTTATATACATTATTTATTTTTTTATTATTAGATTTACATATTTTACACAATTTTTTTACACCTTATTTTTATGGTTACTATTTTTTTGATGTACGATTAACTAAATATAATTATGGTAAAGAAACGACGCTTCCCATTTCAGTATCACAGTTACTATGCGGTTGCTGTTCGATTATGAATCGACTGTGTTAGCAGACTTGGGGCCCAGGTTCTAGGTAGGCGTAGCTCATATTCGCGAGAGACGAAGATTGGCATAGTATTCTGTAACGCTACTCAAAATTTGAGACTTGTGTTAATAACACGTTATCAAATCTAAGAGCGGACTTAACCCTTAGTAGCCTGATTTACGAAAGTGATTTATTTTTAATATTATTGTGTTTAATAATAATGACATTTGATTTTTTTTTTAATTTCGTTGGAAAGAATATTATACAACAGTAAAATACGTACAGCCAACCTATACAAAAAAAAACTAATAGTAATGTGAACATTCGGTTTAAAAGATTGGTATCAAAATTGAAACTCTAGGCTATTAAGGGTTAAAAATTCAATTTTTAACGTTTTTTAATGACGTCTCTAGACCACACTCGACTTTGCTTTCAGAATTGAGATAGAATAGGCTATTTGACTGTGTTTGAAAAACTAACTTTAAATTGTTTATGGGTTTAATATGTATGCCAACAATATAGTTGTTTCATTGTAAATTCCAGTGTTTTCCATAAAATTTGATGATAAAGTTTAAATAAATAAAAATACCGCCAAAACACGTGACCCTTGTGAAAAAAAAATGCCTGTAGACACTTTAAAATTCCAAATAATACCAACATCGTGTTGACAACCTGACACTGATTACGACGGTGTGACGTCACAACGCATCAACCAACAATCCAAAGCGTATTAGATCACGCGACTAAACGCAAAAAAACATTCGATTTTATATTATGACTAGATGACCCGCTGTACTTCGTATCACCTATCCTAACGACATTAAAACTCTCTTCGTCTGACGTTCGACAGACCAACTGACAGTATGAAAAAATAAAGCACAATAAAGACTTATTTTTCGTCCTCGCAACTTTTCCATATTTTCTCACCGTGTAAACCTTCTCTGGACTACGGCAAACATTTCAAGACCAAAATCAGCTAAATCGGCCCAGCCGTTCTCGAGTTTTAGCGAGACAAACGAACAGCAATTGATTTTTATTATATAGATTTTAAAGCAAATAATCCATATTTTTGCAGAAAAATTATGACTAATAGTCATAAAAAGCTATAATCTTTTAGGATGGCCACAATTTGAAGCTAATTTTCACAGTCAAACACCCTATTTACTATTAACACAAGCGCCAATTATATATTTGAGTCTTGAATAACTTTGACTACTTTATATCGAGTTTATTGTATGACAGACAAAATTTCAACATATACCAGTCACGTTGCCGTATTCATATTTCAACGGTTAGATAATTATCCGTTTAGTAAAGGCGATTATGTAAACGAAGCTATAATAATTACAGCGATACCGTAAGTGGTCGGCGTTCTTGTTGACTTTTTTTTAGGTATACGACTTACATAATTCCTTAGATATTCTTACTTCGAGTTCGGTATATGCAATAGTGGGTAGAGTGAGTTCGCGCTCCTTCTCTCTCGCACGATAATGTAGAACACCATAATGCCTAAATCTTTCCATTTTTTAATGTTAAAACGATTATTGTTAAATTTAAAAAATAATATGTAAAAAGTATCGAATGTATAAAATAAAAAAAATATATTTAATGTTTATTCCTGATGGAACGTCAAGCTAGCTTTGAAATATATTTGGAGGCAAAGCTTTTTAAAAATATTCTGGTACCCAAATTGACATTTGACCTGATCAATATTGCCGTCCTCTTCATGTTCGTGATGTAATGAGCAAGACAGCAATATTTTTAGATGCTTCAAGTATAGTTTAAATTAGTCTTTTTTTTTAAATCAAATTGGCACTGTCGTTGTCTTCCCTGAACCAATTTAATATTTGTATGCCATAGATTATATCTTAGTTTGCGCATTAAATAAAATGTAGACAATCGGTGATTAAATATAATTGATATATTATTAAAATAATTTGTAAATACATGCAAATGAAACATACTTAATTCTTTTTATTTATTTTTCGAAATAAAAAAGCACCACGCATGCCTTGTGCGACAATGGCACGCCGATAGTCGCCTTCTTCATTCTTTACGAAATGAGATGCGATGAAATAGTAATTGCCAGTCAACGATGACACGAGTCTTGTCACAAGCAAGAGTGACGAAAGGCTAAAAACAATATATTTCATCGTTGAAACATGAAAGTTTAAACAGGTTCAAAAACAAAAAGTAAGTATGTTAAATAAATATTTAAAAAATAATAGTACGCCTGTAATTCGAAAAGAGTAGATGGATATATTCCATTGTACTTACCTACTCCAATAATTCACTGAGTAAATGGCACTCTGGGCCCTATCACCATCGATATCAAGGGAATCACGGCAATATTGACGAAATCCGAGGAATCGCTAGCCCACGTAAAAATAGCCCTTTATATACCCTCTAGGAGGCTGAGTAAATGTTTTGTTTGTTTACTAAATAGGGGCGCTGCTGGAGATATGAACATAATGAATGAAGAAGGAGTATTTACCTGGAACCCGGTAACCCCATGAACGTGTTCTGATAATTTAAACTAAAACCTAATAAAACCCCTCAAAAAACTTCTGTAGACAAAGAACTTTTATTTTAAAATACTACGTTCAACGCATGGCTATAATTACTAAGTTCTGGCAAAAGGTCTTAATGTTAGTAAATTCATGTGTCACTAGGTTAGATGTGGCTAATAGTAAACTATTAGCCACATCTACCTAGTGACATTTATTAGTGCACTAAGCTACAGGTGTGGCCATACCATAACAATCGTTATTATAATCTTTGGTAGATTCTTTCTTGCTCATTTTCTCTATGGTTCGTAGATAGAGAATGATTCTCTATCTACCCTATGGTTGCATTGGTATTTATTTTGCTGTAGCAGTGTCTCCAACCATGCCGTAATTACGGTAGATCTACCGTAATTTTTCTAGATCTACCACCTACCGTAGACATGTTATTACGGTGACACATTCTACCGTAATTTCGTCCGCGTCCATATTTCTATAATGAACACTTGATTTAGCAAAATATTACTGCAACATTGCATTGGGATATGCGTAACGTAAAAAAAAAAAAAAAAAGGTCATTCTGCTGCTTCTGTTTGGAATGCGCAACGTAAAAAAAAAAAAAGGTCATTCTGTTGCTTCAGTTTGGAAGAGCAGGGATGCGCAACGTAAAAAAAAAAAAAAAAAGGTCATTCTTCTACTTCTGTTTGGAGGAATGACCTTTTTTTTTTTTTTTTTTTTCGTTACACATCCCCACTGCATGGGTATTTTAGCTGCAAACACTGATCTGCCGTAATTTTCCACCATCTACCGTATTTTGAGACCAGTCAACACCGTAATTTTGACAAAGAGAGTTGGAGACACTGTGCTGTAGTGATTTTGTCTCGTTCTTGATCGGTGTCTGTTCTGATTCACCCAATGTTTATGTTATTTTAAATGTTAAGAAAAAGTGCATATGTGACTACTGACGTACTTATTTCCTTAAGTATACAATTAATAATTATAAACTGCAAAACTCTGATACAGTGACACACCGACCAATACTTTAAGCAATGGAAAACCTGGGTATTTGTCGTATTTGTCTGAATAAGGATGTTCAGCACGTAGTAAAGAGTCCGCAGCTGCAAGATATTTATGAAAAACTTACAACAATACCGGTAAGTTGTCTTTTTTGCAAGCATTTCGACTAATAAATTGTTAATTGCTTGCTTATCCTACGCGGTGAAAGCTCTAGGGCCGGGCGCGAAATTCAAAATTTTGTTTTTATCGACATCTTTACGATGTAATTTAGTTTGTCGTGACATTGGTATTGTGCATTAGATGCCTCTATGTCTAAATGTTGCTTAAAAATGTACATAAAGCGAGCAATATTCCAAAGTTTGTAAATAACGCTATATTTATATATCTAACATAATACCAGCCCTTTTTAATGTCCCACTCTTGGCACGGGCCTCCCCTCAATGCGAAGGGTATTAGGCCATTGTCCACAACGCTGGCCCAGTGCGCATTGGTGGACTTCACATATCTTTAAGAGAGGTTCTCTCAGATATGCTGGTTTCCTCACGATGTTTACCTTCGCCGTTTAGCAAGTGATAATCATGGTTGAAAATGACATTCGTATATAAAATCCCAGAGGTGTGTGTCAGGATTTGAACCTGCGATCATTACCGAGGCAAGCCTTCTACCAATGTGGCTATCACTGCTATTGCTACTTAATATCTATATAAGTATTATATACCAAGTTCACTCTCACTCCATTGTACGGTACCCATAACAAGTTTTGCTTAGTGTGGGCCCGTATAGTTGGTGTGTTCGTCTGGCAACATTATTATCATAAATATATACTTAGTTTCAGGCTGACGAGAGACCACTGGCGTTATGCTACATATGTTTTGCACAACTGAAAACCTCGCACAGATTCATGCTCAAGTGTCTGAAGGCTGAAGAGCTCCTCGCAAAGATGCTGACCAATGAGGATGGGGCGAGTATCATACCAGCACACCTGCAATCTCTTGAGGGCTCAGCAGAGATTTGCCATTTTACGACAACAAGTTACTGTTTGTGCGGTATTCACAAATCAACTGCCATTGTACCTGGCTGTGTGTAGGGGCTGGCTGCATTCAAGCCATTCAAGATCTATCAGGGCACAGTTCCCCAGCTTACTAAAGCCATCAAAGATATTGATTTCTTATATTTACGTGAATACTGCACATTGAAATAAAACTAATTTTAAGGATTTAACGGACGGACCACAAGCAACAATTTAATATGAGGGTACTCCGTCTCAAACAATGACGCTAGGACTTCAACCACCTCAGTCCTCCCGTGACCATAGTTGCTTTAAAGCAGCCGAAACGTCGGGAATGTAAAATCAAAAAATAAACTGCGATAAATTCTTTAAATTAGATTTATATCAAAATTGACTGGATAGATAGCCACTCCATTGCGTTTCGTCAGAAACTGGGCTGCATGCCTTGTTCCAGACCGCATGCTGATAAGAGTTGGGCCCTCAATGTGTTTGACTGATGCCGCACCATGCCTTAATTGTTCTGTGTTACGGTGAACGCACACCTTTCCGCGACAAACAAGTTGAATGAAATGATTTGTCATGAAGCCCCGGACACCTATCTGAGCCGATGGAATTTCGTGTTGCCAACACAACTGACACAAATGAATGTCGCTAAATAACCAGGTTTAGAATGAAAATATTTTTTTTTATTTATTTAACAAAATGATAAAGATATATACACATTAAACGCGTTCATTTTAAAAAATAACTTGTTAGCCATTTTTCTAAGTCTAATCAATTAATTATCATATTAATATGTTTCATAGGATTTCTTAAAAATAATTCAAAAATTCGGCTATTCCAGCGCGTTCAGTGCTTAAAGGTGTGCGTTCACCATTGGAAGTACAGCCTCCAGCGCCCACCCCCCCCCCCCCCCCTCTATCTCTAACCCATACCTAACCTTCCAGGTACTAGATCCAACCCTGATTGACCGATCAGCTCTCGACCAAATGTCTTTTAGCTCATTAGAACATACCATTATTACCGACGGTGCTCTACAGGATGTTGACGCAGGCGAAGTACTGAATATATATGAGAGGGATGTGAAATTGGAGGGTCACAATTCTCAAGGTATATTCTCCATTTCATGTTTTTTTATGAATTATACGCCTCACCCTATAGTTTCAAAACCCACAAAAAAACTCATTCTGTATGTATGTAATAATTTTCAGATCGCCCAGAGTCAGTTGATAGTACAGATTCAGAACCTGACATTGAACAGACTCCCTCGGATCCGGGAGACGATATACCTTTGTGTACTATAAAGAAGGAGTTGGAAACGGAAATTGAATTGGAGGAAGAGGAAGCGGAGGACGTGGAGATGGAGGAAGCGGTGAACAGAAAGAGAAAGAGTCAACGCAACACATTAAAGAGAGGTAACATGTTATTTTTGTCTATGAAATGGATTGGGATTGTTTTGACAGATGATAATATGCGGCCAAGGATGGGACACGGTTAAAATAAATAAAAGAAAGTACCGGTTATTACCGGTTCATATATCATTAATTCCACAACTAGTTACTGAAAGATAGTTAGTGAATAAGCTACTGAAATATCATTGAGTATCGGTTGCTAATTAAACCGTAGTTTTTTCGTAATTACCGATTAAAATACCCGAATTAACCGGTAAGTTGTGGTGTATCCGCCTCGAAGCTTGTTTCTCGTACCGTGTGACCAATAGCAGAGCTTTATAGAGCGACTTCAACTTAAATTTCCATTTTACCGGTTATTTTTACTCTCACTAACAGTTTAACGAACACAAACCGGTTATTACACTTTACCGAAATAATGTCGATTCGGAATCAATTTCCTCGGATTTGAATCGAAATAAAAAAGAACTGTCCATGAAAGACATCGGTGTTTTATGGGAAACCCTTACGAATGATTGTTATCGGGTTTTACGTTTGACTTAGTCGACTCCATCGGTAAGCAAAGTGAATGTTTAAAGTCAAAGTCAAATTTATTTCTTATAGTCCTAACCCAGTTTATAATACTTATATAGATATTAAACATCCATGACTCGGGTACAAACATCCGTTAGTTCGTCTTCGTATTTTTTTATGTTGGCTATCGGCTACAAAATAGTGTCACGTTTGCCAGTGTCGAGTAATTCTATATAATTGTTATTGAATTATATGTACCTCAGATGATAATATTCATGATTATGAAATGAATCCCCCCCCCTATCAGTAAAGCTGTGGATACTTTACTGAACATTTACCGCCCATCTTGGGAGAACTTGACAAGTCAAGTAACATTATTTTATTTCAAACTAGCTGCGCCCGGCGGTGTTACCCGCGATAAAAAGTATGCAAAATTAAAACATCTATCCCACGGGAACCATACATTTTACCGGGATGAAATTTGCCACAGAGATAGATTATAGTTTGGAATAGCACCGGCTACATTTTATCCTGGTAAAAAGGACATTATTTTTAATCGCGGGTAACACCGCGGGTCGCAGCTAGTGGTTAATATACCGCTAATATTACACATTATTTATCGACGAAACACATTTTTTGGAAAATAAAACGAAATTGACAACTTAACGGTTCCACTTCCCGCCAAAAAGACCCATACGTTAGTTAATAAACATGTTGTTATGATTTTCTCTTAGTGTCTACTAAACAACATTAATAAACCCCAAATAAAAAAAAAACTCGTTATTCCTGGCTTTCGTTTACCGACGCGCATGTCTCCCCCCACTTGCAAGTCTATGCTAATACAGCACAGTCCCCGTCCGCCACAATTGACTTGCACTACACCCCCCCCCCCCCCCCCATACTACTGTTGCTATACTTGGTACTCTGGGGGGTCACTACCAACTCCACCAATCAGATCGTCTTAGTAAAAGTCCACACACATCATAATCCATAATCCAAATCATAATCCTTCAGTTTGACTTTGCTGTAGGCGAGAAAAACTAAAATCCACGTAATAACAATGAATACGGGTGAAAACGTGAGCTAAAGCTAGTGTACAGATAAGCTCCTTCAGAATAAGGATCTACAGGGTGGGGGGCAGCCTAATACCTAAAACTACCAGACTGGAAGTGATATTCGCCAGAGAAAAAACTAAAAATAGATTAAACAAATGGGGGAAGAGGAACCCACCACTGACCCTTGGCTTGTCAACTTTTTCAATTATAAACCAAACAAGTTTGATCGTTAATTAAAGAAGCCAGCAACACCTAACTTCCCTAAGATCTTAGTCGAGAAACTATCAATCACGAGTGACGGGACCTCAAATAAAATGCAATTCTCCGCAAAACGAAGCGAATCTAAAAAAAGTATTCGACACGTGTTTCGCCTCTAAACGAGGCATCCTCAGGACGGCTGGGCTACCAATGAACCAAGTATCGCCTAGTTTTATCAATTATAAAAATAAATTGTCACCCTTGGCTCGAAGCCAGGACCTCGCGATTGTGACCCAGTTACGCCACTACATACCCATTACATACCCCTAACTAGGTACTTACCTACATTTTTCTGTTTCATTTTCAGCAATACCTATTGCAAAGAAGTCCAAACTTAAACCCGAAGTGAACAGAACTCAAGACGTTAAAATCGTTAACATCGATCCTGTCACCGTTAAACCCGAAGCAACTAAATCTAAGCGTTCTGTAGACATTAAAAACAACACCGGCTCTAAGAGAAAATATTATTTTGAAACACATAATTCGGATCAACAAAAAGAAATAGTTAAAAATAATTTGGGCAAAAATGTAGATGTTGAAATTGATTGCGTGAAACGAGTTCGTAAAAAGATTGAACATGCGCATATAAACAAAGACGCGGGAAAACCGTATATGTGTGATCTGTGTAACAGATGTTTCACAAAAAAAGACAATTTAAAAACTCACATACGCATCCACCATACATACGACAAGCGCCACGCGTGCAATTACTGCAAAAAAAGATTCACATTCAAAAGTCAATTGGTATATCACACACGCAAACACACCGGTGAGAAACCGTTTGTGTGTCACGTGTGCGAGAAGTGTTTCACCGAAAAGGGCGCTCTTAAATCACACTCACGCACACACACCGGGGGAAAAGCTTACGTTTGTAAAGTTTGCGAAAAGGTGTTCACCACAAAGGAATCCCTGGCAAAGCATGCGGCCGTACACGCCGGGGAACGGGCCTCCGTTTGCCATGTGTGCGGTAAAACATTTAAATTAAAAGGTAACCTCGTAAAACACGTTCGTATACACACGGGTGAGAGGCCTTTCGCTTGCAATGTGTGTAAGAAAGCATTCACCGTCAGAAGTAGTTTAAAGATACACGCCCGAGTGCACACAGGTGAGAAACCGTTTGTGTGTAATGTGTGCGGTAAGAATTTCGGTCAGAATTATACTCTGCTAAAACACTCGCGTATTCACACAGGTGAGAAGCCGTATGTGTGTAATGTGTGTGGCAAAGGTTTCACCGTGAAGGATAGGTTAAATTTACACTCACGTACTCATACCGGAGAAAAACCGTACGTATGCAATGTGTGCAACAAGGGTTTCTCTATCAAGGGTAATTTGAGAGTACACTTGCGTTTGCACAGCGGAAAGAATACACATTTTTGAGACGTGTGAGAGAAATGTTTCATTGGAAGCGCCGCTTTTAATACACAGTCCATAAAGTTTGATATCATTTCACGATTGTTGAATACAAATATCAATGAATGCACCAAAACCATTTTAAAAGCCGTCTCCAGTCAATTACATTTATATACTTACATAACTATGTGGCCACCAATCTGCAGATGTTACTGCAAGACTCCCATTACTTAAAAGCCATTGGTCTCCATATGGTCCTACTTAAAAGCTATAGTTTTGATCTGATTGGCAATCTCGTACTCTAAATTGTTATTCTGAAGAAGTTTCTAAATGCACCGGACCATGGTGTAACAAATGCCAAGCCAGGTATTCCTTTTCAGCGATTGCGCATAACTACGTCGGTGAAGCCACCATACTCTTTCGTGGATTGAGAAATAAAAATATATTAATTAAGGTACTTTTACAGTCTTGCCCTTTCTGGAAAATACCATTTATCTGGTCGTGAAAGGTTGTCCTTGGTTGCCCCTTCCGCCCTCAGTATATTTCTTTCATCCATCTTATTCACATATTCAAACCACCTTAGCATAATTTCGACCCATCGTATCATGCTTCTAAAGTATGCTAGGATGCTTTAGAAGCATGATACGATTTCAAATAATCCTGTCATACTCCTAAACTATCTTGTCATACTTACAGCCATCCTAGCATAATTCTATAACCATCTTAGCATACACCAGCATTGACAAATAAAAAAAGTGCACATTCATTTCGTGAATACATCGCACCAAATTTAACATGATAAAACAACTTTTTGTGACACAATACCGCTACCCGAGTCATCTTACAATATCGAACGCCATAATTAATATCCTATGAACATCAAATTTTGCGTAAAATTTTGGTCACATCTACTGGGTGGTATTGCAATAATATATGAGTTAAGATATAAGTAGTGACATAACAGCTGTAATAGTCATTATATAATATATTGGTAAAACTACTTGTTATTCCGACTAAGTGGCAGAATAAGCTGTATAATTACAAACTGGATTCTCTGGTCGTAACGACAGATTTTATGAGAGCAATGTGAAATGTGAATAATTACAGTCCTTTCCATTTGAATCGACGCCTCACGAGCGTACTCCAAACTAATTTCTTACGAAGGTACTTACTTGAGTTTGATGTTTCATTTTCAGCGGCTCCCATTGCAAACGAGCCCACACTTAACCCCGCAGTGATCCGACCAACACAAGACATGCGTAGAAACGTTACCGCCGCTCCTGTCACCGTTAAAGCTGAGGCGAGCCAATCTAAACGTAATATGGACCTTAAAACCCCGGGTTTTAAAGACAAGAACAAAATTAACCGAACATATTATATTATAAAGTATAATGCGTGCGTCAAAAAAGTTGTTAACACTAGCAATGTGAATTTAAATAAAGATAGTCCAAGGGATTTGTGTACAAAAAGATTTAGTAAAAAGAGTGATTCAACAAAAGCATATGTGTGTGATGTGTGCAAGAAGGGTTTCACACAAAAAGTTAATTTAAGAATACACACACGACAACACACCGGCGAGAAACCGTATGTGTGTCATGTGTGCAAAGCGAGTTTCACTTGTAAACGCAATCTGTCCAATCATCTAACTCGTATACACCACGTCGGTAAAGCGTCATATGTTTGCGATGTTTGTGAGAAAGGATTCACACATCAGTGCCAATTAAGAATACATTTGCGCATTCACACAGGTGAGAAACCGTTTGTGTGCACGTTGTGTGCCAAAGGTTTCACTGAAAACCAAAAGTTAACGAAACACATTCGACGGATACACACAGACGAGAAGCCGTTTGTTTGTCAGATTTGTCAGAAGGGGTTTATTGAGAAGGCGCATTTAAAAACACACCAACGCACACACACAGGGGAAAGGCCTTTTGTTTGCCACGTCTGCGGTAAAAGTTTCAGTGTGAAAGATGCACTAATACAACACAATCGTACACACACAGGTGAGAAACCTTTCGTGTGTATCGAGTGCGATAGGGGTTTCACACAAAAGAGTGCACTGCTGAAGCACTCGCGTATTCACACGGGTGAGAAGCCGTATGTTTGTAATGTGTGCAAGAAAGCCTTCACAGCGAGGAGTAGTTTAATTTTACACACGCGTACACACACAGGTGAGAAGCCGTATGTGTGCAATGTGTGCGATAAAGGTTTTAATGACAAGTATAAGTTGAATGTGCACATGCGAATACACACCGGTGAGAAACCATATGTGTGCAATGTGTGTGGCAAAAAATGCACTGATAAGAGTGCTCTAATCAAACACACGCGTACACACACAGGTGAGAAACCGTATGTGTGCAATGTGTGTGAGAAGGGTTTCACTCAAAAGAGTGCGTTAAACACCCACGCACGTACACACACAACACACAATATTGAGACACAAAACTTTAAGATCATTCCGTAATTAATTTTTAAATATTTAAAATTGAAAATTATATTTTAGGATTATTCAGAAAGTTTGAACAACATATTTAGCGAATAAAAAACACCAACAGATTTTTTTTTTTTGTAATTGCCATATCAGATTTGGAGTTCAAATAATGAATAAAAAGCGCAGGTCATAGATTAGTATACCCTTCGGGAATCATCCCTTACTCCTAACCGCGTGGATTATTTTCTTATCAACTCATATTTTCCATTCATGCATCAATATTACATCTTAAACGGAACGAGTACCAAGACAAATAGCTTCTCCCCGGGACTTTCACATCATCGTTCCTCGACCGAAAGTTTATATCATCTAGTGCGAGATTATTCATAAACTAACCGTGGACTTTGTAGTCTACCCCCCAAATATATAGACGACATTGAAAGTTTCAAATACCGTCCGCTAGAGGCGCTGTTCGGTTCCCCATATAATGTGTCTCAATACATAAACTTTGTAGTTAGTTTACTAGTAATCTCGCATTTGACGAACATACCCCTATTTAAAACAACCCTTAGACAACTCATCGGGTGCGAAATCGACTTGGGAAATTCCCCCCCCCCATCTGGTGCCTTATGTAAGTCCCATATTTTTTTCTCAAACCCATGACTCTATCGAAGCTTTTGTAATATTATTTCTGGGTAGCTCATTCGTATTTAAATAAGTGATGTCAAACTTTTAGTACAATGTGTATTCATTCTTCGTCCATTAACTATAACTTTACAAAGCACTTTAAAATAACTTTATTGGGGAGTTAAGAATGAGATTACAATGACAAAAGTACAATTAGGTACCCACACATAGAAAACAATACAAATTTGAGTCAAGTCCATAAAACGCAATACAAATCAAAGGCAAGTCCATAAAACACAATACAAATTATAGTCAAGTCTATAAAACATAATACAAATTACGAGTAAATTCAAGTCTAAAACACAATACAATTTAAAGTCAAATCCATAAAACACAATACAAATCAATGTCAAGGCCATCAATCCAATACAAATTAAATTCAAGTCTAAACCACAATACAAATTAATGTCGAGTCAACTCGTCTCGCGTGAACAGCTAGTTAAGTTTACAAGTATATCGTACTGCGCACAAGAGCTTTGCTTTGCGCAGTACTATATGACGTTTAATAAAGTTAAAAAACGTCTATAAATTCGGGGCAAGTCTTAAAGGGGACACATGTTTGTACAAAGCTTTGCAAAGTGTATAAACCAAACATAATTTACTGTACATTGAAGTGAAATTACTATTTTAAGGATTTTATCGCGTTTATTTTTATGTTTTCACGTTCCCGACGTTTCGGCTGCTTTACAGCAACCATGGTCACGGGAGGACTGAGGTGGTTGACGTCTTAGTGTCATAGTTTGACGGTTCTACCCTCATATTTAGTTGAAAAACATAAAAATAAACGCGAGAAAATCCTAAAAAAATATTTTATTTAAATGTGTAGTATTCGCGTCAATATAAAAAATCAATATAATTAACTGTATTTTTGTTAATATAATTAATTATAAATTGCCGGTTAATTTATAAGCACTGTTTATATGCACAATAAGATTTTATTAAGTTATTATTAGATACAATATAGTTAATAAAGAGAGTAGTTATAAAATGTATAAAAGATCATTTCCTATGCAATATAATTGTTGGAACTACTTATATGAGGTGTAACAAAAATGGTGTAAAATATTTTAACAGATGAATCAGTGAGTTATATGGATCTCATCTATACATATAAATAAAATTGGAGTGCCTGTTTGTAATAGTAAAATAACCGCTTTTTACCAAAACAATTTTTTTTACTATTTTTGTCTGTCTGTCCATCTATCTGTCTGCCTGTCTGTCTGTTTGTTCCGGCTAATCTCTGAAATGGCTGGATCGATTTTGACGGGACTTTCACTGAAAAATAGCTGATGTAACAAGGAGTAACTTAGGCTACTTTTATTTTAGAAAAGAATAGACTCTCACGAAAAAAAATTTAAACCAATGTTGCAGCGCTGCGCCTGATTAAGTTTGATAGCAACAACCTGCAATGCGTCCCGCGGGCTCAGAACGCGCGAGCAGGCTGTTGCCAACGGTTGTGTCTTTGTTAAATACCACGCGGACGAAGTCGCGGGCAAAAGCTAGTTGATTTATAAAATAATTCTGTAAATGATGTTTTTTTTTGTAAACAAGGCGACCCAATAGCGTTTGTCCGTGCGCTCAGTACAGCAAACGCATAGTAGCTGTTAAGCTACTATGCGGTTGCTTTTCGATTATGAATCGATTGTGCTAGCAGACTCGAGGCCCAGCGGTTCCGGAGATTAGCCCCTGCATCCAAACTAAACGACTTTGTAATATAAAATGTATTAGGTTATATAGAAGTATTTTATGACATTTAATAAATAAAATAATAATATATTGATACATGTTTTTTTTATTTCATTGCATAATCCATTCTTGTCGGAGTTCGGCCCGGATATCCGGACTTCAAGTGCGAGATTATTCGTAAGCTAACAGTATACTTGATAGTCTACGTATTTAGACACTTTGAATGGCGAATTTAACAACGCCTCTAGCGGACAGTATTCAAAACTTTCAATACTCCATACAATGTGTCTAAATATAGACTAAAGTATACGGTTAGCTCACGAGTAATATTCCAAAAATATTGTTTACTAGAAAGACAAATACTCCATTTTTTTTAATTATCACCAGAATACTAACTCAGGTAGGTGAGACCCCAATATAGATATTATCTTTTACTTAATATAACAGGTGATTCAGAAAGGGTATACTAAGCTTAAAACAAGCGCTTTTATAGCGCAAGTGCAATCATTATGTGAAGTCAGAATTTTTAATGTCGTTTTTTTTTTAATTTGTTTCGTCCACAAAATGCCTGTTGTGTTTTTTGTGATCAAAATCTATATTTTTTAATTGACAAGTCGAAAGAATTTCATTATAATTTATTTTTTTAAATGATCGATTTTTTTTTTTAAAACGGTGTCGAAATTCTTACTTCTCATAATGATTACGAATGGGCTTTGGAAGCGCACGTTCCGGCTTAGTATCCCCTTTCTGAACTATTCTGTATACACCGCCTACGTGTGAGTAAAACGTGTACTCCGAGCTTTATAGAATTACAAATAAAAACCCACAATTCAAATTTAAAATTTAATTTCATCTTTTTACAATCATAGGATCCGTGTTCTGCCGCCGCGGCCCGTTGAACCAGTAGTAGCCCAAGTCATGAATGTCCTCCGGTTGCCAACGGCTCCGTTTCGGTAAAAAATGCGGTAATCTACGCCTTGTATCCTCGACCACCACATCTACGACCCTATGCCCACCCAGGAGATACATTTCCTTATTCTTTTTCAATTTTCTCGGTTTTTTCTGCTCCGAATCGAGACTTTCTCCACGCACTATATGGAATCGTTTCTGTTTAGTCCACTCCTTAGGTATAGCTTGTGTTTTATATTTATTTTTACGATTATCACTAGATTTCCTGGCATTGCCAGCCACCTTGCAAGCACATATAGAACTGCCTTTATATTTCTTTTTCGTTGTCTTTGGTATTTGATTCGAAAGTTTTTCTAAAAATAAATACTCGAAGTAATCGGCGGGAAGCATTCTATGGACACCGTCCGCTCGTAATAAATCGTTGACATCCAAGTAATCGTCTGAGAATCTATCGTCAAAGCCTTGTCTGTATATATCATTAAAATCAACATAGTCAGACGAAATAATTTTGGTAGGTAAGCTCGTTGTTGTTATATATTTTTTTAAATTTCCACTTTTTTCACCGACCTGCTGTTGTCTCTGGATGGTTTTCGATTGGCTTCCAAGATTTTCGAGGCAAAGTAGCTTTTGTATTTTCGTTCCGTATATGCTTCCGAAACTACGCTCGCATTTATTCTTCGGTTTTGCTAGTAATTTATCATTTCTGTATATACTCTGAAGTTTTTCAACGATGTCTGTGGTCGGGGTGGCTGTGGGGGGAGAGAACAGCTTCAGATGAATGCTGGGATCTGAGTCCGCATTCTGGTCGTCGTCCTCTTGGTTAAGGTCGATCAGATAGATGTGGGAGGATGCTGTGTGAACTGGAATTATATAAGACATATGTCTCGTTGAAGCAGTGATAGCCAAGTTGGTAGAACGCTTGCCTCGGTAACGAGGATCGCAAGTTGAAACCCCGGCTCGCACCTCTGGGATTTCTGGATTTCATGTGCGAATCTCATTTTCAAGCACGATTATCACTTGCTAAACGGTGAAGGAAAACATCGTGAGGAAACCTGCATATCTGTGAGAACCCCTCGAAACATGTGTGAAGTCCGCCAACTCGCACTGGGCCAGCGTGGTGGACTGTGGCCTAATCCCCCTCGAATTGAGGGGAGGCCCGTGCCCAGCTGCGGGACATTAAAAAGGGCTGGTATTATTATAGGTATGTCTCGTTAAAATAAAGAGTCCGCCTAAGGAGTTGGGTAGGTTATATGTTTGTTACTAGCTGGTAATCATAGTATGGCATTACTTCCCAGAATTTAATTTTTATTAGCCACATTATCGGATGATAAAGTATGGGCGTTGTTTTTTTTCCTAAACAGTAGGTTTAATTTATGGTTAAGGATTTATTTTTAAATCGAATGATGCACTTATAGTACGAAATCGGTCTTAAGAGCCCTTTATGAATGATATTAAATTAACCATCCAGTGTTGGGTGCTACTCGGATCGCCCCCAGTCCGTTGTACGATACCCGTAATTGATTTGGGACCGTACAATTGGGGTATACGTCTGGCAATATGTTATTTGAAAATATGTCCGCAAAAAAAAACGAAGTGACGATAGTATTATATCTTATCTGTATGTTTTTTATTTAAGAAAATAACTCACCACAGAATATAAAGACGATATTGAAATAAATTGACAACATTTGTCTATTCTTTTTTCAAATTCATCTTACAAGACATCGTTTAGCTGAAACTAACTTCGGATTAATTGGATTCGATACTCGATTCGTTACGAGTTGCATGCATAAAATGGAAAATTGCAAATATGTGTATATGAACATTTGGGCGTATCAAATTGGATTTCTAATTGATTCGTAGTACTTGTAGCTAGGCACGAATAATAATAATAATTTCGCCAGACAAACACACCATATGATTGATAGAACTAGGCGATACTTGGCGGAAATCCAATGTTAAACAAATGGGGGAAGAGGAACCAACCACTGACCCTCGCTTTTCAACTTTTCCAATTATAAACCTAACAAGTTGATCGATAATTAAAAAAGCCAGCAACACCGAACTCCTCTAAGATGTTAGTCGAGAAACTGTCTATCACGAGTGACGGGACCCCAAATAAAATGCAAGTCTTCGCGTGACGAAGAGAATTTAAAAAAGTGTTCGACACGCCGTGTTTCGCCTCTAAACAAGGCATCCTCAGGACGGCTGGGCTACGAATGAGTCCAGCCACACCATATCCCAACTCCTCAACGAAGCAACGCTTGTATTATGGATCATGTCTAAATTAAATTGAATTCATGATTAGGTTAGTTGGTTGTGATCTTGCCATCTGCGCCGAGGGTCCCGGGCTCGAATCCTGGTTGAGGAAAACTTTGTGTGATGAGCACGAATGTTTTTACCCGAGCCATGGATGTTTAATATATACTCTATACATATAAATAAAATTGGAGTGTCTGTTTGTAATATTAAAATAACCGCTTTTTACTAAGTGCATTTGGATGTATACACGTTACCTATACCGAAACAACATTTTTTAAAAATTTTGTCTGCTGTCTGTCTGTTTGTTCCGGCTAATCTCTGAAATGGCTGGACCGATTTTGACGGGACTTTCACTGTATGTGATGTAACAAGGAGTAACTTAGGCTACTTTTATTTTAGAAAAAAAATAGGATCTTACGAAAAAAAATTAAAACCAATGTTGCAGCGCAGCGCCTGATTAAGTTTGATAGCAACAACCTGCAATGCGTCCCGCGGGCTCAGAACGCGCGAGCAGGCTGTTGCCAACGGTTGTCTTTGTTAAATACCACGCGGACGAAGTCGCGGCAACAGCTAGTATGTATATAAGTATTATATACTGAATTCGCCCCCAGTCCATTGTGCGGTACCCATAACACAAGCGTTGCTTAGTGTGGGACCGTATAGTTGGTGTGTTCGTCTGGCGATATTATAAAAAAGGGTACCGTATCCGTGTATTGGGGGCGCCCGGCCCCCAGTATATAATACTTACTTATATAGATATTCCGCAGCAGCGGTGATGGCCACGATATTAGAACTACCAGGGTTCGAACCCGGGACCCTCGACCCCGAAATAAGGGCCACTATCAACAGCGCTAATCAGCTCGTCGGGATTTTGTATATACATTACGTTCTCCGAAAACTCTAATAGCGCGTTTCAGGATTCTACGAGAAATGTTCATGTTTGTTCTGAATGTCGTCCGCAACGCCATCTGTGTAGCTCGTGGCGAGGTTCAATAGGTCGCTACAACTGCATTAACAAACTTATTCTAATGATTTTGAGGATGAACCTACTCAAATATTAAAGTTATGCTACTTTTTCGGGACTTCATTGTCACTCAAGTCGTTTTTTTTTATTACATTATAGGCAAGTATTTGATCTCGATCTCACCTGATGGTAAGTGACGATGAGATCTACGATGGAGCATACTTGCCTAGGTAGGAAGGCGGCAGTAGATCGAGACGCTACATTCACTAGGCACATGCAGCGCAGCTGATCTGACCCGCCATCCATGAATGGCAACACCGAACATCATGCCGGAACACGGCTAGGCCGCTTGGCGACATGGCTTTGTTCAGTGGGTGGTGACTAGCCACGGCCGAAGCCTATCACCAGTAGAGTTGTCACCTGGTTGGCACCACCCAGGGTCACGTGTAGGGTATCTCGAGGGTACTTAATTCTCCTACGGACGAAGGTGACTCGACCCCAAAAAAGTCTCAAAGAGTTGTACTCATACTTGAGCGTTCAGCTGTAAATGGGCTAATAAAACACAACTTTGCAATCGGAATATTTATTACAAAAGCATACAGGTATAAAATCTTTACACAAGTAAATACTCACTACACCGTAGTATACAAGAGTTATAGTTAAATACGCTACAAACTTACCCTCAAATTTATAGAAAGTTATAATGGATTATAACGCACTTTTTCCTCTGAAAAGTTCGTTATAATGTCATTATAACTGTCTATTAATTTGGGTGTTAGTGTGTTAAGTAACCCAAGTGTAAAATCTAATGCACGTTGGGTACGTTTTCGTTCGAAACTGGGTCGTCCAAACTCGTACCTACGAAGCAGGTTGATCCTAGATGCAGTACCGTACTAACAACTTCGTAGGAGTTAGCTAGTACTAGGAACCTTGCGGCTGAGCGTAAAAACATATCTAGGTAGGTACTAGGCAATGGATATACCGTTGGCTAAGCTTAGTTATCTTAGGGGCCATCCATAAATTACGTCACACGAATTTAATGAATTTTTGACCCCTCCCCCGTCCTTGTCACAACTGGTCACATTTGTGAGACCTAAGACCTAGTGTGATGTCACATATTTTGCAATTTTACATTTAGAAATTTATGAAATTAAAACAGCAGTGTTCCGAAATTGTTTATATTTCCATTTAAATTATTTGTCAATACAATAATAGTTGTAATACTTAGATTATATTATATATAATATTATATTTTGAAAAAATGTGATGTCACAAAATTTGGGACCTCTCCCGCCCCTTGTCACACAATGTCACACTTCCCCTCCCTGCCCCTTAACATGTGACGTAATTTATGGATGGCCCCTTAGCTAGCTGTGAGGTCTGCACCTTAGTACAAAAACTTAACCTAAGTAAGTAATCAGTTAAATTAATTGTCCACACAGAAGTATAATGTTACAATAATAGCATGTTTATATATGGCTTAAAACTGTGTTTTTTTATGAATTCCATGATGGGCCTATACGGGATGTAAGGGGCAACGAAAACTTTGGTTAAAGTTCACACTTAACCACTATAATAAAATTACAGAAATCGTCGGACGAATAAAGAATATAAAAGTTTAATTATATATTTTATTTTGGACGATTATTGTTACAAAAATATTCAACGTTATTAAGTATTTTTAAATGGCTACCCCCAATCCGCGACTTTCTGTCACATGGATTACATACACTTTACACGTTTTTAGTTGAGTTTCAGAACTCATACTGAGGGCTCAGATTAGAATATATGACAATTAACACCCACCCAGTTCACGAGAATAAGCCCTAGTAATAATAATATCGCCAGACGAACACACCAACTATACGGCCCCACACTAAACAACGCTTGTGTTATGGGTACCGTACAATGGACTGAGGGCGAACTCAGTATATAATACTTATATAGATATTAAACATCCATGACTCGGGTACAAAGGGATTCGAACCCGGGACCCTCGGCACAGAAATCACGGACGCTGCCAACTGCGCTAATCAGGCCGTCTAGTAAGTATGTAGTTATTAATAAATTATATTTTTTCTGTGCGCAAGTAACTGTGAATACATTCTATTAAATACTGTTTATTTTTACTTAATATAGAACCATCCACTATAAAATATTAGGAAGGTCAAGGAACAGGCCTTGAGTCAATTTACTTGTGGTATACTAGCCTCCGCCCGCGGCCCCGCCCACGGTACATTGACGAAACATAGCCCGTAGGACTCGGGGATGATGTAGCTTAGTAAGGGTGAAAGAAATTTCAAAATCGGACCAGTAGATCCCGAGATTAACCCGTACATACAAACTGACTAACTTTACATATTGAAATAAAACTAATTTTACAGATTTTATCGCGTTTATATTATGTTTTTTGAGTCCTCCCGTGACCGTGGTTGCTTGGTTGTAAAGCAGCCGAAACGTCGGGAACGTAAAATCAGAATATAAACGCGATAAAATCCAAAAGAAATAGTTTTATTTCAACGTGTAGTATTCGCGTAAATATAAAAAATCAATATGATATTTGATTTTTTCTAAACATGGCGGCCCAGTAGCTTGTAGCTCAGTACAGGATGTCATATTTTAAATGTCTAATAATTTAATTTATTTATTTGGGAATGTTATGTTATCTACTGTTGGCGCTGCTGAAATATTTTACCCTATTATTGTTACACCTTATAAAAATTAATTAAATACATATTGAACCATTTCAGGGCCGAGTTTCGCAATCGAATCGGAATGACATCGCAATTGTCACATTAGACAGTTATCTAACACAAAATGAGTCGTAAGTATACTATGGACTATACCCAGGGAGTACATACAGAGATGACTTAACAAACTGTGCACTCTGATTCGCAGTTAAGCCCTGACGTCATAGCGGTGGGCGTTGTCTCTGCCAATGACAGCGGCCGTCGTTTCAAAAGCTTTAGTTAGCTCGACAACAGATGTCGCTACATTGTTTACGCGTCCTACACTAGTGTCGCTGGCGACATCTTACGTCATATAGCTGAACTACGTTGTAACCTCGATATATTATATATTATGATGAGTTTAGTTGTCGCTATTCGCCGCTAGATGGAAGATACAGAAGTGGGCGGGCCCCAACGACCCCCCCACCCTGCGCAGTGACACGCAACGTTTTATAGGAAAATCATAATACATCACTATTATTTGTAGTAAAAATTGTGGCTTAAAAAAAATAACACAATCCCGCTGTGTTTCTCGCCAGATCTTCTCAGTTGAGGTCGCGTTCCGATGCGGTTGTAGAGTTAAGAAAAATAAAAAATTATAATGACAATTTGTAAGTGCCCCCGTAGGGCTATACGAAATGAACGATTTGACTTTGACTCTGTACATACTCTGTGGTTTTGTCACACAAAATCTGTCAAAAGTACAATTAACTGTAGCCATTTGATTATACAATTTCGATTCCGCGTACAACGTTTGGGGACTTCGCCATAAAAACGCCGACGTAGTCAATAGTCCATCCGAAACGAACGGTATACGTATCAAAATATTAGCGATGTAAAGGTACACGTACTAGGGGCGCAGTCGGCCGCGGTGGCGCGTCAGTGCTTGTCGATCGCGTTGAAGTATCGCACGAGGTCGGCGTCAGCGCGCGTCACCCACGCCGCGTTCAGCGCAATCGTATCGAGCGCCGCCGTCAGCCCGCGGTGATTCGCGAACACTTCCTTGAACTGCAATTAGGGTTACTCACTTCACATTGTTCTGGGTTTCTGTGCCGAGAAGGGTTACGATATGTCCCACTGCTGGGCACGGGCCTCCCCTCAATGCGAGAGGGATTAGGCCATCCACCACGCTGGCCCAGTGCGGGTTGGCGGACTTCACACGTCTATAGAGGGGTTCTCTCGGACATGTTTCCTCACGATGTTTTCCTTCACCGTTTAGCGAGTGCTAATCATGATTGAAAATGAGATTCGCACATGAAAAATCCCAGAGGTGCGAGCCGGGGTTTGAACCTGCAATCCTCGTTACCGAGACAAGCGTTCTACCAACTTGGCTATCACTGCTAGTTTATACCAGATTGGGTATTTTTTTCCGCAAGTCTGGGTAAAAATTTGGCTCTTGGAGAAATGAAATACTTGGGAGAAAAATTTGGAGAAATCACAATTTTTTTTAAAATGTATTCTGCGGTTTCTGTTTGGAAATTAAAACAGTATTTTTAAGGGAAAAAAAAACAAAAAGCTCATAATATCGAATTATCCATTAAGTTAATTAATGGATATTAATAACGTTTTGCTTTAGGGTAAAGCTTAGGCAAATTGTATCATTTTGGAGAAAAATTATTTCAAACTTGGGTAGAAATAGAAAATGACATCTGGCAACCCTGGGCCGAGGCTCCCGAGTTCGGATCCCGATAGTATTTGGGATTGAACATTTATGAGACAAATTTTGTTCGCACTGGGATTGGATCCAAGGTCACAATATCGGTTTGAATTTGCATTAAAAACTAGGACTGACATTGTTTTTTTAATAATTTTTAGTGTGACGGCCGATCGCCGATGCAATCCCAAACCCAGCTACAGCCAAACAGGGCCCCAAGTCTGCTAACACCATCGACACATAATCGAACAGCAACCGCATAGTAACTGTCTCTTTAGACAGACTTGGGGTCGTGATTCGATGTAGGTCATAAAATACTACCAAAAATCATACGAAAACCCCCTAAATAACTTCAAATACAATTATGGGTAAATAAACCCTTATAATATGAGATTCGAGATCAGAGCCCTCCCCCCCCCCCCCCCTATATATTCCTCAGAAATTGCCCTGAAAATCCCAGTGCGCTTATTTCTCCCCTAAATTTGCAAAACAGCCCTAGGTTAAGGAATACTGTGATTATCTTCCGACTAGGTACAAACAGATAATAATAGGGTCTTAGACTGTATGAAAAATAAGCTTTAAATTGTGGTCATCCTAAAAGATTATAGCTTTTTATGACTATCAGTCTTAATTTTTCTGCAAAAATATGGATTGTTTTCTTAAAAATTATGTTTTGAATGAAAAAAAAAACGCGATAAAATCCGTAAATCAGTTTTATTTCAATGTGTAATTTTTTAATTCGCGTAAATATAAGAGATCAATTTAAGATAGTTTTTCGAACACAGTCAAATCAAATGACCTATTGTTAGATGTGTAGGAGAGTGTATACTTGCCCGGTAGTAGTCTGCGGGCTGGTGCAGGCACCGCGCGGCGGCGAGGAGAGCGGCGGCGGGCGGCGCGGGGTGCGGGGGCAGCGCGCGCCACGCCCCCCACGCGCCGCGCCAGCTACCCCGCACACAAGCCAACACATTTATTTTTTAACTAGCTGTTGCCCGCGACTTCGTCCGCGTGGTATTTAACAATGACTCAACCGTTGGCAACAGCCTGCTCGCGCGTTCCGATCCCGCGGGACGCATTGCAAATTGTTGCTATCAAACTTAATCAGGCGCTGCGCTGCAACATTGGTTTTAATTTTTTTTCGTGAGATCCTATTTTTTTTTTCTAAAATAAAAGTAGCCTATGTTACTCCTTGTTACATCAGCTAACTGCCAGTGAAAGTCCCGTCAAAATCGGTCCAGCCATTTCAGAGATTAGCCGGAACAAACAGACAGACAGACAGACAAAAGTTGTAAAAAATGTTGTTTCTGTATAGGTAACGTGTATACATCCAAATGCACTTAGTAAAAAGCGGTTATTATAATAATACAAACAGCCACTTCAATTTTATTTATATGTATAGACTAGCTGCGCTGTGTTGCCCGCGATTAAAAAGTACGATCCTTTGTCATTTTCTGACCCCTAAACTACCACTATCTATGCAAAAAATCATGTCGATCATTTGCACTGTGAAAAATTAAAACAATTCTATTCCATGGCAACCATACATTTTACCGGGAAAAAAATAGCCAATGTGCTATTCCAAACTATAATCTATCTCTGTGCCAAATTTCATCCAGATCCGTTCAGCCGTTCTGGCGTGATTGAGTAACAAACATCCATTCATCTTTCTATCCATCCATCCATCCAAACTTTCACATAACTGAAAAGCCAAGTTTCGTGACTCTGTTTCAATTACCTACACTCGTGCTCTTTACCGAACCCATAATGGTAAATATCTCACTTATATCACTCACTATAACTCGCAGGAACACTAGTTTTAGAATTAAAACGTAACTGACGCCATGACTTTTCAGTTTCCCGCTAAAAAGTCCACAACGCCCTTTTTTTTTAATTTGGCATCACCGTAGGTATTTTGCCAGTGTCAAGTAATATAAATTATTTCTGTTTTTGAGCATATGCACAGGCCCAAAGGCTTGGCCCAAGTAAAATACCCCCCATCCCTCAATCAGTAAAGTGATGGATACTTTACTGAAAGATTTTTCATGGATTTTTTGTGAGAAACTGAAAAGCCACGTTTCGTCACTCTGTTTCAATTACCTACACTTGTGCACTTTACCGAACCCATAATGGTTAATATTCCACTTATATCACTCACTATAACTCGCAGGAACACTAGTTTTAGAATTAAAACGTAACTGACGCCATGACTTTTCAGTTTTTTTTTATTACATTATAGGCAAGTATTTGATCTCGATCTCACCTGATGGTAAGTGACGATGAGATCTACGATGGAGCATACTTGCCTAGGTAGGAAGGCGGCAGTAGATCGAGACGCTACATTCACTAGGCACATGCAGCGCAGCTGATCTGACCCGCCATCCATGAATGGCAACACCGAACATCATGCCGGAACACGGCTAGGCCGCTTGGCGACATGGCTTTGTTCAGTGGGTGGTGACTAGCCACGGCCGAAGCCTACCACCAGTAGAGTTGTCACCTGGTTGGCACCACCCAGGGTCACGTGTAGGGTATCTCGAGGGTACTTAATTCTCCTACGGACGAAGGTGACTCGACCCCAAAGTTGAAAATGAGTTTCCCGCTAAAAAGTCCACAACGCCCTTGTACAAAGCGTATTCGCGCACTGACCTGCACAAGCTACTGGACTGGAGATAGACAACGTCGCGTCGCTTGTTTTGTGCGCATTCGATTTTTGAAATTGAGCCGCTGATAATAGTGATATATGATAGTAGAGTCAACGGGGCGGATGGATTGAGATTTGATTCCCGGAGCTCGAATTTAGCGGTCACATGGCCTCAACTCTGTTATTATTTGGCGGAGTGGAGCAGAATTCGGCAGAATGGAACAGGATGGAGCGGAGTAAAAATGACTAATATTTTGGTAGGAAGTATCATTGTTGTACTTTTAGAAAAAACTCAACAAGTCGATAAGCGTGCAAGAAGTTCGTGCAAGATGAAATTATTATTTTGTATCAATAGGAAAAACCTAGAGATAGGATTTTTAAAGTAACTTCGGAAGTCATTTTGGAAAAGGGGTCTCATACCCAAAATTGTTTGCGAATCCCTAATCTAAATCAATTAAGCTTTATGATGTCAAAGTGTAGCGCTCGTGCGCCTCGCATGGCAACACACTGGACCTTTTTTTGTAATAAACATGGTTGTAAAAAAAAATAAAAGCCTGCAGAGCTACTCGCCGGATCTTCTCAGTTGAATTCGCATTGAGATCCAGTTGTAGAGTTAAGAAAAAAAAAGTAAGTGCCCCCGTAGGCTTATACGAAATAAATTATTTGACTTTGACTTGAAGTCTCATTCCGATACAATTGTGGAGTTAAGAAAAAAAAAATATAAATAGCAATTTGCAAGTGCCCCCGCAGGCCTATACGAAATAAATGATTAGACCTTGACTTGGACTCACCGACACGCCGCCGAGACCAATGTCGTGACCCACGTCCGCCACTCCCGGCCCCGCTCCGCCTCGCGGGACATCACCGTCGCCGCGAACCTGCACCGACATTTAAAATTGTATGTTCATAAAGAACATTGAAATTATATACTGCTAGCTGCGCCCGGCGGTGTTACCCGCGATAAAAAGTATGAAAAATTAAAACATCTATCCCACGGGAGCCATACATTTTACCGGGATAAAAAGCCTATGTGCTATTCCAGACTATAATCTATCTCTGTGCCAAATTTCATCGAGATCCGTTCAGCCGTTCGGGCGTGAAAGAGTAACAAACATTCATCCATCTATCCACCCATCCATCTATCCATCCATCCAAACTTTCACATTTATAATTGTTATATACTATTAGCGTAAAGTATTAAAGTATCCACAGCTTTACTGATAGGGGTAGGAGATTCATTTCATCATCTTCATCAACATTATCATTATCATCAGGGGGCACTTATAATTCAAAAACTATTTTCAAGAATTACTCGATACTGGCAAAATGGCTTTATTTTGTAGCTGATTGCCAACCTAAAAGAAGGTGTAATGCGTTGATTGTAAGGAGGAGCGTTGCGGATCAAGGGATCCGGGGAGTGGGGCCAAAACTTGGAGGCGCTGCGGAGAAGGAAGGACGTACCTGAGGTCGCTGGGTTGGTCTCTTGGTTGCCGCAAGCTCAGGATCTCACAAATTCACATACACACACACACATATTTTAATTACTTATTTCTCATATTTTATATAAAAACATTTGGGCGCAGCCAAGAACAATCATAGTGTACGTACAAAAAACGCCCTTAAGGTGGCTCAGGGTCAGGGCGCGAAATTCATTCATACAATAACATCTAATGGGAAAAACTGAAAAGTCATGGCGTCAGTTGTGTTTTAATTTCTAAAACTAGTGTTCCCGCGAGTTATAGTGAGTGATATAAGTGGAATATTAACCATTATGGGTTCGGTAAAGTGCACGAGTGTAGGTAATTGAAACAGAGTGACGAAACGTGGCTTTTCAGTTTCTCACAAAAAATCCATGAAAAATCTTTCGGTAAAGTATCCATCACTTTACTGATTGAGGGATCGGGGGTATTTTACTTGAGCCTAGGCTTTGGGCCTCTGCATATGCTCAATAACAGAAAAAAATATATTACTTGACACTGGCAAAATACTTATGGTGATGCCAAATAAAAAAAAAAATAAAAAAAAAATCTAATAGCTAACAATTACCTGTTAAACAACCAATCGTCTTTGGGCGAGGCGAGCGCAGTCAGCAACGCTTTGTGTGTGTAGAGCGGGCGCGGCGCGGCGTACGACGCGAGCAGGGCTCGCCAGCATGCTCGCCACGCCGGCTCGCCGCGTGCTCGCACGCCAGCCGTGAACGCAGCCTGAACATAACAACAGAATCCGAATCAGAATATTTTTTATTCACGTAAACCATTAAATACAGTACTTATGAATCGTCAAAGGTTACCCGGGTACGGGTTCCGCCCGCTCGGAATGCCGTTCCTATGGAGAAGAACGAGCGAGAAACTCCATGGTTGCTCTTTTTTTAAAAGATCTTTTACATTTTCGAGCAGCACATTGTTATGGGTATGTGAGAACAATGTAGGAACGGCTAGGCAGACTTTGCGCCGAGGTCGCGGAAGAATACGTCCCGCGTACCCGTGACCTCGGCACTGCGATTGTGAGACACACCAAGGGGTTTTAGTGGGTATACCGGCACTCTGCTGGGGAGTCCCACATACCCCTCTCGTCCCCCCGGGCGAGAGGGGATGCGTAACGCATTTCCCCTTGTAAAAAAAAAGGCAGACTTTAAGAGCTGGTCGAAAAAATTACTAAGTAAACTACAAAAATATAGGCCCAGCTTACCTCTTGATATATTTCTGGTACGGATCTATTATGTCGATACCAAGCGTCGAATAACTCCACCGCTTGTTGTGTGACCGCCTCGTTCTCCCACTCCACTCCCGCCGTGAGGAGGGCGCCACTCAACCATCTGGTGGTTTTATATGAAACACTATGCCAAAACCTAAACATAGATTCTACAACCTGACAGAGGTCAGTCACCATAGACGCACTCTAAAACCTAATGGGGAAGGACCCACCACTGACCATAGGCTTGTCAACTTTTCCAATTATAAACCAAAGAAAAAGTACACAAAAAGCACTCTAATAGTACATCAGTAACATAATAAACAACACTAAATAAAAATAAAAAAGGTAAATTATAAAAAAAACATCCTGTATCCATTAGCAGGATCAATTGATAAGATACCAACGATCAGTATCACTTTTACCCTTAAAAATAATCAGAAACCCTTAAAATTTATTGATACTAACTCAAACAAAAAAAATCTGGTGGGGAGAAGGGACAGTAGTATTGCTCGGTTTAATGTTCGGTTCCTTATTAAAACCTTATTATAACTTTAGCGGAAAAGGGAAGATCTTCCAGCCAGGCGGGTGGTATGGCTGGCGGGCGGCCGCTATGCCCCGACGGTTATTGTCGGGATCTTGTATATATGCTACTTGCTCCGAAAACTCTGATAGCGCGATTCAGGATTGTCACGTCACTTGTCTATTGTTCTGAATGCGTCTGTAGTGCCATCTGCGTAGCTTGTGGTGCGGTTGAAGTAGTCGCTACATAACAATATAATGCAGTTCAACAACACATGTACCTATTAAGGGGGAAGCTCAGTCAAATTTCCATTATCTATGTGTAATATTAGTGGGAGTGAATGGAAATTAAAATAAAATTGTATAGTATGTCTTTTCAAGTTCTCCAAAGATGTCCGGTAAATTTTCAGTAAAGTATCCACAGCTTTTCTGATAGGGGGGGGGGGGGGGGGTTCATTCTGTCATCATATCATTATCATCAGGAGTACATACATATATATATATTTAGAACAACGCCGAAGACACAATACTCGACCCTGGCAATGATTTATAGACGATTGCCAAGCTAAAATTAACAAAATTTGAAAAAGCGCCATCTATCGGCGAGCACTCACAGCTGGTCCTCCGGCAGCTCGTGCTGGTGCTGCGAGTAGACGGGCAGGTGCGGCGGCAGCAGGCCTCGCAGCAGCTGCTGCAGGCGCGGCGCGGCGGCGGCGCCACGCAGCAGCTCGCGCCAGGCCGCCAGGCGCGCCGCCGCCACCCGCCATGGAGCCCAGTGCCGCTCCGACCGCAGCCGCCCTGCACCCAGTGACGCAGACCATGGTCAGGCCGGCCTGGTCAGTTGTTCAGCGAACCGCCATAATTGAAGGGGTAACCCCTTCATTGGGAATCCCTATAATTTTGCTGATCCAACTTACGACTGACCATGGTCGTACCCCGGATCAAGTTGTTCAGCGAACCGCAATAATTGAAGGGGTAACCCATTCATCGGGTTTCCCTACAATTTTACTGACCCATCGAACGACTGCCTTAATAACGTAGCGTTCCTTTACGAAGTGATTTCCTAAGGGTTTCCTGGATTTTGAGTTGGAATTAAGAAAAATAATCTAACGTTGTCAATTATTGTGTGTGCGATAGTTTGTTGTATGGGAAACCCTTTATTAGGGGAACCCCTTCTTGGGAAACCCTTAATTAGAAATTCAAAGCGATCAAAAGTGAACAACTTTTATAAATACTACTTAATGGTCTTATGACCACTATTTTTCAGTGAGTTGTAGGCCTTTCAATGCAAGGTCCTGGGCCCCAAGTCTGCTAACACAATCGATTCATAATCGAACGGCAACCGCATAGTAACTGTCACTTTTGACAGATATTGTATGGGATATCTGTCAAAAGTGACAGTGATTATGCGGTTGCCGTTCGATTATGAATCGATTGTGTTAGCAGACTTGGGGCTATGGCTATTTGGGTGTGAGCTGTATCCTCACCAGCGGCGGCGATGGCCCTGCTGGCCGGCAGCCTCCCGGCGCGGCTGAGCACGAACGCATCGTCCAGCAGCAGCGCCCGCTCCGCTGGACCACCGCTCTCGTAGAGAGACGCGGCTCGAATAGCTGACAAGTCTGCCGTCTATTCGAAATATTCATTAATGTTTTGAAATAAATCTTATTTCACAGATTTTATCACGAACTCGGCAAACTATGAACATGTACAGGATCGCACCCGTCATAATATCAGATTTGATCAACCACAGATCCTCGCAAAAGAACACCGATTCCGACCAAGGGTGATACGTGAGGCCATTGAAACTAAAAAACATCCTAATTTCAATAGGGAAGATGGCTGGGTGCTACCACCGACTTGGGATCCAGTCATTAATATAATTAAATCCAAAACCAAGCGCACCATTGCACGACCTCAAGACACTGTGAGCACTTTCTGCGTAGATCGGACCGCGAACAAAAACTAAATATGAGGGTACCCCGGTTCAAACTATGACATAGAACTTTTGGGTTTTTTTTCATGGAGAGCCCTTCCTATTTCTGGGAAAAAAATACTCCAAATACATACAAATCTATTGACCGACATCCGCCCAAGTCTGCTAACACAATCGATTCATAATCGAACAGCAACCGCATAGTAACTGTCACTTTTGACACATATCTCATACAATATCTGTCGAAAGTGACAGTTACTATGCGGTTGCTGTTCGATTATGAATCGATTGTTTTAGCAGACTTGGGGCCCAGTAGTTTTGCCGTGATGCTCGTTCAGACAGACAGATAATAATTAAAAAAAAACAAAACGGTTATCCGTGTATCGTCAATGAAGCTCCCTACAATAAAACGGGAATTATCTTACCTCTCCCTCGGTGCTTTCTTGCGGCGCTACTCTATATAGCCCTCTCGCTCCCACGTTGTATCTCACCCATTTATGCTTACCCAGATCCGGAATGATCACTAAAATAAAGATATACATTCAGGGCCCCAAGTCTGCTAACACAATCGATTCATAATAGAATAGCAACCGCATAGTAACTATCACTTTTGACAGATATCCCATACAGTATCTGTCAAAAGTGACGGACGGACGGGGTTTGTGACACGAGATTTATATATATATATATAAATCTCGTGTCACAATGTTTGTCCTCAATGGACTCCTAAACCACTTAACCGATTATAATAAAATTCGCACACCATGTGCAGTTCGATCCAACTTGAGAGATAGGATAGTTTAAATCTCAAATTATAATCGCAAATATTTAACTATAAACATATTTCCTAGAAATAATGTATATGGCAAAACAACGTTTGCCGGGTCAGCTAGTTAAATTATATTGATTTCAAGTATATTTACGCGAATACTACACATTGAAATAAAACGAATTTTACATGACCATGATTGATGTAAAGCAGCCGAAACGCCGGGAACGTAGAAACATAAAATAAACGCCATAAAATCTGTAAAATTAGTTTTATTTTAATATATTTACTTAAATTAAAATTAGACTGATTTTAAAATGCACTCAACAAATCCCCACCACCATCGGCCGGGAGGGTACCCAAAACACTGACAGCATTGCCACATTGAATGACAATGCTGGGGCCCAAATCTGCTAACACAATCGATTCATAATCGAACAGCAACGGTATAGTAACCGTCACTTTTGACAGATACTATGCGGTTGCTGTTCGATTATGAACCGATTGTGTTAGCAGACTTGGGGCCCTGATCTGTTAGCAAAAATATGTGCCAGCGTTCTAGTGAAATTTAATATACATTTCAATATTAAATTATGCCGAATAATCCTTAGTAATTAGATACTCACTCTCAGTATCATTCATCCATATTAGATGAGTGACGTTCTCAGCCCAGCGGGATACACGGGCTGGCTTAGTATCATTACCGACGTCGTACCTAGAATAAAAATAATAACAGCCTCTATACTTAAAAACCACTATAACTTCAAATTAAATTAATTATTGTAAGCCTCAACACAACGCCCCCATATTTTTTCTGGGTCTCTTACCGCCCTTTAGGCCTGCAGCGCCAACAAGGGGGCATTATATATTATAACCTAGAAATTTGAACCATATATTCCTTGAGTACCCTAGAGGTGGACCATGAAGGGATATTTGTAAATTCGACCCCGGATCGCCGAGCAAATGGGGGGTCGAAGTTTGTATGAAGAAACAGTTTTTTTTTATTTAATATGGGGGGGGGGGGGGGAGCCAGTCTTAAAAAGTATATTCTCCACTCACCAAGTTCCATTATGCATGTTCTCGGTAACATTTTTCCAACCCCTAGTGATATTCTCCAATTCTTCACTATTCTCGTTCACCAGCGGTCCGACGGTGAACGTCACCGGTATTATCCACTTGTGCGCCGGCGCACGGGTGGTTTTCACGTTGGCACGTTTGGTCGTGGTGGGGGTGGGAGTGGTCGAGGTGGCGTTCATATCTTCGTCTGTTATTTCTGTGAAGTTATCTGTGAATAGGAATACATTATTGGCTATGGTTTTGATTAAAAGCTCGGTAGACTCGGTGCCAGGTGGTCCCGCCAGATAAAGCGCAAATAACAGTCGGGGCATAGACGCCAGGCTGCTAGGCACACCGCCCGCTGGCGGGAAGATCTTCATTTTGCCTTCCTTTTACACAATAAAGTTAATAAATTATTTAGGGTATAATTAGGTTAAACTTACCGGGCTCATAGAACAGCTCGTCCAGGTCAGCTCGAAGGTCCATGGTTAGCAGGTTGTTTATCATCGGAGGATCAGGATCTGGCGGCTCCGCTGACATCACAAACCTGGACAAGTTAATAAATATCGCCAGAGGAACACAACAACTGTGAGGTTCTAAGTGTAAAAAAAATAAGTCCCACGATGGGCGCCATGGCGCCCGACATGGGACTAACCTTAATTTTTTTATGGTAAATCTCCGGTCTTACCACGTAAAGATCAACACGTATTGTTGAATTATATTAAGGCGTGGCTTTATCGTGCTATTCATGAATGAAATCACTGATTACATATTACTGATTTATTATGAACACTTGGAATTATTCTGAATACACACACACACACCGTGTCGTCTGACCGCCATATTTTTCAAGAGAGTTGACAGATAATAAAGAACACAAATAAAATTAAAAATATGACAGATAAAACAACGTCAAAATAGAAAGGGACAGACTACATGTTAATTTAGATTAACACGTAGCTTATACAATTTCTATAAACAATTAATTTTTTCAATTATTTTTTTCATTCATCTACTTGTCGTTGGCAAAATCATGGGTAAACGATGGAGCCATAAAAATCAATTGGAATTGAATTGAATTATACAATTTCATACTACAAAACCATTAGTAGCCCAAACTCCATAGTAATAAAACAAAGTTTAGGCCTTTCTTGGACACTGTTCTCTTCTGTAGTACGAGTTAAAACCGAATTTAAATCTACTTCGTGGTAAGACCGTTCATCTTTAACGAAGTGTCTCTACTACCCTAGTAAGGTTTTGCCCATCCTGGGACTCTTTACCACTCACCTCTCTTGCTTGAGCAGCACATCGTTCCCCATCTCTGTCGCACACAGCAGCGGATATCCGGGTCGTTCGCACCAGCCGTCCCACGCCGTGCCGACGCCGCTGTCGTCCGCAGACCCATCGCGTTCTAGCGCGCGCCATAGGTCCCTGCGTAATATTGGAATTTAGTCAATTTAACTTTTTTTTGGTGAATAAGCCCTTACTGGTATGCTTTGTTTGTATTTCATTGGAGGTCTAGCACGAACCTCGCGTCAGCACTTGCGAAGCGATGGTAGCGTAGAAGTCGTGCAAGGGCGGCGCGCCCCGCGGCTTCGCCCGCCGCTTCTATCGCCATACTAACTATTGCGGCACCCTGCAGATTAGATAGAGCATAGCTGCAGGGATCTCTTAGTGAGTCTTAGATAGATAGAGCACAGCGCGGGTCAAATAAAATCATCAAAGATAGCGGCTCTGCGCATACAGAATTCATAAAATTAGACTTAAGCAGAATTGCCACCTTTGTTTATTTTATTTGACGCGCTACACTCCATTTTAAATGACATCTTTATAAAAAAGAGTGACCATAGACTGTCTTACTACTTCTTCTCTACAAGAACGGCATTCTAAACGGGCGGTAAAATCTTACACCCAAATTTATAGACACTTATAATGGATTATATATATGGCATTAAAACGAACTTTTCGGAGGATAAAGTGGCGTTATAATATCTTTATAATCCATTATAACTTTCTATAAATTTGAGGGTTTGCTGTACGTCAAGTGCGAGATTAATCGTCGGCTAACTGAATACTTTATAGTCTACCGTATTTAGACATTTTGTATGGAGAGTTGAAAGTTTCAAATGCCGTCCGCTAGAGGCGATTTTCAATTCTCCATACAAAATGTCTAAATACGGTAGACTATAAAGTATACAGTTAGCTCGCACTTGACGTGCTGACAATTCATAAGTACTTACTGTTATAATAAAAATAAATAAAAAATGTTCTAAAAATAATTTGTTCTAACTAATTATGTGGGGTAAAATGTTAAGGAACTTCTAATGTAACCGTAACATTACCGAGAAAGCATGCTCTCTGTGTCATACTGATACATAAAGCCCGTGGTAAGAGCGGGACGGAAGACGCTTACTAAGCTACTAGCCTTACCTTGTGTAGTGACAGTTCATCAGTAGCAGATTCTATGTCAGCTCTCTCCAGTCTCGGCGAGGCAACAGCCCTCACTGAGTTGCTGGAGTCCAATCTAGAAACATTGTTAGTCGAGATTAATCTCTGATTCGTCTTCCAGCACCCTGGTGCTTTAATTTTCTTAATTTTTTACTAATAAACATTGCTATTAACACGTTGAGTGCGGTGCCATTTTCAGAAGACTTTCAGCCAGTGCGGTAGAGACCTATTCGACCTCATAACCGAGCTTCACTGTAGTGCGTATGAGACCTAATCCATCTCCTAAAATAAGGTATTTTAAAAAAACTCATATCTTTATCAAAAAATAAGATACAATCTATGTTCTTTCTGTAAATAATAGAGAATTAACTGTTCTATCTCAAGTTTGCTACGCATGGGGATATGAAAAGTGGGTTATGAGATATAACGAAAAAAAAATTAGGTATCCATTGAATCTCGCATCGCAACTAAAGATAGATCCGTTTGGGTTGTGACTAGTAATGGGATTAAAATAAAACCCCATTTATCGATAGCTAAACTTTTTATGAAGTAATCATTTAAACATAGTAATATTAATTTCTTATATTTACGCGAACAGTACACATTGAAATAAAACTAATCTTATGGATTTTATCGTGTTTATTATTTGTTTTTTACGTTCCCGTCGTTTCGGCTGTTTTACAGCAACCATGGTCACGGGAGGACTGACCATTGTGACTGTCCTTCCGTGAATGATGAATTATGATCATCCATAAAATTAGTTTTATTTCAATAAACATAGTGACCTAAAATATATTTAAGAAAAATGTTCCTCATTGAAGCATGGTAAACACATTTTTTGATCGCATTGCACACATAGTTGTACATACACACACACACACACACATACACATATTTATTCGTTTGGCTGTTTTGGATGCATCTGTGCTACTAAATGTAAGCCGTAATTTACTGTGACAGCCTGTGCAACGACTTTTTTTGCTACCACGCTGACAAAATATAAGAGCGTATTTTTTTTACATGGAGTGCGCAGGTACACATTATCGACATTTGAACAACACTGAGCGCGAGCTAACGGCGCCCGCGCCGCCCGCGCTCCGCTCCTTGCGTCTATGACGCCTGTGTTTTAGGAGGTCCGAAAGATCTCTTCACGCAACAGATGTATATTATTACAACTCAGTGCGTTAGAGACCTCATCCATCTCCTATTTTTTTTATTACATTATTGAATCAAACTCGCAGCGGGAAGTAGGTATGTATATTTGTCTCTGTCAAACACATAGAAATAAAGAAGTTACGACCTCCCGCACAGAGGTGGAGAACACGATTTTCGGCGCCGCACCAGCTGAAAGTCACGTTAGAGTTCTTTTAGACCTCCTAACGCAGTCAACGTGTTAAAAAAAGAGTTCAAAAAGTAATTTTGTAAATAAAGACTAAGTAGCCCGCTGAGTTGCTCGCCGGATCCTCTCAGTTGAGGTCGCGTTCGCGATCTGGTTGTAGAGTTAAGAAAAAACATGTAAATGACCTATTGTAAGTGCCCTCATAGGCCTATACGAAATAAACTACTCTGCGCAAAACGATTGTGCTAGGGCCACAGTTCTATGATATAGGGGAGTGGATTTGCAGCGACCACTTCAACCTCGCCACAAGCTACACAGATAGCGCTGCAGACGACATTCAGAACAATTGACAATCCTGCAACGCGCTATGAGAGTTTTCGGAGCACGCAACATATATACAAGATCCCGACAATAACCGCCAGACATACCACCCGCCTGGCTGGAAGATCTTCCCTTATCCGCTAGATTCAATGTACGGTCTTAGACATGTGCGTTATATGGCCTTATATGTATGAAACTTACCTAAGCGCTGGTAATACATGATCCAACAGTAGCGCGTCACTGGACCGCTGTGCTTCGCTGTCCGGCGCCACTGGGGCCTTCTCAGCGAGCACTGAAGTCAATGCTTCCAATAACCACTGAGCCGACCACCAGCGAGGCGAGACCAAGCCGCCGAACCACTGGGAATATGTTATAATAGTATAGTATAGACGGGACTCTCAGCTCTGTCTTGCCTTATTTGGCTGTCCAGAGAGGGACAGGGGAAAAGATCTATTAAAAAAAAAAAAAAAAGAGCAACCATGGAGTTTCTTGCCCGTTCTTCTCCATAGGAACGGCATTCCGAACGGGTGGTAAAGCAGTAGAATAATGTTTATGTAACTTGACGATTCATAAGTACTGTACAATAATGGTTTACATGAATAAAAAATATTCTGATTCTGATTCTGATTCACGGGTCGTTAGAGCTATATGCTCCAGGGGTGGAAGTGTTAAAGGGCATAACACCTCTCTACACCGCTGAGCCGCTCGCGCCTGTATTGCCCCTTATCGTGTCATATGACGGCCTTTCTAGGGGGCCCACCCAAAGAGCGGCGAGTCGCCACCTGCCAATAATAATTGGATAAGAGCTGATTATGGCAGGTGTCCGCCACCCTTCCAATAGCCCTTTCTCATGTCCATCCAAACCTCAATCCATAGTCCCAATTATCTTTCCATATTCCTGCAATAGTTCCCCCGCCTGCTGAGCTCAATTCGCCGTTTATGCTATCATTTTCAGCAATCGACCCCAGCAGGTGGCTAACATAATATTGAAATTCTCAAAAAGGGCCTCTACGTGTTGGACCCATGTTCCCGCGCAAGCCTTCCAAAGATCCGGGTATAGCCCGTGTGGAGAGAGACGTAAAAATAATACATTTAAAAAAATATATGGATCTTAAAAGGCTTTTGATGCGATTAATCAGCTTCCAATTCTCCAGCTCGCAAAGATATTAATCAGAAAACAAGATTTTTATGAATGCTTCATTTAATTTTCACGATAGTATAGATCAGTGTATTTCATCATAGTGTATAAGTTTGATTGTTGGGGAGTACCGCAGGGCATTCATATTTGACCAATATTATTTATGCATTTAGTTCTACTTGTTGAGTTAATGGTGTATAAACAATAGCTATTATATACATCCACGACGTTTTGATTCATGGGGTTTGTATGACAGGGTACCCAATGAGGACGATTACCTCTTGCTCTGACTCCAAATAATTATCCATGGGCTAAAGGCAGCATAACACCATCATTGTCATTCATATTCATCTTTGATATACCCATGTAGTTGGCGCCGTTCATACTGTAAATCTAGATCACGATACAGACACAGTATCACGATCCAATAGTAAGGTCTAGTGATTCTGTCGATCGACACTATCAATACTGCAGTAATATCTTGAGGTGCGTCATATATGCAATAATACTGATAGCGTGAAAGGCCCATATTACTAACCTGCTGAGCCAATAGTCTTGCAATAGTCTTGGTATCAGATAGCGTTGATGGTGACAGTGTGATAAGCCCCCATCCTTCGGAGTATGGATTGCCACCTTCAACAACTACAATATCTGAAAAAAAAATGCATATCTTCCAACACAAATTCTCCGGATCGGTTATGAATCCTAAGACATAAAGACAGACTGACTCGTCAATACATATCACATTGCTTTTGGAACCGACACAAACAAGTTACGTACAATCTTATTATAAGTACGGTTAAGTAGAAAATAAGTTTAACTCATAGATAGAACAATACATCATGTGCGAGATTACTCGTAAGCTAACCGTATACTTTATAGTCCACCATTTAGATACTTTGTATGGAGAATCGTACAGCGAACTATTCAAACTTGTGACTCACACTCGCGCATTTCATACATAGTCATACGAACGAATGTTTACTAAATATAGTATAGTCAAAAACACATACTCAGCACAAGTGTTTTAGATATCGTCCGCTAGGGCCGCTTTTTAAGTGTCCATACAAAATTATCAAATACGGTAGACTGTAAAGTATAAAGTTAGCGTCGAACAATCTCCCACTTGACGTACAGAAATAATTGTTACTTACCGAACTTGGGCAATGGATATGATGTGTTGAGTTCATACGAAAACATCTGAATGGTCTTCTGCACCCATTCTAACAGTGGTCTGTGGAACAATTTCAATTTAACTTGAGGTTATAATTAAATAAATATCGCCATACGTACACACCAACTATACGGTCCCACACTAAGCAACCCTTGTGTTATGGGCACCGTAAAATGGACTGAGGGCGAACTCAGTATATAATACTTATATACATATTAAACATCCATGACTCGGGTACAAACATTCGTGCTCAACACACAAAGCTTGTCCTTACCAGGATTCGAAACCGGGGCCCTCGGCGTAGAAAATAGAGTCACTACCAACTGCGCTAATCAGGCCGTCGAGGTTATCAGCAGTGAAATCAAAGTTAGTTGATGTTCAGCAGATACGAAAAGAGGGTTTTTCAGATTGCAAGTACTCGGGATTTCACTACGCAATAGAATAAGAAATGAAGTAATCCGTAGACTACCCAGAGTAACGGACATAGTTCAAAGTACTGATGGCCGTTGAGTCAGAAACGTTCTAGAATGGCGACCACAAGACGAAAGACGTAGCGTACGAAGGCCTCCCACAAGGTGGACCGATGATATCACACGCGTCCCAGGAAGCAGGGCCCCAAGTCTGCTAACACAATCAAACAGCAACCTTATAGAAACTGTCACTTTTGACAGATATTGTATGGGAAATCTGTCAAAAGTGACAGTTACTATGCGATTGCTGTTCAATCATGAATCGATTGTATTAGCATACTTGGGGCCCAGTGGATGCGAGCGGCGGAGGACCGTAAGGAAGTCATTGGGGGAGGCCTGTGTCCAGCAGTGGACGTCTTTCAGCTGATCGATACTACACCATTATAGGCCGCGAGCCTCCTCTAAATGAGAGGGGGATACAGATAATGATGATAATTATACGGATAGTGATAAGTGATGATAAGCATGATAAAGCATAATTAGTGTACAATGCCATTTGATTAATGGCGATGACACTAATAATATTGATGATGAATTTTTTTTATATTACATTATAGGCATGTATTTGATCTCGATCTCATCTGATGGTAAGTGACGATGAGATTTTGAGAATTTCAGCAGTTGATCCCAGCAGGTAGCTAACGTTACATTAAAATTCTCAAAAAGGGCCCCTACGTGTTGGACCCATGTCCCCGCGCAAGCCTTCCCAAGATCCGGGACAATATAAAACTCACCCGGCTTCATCCAAAATGACCTGCTGATCACTGTACAAGCTGATCTCCGGTGGCGGCAGTACATCCTCATCTGGCACCTCGGTACCCACTTCTGGTGTGCTCGTGGGCTCAGTGGTATTGAGTGGGGCTTCGGTTGGCAGTTCTGGAGCGGACTTCCGTTGGAGACGACACACCACTACTGAGGTCATGTGAGGTGGCATCGGAGGGGTCAGAGCGAATTCATCTTGAAGCTGAATCGTGGAGAGTTTTAGTACAGAAAAGTTTCTTAACAAATCATAGTCATTTATCAAGTCATCCATTGAATCGTGTAACGTATCTTGTGTAATTTGAGTGTATTGATTGAATAAAAGATTTGTATTAATATGAACTGCTTCTTTCGTTACCAAATGAGATGCGATGAAATAAAATGGATATGAATATGGCCTCGCCCACAACTTAGCGGGTATTTTGCCAATGTCAAGTAATTAATAGCAATAACGCATTCAATAAATACACATTATAAATAAATTAATGGATGTGACATGGTGATATAAAAAAATAACTGCTGTAATGGACTTTAAAATGTATAATAGACTGTTGACAAGAATTAAGAAAAGATGACAAACCAAAAATCATAATAAAAAAGATTGCAAGAATTCTGGCTGCATTTCTTGGCTGAGTTTATGGGGCAGAGGAAGAGCAAGCCGTCTTGAAACTTGAACTAGAATAAAAATACTTACTAGTCTATGCCCCAAATAGAATCCAGCTTCTTCGGTTGCAACTATCGGAGTGTTTGTGAGAGAAACGTGGAACCTACAAACAGACATATGAAAATGATACGAGTGCGAGGATATTCTTCAATATCTATACATTCACCCACTGTGAACCAAGAATACAACGCAGGGCCGGATTTAGAGGTCTGGAGGCATCGGGGCAACAAAGGAGTGGAGGCCCATTTGGCCAAAATGTTCATTTTATAATAAAATGTTTTTTTTTTTCAGTTGAGTTTTTCAATAAATAATTTATTGTGAAACACAGGTAGACTCTTCTAGTATTTAACAAACATATATAAATATAATTGGAAACAAGAATTATATGAAATTAAATTTTAGTGTTAACGAACGGAACCTTCCGAGCTGTTTTCGCCGAAAAAACTATGATGATTTCGCTGAAATCCAGTTCCCGAAGTAAATCCAGTTCCCGAAGTAAATCCAGTTCCCGAAGTAAATCCAGTTCCCGAAGTAAATCGGTAAAACAGCAAAAAAATCAAAGGTCAAAAGAAAAGATGTTTACTAGTCGGAATGAAAAAACAAACCGACGTCTCTATTGTGGGGGCCCCTCTTTTGTGGAGGCCCCGGGGCTGCCGCCCCGGTTGCCCTCCCCTAAATCCGGCCCTGATGCAACGTAATGTTATAAATTAAAAAGAGTATAGAAAATCTACTTAATATTGAAATAAAACTAATTTTACAGATTTTATCGCGTTTATTTTTTGTTTTTTACGTTCCCGACGTTCCGGCTGCTTTACAGCCACCATGGTCGCAGGAGGACGGGTCGGGAACGTAAAAACATAAAATACGAATACGAAAACGCGATAAAGTCCGGAAAAAATAGTTTTATTACAAAATGGCGTTGTTTGCTTACCTGTCTCGTACTATGGTGAGTTTGAACGTAGCTCTGAAATGCGGTTCGTCTAAGCAAGGGAATGTCGAACGAGCGTGGGTCAACCAGAACCTCGATACAGCACAACGACTGGCAACGAAATAAATTTCACAGATATATACAGAGTGATTCAGAACGGGTATACCTTTGATTGTGCGCATCTTTACCTCTTATTTTTCCTTAAACCATTATGGCTTCTATTCCGTTTTGCAAGTGATAATCATGGTTGAAAATGAGATTCGCACATGAAATCCAGAAATCCCAGAGGTGCTAGCCGGGGTTTGAACCTGCGAGCCTCGTTAATATGGGGCATTACATGCAAGATATTGTCGCCCAACATGGGACCATACTTACTGTCTATGTGTTCCCGTTAAGAAGAATCCCCGTTGTTTATCGTTACGCTCCAATTTCGTGATGAACCGAAGACTTAGCGTATAGTTGTACTTGCGACGGAGCTTCTCCTGCGAAAACACAAAAAATCGTGTTGGAAATTAGTGAAATAAAACTTATTTTAAGTATTTTATCGCGTTTACTTTCCGTTTTTTATGTTCCCGACGTTTCGGCTGCTTTACAGCGACCATGGTCGCGGGTGGACTGAGGTGGTTGACGTCCTAGTGTCATAGTTTGAACTGGAGTACCCTTATATTTAGTTGTTTTTTATTTCAATGTATAGTATTCGCGTAAATATAAGAAATCAATATGTAGTTTTCTTTATGAAAAGAAAAAATATTATACAGGCAGCAAGCCGTCCAACTTAAAAGGTCAACCAAGTTCTCTATCTTCGTCTCACTGACGTCATGTTTCATGTGATTAAAAGGGACAACAATACTGGAAACTTTAACAGGGGATCGTGGAGCCAAAAGTTTGGGAAACCCTGTAGTAGACTATAAAGTTTACGGTTAGTTTACGAATAATCTCGCACTTGACGTACTGCTGTGTCACTTCATGGTTTTACGCTCCCTCTAATTCGTTCTTGCTCTTAGGTAGTTGTACAACGCCGGTATAGGTCCCAAGGTGTCCTACCTCTAGGTTTACCATGTAATAAGACACTAGGGTATGTGGGGTATGTAGCAGTGTTGCCAGATGGTCTCGGCGACGTACCCTTAGATTAATTTGATTTCCCCCTAGAAATCCCCTAGGATGCCCTCACCCAGTGTTGCCAGATTGCCTTTTTCTTATTTTTTCCTTGAAATACTGTTCTAATTTCCATTTCCTGTTTCTAATTGTTTTAGAAATTTCGCCTAAAAAAAACCCCAAATATTCTTTCCCCTAACTCGGTTGAGAAACCCCTAAAGGCCCTAAATCTAGGGGGAAATCCCCTGATCTGGCAACACTGGTATGTAGATAAATTACTACGATCGATACGATCTCTAGAGACTACATGAAAGACCAAAACATCTTAACACCGCGAGCTAATGTTGGATTAGCGACATCTATCGAGCACTGATATAACTAGTTATACAGTAGTAAGGGCTACAATGCTTACCTTGAACTCGATGTATGTTTGTTCAGCTTGGGGGTAGTCCAACACCTTAGCAACTTTGGGGCCCAAAGATCCGCCAGATTTAAACAGTGCCCGCTCTGTGACATTCATATCTCGAACGTTGAGTACAACGAACGACGTGTCTCTGTCCACTTTGAAGTCTATGGACACTTCGCCTGTTTGAAAAAAAAGTTGTTTTATTATAACCACAGACAAACACAAGCTGGAGCTTTTTGGCGGGAAGTTGAACAGTGACGCTGTCAATTTTGTTTTTAAATGTGAAAAAAAATATTTTTCCTTGATAAATAATGTGTAATATTAGCGGGATATTAACCATTGTTTGTTCATAAACGTGCACGAGTGAAGGAAATTGAAATAAAACAGTACAGCAAATTTTTTCATGTTCTCCCAAGATATACGGTAAATTTTCAGTAAAGTATCCACAGCTTTACTGATAGGGTTCGGGGATTCGTTTCATCATCATCGTCATCACCATCATTATTATCACCAGAGATACTTATAATATTTAAAATGACAAAGAAATATTTTACTTGACACTGGCAAAATGTACACTATTTTGTAGCCGATTGCCAGCTTAAAAAAAGAAGAAGAAACAAACTGTAGTAGGCACCCAACAATGCGGACTGCTGGCAATCCCAGTTTACCATAACTTATATAGATGTTTACATTGTATTCTTAAACATTCTACAAACAGATAAATCAAATAAATAGATATGACATTACCTCTCAACTCTCCAGTTGTCAAATTAGGATGCAGCCATAGACTATAATGTTTTGGGATGACAAAGTTGGGAAGACGGGCGCCACGCCACGGGTACACCGCCCCGTTGGTTGCTATTCGATCCCTATTAACAATATTCACACATCTTATTGACATACACTCACACATCATACAATACTACAAATAAATAAAATTGGAGTGTCTGTTTGTTATATTAAAATAACCGCTTTTTACTAAATGCATTTGGATGTATACACGGTACATATACCAAAGCAACATTTTTTAAAAATTTTGTCTGTCTGTCTGTCTCTTTGTTCCGGCTAATCCCTGAAATGGCTGGACAGATTTTGACGGGACTTTCACTGGCAGATAGCTGATGTAACAAGCAGTAACTTAGGCTACTTTTATTTTAGAAAAAAAAACCCCCAACCCCCGCCAACGACTTACTATGACGCAGGTCGCGTGGGCTTAGAACGCGCGAGCGGGCTATTGCTAACAGTTGTGTCTTTGTTAAATACCACGCGGACAAAGTCGCGGGTAACAGCTAGTACTAAAATAAAACATAAACGCCAATCTCCGTAAGAACCAGATAATGTTGGTCCCTCGTTGATCGCCATTGATCTGAAGGTCGTCACTTACTTGTTAGAAGCAGCAACACTTGCTTCAGAGTCTGTCGGCGGCTGTCCCGGTATTAATGTCGCTTCGCCGCCACAAGGGCAATCTGGAAGAAAATTTCAATAATGATCGCTACTATATCGGATCCAGACTGCGGAGCTGAGCGGGTGGAGTGAGCCGGAACGGAGTTGGACGTAGCGGGGCATAGCGTAGTGGAGCAGAGCGAAGAGAAATCGAGTGGGGCGGAGCGGTGGTGGAGTGGAGTGGGGCGGAGTGGAGTGGGGCGGGGCGGGGTGTATCGGGGCGGGGCGTAGCGGAGCGGAACGGGGCGGAGCGGTGTGATACTTTTGAATATCGAATATCTTGAGGACCGAAATGATGATAAGTGAATTTGTCTTTCGAAACATACTCAATTCTAAGTTGAAGGCGATAATTCCCTTAACAGAATACTCTACACACACATGCGTTATGTTAAAACTCTCACATGCAGCAGTTCATCTATCTGTCAAAAGGGACAGTTACTGTTCGATTATGAATCGATTGTGTTAGCAGACTTGGGGCCTGAGTCCTCGCTAAACTCACCGGGCTGTGGGGTTGCATAGACCACTAGGAGTGCAGTGGCGAACATGGCGGAGAACACGAGCGCCGCGAGGCAGAGCGCGCGGCGCTGTGAGCACACCGCCACAGGCGCGTCGTGTGCCTCGCGTGCCTCGCGCGCCTTATCCGAGTCTGAGACAGATGAACCATGATGGTCTTAGTCAAGGTTAAATCATTAATTTCTTATAGGCCTATGGAGGGGAGTTTAGGAGAGATAAACCAAGAATGTCTAAGTCTTCCTTCCTTCCTGATTGATTCCTTATAGGCCTACAAGGGATTCTTTTCTTTTTTTATCACTAACATGTGTGTATAAGATTTGGCGCCCCGAGGCTAAAAGGCTTGAGCCTATCAAGTTTGCCGCGCCATGAATTAACAAAAGGTAGATGATTAATATGAAAGGTGCTAAAATCTGAGCGCGAGGAACGGCAGCACAGATATATGAGAGGAGATATGTTATGAAAGCGGTGGGCTTGCGCTCACATTTAGCCAAAAATACGCTAACATAGAGTTTTCGCCGTCAGTCGACTGCAACTGCACGTCGGTATCGGAGCTCTAACTTTTTTTTTAAATGCCCTGTTATTCCGTGGTTGTGTGCAAAACTACTAGCAGCAAAGTGAACTACGCGAAAGATGGAATCTCATTTCACCAGCCAGTATTAAGTATTTTATTTATTCGTCTTTAAAATCATTAAAAACAATAAATCAAAAAATATTTAATGCCTTTATTATGTTATTTTAGGTTTCATGTAGCACAACGACTTTTTTATTTTTGTACAAAATACATGGCTCTTTAAGTACCACCTATGTTCGCTACTGAGTGAATGTACGAGGCAATGTATAGATCGTCTAACGATACTTTGAATAAACTGGTGCGTCGCGTGGTACGGCCGCTGTATACGGCGACGACGCAGCACGCACCGAGGAGACTTCGTATTGGTTGGTTTTAGCGAGTGGTTGGGAACAAAACGGAGACAGCGAGTTCCCATACATTTTGAACCGCACGGCATATCTCTCGTGATCTGTGAACGGCAGCTTGCCGCCCCGGGCCATGTTCCACATGGGCCAAGGGTAAATTCGCCACTGTGTGTGTGTTTATTTGTGTGTGTGTGTGTGTGTACCACAACCCAACTGTCACATATGGTAGTGAACCTGTTTTCTGTACCAATGTCCTATTCTCGGTGGGTGGAAACGTTTTGTGATGATCACGACTGTTGGCAAAGCTAGCAGCGACCTGCTGAAATTGGCCGTCAGGAACAGTAATCCAAGTGCAAGCTAACTGTATACTTTATACTCAACCGTATTTAGACATTTTGTATGGAGAATTGGACAGCGCCTCTAGCGGACGGTATTTATAACTTTCAATTCTCCATACAATGGGTCTAAATGCGGTAGACTATAAAGTATACGGTTAGCTTATGAATAATCTTGCACTTGACGTACTGGACGCAGAGAACTGAGGACTGGCCCAGTGGCGTGCATTGGGAGAGGCATATGCTTAACAGCTGAGTATATTAGTTGTTAATGATGATGACTTACAAACAAACTCATCAATCATGCACTAGGCTTTTTGGGGTCGAGTCACCTTCGTCCGTAGGAGAATTAAATACCCTCGAGATACCCTACACGTGACCCTGGGTGGTGCCAACTAGGTGACAACTCTACTGGTTGTAGGCTTCGGCCGTGGTTAGTTACCACCCACTGAACAAAGCCATGTCGCAAAGCGGCCTAGCCGTGTTCCGGCATGATGTTCGGTGTTGCCATTCATGGATGGCGGGTCAGATCAGCTGCACTGCATGTGCCTAGTGAATGTAGCGCCTCGATCTACTGCCGCCTTCCTAACTAGGCAAGTATGCTCCATCGTAGATCTCATCATCACTTATCATCAGGTGAGATCGAGATCAAATACTTGCCTATAATGTAATAAAAAAATAAAATAAAAAAAAGGCACACTTACCCGCCAAAAACGCAACATCATCCAAATCCTGATCCACCATGTTACGCCAGGCAGCTGCTATCCACATGAAACATTATCTATGGATTAAGTGTTCGTTAATATGATCCAATGTGCGCATGCACATGTTAGTAGGGCCCCAAGTCTGCTAACACAATCGATCCATAATCGAACAGCAATCGCATAGTAGCTGTCACTTTTGACAGATATTGTATGGGATATCTGTCAAAAGTGGCAGCTACTATGCGGTTGCTGTTCGATTATGAATCGATTGTGTTAGCAGACTTGGGGCCCTGTACTCTACTTCACAAGTCGGTGACAATGTAGCCATATATCTTCGTCGAGAATTTGCTAGAGGGTGGGGGGCAGAGAAAGGAAAATCATCAGTCTTTGTCAAAAAAATCTTCACCGATACAAATTTGCTCATTCCCTGATATGTGTATGCTCTCATTTGCCAAGCAAGATGCTATGTATGACACATAATTTCTTGACATCTGTGGTGCTATTATGTACCCAAAATCTCATATCTTCTTTCTTTACGAAATGAAATGCTATGAAATAAAGTGGTCTCACCCACAACTTAGCGGTTATTTTGCCAATGTCAAGTAATTAATAGCATCCCCCATCCCTTAATCAGTGAAGTACTTTACTGAAAGGTTTTTTATGGTTTTTTTTGTGAGAAACTGAAAAGCCAAGTTTCGTGACTCTGTTTCAATTACCTACACTCGTGCACTTTACCGAAAGCATAATGGTTAATATTCCACTTATATCACTCACTATAACTAGCAGGAACACTCGTTTTAGAAATTAAATCAAAACTGACGCCATGACTTTTCAGTTTCCCGCCAAAGAGACTGATATGTGCTTACCCTTGGCAGAACCGTTCCTGTCGGCTTTGTACTTGCCGATCGGCTCCATCTGTATACCATCCATCTCACGACGACGCCCGCATACCGACTACCGCCTGCTGTGTAAATTATAACAATTACGGCAATGTAAAACGTTGTATAATATACACAGACACATTCACTCACACACCTGTGTGCGTGTGGACCCCTACATACACACTTCTTCTCACACATACACATTCAACAAAAAACTTTAAAAGAATGTACTTGGTTACGTATATACACATCACACTCGGGGTAAGTCCACACCAAGTGCGTGTGGATGTATTCCTACAAATTCACCTGCCAATTTTTTATAAAATAAAACATAATATTGTATGTTGTGGCAACACCTTTTTTATCTGTATATTTTTCTTCTAACAAATGCCATGTTTAAGGTATGTGCGCGTCTCTCTATGGCTTTCTATTTAACATAATAACAAGCACACCAATTGGTTGGGATTCGACAAATCAGCCCCACAAATTGGGTAGCAAGTTGGAGCGATCGTGGAAGCCTTAAAAAACCTCTCCTCACTAGGGACCTATTCAATAACGATACTTCTTTGATATCTATTCGTAGCTCCAGCAAACTTATGGCTTCAGTGACGAAAAAATAATCTATCTAACTTTTTTTCACAACGGCATAATATATAATCTGTGGACTTGTGTAGTCGAAAAATCTTTTTAAGAGTTCCCTCAAAAATGTCGGGTTCAGCATAAATTATTTAAGAAAGTAATAACATTAATTCTAAAAAGAGCATTCACAACAACGATACGAAAGGAAAAAAACATTTTTTTTCACGTCTATGACAAACCAACTGTTTTTTTTTTACTCAAGTGGTGAAGGGTGCCTATTCAGACTTACCCCTGCATTGAAAATGGCTGAAAAGTTCTGTAAGCCCTAGGGAGCTTTGGGGTGTAAATTATTGCGTCATTGTGCCCACAATTCTCTGGGGTTTCTCAGCCTTTTATTTTTATTTACACTTCAAGGTTTGTTTTTACAATGTGCAGTGTTTTTGGAACACAGCGGGGTGTTTACGGTCTTTGCTCAATTTGCAGTATAGCAGTACACAAATAAACTAGTAGTACATGCTAATATCAGCATGTTCGCAAGTAGATAAGAGGGCAAGTTTTATCCGTACTTTTTTTTTATTATTATTATTTATATATATTAATTTACATAGCTTGTACATTCGATCTTGTTAGAATTGTATACTTGCAGGCTGTCCTCGTGCAAGCCGGACTTTAGACGGAGCTCACATTGGCCTACGACATAGCAGAGTATTTTATATACATATAAAAAAAGCAGCTGAAACGTTGGGAACATAAAATAAACGCGATAAAATCCGAAAAATAAGTTTTCTTTCAATGTATAAAAATATTAGTCCCTTAATGAAGAGTATGAGTTTACATTTCATATATTTCCCCGATTTTAAAAGATGCTTGTATAATACAATAGCATAGAAAATACTAACCTCTTATCTCTGTGATTATATTTCAATGAAGCTAAAGAGTACCGCACCTATTCAGCCTAGTATGTTTAGTATAGACTCCATACCAAACATACCTACTCAACTCAAACACAACTCTATACTATAGAATAACAACCGCGCCATTTTACCCCAAGCCACTTCAATTTTCCCGCGTATTTTACTGGCAGACCCGGTTCCCTGATGCCCCATTAAAAAGTAAACAAGCTACACCCTCGTTCGGGAAGTTCTTTTTATAAAATGTTTTTTTTTAGAAAGTTGTATCGTACACAACTGTCATAGTTCAACCAAATGATTTTTGGTTTCGGTGGGATATTTTTTTGGGATTATACCTATCTTTCACAAAATAATCATTAAAATTGGTCCTGGCTGGACTGGCTCTGTCGCCACTGCTAGCTATCTTTCGTATGGCATTATGTTGTTATTCTTAATCCATAATCTAGAACTTCTTCTTCTTTATTTACGAAATGAAATGCGATGAAATAAAATGAATATGAATATGGCCTCACACACAACATAGTGGGTATTTTGCCAATGTCAAGTAATTAATAGAAATATAATTAAAATAATGGATGTGACATGAAGTTATGAAAATGGCGTCTCAATTATAACGTAGAACCAATTTTGTTCACAGATGTTGGTAGGTAGCTACTCGTTAAATGAAAGTCGCCATTTTGAAATGTCAATTTCCCATTTCGAACGATTGTAACGGAAATTATCAATTTCGTCGTCAGTCAATTTCCCATTATAGACACCTTCTATAGCCAACGAGATAAATCTTGAGTACGACATAGTACCTGCCTAAATATGGCATGCCCTAAGGTGTAACAAAACAGTGTAAAATATTTTAAAAGATGAATCAGTGAATTATATGGACCACGTTCATGCACAAAATATTTGTTTGATTATTTTTAAACAAGGTGAACCAGTAGCGTTTGACCTCGCTCTCAGTACTGGGGTTTAAAATTTGTATTTATTTCTTTAGGTGTGTTATTTTTATAACCTATTGTTGGCCCTGTTGTAATATTTTACAGTAGTATTTTTAAACGATAAATTTTGGATGAATCCCTAAATTGTTTTCTTCCAAGCTTCGAAGTATATATACGTAAAAGATCATAGAGAATGACTGTAATCAAGTTGGTACTTAGATAACTTATATACATGGTTTGCTAGTCAGTTGTGTCTTAAAGGACTGACGGTAGTATTGCCCTGTAGAAGAATAACACAAAAGCCGAGAACCGAGATTATTTCAGTTTGGGTCTCGAATCGAGATTATTCAGCGAGGAAATACAGCCAGCATCTTGGGCACGCTACCGCATGGGCAAAATAAAACAAATAAATATCGACCGAAGCACATACCGAATGTACGGTCCACACTAAGCAACTCTTGTATTGTGGTTACCGTGAAATGGACTGAGGGCGAACTCAGTATATAATACTTATATAGATAATAAAAAAAATACACTTTTTGTAAATATTAAGCAGGCAAGCTTTTCGTTTCTCTTTTAATTTATATTTGTTTTGTATAATAATGTAATTTTCTTTATATGTTTAGCTTGTAGATATTTAAGTTAGTTTCTTTGTAATGTAAGTGTAAATGTTGTCTAACATTGAATGTCGCCATAAACAAACAACAATGTTTATTATGCCAGCCGATAGAGGACGTCACAGGTCGGAAAATCCATAAAGCATAATGTGTTTTTGTATATATTTTCTATTAAACATGGACATATCCTTTGCCAATTCATACTATATTTAATAAATAATTACAAATAATGGAAAAGTACCTACCTACGCATTTATTATTTAACCTCATTTGAAAATTTAGGTACTTACTAGTATGGACCTAATAATAATTGATTAATGCCATGCATTAATATTTATTTATTTATTTAAGTACCTACTTACGTACCATTTTGTAAACACAAAACCCAAACTCACTCAATCAAGAACAAGAAAGCCGTGGCCAAGTTAAAAAAAGAAATAATTAAAAAATATAAGAAAACACACCGGTCGTTCACCTTTCGCGAAAACGTCTGGAAATACCTACTTATAACACTATTTATCACGTAATATACACCAAAACAATACAGTAATTATTATAGCTTTTTGATTATTCTCACAAAATGAATGATAGTTGTTTTGCAACAAGCGCACGATTTTCGTTCGAACGGGAGTGTGTCCGGAAAAATAATGGAGGGAAAATCGATTACGGGCGGGAGTCTACTGTGTGAGAGCGAGATAGTTAAATACAAGTATGCTAGAGTGGGTGAGTGCAGGTGATATACGTACTAGCGAAGGGTGTCATGTTTTATGTTCCAAATTTGTATTTGTGTGTATATATGTGTGTGTTCTATCGTAGTAAACAGGGTTGGTTTATGGGGTATACTATTAAAAAAAAATTGTCTATTTTTTTCTTCGAGTTTTGGATTATTTGCGAGTTTCTTCGTTTACATTTCGACTACTTGAAGCCTAAATTAACACAATCGACTTAAAATCGATTGGCAATGGCATCGTAATTGCCACACACACATTCGACACATTTTCCATACAAAATCTGTATAAAGCAATGCTTGTGTTATGGGTACCACACGGCGAGCTGATGGTGAACCTAGTAGGTACCACGCGGACAACAACGATAATATTATCGTAATTTGTCTAGGTGGAAATCAAACTCCCAACCACCCGGCACAGTTAGCCAAGCGACCTACCAGTTAACCAAGTTGCCATCGTATTTAATTACTATAGTAACTGCCACTTAAAGTGTGTTTTCATTGCACCACAGAGAGCGTTTGTTCGTATTTAGAGCAGTAGGGAAACACGGAGGGTGCGTCTTTGAGTGCATGCCTGCACTATGTCTAACCATATTCCACAAACTACAATAGCCACAGGATCAATCCGCATAGAAATTCAAATAAATAACGACTCTTGAGACCACGTAATAAAGTGCAATTCAGCTCACACTGCGTTGCATGCCTAGAAATATTTTCACCCACAAGGCGCCTCTCTTTCTATAGCGTAGCTCGTACCTATTCTGAGAGTCCGTTACTCATACCTCTCGTGGAAACTCACTGCGTAGCCCGCCAAGGCGGACCCACTGATGTATAATTTAGCTTCGCACTTAAAGTACGGAGTGCGCTTAGCCTGGCTTTACTAGCATTCACTGCGGATTTGTTCTTTCGGGTCCAAAAAGGTTTTGTAAGTACTTAAGAACTTTTATGGATATAAAAGGTAAATAAAGTCAGGACCATTGATCATTTTGCAGCGATGGTCTCACTGAATGTGTAGATAGCACAATTGATATTATTTTTTCCCACAGTTTGAATCATCTTTGGGCTTTTAAGCGGATAATGAAATGTGATTTCTTTTTTTTCGTTGGCTTTGAAAGGCTAATATCAAGGGCCGTAAAATAAATTTTAAAAAAATATATATTTGTTGTTGGTTTTCTTTCTGGTCTGTGGTATTGACCAAAGAATAATAATCACACATCTAGTTCGTCTGTGATCATACGTTTTGGTGGTATTGACTGAAGTTGTTTCTGTTCATTGTTTTATCAATTTCCAACATTTCTATTTACAAAACCTAAGATATTATTCCGAAATATGGCTGTAAGTAACTACAAGCGATATATTAATATATTTCAACCCTCTAAGTTAGTGATATTGACCGGTGTTTGAAAATATAACCTCAAAAAAATGCATTTTCGATTTTATATTGTTTTTTAGTCGATAGCGGCAGCGCAAGTGCAAGAGGTGCGTTCAATAACGCGCATAGAAAGAATTGGCGCACATTCTCATATCAGAGGATTGGGGCTCGATGATTCCCTGGAGCCCAGGGCGGTGTCTCAGGGCATGGTGGGCCAGAAGATGGCCAGGAAGGCCGCCGGAGTCATCCTGCAGATGATTCGAGAAGGTAATTATTGAATAAACATTTTGGTTGCTATGGTAACCAAGTTTTGGACTTCCTAAATCGGTTGGCTAATCCTACATTTAGGAAATCCTATTGGTTTTCCTCCGTCAATTGCCTTTGATTATAAATTATATGATTTCGTATCTATATCATAGATATGATGATGTTGTGATTCCCAAACAAAATATAACATGAGGACTGTTATATTAAATCATAGTAATGCTAGGTTTACATGAGGACAGTATGCTAGTGACAACTGACTCAAGAATAATTTCTATAGTTGTTGGCTTTCTACTTGTTTGTGTCCTCATGTAAACCAAATGTGAAGACCCCAGATGGGTAATCAAATGCTGTATCCAGGTAAAATCGCCGGTCGAGCTGTATTATTGGCTGGCCAACCTGGTACAGGGAAGACAGCCATCGCCATGGGTCTCGCACAAGCCCTGGGGCCTGATACACCGTTCACAAGCATGGCAGGTATATAGCAACCAAACATTATGCAGAATTTACACTATATATATAATAATACCAGCCATTTTTAATGTCCCACTGCTGAGCATCTGCCTCCCCTCAATGCGAGGGGGATTAGGCCATAGTCCACCGCTCTGGCCCAGTGCGGGTTGGTGGACTTCACACATCTTTCGAGGGGTTCTCTCAGACACGCAGGTTTCCTTGCGATGTTTTCCTTCGCCGTTTAGCAAGTGATCATTGTGGTTGAAAATGAGATGCGCACGTGAAATCCAGAAATCTCAGAGGTGTGAGCAGGGGGGTTTGAACCTGCTATCCTCATTACCGAGGCATGTGTTCTACTAATTGGCTATCACTGCTATTTAGTCAGTATTGGACAAAATATATTTGTATATAACTTTTACTCATACTTCCACCCTTGCAACCAAAGATCTTTCTCTGTGTCAGCCCCAATACTTATAACCTAAGACACTTACTTACAGAGTAGATATCTATGAAGGTAAGAATTTTCAGAATTTGATCATACATTCTGGAGATTATCCCCTACACATACCCTGTCTTTTTACATTGTACATCTTTGCCCGTGACTTTATTTGCATATGTGGCAATATTCTTTATGTATCCCGGGAACCAGCCCGTTTCATTGATTCTTTTTTAAAAATATTTTTTTTAGGTTCTGAAATATTTTCATTGGAAATGAGCAAGACTGAAGCACTCACACAAGCAATCAGAAAGTCTATTGGAATAAGAATCAAGTGAGTTATATATATAATATACTAGCTTAGGCCCACGGCTCCGCCCACAGTACCTTGACCAAAACATAGGTCATGGATAATCTAGGTTCCTATTAGTGTGTTTTAGAATCTCAAAAGTAGTTCTGGGCCCCAAGTCAGCTAACACAATCGAACAGCAACCCCATAGTAACTGTCACATTTGACAGATATCCCACACAATATCTGTCAAGTGACAGTTACTATGCTGTTGCTGTTCAATTATGAATCGATTGTGTTAGCAGACTTGGGGCCCTGTAGCTTACTGACTCCTTTCAAAGTAACAAACTTTACCGCCTTAGAATATTAATATAGACATATAGTATACATTATAATGTTAGTAAATAGAATGAATCAGAAAGGGTATACTAAGGAAACTGGGCTTCTTTAGCACAGTTGTAAACTTTATTTGAAGTCCAAATTTGGATATTTCAATAAAAAAAAAAACTATAGCAAATGTTGTTTTGTTGGTAACGAAATTATTGGACCACAAACTTTTATGAATGAGATTTTTTTTTGTTTTCAGAGAGGAGTCAGAGATAATTGAAGGTGAAGTGGTCGAAGTAGTTGTTGAGCGCGCCGCCGGCGGTGGGGGCGCTCGCGTCGGCAGACTCACACTGAAGACGACAGATATGGAGACTAATTACGACATGGGCGCTAAAATGATCGACTCACTGCTCAAAGAGAAGGTTTGTGGTGAAGGCGGGTGGTCGCCAATCTCATCAAAATGATTAAACTTTCCATCTTAATAAGTTTTATTTATAGTGTGTATATTTACAATAGGATTGTCGAGTGTGGTAAAGGTCGGTGGTTGCCAATTTCCCCACAAGCTTATAAGTTAGTCTTTATTTGTTTTACTGATTAGTCTGCTGTATTTGTGATAAGTGTGGCAATGGTGAGTCGTTGTCAATCTCGCCAACATCTTAAGCTGTGTATATAATTGTATTTTTCGTCTTGGTAGGTGCAAGCGGGAGATGTTATAACAATTGATAAAGCTACAGGCAAGATTAATAAACTAGGACGCAGCTTCGCGCGCGCCCGTGATTATGATGCCACAGGTAAATAAATATTACATAATCGTGCCGTATAAGGCTGTGTCCCCAGTCGGCAAACTGTCAGCGGCCGACTGAGTTAGCGGCGTATCGGCTTAGTACGCCCTTCCATATATTTGAAATGGAGTGTTCACAGTTTGCTAGTTTGCGCTCACTCTACGCAGTTTGCTGTGTTGCGCGCGCCGATTGATTCAGTGAGCGGCCGATTCACAGCAAAACCGGTTCCAGTCGGCGGCGGCGATATGCTTGTTCGCCGGGCGTAGTGAGTCCGTTTGCCGCAAACTGTCAGTTCTGACAGTTGACAGTGAAAATTCAGTCGGTCGGTCGACCTAAATAAGCGGCTAACACATAACAGTTTGCTTGCGACGCACGCAAATTGATCTGAGTTTGCAGCTAACTCAAATTTCAGTTCGCCACAAATTTGCGGCTCACTCAGTCGGCCGCTGACCGTTTGCCGACTTGGGACACAGAGTTAGAATATCTATGATGTTATTTTTTTTTAAGTCGCCCCTTATCCACGGGAAGTACTGAGAGATACCTCCGAGACTATTATGTTACTCAGTTTCGGTAATTTCGTGTTTTTCTGTCTACTAGTTAGTTGATTACCCGAGATATTTGAAGCAGACAGATTTTGCAAAGTTAATGTATGCATAGATATTAATCTTCCATGAAGAGTGGTACAAACAGGCGTGCTCACCAGGTCTGCCCGTTGTCAGAATCTTGTATATATATAAGTATGTTACGTTCTCCGAAAACTGTCATAGCGCGATTCAGGATCGTATGAAGAAACGTCACGTTTGTTCTGAATGTCGTCTGCAGCGCCATCTGTGTTGCTCGTGGCGAGGGTGAAGACGTCGGTACAGTGTGTTCGGGTGGCAATGTTTTTTTTTTTTTAGGCCAGCAGGCGAGGTTCGTTCAGTGCCCGGAGGGGGAGCTGCAGAAGCGCAAGGAGGTGGTTCACACGGTCACTCTGCACGAGGTGGATGTCATCAACTCGAGGACCCACGGCTTCCTCGCCCTCTTCTCCGGTGAGTGACAACCGCAGACCAGACTTTTTAGTGGCAAGTTGAACGGTGAAGTTGTATTTTTTTTTTTTATCTAAAACAAATTGTGTTTCTTTGATGAATACTGAGTACTATTAGTGGGATATTAACCTAATTGATAGAACTAGGCGATACTTGGCGGAAATCCATTGTTAACCTAATGGGGGAAGAGGACTCACCACTGACCCTAGGCTTGTCAACTTCCCAATTATAAACCAAACGGTTGATCGATAATTAAAGGACCCAGCAACACCGAACTCCTCTAAGATGTCAGTCCTGATACACTCACCAGGTGCCAGGCCCTGGTTGAAAGATTCTTTATTTATTTATGTTATTTGCAACAGGCGACACGGGCGAGATAAAATCCGAGATTCGGGAACAAATCAACAGTAAAGTTGCAGAATGGCGCGAGGAGGGAAAAGCTGAAATGATTCCTGGAGTCTTGTTCATCGATGAGGTAAATAATATCACATCAGGGCCCAGAGTCTGCTAACACAATCGATTCATAATCGAACAGCAACCGCATAGTAACTGTCACTTTTGACAGATACTGTATGGAATATCTGTCAAAAGGGACAGTTATTGTATGGGATACCTGTCAAAAGTGACAGTTACTACGCGGTTGCTGTTCGATTATGAATCGATTGTGTTAGCAGACTTGGGGCTCAGGTTAGTACAGTTGGTAGTGACCCTGCTTTCTGCGCCAAGGCTCCCGGGTTGGAATACTGGTAGGGACTGATTGCTCAAATAATGTAGACCAATTAAGATGAAGATTTTATAGGGTAGCATGTGTACGCTTCGCATGGTAACACACTGGAGCTTATTTTTATTGTAATAAACATTGTTGTTAAAAAAAAATACAAAGCCTGCTGAGTTTTTCGACGGATCTTCTCAGTTGAGGTCGCGTTCCGATCCGGTTTTAGAGTTAAGAAAAAAAGTATCTAATGACAATTTGTTTGTTCCGGCTAATCTCTGAAATGGCTGGACCGGTTTTGACGGGACTTTCGCTGGAAGATAGCTGATGTAACAAGGAGTAACTTAGTCTACTTTTATTTTTGAAGAAGCCCCCTCCCAACCCCCGCCGACGACTTAATATCACAAAGGCCGCGCGGGCAGTTGCTAACTAACGGATGTGTCTTTGTTAAATACCACGCGGACGAAGTCGCGGGCAACAGCTAGTACCTTATATAATACTAGCTGTTGCCCACGACTTCGTCCGCGTGGTATTTAACAAAGACTCAACCGTTGACAACAGCCTGCTTGAGCCCGCGGGCGCATTGCAGGTTGTTGCTATCAATCTTAATCAGGCGCAGCGCTGCAACATTGGTTTTAATTTTTTTTCGAGAGATCCTATTTTTTTTTCTAAAATTAAAGTAGCCTAAGTTACTCCTTGTTACATCAGCTATCTGCCAGTGAAATTCCCGTCAAAATCGGTCCAGCCATTTCAGAGATTACCCGGAACAAACAGACAGACAGACAAAATTTGTAAAAAAGGTTGTTTTGGTATAGGTACCGTGTATACATCCAAATGCATTTGTAAAAAGCGGTTATTTTAATATTACAAACAGACACTCCAATTTTATTTATATGTATAGATTGATATTTCTCTCTCATTCCCAGGCCCATATGCTTGACATCGAGTGTTTCTCGTTCCTGAACCGCGCGCTGGAGTCGGAGACCGCCCCGGTGGTGATCATGGCCACCAACCGCGGCATCACTCGCATCCGGGGCACCAACTACCGGAGCCCGCACGGGATCCCCCTGGACCTGCTGGACCGGATGATCATAGTGCCAACATCACCGTACAGCCACCACGAGTTGAGGGAGATACTTAACATCAGGTACGACTTCACATTAGCAGCGATAGCCATGTTGGTAGAACGCTTGCCTCGGTAACGAGGATCGCACGTTCTAACCCCGGCTCGCACTTATGGGATTTCTGGATTTCATGTCCGAATCGCATTTTCAACCATGATTATTGGTTAAACGGTGAAGGAAAAATCGCGAGGACACTTGCATGTCTGAGAGAACCCCTCGAGAGATGTGTGAAGTCTGTCAATCCGCACTGGGCCAGCGTGGCGACTATAACCTAATCCCCCTCGCTTTGAGGGGAGGCCCGTGCCCAACAGCGGGGCATTAAAAGGGCTGGTATTATTATTATGTCTCTGTCTACACGGGCTAGCCACCTGTGTGTTTGGTATTGATTTATTATATTAGATAACTAGCTGTTGCCCGCGACTTCGTCCGCGTGGTATTTAACAAAGACTCAACCGTTGGCAACAGCCTGCTCGCGTTCTGATCCCGCGGGACGCATTGCAGATTGTTGCTATCAAACTTAATCAGGCGCAGCGCTGCAACATTGGTTTTCATTTTTTTCGAGAGATCCTATTTTTTTTTCTAAACTAAAAGTAGCCTAAGTTACGCCTTGTTATATCAGCTATCTGCCAGTGAAAGTCCCGTCAAAATCGGTCCAGCCATTTCAGAGATTACCCGGAACAAACAGACAGACAGACAGACAAAAATTGTAAAAAATGTTGTTTCGGTATAGGTAACGTGTATACATCCAAATGCACTTAGTAAAAAGCGGTTATTTTAATATTACAAACAGACACTCCAATTTTATTTATATGTATAGATATATATTGGGTGGCAGGCTTAGGGAGCGTAACGCAATTTTTGATCAATGTAATGGGCCGTATCGTATTTCTTTAACCCCCCCCCCCCCCCCGTAAGTAAAACTTAAAATCTCTACGCGGCCGTTCTGAGGGGTTAAAAATGTTACGTAACGCGTAGTTCAAATCCCCCCCCTCCGGCCCCGGTAACGCATCGTAACGTTTCAGAAGACCCCCCGCCTCCTCCTCCCAAATTCGTTACGTAGTACTTGAACGCTCTAATAGACTGGTGTAGTATTATTATTACTGAATGACTTTACGAAGTTTTTGGGGTCGAGTCACCTTCGTCCGTAGGAGAATTAAGTACCCTCGAGATACCCTACACGTGACCCTGGGTGGTGCCAACCAGGTGACAACTCTACTGGTGGTAGGCTTCGGCCGTGGCTAGTCACCACCCACTGAACAAAGCCATGTCGCCAAGCGGCCTAGCCGTGTTCCGGCATGATGTTCGGTGTTGCCATTCATGGATGGCGGGTCAGATCAGCTGCGCTGCATGTGCCTAGTGAATGTAGCGTCTCGATCTACTGCCTCCTTCCTACCTAGGCAAGTATGCTCCATCGTAGATCTCATCGTCACTTACCATCAGGTGAGATCGAGACGAAATACTTGCCTATAATGTAATAAAAAAAAAAAAGAAAAAAAAAAGAAATCTTGTTTTTTTTGCGCTTCAATGTGCTGTTCGCGGCACTGCGCCTGCGTCTCCGACAATCTTAATTTGTTTTTACGCCTTTGTTGCGACAGATGCGAGGAGGAGGACTGCCAGATGTCCAGCGACGCCTTGACGGTGTTGACTCGCGTGGCCACCGAGACCTCGCTGCGCTACGCCATCCAGCTCATCACCACCGCCTCGCTCGTCGCCAAGCGGAGGAAGGCCACCGAGGTAAGGCCAGCCATAAATTACGTCACACGTTAAGGGGGTGGGAGGGGGTTGACTAAGTGTGACTACGTGTGACAAGGAGCGGGGACGGGTCCCAAATTTTGTGACATCACATTTTTCAATATATAATATTTTATATTACAACTATTGATTTTATTGAAAAACTAGCTGTTGCCCGCGACTTCGTCCGCGTGGTATTTAACAAAGACAACCGTTGACAACAGCCTGCTCGCCCATTCTGAGCCCGCGGGACGCATTGCAGCTTGTTGCTATCAAACTTAATCAGGCGCAGCGCTGCAACATTGGTTTTAATTTTTTTCGTGAGATCCTATTTTTTTTCTAAAATAAAAGTAGCCTAAGTTACTCCTTGTTACATCAGCTATCTGCCAGTGAAAGTCCCGTCAAAATCAGTCCAGCCATTACAGAGATTAGCCGGAACAAACAGACAGACAGACAGACGGACAGACAAAAATTGTAAAAAATGTTGTTTCGGTATAGGTAACGTGTATACATCCAAATGCACTTAGTAAAAAGCGGTTATTTTAATATTACAATATATATGTATGTATAGATAATAAACGACTTCAGCACGTTGAACGACTTGCCTTGTGGTGATGCAGTGCTTTCTCTAAGGTGGGTCCCGTAGGACCATGCTTTGATCACAAAATACCCCACTAAGAATCTATTTTTTTGTTCAGGTGAGCATGGAAGACGTGAAGAAGGTATACTCTCTATTCCTGGACGAGCATCGCTCCGAGCAGTTCCTGAAGGAATACCAAGACGAGTTCATGTTCAGCGACGGCTCTGGAGGTAAGAATTTTACTCCATACTAGCTGTTACCCGCGAATTCGTACGCGGTGCATTTAACAAAAAAGTTTTTCTAAAATAAAAGTACTAAGCCTAAGTTACTCCTTGTTACATCGGCTGTCTGCCAGTGAATGTCCCGTCAAAATCGGGCCAGCCATTTCAGAGATTAGCCGAAACAAACAGACAGACAAAAATTTTAAAAAATGTTGTTTTAGTATATGTACCGTGTATACATCCAAATGCACTTAGTGAAAAGCGGTTATTTTAATATCACAAACAGACACTCCAATTTTATTTATTTGTATAGATGTATAGATTATGCCATAGGATAGAATCAGAATCAGAATATTTTTATTCATGTAAATCATTATTGTACAGTACTTATGAATCGTCAAGTTACAAAAACATTATGCTACTGGTGGTAAACCAGCCCGTTCGGAATGCCGTTCCTATGGAGAAGAACGGGCTAGAAACTCCGTGGTTGCTCTTTTTTTTTAAAATAGATCTTTGAATAGATAATTGGACAGATCGCATATTCTCGATAATACTTTTGACGATTGGAAACCAATGGTGAACACTGTGTATGGTGTGCTCTGTCTGTCTGTTTCTTCATTTTTTTTATGGTGGCAAGCGGCTTCAACATAGCGAAATTTTTGCCAGTGTCGAGTATTTCTTCATCTATACATATAAATAAAATTGGAGTGTCTGTTTGTAATATTAAAATAACCGCTTTTTACTAAGTGCATTTGGATGTATACACGTTACCTATACCGAAACAATTCTTTTACAATTTATGTCTGTCTGTCTGTCTGTTTGTTCCGGCTAATCTCTGAAATGGCTGGACCGATTTTGACGGGACTCACTGAAAAATTGCTGATGTAACAAGGAGTAACTTGGGCTACTTTTATTTTAGAAAACAATAGGCTCTCACAAAAAAAATTAAAACCAACCTGCAGCAATGCGTCCCGCGGGCTCAGAACGTGCGAGCAGGCTGTTGCCAACGGTTGTGTCTTTGTTAAATACCACGCGGACGAAGTCGCGGGCAACAGCTAGTTTATAATAATAGGCTAGTTACCATTATATGCCGAAGCCGCGAGTAAAAGCTAGTTAATAATATATACTCAAACAGTTTGGAAACAATAATACCATATTTATGCGTTTTTTTTTTTCATATTCACAGATGCACCACAATTGATGGAAGTTACTCAGTAGATATTTCCCGGACATTCTTTATAATATGCTTTAATTGAAATTAGAATTAACTTTTGGTTCACGAGGAGCGTGTATTGTTTAAGTTACCTATTAAGTTTATGAATATAAGTTTATACAATAAACTGTCAATGACTGAAATGAGTTTTTATTGTCTTTTACCTTTTTCCCGCGCAAGTATTTAACCACAGACGAACTAGATATCTTCTTTCTTTACGAAATGAGATGCGATGAAATAAAATGGATATGAATATGGCCTCGCCCACAAATTAGCGGGTATTTTGCCAATGTCAAGTAATTAATAACACATCTATACATATAAATAAAATTGGAGTGTCTGTTTGTAATATTAAAATAACTGCTTTTTACTAAGTGCATTTGGATGTATACACGTTACCTATACCGAAACAACATTTTTTAAAATTTTTGTCTGTCTGTCTGTCTGTCCGTCTGTCTGTCTGTCTGTCTGTCTGTTTGTTCCGGGTAATCTCTGAAATGGCTGGACCGATTTTGACGGGAATTTCACTGGCAGATAGCTGATGTAACAAGGAGTAACATAGGCTACTTTTATTTTAGAAACAAAAATTGGATCTTTCGAAAAAAATTAAAACCAATGTTGCAGCGCTGCGCCTGATTAAAGTTTGATAGCAACAATCTGCAATGCGTCCCGCGGGATCAGAACGAGAGCAGGCTGTTGCCAACGGCTGAGTCTTTGTTAAATACCACGCGGACGAAGTCGCGGGAAACAGCTAGTTATAAATATAATAATAGTGACATGAAGAAAAAAAAGACGACCGTATAGTTGGTGTTCGTAATCGTATGGCGATTTTTTTTGTCCTTTTTCTATTGACACTAATATTAAACATTATTTAACATAGACACAATTTTTCGGAAAATAAAACAAAATTGACAACATCACGTTTTAACAACCTTTATTTCAATTACTATAATACCGACATTTGGCATAAGTACTTATAGTTATTTGACAACGTTACAAAAATGCGTATTGAACACTATTGGATTATGAAAAAGTACAATGCTAGGTTTCCTTCCCTCCATGGAAGGGGATGGCGAAAAGTACTAAAGTACTAGTACTAGCTGTCCCGGCGAACTTCGTACCGCCTCAGAATCAAATGTATGAGAAAATGAATTTATTCGTACTCTATGAAAAGATAAAACAAATCTATCCCACGGGAACCATACATTTTAGCGGGATAAAAAGTAGCCTATATACTATTCCAGACTATAATCAATCTCTGTGCCAAATTACATCCTTATCCTTTCAGCTGTTCTGGCGTGATTGAGTAACAAACATCCATCCATCCATACATCCAAACTTTCACATTTATAATATTAGTGGAAGTGGGATTTAACACCCTTGGGTGACACACAGGATGGGAGATATGAGATGGGACTATTGGAAGGGTTGCGGACACCTGCCATAATCGGCTTTTATTATATTACTATTGCTAAATCCCTTGTTACATACATTGGAAACATAAGATTCCTCACCTGTGTGCACGTGAGTGTATAATTAAAGTACTCTTTTGACTAAAACTTCTATCTCACCTGATGGTAAGTGACGATGAGATCTACGATGGAGCATACTTGCCTAGGTAGGAAGGCGGCAGTAGATCGAGACGCTACATTCACTAGGCACATGCAGCGCAGCTGATCTGACCCGCCATCCATGAATGGCAACACTGAACATCATGCCGGAACACGGCTAGGCCGTATGGCGACATGGCTTTGTTCAGTGGGTGGTGACTAACCACGGCCGAAGCCTACCACCAGTAGAGTTGTCACCTAGTTGGCACCACCCAGGGTCACGTGTAGGGTATCTCGAGGGTATTTAATTCTCCTACGGACGAAGGTGACTCGACCCCAAAACACAAACATCACAAACATGAGCGTTTTCATCCGGTAGTTTTCATGGGTGAGTGAGTGCGTGGTCTATTAAAGCACTCTTTTGATTAAACCCCCTGTTACACACATCGCAAACATACGGTTTCTCACCTGTGTGTGTGCGCGCGTGTTTTTTTAATGTACTCTTTGCAGTGAAACCCCTTGTACACACATCGCAAACATACGGTTTCTCACCTGTGTGTGTGCGTGTGTGTAGTACTAAAGTACTCTTTTGACTAAAGCCCTTTTTACAAACTTCGCAAACATATGGTTTCTCGCCGGTGTGTACTCGTGAATGTTGTATTAAATTACTTCTCAGACAAAAACCCTTGCTACACACATTGCACACATACGGCTTCTCGCCGGCATGTATACTTATATGTTGTAATAAAGTGGTCTTTTGAGTGAAACCTTTTTTACACACATCGCAAACATACGGTTTGTCACTGGCGTGTGTGCGTGAGTGCAGTATTAAACTACGACTTTGAGAAAAACACTTTTTACACACATCGCAAACATAAGGCTTGCTAACGGCGGTGAGTGATAAGTTACCGTTTTGAATGAAATCCTTAGCACAACTATAATGTTCATTAATATTCTCCTCGGTGTGTGTGTTTGTGTGTTTCATTAAAGTACTTTTTAGAGTGAAACCCTTGTGACAAATATGGCAAATGTGAGGTTTCTCACCGGTGTGTGTGCGTGCGTGATTTATTAATGTGATCTTTTGTGAGAAACCCTTCGTACACACATCGCACACATAAGGTTTCTCACCTGTGTGTGTGCGGGAGTGTTGTCTTAAATTGCTTCTTAGATTGAAACCTTTTTTACACACATCACACACATAAGGTTTCTCACCCGTGTGTGTACGAGTGTGTTTCATTAAACTATTGCTTTTTGTAAACCCCCTCTCACACACATTGCATACATAAGGTTTCTTTTCGTAGTGTCTTCGTACGTGTTTAATTAAATAACTCTTTGTAGAGAATCCCTTTTTACATATGTCGCAAATATAAGGTTTATTTACGGTGTGTGAACATATGTGTTGCAATAAATATCTCTTTGCAGCAAATCTTTTCTTACAATTATAACAGACATTTGGTTCTCCCGCGGTTCCTTTACGAATATGTGTATTTAAACAATCCCGTTTACTCAATTCTTTGAGACCCATATCACAAGTAACTAGATCCTCAGCGCTTCCACATATTTTCATGTTACTATTGTCTACAGAACTACTTTTACAATAATTTATAATTTTTTGTGTAGGAACTATTTCTTGGTGAGACATGCTATGTTTTTCTGTTTCACGTTTAATTGCTTCAGCATTGACGTTGACAGTATCCGTGTTGATGTTTTTAATAGCATGTTTTGATTGGTTCACTTCGGTGTTAAGTTTGGGCTTCTTTGCAATGAGAGCTGAAATTAAACGTAATATATGTTAGCACAGTTGGTAGTGACCCTTGTTAACACTTTCTGCGTAGATCGGACCGCAAACAACAACTAAATATGAGGGTACCCTAGTTCAAACTATGACACCAGCAGGGTTATTTTGAACCATTCGAAATCGATATCGGAAACGGAATCGAAAACTTCCGGACTGGATTACCGGAATTGCTACTAAAATTTCCGAATTTGATTAGGTATCTTCGATGTATCTTGATGATAATACCAAATCGTTTTTTTTTTAAGTTTCCTTCGGAAAGCTCGTCGGCAGTGACACCAACATCTTAGTTTCAAATCCGTTTCCGATGTCGATTCCGAATGATTTAAAATAACCCACCAGGACGTCAACCACCTCAGTCCTCCCGTGACCATGGTTGCTGTGAAGCAGCCGAAACGTTAGGAACATACATAAAATAAACGCGATAAAATCCGAAAAATAAGTTTTTATTCAATATCCTATTAGCAGAGTTTACTAAAATTTGGAATACCCTAGAGTATATAGTATTGTCAAGAAACTTAAGTCCACGTGCACGAAGTCGCGGGCGCAGCTAGTTCAGAACATACATGGGATATACCTGGCGAGCAGTGACCCTCCAATTTGACATCCTTCTCATAAACGTTCAGTACTTCGACTTTGTCAACATCCTGTAGATACCTGTCAGTAATAATGGTATGTTCTAATGAGCTAAAAGACATTTGGTCGAGAGCTGATCGGTCAATCAGGGTTGGATCCAGTACCTGGAAGACGAGGTATGGATTAGAGCAGGGGTTCCCAAACTTTTTTTGTCTACTGCCCACTTTGAGAATGAATTATATTTTAGCGCCCCCATTTGTTTTACCTACTTAAAAACCACTATAAATTTGTAGCGACCACTTTAACGGAAAAGGAAAGATCTTCCAGCCAGGCGGGTGGTATGCCTGGCGCGGCGGCCGCTATGCCCCGACGGTTACTGTCGGGATCTTGTATATATTTTACTTGCTCCGAAAACTCTTATAGCGCGATTCAGGATTGTGACGTCAGTAGGTCTATTGTTCTGAATGCCTCGGCAGTGCCATCTGCGTAGCTTGCTGTGCGGTTGAAGTGGTCGCTACAACTTAAAATTAAATTAATTATTGTAAGCCTGTACACAACGCCCCCATTTTTTTTCTGGGTCTCTCACTGCTCTGCTTTAGGCCTGCAACGCCTACAAGGGGCTGTTATCGCCCACTTTGAGAATGGCTGCTCTAATACATGACACTTAAAACCGTCTCTGACATGTGAGTGTACAATGTCATAGCTTGGCTGACCCATCAAGTGAATACAGAACACACCTGTATTCACTGGGGCTATTATTTATGAGATTTTATGACAAGCCATTTTCATATCATCATGTCACATCCATTATTTTATTTATAATGTGTTATTGCTATTAATTACTTGACATTGGCAAAATACCCGCTAAGTTGTGGGTGAGGCCATATTCATATCCATTTTATTTCATCGCATCTCATTTCGTAAAGAAAGAAGAGAATGCAGTTGTGTTATGGGACTCACCCCATCTTCATTGGTCAGCATCTGTGCGAGGAGTTCTTCGGCCTTCAGACACTTGAGCATGAATCTGTGCGAGGCTTTCAGTTGTGCAAAACATATGTAGCATAATGCCAGTGGTCTCATGTCACACTGAAACTAATTAAACATTAAAGAATGTAGTTCTCGCACAAACAGTTAGCTTTCTCTGGGATATTACCTTTTTTTCATTTAATTCTAGCAGTGCGTGCAGTCCCTTCTGTGGTCATGTTAATTTAATTTAGATATGTTTTATTAATAGTTTATATGTTATATACAAACTTCTTCAATGGACAAACATTTTCTAAACAGAGTATTATCCAGTTTTTATTTTTAATTAAGTAATTCACCTGCCTGTTGCATTTACTCATGAGTTCTGTACTGTAATATTATATGTAGTTATGTTCTGTGTAAACCTTAAATTAATAAATAAAATAATCAAAATTTTAATTGTTATATGTCATTACTTCCTAGAACAAGATCCTTATTAACAATATTATCACATATTGTATAGTCCGCCAACCCGCACTGGGCCAGCGTGGTGGACTATGGCCTAATCCCTCTCGCATTGAGGGAGGCCCGTGCCCAACGTATTATTATCGCATATTGCCTGAATACAGTACGTTGTTTTTATTTCAAAGTCTACGAATTCAATTCCAAGCTTATTAGTGCAAATGATTCTGTAACATCTTACCGGTATTGTTGTAAGTTTTTCATAAATATCTTGCAGCTGCGGACTCTTTACTACGTGCTGAACATCCTTATTTAAACAAATACGACAAATACCTAGGCTTTCCATTTCTAATAGTTATTGGTAAATGTGTCACAGAATAATTATTTTACAGTGTATTACGTACATAGGTGCTCGTATACCTATATACTTTTATTTTAATTCAATAAAAATTAAAAAACGAAATAGTGCGTGAATCAAAACAACTTGTAAATACACATACAACTGCACAGATTATCTCTGACTTACTTAGGATCAATTCATACTCTACTATTATTGTTCAACTCGCGTCCTCTGTTGGGGAGACGGGGAAACTAGTTCAGGGCTGGCTGGGCAGGGCCATTCCCTGTATTTGTCTACGCCATCCACTACTTGTGGATAGGTCTTCGGGTTGTCTCTGTGTCCTGGATGTTACCATCAATGAGCTCTGGGGGCTCAACAATAGTTGTTTCCTTTAAAGACGGCGATGGATGGTAGTGGCGGACGTTTTAGTAGGCATGGAAGTTGTAGCATAGTGAGCGTAATACAGAACGTACAGAATGTTTACCATAACATTGTCGAAGTGATTTGGAAATAATCTATTTCTCATTTTTTTTAAACGTCAACTAATAATGCTACTTTTGTGGCTACTAGCTAATATTAGACTCAAAAGGCTGTTTAGTATACAGGATCGTCATAAGAATTTTTAAAAAGTATAACCAGTGTGCCCATGTGTGGTAAGATTCTGCCATTTTGACACGATTGGTATTTCATCCTCTGGCATGATGGTAGTTTTTGAAAATCTGGCAGTGTATCTTAAAATGTTGAAAATAGCAATCCCGAAGACTGTTAAATGGCCTGTTCAGGATTCCCCTTTACTACAGGTACAAATCAATTCGTTATCGCCATTCGATTCCATTCGTTACGAGGATATATTTATTATTTGTCTATGGATGAAAAAAATTCAACGAGCAGGAAGCATTGCACGTGCAGAGTAAGCGTTGTGAATGAAAGAAATGGCAAATCATATAAATAGAGTATGTTTAATTAAACAAAAAGTGAAGAATACACTGCTAGTTACAATGTATAATTGTATTTTGTTTTCATTAGTACAAATAAATAACATAAAATACCGTTCTTTTAAAAAGGAATTATTTTGGCATTTATTACTACAGGCTTTCGTAGGCAGATTTCAGTGAAAAATAGGGTAGTATCTGTAATTTTAATATGGTCACACTGATACCATTGGCTGATTGATTTTTCGTAAACTACGAGACGAGGAATTGTGTCAATAAATCGCTATATATCACAAAATAAATTAAAATGTTGGCCCTCAGAAGCATGCTCAGGAACTCTCAGGTCATCAAAAATGTGGTTCAGCAGAGAAACATGAGTGTTATTGCTACTCCTGCGAGGAACAAGGTTTCAAGGGGTGTAAGTATTATATCATTTAACTATTATATTTAACAAATTCTAGTTAGTTTATTGATTATAGCTGAATAATTTATGTTTTAACGTTTGCATTTAGCGTGGATTCTATGTTTAAATACCAAAAAAAATGTTAATTACGTAATATTGTATGAGGAAAAAGATAGGTTATCTCATAATCTATCTTCAACTATACGTACTTCTACGCTCGGAGAAGGGTCTGTTTCACATTTCCTCCGTTATAGCTACCAAAATAGCATTCTAGAAGTTGAACTATTAAAATGTTTAGTCACTTAGTAGGTACAGTGCCCACAAAATTATGTTTTCGCCTGGAAAAGTAGCTTCATTGCTTCAAAGCCTGCTATCGCATAGTCATGTTCCGACTAGCTGATCGTATGACCTAGTGGCAGTATAGTGTCATAGTTTTCCAGCCTGGATGCTAAAAAACTATGATCATAGTATCAGGATATACTGCAGTAAATTCCACAGACAATATATTTGACAGGCAAAGATCAGATATTTTAGTCCTCCTAAATTTTGATGATTTTAATTTCATCATTGCATTGTATGAGATTCTTCGATTCTTAATCTTAGTTACCGAATGTTTAATACCTATGGTGTATGGTATCTATGGTGACATAATGGCATAATATAATGTTTTATTTTGATCACAGTATTGTTCCTGAGTGTATGTAGTTCCTATTATATAAGTTGTATGTAATTATTTCAGGAAATGATCTTCCTGTCGGCTGCTATGGTGATTGGCTGGTCTGTGGTCCCTGCGTGGGTGCTTGTAAACATCAAAAACTACCGTGACAAGGATGGAGCATAAACCAAACTTCATAGTATATATGTAGATAGCACTCGAGAGTGTATTCGTTAAGTAAACATTTAATTTAATTTATATTGTTTGATTTTAATTTGATGAACCCACCAACTGCAGTCTCAAACCAAGCAATGCTTGTATTATAGGAACCGTACAATGTACTGCAGGTGAACACAGATATTCAAATGTCTATGGTAAGGTACAGACATTTGTGCTCATCATTTAAAGTTGGTTGCTACCGGGATTGAAACCCTTGGAACAGAGATTAAAAAACAGTGTCACCAACTTAACAATTAGTTTGTGCATGTTGTTTAGCACATAATTATAGTTTTTTGAAAGTGGAATGGTACTGTATTTGTCCTAAACCTATAATATGAGCTTTGAATGTTTAAAATACCGATGAATGTTTTCATACATTTATTAGTAAAACTGCATGTATCCAGCAATGGCCGCATTGCCATATTATCATTTATATTAGCCTTCATTGATAAAATAGTGAATACTCGATATGTGATGCTGTCAAAGCTTCTTGAATAGCCAGCACCCTGGTCGGACGATATAATAATATCGCCAGGCGAACACCCCAACTGTACGGTCCCAATCTAGGCAGTTTGAATAATGGGTACCGTTACCGTAAGGGCGCGAACCCAGTATATTGTATTAAACTACATGAACAATAAACATCTATGACTGAGGTATAAATATTCGTGTTCATCACATAAAGATTGTTCCGACGCTCAGCGCCTCACCGCTGAAAGCTACTTACTATCAACTGAGCCAATATGGCTGACTGAGACTAGCTTGGGGATATGTGGACTTTCGATTCTTTGTAAATTAATTGCAACACAACTTATTATACTGTTGTAAAACAATATTTATTTCACAAATTACGCTCCTACCCACATCACAATAACACTGATTGCCGCCAAAACTGGCGTCGCTCTAATCAAAATGGCGGCGCTGCGTTGTATTGGCGCGCATTCCTTCTCCAACCAATCGTGTTCGGCGGTGAGCCCGCGCTGTTGCAGGATTGGTCCGAGGGTCGACAACACCCGCGCGTGGTAGTCGTTTAAGTACTTGATCTATAAAAAAAAGTTATTTGTGTCGACTTGAGATCGTCCTGCTTTCTTTTTCAATTCTATTTATCAAGTGATAAATTGAAAATTTAAAAATATAGTAGGTACTGTTGAAAAAGACTAAGTTCTTCTCTGTTGAAGTCTTGAAATGAGAAATTACATTTGGTAGGTATGTAGACATTTGGTACGTAGACCTATATAACTGCGACATGGTTTGATTGTGCCATGGAATAAGTGTCCACGTTGGCGCCAGGCTTTATTCTAACAGACAGAATCGATTCATAATCGAACAGCAACCGCATAGTAACGGTCACTTTTGACAGATATCCCGTATAAAATATCAGTCAAAAGTGACAGTTACTATGCGGTTGCTGATCGATTATGAATCGATTGTGATAGCAGACTTGGGGCCCTGGCCCAACATATATGAAGAAAAATGGAGGAAGTGAAGTGAAAAAAAAAATAGAAGTGAGCTGTGTCTTACTTCGTGGTCGTTGAGGAGGTCTACATCCAGGCAGGCGGTCTGGTGCGGCGCCAGCGATATAGTGTAGAACGCCACCGCTCCTCGACCCTCGAAATCGCCAACCATGCCGTCAGCCTAACAAGATAATATTAATGTATATTCCTTAACTGGGAGGGGCCATATTCATATAATTTAATCGCATTTCATTTCGTAAATAACGAAAAAAAAACAGAAGAAAAGTTTATTTTTAACTTTGGAACGGGTTATAGCTATAACCCGTTGGGATAAATGAGCAATAATTTGATTTCGTAAAATATTGAAGCTTTGTACTTGAGATTGGAGTTGCTTTTTTAACCGACTTCAAAAAAAGGAGCAGATTCTCAATTCGGTTGTATATATATATTTTGTTTTTATGACATTTACCAATATGTGATCGGCGTTGCTGTTCATCTCGATCGTTTCCACTATATCCTCGTGCCTGATGCCGTATTTACCGACTTCATAGTACCCTGGTTCTGAAAGACATATCGATAAGAAGGTTAGCAGGCGACTTCATCAGACTAAGTTCGCCATATAATTAATATCGCCAGACAAACAGCATAAATGTAGTCCCAATCTCGCCCACCGGGTACCGCCCACCGCACATGGGTACCGTACAGGTGCCTTACATACAGCAGGGGGGAGCATTGGTCAATAGGAGACATTGCCCCCCCTGGCTTAACAAAGATAGGTCACACAACAATGCCTTAAAGGAAATTGCCGTCCCCCCTTAACCAAATCTTGGGTCCACCCTTGGTACCGTACCATGGACCGGCAAGTAGCGCAGTTGATAGTGACCTTGCTTTCTGCGTCGAGGGTCCCGGGTTTAAATACTGGTAGAGACAAAATTTGTGTGTTGAGCACGAATGTTTGTGCCCGAGTCATGGATGTTTTTTATATGTATATAAGTAATATATACTGTGTTCGACCCCAGTCCATCGTACAGTACCCATAATACAAGCTAGTGTGGCACCGTATTTGGTGTTCGTCGGGCATTATTTATTATTATTATTTATCAAATTTTCCGCCAAAAAGTCTCACCGTTGCTGTAGATCATGTTCGGCGCAATGCCCGGGTCGTTCGCGGCCTGCCCGCTCAGGATCCAGGCCGGGCCCTCGTGCACGTTGAGATAATGGCCCACGCCGTGGCCCGTCCCGTGCCCGTAGTTCAGCCCCACATCCCACAGTGCTTTGCGGGCCAGGACTTCTATTGTGTGACCCTGGACAGATTACACCATTACGCCTGTGATTCCTTATGGGGCCTAGTATTAGCTGATGGTATTTGGGACCCAATGTAATAGAGGGTGAGCATATTACTGCTCAAAAATGTATGAGATCAGTGGCGTAGCATGGGGGGGAGGCGGAGGGTGCGGTCCGCACCGGGCGGCACTTTGCCGGGGCCGGCATTTCAAAGGTGGCGGTTAGAGAAAAAAAATAGATATGAAAAAAAAAAATCTTTCACCGTTTTTTTCGTAATTTTTTTTTTTCAATAAAAAAAAAGTTCAAGTTACCAGTATGCCGGTGGGCAGCACGGTGGTGCCGAGCGTGAGCTGCCCCTTCAAGACGCGCGTGAAGGCGCGGCGCTGCGCGGGAGTGGGCGCCGCGCTCATGTGGCGCGTGCGCGTCATGTCCGTGGTGCCGTCCCTGGAGTTAACTAGCTGTTACATTGCCCCATGTAGTCGGTGTTACATTGCCCCATATAGTGATTCATTGCTCCATGTAGTTGGTGATACATTGCCCCATGTAGTCGGTGTTACATTGCCCCACGTAGTCGGTGTTACATTGCCCATGTAGTCGGTGATACATTGCCCCATGTAGTCGGTGTTACATTGCCCCATGTAGTCGGTGTTATATTGCCCCATGTAGTCGGTGTTACATTGCCCCATATACTCAGTGATACATTTCCCCATATACTCAGTGATACATTGCCCCATATAGTCAGTAATACAGTACCTGTGAAGTTTGAATGATACAGAACCCTATGAATTCAGTATTAAAGTATCCAATGACGTCACAGTGATATATTGCCCCATGTAGCCAGTGATACAGTGCCTCAATAAATCTGTTTACACAATCCACTCGTAATCGAACGGTGACGGCATAGTAATCTGTGTGTTACAAAATCTGTCAAAGTGATACTGTAACGACGTTACAGCGATAAATTTAGTTAAAGCCAAAATGATACATTGCCCCATAAAATCACAGGGGCACAGCGCTTACTTGTACTGGCCCCCAGAGTCCAGTAGCAGCATATCGTCCGCAGTGATGACCCTCTGCGGCCCCTCTCGCAGCGGGCTGTAGTGGATGATTGCCCCATTCTCCCCCGCACCAGCGATGGTGGAGAAAGACGGGCCCATAAAGTCTTCTTCCTCACTGTAAGAGAGTAACATCATAATGAATGGGTAATGAAACCTTTGGTTGAAAGGTTTTAGAACGAAACCGACTTTCAATCCATTACAAAGCTAAAATAATGATTATAAAAGGGTTTATAGCATTTTTCCAAGTTAGAGGTGAAAGCTCAGCGTCAGGGCGCGAAAATCAAAATATCAAAGGTTTTTAATTTTGAACTTTTTTGTTAAGTATTGTTTTACCAACAATTGGGTCATCTTTTTTTTTTTTTTTTTTTTTTTATTACATTATAGGCAAGTAATTGATCTCGATCTCACCTGATGGTAAGTGACGACGAGATCTACGATGGAGCATACTTGCCTAGGTAGGAAGGCGGCAGTAGATCGAGACGCTACATTCACTAGGCACATGCAGCGCAGCTGATCTGACCCGCCATCCATGAATGGCAACACCGAACATCATGCCGGAACACGGCTAGGCCGCTTGGCGACATGGCTTTGTTCAGTGGGTGGTGACTAGCCACGGCCGAAGCCTACCACCAGTAAAATCTTTACGATGTGATTTTGTTATTCCCAACGGCAGTACGTTTCATCTAATGTCTTGATGTCCGGTGAATGTTCAGTAAAGTATCCACAGCTTTACTGATAGGGGGGGGGGATTCATTTCATCATCTCGATCGTAATCAACATCATCATTATCATCAGGGCCCCAAGTCTGCTAAAACAATCGAGCCATAATCGAACAGCAACCGCATAGTAACTGTCACTTTTGACAGATTTCCCATACAATATCTGTCAAAAGTGACAGCTACTATGCCGTTGCTGTTCTATTATGAGTCGATTGTGTTAGCAGACTTGGGGCCCAGGGGTACGTACTTATATTTAAAACAACGATGAAATAATTAGTTTGACATTGGCAAACGCGGCACTATTGCCGATTGCCGACCTGAAAATAAAGAAGAAGCTGGTGGAAGCATCTCCTCACCTTCTCAACTCCTCGAGCTTATCAGCGACGTTCACTTCGGTGACATTGACACCAGCTGCTACCTGCTCGTGGACCCAATGCAATGCTCTCACCACCGCCACTCCATCCTTCACGTGCGCAGACCTGAAACCCTGACAGAACACCATACTCCTTAGGAGAGGGAGATTGAAAAATATCACCAGCAAAACGCTGTACTTGTACGGTCCCAAACTATGAAACGCTATGAGTACCGTACATAGACTGGAGCGTTCTCAGTATATAATACTTATATAGATACTAGCTGCGCCCTGCGGTATTACCCGCGCAAAAAAACATGTCGATCCTTTCCTCTATGAAAAATTGAAACAAATCTATCCCACGGGAACCATACATTTTACCGGATAAAACGTAGCCTATGTGCTATTCCAGACTATAATCTATCTCTGTGCCAAATTTCATCCAGATCCGTTCAGCCGTTCTGGCGTGATTGAGATACAAACATCCATCCATCCAAACTTTAACATCTATACATCTATACATATAAATAAAATTGGAGTGTCTGTTTGTAATATTAAAATAACCGCTTTTTACTAAGTGCATTTGGATGTATACACGGTACCTGTACCGAAATATTTTTTTTTACTTTTTGTGTCTGTCTGTCTGCCTGTGTGTCTGTCTGTTTGTTCCGGCTAATCTCTGAAATGGCTGGACCGATTTTGACGGGACTTTCACTGGCAAATAGCTCATGTAACAAGGAGTAACTTAGGCTACTTTTATTTTAGAAAAAAAAATAGGATCTCACGAACAAAAATTTAAACCAATGTTGCAGCGCTGCGCCTGATTAATTTTGATAGCAACAACCTGCAATGCGTCTCGCAGGATCAGAACGTGCGAGCAGGCTGTTGCCAACGGTTGAGTCTTTGTTAAATACCACGCGGACGAAGTCGCGGGCAACAGCTAGTTTATAATATTAGTATAGAAGTATAGATTATATACTGGGATCGCCCCCAGTCCATTGTACGGTACCGCCAACACAATCGTTGCTTGGTTTGGGACCATGCAGTTGGCGTGTTTGTGTGGAGTATTACTATTATTATCAGGGTTCAGGGTCAGAGAAAAAACACTTATAATTATTACTTACCTGGAGTTCCACATTGTTCTTGATCACTTTCATAAGAGCGACGGGAGATAGAGACGCCAGAGTGCTGGCGGAACCCTCCTGAAAAACAAATTGCATGATGCTCATCTCATGATTCAAGAAGACCACCTAAATATTCAGCGCAGTTAGTGACCCTGCTTTCTTTGCCGAGAGTTCTGGGTAAGAATTCTGGTATTGACAACCATTGTGCGATGAGCACGAATGTTTGTACCCGAGTCATTGATGTTTAATATATATATAAGTACTAGCTGCGCCCCGCGGTGTTACCCGCGCAAAAAATCATATCGATCCTTTGCGCTATGAAAAATTTAAACAAATCTATCCCACGGGAACCATACATTTTACCGGGATAAAAAGTAGCCTATGTGCTATTCCAGACTATAATCTATCTCTGTGCCAAATTTCATCCAGATCCGTTCAGCCGTTCTGGCGTGAAAGAGTAACAAACATCCATCCACCCATCCATCTATCCATCCATCCATCCAAACTTTCACATTTATAATATTAGTATAGATTATATACTGGGTTCGCCCCCAGTCCATTGTACGACCCATAACACAAGCGTTGCTTAGTGCGTTGTCCATAGGAATAGGTGAGAAGGAACAAACAAACAAACTGGTATAAGCTTACCTCAACTGCTAAATATACGGCATGACTGGCGTCTTCTGAGAGCCATATCCTACTTCCAATGGTTAATTCACCCTGAAATTCAAGAGACCATTTTTTGTAAATAATCCACGCGATGAATCGAAGAACCGATGGCCGATGAGGCAGAATGGTTTAAGAGTGGCGACCAAGAGCCCGAAGACGTAGTGTAGACCTGCCAGGATCGTAGCCATGAATTCACTTCGGGGGGGGGGGGGGGGGGGGGGGGTCGTGCTCTGGACCAGAGACAATAAGCAACAACAACATACCTTAGGGCGGTCGAGCTCTGGACCAGAGACAATAACTATTAAGACGGACGGACGGACGGGGGGGGGTAGTTGGTAGTTGAAGTCCCCCACCTACGGCGATTAGGCCAGCCCCACAAGTTGTTAGACCGATGACATCACACGCGACACAGGGAGCCTTAGGACGCGAGTGGCGAAAGACCGTGATGTGTGAAAGTCATTACGGGACGCTTATTTCCAGCAGTGCACGTATTTCGGCCTATAGAGGGCTGATGACTGCCCCTCATCTTACCGACAATGTCCTGAGGTACTGGAAGATCTCTGTGTAAGGCCTGGCCTGGATTTGTACTCCCTCTGAGGCCAGATGCGACGCGATGTCAGAGGAGAGAGCCCCGTCGCCCCAAAATAAGACAATGTTGTTTGGAGCACTCTGAGTATGAGAAAAACGTTGAATTAAAAATAGCCCTGACCCACGCTTGTAATATCTGAAGGGGTACACAAAGGTGCGCCCACATTTCGGCGATGGTATTTGGTCCCAATGTTATAGAGGGCAGGCATATTGTCATTATACCGGGCACGCTCCTCAGCGCTGGCCCAGTGCGGTTTGATTAACTTCACGCGACTTCCGACAAACGAGACAGGTTACGACACAATGTTTGCCTTTACCATTTTTTTTTTTTTTTTTTTTTTTTATACATTATAGGCAAGTATTTGATCTCGATCTCACCTGATGGTAAGTGAAGATGAGATCTACGATGGAGCATACTTGCCTAGGTAGGAAGGCGGCAGTAGATCGAGACGCTACATTCACTAGGCACATGCAGCGCAGCTGATCTGACCCGCCATCCATGAATGGCAACACCGAACATCATGCCGGAACACGGCTAGGCCGCTTGGCGACATGGCTTTGTTCAGTGGGTGGTGACTAGCCACGGCCGAAGCCTACCACCAGTAGAGTTGTCACCTGGTTGGCACCACCCAGGGTCACGTGTAGGGTATCTCGAGGGTACTGAATTCTCCTACGGACGAAGGTGACTCGACCCCAAAACCGTACAGCAAGTGATGATCGCATTATTGAAAATGTGATTCGTCGAGGACCCCAGAGGTGCGAGCCGGGGCTTGGCCGTGGACACCTTGTTTCCAAGGCGCTCGTTCTTCCAACTTGCCCACAACTGCTTGCTTGAGGGCAAATAACACCGACGAAAAAAAAAAATTTGAAAAGTCTCAGGTGGTGTGGTGTAGAAAAGCAACTCACCAAGTCTGCTCTGATGATAAGATACGCGAAGAATACTGGGTTATAGGGAATGTCCGATCCTCGTAAATTCAGTGTGTCTGTGAAATGAGAATATCCCGTATTTGAATACTAGTAGAGGCGAAGTTTGTGTGATGAGTAGTAGGTTGTAGGTGAACTAAATACTCTAAGCCATTGCCATGGTAAAAAGGCGGATTCTAGAATTATATTCAGCGCCATCTATCTCTCTCCATGTAGCGAACTAAACAAGTTGTATGTTGCTAGGTATAGATGACGCTACATGTTAGTTGCTTTTGAGCCTTGAACTTTACTAACTTATGTGAAGTAATTACAGTATGTCAATTTAAAAAACTGGCTATTTCCTCGCTCAGCGAGTAGCTTTGGCTATTCAGCGAGGAAATGCGGCCAGCATCTTGGGCACGCTACCGCATGGGCCAAGTTTTTTACACATTTTATAGCTTTTCTATACTCTTTTTAAGTTATATTAGTTTGTAAATATTTCAGTTATTTTCTATTTAAAAAATACATTTTTGTTCTCATCAAAACGACAATTTTGATTTCATGTTTATTGACTTTATTGACTCGAAATTGTGACTTCACATCTTGCGCATAAGAAGCGCACATGGGAGACTAGATAGTAAGTACCCTTTCTAAATCATGCTGTTTAGTTTCTGCGTAAATTATTTCTTTATGATACCTCCAAAGCGCAGACGACATTATTGCCTGTAGACATTCCACGATATAACTTACAAGCAATATCGTCAAGCGCAGTTAAAACCAATGCAGACGCTCCTCTCGACGCGATCTGACCCATAAGCTCTGATATCTTCTCTGAAGAAGGTTTACCTGTAAGTAAAATATGTAAAAATTGATATCTTATATTTACGCGAATACTACACATTGAAATAAAACAATTTTTTAGTCCTCCCGTGACCATGGTTGCTGTAAAGCAGCCGAAATGTCGGGAACGTAAAAACGAAAAATAAAACGATAAAATCCCTAAAAAAAAATATTTTTATTTTAATCGACATTGCTCAAAGAATTTCATATTTGAAGTGGCAGTGGGAGGCACATAGCTGGCGACATAGAATGGCGACCACGAACCTTAAGGTGGAAAAAAACGAAACGAATGAAAAATTTGGACATCTTTACGATGTACCTAATCCGATACAATACCATAAGGTTTGTAAAAACCGCTACTTTTACTAACTTTATGGTGTTGTATCGCTTTAGGTATTTTTTTAAGCAAACTTAATACATCGAGACATCCAATGCAGAATGCTAATATCGCAAAACACTAAATTACATCGTAAAGATGTCCAAATTTTTCGTAAAAAAATAAAAACCATTCAGATTTTGAATTTCGCGCCCTGACCCTGAGCTTCCCCCTTAAGACGTAGTGTAGGACGGCCCCCACAAGGTGGAGCGATGATATCACACGAGTAGCAGGAAGCCGAGGGACGCGAGTGGCGGAAGACCGGGATGTGTGGAAGTCATTGGGAGAGGCCTATGTCTAGCAGTGGACGTCTTTCGGCTGATAGTATAGAATAAAAAAATGCTGGGATAGCCCCTGGTCTATTGTACGACACCCCTAATACAAGCGTTACTTAGTTTAGGATCGTATAGTCAGTGTGTTCGTCTGGCGGTATTGTTGTGTTTTTTTAGTCTATGCTTGTTATAAGTTTGGAACGCAACCTTGTTCTATTTCTCCGCTGTCTATGCTTTTGTCTATGGTTTTGATTATTGTACTACTTGTGTTTGTGTTTTATATCCTCATATTAATATGATAAATAGATAAGTAAATCTGATTGATGATGCCTAAAGTGTAGTATTTTATTGTGGGAATGAAACCTGAACAATGCTTTGATACTTTTTGCTTACCAGTATAGTTCACAGTGAGTGCTAGTAGAGGATTGGTCGGCCTCGCTGGTGGGCCGTCGTTAATGTTAGCTCTCGCAGCGTCGACCAAGTTGTCTGAGATCGCTCGCAGAGTCACATTCACTTGTGCCAAAGCATTCTGGAAACATCAAATGGTATCATAGACAAAAAACGACTTACCTGCCGAGAACGTCAACTAAGCTTCTTTCCCCTTCCCATTCCCACTGTATCTGACACTGTATTGTTTAAATTTAAAAATTATAAGCCATTTATAGTTATAAGTTTGTTTATGTAATCTCGTGTCTTATGTTGTAGCTAAATAAATGATTTTTCTTTCTTTCTTTGCACATATAATGCGATCGCATATGCATGAGTTGGAGATGCAGTTGATAGTGGGACAGATGCAGGGGAAGCGGTACAGGGGCCGATTCCCAACACGATGGAGTAAGAGTATTGTAGAGGCAACAGGAGAAACTCTTAAACGATCTATTGAACTAACGCTGGACAGAAGTAAATGTAGACTAATCATATATGGTCAGGATCCTCATTAGTGAGGGTACGACAATGAAGAAGAAGAATCTTAGAACAGATATCTAACAATCGTTTGGAAATCCCGGAGCCCCTTCAACATGTCTCGAAGGCGGCCACCGGGGAGGTTTTAGTGGGTAAGAATCCCACATAGCCCGGCTCTCTCCCACACGGAGGCCGGGCATCTTTCGAAGATTTCCCCCCCCCGTTAAAAAAAAAAAGAAAAAAAATATTTTTTTTTTTTTTTTTTTTTACATTATAGGCAAGTATTTGATCTCGATCTCACCTGATGGTAAGTGACGATGAGATCTACGATGGAGCATACTTGCCTAGGTAGGAAGGCGGCAGTAGATCGAGACGCTACATTCACTAGGCACATGCAGCGCAACTGATCTGACTCGCCATCCATGAATGGCAACACCGAACATCATGCCGGAACACGGCTAGGCCGCTTGGCGACATGGCTTTATAACAATAATTTGGCTGTGGCTATGCTACTGCCTGCTCACATGGCATTGATGTTTTTGGAAATTAGTATACATACTAATGTCTTTTTTAAAAGAATGACCATAGAATTTCCTGCCGGCACTTCTCTGTGAAGTCAACATTCCGAAGTGGTCTAATTGACTATGCTATTAAGGTGGAAGCTCAGGGTCAGGGCGCGAAATTCAAAATGTCAATGGTTTTTATTTTTTTACGAAAAATTTGGGCATCATTACGATGTGATTTAGTGTTTTGCGATATTAGCATTCTGCATTGGATGTCTCGATGTATTAAGTTTGCTTAAAAAATACCTAAAGCGATACAACACCATAAAGATAGTAAAAGTAGTGGTTTTTACTAACTTTATGGTGTAAAAAATAAAGCCATTGACATTTTGAATTTCGCGCCCTGACCTGAGTAGGTACTATAATAATTGTTCTATTTACCTCTAATGGTGTCCATGAACTTCTAGTGTATGTAGTCGGGTCGACTCCTACTACTGAGAGAGCTGGCATGTTTTCCACCAGCCACGCTTGGATCGATAGATCCGTGCCTTTCAAGAATAGTGCAATTTCGATAAACACTTTTGTGTCTATTCCCAGGGAACCCATCCAAATCCAGGGAAAAAAATATAGTTCATGGTGTCCTGGGGGTTAAGCTATTACTATGCCAAGGCTTATCGAAATCCGTTCAATAGTTTTTCCATGATGAGCGAACAGACAGACATAAATATATACAAAAATGGCGTATTTCGTTTACGCTGTCAAAATGTAAACCAAACCAGGCTTGAAAAAGAGTTCTTGTTTTTTTTTGTTTTCAGCGCCATCTATATTTGGGGGTAGCAAACAAGTATATATGTTACAAGATATAGAGGTCGCTGTAGTATTTTGTTTTTTTACATTATAGGCAAGTATTTGATCTCGATCTCACCTGATGGTAAGTGACGATGAGATCTACGATGGAGCATACTTGCCTAGAAGGTACCTGTTCACTCTCGACTTGACATATTGTTAATTATTTAGATAAGACATGCTACCTTGTCTCATCAGCTCCCACAGGGTGGTGTCCACCTCCACATCGAACTGTGTGAAGTATCGGGCGTCAGTCCACACGAGGGCCCTGGTGGCCGTGACCAGCGCGGTCCCCGAGGACCCGCGGAGCCCCGACACCCACTCCCGGCGCGCGTCCGCGGGCGAGATATATTGCGACTATAATAAGTATACAGGAGATTACGGGCCTCCACTCAATGCGAGGGGGATTAGGCCATAGTCCACCACGCTGGCCCAGTGCAAGTTGGCGGACTTCACACATCTTTCGTGGGGTTCTCTCAGACATGCAGGTTTCCTCACGATGTTTTCCTTCACCGTTTAGCAAGTGATAATCGTGGTTGAAAATGAGATTCACACATGAAAAATCCCAGAGGTGCGAGCCGGGGTTTGAACCTGCACCTCGTTACCGAGGCAAGCGTTCTACCAAATTGGCTATCACGATAATGAAGATAACGTAATAAAAACTTTTTACTTATTTTATACTCTGCAATACCGGGCCCCAAGTCTGCTAACACAATCGATTCATAATCGAACAGCAACCGCATAGTAACTGTCACTTTTGACAGATATTGTATGGGATATCTGCCAAAAGTGACAGTTACTATGCGGTTGCTCTTCGATTATGAATCGATTGTGTTAGCAGACTTGGGGCCGAGGAGTGATCGGTCAGGGCTTTTTTTAATTCAAAGGTTTTCTCATACTCAGAGTGCTACAAACAACATTATCCTATTTTGTGGCGACGGGGCTCTCTCCTCTGACAACGCGTCGCTATGTTAGTTAGCTAGTTACTATGCGGTTGCTTTTCGATGATGAATCGATTGTGTTAGCAGAATTGGGGCCCAGTTTTCGTTGCGAAGTCATCCTGTATATCTGCTTACATTATGTGCATCACCAGTAGGTATTATGTAAGCGTCGACTCCATTCTCTGCAAGTACTCTGCGAACAGCTGTCAAGCGATCCAGACTTGTCTGTCGACTCAGCTTGTTCGCGCCAGACTGCATTGCTGTAAATAAGCATAATCGACCATTTAAATAAATGTTACTTTAGAATCAGACTACTTTTCTCTACCGACATCTTAAAGGAGTCCGGTGTTGCTGGCTTCTTTAATTATCGATCAACTCGTTTGGTTTATAATTGGAAAAGTTGACAAGCCGAGGGTCAGGGGTGGGTTCCTCTCCCCAGATTTGCTTACTACATATTATTTTGAGAAGTTGGCAGCTCTGATTCGCGACTCGTACTCGCGCGAAAGTTTTAAATATGGCATAAAGACTTATTCACGCTACACAGATGGCGCTGCAGACGATACTCAGAACAATAGACAATTCCCCATACAATCCTGAAACGCACACTGAGAGTTTTCGGAGCACGAAACATATATACAAGATCCCGACAATAACCGTCGGGGCATACCACCCGCCTGGCTGGAAGATCTTCCCTTTTCTGGCAAATTGGTGATACGGTATAGCTCTTCAGATATTGGTGATGTTTGGGTATAGTAAAAGGTCAATAGTGTAGCGAGGTAGGTACGCTACAACAGCAACCACATTCCAGCGAAATTAATTATAGACGTTTAAGGCTGTGTCCCCAGTCGGCAAACTGTCAGCGGCCGACTGAATTAGCGGCGTATCGGTTTAGTACGCCCTTCCATATATTTGAAATGGAGTGTTCACAGTTTGCTAGTTTGCGCTCACTCTACGCAGTTTGCTGTGTTGCGCGCGCCGATTGATTCAGTGAGCGGCCGACTCACAGCAAAACTGGTTCCAGTCGGCGGCGGCGATATACTTGTTCGCCGGGCGTAGTGAGTCCGTTTGCCATAAATTGTCATTTGGACAGTTGACAGTGAAAATTCAGTCGGTCGGTCGACCTAAATAAACGGCTAACACATAACAGTTTGCTTGCGACGCACGCAAATTGATCTGACTTTGCAGCTAACTCGAATTTCAGTTCGCCACAAATTTGCGGCTCACTCGGTCGGTCGCTGACAGTTTGCCGACTGGGGACACAGCCTTATAACTTTATCAAACGTCATATAGTACACTGCAAAGCAAAACTGTTGTGCGCAGTTACTAGGTATATGACGTTTGATAAAGTTATAAAACGTCTATAAATTCGGGGATTATCTACGAAATTAAATGCTTACTGAAGATTGGTGCGTCTGGTTCTGCTGAGTTGTAGTAGCTCACGGGGATATGGCCTAAGGCCATATGTGTCCCTAGACTGCAAAATAAAATAGTTATCTTTATCACTACCACGGCAGAGGGGCAATCGCCAGTTGACGTAAATTGTGGCCTGAGATCAGTTTCTAGGTGCTACCTCCATACGCTATTAGGTACCTAGTAAGAGTAATTTCTATGCATCTACACTATGTGGACAGATCCGCAGAAGAAAGCTGGTCCGTAAGAAAATCCATAATGTTTGACGGCCTAATTATTAGTGACCCTGCTTTCTGTGCCGAGGAATTCGAATCCTGGTAGGGACAAACTTTGTGTGATGAACGCGAATGTTTGTACCCAAGCGATGGATGTTTAATATAATTTTTTTTTATTACAATTTAGGCAAGTATTTGATCTCGATCTCACCTGATGGTAAGTGACGATGAGATCTACGATGTAGCACACTTGCCTAGAAGGTATCTATTAACCATTATGTGTTCATAAACGTGCACGAGTGAAGGAAAATAATACTAAATAGTAAAACATGACTCTTCCAGTTCTCCCATGACGTTCGGTAATTTGTCAGTAAAGTATCCACAACTTTACTGATGGGGTTAGGGGAGTTTATTAGGCCTAGTCTACGGATTAGGTCTACATAGAATCTCCCAAATTTGATATAAAAAAAACATTCCACTTGACGTTGGCAAAATACCTACCCAAAGGTGGGTGAGGCCATTTTCCAGAAAAAAATAGGCGCTCTTTTATAGTGTTTGAGGTACTGATTGTCGAGTTTCATCGAATCGATCTCTGTTTAGTTTCCAGTACGAGTTCATTCGTAATCGAAACGTGTACTAGGTACAAGTACCCGCAAGCCTGAAAATACCTGCAAGTGAGTTTCTATAAATGTTCGTTCTGTTGGGCACGGGCCTCCCCTCAATGCGAGGGGGATTAGGCCGTAGTCCACCTGTCCCAGTGCGGGTTGGCGGACTTCACACATCTTTCGAGGGTGTCTCTCAGACATGCAGGTTTCCTCGCGATGTTTTCCTTCACCGTTTAGTAAGTGATAATCGTGGTTGAAAATGGGATTCGCACATGAATTCTAGAAATCTAAGAGGTGCGAGGCGGGCGCTTTACAACGCGGCTAACTATAATTGTTTTAATCAATTCAAATTGTTTACTTACACACAAAATAATAGCAACACTCTCCCACACAGCATTTTTGATAAAATAATTCAATTACTTAGGTACGAACAATCTATAGCTCGTTACTTATCAATTGTACTTGTTGATAAGATTAAATGATAATAATATTCTAATCCACGTGCCAAGAGCTATTGTATTATGGTAGGTATTTTTCATGCAGACGGCCCAGCCCCTCTTATCCGTCGGCTACTCTGGGCACGGGGCCCCGGGAACCGCGTTCCATGGGGCGCACCTAGTTAATAATTATGTTAGGTATTTTGATGCAGTCGCCCAGGCCCCTCTTATCCATCGGCTACTCTGGACACGGAGCCCCCTAGTAAATAATTATGTCACGTACTTTTCATGCAGGCGGTCAAGCCCCTCTTATACATCGGCTACTCTGGGCACGGGGCCCTGTGGGCCACGTTCCATGGGCCCCCTAGTTAAAAAAGCTTAGTAGCAGAAACATAATTATTTATTTTTTAAACATAGGTAAGTGTAAATGGTTCTTGTGATTAGCGGATCGCTCTATGTGGAGCGGAGACAAATTCAAATAATCAAAGATTACAAAAATCAGCCCACACGTTCTTGAGTTATAAACGGTGTAACTAACACGACTTTGTGTTATATATATATACTAGCTGTTACTCGCGACTTCGTCCGCGTGGTATTTAACAAAGACACAACCGTTGGCAACAGCCTGCTCGCGCGTTCTGAGCCCGCGGGACGCATTGCAGGTTGTTGCTATCAAACTTAATCAGGCGCAGCGCTGCAGCACTGGTTTTTTTTTTTTCGTGAGATCCTATTTTTTTTCTAAAATAAAAGTAGCGTATGTTACTCCTTGTTACATCAGCTATCTGCCAGTGCAAGTCCCGTCAAAATCGGTCCAGCCATTTCAGAGATTACCCGGAACAAACAGACAGACAGACAGACAAAAGTTGTAAAAAAAAATGTTTTGGTATAGGTACCGTGTATACATCCAAATGCACTTAGTAAAAAGCGGTTATTTTAATATTACAAACAGACACTCCAATTTTATTTATTAGTATATAGATATAGCCAACCTATGAAGACATTATCTTAATTTGTCGTGTAGATATGAAACGAAATATATGATAACTATTTGATAAATAAGGATAGATATTAAATGGCGTTAAGTAACGCATAGCAGAGTCCGCCACTTGATGGGTGACCTTGTGGTCGGTGTCTTCGAACTTGAGTTAACGCGATAAGTGATTTTCATTAGACATTCGCGACCACACGTCTGCTAATAAAATTTATTTATTATCTATACAAATAAATAAAATTGGAGTGTCTGTTTGTAATATTAAAATAACAGCAGCAACAATTAAACCTGTTGTGATTGATAAAGTCAAATAGGGGATTTATTTACCCTAAAACACCAACATGGACGTTCCCACACTAATCAACCTATCGAACTAAGTCATTTGACGAATCACAACCTACCGAGGTACCCCTTTTTTTTTTTTTTTTGTTATCGAGGGTGAAATCCTCATGGATACCCGGCCGCGCGGGTTATGCCGGACTCCTACCGGCTGAAACCCCCCCGGCACTACCGCATCGTCTATGTGGTGGGGGACTGGGAAACCGGCAGAGCCTTTACATCCAGTCCCCCGCCGACGACCGCCCGCCTTTACACCGTGGTACCCCTGCAAACATTTTACACAATCTATTTAGGCAACTTATATAGTTTTATGGCAAGTATATACAGGGATCGAACCCGGAGCCTTCGGGTATTCTATAAAAATAAATAAAATTGGAGTGTCTGTTTGTAATATTAAAGTAACCGCTATTTAACTAAGTGCATTTGGATGTATACACGGTACATATACCAAAACACAAGTAACATTTTTTTAAATTTTTGTCTGTCTGTATGTTCCGGCTAATCTCTGAAATGGCTAGACCGATTTTGACGGGACTTTCACTGGCAGATAGCTGATGAAACAAGGAGTAACTAAGGCTACTTTATTTTAGACTAGCTGTTACCCGCGACTTCGTCCGCTTTTTGTTAAATACCACGCGGACGAAGTCGCGGGTAACAGCTAGTGAAGAATGAAATAACACAAAGTATTAGTATAGACAATTTTATTTTTATTATTTATTTGTACATTATTAATTGTATGTGTACATCAAAATACAAATTAGAAAAAAAATACCGTACCATTGCAAGACCTCAAGATACTGTGAGCACTTTCTGCGTAGATCGGACCACAATCAACAATTAAATATGAGGGTACCCCGGTTCTAACTATGACACTAGGACGTCAACCACCCCAGTCCTCCCGCGACCATGGTTGCTGTAAAGCAGCCGAAACGTCGGGAACGTAAAAACGGAAAATAAACGCGATAAAATCCTTAAAAAATAGTTTTATTTCAATAGAAAAAAAATGATTAAGTCCAATTTAATAGGCTATTTGACTGTGTTCGAAAAACAATCTTAAATTGTTCATTAGTGCAATATGATGCTAGCAATATAGTTATTTCATTGTATATTCCAGTATTTGCCATAAAATTCGATGATGATACAGTTTAAATAAATAAAAACACCGCCAAAACGCTACCGGGTCACGTGACCCTTGTGAAAAAAAAATGGCTGTAAACACCTTAAAAACCCGAATATTACCAAAACTCGTGTTGACAACCTGACACTGATTACGACGGTGTGACGTCACAACGCATCAACCAACAATCCAGGGCCCCAAGTCTGCTAACACAATCGATTCATAATCGAACAGCAACCGCATAGTAACCGTCTCTTTTGACAGATATCCCATACAATATCGGTCAAAAGTGACAGTTACTATGCGGTTGCGGGCCCAGGTCGTTTTTGAACGCGTTACCGAATAAAAAAAAAATTATTTTACTTTATGATTTTAAAGAAAATAATCCATATTTTTGCAGAAAAATGAAGACTAATCTATACTAATATTATAAATGTGAAAGTTTGGATGGATGGAGGGATGGATGTTTGTTACTCTTTCACGCCCGAACGGCTGAACGGATCTGGATGAAATTTGGCACAGAGATAGATTATAGTCTGGAATAGCACATAGGCTACTTTTTATCCCGGTAAAATGTATGGTTTCCGTGGGATAGATGTTTTAATTTTTCATCCTTTTTATCGCTGGCAACACCGCCGGGCGCAGCTAGTAGTTATATAAAGCTATAATCTTTTAGCATGGCCACAATTTAAAGCTTATTTTTCATACAGTCAAACACGCTATTATGATTTTCATAGTAGTTAGGTAATATATTTATTTCCTGAAAATGGGTTCACACTCTTGCTGAAGCCAATGCAAGTCCTCGAGCAACCCGCGCTGCTGCAGTATCGGTCCCAGGGTTTCCAGCACCCGTTTGTGGTAAGCATTTATGTAGCACAACTGAAAAAAAAAGAAAAAAATAATTACGTCCTGAACAAAGACATTTATACAGGCTGATTCAGTAAAGGTATACTAACTAAACTTTGATCAAGCTCTTCTATAGCGTGTATTTGTTGTCATTGTGAGTCGACATTTCGATATGCCGATAAAATAAATATTCCCAACTAAATAAATAACTCTTCTGACTTTAGGAAGTCATGGATAGGTCCAACTCTCTTGACTTGCTAAATAACTCCTCTGATTTCCAATCTATTTCCTTTGACTTGCTAAATAATGACTTCCGATCTAACTCCCTTGAATTGCTGAATAACTCCTTTGACTTCCTAAATAACTCCTCTGACTTCCCAAATAACTGCTCTGACTTTCTATCTAACGCCTTTGACTTGCTAAAGAACTCCTCCGACTCCCTATCTTACTCCCTTGACTTGCTAAATAACTCCTCTGACTCCCTGTCTAACTCCCTTGACTTTCTAAAAACTCCTCTGACTTCCTATCTAACTCCCCTGACTTGCTAAATAACTCCTCAGAATTCCTATCTTACTCCCTTGACTTGCTGAATAACTCCTCTGACTCCCTATCTACCTCCTCTATGGGATAGGAACATATGGTGACGAACCTCAAAGTCAGTGAGCATAGACACGTCAATGCATTTCCGCTGATTCGGAACCAGAGTCAAAGTGTTGAAGCCCACCACGCCGCGCCCGTCGAAGTCCCCCACCAGCCCGCTAGCCTGAAAATTATATACGATTTTAGCGGAAAAGGGAAGATCTTCCAACCAGGCGGGTGGTATGGCTGGCGGGGCGGCCGCTATGCCCCGACGGTTAGTGTCGGGATCTTGTATATATGTTACTCGCTCCGAAAACTCTTATAGCGCGATTCAGGATTGCGACGTCAATTGTCTATTGTTCTCAATGCGTCTGCAGTGCCATCTGCGTAGCTTGTGGTGCTGTTGAAGTGGTCGCTACACGATGTAACAATAATAGCGTAATTCGCTTGGTTTCGCGGTGAATTGCATTTTATTTGAGGTCCCGACACTCGTGATAGACAGTTTCTCGACTAACATCTTAGAGGAGTTCGGTGTCGCCGGCTTCTTTAATTATCGATCAACTTGTTTGGTTTATAATTGGAGAAGTTGAAAAGCCGAGGGTCGGTGGTGGGTTCCTCTTCCCCCGTTTGTTTAACAATGGATTTCCGCCACGTATCGCCTTGTTCCAACAATTATGATAGCGTAATATATTTTAACAGAGCCGAGAGTAGGTTATAAAGATACCATTCTCATGGAAATAAATCAAATTATTGGACATTTATAAAATGACTTTGAGCTGCACTGAGCGCACAGACACGCTACTGAAAAGGGTCTTTCATAGACACAGTAAGTTTTTTCTTAAATTTCGATTCCTGCCCTTAAGTACAAGTGCCGAAATTGATTAAAACTTCTATCAATTTCGGCACTTGTACAATGGTATAACAAAGTGCTTTTCAGAAGTACTGTTAAATGTCATTGAGGGTAAGCATGCTTATGAAGACCATTACCATTCTGGCTTAGTCGGATAAAACCAAGCTGATCTTACCTTAGGGTGGTCAGTGTCTTTGGTAACCGCTATGATTTCCACTAAATCCTCGTGCCTGATCCCGAAGTCCCCCACTTTGTAGAAGCCGGGCTCTGAAAACAATTACATCAATTCAAAACTGTGCAATCTTTTTAATACTGTAGCGACCACTTCAACCGCACCACAAGCTACGCAGATGGCGCTGCAGACGCATTCAGAACAATAGACAATTGACGTCACAATCCTGAATCGCGCTATAAAAGTTTTCGGAGCACGTAACATATATACAAGATCCCGACAATAACCGTCGGGGCATAGCGGCCGCCCCGCCAGCCAAACCACCCGCCTGGCTGGAAGATCTTCCCTTTACCGCTAAAATAACAATAATAATATCGCCAGACGAACACACCAACTATACGGTCCCACACTAAGTAACGCTTGTATTATGGGTACCGTACAATGGACTGGGGACGAAATCAGTATATAATACTTATATAGATATTAAACATCCATAACTCGGATACAAACATTCGGAAATGGAAACTGTATGTATTTCCAGGGCCCCAAGTCTGCTAACACAATCGATTCATAAACGAACAGCAACCGCATAGTAACTGTCACTTTTGACAGATATTGTAAGACATTTCGGAGAGTGTGCGACAGAATTACACGAATTAATTCCCCCATCTCCATTCTATCGTCGGTCGACAACACGCGCGGACAAGTGTCATCCGTACACTGTGGACATTCCTTCGGTACGTACTAAGCGTTTTGCTTCTACTTTCATCGCGCGAACTGCCAATGGAACACGCTACCGGCGTCCTTGTTCCCCGTTGACTACAATCTGGGTGTTTTCAAGTCGAGAGTGAACAGGCACCTTCTAGTCAAGTATGCCCCATCGTAGATCTCATCGTCACTTACCATCAGGTGAGATCGAGATCAAATACTTGCCTATAATGTAATAAAAAAAAGAAAAAAAAACTGTCACTTTTGACATATATCGTATGGGATATCTGTCAAAAGTGACAGTTACTATGCGGTTGCTGTTCGATTATGAATCGATTGTGTTAGCAGACTTGGGCCCCGGGGCTCGCGTGCATCTCACCGTTGCTGAGTATCTGTCCGGGCTTGAGCCCCGGGTCGTCCGGGTAGGGCCGCCACGACATGCCCGAGGGCCCCTCGTGCACGTTGAGGAAGTGGCCCACGCCGTGGCCCGTGCCGTGCGCGTAGTCCAGCCCCACCTCCCACAGGGAGTGGCGCGCGAAGCTGTCCAGCACGTTGCCCTGGGGGCACCGGCTTACGGTCACACACTGGTATAGCTCGCGTCGCGTAACATTACTAACACTTGTTGTGCACACGCCCAATACATACAATTTGGCATTCGCAGACCCGCCATATTTGATTATTTTACGTGAAGCGACCTATATCATCAAAGTCACGATCCAACTATAGTTGGATCCGGCCGGGTATGGTTGGGACCGTTTTAAAATAATACGAGTATAGAAATAAAACAATTTTTTAAGGATTTTATCGTGTTTATTTTTTGTTTTTACGTTCCCGACGTTTCGGGAATAAATAAACGCGATAAAATCCTTGAAAAAATAGTTTTATATCAATGTGTAGTATTCGCGTAAATATAAGAAATCAATATAATACGAGAATACTCATTTAAAAATCTCAAAAAAATGCGTTACGTAATACTTGAACGCTCCCCTAGTAGTAATTAAAAAACTACCTACCTTGACCCCTTTAGGGAACAGGGCGCTCCCCACCATCATCTGGCCTTTCAGCACCCTCGTGAAAGCATCCCGTTGCTCAGCAGTGGGCTGCCCCATGTGCCGCGTGCGAGTAATATCTGTTGTGCCGTCCCTATGATAATAATACTTGTAAAATATTGGACGAGGCGTGAGGTAACATATTTTTTTTCTTTATACAAAATTTTACCCCCAACTTGACCCCTTAGGGGTAGAATTTCCAAAAATCCTTCCTTAGTACCTCTAGGGTACTTGGGGGGGATATCCGAGAGATTCTTTTTTTAAAGTTAGGAACGGTAATATTTCTACTATAATACAAACAAGATTATTTGATGACGTTGTTGTTAATTTCTTGGAAATATGACATATTGTAAAATTACTTTTCTTATTGGTAATTCATTTATGAGACATATTGCGAACCCCTTTAATACTAAACTTGACCTCCCTAGAGGTCGCGACCCCGAGGTTGAGAGATGAACACACACACGCACAGTTTTTTAGACATTTGCAACCCCTTTTATAACAAACTTGACCCCCTAGGGGTCACGACCTTCAGGTTGAGAGACAAACTCACACACAGTTTTTTAGACATATTGCGACCGCCTTTAATAATAAACTTGACCCCCTAGAGGTCGCGACCCCCAGGTTCAGAGACGAACTCACACACACAATTTTTTAGACATATTGCGACCCCCTTTAATAATAAACATGACCCCCTTGGAGGTCACGACCACATAGTTGACACACGAACTGCAGTCTCACCTGTACTGCCCTCCAGAGTCCAGCAGGAACATATCGTCCTTGTGTATGACAGTCTGCTCGCCACCCCGCGAGGGGCTGTAATGTATGATGGCCCCATTCGCCCCCGCACCCGGTATGGTCTCAAAAGAAGGCCCCATGAAGTCTGCTTCATCCCTACAGAAATTAAAGCATAGAGTTTATTGAAAAATAAGCGTATAAGTTATGAATGCGTATTGATCGAAAATACAACTCTGTGGGGTTCAGAATCGTGAGTTGAATCCATGGTATCAGTTTTCGTTACGAAGCTACTTACACCTTGTATACCTACCTATGCTATAAGAGAAATGGGTACAAAAGACAACAGCATTTCTTGTTTCTTTTTTTCGAACCGATTTACTTCAAACATGGCAAAGAGCCTTCCCTAATTATAAAAACAGAACGAATTGGAATCGGACCGTCCGTCTGAGAGCTACGAGGCCACAATTATACTACATACACACAGACAAGGTAGCTCCCCTCGGGGGGTTAAAACGAAGAACAAAGACCGGGGTTCAAACTTGTAACTTACTTGCGAAACTCGACAAGTTTGTCGGCGGCTTGTGTCTCACTTATTGTGGCCCTACACGACACACATAAACATGGTAGATAGCTCCCCTCGGGGGGTTAAAACGAAGAACAAAGACCGGGGTTCAAACTTGTAACTTACTTGCGAAACTCGACAAGTTTGTCGGCGGCTTGTATCTCAGTGATTGTGGCCCCCAAGTTTATTTGGTCATGTAGCCATTTGAAAAACCTCACAACAGCCACCCCATCCCTTATATGGCATTGACGGAAGCCCTGTAAACAATACATTAATTATTATTTTGGTCTTTTTAGGGGGCCACCTAAAGAGCGGCAAGTCACCACCTGCTAATAGTCATTAGATAAAAGCTGATTATGGCAGGTGTCCGCAACCCTTCCAATATTCCCATCCCATGTCCATCCAATCCTCAATCCATAGTGCCAATTATCTTTCCATATTCCTGCAATAGTTCCTCCGCCTGCTGAGGTCAATTCAGACGAGAGGGTTTCACGAAAGCGACTAGCCGGAAGGGGGCCGGGGGGGGCCGAACCCGAAACTTCCGCCGGGTCCTCACGTTAGTGTGCTCGTAGAGCGATCCCGTGACGCCCCATAATAGGCAGAGAGGGCAACGCTGGGTTCTAGTGGGTAGTCTGGACTTGTTCAGGAGCCCCACATAACCGCTCGAGTTCCCCCGGACTCGGGCGGTATGCGTAAATGCAATTCCCAACAAAAACCAAAAAAAAGGGTAAAGGAATGAGGCAAAGGTTATCTACTACTACCCCCCTCTTACCCCTACCTGCCCCCCGCCTACCCCCCTCTCATCTCAACTCAAGTAGTAAAGTAGCATCTGTAATCAAAACTCACCTCAAGTTCCCTTTCGTTCTTGATAAGTTTCATGAGAGCCACCGGCGACACTTCTGATATAAGGCTCAACGGTTTCTTAACGACATCCGCCTGAAATTTTAAATCTAAATAGGTCCAGTCTGTATGCTTGCCAGTCCAGTGTCAAGCGCACAGACAAATATCGCCAGACGAACACACAAACTATACGGTCCGACACTAAGCGACGCTTGTATTATGGGTACCGCACAATGGTCTGAGGGCGAACTCAGCATATAATACTTATATAGATATTAAACATCCATGACTTGGGTACAAACATTCGGGACTATTAGCACAGACAACAGAGTCAGTACCATCTGTTGTGGCTACTGTTTATGGCAGAGAGTACCTTTCAATGCCATGTGTAGGCTATTTGGTGACAGCCAATTTGTTAGAACTTTCGCCTCAGAAACAAGGATCGTCGGTTTAAACCTCTGGGATTTCTGGATCTCATGTGCGAATCTCATTTTCAACCATGATTATCACTTGCTAAACGGTGAAGGAAAACATCGCGAGGAAACCTGCATGTCTGAGAGAACCGCTCGAAGACGTGTGTGTTGGAGTATATAAACCACATCCGAATAACAAAAAGGTTTTACTATCGAATACTGTCAACTTTCTGACACCAGGGCCCCAAGTCTGCTAACACAATCGATTCATAATCGAACGGCAACCGCATAGTAACTGTCACTTTTGACAGATATCCCATACAATATCTGTCAAGTGACAGTTACTATGCGGTTGCTGTTCGATTATGAATCGATTGTGTTAGCAGACTTGGGGCCCTGCTTTTTGACATCGTATTTTTACGCTCCTTATATATTTTTTTATCCAAATATATCTCATTTACCACCTTCAATCCTGGTCTTTCTTTGCCCTTAACCCATCAGTGTGAAGTCCGCCAACCCCCACTGGGCCAGGGAATTAGGCCAGGGAATTAGGCCATAGTCCACCAGGACTATGGCCTAATTCCCTCGCACTATGGGGAGGTCCGTGCGCAACAGTGGGATATTATAAAGTTCTAATATTATTTAGGTACTCACCCCTGAGGCCGCTCTGTGTACTGCTTCACTGGCATCGCTGGAAAGCCAGATGGAGTGTCTACCGTCTCCCTTTTCAGAGAGTTCTTGCTGCAGAATAAAAACTTACGCTGTAGATACCTGTATCTTGAAAACGGTAGAAATAATTCCCCATCAAACACAGCCAGGGCCCGGACAAGTTGTTCAGCGAGCCAAAGTCGTTGAAGGAGTACCCATCGAACGGCTGACTTAATAACGTAACTTTCCCTTTTGAAGGGGTTTTCCAAGGGTTGCCTTGAACTTTGTTTATGAAAGACATAGGTCTCTGTAATATGGGAAACCTTTGAAAGAGTTTTATCGGGTTCTGCGTTTAACTCAGCCGAATCCAAAATTACCTCGTGTTATAGGGTAATCATAAAACAAATATCAGCCGTACTAGATACTAAACGATATTTTTTTTAATGTTTCGATTTTTTTTTGGGGGTTCACAATTAGGGGTCCACAGCGACCCCCATGGGGGTCACAACGAACTTAATTGGGAAGTTATAACAGACTTATAGGGGTCACAGATAGTCACTAGGGGTACGGGTCCCCCGAATTAGTCAAGAACTTACCGCCATACTATGTAGGTACGGTACCACCTCATCGTAACACTTCGCTTCGAATCCAACCAGACCTTCTTTCTGCAAGTGTTCCGAGACCGAGTTTTCCACGTCCCCAGTGCCATGGAATAACACCACAGAAGTCGGTCTTATGATCAGGTATGAGAAGAACACAGGGTTGTACTGAATATCACTGCCGCGAAGGTTCAGGGTATCTGGAGAAGTAATTTCAATATATTGATTTCTTATATTTACGCGAATACTACACTATTGAAATAAAACTAATTTTACGGATTTTATCGCGTTTATATTATGTTTTTCGACGTTTCGGCTGCTTTACAGCAACCATGGTCGCGGGAGGGGGATTAGGCCATAGTCCATCACGCTGGCCCAGTGCGGGTTGGCGGACTTCACACATACTTGGAGGGGTTCTCTCAGACATGCAGGTTTCCTCGCGATGTTTTCCTTCACCGTTTAGCAAGTGATAATGATAATCGTGGTTGAAAATGAGATTCGCACACGAAATCCCAGAGGTGCGAGCCGGGGTTTGAATCCTTGTTACCGAGGCAAGCGTTCTACCAACTTGGCTATCTCTGCTATTTCTACCAACTTGGCTATCACTGCTATTTCTACCAACTAGCTATCACTGCTATTCCTACCAACTTGGCTATCCTGCTATTTCTACCAACTAGGCTATCACTGCTATCACTGCCTGCCTGTGTAGTTGGTTATCACTATATAAGAGGAGGACTATTATTTATATCTGGTACCATACAGTCGGTAAGTCTGTCTGGCGGTATCTGACCGTGCTAGTAATACTTACACGCCACCTCGTCCAGTGCGGTGACAATAAATGCGGACGCCTTCTTCTCCGCCATCTTCTCTCGTAGCATTGCAATCTTCTGACCTGATTTCATGCCTGTAAAATATATAAACATGACTATGGTATATTTATTTCTTATATTTACGCGAATACTACACATTGAAATAAAACTAATCTTAAGGATTTTATCGCGGTTTATTTTTTTATTTAAGGGTGCTACCACCAGCTTGGGACCCTGTAGTAAACATCATAAAATCCAGAACCAAGCGTACCATTGCAAGACCTCAAGACACAGTGAGCTCTTTCTGCGTAGATCGGACCGCAAGTAACAACTAAATATGAGGTTACCCCCGTCAAACTATGACACCAGGACGTCAACCACCTCAGTCCTCCCGTGACCATGGTTGCTGTAAAGCAGCCGAAACGTCGGGAACTTAAATAAAAAATAAACCGCGATAAAATCCTTAAGATTAGTTTTATTTCAATGACTTTGGTAATTGGTATACATGTGACTTTTTCAAGTGTGACCAAATCATGTCACACGTCATAAGTCATGACGTGCGAAAAACTAAAGACAGTTTTTTTTTGGTATTAAGAAAATCATTATTTTCATAATATATTGAATAAAAACTTTGAATTTATTTTATGTTGTCTTTGATAATGGACAATATACGAGTTGAGGCATCCGCGAAGCGGCATCAAATGATTCCAAGCTTCGCACACACACTGTAACACACCGACACACACACACACACAGACACATGCCCACACAAACAGAATCAGAATCAGAATATGTTTTATTCACGCAGACCATTATGTACAGTACTTATGAATCGTCAAAAGTTACAAAAATATTATGCTACTGCTTTACCACCCGTTCGGAATGCTCTTGCTGTTTTTCTAAATAGATCTTTTACATTTTTGCGCAACACACATACACATGCCCACACACACGCCCACACACACACACACACACACACATACACACGAGGCATAGCGTGAAAATCAGTGCTCACCAGTATAATGCACAGGCAGAGGCGCGGGCGGGTTGCACGGCCTCGCCGGGGGCGCGTCTCCCAGCTGCCGGCGCGCCTCGTCCACCAGGTTGCGAGGCACCGGGACCAGCTGCATGTTGGCCTTCAGTAATGCCGTCTGGGGCAAACGAAAACACGGTGAAAGGGATACCCGGGGGGGGGGGGGGGCGGGGGGGGGAGGGTAAATGACATTTAAAATGTGTGCGATGGAATTACACAAATTAATTCCCCCATCTCCATTCTACTGTCGGTCGACAAGACGCGCGGACAAGTGTCATCCGTACACTGTGGACATTCCTTCGGTACGTACTAAGCGTTTCGCTTCTATACTTTCATCGCGCGAACTGCCAAGGAAAGGAACACACTGCCGGCGTCTTTGTTCCCCGTTGACTATAATCTGGGTGTTTTCAAGTCGAGAGTGAACAGGTACCTTCTAGGCAAGTATGCTCCATCGTAGATCTCATCGGCACTTACCACCAGGTGAGATCGAGATCAAATACTTGCCTATAATGTAATAAAAAAAACACACACACACACATTTTATAGTAGGTACTCACCTGCAACGGAGTCCACTCTTCCCTCGTGATCGTGTGAGGGTCGACGCCCACCACAGCGCCCTCCAACAAGTTGCTTGTTAACCATTTCTCCATGTTAGGTGTGTCTGGGAGGGCTGAAAATGAGATTGCAATTGCAGTTCTAAATTATCCCTACAACAGTTTCATTCCAATTATATTTACAAGAAACTCATTTCGATAATATTTGCAAGAATCTCATTAATATAGTATTTATATGAATCTCATTTCGACAACACTTACAAGAATCTAATTTTGATAATATTGAAAAGATGTTTGATAATATTTATAAGAATCTCATTTCAAGAACCTCTTTCGCCCAGCCTTTACAAGAATCTCCTTGCGGTAAATTTGACAAGTCTCAGTTTAAAAATATTAACAAGAATCTCAGTCAAACAATATTCACAAGGATCTCACTGCGGTAATTTTGACACGAGTCTCAGATTGAAAATATTACCAAGAATCTCACAGAGCTAATTTTATTTTCGACAACGCTTACAAGAATCTCAGCGCAGAAATATTGACAAGAATCTCATCACTAAAATAAAAAAAAACACAACAAGACAACTCACATTGCTTCATCAGAGTCCACAGTGACAAGTCGGCCTCCTTCTCGAACTGGGTGTAATATCTGCCGTCAGTCCACACCAGGGCCTGCGATGCCGTCACCACCGCAGTGCCCGCGGAACCCGTGAACCCGGAGACCCATTCGCGACGCGCGTCCACTGGGGCAATGTACTCCGACTGACGGCACAACACTCAAAATATATTTTAACGCCCCAATGTATAGACAGTTATAATGGATTTTATAATATAATTAATACGTAATACCAGCCCTTTTTAATCTCCCATAGCTGTGCATGGGCCACCCTTCAATGCGAGGTGGATTAGGCCATAGTCCACCACGTCGGCCCAGTGCGGGTTGGCGGACTTCACACGTCTTCGAGCGGTTCTCTCAGACATGCAGGTTTCCTCGCGATGTTTTCCTTCACCGTTTAGCAAGTGATAATCGTGGTTGAAAATGAGATTCGCACATGAAATCTAGAAAAGCACAGAGGTGCGAGCCGAGGTTTGAACCTGCGATGCTCGTTACCGAGGCAAGCGTTCTACCAACTTGGCTATCACTGCTTCATATGGTAATAATTATTGATAATTCTTACATTGTGAGCGTCTGCAGTGGGTACGATGTAGGCAGCCAACGCCGTCGGCTGACTCGCCATCAGCGCTCTGAGCGCTGTCAATCGCTGCAGCGACATCTCGTGACGAACTGAGCGAAACAGCAATAACAATCGGTTCATGGTATAACAATATGCTACGGACTTTTTGGCGGGAAACTGAAAAGTCATGGCGTCAGCTATGTTTTAATTTCTAAAACTAGTGTTCCTGCGAGTTATACAAGTGGAATATTAATCATTATGGGTTCGGTAAAGTGCACGAGTGTAGGTAATTGAAACAGAGTGACGAAACTTGGCTTTTCAGTTTCTCACAAAAAAACCATAACAAATCTTTCAGTAAAGTATCCATTACTTAACTGATTGAATGATGGGGGGTATTTTACTTGGACCTAGCCTTTGGGCCTGGGTATATGCTCAAAAACAGAAATAATTTTGTATTACTTGACACTGGCAAAATACCTATGGTGATGCCAAATTCGAAAAAAAGGCAACACAGATCGCTACGTGGTCTTGTATAGTCACGAGCTAAACATGAACCTGGGGTTTGTAATTAGATTTGAGGACAAATGATTTAATGAGAATATCTGCGTAGATTAGCGCAGGCGTCCCCTGCCGTCTGTGCTGAGGGTTCATGGTTCTAATCCTGGTAGGTGCAAACTTTGTGTGATGAGCACGAATGTTTGTACACGGATCATGGATGTTCAACATCTATATAAGTATTATATACTGAGTTCGCTCTCAGTCCATTGTACGGTACCCATAACACAAGCGTTGATTAGTGTGAGACCCTATAATTAGTTTGTTCGTTTAGCGTTATTATTATTAATGTTTCTTTACCTTTCTTTAATCCACTATTTGAATCTAGATTTGCATAAACTCCTTTTGAAAATCTGTAAAGAAAATATTAAATTTATTTCAATTATTTTTGTTTTAAAGGGCTCCACCATCATCACTGATTTTGCCAGTGTAAAAAAATAAACATATATATAGATGAATAAGTTGGGATAATTTTGAAGGACGCTGAGAAAAAAAAAATATAGGTGCCTAGTTACGCCATGAGATTATCTTGTATTAATCATGTCTTCATACAAAAAAAAAATACTTTTTGAGCACACTGTATTGAGAGATTTCAGTATAAACACCTACAGTACTTTACTCTTGATATAATTATACGCTACGCTAGGTATTCTGTTACGACGAAGGCCCAAGATCACTTCAATATCAGCACGTCGAGTGCGAGCTAACTTTATACTATATAGTCTACGTATTTAGACATACAAAATATCTAAAATAATAAATGGCCAGCCCCAGTAGAGAATACCAGGCGTAGCATATTATTGTACCATGAAATTACTGATAAATATTCTGAACGTACTTACACACTTAAAATTGAAGTTATAACAATGACATGTTTTTTTATACACATTATTATTATTGTAACAAAAAAAAAACCATTAAACACTAAACCCACTAAACTACCAAAATAATATCGCAACAATAGAAAATGAAATAATATAAATCAATAAACAAACAATTTAAAAAAAATACATAGACTAATAAAAATACTTTTTTAAAAATTAATTGACAAACGTCAATGCGACCGAGTCGCGTCTAAGTTTTCACTCTCGTTTTGCAATAGAAGTTGTCTTACCTAAACCATTGTACTTAATGTAACATAGCAAAGAAATAACTACGAAATAGGTAGACAATACAATAATGTTACCAGCCGTTCATAAACCGAGTCCTCGACAAACGGCAGGTTCTAATAAAGCCAGCACAATCGACTCAACCAATAGGCAATTGAATAATGTGTCATTTCGACGGTCGCTACGTACATAAAGACATGTCAAAAATTTATATTTTTTTATTGCACACTAGCTGTTGCCCGCGACTTCGTCAGCGTGGTATTTAACAAAACAGTTTTTCTAAAATAAAAATAGCCTATGTTACTCCTTGTTACATCAGCTATCTCCCAGTGAAAGTCCCGTCAAAATTGGTACAGCCATTACAGAGACGCAACTTGCAAAGTACGATTGCAAGACCTCAAGCAACAATTGAATATGAGGGTACCCCGTTTCAAACTATGACACTAGGACGTCAACCACCTCCGTCCTCCCGCGACCATGGTCGCTGTAAAGCAGCCGAAAAGTCGGGAACGTAAAAACAAAAATAAACGCGGTAAAATCCGTAAATTCAGTTTTATTTAAATGTGTAGTATTCACGTAAATATTAGTAATCAATATAGTAAAAAAATACTATATTTTTAGCGCTAATGCAACCGTCTCGCCCGCAGTGCAGCGCAGCAGAGCATAGCGAATTTCATAAAGAAAACACTTCGCTTATTCACTCTCACGTAGTCACGTCCCAGAAAAAAGCTTTCTCTCATTGACAAATTGTCGTTGAACGCCATCCCATTTTCAAGGTGGATATTTTTGGTAAAATAAATTTGTACTTTTTTATTTTCTTACAAACAAGTAGCAACATCTATACATGTATACATATAAATAAAATTGGAGTGTCTGTTTGTAATATTAAAATAACCGCTTTTTACTAAGTGCATTTGGATGTATACACGTTACCTATACCGAAACAACATTTTTTTTAAAATTTGTCTGTCTGTCTGTCTGTTTGTTCCGGCTAATCTCTGAAATGGCTGGACCTATTTTGACGGGGCTTTCACTGGCAGATAGCAGATGTAACAAGGAGTAACTTAGGCTACTTTTATTTTAGAAACAAAAATAGGATCTCACGAAAAAAAAAAACAATGTTGTAGCGCAGCGCCTGATTAAGTTTGATAGCAACAACCTGCAATGCGTCCCGCGGGCTCAGAACGTGCGAGCAGGCTGTTGCCAACGGTTGTGTCTTTGTTAAATACCACGCGAAGTCGCGGGCAACAGCTAGTAGACAATAAAGTTTAGTAATTGATAACGGTGACATCTACTTACTGCAAACACAAACACTATTTTATTATCTGACTGGCATTTCGAAATTGTGTTACGTGCAATTAACCTTACGTAAATTAAACGAAGGTTATTCGGTGGTAGCCTCAATTCCCGGGTCGCACAAAGCCTTATTTCAATACTAGCTGCGCCCCGCGGTGTTAACCGCGATTAAACAGTATATCGATGTGTTGAGTACCTGCAGCACATCAGAGGCGCGGGGGGGGCCTGCGGCGGCGGCCCGACCGGGTCCTACGTTCGACGCCCCACCAGTCACCATACGAGCCGCTTACACGTCGGTTAATTTTACGTACGCGCTCGAGCATATTTGGCTTTATATCCTTTCGTACCGACTAAAACCCACTGTACACAAGTTCTATAATTAAAGCAATCAAGATTACAGTCCACTATCATTTAACACCTCAACCAACGAGATCATCGAAGCCCAAATATTGGTCCATCTACCGCCAGCGTTGGATTACGATCAAGAAGAAAAAATTGCAAGTTTCGCGATATTAAGTTCTTTTAAAAAGCTGTACTACGGGTTTTCATCTCAGTCGTCTTAACCGGAGTTCTTCAACTTCATCGAGTTCTTCGTGCCTACAAATTTGGTCGTCTCATCGTGACATTGAAGTCAGCACGGTTTCAAGAACTACGTTTAAACCGTCTTTGCGGATTTCAACCGAACGGGCGCAAGAACCAAGAAAGCTTCGGAAGTACGAAGTGCAAATACAACACTAGATTGTCGTCGTGCAACGAGAAAACTTGAATATATTCTCCTCGTCGCAATTATCATCAGTGGTTTGCACCAGACAAACGTAAGCTCGTTCCATTCCTATACTTATTCCATTAACCATAATCATTCCACATCCATCCCATCTACTCAAAATTAACATTATCATATTGTAAGTAAGTACTTACCTACATCACAAAAATCAAAATTGCATAATCATTTAGTTTCATACTTGATTTAAACTGTTCTCAACTCATCATACGTCAATTCGTTACGTAGTTTAAACTAGCAATCATAACAATCACATTAATCATTCTCAATGATTTCATTTCATTTTTATTTTTTATTTTTATGTGGGTGAAATATTAATCATTGAAGCGCCTTGCATAATTTTAATACGATTACTACGGTATAGTTTTAGGTTCGGTAACCTGTTGCTATTTTTTTGCAGTAGGCGTTCAACTATTTCAGTGTTTGTTTACCTTTCTAAAATATAGTCATTCCAATACTTTAAATAATTATTTCAACTTCATATCCGCACAATGACTGATACAAAGCAAATCATCAAAAAGCGAGCTTCAATTAAATCAAAACTCACACAATTTTCTACCTATTTACATACTTCTAAAACTTGTGAAAAATTAAGTGAGGTTCAACTCATTGAGATTGAATATAGACTTAATATATTCGAAAGTTTATACGACAAATACGACATGTTACAGAACGTCTTGGAGTCAGAAGCGGAAGACCCCAGCGAGCAATATGCGCAACGTGAAGACTTTGAAAAACAGTATTACGGCTTGGTCGCATCCGCTCGCCAGCTGATAAGCAAGTCTCGCGAGCTTCTTAAGGGAGACTCAGGAGACGAGGTGGGTTCTGGTGCTTGCCACACACATACATACAAACACAATTCAATTCGCTTGCCTAAAATTGATTTACCTACATTTTCCGGCGACTATCATGATTGGCTGGAGTTTAGGGACACATTTGTATCTATAATTCACAGAAATGATAGCATAGATAAAATAAATAAACTACATTATCTACGCGCGTCCTTAAAGGGTAGTGCATCTATCGTAATTGATAATCTCGACTTCAAGTCGGACAACTACGACGCTGCCTGGGAGTTGCTCTGTGGGAGGTACGACAACAAAAGATTGCTCGTCAACAATCATGTACAAGCTCTATTTAACGTGCGCCCCATCAGTGTAGAATCAAGTCAGTCGTTACGTCACATCATAGACGTCACTAACAAAAATCTTCGGGCCTTATCAACTCTTGAACAACCCGTTGAGCATTGGGATACCCTGATCATTTATCTCATGACCAGTAAGTTAGATCAGGTGACCTGTCGTGAGTGGGAGGAACACAGAAATTCGTTATCTGAACCTCCGACATTAAGTATCTTCACTACTTTCATTTGTAATCGGGCCGACTTGTTAGAGACATTAGAAGAATCTGGAGCTATAAAATTTAACAACGAATCAACACAAGCTAAATACGCAAAATCAAAAAATCAGGCTACATTTGCTATAGATAAAAACAAACCGTTATCATGTCCGATGTGCCAGCAAGATCACTTCATATTTACATGTGAGAAGTTTAGAAGTTTGCCGGTACAAGCTCGTATTAAAAAAGCTCACAGTTCTAATGTCTGTCTCAACTGTCTTCGCCCGGGCCATGACATTTCAAAATGTAGATTGGGTCATTGTAAATATTGTCGTGAAAAACACAATACTCTATTACATGTCGATAACGATACCACCATTCCCAATGTACAAAATATTGTCATGTCAGTCAATAACTCTGCTTCATCTACTGTTGTTTTACTCTCTACAGCGCTCGTTAAGGTGACGGACGCTAAAGGCAATTTTCATACTGCACGAGTCTTGCTGGATAACGGGAGTACAACAAACTTTATTACAGAAGAATTTACTCGTAAGCTTAACATGTCCACCTATACTACCAGGTCTAAGGTAATAGGTATAAACAATTTATCTTCTAATTGTTCGCAAGGATGTTCAATGACTTTAAGGTCGTTCCATAGTGACTATGAAGTTTTTATTGAATGTTTCGTCTTGCCAAAAATTTCTTCGTCAATTCCAAATTCATATGTTGACACTAACAATATTCAAATACCTACAAACATTCGTCTTGCCGACCCTCAGTACTACATTCCGTCTTCAATCGATATCCTTGTCGGTGCGGAAGTATTTTGGGGCATTATAGGCGCGAACCATATAGCATTAGGTAAAAATATGCCCACCTTGTACGAGTCAAAATTAGGCTGGCTCATTTCGGGTGCAATTCATCAATCGAGCCCTTCGCCAAATGTATGTATGCTTACCGATACCTTACAAGCAGACTTAAATCGATTTTGGGAGCTAGACTCCGTATCTTCCAAACATACATTCACACCTGAAGAGCGTGCATGCGAACAACTTTTCATAGATACCACGTATCGCAATTCAGATGGCCGCTTTGTGGTAAGTATCCCTCTTAAAGAGCCACCTGGTGTATTAGGTAACTCGTACATAATGGCCAAACGCCGATTTCATGCAATCGAACGTCGTTTTTATAGAGACCCTTATCTTAAAAGCTTATATGTCGACTTCATGAACGAGTACATCAGTTTAGGGCACATGTCTGAAACGAACAGTCCATCGCTTGACCCCGCTATTTCACATTATTTACCTCATCATGGCGTCTTAAAGGAATCCAGTGTTACGACCAAGCTTCGAGTCGTTTTTGACGCGTCGGCTAAAACAACATCAGGCAAGTCTTTCAACTCTATCCAAATGGTCGGTCCTCCGCTTCAAGATGATTTGCTTTCAATCTTACTTCGTTTTCGCCAGCACAAAATTGTCATAAGTGCTGACATCGAAAAAATGTACCGACAAACACTTGTTCATGACATTCATCGCCCCTTACAAAAGATTCTTTGGAGGGCCGATCCTGTTCATAAGTTGAAAACATACGCACTTAACACTGTGACGTATGGTACTGCATCGGCACCTTTTTTAGCCACTAGGTGCTTAAGTCAGTTAGCTAGGGAGTGTTCCGATTCAGCTATACGATTCACAATTACACATGATTTTTTTGTGGACGACTATTTATCGGGTGGCGCATCTGTTTCAGAAGTGGTGGTAAAATGTCGTCATGTCATCGCTGTACTTCAGTCAGCAAAGTACAATCTTCGAAAATGGCAGTCTAATTCGTCTGAAGTGCTCCAAGCTCTTCGCGGTACCAACGATAGTTCTGATTTCGTAGATCTCAGTCATAACGAGTTGTCAAAAACGCTAGGGCTTCATTGGAGGTGCACAAGTGACACATTTTCCTTCGTAATAAATTTGACTATCACTGAAAGACCTACAAAGCGTCAGATCTTATCAGTCATAGCACAGATCTTTGATCCTATTGGCCTAGTCGTTCCTTGCATTGTGGAAGCCAAAATAATGATGCAGCAGTTGTGGCTCGCAAAATGTTCGTGGGATGAGCCAGTTCCTCAACATATACAATGCGTTTGGAGTGAATTTCAAAGTACCTTACCTTTTTTGAACGAACTAAAAATACCTCGGTGGATAACGTGCGATTCAGCAACTAATTTGCAGCTACACGTATTCACTGATGCATCAGAAAGGGCTTACGGCGCATGTGTTTATGTTCGCAGTGTATCAGCAGGCGGCGAAGTTTATGTTCAGCTTCTCACCGCCAAAAGCAAAGTAGCTCCCATCAAACCCACCACCGTGCCTCGACTCGAACTTTGTGCTGCATTGCTTGGTACACGCTTGTATTCAAAGGTTCGGCAGTCACTTACTCTACAAATTGATGAAGTCACATTTTGGTGCGACTCTACCATTGTTCTAGGTTGGTTGTCTACATCACCAATACAACTAAAGACCTTTGTTCGTCATCGTATTTCTGAAATTCGGGACACTGTAGGGGAGTTTCCTTGGCGCTACGTTCCGTCTTCTGAAAACCCCGCAGACCTCGCTTCGCGTGGACTCAGAGCTGACAAGCTGCTGTCTTCCTTGTTGTGGTGGTCAGGTCCAGCATTTCTTTGCAAAATGGTATCATCATGGCCTCAATTCCCTGGAACACGTGAACATGTCTTGTCGTCCCTACCTGAAACAGTGACGTCTTATCATATTGACCTTAATACATCAAACCCTAACAATGAAAGTCCCTTGTATACATTATGTACAAGGTATTCAAATTTTAATACATTACAGCGCGTACTGGCATACATCATGAGATTTATTAGTAAATGCAAACGACAATCATCCGAATCTAGTTTACTTACAGCAACAGAATTAAATACATCTTTAAACCTTTTATTAAAATTAAGCCAACAGGAATCGTTCCCTGAGGAATACAAATTATTAAAATTAAATAAACCATTACCATCAAAGAATAAACTTCTTTCATTGTCTCCATTTTTTGATGCAAATTCTAACTTGGTTCGCGTTGGTGGCAGGTTGAGTAATTCGTTTTATGACTACAACATAAAACATCCTGCTCTTTTATCAAGTTCTCAAGTTATTTGTAAATTATTGTTTGAAATGTACCACATTAGACTCATGCATGCCGGACCTCAGTTGTTGTTGGCCACCATTCGCCACCACTATTACCCTATAGGTGGTAGGAACCTAGCAAGAAAGGTTACACATAAATGTGTGAAGTGTTGCAGGATCAAGGCCAACACTGTCCAACCTGTCATGGGTAACCTCCCGAAGCAGCGACTACATTTAGAGTTTCCCTTTTTAGACACAGGGGTGGACTACGCCGGCCCTAAGACTAAGTCGACCAAACATCATCTCCGACGTATCTTAGGCTTAACAAATCTTACCTTTGAGGAGATGGCTACGTGCTTAATTCAAGTCGAAGCTATTTTGAATTCCCGACCTTTGACTCCTCTTTCCAACGATCCTTCAGATCTTACTCCATTAACCCCAGCACATTTCCTAATTGGACGATCGCTTGTAATGTTACCGCATCCACAGATCCAAAATGCTAACGTGACTAGCTTGCAAAGGTTTCGCCGCATAGAGTACCTTAAACAGCATTTTTGGACTCGCTTCGCTCATGAATACATTCTATGGCTGCAGGAAAGAACCAAATGGTGCCGATCGTTGGGTGAACTCAAGGAAGGAACTTTAGTCGTCATAAAGGACAAGGCTTTACCTCCTTTGATGTGGCTTTTAGGAAGGATCTCCCAGGTGCTACCGGGTAGAGATGGCGTCGCAAGGGTTGCCGACATCCACACACGGAAGGGTGTCATTCGGCGAGCCTTTAACACAATCTGTCCTCTTCCAGTCACTGTTGTTGAAGAGACTTCAACCGGGGGAGTATGTTGAGTACCTGCAGCACATCAGAGGCGCGGGGGGGGCCTGCGGCGGCGGCCCGACCGGGTCCTACGTTCGACGCCCCACCAGTCACCATACGAGCCGCTTACACGTCGGTTAATTTTACGTACGCGCTCGAGCATATTTGGCTTTATATCCTTTCGTACCGACTAAAACCCACTGTACACAAGTTCTATAATTAAAGCAATCAAGATTACAGTCCACTATCATTTAACACCTCAACCAACGAGATCATCGAAGCCCAAATACGATGCCTATGTCATTTTCTGACCCCTAACTTGTGCAAAAAATCATGTCGATCCTTTGCTCTATGAAAAATTAAAACAAGTCTATCCCACGGGAACTACACATTTTACCGGTATAAAAGTAGCCTATGTGCTATTCCAGACTATATTCTATCTCTGTGCCAAATTTCATCCAGATCCGTTCAGCCGTTCTGGCGTGATTTATTAACATCCATCCATCCATCCAAACTTTCACATTTATAATATTATATTATACTTACCTACCTACTTACTACTGTTGTGTATGGACTCTAACTTCTATGAATCAGAAGGTTAGATGGTAGTTTTTACATAAGTACTGCATGTTTTCAGATTTTTGTTTCTGTCTGTCTAAACGCGCATCGCAGGAAAACTAAAATATATTTAACGCCATGCCATGTAGGTAACCCCAGACGATATTTAGGCTAACTTTGCCTTCAAAATCTGACTGTTTTTATCATGGATAGATCGGTACCTATATGAAGATTTTCAACGTCATTGGTTCTCAAACTTTTTGATGGACGGTGGGCTAAATTAAGGGTTGGACAGGGGCTTTGTGATTCCCAGATCGATTCTCAAAGAAATATGGGTATGTAAAAGGCTGAAGTATGTACAACACCCACATATTTGGCTGATGGTATTTCGTATGTGGTACTAATGTAATACCTCCCCCCCCCCCCCCCTAAATGCGATATTGATTCAGGCTGTAATCCACCACGCTGGGCTAGTGCGGGTACGGTTGGGCTACCAACGTTCAACTTTAAAACAAGCGAGGGTAGAAGTCGTAATAAAAATAAAATACAAATTATGTTTGTTAATTTAATCCTTATCTTCATTATAATACAAGGGAATCATTGCACCAATATTACTTGCCGTTCATACTTGCTATTATGTTACAGTTGTCGATAATTGTCATGACTTCTCAGGGTCATATAATTTAACAGCTAAGACCGTCAGTCAAGTTGACAGCTCACAAAAACTGTTTGAAACTTGCACGCTCACACGCGCCAATCTAATGAGCCGTGTTATAAGACCGTTAACAGTGCGATGACAGGAGCCGGCAGCGAAGCGGCCAGTTCTAAAAGTATTTAGCATGATAAACTTTATGTACATTGTATAAAGACAGTGTCGCTCGAGAGGATAGAATGAGTAACGGTGTTTGCTCTTCATCATCTACTTGCCAAGCTAGCCGCTGACGGCTGCTGCCATTTCTGTGTGAATGGCAATACAAAAATCAGTCTACCCCACTTGAGAAAACATTAATGAAATAAATTATCTCGTAATTTAACTAGATTTTAATCAAACGCATGTTAATATCAGTACATTAATAACACGCTTTACATAAATATAAATAGTCAGCGGTTCCCAATATTTTTGACGCCCACTTTTCGTAATCGATGCCCATGAACGACTAAGCTCCTAAAAAAACATTTCGGATTTGAATAATTACATGCATTTATCAGTAGCGCGACATATACGGTAATTAATGAATTTAAATGCATTACAAACGAAAATAATAATATTACAGCAATCACAAACGATATTACAAAACCATAGACTAATTACAATCAAATCATTTTACATTAAGTTGTGATTTATGTTCAACAATATAGAGTCCAATTTGTTACACATATTAAAATGACAATAACTAAATAACTTATAGTTATGTCAACAAAGCTAGCATTGGATGGAGGAGAGCTGTCGTTATGTTTTTAGAAAATTATTAGGTTGTTGTTGTTGTTTGTCATCCGTCCATCAAAGATTTTTTATTTTTAAAGAGCAACAAGTGACTGGCCTTATTCAGTACGAGTAATAAACAAACCAGCAGTAGATTGACTTATGTTTTCTTGAAAAATAAAGATAAATGTGTATAGTAAATAGCAGGAATAACCGAGGAGGTCATACTAAAGATTGGACAATGATATAAAACCAATGGACTGATTTCGATCTGTGCAACCGAAAAAGAGTAGACAGAAGTTAAACGAGAAACAAAAATTTATGACACAGCAACACTACAACATCCAATAAAAAAATTACAGGGTCAATGTTCCCAATACTGTCAAACATTATCAAAAATGTTCTATATAAACACCCTAGCACCCTCATTAACTGTCTACTTATTTCGGTTGCTCTGTACTGACAATTCACACCAGAGCAAGCTTGTATTGTAGCCAAGTCAATAGAGACAGCTAAGAGACCTTTTAAACATTTAGAAGAATATAACTTGGACTTATTATATTGCACTCGGAATACAAGGCTTATTATTATTCTGATGGTATTATTACATGGACTTTTGGCTCAACAGCCTGTTATGTAGTTACCTTGATGTAAGCATGTTTTGTCCTGCTCACTACAATTTTTTAAATCAAGAGTAGCAGTGGCTGCATGCCTTCTCAATTTAATTATAAAATATATATTTTTTTTGTTTGCATGATTTTAATCTATTTAACCAAAGTGCCTTTTCAAACTTTTCTGTTGACTAAATCATAGACAAAACATGACGGAATCCATAATTTTAAAAACTGTAGTAAATTCTTACTGGGCATATTGGGAACTGATATGGTCCAATTGTGAGACACATAGCTCACCATAATTATATATTTTTTTTAATTTTCTTGTACTTTCTGCCAGTTTCTTTTTCTCATATTGCCTTATAGGTGAGTACATAAATATGTTTTTCATTCTTCTCTCTTACATGTCACATTTTCGCACGTACAACAGGGACTTGGGTTCAAAACTCCCAACGGACACGTCCCAACATTATTCAGGATACACTATACACTAGTCACATCATTAATAATTGTCACACCATCATATCACTTTGGACTTTCACAGTGTCGGCTAGTTTTTGGTAATCTGTAACGAGAAAAAAAAACATGTCATTCGTAATTCCGAGAATTATTTACAATGTATACTACTAATTTAGAATGTTTATATTTATATTATACATACCTCAGCATTCCATTGGTGCTACTGAATTTGAATTATCACCGTACCCACTCAGACTGCCTTGGAACTCGATACCGCTGATCTGACTGTCCGCATTGAACGAGGCTCCATAAGAATCGTTGCTAGGAGCGTGTGTACTCTCCAGATTCCCATCTCCCGAGTCTGTAGCCACCGCAGCATCCGGCTCCGCCCAGTTAATCTTAAATCTAGTCACTCGAGGTTCAGAAGCGAGAATATTTCTCACGACTTTGTCAAACTGGGGCTTCGCTGGCGGATTTTCACGCAACTCAGGATCTGATTCCGAGTATTCGTTGTTGATGAAGTAACCGACTCTGACAAACTCTTGGCCGCGGTATGAACACGTCAGTAACACTACTGTGACCCCCAGGGCGTCGTTTTCAGGGATACGTGTGACGTCTGGCGGTGGTGCTTGGAACACAAACATGTGCCGCCCCTCAGGAATAGGTCCCACGTAGATCGTATCCAACACTTGATCATGCTCTTCAGTCTCAGCTGATCCTACGTATATCATCCTCCATTCTAGATCTTCCTTGAGCTCTTCAATGCATTCGAATGTTAATTCGAATTGGAAAGGATTGAGAAACGGGCTCGGGTTGTCCAATACCACTACATTCGTTATGTGAACTTTAGCCATGTTGATTTTATGTTGTGTATACTTTTACGAGATTAAAATCGGACGCCGGCACGTTTTTAAGGGTTTTATAAGGTTATAAAGTAAATTAGTATCGAAATAATGTTTTTTTTAACAACACAATCTGTGGGTTGGCGGAAAAATGACAATTATTTTGGCGGTTGAAGTGGTCACGTGATGAAAATAGCTCGCGACGCGAGCGCTATAGCGGCATTGACACGTACTAAGATTAAAAAATAAACTTTTCTGACAACCAAGAAGATAAGCGATTGTCCAAGGGATATGGTAAAATTATTTTAGCTTATACAGGTAAATTATGCAGTCAGTTTGTGAAGTGATTAACATTCTATGAGTTAAAACTTTTTTACTTACGTTTAAGGATGATTTGCAATTTGTTTCCCGTCTTTCTACAAAAACTAGAAACGTCAATTAATATCATAGACAATTGATTTAATGTTACCAACTCACAGGTAAATCATATGTTCCAAAAAAATGTTATCTTAAGCGAGCGTAACTTCAATATATTGTGCTACGCATTATGTTGTTGTTACTTACGGGTATACTATACGTAAAGCGCGCCTCATTGGTGGCAAAATAAAAATATTTGACTCGCTCAATTTTATTCCAACGGGGTGCGTTTACGTAAGTCAGGTAATTTATCCACACAAATAGGACTCGCTCGACGGTTTCATAGCTTTATATCAATACTAGCTGTCAAATTATGTTGTTAAACTTGTCAATTTTTTGGCTCCTGTGGCGATTTGACAAGATTTGATCTAATCTGAGAGTAGAGTAAATTTTAGCGTCTTTAAGGTTGCTAAAATTTACACTTCTCATGTGAAAACATATACCAGCGTCCGCTGGAATACGACTGTAAATGGGGCAGTGTAAATTTTCCCAGCGTATTTTTCCACTCGGGGAGTCCCTGAACGGGTTATTTGGTGTTTATCCAATGTAAATTTTACGCTCGGTGAGTACCGTAAACGCAACCCAGGGAGGTTCTGTCTGAGTGTCATAAACTAGGTTCATATTTATTTATCTTGCCTTTGGTCATAAGTAACATTCTCTTATTAGTCTGTGATAAGTAATAAATATGGCGTTGACTCTTTGTGTTCGTTGTGCGTTTCTGTCAAATATTTATTTGTGGATCTAAAATCTAAAATCGACTGGCTATTTGTTAAGCAATAACATAACGAATGATAAAACTCGCTATAAAATTATATCATGAAGGTCGTCCATTAATCTGTTCATGCTGAAAAGAGAAAGGTTGGTACGTTTGCAAAAAAGTTCACTTTTTATTGTTTATTTTCTATTTTGTACGCGTAATTGTTATTCAATGCTAAGATAATGCCCATAGTAATTTCACACGGGTGTTAATTTCTCTGTTCCGGTATCAAAAGTGAAAAGAAATGCAATTTTCTTCATGTCCTTATATGATGGAGTTTTCGTAGGAAGCTGACCATGTACGAAAGGATGTATACACATTTTTAAGCCTTGAGTCACCGGCTGCGCGATGCCCACAGTGCCTCGTAATTAATGCGATCGTCAATTGTTGATCGCAACCTTAGATTAGTCGGTATAAAGTACTATTGTTCATACTAACTTTGATGTATGTTGTAACTTTAAAATAAATTTATAATTCACTGTATGTTCTCACAATGATTGGGGTCATGAGGTAGATTATACGTTCTAGATAAATATTAGAGAAGTTCTAGAGATATTTAGTTGCTATAAACATACTGTAATATAATTATAAAACAATGTTAAACAATCAGCCACTATTATTTGTAACAAACATCAGTAAAGTTATTCCGACTTAAGTATCTACTTAATTAAGTATACAGATAGGTAGTTAAGTAGGTACTTGGACCTGCGGAATGGAACTATATGTATAGGCTTTGGCAACTAGTTGGATATATATATATATAACTTCTATATATTGCTTGCCATTTTTCAGTGACCATTAATCATTTAAATAATAATTCCAGCCCTTTTTAATGTCCCATTGCTGGGCACGGGCCTCCCCTCAATGCGAGGGGGATTAGGCCCTAGCCCACCATGCCAGCCAAGTGCGGGTTGGTGGACTTTACACATCTTTCGAGGGGTTCTCTCAGACATGCAGGTTTCCTCACAATGTTTTCCTTCACCGTTTAGCAAGTGATGATCGTGGTTGAAAATGAGATTTGCACATGAAATGACAGAGATGGGAGCCGGAGTTTGAATGTGCAATCCTCGTTACCGAGGCAAGCGTTCTACCAACGTGGCTATCACTGCAATCTTTTAAATATTTAGCTGATACACACATTAAATTGTCTATTCCAGCTGATCTGAATGTCACCTACCTAACAATGGCATTGAGCAGAGACGAGGAACCCGTCTACTATAGAGAAATACAGAAAAATGCATATCTCACGAGGATACCCAACGAAGTCAGCGGAGGCAAACTCAGACCAGGGAGTAAGGTACGTCTGTAACATAAATAAATATTCACTATGCAAACATACCAACTATATGGTCCCGAAATAAGACATACTAGTGTAATGGAAGCAAATCTAATAATAAGAAATACTAGTGTAATGGAAGCAAATCTAATAATAACCAGAAACTGAAGTTGTCGTCGACAAAAATGATGTAAGTTAGTAACCTCATTTGGTACTTTAACCTTAACCATAGATTTCTCTTTGTTATATCCTTAGTTACAGTACTTATGAACCGTCAAAATAGTGATAAAATGCTAACCTACAACTTTACCATTGTCTCCGGTTTATTTTACAGTACACACAAAACAGACCTTGCTTAGTTTGGGAACTCTTTTTCTGCTATGGTTGATAAATAAAGAACCCTATAACTGGGCCCCAAGTCTGCTAACACAATCGATTCATAATCGAACAGCAACCGCATAGTAACTGTCACTTTTGACAGATATTGTATGGGATACCTGTCAAAAGTGACAAAAGACATCTGTCAAAAGTGTTAGCAGACTTGGGGCCCAGTTATAGGGTTCTTTGTTTATCAACCATAGCAATGTTTTTTTATATAATTGAATGTAGAAAGTGGTTAACAAGCCGATGTGGACGCAATTATGCGTTCACAACGGTCGCTCGCCGTACCTGGAGCAGTACCCGGCGGCGGGCGGCGGCGCGGCGCTGGCGCACCGGCCCGCCTGGCGAGCCAGCCTGCGCGGCGCGCGCCACGTCAGCGCCAGCGCCGCGCCGCGCCGCGGGGACCAGTACGACTTCCTCATAGACACCGATGACGGCGCCGTCAGGATGCTCGCGCCCGACTGGTATGTGTTTTCTTTTGGAACGAAGTTCCTTATCGCGCGTTACGGAAGAAAAAATTCATACGAAAAATTAAGCAGAAAAGTTGTAACGACCAATTATAAGCATTTTTATAAACGAAAGTATAGTGTACTATATAAAACCTAGAAACATAACGATACCTCGTTCAAAAACATGCCAGTGACATCTATCGCTGACAAAAATAATTGTTATCTTTGTCGTTTGCATTTACATAATGGTCAGTATTTTCGAGACATTGCACAAGTGCATCCGTGGCGTGTTCGGCTGTTAACCGAAATGTTGGTGGTTCGAGCCCACCCGGGGGCAATATATTTTTGTTTCCCAAAATTATTGATTTTTTGTACATAATAAATAATAAAGGAACTTCGTTCCATCCGGGTGTCCCTTGACACCTCTCAAGTTTTTTTTTTTAATTTGGCATCACCATTTTGCCAGTGTCGAGTAATATAAATTATTTCTGTTTTGAGCATATTCACAGGCCCAAAGGTTAGGCCCAAGTAAAATACCCCCCTGTCCCTCAATCAGTAAAGTGATGGATACATTACTGAAAGATTTTTCATGGATTTTAATGAGGAACTGAAAAGCCAGTTTTCGTCACTCTGTTTGAATTACCTACACTCGTGCACTTCACCGAACCCATAATGGTTAATATTCCACTTGTATCACTCACTATAACTCGCAGGAACACTAGTTTTAGATATTAAAACATAACTGACGCCATGACTTTTCATTTTCCCGCCAAAAAAGTCGACTGATATGTGTTACTACTGAAACTTTCAGTTTAGTTGTTTTATCTATACAAATAAATAAAATTGGAGTGTTTATTTGTAATATTAAAATAACCGCTTTTTACTAAGTGCGTTTGGATGTATACACGGTACATATACCGAAACAACTTTTTTTATAATTTTTGTCTGTCTGTCTGTCTGTTTGTTCCGGCTAATCTCTGAAATGGCTGAACCGATTTTGACGGGACTTTCACTGGTAGATAGCTGATGTAACAAGGAGCAACTTAGGCTACTTTTATTTTAGAAAAACTTTTTGTTAAACACCACGCGGACGGAGTGACAGTTACTATGCGGTTGCTGTTCGATTATGAATCGATTGTGTCAGCAGACTTGGGGCCCAGTACATATGTGAAGGATGGTCTGAATGGGTCCGGTCGTGTGGTCTCCGCAGGGAGGCGATGCAGGACTGGGTGACCACGCTGCGCAACACGCTGCACGAGCTGAGGATAGTCCCGCGCGGGGAGAACGTGTACTGCGCCGGCCCCGCGCCCCCCGCCCCCCCCGCCCCGCCCGCGCCCCGCGCCGCCGCGCGCGACCCCACCTCCCCCCTGCCGCCCACGCCCCCCACACCGCCCGACAGGTAACCTAGTGATGTAACGCATGTCTCGATGTTTACACATTGCGATATGGGGTCGAGTCACCTTCGTCCGTAGGAGAATTAAATACCCTCGAGATACCCTACACGTGACCCTGGGTGGTGCCAACCAGGTGACAACTCTACTGGTGGTAGGCTTCGGCCGTGGCTAGTCACCACCCACTGAACAAAGCCATGTCGCCAAGCGGCCTAGCCGTGTTCCGGCATGATGTTCGGTGTTGCCATTCATGGATGGCGGGTCAGATCAGCTGCGCTGCATGTGCCTAGTGAATGTAGCGTCTCGATCTACTGCCGCCTTCCTACCTAGGCAAGTATGCTCCATCGTAGATCTCATCGTCACTCACCATCAGGTGAGATCGAGATCAAATACTTGCCTATAATGTAATAAAAAAAAAAAAGAAAACTTGCAATAGCCTAGAGATAGCAGTAATCGCGCAATATTTGCTTTTAAATCGCTAATTCGTATTACGTAGCGATGCGACGCCATACACATCTGCGATTTGAAAGCAATTATTGCGAGATTATTGCCGTCGCTTTGCTATCGTTAGGCTAGGCAAGATACATAATCAGGGGCCTGGTCGGTCAGTCAACTGATATTGCGAAATTTTATATTTTCAAAGTCAAAGTCAAATAATTTATTTCGTATAGGCCTACGGGGGCACTTACAAATTGTCATTACATTTTTTCCTTAACTCTACAACCGGATCGGAACGCGACCTCAACTGAGAAGATCCGGCAAGAAACTCAGCGGGCTTGTCTTTTTTTTTATCCATTATTTTTACAAAAAAAATTTATTATTAACCCCCAAATTCATAGACAGTTGTAATGGATTGCATGTAACGCCACCGTAACGAACTTTTTAGTGGAAAATGTTGTAAGTTTCTATAAATTAGAGTATTTTGTAAGTGTTTTGACGATTCGTAAGTACTGTGCTTATTTGTCGAGATGAATAAAAAATATTCTGATTCTGATTTGTGGTTAACTATTACCAAAACCCCACTCACATTGAGGAGTGTGGCCGAGGGTAAAGCAACAAGCCCTTCCCCCCCCACCCCCCCCATTATTACCTATTATAATGGTATATTGACTGTTCATAGGAGCTTCAATGGCTTACATAAATATTTGTTTTTGTTTTAAGAGTACCCGGCATTGAATTAACCCCAAACATTCGTACCACACAACCGCAAGACACCACAACTAGACCACAAGAAACCACATCTCGGCAACAAGAAACCACATCTCGGCCGCAAGAAACTACTACTAGACCACAAGAAACCACATCTCGGTCGCAAGAAACTACAACTAGACCACAAGAAACCACATCTCGGTCGCAAGAAACTACAACTAGACCACAAGAAACCACATCTCGGCCGCAAGAAACCACATCTCGACCGCAAGAAACCACATCCCGCCAACAAGAAAGCACAAACGTAGAACCCGAGCCCACACAAACACCACCGGAAAACGAAAACATCGATATATCGAACTGGGAGCCGTTCACATCACTACCCAGCACGAGTCAAAACAATAAATCCGAACCTACAAAGAGAGTCGCCAAAATATGCGGACAGAACATATGTTTGGACGATTCGATATTCAAACGCACTAGTGATGGGGTCGATAGTGACGATGAATTCTTCGCGGGTATCGATAAGGAGTCGATTATCGATTTTGAAACAAACGGTTATAAGCAGAGGTTGGTGGTTAGCGATGAGAAGTCCGGTTCAGCAGAAGGAAGTTTAAGGTACCTGTACATAATAATAATAATATCGCCAGACGAACGGTACGGTCCCATACTAAGCGACGCTTGTATTATGGGTACCGTACAGTGGACTGAGGGCGAACTCAGTATATAATACTTAATTATACTAGCCATTTTAATGTCCTACTGTTGGTCACGGGCCTCCCCTCAATGCGAGGGGGATTAGGCCATAGTCCACCACGCTGGCCCAGTGCGGGTTGGAGACTTCACACATCTTTCGAGGGATTCTCTATAACATGGATGCTGTTTACACAAAGTTTGCCTCGTGTGGCTTAGCGGTCGGTTTGAACGCGGCTGATACGGGTAACGGTTGGTGTTAGAATTTAGTCGACGACCTAATTAGCGCAGTTGATTGTGACGCTGCGCTCTGTACCGAGGGTCCCGGGTTCGAATCCTGGTACGGACATACCTTGGGTGATGAGCACGAATGTTTGTACCCGAGTCATGGCTGTTTAATATGTATATAAGTATACTCGGTGACCGCTAGGCCATTGATAATTTATTTTTATTTCTTTCACAGCAAACAGGGAATTAATATTACAGTCATACAAGTCTCCAATAAGGAACCCCCCCACACTGCTATCCCTATATTAGGCCCGGAAACCGACGTTTTCGACTTCGACTTCAAACAAAACCTCACCATAAACGATACAGCCAATCCATCGTTCGTAAACATAGTTAACACCGAACGCAACGACTATGGAACCACATTTAGTAATGATTCCGACTATGGCCACCTCAGTCTGACCACAACTGTCAATTTAAATGGACCGACTAATCCGACTATTAGTCAGAATCCGACTAGCGAAGAGTTGTACGAGCGACTTTGCTTAGCATCGACATCGAGTGTCAAGCCCTCCCCTAGAGCCGTTAAAAAGGTTAAAAGTATCGATAAAAATAGAAAATCCTCGTTGCCGAACCTAGATGTGAACGATACAAATTACGAATATTTATTCTTGAGCAATAATAATACAAATTTGGCTAACAATTCTGGGAACTTAGCTAGTAATACTAATGACTTAGCTAAGTCTGGTAATCTTTCTTGTCATTTGGGAAGCAGTAATTCAACTAATAATCCATGTTCAACTAATTCAACTAGCTTACCAAGTAACTCAAGGTGTCCAACCAGTGATTCCAGAAATTTATCAAACACTTCGAGTAATTTAGCGAATACTTCCAGAAATTTATCAAATAATTCGAGTAATTTAGCGAACACTTCCAGAAATTTATCAAATAATTCGAGTAATTCAGCGAACACTTCCAGAAATTTAGCAAAAAATTCAACAAATTTAGCAAATAATTCGAGTAATTTAGCGAACGAGGTCAATTCGAACGGTGATACGCATAGAGTCCAAATTAGTTCAGCAGCTACAGATCCTATTACTAGGGTGACATCGGTGGAAAGATCCCGAAGTCAGAATGCATACGATGCGTCCCCGAGAGTGAGGGAGACAGAGAATATAATCAGAAGAGTACAAGACAATAGTCCGAAACGAGAAACAAAGAACGGTTAGTTTGAAATAATTTTCTATTATATTTAAATTAAATATTTTATATTATTATGAAGCAGTGATAGCCAAGTTGGTAGAACGCTTGCCTCGGTAACTAGGATCGCAGGTTCAAACCCCGGCTCGCACCTCTGGGATTTCTGGATTTCATGTGCGAATCTCATTTTCAACCACGATTATCACTTGCTAAGCGGTGAAGGAAAACATCGCGAGGAAACCTGCATGTCTGAGAGACCCTCTCGAAAGATGTGTGAAGTCCGCCAACCCGCACTGGGCCAGCGTGGTGGACTATGGCCTAACCCCCCTCGCATTGAGGGGAGGCCCGTGTCCGGCAGTGGAACATTAAAAGGGGCTGGTATTTTTTTTTTTATAAATTAATTACATTAGGTTTTACACATTTAAACCCACTTATAATATGGACCCCTGTACCAAGTTGTATCCAAATCAATCTTAAGTTATTTGTAATTCTTTTAAATGGAAATCGACTACAAAATATATAGCCACTTATGCCAGTGTCAAGTAAAATAAACTATGCCTTTCTTTCCTAGACTATGAAAGTGTTGGCTAAAAAATAAGTAAAAGTACATATGTATTCTTTCCACTTAGGGAGCGTTCAAGTGTTACGTAACGAATTTGGGGGTGGGGGGGGGGGGGGGGTCTTCTGAAACGTTACGATGCGTAACAGGGGCCGGAGGAGGGGGGGGGTTTGAACTACGCGTTACGTAACATTGTTTTAACCCTTCAAAACGGTCGCGTAGAGATTTTACGTTTTACTAGGGGTGAGGGGGAGGGGGTAAAGAGAAACGTCACGGCGCGTTGCATGGGGGGAGGAGGGGGGGTTTAAAAATCTCCAAAAATTGCTATAATGTTGCCTCATAGAGACAATGGTTGGCTCAGAATAGACAATAATTTCAGATAAGACAGAACAGGGTCCCCCCAAGCCGATCTGGAGGCGAGGACTCACCGAGCTATCGATACTGACGAGGATACGCTCCATAGCGCAGCCGAAGCGGCCGGAGAGCCCCGCGCGGAACGACAACGAGGTCCAAGATAGGTACGTTCGTATTACTACTAGCTGCGCCCCGCGGTGTTACCCGACATTGAAAAGTATGAAAAATTCAAACAAGTCTATACCACGGGAACTATACATTTTACCGGGATTCAAAGTAGCCTATGTGCTATTCCAGACTATAATCTATCACTGTGCCAAATTTCATCCAGATCCGTTCAGCCGTTCTGGCGTGATTGAGTCACAAACATTCATCCATCCAAACGTTCACATCTATACATATAAATAAAATTGGAGTGTCTGTTTGTAATATTATAATAACCGCTTTTTACTAAGTGCATTTGGATGTATACACGTTACCTATACCGAAACAACCTTTTTTACCATTTTTGTCTGTCTGTCTGACTGTCTGTCCGTCTGTCTGTCTGTCTGTCCGTCTGTCTGTCTGTTTGTTCCGGCTAATCTCTGAAATGGCTGGACCGATTTTGACGGGACTTTCACTGGCAGATAGCTGATGTAACAAGGAGTAACTTAGGCTACTTTTATTTTAGAAAAAAAAATAGGATCTCACGAAAAAAAATTAAAACCAATGTTGCAGCGCAGCGCCTGATTAAGTTTGATAGCAACAACCTGCAATGCGTCCCGCGGGCTCAGATCGCGCAAGCAGGCTGTTGTCAACTGTTGTCTTTGTTAAATACCACGCGGACGAAGTCGCGGGCAACAGCTAGTTTATAATATTAGTGGGATGGATATATCTATAAATACATGGAGCCATATATACAAGACCCCGACAATAACCGTCGGGGCATAGCGGCCGCCCCGCCAGGCATACCATCTAGGCCCCAAGTCTGCTAGCACAGTCGATTCACAATCGAACAGCAACCGCATAGTAACTGACACTTTTGACAGATATTGTACGGGATATCTGTCAAAAGTGACAGTTACTATGCGGTTGCTGTTCGATTGTGAATCGATTGTGTTAGCAGACTTGGGACGCTGCGTGGCTGGAAGATCTTCCATCTCCGCTAAACTGGTATGTCATATAACATTTTAGACGGCCTGATTAGAGCATTGGTAGTGACTCTGCTTTCTGCGCCGAGGGTCCCGGGTTCGAATCCTGGTAGGGACACAAGCTTTGTGTGATGAGCACGAATGTTTGTACCCGAGTCATGGATGTTTAATATGTATATAAGTATTATATACTGAGTTCGCCCTCAGTCCATTGTACGGTACCCACAACACAAGCGTTGCTTAGTGTGGGACCGTATAGTTGGTGTGGTCGTATGGCGATATTTATTATTATTAATATATTTATTGTGCTTGTAGAAGTCCCACGGTGACGTCTCCAGTGAAAATAGTCCACAGGTCGCGGCCCGACGCCAGAGCGGACTCCGCCAGGAGACGAAGCAACTCGCTCAGCAACGGTGAGCTAAAATAAACCCTCGAACATGTGTTCATAACGATTATAATCGTTCAAACCAATTATCCGTAGATATAATTGATAGATGTAGGCCAGCCTTTCCCAAAGTGGACGATAACGCCCCCTTGTGAGCGCTGCAGGCCTAAAGGGGGGCGTTGTGTAGAGGTTTAAAATAATTAATCTTATTTGAAGTTATAGTGGTTTTTAAGTAGGTGTAAAAATGGGGGCGCTAAAAAATAATTCATTCTCAAAGTGGGCAGTAGACAAATAAGTTTGGGAACCCTCGGTTTAAAGGACAGTATATCCTTTCTGTATCACCCTGTATCCTACGGATCATTAAACAAATGGGGGAAGAGGAACCCACCACTGACCCTTCGCTTGTCAACTTTTCCAATTATAAACTTGGCTTTTCAAGTTCTCCCAAGATGTCCTTTTTTTTTATTACGATATAGGCAAGTATTTGATCTCGATCTCATCTGATGGTAAGTGACGATGAGATCTACGATGCAGCATACTTGCCTAGGTAGGAAGGCGGCAGTAGATCGAGACGCTACATTCACTAGGCACATGCAGCGCAGCTGATCTGACCCGCCATCCATGAATGGCAACACCGAACATCATGCCGGAACACGGCTAGGCCGCTTGGCGACATGGCTTTGTTCAGTGGGTGGTGACTAGCCACGGCCGAAGCCTACCACCAGTAGAGTTGTCACCTGGTTGGCACCACCCAGGGTCACGTGTAGGGTGTCTCGAGGGTATTTAATTCTCCTACGGACGAAGGTGACTCGACCCCAAAATTGACCGGACTGTGTGACAGTACAGTGAACAGGGACCTTCTAGGCAAGTATGCTCCATCGTAGATCTCATCGTCACTTACCATCAGGTGAGATCGAGATCAAATACTTGCCTATAATGTAATAAAAAAAAAATTGACCAAGATGGGCTATAATGTGATGCCCCCCCCCCCAGGCTTGTCGCCCCCCCCCGCGCTGCAGCCGCTGCGCGCGCGCCAGGCGGCGGAACTGCGCGCCGAGCAACGCCGGGGCGCCGCGCTAGTCGCGGACGTTCCCACCAGACTGCCCCCTCCAGTCTTCGTCGACTACAACAAGCAAGTCTGGTGAGTGTTGCCAACACTATTTGCTTCTACCTTCATCGTGCGAACTGCCAAGGAATGAAACTCGCTACCGGCGTCTTTGTTCCCCGTTGACTATAATCTGGTTGTTTTCAAGTCGAGAGTGAACAGGCGCCTTCTAGGCAAGTATGCTCCATCGTAGATCTCATCGTCACTTACCATCAGATGAGATCGAGATCAAATACTTGCCTATAATGTATAAAAAAAAATAAAAAAAAAAACTTTTTATTAATTAAACATGTATATAAGGTGTAACAATAAATAGTGTAAAATATTTTATGGAGTCCCACGCTGGGCTGTGAAGGTCACGTCGCGTTCCCGAAATTTTTTTTTTTTTTTTAATTTGTATTTGCCATCGTAATCTATACATATAAATAAAATTGGAGTGTCTGTTTGTAATATTAAAATAACCGCTTTTTAATAAGTGCATTTGGATGTATACACGTTACCTATACCGAAACAACATTTTTTAAAATTTTTGTCAGTCTGTCTGTCTGTCTGTCCGTCTGTCTGTCTGTCTGTCTGTCTGTCTGTCTGTTTGTTCCGGGTAATCTCTGAAATGGCTGGACCGATTTTGACGGGACTTTCACTGGCAGATAGCTGATGTAACAAGGAGTAACTTAGGCTACTTTTATTTTAGAAAAAAAAAAATAGGATCTCACGAAAAAAAATTAAAACCAATGTTGCAGCGCAGCGCCTGATTAAGTTTGATAGCAACAACCTGCAATGCGTCCCGCGGGCTCAGAATGGGCGAGCAGGCTGTTGTCAACGGTTGTCTTTGTTAAATACCACGCGGACGAAGTCGCGGGCAACAGCTAGTTTGTAATAATTATGCAGAATAATAATGATAATAAAAAATAAAATTAAAAAAAAACACTACATACCAAATGCGCGCTAACACGGTACTGCCTCGCTTCCACACAGAAATGTGAGGACCTCACAGAAAATCAATCTATACAAATAAATACAATTGAAGTGTCTGTTTGTAATATTAAAATAACCGCTTTTTACTAAGTGCATTTGGATGTATACACGTTACCTATACCGAAACAACATTTTCACAATTTTGTCTCTGTCCGTCTATCTGTTCCGGCTAATCTCGCTGGACCGATTTTGACGGGACTTTCGGTGGCAGATAGCTGATGAAACAAGGAGTAAATTAGGCTACTTTATTTTAGAAAAAGAAATAGGATCTCATGAAAAAAAATTAAAACCAAGGTTGCAGCGCTGCGCCTGATTAAGTTTGATAGCAACAACCTGCAATGCGTCCCGCGGGATCAGAACGCGCGAGCAGGCTGTTGCCAACGGTTGTCTTTGTTAAATACCACGCGGACAAAGTCGCGGGTAGCAGCTAGTTATAACTACAAACGAAGTGCGCGGTAAAACGGTGCTGTCTCGCTTTCTCACAGAACAATGGAGCCTTGTGTTGTAATCGCGTTACTTACAATACGTTGCGCGCTCAAAATTGAAAATATCATTGTTATCCATGACTTTAATATTTACATATTTGTATATATATATATATATATGTATTTAATTTATTTTATTTATTTAATATGTATAACTAGCTGCGCCCGGCGGTGTACACCCGCTATAAAAAGTATGAAAAAATTAAAACATCTATCCCACGGGAACCATACATTTTACCGGGATAATAAGTAGCCTATGCGCTATTCCAGACTATAATCTAGCTCTGTGCCAAATTTCATCCAGATCCGTTCAGCCGTTCGGGCGTGAAAGAGTAACAAACATCCATCCATCTATCCATCCATCCAAACTTTCACATTTATAATATTAGTATAGATAGTATAGATTAGTATAGATATAGATTTATGATTTTTAATGACATACATGTTTTCTATAATCTTGTTATTATGTATTAAATGTAACGTGTACCCAAACTTTTCGTTGCCATGTCCCCGTATTCAGAGATGTTGTTGTGTGTCCAGGGTGTCCCGGTGGGGCGGGGGCGGGGGCGGGGGCGGGTCGCGCTGGGGCGGGCGGTGCGGGGACCGCGTGCGCGCGGTGCGGGGCGTACCGCCGCGGGACGCCGCCCACGCCGCGCAGCTGCTGGCCGCCGCGCGGGGGAGCCTGGTCCGTACACCGCACATATACTATGTAGGGGGAGGGGGGGCGGTGCGGGGCCCGTAGCAGTACTCTACTCATACTATGTGGGGGGGACCCTCGTCAGTACACCACACATACTATATCGCGAGGCTGAACTAAGCTAACATGGAGCCAGGGATTCTTTTGAGGATAGGGGGGGGGCAGACAATAAACAACAATTAAATGCTCCGGGGAGGTTGAACTCTGGACCAGAGTCCAACAAACAACAACGACGAACTTCAGGGTGTGAACTAGACTAGAGACAACAAGCAACAACAAAACACTTGTTGCGTTCTGCACCACAGACAATAAGCAACAAAAACTCGCTTCGAAATGTTAATATATTTGGTTTGGTTGTGTTATTAAGCCTAATAAAAAGAACAACCATAGAGTTTCTTGCCCGTTATTCCCCATACGACGGACGTTTTAAACGGACGGTAAATCCTTACATTTTATGATATTTATGACTATATATATTTATGACTATATATATTTAAGGTTTGCTTAAAAAAACACCTAAAGCGATACAACACCATAAAGTTAGTAAAAGTAGTGGTTTTTACAAACCTTATGGTATTGTATCGGATTAGGTACTTTTTTAAGCAAACTTAATACATCGAGACATCCAATGCAGAATGTTAATATCGCAAAACACTAAATTACATGGTAAAGATGTCCAAATTTTTCGTAAAAAAATAAAAACCATTGACATTTTGAGTTTCGCGCCCTGACCCTGAGCTTCCCCCTTAATTGATTAAAACATATTCTGATTCTGAGACTTAGATTCTATCAGATTAATTTATTTTTCAAAAAAAAATTTTTGTTTGATGTCAAAATTATCTTACACATCTTCATAATAATCGTCTGTCTACATCCTGTATAATAAATAATTATTTTAATATTTTTTCAGGTGGACATCTTGTTCAATAGAGTGCCGCTCGGGAACATTTACGTGATCAACAAGAGGGAACAAGACAGTCTGGGTAAGCTTGCTACACTTTTGTTCCCAACGAACACACCAACAGGGCCCCAAGTGTGCTGACACAATCGATTCATAATCGAACTAAGGAATCGAATTAAGGATTTTATCGCGTTTATATTTTGATTTTTACGTTCCCGACGTTTCGGCTGCTTTACAGCAACCATGGTCGCGGGAGGACTGAGGTGGTTGACGTCCTGGTGTCATAGTTTGAGACGGGGTACCCTCATATTTAATTGTTACTTGTGGTGTGCGATAAAATCCTTGAAAATTTGTTTTATTTCAATGTGTAGTATTCGCGTGAATATAAGAAATCAATATTAAAATTTGTTTTCTTTCAATAATCAGCTGTGTGTGTTGTCCAGGCATAAAGTTGGATGGGGAGTGCAACATAGTGCAGGTAGAGGGGGAGTCGGCGGCGGGGCGGGCCGGCCTGCCGCCGCCGGGCCGGTGGGCCGTCACCGAGGTCAACAACAGGCCCATCAACCTGCTCAAGGTATATATATAAATAAATATCGCCATACGAACACACCAACTATACGGTCCCACTTTAAGCTTAACGCTTGTGTTATGTGTACCGTACAATGGACTGAGGGCGAACTCAGTATATAATACTTATATACATATTAAACATCCATGACTCGGGTACAAACATTCGTGCTCATCACACAAAGTGCGTCCCTACCAGGATTCGAACCCGGGACCCTCGGCGCAGAAAGCAGAGTCACTACCAACTGCGCTAATCTAATCAGGGCTCCAAGTCTGCTAGCACAATCGATTCATAATCGAACAGCAACCGCATATTAACTGTCACTTTTTACAGATATCCCATACAACATCTGTCAAAAGTGACAGTTACTATACAAATAAATAAAATTGGAGTGTCTGTTTGTAATATTAAAATAACCGCTTTTTACAAATGCATTTGGATGTATACACGGTACCTATAAAGCTTTGGTTAAATCTAATAATAATAATACCAGTCCTCTTAATGTCTCACTGCTGGGCACGGGCCTCCCCTCAATGCGAGGGGGATTAGGCCATAGTCCACCACGCTGGCCCAGTGCGGGTTGGCGGACTTCACACGACATTCGAGGGGTTCTCTCAGACATGCAGGTTTCCTCGCGATGTTTTCCTTCACCGTTTAGCAAGTGATGATCGTGGTTGGAAATGAGATTCGCACATGAAATCCCAGAGGTGCGAGCCGGGGTTTGAACCTGCGATCCTCGTTACCGAGGCGAGCGTTCTACCAACTTGGCTGTCACTTTACTATATTAATAACTAGCTGCGCCCGGCGGTGTTACCCGCGATAAAAAGTATGAAAAATTAAAACATCTATCCCACGGGAACCATACATTTTACCGGGATAAAAAGTAGCCTATGTGCTATTCCAGACTATAATCTATCTCTGTGCCAAATTTCATCCAGATCCCTTCAGCCGTTCGGGCGTGAAAGAGAAACAAACATCCATCCATCCAAGCTTTCACATTTATAATATTAGTATAGATATATTTTGTCTCTATTCAAGGGCGGTGAGGAAGACATGAACAGGCTTAGCATGCACGGATCCGAGGTCTCCATACTGATCCAGCCCTCGCCTCTAGTCAAGAAACTGCGCGCCGCGCTCAAGTCAAACAAGACTCTATTGGGACTCAGATAAGAATCACATTTCAGTTAACAACGGATACTGAGTAGCTGGGTTTCAAAGGAAACTGCACCTTATTTGTATCGTGATAAGGTTCAATTTCATTTGACACGTGACATATATGGCCTACATGAAATTTTTAATAGGATCGAGCATTTGATCTTGAATGGAAACAGTACCGTGTTTGTACTGTGATAAGGTTCAATTTCGTTTGACTAGTGATTTGCTCTTAATAAATAATTATTTTGAATGTGACCAAGAAATTATGCTTTGAAGCAAACAGTGCCGTATTGGTATTGCGATAAGATCTGATTTTATTTGGCTCGGTTAATGAAACATTTGTAGAACGGTTCAGGCTGTTAGGTCTCGAATAAGCTTAGATTGTTTTTTTGTAACATAATATAGTATAGCCAATGTATTCTACGCTAATTAAGACTCTATTGGGACTGAGATAAGACATAATTTTGTATTTACACGTTTTGTAGTAGATAATTGACGGCGAATACGAATCGGGAACAAATATGTGAGTCAATATTTTTGTATGCAGCGCGCGAGCGAGACGACGCGAAACTGAGAGAAACTTAAAAAAAAAATTTTTTTTTTTCATATTGATTTCTTATATTTACGCGAATACTACACATTGAAATAAAACTATTTTTTTTCGTTTCTAACTATGACACCAGGACGTCAACCACCTCAGTCCTCCCGTGACCATGGTTGCTGTAAAGCAGCCGAAACGTCGGGAACGTAAAAACGAAAAATAAACGCGATAAAATCCTTAAAAAAAAAAAAAAAAAAAATAGTTTTATTTCAATTTTTTTTTCATTAACAATTAGTAATATATATATAAATATTTTCATTGCAATATTGTGATTTTCTTGAATCTAACAATTATAGGGCGCTTCATTTTGAGCTCGCGCTGCGATGCATAGGCGGCGTCTTAGGAATATGTAAAAAAATATACACGTATACCACTGTACACACTTGTAAGGGGCACGGTAACGAATACTTTGTGTAAAGGTTACACTAAATGCCTAGAATAAAATTATAAAAATCATTTATGTTCAAATCATGGGTTACAAATGTTGTTGTTGAGCGCGCAATGTATAGTAAACAACGCGATCGCAACAGAACGCTTCGCGCGGTACCCGACGCGTGCGAGTCACTAGCGCGCACAAGCGTATCGAGTTTTAATATACATTGCAGTTTTACGCCTAAATTGGTAATTATGTTTTATTTAAATTGGCGTTGGGATTGGCTTCTAGTAAGATTTCAAGCTAAAATCAAATTAAAATTACTCAAAAAAAATGCGTGTAACTCATAAAAAAATCGACGGAAAATTCCATCTCCGGGTGGTTCAGAATCACGAGTTGAATCCACGGTATCAGTTTTCGTTGCGAACCCACTTAGGGAGCGTTCAAATATTACGTGAAGCAAACAATTTTTGGACATTTTTAGACCCCCCCTCCCCCATGTAACGCGCCGTAACGTTCCCCCCCCCCCCCCTCTAGTAAAACGTAAAATCTCTACGCGACCGTTCTGAAGGGTTAAAACAATGTTACGTAACGCGTACTTCAAAGCCCCCCCCCCCCCCCCCCCGCCCCTGTAACGCATCGTAACGTTTCAGAAGACCCCCCCCCCCCCAAATTCGTTACGTAATACTTGAACGCTCCCTTACGTCCCTGTATAATGTAGCTCGTCCATTTTGTTAACAATAATGCGAGATCTCGTAATGAATGTAATTACATATAATAATTAACCTTCGTATTTATTGGTGAATAATTTTAGATGTTATTTTTAATAATTTTAAATTAATTATACAACGGTAGGTACCGCTTAGTTAAATATGGAGTTTTTTTTTTATTACATTATCGGCAAGTATTTGATCTCGATCTCACCCGATGGTAAGTGACGATGAGATCTACGATGGAGCATACTTGCCTAGGTAGGAAGGCGGCAGTAGATCGAGACGCTACATTCACTAGGCACATGCAGCGCAGCTGATCTGACCCGCCATCCATGAATGGCAACACCGAACATCATGCCGGAACACGGCTAGGCCGCTTGGCGACATGGCTTTGTTCAGTGGGTGGTGACTAGCCACGGCCGAAGCCTACCACCAGTAGAGTTGTCACCTGGTTGGCACCACCCAGGGTCACGTGTAGGGTATCTCGAGGGTACTTAATTCTCCTACGGACGAAGGTGACTCGACCCCAAGTTTTGATCTCAAGACCTCGAGTTTTGATCACCAATCTGAAAAATATTTTGAACCATTGTTTCTAATCTCGTTGCTATGTATAAAAAAATACGCTCTGATAGCCAAGTTGGTAGAACCCCATGTAAATGAATTTATTCCCCCATCTCCATTCTATCGTCGTTCGACAAGACGCACGGGCCCGCAGTCCGCTAACACAATCGATTCATAATCGAACAGCAACCGCATAGTAACTGTCACTTTTGACAAATATTGTTAGACTTCTTGTTAGTTAAATTACTCAGAACACTTTTTAAAACCAAAGGATGCCAAGGGGGCGCCAAAAAGAGAGAGAAAACCATAGAGAAGATTACATAGAACATGTTTCATAGAATATTGTCCAATCATATCTGTCAAAAGTGACAGTTACTATGCGGTTGCTGTTCGATTATGAATCGATTGTGTTAGCAGACTTGGGGCCCTGCGCGGTTGGCTAGTATGCCTCGAGATTGGCCGATCTATATAAAAGTCAACTCGAAAAAACTTCATATTTCATATTTTTTACTGGTGGTAGGCTTCGGCCGTGGCTAGTCACCACCCACTGAACAAAGCCATGTCGCCAAGCGGCCTAGCCGTGTTCCGGCATGATGTTCGGTGTTGCCATTCATGGATGGCGGGTCAGATCAGCTGCGCTGCATGTGCCTAGTGAATGTAGCGTCTCGATCTACTGCCGCCTTCCTACCTAGGCAAGTATGCTCCATCGTAGATCTCATCGTCACTTACCATCAGGTGAGGTCGAGATTCAATACTTGCCTATAATGTAATAAAAAAAATTAACGCTGATATACTTGAGGCATTATGTTTAGTCTCTTGAGTTGTTTATTATTGTGATTTTAACATTAATTATACATAATATTATACACATATCTTATTGTGATCAACTTCTGTAATAAGGAATACATTTTTAAAGATATACTTTTGTTTTATTTATGCCCCGGTCTGGGTGTTACCTGGATTGCCCCATGTCATTCGACACTGGGCCCGGTCAAGTCGCTCAAGGGTTACCCCATTAATCGGGATTCCCCGAAAATTGTACTTACCCAACGAAAGACTGTTCTAATGACGTGGCTTTCCCTTATGAAGGGGTTTTGGCGATAGATGTCGCTTATATAAATTAGCACGCGGTGTTAAGATGTTTGAGTCTTTCATGTACTCTCTCGAGATCATTTTGATAGTAAGCAATATATCTACGCACCTCACATACTCTAGTGTTTTATTACATAGTAAACCTAGAGGTAGGACCCCTTGGGATCTATACCGGCGTACAACTATATTGCAGAGTGCTGCCCACCACTCCGAGGATAACGGGCCTGATGGTTGATAATTAAACAGGTGTTTTACAAATAATACTATATTCATAACATTACATAACTAGCTGCATGTAGAAAATCGCCTTTTACATTCATTACCAATTACGTACATATGTTATGTCGTGTTTATTAATTCCGTTACTTAGACGAAGAAATAATTTCGACGGAATGTTTGAAGGAAGTGCTGATGAGTATATATTTATTCATTTGTAATGTTGCTAGGTTGTTGTCTGGGCCCCAAGTCTGCTTACACAATCGATTCATAATCGAACAGCAACCGCATAGTACCTGCCACTTTGACAGATATTGTACGGGATATCTGTCATAAGTGACAGTTATTATGCGGTTGCTGTTCGATTATGAATCGATTGTGTTAGCAGACTTGGGGCCCTGGTCACATGGCGTTGATTATCAATGTACCTACAACAAGCTCAATAATATGTACCTATTATCATGTAATATTTTAACAACGGTGTTACCGGCTCAAGATAGAATTCCAAGGTCGATAAAAATAAACTATTTTTGAAAGAGTAACCACAGTTTCCCGGCCGGCTCTTCTCAGTGGAACCAACATTCCGAATCGTTGGTAACTTCTGACTATTCGTGAGTGCTCTTTCGCCAGTACTACACAGATCGGCTTGGTTATTGGGCTCCAATGTGTTGTTTTCGACATTCCATCGATATTATTTCTTCGTATGAAGTTACAATTATCAATAAAAAATTGATCGTGCTCTGTATTATATATTTTTTTATTCTAATGAAACTTATTTGCGTTATATAAAAAATATACTTAAGGGGGAAGCTCAGGGTCAGGGCGCGAAATTAAAAATGTCAATGGTTTTAATTTTTTTACGAAAAATTTGGACATCTTTACGATGTAATTTAGTGTTTTGCGATATTAGCATTCTGCATTGGATGTCTCGATGTATTAAGTTTGCTTAAAAAAATACCTAATCCGATACAATACCATAAGGTTTGTAAAAACCGCTACTTTTACTAACTTTATGGTGTTGTATCGCTTTAGGTATTTTTTTAAGCAAACTTAATACATCGAGACATCCAATGCAGAATGCTAATATCGCAAAACACTAAATTACGTAAAGATGTCCAAATTTTTCGTAAAAAAATAAAAACCATTGACATTTTGAATTTCGCGCCCTGACCCTGAGCTTCCACCTTAGTTTAAACCAATATAAAAGATACATAACTAAACTACCCATGCCGCTTACACATTATAATTATAATGTTTACATAATATGGTCTTGTAATTAATATTAGCACTGGTGAAGCAAAGGTTCTAAAGGGCTAGTACCTAGTACCGTAAAATATATAGAAACTTTGAAGACAGTCTTTTCGGCGGGAAAGTGAAGAGCGAAGTTCTAAGTTGTCGTTGAAGTGATTTTATTTTCCAAACAAATATGTGTTACTTTAAATTATAATGTAAAATATTGGTGCGATAACAACAGTGCATAAATGTATACAATTAATATGGAATAATGAAACTTGACTTTCAAGTTCTTAAGTACTCAGTATACACTAATATACTTAAATTATAATAGCATAATAGGTTAATAATATGCTATGGGCTTATAGATAAGCAGGATACAAAACAAAATCGAGTTGGTGAGCCTATTTCATGAAGTCTGTAATGTATGTTTTAATTGTAAAAAATCAAAGCTTAATACCTAGTAATATATTTCAAGTAATTTCCGTATAGATTTGGAAGTCAGCCTTCATTATAATTTTATAATAATACCTATAAATGTGCTAGAAACGATATATTTAAAATCATGATCTTAAAAGTCTCTCAAGGCTCATGTCTAGAGCTCGTACAAGCATTTCATTGCGCTAAATTGTATGGTAATGATATGACAGGGCCCCAAGCCTGCCAACACAATCGATTCATAATCGAACAGCAACCGCATAGTAACTGTCACTTTTGACATATATTGTATGGGCTATCTGTCAAAAGTGACAGTTACTATGCGGTTGCTGTTCGATTATGAATCGATTGTGTTAGCAGACTTGGGGCCTAGGTCGATATTATTAAATTACCACACAATTTGGCGTCATGACTCAAGCGTCATTTTCGACATTACGCCTTTCCCAAACCCTCCTTATTCATTTCGACTATTCTCCTTCGTCTATGAATGAGCGGCACGAGGCCCCATAGCGACGCGCCAAATATCAATATGAAACCTAGCGTCACAAATAGTGGATTATAGGAATTAGTATACTCGAACCAGAAACCGCATATCGGCGGCCCTATCAGCTGTAATATTCCGTTAGCGAACAAACTTATACCGTAAGATGACATCAGACGCTCAGTACCGAGCATTTCTGTCATCACCAGAGCGGTGACACCGACGTTAATACCAGAAGCGAACCCGAATATTGAGCATAAAGCGCTGACCGCTAAATAACTACTGACCAACGGTATAAACGCCAAACTAATGCCAGATACTAACAGACCGAAAATAAAAAAGTATCGCTTAGGCGTCAAAATAACATCAGATAGTGCTGACCCCCCGATTCTACCGACCAAGTCGAGTGCAGATATTATCGATAGCAGGTACGCCCCTCGAGTCCTATCGAAGCCGCATTCATCCGCGTAAAACGGTACAAGAATAATGAAGTTTGTGAACGAAATGGCGCAAGTACAGTTGGATATTAATATGACAAGATATATCGGGTCTTTGAGTAATTGAATATCGAAATATTTGCTTGGCTTTTTCTTGGGTGCATTTTTCTTTCTCTTCTTCAAGCGAGACACGACAGACTTCAATGTTACATGAGAAGCGAACTCGCTGGGTTTCTCGAAGGCCGACAATGTCGATCCGTGGAATGGTGTCGACATATATTGACAACTTGTCGAAAGGCTCAGTTTAGACGTTTTAGACAGTGTTAATCTCTTACCGAACGTGTCATGAGAGCTGACACGGGAGCTCCTGCCTTCTGGTACGGATTCAAGTAAGGACGGATTACTTGGAAGGTGGCTTTTACTTGAGATGTGGTGAAGGCCGTGTCTGGACGACACTGGGGTGGTTTTTCTGATCTTATCGTCGCAAGCGGCGACTTGCGCGCCACTGGCTGACCTTACAAAGTCTCTGTTGGGTGATCTCTCTTGCAAACTTAGGCTGGACTTGTGGGAATTGTTGTGGTGTATGTCGCCAACGGCTGGTTCCTCTGGAGTGAAGGTAGTCTTCGGATGAGCGGGGATTTCGATGTCCCCGGCGTCTTCTTCTATGAACGGTTCCAACTGGAAATAAAATAATAACTTATATTTCTACTATCTGACTAGTATCGTCTCGACTGCACTGCGCCGCACTTCATTGGCTGAGTTCATTGGTCTAAAGCCAAACATGCGCATACATTGGCACGTCTACAAACGTCATATTACATATGTAGTGAATAATACGTGGTTTCAAAGCGACCATTGTATGGGGTGCCAGGAAGAATGGATTGCTGATGGATGGATGGATTTAGGACCTCCAGTCAGCTAACACAATCGATTCATAATCGAACAGCAACCGCATAGTAACTGTCACTTTTGACAGATATTGAAGGGGATATCTGTCAAAAGTGACAGTTACTATGCGGTTGCTGTTCGATTATGAATCGATTGTGTTAGCAGACGTGGGGCCCAGGTGTCTATAAGCTTTTTATTTTCAAATCGCTTAAGCTATGACCTCAAATTGAAATATTTTTTACTGCTACCGATTAATACCCAACAAGTCGGAGAAACCGGTAGTATTGAACCGGTTATGTTGAACGATATTAACCGGACACTGGTGTGAAATGAATGTTACGTTGACGTCAGTAAATGTAAGCTTTGTTATTGGTTAGACAAGCAAACGATTTGAGGCAGGGAGGGTCAAATTAATCGGTTAATTTGAGGTATTTAACCGGTTTTACTGTACACATAACATATTAGGTTCGAGTATTTATGCTATGGTGGTGAGAAAATTAGCCAATTGACACGTTATCGATTAGCCCAGGGTTCCCTGGACGTGGAAACTTACTCAAATGTTACCGATTCATGATTTATATTACTATATTTAACCGATGTTTTCACGATACTAACCGGTATTTGTTGATCAGTTCAGAAGCCTGGATGGATGTATTTATTTTCGACGTTAGTGTGGTCATAAAGAAAGTCTGGTCAAACACGAGGCTCTAAATTCGATTCCCAGTTTCATTCGGATTTTTACGGTAAATGACGATGCGCTTGCCCTGTAATCGGTTACATACCTGCTTCGGCACCTTTAAGGTCATTTGCGCATGGCAATACCACGGCTCTGCACCTGAATTAGATACCTAATATTTATAGTACTCTTGGCCATATCCATAGTAGACTAGTCAACTACGCAGAAGTTATTAGTGTGCAAGCGCAGGTATACTCGGTCTTCCCTTACTCTCAAAGTCCAATGGGATGATAACGACACGACTCAGGACCGACGGCTCTACGTGCTCTCCGAAACACGTATATTACAATTGGATGTAATATCATCCCAGTGTAATATGGCTTCTCCGCCTAAAAGTACCGTCATTACAGGACCCCGAGTCTGCTAACACAATCGACTCATAATCGAACAGCAGCCGCATAGTAACTGTCACTTTTGACACATATCCCATACAATATCTGCCAAAGTGACAGTTACTATGCGGTTGCTGTTCGATTATTAATCGATTGTGTTAGCAGACTCGGGGCCCTGGTCAATATCGTAAACCAATAAAACACATGATCCGTACAAATAATATTTTATTTACGAAATTACATACATTAAGAGTAATTAAGGCAGATTTGATTTTAATTAATTAACTATAACATTTTCAATCATGATTATCTCTTGCTAAACGGTGAAGGGAAACATCGCGAGGGAACCTGCATGTCTGAGAGAACCCCTCGGAAGACGTGTGCAGTCCGCCAACCCACACTGGGCCAGCGTGGTGGACTGTGGCCTAATCCCCCTCGCATCGAGGGGAGGTTCGTAGAGCAATATTTATAATTAGCTAATGAATTAAACGACATGGCACCGTTGAACAATTGACAATTGTAATGTTCATGTTGATCGATCTCAATAATAAGTTACCAACTAAGTACAATTTTACAAGGTAAGAATGTATACAATATTTTGTAGAAACACCTTATTCTAATTGTCAAATTTATAGAAAACCACAATCTAGGTATTCACAATGGCATCACAAGAGGATTTATATTACAGAAACAAAACAATACTTTGTAATTCTATTGCGGATGGATTGCATTATTTATAAATTTGACGGTAAATATTTAAGTACAAATTGAGATTGAGATACGAGTAGGTTTAGTTTTTGCATCATAAGAATTTTGATGCTTAAATTCAAGAAAAATTTTGAAATGAATAATGGATTGAATGTTTGTACCCGAGTCATGGATGTTTAATATCTATACTATAAGTATTATATACTGGGTTCGCCCTCAGTCCATTGTACGGTACCCATAATACAAGCGTTGCTTAGTGTGGGACCGTACAGTTGGTGTGTTCATCTGGCGATATTATTATTACTATTATTTTGAATTCATTCCCACTACCAATATAAAGACACGAAGAATATTTTGAATGGCTCATATGATGCAAAAACTATGACATACAAACAATATAAGAGGAATCCCTGTAGTTTTCAGTGAGGCATTACAGGACCAGAGAATAGTCGAAATAACCAACCAGGGCGTGGAGCCCGGTAAGCCTATGCACGGGTTTTGATCGGATTTTTGAACGACTTAACTGCTGTCAGACTTGAGTTATAGCTAGCCATTCAGTTTGCTTACCTTTCGAATCGGCTAAGTCAAACACAAAACCTGATAAACCCTTTCGCAATGGTTTCCCATAATAACACACAAAGGGCGTACCCCTTGAACGACTTGTCCGGGCTCTGCACGCAACATTTAATTTAATTAAACCTACGTTTCGCTGTATCATACAAAATAAGTAAAAATACCTGAATAGCTATAAAACACATAATTAATGATGAATATGAATAAACAATATGGAGCAAAGATCTCGCATCTATTTGCACTCATCCACACACTGGGCATCTGAGAGAGATGCAACACATATCTGCATTCCGTGCACAAAATTGTGTGTTAAAAAGCGAAATAAAAATCATATATATATATTTATATAAATATATATATTATATATAAATTTTTATGCTATTAAAAATAATAAAACGACTTAGTTTTAAATGATGAAATAATTATTAAAATTATTCTAAGTATAGAATTATATCACAACTATTATACATAACTACCCTTTCCCTCTTACTGCCTATAATAGTTTTTAAATGTGGTCACAATTAATATTACTGGTAACACTGGGGGCATTAAAACTGGCAAGTGTTAGGCTACAAAGGGTATTTTCTATAAATTTTACTATAGGTTTACAGAACTAGGTGCTAGCCAGGACCATAAACAAAAAAAAAACGCAACCATAAACCCTCCAATTACCAATATAATATATATTATTGACAGATCAAAGGTAACATCAGTTATTTCCGTTAGTTTGTACAAACTATTATATTTATTAGTAAAGTTATTTAACACTTGAAATTTATACAAATTAAGAAATACTTAGAAGTACTCAATACATATAGTTTGCGTTATCTAATATACAATTAAAATTAATTAAAGAAAGTCAAATGACCACACTCCAAAACTAGTAAAGTAACTGAACAATACGCGATGATGTACCTATCTTGTGTTAACAATTTAAACCAATGTAATTGATTCGATTCATGCGCCCCCCCCCCCCCCCCAAATAATGCGACCGAGCGGCCCCGTATCAAAATTATTTCGCCCAGGCTTGAGCAAACATTTAGGAATATAATATGACAAAGGTAATTGATGTGTAACAAAATTAAGTAGGCTGGCTCCTATAGACAAAAAAAGTATTTACGGTTGCATTCCGAAACGCGCTAATGTATCTGTCAGCGTTCACGTTGACATTTTGCGTTCCGATTTCTTCTTCTTTCTTTACAAAATGAGATGCGATGAAATAAAATGGATATGAATATGGCCTCACCCACAACTTAGCGGGTATTTTGCACAATGTCAAGTAATCAATGGCAATAACACATTATAAATAAAATAATGGATGCGACATGATGAAATGAATATGGACAACTCTACTGGTGGTAGGCTTCGGCCATGTCGCCAAGCGGCCTAGCCGTATTCCGGCATGATGTTCGGTGTTGCCATGCATGGATGGCGGGTCAGATCAGTTGCGCTGCATGTGCCTAGTGAATGTAGCGTCTCGATCAACTGCCGCCTTCCTACCTAGGCAAGTATGCTCCATCGTAGATCTCATCGTCACTTACCATCAGGTGAGATCGAGATCAAAAACTTGCCTATAATGTATAAAAAAAAAAAATTGGCCTGTCCGCGTTCGGATTTGTAATAGCGCTTTAATTGATGAGTGCTATCAATGATTTGGAACGCTCGTTCGAGCGCGCGGTGTTCATTAATAACCTCAAAAACGCAAACTGTTAATAATCTCGACACCAATTCTCCCTGTCGTATTGCTTTGGTGTGAGCATTAAAGAAATGATTCGCCCGTTAGGCTCGTCGTCTATATGAATTTGAAAACTCTTGATAAAACACTACTAATCCAAAAAAATTGAAACGTCAGTTTTAAGTTTGACAGCGGCGCTCAGCGATGTTGGTTTTGAGCACGATGCCATCGATTTTAGCGCGTCTCGGAACGCAAACTTAATTATAATTTTTTTTGTAAATTAAACATCAAATTCATAATTGAGATAAAACGGCTCAAATATAATATGTAATTGATTTCGTATAGGTATAAGGTTTAACAATAATAGTGTAAAATATAATAATAAGTTATTAAGTAAGTCGTACCGAACATAGTATTATAATATGCTATGAACGGTATTCTCTTACGACGGTGACCAAGATCGAACGGTGTTGCCATTAATAGCCATTTGCAATAGCCCTTTCAATTCAATACCACCCCTAAGCCAGGATTTGGTTTCAGGAGAGACCAGAGGCATTGGCCCTTACAGCAAAAGATTTTAGCAAGACATGTCTGTCGAACACAATGGAAGACGATTAAAAAAATAAACCCTGTAATCTCCTGACTTTTGCATTTGGCTACATGATCCTGGTAGCTATGGAAGGGGGGGGGGGGAGGTTGCACTTTCCCTGCTCAGCCATGTCTATGCCCATGTTAAAACTCAACACAAAACGGGACTTCATGTTTAAACATTTTTGTAAAATGCAATTATGCGTATCAAAACACGTTTGAGACAAAACATTTAAAACCATGATAGACAAACCATAAATATTGAATTACGTCACCCTCAAATTCATAGAACACTATATACAATCCATTCACAATAAGTAGAACAAAGTATATTTCATCTAAAAACTGTTTTGTGCAACACATTATACTCAAATGAAATAACACATGTATGAAACGTTTGGCCGTATTGATGTCTGTGCGTTGAAGATATTAAAAAAAAATGTGCAAAAGGCTACTGGGACTTTTTTGAATCTATGGTTTTCGGGAAACTCGTCTTGTTTGCTTATGGATCGCGGCGTGGCTGGACCAATTTCAACGGGGTTTACACTGAATGGCGTATGGTTAAGGTACATGCTTTAGCCATTAGAGGTACAGCTGCACGTCAAAATCGATGGTTGCGCCGGCGCAGCCAAACGGCAGTATTGTATAAATCCGTATGCACGAGAGTGGGGGGAGGGGGAGCTGTGATACGGAAGCCATTGGGGGCGGCTTATTAGATGGACGTTTGTCAGCTGATTAATGGATTTGAATAACAGCTTGGAAAGAGCTATTATAGGAGCCAACCTTCACGCCTTCGTGTAAGTCAGTCACGCAATATATAACACATTCATTCCCAACAAGAGATTCTGAATATTCGAAACTCAACATTATTCGACTCAACAATGAGATTGACATTTATTTGGGCCCTCGTACGTTATCTATATATATGTAATGACATGAAGCAAACTTACGATCCATACTTCCTCCACACACACACACACAATGGAGAGATAATAACGGTAACATCTGAACCGCCCTTTAGACAAGACGGACAGCCTGTACGCACCTTTGCAAATCATGATGCCAAAATGTATGGTGATGACATGAGATGTCAATAATTAGGTCACGTGACTGTCATCACCAATAGCGCACACATTTTAGCGTCAACAGATCCAAAAATGTCACCATTACGCCTTATCCAAACCCTCCTTATTACTTTCCACTATTCTCCTTCGCCTATGTATCAGCGGCACAAGACCCCACAGCGACGCGCCAAATATCAATATGACTCCTAGCGTCACAAATAGAGGTTTATACGAGTTAGTGTACTCGTACCAGAAACCGCATATCGGCGGCCCTATCAGCTGTAATATGCCGTTGATGAACAAGCTTATACCGTATGATGACATCAGACGTTCGGTACCGAGCATTTCTGTCATCACCAGAGCGGTGACACCGACGTTGATACCAGAAGCGATACCAAATATGGAGCATAAAGCGCTGACCGCCGAGTAACTACTGACCAACGGTATCAACGCGAGACTAATACCAGATAATAACAGACCGAAAATAAAAAAGTATCGTTTAGGCGTCAAAATAACATCAGATAGTGCTGACCCCCCGATTCTACCGACCAAATCCAGAGCAGATATTATCGATAGCAGGTACGCCCCTAAGGTTTTATCGAAGCCGCATTCCTCCGCGTAAAACGGTACGAGAATAATGAAATTCGTGTACGAAATCGCGCAAGTACAGTTGGATATTAATATGACGAGATATATTGGATCTTTGAGTAATTGAACATCGAAATATTTGCTTGGCTCCTTTTTGGATTCATCTTCTTTGGACTTTTTGAAGCCGCAGCAGTATGTTATTGGTCTCAAACTATCGGTGACAGACTTTAAACTGAATTGAGACGCGAATTCACTCGGTTTCTCGAAGGCCGACAGCGTTGAACCATGGAACGGTGTTGACATGTACTGGAAGCTTGAAGTTGAAGGGCTCCGTTTCGGCGTTTTGGGCACCGTTAATTTCTTACCGAAAATTTCTTGAGAATTGACCCGGGACCTCTTGCCTTCTGGTACGGATTCAAGTAAGGATGGATTACTTGGAAGGTGGCTCTTACTTGAGATGTGCTGGAGGCCGTGTCTGGACGATACTGGCGTGGTTTTCCTGATCCTGTCATCGCGAGCGGCGACTTGGGCCGCGCTTGCTGACCTTATAAAGTCTCTGTTAGGTGATCTCTCTTCTAAGCTTGTGTTCGACTTGTTCTTTAAGATTGGTGGTGACCCGTTGTGGTGTTTGTCGCCAATAGCCGTCGGTTCCTCTGGTGTGAAGGTCATCTTCGGATGGGTGGAGTCTTCAATGTCCCCGGCGTCTTCTTCTATGAACGGTTCCAACTGTAATTAAAGGAATGCCATTACCTACACTAAATTCTAAAAGCAGTGGGCTATGTTGGTGTAACGCTCGCTTTGGAAGCAAGGTTTGCAGGTTCAAACCCTGACTAGCTATCTTTTTCTGGGATTTCTGCAAACTAAGTAAAATTAGTTTTTCACCATGATTGTCTCATACTAAAAGGTGAAGGAAAACATTGTGAGGAAACCTCCATGTCAGATAGAACCCTAGATTTATCAAAAGAGGTGGTCAGTACAGAAACTGGTACAGACAGGTGGCGTCTCCCCGGCCATATGAGCTTCTTCAATCTGAATTCCGTCAGCTCAGAAGAGCGATCTGACTAATCCTGTGCGGTGTACACATACACCACATCTAGTATATAGGCTAGGCCCGCCACACACTCCCACCACTGCTACTCCTGTAAGCCAGGATCTACAGTGGTGTCCAATGATGACACCGAGGTTTGACCCTCGGCGAGTCCCGGGATAAAGTTAATTGTCTTGGAACCCGCACGAATTTAATCGAAACATAAAAATAGGGGGAGTTGGAAGAAAATTATCCACTTCCCTCCATTGCAAAGCGGGAGACAAAAAGGATCTGGTAGACAAATTTCCACTGAAGCAAGACTTTTACAGCTGGACTAAGTCCAGGTAAGGCACCACGGAGAGTTTATATACTAGTTGATCCCATCTAGTATATACTGATAATATTAGTTATATGAATTATTTTATGGAATGCTTGGGTCGATGGGTGGTGCTATATGGATGATAGTAGACCCAAGACACTCATGAAAGGGTGACAATGGCTGTGAGAGATTTAGGAACGTGATTTTAAAATGGGCATTTCCTTGGGCTATCCCAACCGAAACTTTCCCGTGGCGACAACAATCCGAGATATTAATCTTATGCTATCACAATGAATATTTTCTTTAAAATCCGTTCGAGTAGTTATCCCGTGATTCGCGTTCCATGCGGATTTAGCCTTTCCGTTGGCGGCTTGTGGTGACTCTGTGGGGTGGGTCGCTCTCGTCTCTCTTATATGGTTGAGGAGAGCGATGTCTGCTCCCCAAGTCAAACTTGAGTGCGGGTGCTGCCTCCGGGGACTGGCCTTCCCAATTGTCCCTTGTTTTTATAGCTTAAATAACACAGCTCCCAATTGCCCCTGACTTTTTTTAATTTTAATAGCTTAAGTATACAGCTTGAAAGGCATTACAACAAAGCTAATCTGACATTTCCTGAATGAGTATGCACTTTTCACTTAGCGAGCTTCCAATGTGAAATGAATCTGGGCCCCAACTCTGCTAGCACAATCGATTCATAATTGTACAGCAACGGCATAGTAACTGTCACTTTTGACAGATATTGTATGGGATATCTGTCAAAAGTGACAGTTTCTATGCCGTTGCTGTACGTTTATGAATCGATTGTGCTAGCAGACTTGGGGCCCAGAGCGAGTGTATTTTATTCAATAGTATGTTATGTACCTATTATTATAACATAATCTGAAAACGGTGTTCCCAGCTTATATTACGATTCCAGGGTCAATCAAAATATGTATACGCTTTTTTTTTAAACAGTACTCATTGCGTTTTTTGCCGACTATTTACAGTGAAACCAACATTCCGAACCGGTGATAGTTGTGTTTTAGCCTCAATGAATATTTTATTTGGTCTGGATCGAAAGCAATATTAAATATAAGATCAATATTATTATTGATTCTACTTACCACCTTCGTGGTGTGGGCACAACATCCTACGGATAGTCACTTCCTTACCCTCCATATGAGGGATCTAGATAATTATATAGCCACTGCAATAAGTTTATGGTAATGTTATCCTTAGTCCCACGAGACCAGCTCGGTCCTCGAGGGATGGTGACTCCAATAAGTCTGGAAGTGGCATCGTAAGGTGCCCAAAAACATTGCTCAAATGGGAATCAATGTCAAATCCATGTGCTATTGTTATGTAAAATAATTTCTTATTAATAAGTATCTTCCTCTTTTGAGACCCAGTGAAGTTTGATAGAAAGAATAATATATCTTATCTCATTGCGATATAGATTGGGCACTAAACTAGAGGTACGTTTGTATGGAATGTGGTCAGAATATGAGACTTGAATAATGGCCTTTATTGCTTTGTATTAATGCGAGCTTCGCACTGTTTAGAAGTACCCGAGAGGTACCTCTAGTTGACTTGAAATTTGGCACGCAGGATCCTCTGGGCCCCTAAGTTGTCACTAAGAAAGTATTCTTGAAAATTCCACCCATAAGTGGTTAGTAGGGGGGCTCAAAATTTGTATCGAAAATGATATTTTATTTTTTTACGCGGACGAATATTGCGGGCAACAGCTAGTTACATATAATGTCATAATTTAAGGTGTAACTATAATAGTGTAAAATATTCCAAGGGGTCCATCGGTAGGCTATAAATGTCACATTCTCGAAAAAAAAATCGAAATTTTAATTGAAATTTTGAAAAATAATACTACATACAAGTCCGCGATGCTACTCGACTGTCTCGCTTGCTCACAGAACAATCAAACACTGAACACACATATGCTTTATACATAAACGTGACCGTTATCACCTACTTGCTAACCCCTTATAAGTAGCGTATTCATAGATGTATAAGGTATTGTTGCATTTACCAAATGCCCATACAAATACAGTAAATAATCTTTTGTTAGACATTTTTTCCACATTATAGGCAAGTATTTGATCTCGATCTCACCTGATGGTAAGTGACGATGAGATCTACGATGCAGCATACTTGCCTAGAAGGTGCCTGTTCACTCTCGACTTGAAAACACCCAGATTGTAGTCGAGGAATAAGACATTGATTTTACTCTTAAGCATAAACGACTGAATGAACGTAATTCGCGTGTACTGCAAAAATCAGCTTAGTTTTCTTGTGCCTCATTTTATTGTTGGCAACATTATATAGATGGTGCTATATAATTCATTTCTGTGAGGTAAAATAAAACTATTTTATTTCATAAAAAGTAATAAGTAATATATTTTTTCATCAATAAAAATATTGGCTACTTACAACTAAATACTGAATAAACTTATTATAGACATCTTACAAGTAGCAACATATACAGTGTGTAAGTGGGATGGAAACGAAAACTTTGTGTAAAGGTAATAAAAATATAGAAATAATTTATGTCCAAAGTTATTTATTACAAATGATTTAATTTTTGAGCGCGAAATGTAAAGTAAACAACGCGATAACAAACACAACGCTGCGCGCGATACCCAACACGTGCGGGTGACGAGCGCGCTTAAGCGTATAAAGTTTTGATTTACATTGCAGTTTTAGATCTAAATGAGTAATTATGTTTTTTTTTTATTTATAATCACGTTAACATAGACTACTATTATGATTTCATGCTAAAATCAATTTAAAAAGAACTGAAAAAATGCGTCAAATTCTTGAAAAGATGGACGGAAAATTCCAACTCTGGGGCGTTTAGAATCACGAGTAGAATCCATGGTATCCGGTTTCGTTACGACGCCACTTACACACTGTATATGCAAGTTATCTTTAATTTGGAATTGCGACCTTATTTGGTCTAGCTTAAGTCGGTCGTTTTAGGCGTTATCTCTTACAAAGGAATGAATTTCGGAATACAGTATTCAATAATATTAATCAAAAAGTACTTTTGTATGGTACAACTATACGAATGCATGAGCCCCGAGTGTGGTAACACAATTGACTCGCAATATAATGACAATTGGATCGTAGTTGTCACTTGTCGATAGTTTGGAGTACTTATCGGATAACTACAAAAATTTACAATTATGATGTCATTACGATAGGATTGTGAGTCGATAATGTTAACGGAATTGGGACTCTTTTATATTATTTGGAACTGTCGTCATACATCTGGTTGAGGGTTGACATCCCTTATGGGAATATTTCAGATTTTTTTATTCGCACAAGTCTGGAAGCGACTGGGATCGCCCCCAGTCCATAGTACCATACCCGTAACACAAGCGTTGTTCACTCTGGGACCGTACAGTTGGGTGTGTTCGTCTGGCGATATTTATTTAATTTATCGTTCAGAGAAAAATACTTTAAAATATTTAAGACAAAATTATAATTTAGTTTTTGGCAAGAAACATGTAATTCGGATATATAAGGCGTAACAAAAATATTGTCAAATATCTTAACAGGGCCAATTTAATATCTATATAAGTATTATATACTGGGTTTGCCTCCAGTCCATTGTACGGTACCCATAACTCTAGCGTTGCTTAGTGTGGGACCGTATAGTTGGTGTGTCCGTCTGACGATATTATTCATATCTCAAAAGCCTCTGTAACTTTTGTTAGTTAAAAAACTAAAAAGATGCGTATAAATTCATAAATTCATTGCTAGAGCAACATTCCATAGAAAAAACAATATTCTAAACATACCTACTTAATTCAATAATATAATAATAAAAATACAAAAATAAAACACTCAATCAATAGTATTTTACGTGTTCACAAAAATACATAGCAAAAGGAATTATCAATAATTTATTGGTTTTGAGCATAAAGACCGCCATTCATAATTAAAACAATATATTATAGGAAAATAAATTAAAATTATTGCCAACAACACTAGGCGCCATAGTCAAAACTAAACTTTTACAATTTTCTCCGCTTCCAACGCAGCCTTCCTCCTCTTTTGTCTATCGATTATGGGCATAAACAACCACAGAGAAGATCCGGCCACGAATATCAAGCCGAATGATAGGAACATAGCTTTGTAGGACTGAGTGCGATCGAACCAAATACCACAGATCGGCGGTCCGATCAGCTGTAGAATACCATTGACAAAAAGACTGATCCCATAAGTCGACATGAGTCTTTCGACGCCCAAAATTTCCGCCATAACCAGTGTTGTCACGCTATTATTAACGCCAGACGCTAAACCGAATAACGCGCAAAAAACACTCACAGCAACATACGACTCCATGAACGATATAATCGATAAAGTTATCCCCGAAAAGAACAGCCCCCCAACGAAATAAAACGACTTGGGTATTATATTCAAGTCGCAAAGCGCCGAACCGCCGATGCGCCCGACCAAGTCCAACGCGGAGACGGTGCTGAGCAGGTACGCCCCTCTCGCTTTATCAAAGCCCAAGGTCTCCGCGTAAGAGGGCAACAGTATTATAAAATTCGTACACGAAATAGCCACCGTGCTGCTTGATATGAGAATGATGAGATACGTGGGGTCGGTGAGTAAGGACACATCGAAGAATTTATTATTCGCTTCTTTTTTGTCTCTTTTCCTCTTGCAACAGAAGCAGCACACCGCTACGTCGGCAACGCCATCTGTTATCGATTTCAAGGAGAATTGCGAAGCGAACTCGTTGGGTTGTTCGAATGCAGATAGGGTTGAGCCGTGGAAGGGAGTGGACACGTGAGCAAAGCTGGACGTTGAAAAGTTACGTCTGGGGCCGGCCGAGCTCAGTTTCCGGCCGAATCCCTCTTGGGACCCCAGTTTTTTAAGCACCCCCTCGTTTATTGAGTTGGAGCTGTACATGGATTTGGGTATGGGTCGGGTGTACGACAGTTTTCGCTTCGTCGGGTTGTGGCGGAGGTTTTGTGAGGACGCCATTGTTTGTGCGGTGAGCGGTTTGTCGGGTGTGATTCCGTTGTCGTGTTTCTCGTGTGTGTGCTTGTCGGTGGGCGGTGGGCTTAGCTCGTAGGTCTCCATTGGTTCTTCCTCCTCGAGCAGTATGTCGTCCTGAAATGGAAATGTTCGCGTTAGTAATGTCGGCCGTCGTAGCGTGGCGAAACATGTATTTCTGTGAGAATCTTATGAATTAATGACGGCGAAGATAATTTAGTAGGATCGAGGGGGAGGGATTCATGTGTACACATGATTTACACCGTAGTAGTAGGGTTGTCGAAATTTGTTATCGTTTCAAAAAAAAAACTTTTTTCTTTAGGGAAACTTGATGAGTTTTATGAGTACATTCATACCCTAAAATATTAGTTCATATTTTTTTTACACCCTGTATACATTTTTTATTTTATTAACAGTACCGCAACGTTGCTCCAAGCGTTACGCGATTTTGAGCTTTGTGATGTACCACCAACAGAACGAATCGGGGGACTATATCCATACATTCGTTATAATACAATTAAAACCAATTACAAATTATTACGTAATGACATTAGTTCCTATTTTGTCCAACAAACAATAAGTTGGTGGCGCTGTTAAGACTCGTTCGATGGTCGGCTTTTTTAAACTAATTAGCCAACATATAACACCATCTATACAGGGGTGTTACTGTCGTAACGAAAACAAATACCGTGGAGTCAGGATTTTTGATTATTTTTAAATCCAATTTAGCATACAATCACAAAACAAGTATCATTATGTTAAGTAGATTTTAAATAAAAAAACCACATAGTTATAGATTCAGATCTAACGCTGCAATGTAAATAAAAACTCAATGCGCTCGAGCGAGATCATCACTCGCACGATTAGGGTGTCGCGCGGAGTGTTGTGTTCAGATCGCGTGGTTTACAATACATTGCGCGCTCAAAAATTAACTGCACTTGTAGCCCACGATTTTTGTCGTAAATTATTTCTATATCTTCATTATAGGCATTAATTGCAACCTTTAACCAAAGCTTACATTCTGTTATGGATAAACAAAACTCGACGTAACAAAAAAACGTATAATCACTTTCGTTTTTTGTTATCGTTATTTAACGAAATAGCGTTAACACATCACCGTTATTAACCATGAACCATAGCGTATTTTTGAAAATGAAACTGAAACTCGTCAAATTTTATTTGTCAAGGAAAGTGATTATTTAGTTATTTTTTTTTCAGGTAAATGTTAGTTGTGTTATGCCAATAGCAAGCCAGATTTATGATGCGTTATATATTTTTTATTTTCTCATCGAAAACATTAAACTTGTGCATTTTAGTAACTTTGAAATTATTTTCACTTCGGGGTATGTGAACGAGGAAATTATTAAAACAAGGAATACATAGGACAGGGTCCCAAGTCTACTAACACAATCAAATCATAATCGAACAGCAACCGCATAGTAACCGTCACTTTTGACAGATATCCCATACAATATCTGTCAAAAGTGACAGTTACTATGCGGTTGCTGTTCGATTATGAATCGATTTTGTTAGCAGACTTGGGGCCCAGTTTAAAATTGGGTTTGTTGAAGAGCTTAGATGAGCTATCCTAGATATGGCAACCCAAGACGTAGCCCTCTGCCAAAGCCACTATGGGCCATAAGCGTTATACAAGGTGTAACAAAAATAGTGTAAAATATTTTAACACATAAATCAGTGAGTTATATGGATCATGTTGATGTATTTTTTTTTATACATTATAAGCTAGTATTTGATCTCGATCTCACCTGATGGTAAGTGACGATGAGATCTACGATGGAGCATACTTGCCTAGGTACGAAGGCGGCAGTAGATCGAGACGCTACATTCACTAGGCACATGCAGCGCAGCTGATCTGACCCGCCATCCATGAATGGCAACACCGAACATCATGCCGGGACACGGCTAGGCCGCTTGGCGACATGGCTTTGTTCAGTGGGTGGTGACTAGCCACGGCCGAAGCCTCCCACCAGTACAATAAAACAATTGTGTAAATGACTTTTTTTTAAACAACGCTACCCAATAGCGTGTCCGTGTGCTCAGTACAAGGTGTCATTTTTTAAATGTCAAATAATATGAAGAATTTCTTTGGGACTATCTTTATAACCTACTGTTGGGGTTGTTCAAATATTTTACACTAATTTTATTACACTTTATATACAAGTAGTGATTGTGTGTATATACATGGTTTTATTTTGCACGAGTGAGCACGCATGCGTAGTTGTGTGTAGCACCCCTCCCTCAAGAATTTGCAAATAAATCAGTACAATAGCTAAGCTCATTGCTCCATTGTTAAATACTCGAAGGTTAAGGTGGAAGCTCAGGGTCAGGGCGCGAAATTCAAAATGTCAATGGTTTTTATTTTTTTACGAAAAATTTGGACATCTTTACGATGTAATTGTTTTGCGATATTAGCATTCTGCATTAACCGCTACTTTTACTAACTTTATGGTGTTGTATCGCTTTAAGTATTTTTTTAAGCAAACTTAATACATCGAGACATCCAATGCAGAATGCTAATATCGCAAAACACTAAATTACATCGCAAAGATGTCCAAATTTTTCGTAAAAAAATAAAAACCATTGACATTTTGAATTTCGCGCCCTGACCCTGAGCTTCCCCCTTAAGAGTAATGGCTTAGATTGGGTGTTAGATTAATTTCTAAGTTAATTAATCCAATGTGTATGTCGTACTACCTAATAGCAAGTAACAAGCATGCTACATACATGATACGAACGTAAGAAATAAAACAACAGAGAAGCTTAAAAGCAACGTAGCTAAAGTCATAGTTTCCCAAAAAAAAATATGTATAACAGTTTTGTTCCGCCATTTTCTCGGAAACCTTATTTGCAACTTATCTGGGCCCCAAGTCTGCTAGCACAATCGAATCATAATCGAACAGCAACCGCATAGTAACTGCCACTTTTGAGAGATATTGTATGGGATAGCTGTCAATAGTGACAGTTACTATGCGGTTGCTGTTCGATTATGAATCGATTGTGTTAGCAGACTTGGGACCTCTATTTATACATGATATATAAGTTAATCTTGTGACAGGACTTCAATTTAAAAAGTTAATCAATAAAGTGTTCACATCGTCAATTCCGTTAACTACAAAACAATGTAAATATAAATTTGACACAACGAGAAAAATAATGGTTCTCGCTCGCGTATTAAGGATTATGTACCAAAAACAGTGTAAAATATTTCAAACAGTTAACAAGTAGGTGATAACGATCTCTTTTATGTATAAAACATATGTGTATACAGTGTTTGATCTTTCTGTGAGATAGCGAGACGGTACGGTTTCACCGCGCTCTTAGTACGTAGATTATTTTATAAAATGTCATATAATTTGTTTATCTATATAACATACCGTTGGACCTGTTAAAATATTTTACGCTATTATTGTTACACCTCATATATAAAAAGTTTTTTTTGAAATAAAAAAAAATAATTGTCTTTGTTTTATTAACTGGCCACACCAACCCAACGATAAGTATTGTAACAGTAGATAGGTTATGTACGAACGGAATTTGCGATTGTGTACCAAAAAAAATAACAAATACCAACTTTTTCGTGACAAAATGCATACTTGAGACGTACTTTTATTGATATACTACATAATTGGGAAACTATGACATATCTATACAGCGTGATTCAGAAAGGGTATACTAGCATTTGAACCTGCACTTATTTATCGCATTTGTAATAATTATATTATGAAGTCAGTCCATAGACGTCAGGAAAAGATGCTCTTCAAATAATCAAAATTTGTCATTTAGTTATTGTTTTTTTTAAACGCCAGTACGAAATTCTGACTTCACCAAAAGCGCCAAAGAAACGCATGTTCGTATATAGTATACCATTTCCGGGGCACATTGTATAACGGCTATAAACATACATAGCACATAATAAAATGGAGTTCGCTTACTTTATGTATGTAGTGATGTCTCCCTCTTTACACTGACCAATGAGCTTGTTTCATTTTCAAAAACACCTTTTTTTTTAAATGTTTTTTTTTAACGAACACATATTTTATTATATATGACCACCACAATGTCCATCACTGATGCAAATGTACCTTAAATTGCATACATTCACAGTCTCAGATCTCAATACCACGCTGTGTATAGTCAATGGGTGATTTCAGAGAAACGAATGTTACCCTAGAATAGCAAATCCGAATCCGAACGTCAATGTGATTCTGAACAAGGTGTGATACCGGAACCACAGTTCAGCGGAACGCAGTGATTGTTTCGAACGCCCAATCTATTACGTAGTACATATACAGAGTTATTCAGAGAGGGTGTACTAGGTCTTGAACCTGCGCTTCTGTAGCGCTCTTGTTATCATGATGGGAATTTAGAATTTAGACGAGTTAATTAAAAAAAAAAATAGTCACCAAAAAATCTCAATTGCTATTCTCTTGTAAAAAAATTGAATTGATTCTGAATGAGATTCTGACATTACATAATGATTAAAAACACACTTAATAAGCTCGAGTTTAAAGATTCGTTTACCCTCTCTGACACACGCTATATATCGATGCGTGCTGTAAACTTTAAAATAAGTTTCTTTCATTTTTTAGATTGGCAAGCGGCTACAAAATAGAGCCATTATTGCCAGTGTCGAGTAAGTTTCGAAAATTGTATTTGAATGATATGTATCCCTGATGATAATGATAATGATAATGTTGATGAAATTAATGATGAACATCTTAACTCGTTGGACGAACTTTAATATTGGAATGATGTCTTATATTTACGCGAACACTACACATTAAAATAAAACAATATTTTCCGATTTTGTCGCGTTTATTTTAAGTTTTTACATATACATACGAAACGTCGGGAACGTTAAAAGATAAAACGAACGCAATAAAATCCTAAAAAATAGTTTTATTTCAATTGGAGTGATAAGTATTACTTTTTTAAATATCTTGCACCGCAAATTAAAACCACGGCACGCGTAAATAAATGATTTCGCGTTTAGAAAACCAACCGAGTAAAACTGGATTTTGTTATGCATTTTGTGAATTTGCAAAACGAAAATAACACCAAAACCCATTAGAACGTCTACGAGTGAACGCATCCGAATATCTATTCCGAGTAATGTAAAGCAACCTACGGATCGACAGCTTGGCATAGAGTATAGAGCAAGACTATTATTTTTTTATTCTGGCAACACCAAAGTGAACTGTCAAGTATCCAAAGGGCTGGTAGTCAGGGCCGTGTGACATAATATGAGAAAAAAAGTATCAGTAATAACATTACTAGGCGTTTACAATGTATTTCTTTATAATCATGATCTATATGTTCAACTTTTCAGTATTATAAAAGGTTTAACAAAAATAGTGCAAAATATTTTTTTTTTTATTACATTATAGGCAAGTATTTGATCTCGATCTCACCTGATGGTAAGTGACGACGAGATCTACGATGGAGCATACTTGCCTAGGTAGGAAGGCGGCAGTAGATAGAGACGCTACATTCACTAGGCACATGCAGCGCAGCTGATCTGCCCCGCCATCCATTTTTAAGGGGTTAACAAGTAGGTGATAACCACAGATCATGATAGATATGGCGTGCGGTTCAAAATGTATGGGAACTCGCTGCCTCCGTTTTGTTCCCCACCACTCGCCGCAAAACACATGCAATTCCCTAAAACCAACCGATACGAAGTCTCTTCGGTGCGTGCTGCGTCGTCGCCGTATACAGCGGCCGTACCACGCGAAGCACCAGTTTATTCAAAGTATCGTTAGACGTTCTATCCATTGCCGCGTACATTCACTCAGTAGCCAACATAGGTAGTACTTAAATAGCCATGTATTTTGTACAAAAATAAAAAAGTCGTTGTGCTACATAAAAACTAAAATAACATAATAAAGGCATCAAATATTTTTTGATTTGTTGTTTTTAATGATTTTAAAGACGAATAAATAAAATACTTAATACTGACTGGTGAAATGAGATTCCATCTTTCGCGTAGTTCAATTTGCTGCTAGTATTTTTGCTCACAACCACGGAATAACACGGCATTTTAAAAAACCTAGAGCTCCGATGCCGACGTGCAGTTGCAGTCGACTGACGGCGAAAACTCTATGTGAGCCTAATTTTGGCCAAATGTGCGCGCAAGCCCACCGCTTTCATAACATATCTCCTCTCATATATCTGTGGTGATAACGATCACGTTTATGTATAACAAATATATGTGTGAGCAAGCGAGACAGTACCGTTGCATCGCGGACTTAGTATATTATTATTAAAAAATAAATGTTTTTTCTTCGAGAACGCGACCTTTATAGCCTACCGATGGACCCCTTAAAATATCTAACACTATTCAGGATAAACCTTATATAAATTTCATTGAAAAAAAACCAGTTATCACGTATCTCTAGCTTACTTTATATACTTTCAACTTCATTGCCAAGCTGTACTGAAAACAAACTCTTGTGAGTACATATAATTATGAATGAAAGCCGTCATCTGGACCCCGGACCCTATATAACCCGGCAAAATTAAAAGCTCTCTCATAACATTGACACTGACCTGGGGACCCTCCTCATCCTCTTCGGGCTCCTTGTACTTCCTGATCATATGCTCTTCCACTGGTCTGAAGAGTAAAGCCGCCGCCCAGACGTTCAGCATCGTACCGCCCAGGATCAGAACGGCGCCCCTAGAATAGATGACAAAGTAATATAGATGTAGCGACCACTTCCAACAGGCTACACAGATGGCGTTGCCAACGCATTCAGAGCAATAGACAAGTGTCATCACAATCCCGAAACGCGCTATGAGATATAAAACTAAGATATAAAATATAATATTTTATATCTAAGTATTACAACTATTGATTGTACTGAAAAATAATTTAAATGGAAAGATTATTATTATAGGCATATTTAATTTTATATTTTTAAGGCAAGAACAATTTCGGTACACTGCTGTTTTAATTGCATAAATTGCTAAATGTAAAATTTGTGACATCACACTAGATATATAGATAGATAGATAACTCTTTATTGTTCCACCACATAAAATTAATACAAAATTACACAAACTTAACTTATACAGCGAGTGTCACAATGGGCGGCCTTATCACTAAAAGCGATCTCTACCAGGCAACCTTTGGATGGAGATGATTTTACAGAGATGTTTACGACGGGGGTGTACTTTATAATAGATACATGATTACATGACACTAGGTAGGGGGGGTGGTCTCACAAATGTGACCAGTTGTGACAAGGACGGGGGAGGGGTCAAAAATGTATTAAATTCGTGTGACGTAATTTATGGATGGCCCCTTGTGCTACAATATGTGGTGCTCACTTGTATCCGTAGTGCTCGAGCAGGTAGCGCAGCGCGGGCGGCAGGATGATGCTGCCGAAGGCGCTGCCGGACATGCAGATGCCGTTGGCGAGCCCGCGCAGGCGCACGAAGTACGACGTCACGATGTACACGGTGGGGGGGAAGGCCAGCCCCGCGCCCGTGCCCACCATCGCGCCGAAACTACCACGTGAGCACATAATAACACCAGCCCTTTTAATTTCCCACTGCTGGGCACGGGCCTCCCATCAATGCGAGGGGGATTAGGTTATAGTCCACCACGCTGGCCCAGTGCGGGTTGGCGGGCATGTTCCAACATATAAGATTGTTATTCCTATAGCGTTAACTTCTTTCTTCTTCTGTTTTTTATGCAGGCGATCAGCTACATAATAGTGCCATTTTGCCAGTGTCGAATAATTCTTCATAATTATTTTTGAATTATATTTACATGTTGATTACATGAATTTCTTGCCCCTATCAGTAAAGCTGTGGATACTTTTTTCCCATTCAACATCAAGATATCCCATACAATATCTGTCAAAAGTGACAGTTACTATGCGGTTGCTGTTCGATTATAAATCGATTGTGTTAACAGACTTGGGGCCCTGACGGCAGGGTCACCACCAACTTAGATATAAGGGGGTCGGGAACATATACGGTGGGTACCCACCAACTCACCTGAAGTATAAATACGTGATGGAATACGCATAGCTACTGAATATCATGCCGAACGCTGCAAAACTCCCGCCTATGAGAGTCACCGTCCTGTACGACCATTTCACTGATAGAATCGACGACAGCGGACCTGAAAACAATTGTGTACGTACAGTATAGCTACACTAGCAGTGAAATAAAACTATTTTTAAGAATTCTATCGCGTTTATTTTATGTTTTTACGTTCCCGACGTTTCGGCTGCTTTACTGCAACCATGGTCGCGGGAGGACTGAGGTGGTTGACGTCCTAGTGTCATAGTTTAACGGGGGTAACCTCATATTTAGTAGTTGGTTGCGGTCCGATCTACGCAGAAAGAGCTCACTGTGTCCAAAACCAAGCGCACCATTGCAAGACCTCAAGACAGAACAAAAATAAACGCGATAAAATCCTTAAAAATAGTTTTATCTCAATGTGTAGTATTCGCGTAAATATAAGAAATCAATATACACTAGCAGTGATAGCCAAGTTGGTAGAACGCTTGCCCCGGTAACGAGGATCGCACGTTCAAACCCCGGCTCGCACCTCTGGCATTTCTGGATTTCATGCGAATCTCATTTTCAACCACGATCACCACTCGCTAAACGGCGAAGGAAAACATCGCGAGCAAACCTGCATGTCTGAGAGAGCCCCTCGAAAGATGTGTGAAGTCCGCCAACCCGCACTGGGCCAGCGTGGTGGACTGTGGCCTTATCCCCCTCGCATTGCAGGCAGGGCCGTGCCCAGCAGTGGGACATTTAAAAGGGCATGGTATTATTGTTTACAGTATTACTCGAGCGAGTACGTGGCGTTGCGCAGGCACAGAAACCTACATGCGTGTGCGCACGGCAAGACCAAAGTTTCATTGCAATCGGGTGACTGGTATTGAAACGCGTACGGGACAATCAAAGACACATTTACTAAAAAAAAAACACCCCTACAGAGATTCGAACTCGGGAACCGCGGCACAGAAGGCAGGACCACTACCGACTGTGTCGCAGTATTAAGGTGGAAGCGCTAGGTCAGGGCGCGAAATGTCAAAATGTCAATGGTTTTTATTTGTTTACGAAAAATTTGGACATCTTTACGATGTAATTTAGTTTTTGGCGATATTAGCATTCTGCAAGGTTTGTAAAAACCGCAACTTTTACAATCCTTGGAGTATTGTATCGGTTTAGGTATTTATTTAAGCAAACATCGAGACATCCCATGCAGAATGCCAATATCGCGAAAAACTAAATTACATCGTAAAGATGTCCAAATTTTTCGTAAAAAAATAAAAAACCATTGACATTTTGAATTTCGCGCCCTGACCCTGAGCTTCCCCCTCAAAGGTACTCACCTAAACTGCTGTAGAGGAAGTAGCACAACGCGACGATACCGGACGTGGCGGAGGCGCTGGACTCGAACACATTCTTGAACTCCACAAGAAGCACGCCGAAGGATTTAATAGTTCCCGGTATTAATATATTCACGAGCGTCGCACCTGCAATGAGACAAAAATAAGGGGGTAAAAAGGGAGCGTTCAAGTATTACGTAACGAATTTGGGGGGAGGGGGAGAGGTCTTCTGAAACGTTGCGATGCGTTACAGGGCGGGGGGGGGGGGTGTTTGAACTACGCGTTACGTCACATTGTTTTAACCCTTCAGAACGGTCGCGGAGAGATTTCACGTTTTACTATGGGGAGGGGGGGGGGGGGGGGGGTAAAGAAAAACATTAAGGCGCCTTACATGGGGGGAGGAGGGATAGGAACAAAATTATATGAGGTGATAAGAGGTACCTCAGTGACCGTGTGCTCATACACGGTCAGTGAGGGAACCCAATAAAACTTATAGATTCCTGTATAATCCTATATACAACCTGTATAATAAGATGTCTTATCGACGTCTTATTATACAGGTTGTAAGCTTAGGGTAAATATTTTAACTGAATGCGTATAAAAAAATATATCGCCAGACGAACACACCAACTATACGGTCCCACACTAAGCAACGCTTGTATTATGTGTACAATGGACTGAGGGCGAACCCAGTATATAATACTTATATACATATTAAACATCCATGACTCGGGTACAAACATTCGTCCTCATCACACAAAGTTTGTCCCTACCAGGATTCGAACCCGGGACCGTCCGCACGGAAAGCAGGGTCACTACTAACGGCGCTAATCAAGCCATTGCGAGAATAAAACAGCCGATTTACGCCTGGTTCAACACCATGTTGAAATATCAGTCAGGTAACCTAGTTTAATCCTCTACTGCAGCCTTTCCCAAAGTGGGCGATAACGCCCCCTTGTCGGCGCTGCAGACATAAAGGGGGGCGGTAAGAGACCCATAAAAAAATGGGGGCGTTGTGTAGAGGTTTCAAGTTATAGTGGATTTAAGTAGATAAAAAAATGGGGGCGCTAAAAATAATTCATTCTCAAAGTGGGCAGTAGACGAAATAAGTTTGGGAACCCGTGCTCTACTGGAATATCGGTCAGGGTACGTGGTACATAGCCTTGTACGGTAATGGTATGTGTAAAACCTGCAGTTACCTACGAGCACGCACCATCCCCACTTGCCGTCGGGGGGGACCATCTCCCAGTCGCGTTCGGGCGCCGGGCCGATGGTGAACCGGCCGCCGCCGACCACTGTGCCCTCATCTTCGGGTAATTTTACTGTAAACAAGAAAAGAGTGTTATTAAAAACTGGGTCCGGGGTCCGTACACCGGGGCCCCAAGTCTGCTAACACAATCGATTCATAATCGAACAGCAACCGCATAGTAACTGCCGCTTTTGACAGATATCCCATATAATATCTGTCAAAATTGTCAGTTACTATGCGGTTGCTGATCGATTATCAATCGATTGTGTTAGCAGACTTGGGGCCCAGGTGATTTGACATGTAGGGGACATCGCACCTTGTAGTTAACAAAAAGGATTAACTCCGTAATGTATGTCAACAAATTAATTACAAAGATTTGTACAACTTTTACAAGCTCGTGTGGTTCACATAAACAAACGGCTCGACACTGATCAAATTGCTATTAAAGGGAACCAAATGACCTTGCCACAAACGCGGTCAATAAAACACTAACCAGGTTATAAGGTCAAGGTCAAACCAGATCCAATGGACCTGACCTTCACTTTAGTAAAGCAGTGATGGCCGAATTAGTAGAACGGTTGCCTTGGGAAACGACAGCCGTAGGCTCAATCCTAGGCTCGCACCTCGGGGTTTCTAGAATTCACGTGCAAACTCATTTTCAACCACGACTATCACTTGCTAAGCGATGAAGGAAAACGTCGTGAGAAAACTAGCATGTCTGAGACAAGTTAGTTCTCCAAAAACGTGCGAAACCCACCAATCCGGACTAGGCCAGCGTAGTGGGATATGGCCTACACCCCCCTAGAATTGAAGGGAGGCCCGTGCCCGACAGTGGAACATGCAATATAGGAGCTCAGACACTATTTTATAGCCTACTTTGTGACCTATACAAAAAAAAACGAAATGTGTGCTGGGACACATAGCAGAAGTGAAACTTCAACGGACAAGTGGCAAAATAAGGTTAACTTTGTCTAAAATAGTATTCAGTCCTTAAAAAGAGCTATGCTCTAGTGACCTGCTATTTTACTCATTGTCACGCAAACCTCGGCGAGAGGGGGGGGGGGGGGGGAAAGGCGTGAAGATATATTTACACATCTGCGCTCGGTGCTTGGCTGTCAGCCAATTATGGAACTGGAGATGAATACATACGGCAGGGAAATGCGTCGAACATGCTTTGTGACATGTATTGAGTTAGTTTTGCTCACAGAAAATAAAAATAATATCGCCAAACAAATACACCAAATTGTTGGTATCAAAATAAGACTGTTGTAAACGGTAGATCTAACTACGCACTAGAATTAAGTAACACCCAGACCAAAAATATTAACCCCCAAATTTATAGAAAGTTATAATGGAGTATAGTGGCATTATAACAAACTTTTCAGAGGAAAAAGTGCGCTATAATAGCTTTATAACTTTCTATAAATTTGAGGGTTAGTCAATATAATTCCCGAAATATGCGATACGAGAATGGAACCTTTTACCATCGTGAACAGACAGCCGAGTGGTCTAAGCTCAAACAAGTATCATAAAATCAAGTCATCTGTGATAGTTTTCATTTTGAACCGACTTCAAAAAAGGAGGAGCATTTGGCACCGACCTCAGTTTAGTTAAATATTTGATTTAGTTCGACAAGGTAGATTTCCAGATTAGAATATTTTTTACTTTTTTAAAGACGGTTTTTATTTTGTTAAAAAGTACTCAACACTCAATCACGAGTGAACATTAATCACATAGTTTATTTTAACAAGTACGAGTGTGTAAGCTATAAAAGGCACAAATGTAACTACATAATGGCATAGTTTTAACGTCTCATCGTGTTTGGGAACACATTGTCGCGGTATTAGTAGCTCGTAAACTGTTAAATAGGATAACAATAATCATTACTATGTATTGGGAACATTCCCATAAGTATATCATTGGTTAATGATATAAAAGATATTGCTTTGTAATACAATCTGCTGGGAAAAGCGCTTTGTTGGCATGGATAGGTCTCTGTCGAAAGGAGTTAGTTTCTGTACTGATGTTTTTCTGCCAATTCCTGGGCCGCAAGTCTGCTTACACAATCGATTCATAATCGAACAGCAACCGCATAGTAACTGTCACTTTTGTGGTAAGTCTGTGGTGTCTGTGTCTGTGGTGTGGTATGGCTGGCGGGGCGGCCGCTATGCCCCGACGGTTATTGTCGGGATCTCGTATATATGTTACTTGCTCCGAAAACTCTCATAGCGCCATTCAGGATTGTGATGAGAATCTATTGTTCTCTATGCGTCTGCAGCGCCATCTGTGTAGCTTGTGGCGCGGTTGAAGTGGTCGCTACATAAGTATGTTCCGTTCGACACATCACCCATCCGTATGTTTCCAAACCGTATATTAGTATTACTTTCAGCGTGGTTTTGAATGGTCCAGACTTTGTTTGACAGAGTCCATTTGGGAATATACAAACTAAGATGTACTGAGTCTAATGGCGTGGTTTGAAACGTGCAAGAAATTTAAATAAAATGGTACTGCATGACTTGTCGAGTAATGCCAAGATGCTCGGTAATTGTATCCAACGGTTTAGGTAAGCGGTAAGTTTCATTCCTGAGTTAATTTAATAAATTACACTAATCACAATAATATTATAAATGTGAAAGTTTGGATGGATGGATGTTTGTAACTCAATCACGCCAGAACGGCAACGGATCTGGATGAAATTTGGCACAGAGATAGAATATAGTCTGAAATAGCACATAGGCTACTTTTTATCTCGGTAAAGAAGACAAACTTTTTAATCGCGGGTCACACCGCGGGGCGCAGCTAGTGAATAAATCACACTCAACACCCGAGAAACAAAATTCTCTTTGATTTTTTTTTATTTTAATTGACGTATCTTATCTAAATTCTGACTTCACATAGTGATTACAATAATTGCTCTAATTAAAAGCATGTTCAAACGGTTGGATCAGAATTTTATTAGAATAAGAATCAGAATTTTATTCATGAAAACCTTTAAGTACAGTACTTATGACTCGACAAAATAGTTACAAAATGCTAAGCTACAACTTAACCACCCGTTCGGAATGCCGTTCCATGGAGAAGAACGGACACGAAACTCCATGGTTGCTCGTTTTAAAAAACACCTTTTACATTTTTGACCAGCACATTGTTATAGGTATGCGAGAACAATGCAGGAACGGCTAGGCAAACTTTAGCAGCTGTGCAAAAAAAGAAGTACTAATTACGCTACCGTTTCTGTATCACCTTGTATATATATTCCTCACGCGATCCATTTAGCGCGGGCTCGACCCCACAGCGCGTTCAATGACACGGCACAAAACATTCGTTGTGACAACACTCTTCCACACGAAGTGGGTGTGTCGCGAAACAGAACACGTACCCAAGTCTGGTAGCACAATCGACTCACAATCGAATGGTAACGGCTTTGCAACTGTCACTTTTGACACACTTCTAAGCTGTCAGTCGTGGACGCACACTGTGCGGATCAATGACGACGACCTGGGCCCCAAATCTGCTAACACAATCGTTTCATAATCGAACAGCAACCGCATAGTAACTGTCACTTTTGACAGATATCCCCAAGTCTGCTATCACAATCGTTTCATAATCGAACAGCAACCGCATAGTAACTGTCACTTTTGACAGTTATGGGATGAACGTGATCCATATAACTTACGGATTCATCTGTTGAAATATTTTTTTTATTTTTTTTTATACATTATAGGCAAGTATTTGATCTCGATCTCACCTGATGGCAAGTGACGATGAGATCTACGATGGAGCATACTTGCCTAGGTAGGAAGGCGGCAGTAGTTCGAGACGCTACATTCACTAGGCACATGCAGCGCAACTGATCTGACCCGCCATCCATGAATGGCAACACCGAACATCATGCCGGAACACGGCTAGGCCGCATGGCGAAATGGCTTTGTTCAGTGGGTGGTGACTAACCACGGCCGAAGCCTACCACCAGTAGAGTTGTCACCTGGTTGGCACCACCCAGGGTCACGTGTAGGGTATCTCGAGGGTACTTAATTCTCCAACGGACGAAGGTGACTCGACCCCACAAAAATATAGTACAATATTTTTGTTACACCTTGTAAATTGAGCATATTAATTTGATCACATACTGAACATCTCATGAGTGAGGCATAACAAGGTTCTAACTAGACATATTATTGCTGACGATCAACAGTCTAACCTCCATTTATCGCTGGCTCGCTAATAACCCAAGATTAAACGAACAAACACACGATTTTGTTACAAACTGGATGTTATATTGGATCGTAATAGAGTTGAAATTGCTACGGGTTATGATGGGAGCTTAAGATGCTTGGAATTGGAGTCGCATTTAAGGCTATTTTGACAATAAAGTAATGTGTGCAACCGTTTTGTTACGGAAACGGGACATGTCCCGTCTTTATCGCGCCAAGATATGTGTCAAGGACTCCAGCACACGTGCCTCTCGCTCTCGCCAGATGTATGTCATTTATGGCGGAGAGTGAGACAAAATATTAACCGATTATTGGATTGCGTCAGTCGCGGATACGAAGGGAGAAATGTATGCTATTTTTTATTTTAAATAGTCCCAACATTTATAACATGGATAATATATTTTTTGGTTAGTACGATTTTTTTTGAAAGACAAGTGAAATCTCTCAAGTTTTTTTTTTGTTATGGGACTTGTCCCGCGACACACTCATCGCTGTAACTCCTGCAGGCCAGGTCTTGGAACCCGCAACGAAATTATTCGAAAGTAAAATACGAGGAGATGAAAAAAAAACTATCCACTATAAAAAACAAAACTTTATAATATTGTTACGATGCGTATAAAAGAGGTATCGATAACTCGAGAAATAGTCATCGAAGCTTCTAGAAACAAAAACGCATTGTTGGGTCCAAGGTCCCCTATCGATCTGTGAAGAAAGATCTAGAATCGTCAACAATGTCGCAACCGGCTTCCGGAATATATCTCATATTATTTTTATTAAAATTATTATTAGTAAACAAAAGGCGAGGACAATGCAATTCCTGGAACTACGAGTTCTCGGAATAATACCGATTAGACGAATACAGCTACGTACACTAGAACATTCTAGCGCCTCCTTATTACCGTGTACATAAGGTTCATTTTCCTTATGGAACATTTCTGTTTAGTGGGTTTTTATCGACACCTTTCTGGAAAGATCCACCCTCGCTATTTTCGGATTATAAATAGTGTGCAGGACCAGCGACGAGACAGTTTCTATTTGAAAGCGATTGTGAACACATCTCTCGGAAGCGAACTAAGAAGACGATACCGGCGACTCTAGCGAATACTGTGGACAACTGTGTTACAAAGTGATTTGGTGTATTGTTGTTTAAGTGTTAAATAGTTAGTGTACTGGTGTGTACTATTTTTGCCTTCTGTGTGGAGAGCAATTAAATTCATTTTCACGAGAATCGGCATTTGATTACCCCCGCACGTAACAATTGGTGTCAGAAGCGGAATGCCGTTACTACCACGTGAAGACGAAGGGCGTACCCCACGAACCAGACGGCAAGTGGAGATGGATGCTGCACGTCAACGTAGCCTTGAAGAGGAAGAGCCTCGGGCTGATGCTGAGATTCCAGCTAGAACTGTGGCAGCACCAGGAGTTAGCTCACCGGACATAAACATGTCAGCACTGCTGGCCTCCATGAAGGAAATGATGATGGCCAACCAGGAAGCTGTAGTAGGAAAAATCGATGCTGGCATAATAGCTCTTGGAGAAAAAGTAAAGTCTCTTGAAGACCGTGTGGAAGTGCTTGACAAAGAAGTTACCATGAAGACAGGGAACCTCGAAGACCGCTTACAAGAAGTAACTCTGAAGAATGAGACTTTGGAAGACCGCGTGCAGGAACTAAATAAGGAGGTCATAAAACTGAGAGTAAGTGGACCTATTGCAGTAGCTTCGCCATCTTCTGCAAAACTTGACCTACCACGCTTCGATGGGACTTCATCGTGGTCAGCGTTCAAGTACCAGTTCGAGGTACTTGCAAGTGGCAATGGCTGGAGCAACGAGCAGTCTTTCATGGCTCTTACGCTTGCTCTACGAGGGGATGCTTTAACAATTCTCGAAAACCTGCCGCCTGAAAGAAGGACCCTGGAGATATTAATGGAAGCGTTAGACACGCGCTACAGTGATAAGCACCTGGAACATGTCTACCGAGTGCAACTCCGTGAGCGATCACAGAAGGCTGGTGAAAGCCTCCAGCAGTGGGCCCAGGAAATCGAAAGGTTGGTTCGTCGAGCTTACTCATCGGCACCAGAAGTCATCGAAGTGACCCTGTTGCAGGCATTTGTCGATGGCATTAGAAACTCAGAGGTTCGAGGGGCTGTGAAACTGGGACATCACCAGTCCTTGAAAAACGCACTCGCACATGCTCTTGAGGTGGAAGCTGTGCAACAAGACACGAGGCTACATAAAGTTAGAGCGATGATTCCTGAAGAGAAAAAGTCTCGGTTTGTCCCCACGTGCTATGAGTGTGGAGAAAAAGGGCACATTCGGCTTGAATGCCCTAAGAAAAAGAGAAGGGTCAAGGACTCCGCGACCCAAGAAGATCAAGACATTCCGTTAAACTAAAGGTCGCCAGGGCCGCGGGGCGGGCGCTGGCTGGTCAACATAAAGCCCCTACAGTAACCATAACTCAAGTTTTTAATGGGAATAGTCTGATCCTCGAGGGCACCATAGATAATAAATCTTGTAGTTTGACAGTGGACACCGGTGCATCGCGTACCATTGTGAGACCAGAGCTACTAAGACGCACCATAATATGGAATAGACGATCTCCAAAATGTCATCTTCAGACAGCCACCGGCCAGCCAGTTTCCGTCCTCGGCGAAACAGACGTAAAGTTTAGAATTGGTGACCGAGTGTATCTACAGGCAGTGCTGATTGCTAATATTACCGACGATTGTATTTTGGGACTGGATTTCTTGAAGAATCAGCAGTGTGTTTTGGATGTTGCTAAAGGAGTGTTAAGGTTTCCTGACCAAGAAGTTTGTTTGCAAGGATCACGCCCGTGCAATATTTATTGCCTGAAGGACACTACACTGGCGCCGAGATCAGAAAACTTGGTAATAGTGAAATTTCCTCGTAATATTAAACAAAGAAGATGTCTCATCGTCGAAGACTCTGGATATTACCAACATTTAATTACGGCAAGGACTTTACTAATGTCGAACGGAATTACTAAGGTAAGAATCCTTAACCTTGGTACCGAAGAAGTTCACTTGAAGAAGAATAGTGTGGTTGGAAGATGTGAGGAAGTAAAGTACCTCAGACGATTAAATAGTGATACAGTTAAACAGAATGGTACCCACATAAAGGAGGATCACATCCAGCAACTACTGGAATCTTCTAAGGAGAATTTATCGGCAACAGAACTACAGCAAGCCAAAGAGCTCTTGCTGAAATTCAGCGACATCTTTGCCACTGGAAATGACTGTGGAAGGACGGGGCTCGTAAAACATCGGATCGACACAGGCGACGCCAGGCCTATAAAACAAAGGCCACGACGCATACCATGGGCAAGAGAAAAGGAGGTGACAGATATGATTAAGGATATGGCTGATAACGGAATAATTGAACCTTCTACGAGTCCATGGTCATCACCCGTGGTGCTGGTGAAGAAGAAGGATGGCAGTACAAGGTTTTGTGTGGATTACCGGATGTTGAATAACGTCACAAAGAAAGACAGCTATCCCTTACCTCGGATCGACGACACACTGGACATGCTCAGTGGTATGAAGTGGTTCTCAACTATCGACTTAAAAAGTGGCTATTGGCAGGTTGAACTAAGCCCAGAAGACAAAGAGAAGACGGCCTTCAGCACTGGAATTGGAAACGGATTATGGCAGTTTAATGTTATGCCTTTTGGGTTATGTAATGCGCCAGCCACATTTGAGCGCCTTATGGAAAGAGTGATGGTGGGTTTACTCGGAGACGTATGCCTGGTCTACCTTGATGACGTGATTGTTATGGGTCGTAGCTTCAAGGAGAACCTGAAGAATCTAGAACGAGTGTTCACCCGGATCCGTGAGGCTAATCTAAAACTTAGCCCAAAGAAGTGCGCTCTATTTAAAAAGGAAGTCAGTTACCTTGGACACGTCATCTCAACGGAAGGAGTCCAAACCGACTCTGAGAAGATAAAAGCTGTTCAAGAATGGCCTGTTCCAAGAAATAAAACAGATGTGCGCGCCTTTCTGGGATTATGCGCATATTACAGACGATTCATTAAGAACTTCTCGGACATTGCAAAACCGTTGCATCGACTCACAGAAGAGAAACGCGATTTTATCTGGGACCTGACATGTGAGGAAGCCTTCGGTGAGCTCAAGCAACGGTTATGTGAAGCCCCTATTTTGGGTTACCCAAATAGAGAAGGAAGATTCATCGTGGACACAGACGCCAGTAACACAGGAATAGGTGGTGTTTTATCTCAGATGCAGGGCGATCGTCAAGTTGTTATCGCCTATTTCAGTAAGTCACTATCCAAACCAGAAAGAAATTACTGTGTTACTCGCCGTGAACTACTTGCTGTGGTGAAGACCCTACAACATTTTCAGAAGTATCTTATAGGAAGGGAGTTTACTATAAGAACAGATCATGCTGCGTTAAAATGGTTGTTACAATTCAAGAACCCAGAAGGTCAAGTAGCTAGATGGCTCGAGCAATTACAGGAATTTATCTTTGTAATAGAACACCGAAGTGGAAAAGGACATAGCAACGCCGACGCTTTGTCACGAAGACCATGTGCCGAAGACTGCAAGCACTGTCAGAAGAATGAAATACGAGAAGAGGTTAAAGTCATCAGGACACACGGACTTGATGACGAGTGGACTGGAATCAGCATGAAGAAGGCCCAGGAAGAAGACGATGACCTTCGACCTATATTGGACTGGAAACGACTTGGGAACAAACCCCAATGGAGTGATGTGTCTGCTCATAGTTCGACCACCAAAAGCTATTGGGCTCAGTGGGACAGCTTGACTCTGGAAGACAGTGTACTATGTAGAAAATGGGAATCCAACGATGGAAAGGAAGTAACCATGCAAGTCGTAGTACCTAGGAGTAAGGTGGCCCCTCTTCTGCGGCACATTCACGACGGTATTTCTGGTGGGCATCTTGGAGTCAAGAAGACCCTGGTTAAAGTGCGACAACGGTTCTACTGGGTTCATTGTCGGGAAGATGTCGAGGATTGGTGCCGTAAGTGCACTGCTTGTGCTTCAGTGAAAGGCCCGCAGACAAGAAGCAGGGGAAAGTTAAAGACGTACAACGTTGGAGCGCCATGGGAGCGCATCGCTATTGATGTTGCTGGACCTTTTCCTATGACAGATGATGGGAACAAGTACATCATAGTAGTGCAAGATTACTTCACTAAGTGGCCCGAAGTCTTTGCGACACCCAATCAAGAAGCCATAACTGTGGCGAAGAAACTGGTCCAGGAAGTGGTCTGTCGATATGGCGTACCCATGGAGCTTCACTCAGACCAAGGGCGGAATTTTGAGTCTGCTCTATTTCAGGAAATGTGCAAACTGCTGGGAATCAATAAGACCCGTACAACGCCAGCGCATCCGCAGTCAGATGGAATGGTCGAGAGGTTCAACCAGACCTTAGAGAACCACTTGGCTAAAGTCGTGGACGATCATCAAAGAGATTGGGACCAATACATTCCGCTGTTCCTGATGTCCTATCGATCTGCGGTACATGATAGTACGGGACATACTCCGGCCAAGGTAAATTTCGGCCGAGAAATAAGGCTCCCAGTGGATGCAATAACAGGCACGCCACCCGATAGTCCTAAGCCTGTTACAGACTATGTGAGTGAACTTCAAAACCAGCTGGATGAAGTACACAGAAGAGTACGGGAGAATAATCTTAAGACTAGTACAAGGATGAAGACCCGGTACGATCGGAATTCGAACACCAACGGGTTTGAGGAGGGAACACTAGTGTGGCTTCATAATCCGCTTCGCAAAAAGGGAAAGTCTCCGAAACTTCAAGCTCGCTGGGAAGGACCGTACACCGTCATTACAAGGATCAATGATGTTACCTTCCGCATCAAGAAGGGACTTAGAGGAAAACCAAAGGTAGTCCATGTGGACCGGTTAGCGCGATATCATGGCTCAAATAATGCTCGGGACGAGCATGACTAAGAGGGGGGTAATGTTACGATGCGTATAAAAGAGGTATCGATAACTCGAGAAATAGTCATCGAAGCTTCTAGAAACAAAAACGCATTGTTGGGTCCAAGGTCCCCTATCGATCTGTGAAGAAAGATCTAGAATCGTCAACAATGTCGCAACCGGCTTCCGGAATATATCTCATATTATTTTTATTAAAATTATTATTAGTAAACAAAAGGCGAGGACAATGCAATTCCTGGAACTACGAGTTCTCGGAATAATACCGATTAGACGAATACAGCTACGTACACTAGAACATTCTAGCGCCTCCTTATTACCGTGTACATAAGGTTCATTTTCCTTATGGAACATTTCTGTTTAGTGGGTTTTTATCGACACCTTTCTGGAAAGATCCACCCTCGCTATTTTCGGATTATAAATAGTGTGCAGGACCAGCGACGAGACAGTTTCTATTTGAAAGCGATTGTGAACACATCTCTCGGAAGCGAACTAAGAAGACGATACCGGCGACTCTAGCGAATACTGTGGACAACTGTGTTACAAAGTGATTTGGTGTATTGTTGTTTAAGTGTTAAATAGTTAGTGTACTGGTGTGTACTATTTTTGCCTTCTGTGTGGAGAGCAATTAAATTCATTTTCACGAGAATCGGCATTTGATTACCCCCGCACGTAACAATATAGATGACCCTTGGACCATCTTACAGGAACTAACTGTTTGCGAAGACGGTGTGGTAACCATACTACAAGTAGGAATCATTATTATTAATTTGATGCAAAGTGAACAATTTTAAAAGACATGAGAAGTTCTTCAACTCAGATTACCAACTGTGTGTACAATTCTCCATTGACTAGACATAGATATGGAAAGATCTAAGCTCGGGGTTTCGCTACGTGATAAAATCAGAAATGAGGAGATCCGTACACGAACTAAAGTAACCGACATAGCTCAAAGAATTTCAAAGTTGAAGTGGCAGTGGGCGGCACATAGCTCGCAGAACCGATGGCCGTTAGGGGGGGACAGGTTCTAGAATGGCGACCACGAACCGAAAAACTTGGTGTAGGACGGCACCCACAAGGTGGAGCAATGATATCACACGCGTAGCAGGAAGCCGGGGGACGCGACTGGCGGAGGACCGGGATGTGTGGAAATCATTGGGGGAGGCCTGTGTCCAGCAGTGGACGTCTCTCGGCTGACGGATAAATGGACTAGATCAGGGATTCCCGAAGTCGTGGTGGATATCGACCCCTTGGGAACGATATCGGTTCCCCACGGGTCGACATAAACGAAAACTGATTTTGGGGGTCGACGAGGTCTCAAAATCGACCCCTATTAATTAACACAAGTTCTTATTTGAAACTACCAAGATACTGTATAAGTTGTGTTACGTGTACCAACTTGTCATAAGAATATTTTAGTAGGAAGTATCATTGCTGTATGTACTTATAAAAAACTCAAGTCGATAAGCGTGCACAAGTTCGTACAAGATGAAATTATTATTTTGTATTAATATGAAGAAAAAACTAGAATTAGGTTTTTAAAGTAATTCGGCTATGGTGGTCTGAGGTATCAGTACATTTTGGAAAAGGGGTCTCTTGCCCAAAATAGTTTGGGAATCCCTGGACTAGAAATATATACTAGACGCACTAGACTAGTGACTACTGGTTTTCGGGAATCGTAATCAGTATTGTAAAAAGGTACGCTCGCCTAAATGTATAAATAACCACTTAATCCTACCTTTAAGCTTCTTGTATCTTGGTTTTCCCATGTTTTATAGCACAACACTCACACACGACAATAGTTGGAGTGAACAAGAAAGATCAATATAATTACTGAGGTGAGAGAAATTAAACTAAGTACCCCCAATAAAAAAAAGTACGTTTTCTTTTTTATTCTCGTTCATATGATTTGTCTTTTGAAATTCGGATACCCACAAGCGTTTCAAGCTGACTGACAAACGAAAGATTTTTGTCTGTAACAATAAATATCGCCAGACGAACACACCAACTATACGGTCGCACACTAAGCAACGCTTGTATTATGGGTGCCGTACAATGGAGTGGGGGTGAACATTCGTGCTCATAAGACCAAGTTCGTCCACACCAGGATTCGAACCCGGGACCTACGGCCCGGTCACTATACACTGAGGTGATCAGATTGTATATTTCTCTTTAGTTGGCACTTCATGAGGCCTCTTGAAGTGCGAAAGTCGATTCGTAAAGATTTTTACGACTAGCCACAACTACACACGAGGAAGTACGTGCGCACCGGTCGTGAAAGAGATAGCTGCAGCTCGCACCCACGATCTCTACCTACGAAGAGGGAGCGGACCAAGCTAGGTAAATAATAAGTTTAAAAAAATCTCACCTTTCTTCGAAGACTTGGCCGACACCAGCCCGCCATCCTGATGCTGCATCGCCACCGGCACGATCAGCACCTGGTTCTCCTCCAACAGCTTCTCCTCCGCCTCGTCACCCCCCGTCTCCTTCTCCTCCATCACCGATCTCACCGGACTCGCCGCCATTTTGTTTTCAAGCCGCTACTCAAAATGGCCGCCAATATTCATAATATGCGTTTCTTGATTCTCAATGTCAGTGACGCATCGTTTAAATGGAATGTATTTATGTATGTTTTGTCGTGTATAAAATAAACTACATAGTTTTATGTAGATGAGTCAGTCTTGTTTGTTTGGCTGGGTGTGTGTGTGTGTTTCTGAAACAATGAAAAATAAAATCTATACACGTGCTATGTATATGTACTTATATACTAACCCTTGAACTGCATAATCATTACGTTTAGTAAGAACTTCAATATGTATAATATTGAAAAAAAAATGATCTTAAAAAGTCATCAATAGGCTATTTGAATGCGTTTGAAAAACTGTCTTAAATTGTTCGTCTATACAAACAAATAAAATTGGAGTGTCTGTTTGTAATATTAAAATAATCGCTTTTTACTAAGTGCATTTGGACGTATAAACCGTACATACTTATACCAAAACATTTTTTACAATTTTTGTGTGTCTGTCTGTCTGTTTGTTCCGGCTAATCACTGAAATGGCTGGACCGATTTTGACGGGACTTTAACAAGGAGTTACTTAGGCTACTTTTATTATAGAAAAACTGTTTTGTTAAATACCACGCGGACGAAGTCGCGGCTAGTTAGTTTAATATCATGCAAACAATATAGTTATTTCATTGCTAATTCCAGTATTTTACATAAAATTCGATGATACAGTTTATATAAACAAAAAATACCGGCAAAACGCAGCTTTCGGGTCACGAGACCGTTGCGAAAAACAATGCCTGAAAACACATTAAAATCCCAAATATTACCAAACTCGTGTTGACAACCTGACACCGATTACGACGGTGTGACGTCACAACGCATCAACTAACGATCCAGAGCGTTTTTGATCACGGGACCGAACCAAAAAAAAACATAATTTTAGTGTACGATTTTAAAGAAAATAATCCATATTTTTGCAGAACATGAAGACTAATATTGAAATAAATCTAGTATTAAGGATTCTATTGTGTTTATATAATGTTTCCGTGGTCGCTGTAAAGCAGCCGAAACGTCCGGGAACGTAAACCCATTATATAAACGCGATAAAATCCTTAAAATTAGTTTTATTTCAATGTTTAGTATTCGCTTAAATATAAGGGATCAATAAATTAAGACTAATAGTTATAAAAGGGTATACTAGATTAGGGTGGCCACAATTTAAAGCTTATTTCATGGATGGCGGGTCAGATCAGCTGCGCTGCATGTGCCTAGTGAATGTAGCGTCTCGATCTACTGCCGCCTTCATACCTGTTCACACTCACACAAAATGTCAATTCGAGAGTGAACAGGTACCTTCTAGACAAGTTTGCTCCATCGTAGATCTCATCGTCACACCATCAGGTGAGATCGAGATCAAATACTTGCCTATAATGTAATAAAAAAAAATATTTTTCATACAGTCAACACACACTATAGTCTTTTTGGATCAATGCTGTCAATTCTTCAAAACGTTTTCTTGTGATATCGAGCCACATTGAATATTGAGGGAAATATCACACTGTCACAACAAACAACCGAACCTAAGCCGTTACAAAATATCACACTGTCACAACAAACAACCGAACCTAAGCCGTTACAAAATAAACAGCGACAACAAACATTCTTATTAAACAAACATTTTGTGTAACCAGACAAATATGTCAACAGTTTGATAAATTTCCTTGTATCGTCGGTAGAACGCTTGCCTTGGTAACGACGACCGCAGGCTCAAACCCCGGCTCGCACCTCTGAGATTTCTGGATTTCCACCATGATTACCACTTGCTAAACGGTGAAGGAAAACATCGTGAGGAAACCTGCATGTCTGAGAGAACACCTCGAAAGACGTGTGAAGTCCGCCAATCAGCACGTGGCCAGCGTGGTGGACTAGGGCCTGAATCCTCCTCGGATTGAGGGGAGGCTCGTGCCCAACAGTGGGACATTAAAAAGGGCTGCTATTATTATTATTATGTCTCTCTCCACTTCTTCTTCTCTCTTCGTCTTCTCTCCGGATCTTTGGAAGGCTTGCGCGGGTAAAGTGAAGTAAAGTTGTAGCTTAGCATTTTGTAACTATTTTGACGATTGAAATGAAATGAAATCAAAAAAGTTTATTCGACACAGACACGAAGATACACAAATGGGTACATTTACATGAAAAAGTAGAAGTAAAGAACACACAAAGATACACAAATAGGCACATACATTAAAAAGTGAGGAACATAAAGTAGGTATTGTGGATCTCAGTGTGAGCTGTGCCGAAAGGCGTTTGGCTCAGCATGAGCTGGTGGGGAACGGATTCTCCTCCAGCGCTGATTTTCAGCCAAAGCCTCCTCAGTAGGACATTCATCATATCGCTTGGTAACCAAACTCAGACGCAATCGCAGATACACACAATAAATGTATAAAGTATAGAAAAGGAATAAAAGTAATAGAATATAAAGATACATATAACGTGCTGCATATTATGGTAATAAAAATAAGTAAATAAAATAATTAATTAGGCACCAATGCCTGAGCGCAGACCGTTCTGACTTGCACGTACCTACCTACTTATATAGGTACGTAAATGTGTTCGCCGTTTTTACCGCATTCCTGTGAATGTTAACAGGTGCGCTCACTCCGATTCACAATTACTGTACTGAATGGTTTACATGAATAAAAAATATTCTGATTCTACAGGCAAATATCGTAAGGTAACCTGCACGTTTTAGCGAACCAGGTCTGGAAAGACGCGCGAAGTCCGCCAATCGGCAAGCGCCAGGAAGATGGTGGCTCTCATTGAGAGGAGGCAAGTGCTCAGCACCGAGACACTAAAAAGGTACAAAACAGGTAACTTCCTAAATATCAGTTAACGGTATAATCAACACAGTCCGTAGTAAATGATAAATCGATCGATCACGCCCAACTGAGAAGCAGGGATCCAAGACTAAACGGTCGGCTGACTACTAATTCGAGTTAATTTAGAAAACCATTGTTTCCTTATTAGATTTCTATTCTGGAACTTTCGACAGGATGTCAATAATTGAGAGTAATTTGAAACAGTTTATCTTTATTCACGTGGAGTACATAGGAACGGCATTCCGAACGGATGCTATAATTGTAGTTTAGCAATTCGTGAAAATTTTAACGATTCAAAAGTACTATATATTTTTTTTGAATATGGCCTCACTCGCCCTTGGGCAGGTATTTTGCCAACGTCAAGTGGATTTTTTTTTTAAATATCAAACATGAGTGATTCTATACAGGCCTAATCCGTAGACTAGGCCTAATCATTTATTACAGTGTCTTGAGATCATGCAATGGTGCGCTTGGTTCTGGATTTAATTATGCGAGCACTTTCTGCGTCAACCACCCCAGTCCTCCCGTGACCATGGTTGCTGTAAAGCAGCCGAAACGTCGGGAACGTAAAAACAAAAAAATAAACGCAATAAAATCCGGGAAAAAATAGTTTTATTTCAATGGTAGCATTTTATTTTTCTCTACACATTAACACCATGTTACAAACATATTAAGGTGGTGGGGGGGGGGAGAATGTTGAAAACATCGTGAGGAAACCTGCATGTCTGAGAAGGATGTGTCAAGTCCGCCAACCCGCACTGGGCCAGCGTGGTGGACTATGGCCTAATCCCCCTCGCATTGAGGGGAGGCTCGTGCCCAGCAGTGGGGCATTAATAAGGGCTGGAATTATTATTCCACTAATATTATAAATGTAAAAGTTTGGATGGATGGATGTTTGTTACTCAATCACGCCAGAACGGCTGAACGGATCTGTATGAAATTTGGCACAGAGATAGATTATAGTCTGGAATAGCACATAGGCTTTTTTTATTCCGGTAAAATGTATGGTTCCCGTGGGGTAATTTGTTTAAATTTTTCATAGAGAAAAGGATCTACATCATTTTTTGCATAGGTAGTGGTAGTTTAGGGGTCATAAAATGACATAGGCATCGATATACTTTTTAATTGCGCGTACACCGCGGGGCGCAGCTAGTATTATATACAACACCATGTAGTTGTAGGTTGTAAATAATTATACACGTATGCTCATAGCTGACACTATGGAAACAAGATAAACAAAATGAAATATAACGCGATGCTGATAACAAATTGTTATTAGCTGATTGTGTTGCGATAGAGATCCGGCGTGCCGAGGTCAATGACCTTGGAGTAAAATTACCTGTTTAAAAAAATATATATTAATACCTATTCCGTAAGTAGCTAATGAATAATAGAATAGCACGGTTCAATAGCCGGTCAAATTTGGAAACCGGTGGGGGTCATTGAGCTCAAACCGAATATGTTTCGGCTACCGGTGTTTACCGGTTTTTTTTTCATATTAAGGTGGAAGCTCAGGGTCAGGGCGCGAAATTCAAAATGTCAATGGTTAAAGTTAGGAAAAGTAGCGGTTTTTACAAACCTTATGGTATTTTATCGGATTAGGTACTTTTTTAAGCAAACTTAATACATCGAGACAACCAATGCAGAATGCTAATATCGCAAAACACTAAATTACATCGTAAAGATGTCCAAATTTTTCGTAAGAAAATAAAAGCCATTGACATTTTGAATTTCGCGCCCTGACCCTGAGCTTCCCCCTTAACCGGTAAACCGATAATGTTCACACGTTTTTCGAGAAGTGCCCAGGGGCTCAAATCTGTTAATTCACAAACGCTTCAGTGGAGTGTCGATAGCGGAACGATTGAATGATTTTAGACATTTGGTAGTCCACTAGTTTTTTAAAACCAGCGGCTTTGCACTGACCAGCTCTTCAACTACCATAGAACTATTTCGTATTCTGTACTTCAGTCGCGTATCAATATAATGCAGCTAAGTAATGGTATTCTACTCGCTATCTGACGTTTCTAGCAGTCGACACACAACCATCGTTACTGAAATGATACTCCATCGAGACGACATTAAAGTTTTAGCAGAATAGCCAATCAGTCACAGCCGTAATGGAACCTCAATAGTGTGTCGCTGGAACGGCAATTAAATGTCAGTTTATTTAAATTAGCAGAATTGGGCCCCAGATGCGGTTCGGAGTACGGAGCGGTCCATGTTCGTGGTCCGGCCCGTACTGCTTTGCTAATAATTTGTTTGTTTTTTTTTTTAATTTTGTTTTTAAAATAACGTTCTAGCAGTAGTCCGGTGTGGTAGTAAGTCAAAGTTAGTATATCATTCATTTTTCTCAATATATATAATATATTTATATATATACACACTAGCTGCGCCGCGCGGTGTTACCCGCGATTAAAAAGGTTAAAAGTTTATATATATGGACCGTGCATCTTTCCGGGATAAACATTAGCCTATGTCATTTTCTGACCCCTAAACTACCACTGCCTACAATCTATCTCTGTGCTAAATTTCATCCAGATCGGTTCGCCCGTTTTGGCGTGAAAGAGTAACAAACGTCCATCCATCCAAACTTTCACATTTATAATACTAGTATAGTAGTATAGATAAATAAATATACACATCATCAATTCGAATAACAATATCATCAACTAAGAAATTGTTTTGTTACTCCCATACAGTCAATACACATTCGCTTCAACTATTATGCGCACGCGCAGCTCGACAGCATCCTCAATTGTTAACCCTTTAACGTATCGTGTTGTTGCACTCAATAAAGTTGATCTTCGTAATAAAGGACAATTACTGCGCGAGCCATTATTTACTCGCAAGTATCTCTTGTTGATATAAAACAGTTTTATGAGGGCAATGAGAAAGCGACCTTATTTGATTAGCGTTCAGGAATGTAGGTCGGTACCCTTAACGTTGTTGAATAAGCAAAAAGAACTAGCGTTTACGTAAGACCGATAAAATATATATATATTGGAATAAAGAATTTTTTTCGAATTTTATCGCGTTCATTTTATGTTTTTACGTTCCCGACGTTTCGGCTGCTTTACAGCAACCATGGTCGCGGGAGGACTGAGGTGGTTGTAATCCATGTATAATAGTTTGGACTGGGGTATCCTCATATATAGTTGTTGCTTGAGGTCCAATATACGCAGAAGGAGCTCACAGGTCTTGTAATTGTGCGCTTGGTTTTGGATTTAATTTATTACTGGATCCCAAGTCGGTGGTAGCACCCAGCCATCTTCCCTATTGAAATTAGGATGTGTTTAAAATGTCAATGGCCTCACGTATCATTGTTGGTCGGAATCGGTGTTCTGTTGCGAGGATCTGTGGTTGATCAAATCTGATATAATAGCGGGTGCGATCCTGTACATGTTCACAGATTGCAGACTTCGTGGATCACCGATGTTTCCCATCAGCAATGTGTTCTTTTACCCGGGCTTTTATTGATCTTTTAGCCCCATGTAACATAACATAATGAAAAATTAGTTTTATTTCTTGCGTGTATCATCTCTTGTGATGGTCATGTCCGCCATAACCATAGAAGCGTATTAAAATGGTCATACTTATTGGCTATCATCTGTCCGCCTCGGATCACTGGGCCGCGCGCGCGCAGGTTGGCACGCACGTGACAACCTCACATATGATATGTCATCATATTACAAGCAACGGTCAGACGTACAATAGACGACAGTTTGAAAAGCAAGGCACGTAACCTTGTACCACGTAACCGCAATAAATAGTTCAATGGAATGTAGTTTAGCGGAAAAGGGAAGATCTTCCAGCCAGGCGGGTGGTATGGCTGGTGGGGCGGCCGCTATGCCCCGACGGTTATTGTCGGGATCTTGTATATATGTTACGCGCTCCGCAAACTCTTATAGCGCGATTCAGGATTGTGATGACAATTGTCTATTGTTCTGGATGCGTCTGCAGCGCCATCTGTGTAGCTTGTGGTGCGGTTGAAGTGGTCGCTACAGTACAATTATCGTTCGTCCATCGCGTCCCGAAAGTACTTCTGAATCCAGACCGATACACATTAAAAAATATGGTTTTCATCGTGCACTTCCACTGCGATGGTTTTTAGGGTTCCGTACCAAAAACGGTAAAAACGGAACGGAAATGTCAAATAATAGGCAAGTATGCTCCATCGTAGATCTCATCGTCACTTACCATCAGGTGAGATCGAGATCAAATACTTGCCTATAATGTAAAAAAAAAAATATAAAAAAAAATGATTTATTTGTTTGGGCATGTTATCTTTATAACTTACTATTGGCGTTGTTGAAATATTTCACAAAATTATTGTTACACCTTATATAGATAAGATAAGTACACAATTAACTTACTGCCTTTTGACTTTAGTATGGCAATTGTAATCGCAGTCTTTAATTAACAAACATTTACGTTTCCCGGACACGGTTGTATAGTTAATTGTACCATTGTTGGTTAATAATTAAATGACAGTTAATGCTGATAATGAAACTATGATTAGATTGGAAATAAAACGAATTTTAAGAATTTTTATCGCGTTAATTTATACTGAAATTAAAAACCTCCTAATTTATATTGGCAAGACGGCTGGGTGCCACCACCGACTTGTGATCCAGTAATTAATACAATTAAATTCAAAACCAAGCGCACCATTGCAAGACCTTAAGACGCTGTGACCACTTTCTGCGTAGATCGGACCGCAGGCAACAACTAAATATGAGGGTACCTAAGTTCTAGCTATGACACTAGGACGTCAACCACCTCTGTCCTCCCGTGACCATAGTTGCTGTAAAGCAGCCGAAACGTCAGCAACGTAAAAAACATAAAATAAACGCGATAAAATTCGAAAAATTTAGTTTTATTTCAATGAGATCGAAATTCCAAAAATCCCTGTTCAGAACACTTCAAGGGTACTCTATGAATATAACCTCTAAATTTAAAATATCTAGGTCTACTGGTTTAGGTATGTTTTCATGAATCTAGTGGGAAGCATCACATTCAAATTAAAAGATAAAGACATCATATCACAAACTAGAGACCCGTTATCAGCACGCGAATGTCAACAGGAAACGCAAACAATATGTGGTACAGAGATGACATTAGAAAACGAAACAAATAACTACAGTTCCCGAATAACAAGACCTTCATATTATAACATATCATTTGTATGTTATTATCAAAGTTCTGTCCTTTTATTTCAGAACACCAAAATGCCGAGGGCACCCATCCATTTCCCGGGATGCATGGTATCCTAAATATTGACCTGGGTGATCAGTTATCGTATGGTGATAGCTCAAAGCTTTATGGAAATTCATCGAGTATTTTTCCCGCGATGCGCGAAGACACAAGCAGGCAGTAAGGCAAAAGATCTAGAAAATGCGGATTTGGCCTCTGTTCTATATCAAAAATAATATCACCTACGATAATATAATAATACCAGCCCTTTTAAATGTCCCACTGCTATGCACGGGCCTCCCCTCGATTCGAGGGGCATGAGGCCATAGTCCACCACCCTGGCCCAATGCGGGTAGGCGGACTTCCCACATCTTTCGAGGGGTTCTCTCAGACATGCAGGTTTCCTTGCGATGTTTTCCTTCACCGTTTAGCAAGTGATAATCGTGGTTAAAATGAGATTCGCACATAAAATCCAGAACTCCCAGAGGTGTGAGCCGGAGTTGAACCTGCGATCCTCGTTACCGAGGCGAGAGTTCTAGCAACTTGGCTATCACTGCTACACCTACGATTGGTTTTACAGAATTGATATCTAACATTTACGCGAACACTACACGATGAAAAAAACTAATTTTACTGCAGCCGAAACGTCGGGAACGTAAAAAACATAAAATAAACACGATAAAATTCGTAAAAAATAGTTTTATTTCAATCGCTTAACAGTCTTATAATATGTGCCTATACATTCGTCATCCATCAACAACAGAGCCATTATCTGTTTATAAATGCCCATTGCCTTGTCTGATAACACCGTGACCGGATGAGTCATATTATCACTACATATCAAGGATGCCCCGAAACTTCAAAATCTCTCAAAAGTCCCAAAAAAACGTTCCGTCTAAATTTGCTTAAGGGCTTGCTAGGGTTGCTACACCGGCAACCAGAGCGAACGTGTAAGGGACCCAGGAGTAGCGAAGGGTGAATACTCGCATAGGGGAAGCCGGAAAAAATCCTTACCTGTGACCACATCAAACTCCCCTCATTCTCAATGTGGTACACATCTCCAATTAAAAATATGTACATTATTTTATTTTGCAGTAAACAACCAAGATTCTACTCAGGTTTGGTGCAACAAAAAATTTTCAAGCAAGTGGTTACCCAACGAGACGAAAGCCTGAAGAGATGGGAGGATCGGGTGTCCGAACAACTGGGCACAAAAAATTTTGACGCGCTTCACTGCCACTGGGCCCCAAGTCTGTTTACACAATCGATCCATAATCTAACAGCAACGGCATAGTAACTGTCTCTTTTGACAGATGTATGGGATATCTGTCAAAAGGGACAGTTACTATGCGGTTGCTGTTCGATTATGAATCGATTGTGTTAGCAGACTTGGGGCCCTGATCGTCAGGAAAGTGAAGTAAAAGTCTAAGTCATATCATTCATTTCGTATTGGCCTAGGGGGCACTGCATAGAAACGGCATTCCGAACGAGTAGTAAAGTGGTAGCTCAGCATTGTGTAACTATTTTCACGATTCATAAGTACTGTACATGAATAAAAATATACTGAGTCTAATTATACAAGTAAGTTCCGAGTGACTGTCCGGGGATTCTCCCCAAGTGCATTTTTGACCGATTACTCATTCGTTTGTTTTGTTTTGCGAACGGGATCGGAACAATTGAGACAGAACACATCTCTCATCAGCCTCCGAGTCCGATTCCAAATTGAAAGACCCTGAGTCCGACAGCGGTTCCGATAAACCATTCGTCACGTCCATCATAGTTAGATTACAACACATCATAGTTAAATTAATGATGATGACCCAACGAAAAATACAGATGGATATTTGAGATGTAAACCACATCCCATAAGCAAAAAGGTTTTAATATCGAATAAAAGAAATTTGCACCCGTCAACTTTCTGACACCTTTTTTTTTCATTATTTTTTATTACATTATAGGCAAGTATTTGATCTCGATCTCACCTGATGGTAAGTGACGATGACACCTGTTTTTGACATCGTATTTTTAGTCTCCTTATAGCTATTTTTATATCCAAATATATCTCAGTTACCACCTTCAATCCTGGTCTTTCTTTGCCCATAACCCATCAATGGAATCCATATTCCGAACCCTTATTTTCCGACTTTAATTCCAACATGGCCGTAATTTTAGCGCACCCATGATAATCTCGACATTATGCAACATTTGTTTAGATATGGAAGTGACATGATTAGTTTATTAATCTTGCATCATTATCGATGTGAGTCGTAACAGATTACCTATTTCATGTGTTACCAATCTAAAAAAACAACTGTCAGTTGCGTCATAGGATGTACAATGAGCAATACATATGCAGTATTATAACAACAAAGCAGTGATAGCCAAGTCGGTAGAACGCTTGCCTCGGTAACGAGGATTGCAGGTTCAAGCCCCGGCTCGCACCTCTGGGATTTCATGTGCGAATCTCATTTTCAATCGTGATTATCACTTGCTAAACGGTGAAGGAAAACATCGTGAGGAAACCTGCATATCTGAGAGAACCCCTCGAAAGATATGTGAAGTCCGCCAACCCGCACTGGGCCAGCGTGGTGGACTATGGCCTAATCCCCCCTCGCAATGAGGGGAGGCCCGTGCCCAGCGGTGGGACATTAAAAAGGGCTGGTATTATATTATGTATACACATATATATATTATAACAACGTTGGTAACACCTTGTGCGAACACACGGAAGATACAATCTGCTGGCACTCATAATGACGGGCAATATTGCCGGAAGGAGTGGTGGCACTCACAATGATGGGCAAGATTGCCGGAAAGAGTCAGATGAGATATGAAGAAATCCCAGATCTTCCGCCTGGTGAGAGAAAAAATACTATGCAAAGTTGACTGACCATTACTTTTTTACAAGGGCATTTTTATTGCAACATCTAAATACAATACAATTTTCGAAATAACTCTTAAACTGACAGAAGTAATGAAATTTAAAGTTTTAAACTCGGATAAACGAAAGTCTATAGACCTACACGTATGTGACGTCATCACAATAAGTCAACACGCGAGAGACAAAGAGCAATACTTGAATAACGAATATTTCGAAAATGACTTCAGAGAATGTCGTCATAAAATAACTAGGATGTATGCTTCAATATGAAATTGAAAATATACCAAATTAATAGTCAAACAATCCATTAGATACATAGTCGAGAAGACTTGAACTTCTGCTAGCTATCTGTATTGTTGTCATGCCACGTCGTAACAGCCAACGTGGAAATAATGATAATATAGTTCAATTTATAGGTGGGTGTGAATGGGTATTTACTGATGTAATTATACCGTTGCGGAGATATCGCTCCTTGTATTTTTTTTTTATTACATTATAGGCAAGTATTTGATCTCGATCTCACCTGATGGTAAGTGACGATGAGATCTACGATGGAGCATACTTGCCTAGGTAGGAAGGCGGCAGTAGATCGAGACGCTACATTCACTAGGCACATGCAGCGCAACTGATCTGACCCGCCATCCATGAATGGCAACACCGAACATCATGCCGGAACACGGCTAGGCCGCTTGGCGACATGGCTTTGTTCAGTGGGTGGTGACTAACCACGGCCGAAGCCTACCACCAGTAGAGTTGTCACCTGGTTGGCACCACCCAGGGTCACGTGTAGGGTATCTCGAGGGTATTTAACTCTCCTACGGACGAAGGTGACTCGACCCCAAATTGTATGGAAAGTGTCATCGACGAATCCAGTATTATGGGTACCGTACAACGAACTGGGGGCGATCCCAGTAACACCCAGACCGGCCCAAATTATTTGCGATACTCTTAACAAGCAACAAGCTTAGCAGTGATAGCCAAGTTGGTAGAACGCTTGCCTCGGTAACGAGGATTGCAGGTTCAAACCCCGGCTCGCACCTCTGGGATTTCATGTGCGAATCTCATTTTCAACCGTGATAATGACTTGCTAAACGGTGAAGGAAAACATCGTGAGGAAACCTGCATGTCTGAGAGAACCCCTTGAAAGATGAGTGAAGTCCGCCAACCCGCAGTGGGCGCCAGCGTGGTGGACTTTGGCCTTATCCCCCTCGCATTGAGGGGAGGCCCGTGCCCAGCAGTGGGACATTAAAAAAGGGCTGGTATTATCTACTATATAAAAATAAGTCGGGTTTTCCTTCCTGACGCTATAACTCCAGAACGCACGAACCGATTTCCACGGTTTTGCATTCGTTGGAAAGGTCTCGGGCTCCGTGAGGTTTATAGCAAAGAAAATTCAGTCATCTGGTGGCGAAACGGAGTTCGCCAGGTTTGCTAGTTATTTATATTATCTTAACAATATCTAAACAAGAGGTTTTGCGCGCGCATTAATTGTCTGTTATAACTACCTAGGGGCCATCCATAAATTACGTCACACGTTAAGGGGGAGGGAGGGGGTCGACGAAGTGTGACATTGTGTGACAAGGGGCAGGGAGGGGTCCCACATTTTGTGACATCACATTTTTCAAAATAAAATATTTTATATCAAAGTATTACAACTATGTATTGATTTTATTGAAAAATAATTTAAATGGAAATAAAAAATTCGGAACACTGCTGTTTTAATTTCACAAATTTCTAAATGTAAAATTGCAAAATATGTGACATCACACTAGGTAGCGGGGGGGGGGTTTACAAATGTGACCAGCTGTGACAAGGACGGATGAAAATCGTGTGACGTAATTTATGGATGGCCCTCTACAACAAAATTATACCTACAGACTTCATAATATATATCCCATCCCAGATTGACGTCATAATTGACCCTGCATGAATATCTCGATCAAAACAAATGACGTAACACAATGGCCTCTTTATTGTAGGAGACATATCGATCACAGATTAGTTGTGTAAAAGTACTGTATCAAATTAATTTAGTACCTAAATGAAACAGACCTTACTGCCTAAACACATTAAAGCTCATAGTTGTAAGGCAGTACCTGAAATCAAGTTTAATCAGCTCACAAGTTTAGGACCAACTAGTATTTAAACTCTCCGTGGTGCCTTACACCTGGACTTAGTCCAGCTGTAAGTCTTGCTTCTGTGCAAATTTATCTACCAGATCTTTTTTGTCTCCCGCTTTGTAATGGAGGGAAGTGGATAATTTTCTTTCAACTCCTCATATTTTTATCTTTCGATTAAATTCTTGCGCGTTCCAAGACAATTAACTTTATCCCGGGACTTGCCGAGAGTCAAACCTCGGTGTCATCATGGGACACCACTGTAGATCCTGGCTTACAGGAGTAGGAGTGGTGGGAGTGTGTGGCGGGCCTAGTCCCAAAAAAAAACGCAGTACCTAGCAAGACTATGATTGATAAAAGTATGCTAAGATGGTTTGGTCATGGGGCAGGATGGAGGGAATAAGACGGACGCAAGAAATATACCGAGTGAACGTGAGTGTCCGGAGGGGGCACCCAAGGGGCACATCCATGATCACATAACTGGTCCATTCCAGAACGGGGCAAGTCAGGAGAGGAGAGGTTTCACGTGCTCTCCAAGCCTCGAGATCATGGTAGAATATGATAGTAGACGGCACATACACAAGCAACACCAAAACAGGTAATTACTATACCAGGCATCTGTGTGTGTGTGTCACACACAACCACACACTATATCACATTCCACAACAAACGCGCCTTCTTAGGCCTCAGCCTCGAATTTAGCGGGCAACGGGGCGGCGCGGGCGGCGGCGGTGGCGCGGGAGCGGAGCTCGTTGGCCGCCCCGCCCCGCTGCCACGCCGCTGTTTTCGAGAACCGGTCCATTTGATTTTACGCATAAGATCCTGCCCCGCTCCCGCGCCGCCGCCGCCGCCCCGCTGCCCGCTAAATTCGAGACTGTGGCCTTACAGAGTACATGTCAAGAGGACAATTGCGGCCGTCACGTAGCCAATCAACGCGATGGATGCGCGCGCGCATGGTCACTGTTCCGGCAACTGCGAGTATGACACTACACTGTCTTTGTTTATGCCCGTTTACAAACAAAGGATCTAGTGACATTGAAATCCCACCAAAAACACGAACGGAAACGTTCGGTACGGGGAAAAGGGGGAGTTCTTACACTGTAAATTCTAGTATTTTCCATAACATACGATGATAAAGTTTAAATAAATAAAATTACCGCCAAAACCCGGCCTCCCGGTCACGTGACCCTTGTGAAAAAAAGGCCGAAAAACACATGTACGGTCCCAAACTAAGCAAGCCTTGTGATATATCTACCTTGTCTACCGTTTAATTTTCTCATGGCGATCCCAGTGTATAATTACTTATATATATAGATCATTAACGTCCACGACTCGGATACAAGCATTCGCGGTGTTTGCCCCTACCAGAAATCAAACCTGGGACCCTAGGCACAGAGCAGGAATGTTTGAACCCGAGTCACGCATGCTCAAGTGTATTACTAGGATCGCCTCCAGTCCATTGTACAGTACCGACCACAAGCGTTGCTTGGCGATATGAAATTATAGCAGGATATTGATTTCTTATATTTACACTGTAGCGACCTCTTCAACCGCGCCACAAGCTACACAGATGGCGCTGCAGACGACACTCAAAACAATTGACAATACCCCATACAATCCTGCGTCGCGCTATGAGAGTTCTCGGAGCACGTAACATATATACAAGATCCCGACAATAACCGTCGGGGCATAGCGGCCGCCCGCCAGCCATACCACCCGCCTGGCTGGGAGATCTTCCCTTATCCGCTAAAACGCGAATACAACTAATTTCGATAATGTCGGGATCGTAAAAACATAATATCTGTGGCGACCACTTCAACCGCACCACAAGCTACAAAGATGGCGCTGCAGACGCATTCAGAACAATAGACAATTGACGTCACAATCCTGAATCGCACTATAAGAGTTCTCGGAGCAAGTAACATATATACAAGATCCCGACAATAACCGTCGGGGCATAGCGGCCGCCCGCCAGCCATACCACCCGCCTGGCTGGGAGATATCTTCCCTTATCCGCTAAAACGCGAATACAACTAATTTCGATAATGTCGGGATCGTAAAAACATAATATCTGTGGCGACCACTTCAACCGCACCACAAGCTACAAAGATGGCGCTGCAGACGCATTCAGAACAATAGACAATTGACGTCGCAATCCTGAATCGCGCTATCAGATCCACGCGATAACACCACTGTAGATCCTGGCTTACATGAGTAGCAGTGGTGGGAGTGTGGCGGGTCTAGTCCCATAAGAATTCCGATAGAATCCATAAAATTTGTTTTGTTTCAATAAAAGCGGGATTTCTATGGTGTTTCAATAAAACTTGCATGTTACAGAATCAAATACAAACTGTGTGAAACAAAGACTTGGGCGACCTACTCAACGGGCCATATCGCGTTATTACTCATAGCGTTGCGTGTGCGCAGGCAGATAGGCGGGCAAGCAACCAGTGTTGTTAACTCGCGGTTAGTGTATTTAACCTTGATTTATTTTGTAGTTATATTTTCAAACTAGCTGTTGCCCGCGACTTCGTCCGCGTGGTATTTAACAACGTCTCAACCGTTGGCAACAGCCTGCTCGCGTTCTGATCCCGCGGGACGCATTGCAGATTGTTGCTATCAAACTTTAAGCAGGCGCAGCGCTGCAACATTGGTTTTAATTTTTTTTCGAGAGATCCAATTTTTTTTTCTAAAATAAAAGTAGCCTAAGTTACTCCTTGTTACATCAGCTATCTGCCAGTGAAATTCCCGTCAAAATCGGTCCAGCCATTTCAGAGATTACCCGGAACAAACAGACAGACAGACAGACAGACAGACAGACAGACGGACAGACAGACAGACGGACAGACAGACAGACAGACAGACAGACAAAAATTGTAAAAAATGTTGTTTCGGTATAGGTAACGTGTATACATCCAAATGCACTTAGTAAAAAGCGGTTATTTTAATATTACAAACAGACACTCCAATTTTATTTATACGTATAGATATACGAATTAATATTTTGGATAGCTTCACAGCTGATTGAGTTCAATGAGCTAGGAAGATTACACAGAAGGAGAAGATTACACATTGAAATAAAACTTATTTTAAGGGTTTTATGTTCCCAATTATACATTATTTCTGACGGTTACGGTTAGGACCACACCAACTGTACGGTCCCATACTAAGCGACGCTGTATTATGTGTATCGTTCAATGGACTGGGGGCGAACCCAGTATATAGTAATTATATAGTTAGGGACAAGCTTTGTTTTTTTTTTTTATTACATTATAGGCAAGTATTTGATCTCGATCTCACCTGATGGTAAGTGACGATGAGATCTACGATGGAGCATACTTGCCTAGGTAGGAAGGCGGCAGTAGATCGAGACGCTACATTCACTAGGCACATGCAGCGCAGCTGATCTGACCCGCCATCCATGAATGGCAACACCGAACATCATGCCGGAACACGGCTAAGCCGCTTGGCGACATGGCTTTGTTCAGTGGGTGGTGAGTAACCACGGCCGAAGCCTACCACCAGTAGAGTTGTCACCTTGTTGGCACCACCCAGGGTCACGTGTAGGGTATCTCGAAGGTACTTAATTCTCCTACGGACGAAGGTGACTCGACCCCAAAATAAATCCGAATCCGAATAATAGAAAATCCGAAATTCCCAGGGATGCGAGCCGGGGTTTTAACCTACACCGTTCTTTCCAAGTATTCAACCAACCTGGCTATCAGTGCTTGATGATAACTATGTTTCTACAAACACTCATGTGTCTCGTAAAACGATGTCAATATTAGTTAATCTCTTGATAAATATAGGAAAATTTCTATTCAAATCTACTTATTTAGGTCTTTGAACTATTCAAAGTTTATAGGTAAGTCAAAAGATAAAGACTAAGTCAACTATGAGCTTAGCTAACTAAAAATAATAATTGAACTATTCATAGTTCATAGGTAAGTCAAAAGATAAACACGAAGTCAACTATGAGCTTAGCTAACTGACAATAATAATAGTCCTCCTGACCAAATTTCGATCACTGCGCCCAATCTCAATAGAGGATAGCCAACTGTGCAGGTGGTATAGTAATGCCCATTTGTGTGCGTAATCACAGGTGTATTCTCTCCCTCACTCTCATAGTCCGATGGTAAGGCAATCGGACACAACCGGAGAGAGATCAGGCGCAGGCCCGTGCCCTCAGAGATAGCTAAACTAAGCATTGCTGCCTACCTAAACTTAGCTTCGATAGCTTGCGGTCGACACACAAGTATTTAAACTTCCCCCAGCTACGAACTAAGATAACAGCTTATCTTTTAGCTAAGAATCGCTAACTTAGATAAGTCAAACTAACTTAGTCTAGCTCTTAGTCGACCATGTATACTTAAATGTATGTATCTAGCAAAAGCCCTCGACTCCGTTCGCGTGAATTTCGATTCTGGTCTGCAGCTCGACTGCCAGTGGTCATAGCGTGATAATTCATTTGGAGGCTATTCGATAGTAATAATCACGTTAGAATTGGTCTAGTAGTTTTACCGTAACCATCGAATAAATAGACTTACAGAGATGAATTCTAAAAACCTTTGTTTAGGAGCCACAGGTGTCCAACTAGCTTACTACATAAGTTTTTAAACATCTACTCAATTTTATTATGTAGTACATATATATAATTTGATAGCCAAGTTGGTAGAACGCCTGCCTCGGTAACGAGGATCGCAGGTCCAAACCCCGGCTCGCACCTCTGGGATTTCTAGATTTCACGTGCGAATCTCATTTTCAATCACGATGATCACTCGCTGAACGGTGATGGAAAACATCGCGAGGAAACCTGCATGTCTGAGAAAATCCCTCAAAAGACGTGTGAAGTCCGCCAACCCGCACTGGGCCAGCGTGGTGGACTATGGCCTAATCCCCCTCGCATTGAGGGAAGGCCCGTGCCAAGCAATGGGATATATATATTTTTTTATTACATTATAGGTATTTGATCTCGATCTCACCTGATGGTAAGTGACGATGAGATCTACGATGGAGCATACTTGCCTAGGTAGGAAGGCGGCAGTAGATCTAGACGCTACATTCACTAGGCACATGCAGCGCAGCTGATCTGACCCGCCATCCATGAATGGCAACACCGAACATCATGCCGGAACACGGCTAGGCCGCTTGGCGACATGGCTTTGTTCAGTGGGTGGTGACTAGCCACGGCCGAAGCCTACCACCAGTGAAAAAGGACATGAACATATGAAAAAGGACTGGTATTATTATCTATACATATAAATAAAATTGGAGTGTCTGTTTGTAATATTAAAATAACCGCTTTTTAGTAAGTGCATTTGGATGTATACACGTTACCTATACCGAAACAACATTTTTTACAATTTTTGTCTGTCTGTCTGTCCGTCTGTCTGTCTGTCTGTCTGTCTGTCTGTCTGTCTGTCTGTCTGTCTGTCTGTCTGTTTGTTCCGGGTAATCTCTGAAATGGCTGGACCGATTTTGACGGGAATTTCACTGGCAGATAGCTGATGTAACAAGGAGTAACATAGGCTACTTTTATTTTAGAAAAAAAAATTGGATCTCTCGAAAAAAAATTAAAACCAATGTTGCAGCGCAGCGCCTGATTAAGTTAGATAGCAAAAACCTGCAATGCGTCCCGCGGGCTCAGAATGGGCGAGCAGGCTGTTGTCAACGGTTGTCTTTGTTAAATACCACGCGGACGAAGTCGCGGGCAACAGCTAGTATATATATAATTTTAGTATAATCATGATCTCGTTTGTGGTGAGTACATAAGTACTAAGTAAATAGCACATGAGTATGTTCACACGAACCTACTCCTTTGTTGCAAAGGTTCGGAGTACGGAGGTAAATAAACCCGCATGTAATCTTGCAGCGAAGTTAAATTAAACCTTATTCAATGAGCCGTAAGGATGACTGTGCTACACGAGTAACGGTTGTGTTTATTGAGAGCGGTAGATGACTTTACAATATAGCGACGTAGCTTTCATCAAAAATTTCATCGATAAAATTAATATTGTTTTATCGATATGTTGCGTGTTCAACCGTGATATTATTCCACATCTGGTTTGGCATGAATAATAATAAATTATCGCGGGTTTAATCACCGCAAAAAGTAATTAAAGCAATGCCCGCTGCACTGCATGTGGGGAAAACAATTACTCACATTAATGATCTATTGCGTGTGGGTACAGGGAAGGAAAACATTGCCAGAAAATTTCTCGCCAAAACTTTCTCGTTCATTTAATTTTGTACGGTATTTTTTTAAAGTTCGCTAGTATTTATATGTTGTTTTACTTCGATGTACCTGTCTAGAATAACAATGTAGTTAACTATACAGTTCTAGTACAGTTTCAGAATTGTGAATCTGTGGCAATCATGTACAATGGGTTAAATATTTTTTTTTATACGTTCTCGCGGCGTTTATCTAAGGGCGATGACTTCACTTCCCTATAGCATCGGAATCTTACAATTACTGTATTTCTTCTATCATTAGGGTTATTTCCAAAATGGTTTCACAATTAGTTATCATACAAAATAAAAATATAATTACGGAACCAAAAAAAAATACAATTTACATACAGTGGAGCAGAAACTATCGATAGATATACCAGTCGGCGCGGGCCCATCACTAGAATCGAAGTAGGTATCGAAAAAACAGTTGCAAAATCAGTATAGTGTGGGGTTTGTTACCTACATGGAAAAGTTTTCTGTTAAATGCAAAGAAATAAAATATGTTATGTACTGACTAATATATTTGCAGTCAACAAGCTAAATTTTCAGTATTCCTTGCCTCGGTAACGAGGATCGCAGGTTTAAACCCCGGCTCGCACCTCTGAGATTTCTGGATTTCATGTGCGAATCTCATTTTCAACCATGATTATCACTTACCAAACGGTGAAGCAAAACATCGCGAGGAAAACTGCATGTCTGAGAGAGCCCCTCGAAAGACGTGTGGAGTCCCCCAACCCGCACTGGGCCAGCGTGGTGGACTATGGCCTAATCCCCCTCGCATTGAGGGGAGGCTCGTGCCCAGGACATTGGGACATTAAAAGTTTAATTTAACTTAACAAAACTAACTCACTTATTGCTTTATTTTTTTGGCAAACTTTGCATGATTAATATTTGTACCAGAGTCATGGATATTTAGTATCTATATACTGGCTTTGTTCCCAGTATCTTGTACAGTACCTATAACACAAGCGTTGCTTAGTTTGGGGCATACAGTAGGTGTGTTCATCTGGCGATATTTACTTAAAGCGGCTGTGTCCAAAAGGAAAATTTCCCCAAATTTCATTGAACTTAAAACATAAATAGGTACCAAAATAGTGTTATATAAAAACTGGCATCATTTCCCTTTTACAAAGCATTGGCAAACTGCCATTATGATCTGTGTCTCAATCAGGACTTTTCTGGAATCTGTGGAGTCAGACTCTTGTCTGTCCGCCAAATTTATACAGAATACAATTTTATATTCATCACCCATCCAATAGTCTCATTCCAAATCCATCCAAATCTCAATCCATAGTCCCAATTATCTTTCCATATTCCTGCAATAGTTCCTCCGTCTGCTGAGGTCAATTCGCTGTTTATTCTATCATATTCTGCTATTGACTCCAGCAGGTGGCTGACATAACATTAAAATTCTCAAAAAGGGCCTTTAAATGTTAGACCCTTGTCCCCGCGCTAGCCTTCCAATGATCCGGTTATAGCACATGTGGTGAGAGACAGAATCATAATACTAGATCCTTTTTTTATGTCCCGCTGTTGGGCACAAGCTTCCATTCACCATGAGGGGGATTACGCCATAGTCCACCAGCCTAGCCCAATGCTGGTTGTCGGACTTCACACATCTTTGAGAGTTTCTTTCAGACATGCGGGTTTCCTCACAATGTTTTCCTCCACCATTCCTTCATTTAATTATTATAAATATGTAATCAGTACATAAGTACATTCAAAATATATAAAATAAAATTGGTATTGCCAACAATGACTATCTGAATCCGAGTACCAGAAATTCCTAACAAGTGTTGTATAGAATTTTTGTCTGCATGTATTTGTTCAAGCATTACGAAAAAACTACTGGATCAATTTAAATATGGTTTTCAGTTTTAGATAGAAATCATATTATTACTATTGGGGATCTGGATGCAGAGCAAAACAATGTTTGCATAGATCTAACTACAGGCAGAAAGCTAGTACAAGAAATGTAATGAATGCTATATGCACTTTCAAACTTATATTTAGTATATTGTAGATATCTTTATGGCTTTCGTGAGTTATCAGTACCAGGTGCTTTAGTTATTACGACCTTTTTGTTTCAATAATTAATATTATCATCAAACTCAGTAATACTAGACATGACAACGAGATTACCAAACTAATTATAGGTAATTATAAGCACAATAATTATAGTTAAGCAATAAGATAAGTATATATCCGTTAATCTAGTCATTTATACCAGTATTATACTTAGAAGTTGGTATAATAGCACGTGAAAACGTGAAACAAACTTTCCAACCTATTTAGGATATTGGATTACGCCTGTATAACAAAAAATAACAGTTACATGAATAATAATACGTACCTATTTTGGTGAAGCAAGGGCAACAACTAAAATAACGTCGTAAAAAAATAAAAAAAAACACAAATAAACACTGAGCACGCACGTAAACTCACAACGTTTTGTCACAAATAATTAACGAAACTATAACAGTGCAACAAAATGGGTATTTTCGCGAAATTGCGATACACATCCGTCATCTCCCATAATTTTACAACGAATGAAATAAATAAAGTGAATGGGAATGCATTCATTTGATTGAATCGAAAGAAAAATGAATGAGAAGTCCATGAACAATAAACGCTCGTCGTGTAACTTTTTTATCATTCATGGTTGCGTTCCAGACCATCCCGGACAAATAACGTCAAAGCATCAAAGCATAGAGATAATATTACTGTTTGTTAGCAAAAAGTTTGAATTTACCAATAATGAAAAAACGAGTATACTTACTACGACTATGACACTATTATACGACCTACTATTATAATGTAATGACAATTTGTAAGTGCCCCCGTAGACCTATACGAAATAAATGATTTGACTTTGACTTTGAATACCAGTCGCCTTATCTCTAATCGCTGCCAGTCGCTGCTGGGAGTTGCACGAAACTATGGTTCCAAGTTCCAACTTGCGTTGCACTTCGATGTATAAACAAAACGAAGGAAAGAAAACATCTACCCGGGCAAAATCGTCTTGGCCCTAGTTTCAATAGAAAAAGGCCAAAAAGGAAAAAAAAAAGAAATCGCGGGAATCTTCAACTAGGTAAAAAGAAGAATAAACTGGGTATAGTAACAACCCCTAAAAGTTCGGTTCCAATCAGTGGAGTTATAAGCCCCAAAAGGAAAACCATATTTTTTTTTTTACGAAGCGATATGATTTTTGAGCGGTCTATCGAGGCTCAGCGCCTCTCTGCTATTAAAACCATGCGGCCATATTTAGCCCGCAAAATTGTCCAAAAAAGGTGCTGTCCCTATTAGTGTACGAGAAAGTAACATTCCGTAGTCTCAGCTTATTTTTTTTAAAGTAAGTACTTATTTCTGGTGAAAATTAATTAGGTAGTCCGGGATCTAGATACATAGCTAGGTTGGAATTCAACCACTTATTATAGTTTAATTTTTGGGCAGCGAAGTCACTTCTTTTCTGTACCAAACTTGGCGCTATTTTATATTTTGTGTTCTTGGTGGGATACTTTGATGGATGGGTTAGGACTTATAGTCGATCAATGGTGCCTACGTACGTTGTACGTTGAGTTAATAATAAAATCCTTACTAGGCTCATCTGACGGCCATTTTATGACAAAAAAACAAAACATGAATCGTGTCGCGTAAAGGTAGGTTTTAGTCGCAACGCTGAAACAGACCAAAACTAAAAAAGAGAATTGTTTGAAAAACCTTTGCATTTTTATTTCCCATACATACACACAACGAGTAAGACGATTTGCTAATCAGACGTACCTAGCTTAACGTTTTTGAAATGTGTTTTAAAATTCGAACAATATATTTAGTTGTAAATATACTAGTGATGTGCTTTCATTTCAATGATTTTCGACACATAGACATACGAGAACAATTTTTAAATAGAAGAAAACAAACTAAAATTAATCAAGGAAGGGAATTTGCTCTAGATAATAACGATTCAGTAAAAAAAGTTTATTTAGACGGCATTCTGCATTATAAAACTAGCAATGATAATACACATACGAGATGGAAAAGAATAAACGAAATTGAAAAGGATTTTAGAAGGCTTATAGCAATGGATGGAGTGACATATAATTATAAAAGGGATGTGTCATGGCGGACCTGGCGAACGGTTAGGTATCCAAGTGGAAAAAAAAATATAATATGTTATAAGTGTAATAGCGAAATGGAGACTCACAATAGCTGTATTGGTGGAGTTTGGGTATGTTTATTTTTCAGAGTCAGAATCTTTTTTATTCATGTCAACCATTAAGTACAGTACTTATGCATCGTCAAAATAGTTACAAAATGCTAAGCTACAATTTTACCACCCGTTTGGACTTGCAGAGCTTATTAGAGAATAAACACTTATTTGTTCTTATTTCAAAGTATTTAAATTTAAGTATGTATTTACAATTAAAGTTAAAGTAAATAGGAAAATTAAATTAATGGTATGAAAACAAACTATGCATCAGAAAAACCTTGTCCGCGTGGAATGGCGGCAAGAATGCTGGCTGCATCTCCTCGCTGTACTATCCAGCAAATTTATTGAGCAAGGAAAGAGCCCTCCTGTCACCTGTGGAGACAATCAACCTATGTGATGGACTTTTTGGCGGAAAACTGAAAATTCATGGCGTCAGTTATGTTTTAATTTCTTAAACTAGTGTTCCTGCGAGTTACAGTGAGTGATATAAGTGGAATATTAACCATTATGGGTTCTGTAAAGTGCACGAGTGTAGGTAATTGAAACAAAGTGGCGAAACTTGGCTTTTCAGTTTCTCACAAAATATTCATGAAAAATGTTTCAGTAAAGTATCCATCACTTTACTGATTTAGGGATGGGGGGTATTTTACTTGGGCCGAGCCTTTGGGCCTGTGCATATGCTCAAAAATAGAAATCATTCATATTACTTGACACTGGCAAAATACCTACGGTGATGCCAAATTAAAGAAAAAAAAAACCTAGGTGATATTTTGTGTATAAACTCTTTGGCGCTATGACTCCATGGGCCCAACGTCTCTACGGGAAACCGTAGAAATACGTAGTAATTGTTTAATACGGCCTGATTAGCGCAGTTGGTAGTGACCCTGCTTTCTGCGCCGAGGGTCCCGGGTTCGAATCCTGGTAGGGACAAACTTTGTGTGATGAGCGCGAAAATTTGTATCCGAGTCATGGATGTTTAATATGTATATAAGTATTATATACTGGGTTCGCCCCCAGTCCATTGTACGGTACCCATAATACAAGCGTTGCTTAGTGTGGGACCGTATAGTTGGTGTGTTCGTCTGGCGCTATTATTTATTTAATAGGACGTCCTTGAGCCGCTTGCCGAGATCCGCTCTCTCAGCCGCGGCCCCCGCTGCAGACACTGACTCCCTAAGATTGGAAGCAGCCAGTGTATCCATATTTATTCTTTAAATTCTTTTCCATTAGACGATAGAAGAGAAACCTCCACCATGCCCGTACGAGTTCTACTCCCTCGTTAACGACAGCACACTTTGCGGTGCTAATTACACACAATACAAGGATGTCAGCACCGCTTGTCCGTCGCGAATTAAGTTCACAGACTTGACGGCCATTTGTGACAACCCTATTGAGACGGCGTGGCGGTTTAGGAGGGTGTTCAATCACTCTAAGAAGTACGAGAATGTGATATGCGACGGGCGGGATTATTGTGAGATTTTCACGACTTATGTGGTAAGAGCTTTCCTAACTTGTTGCGACCTGTTCAGCTTGGCCACAAGCTACCCAGATGGCGCTGCAGACCTAGCCGTGTTCCGGCATGATGTTCGGTGTTGCCGTTCATGGATGGCGGGTCAGATCAGCTGCGCTACATGTGCCTAGTGAATGTAGCGTCTCGATCTACTGCCGCCTTCCTACCTAGGCAAGTATGCTCCATCGTAGATCTCATCGTCACTTACCATCAGGTGAGATCGAGATCAAATACTTGCCTATAACGTAATAAAAAAAAAAGACGACATTCAGAACAATTGACAACTCTCCATACAACCCTGAAACGCGCTATGAGAGTTTTCGGAGCACGCAACATATATACAAGATACCGACAATAACTGGAGGGGTAAAGCAGCCGCCCCGCTAGGCTAGCACCCGCCTGGCTGGAAGATCTTCTCTTTGCCGCTAAAAACTTTTCGCAGGACTACTTGTGGGCTCCCGTAAAAATACTCATAACTCCCAGATACGATTCCCCTTTGTTTGGAAGAAGTACTAGACCGTTGTTTGGTGGTTGACGACCTGGGCCCCAAGTCTGCTAACACGATCGATTCATAATCGAACAGCAAGCGCATAGTAACTGTCACTTTTGACAGATATTGTATGGGATGTTTGTCAAAAGTGACAGTTACTATGCGGTTGCTGTTCGATTATGAATCGATGGGAAGTGACCCGGCGTTACGTGCCGAGGGTCCCAGGTCCGAATCCTGGTAGGGACCAATCTTTGTGTGATGAGCACACGAACGTTTGTACCCAAGTCATGGATGTTTAACATCTAGGTATATAAGTATTATATACTGAGTTCACCATCAGTCCATTGTAAGGTACTCATAATACAAGCGTTGCTTAGGTAGTGTAGGACCGTATAGTTGGTGTGTTCTGGCGATATTTATTAGTTTATTCTAACAAATTGCCTTCCAGATATCCCCTGAACACGTTGTATTCAGAATAATGAACTCGTCCAACAACATTATCTACTCGAGGATAATGAAACCGGGCAATAGTAATTACAAATGTACCGAAGATTGTGGCATTTACAATCCATTTACCAAAATGGTGACCAAAGAAGCGATCAACAACGACGATCCAATGAAAATGAGTCTGTTATCGCCGTCTGTTAAAAGGAAAAGAGAGAACGCAAACTACTTCGACCCAAAGATAAAAAAAAAATTGATAAAAAAATATAAATCCAGTACCAGAAAATATTTGGCGGGCAATGATTTATTTCATCAATTTGCAAAGACCACTCCAGCATCCCATTGCAAGGAAATTGGGGAGTTATATAAGGAAGATGAAGATATTAATTATGAAGAATATAAATAAAATCATTAATAGCCGCGTTTTACCTGAAATAAAACGCATATTAAACTACTTACCCTTATTAGAAGCTTATTATATTGAGATAGGCATATCCGTTTCCCGTTGGTTCTTACTTCTCTTTCTACCATATATTGCCGTCTCTTTCGCACCTACTTCCTGTCACCAGGCGTGGTGGGGGCACGCCGCTGCCCAGAGGCAGCGCAGCGCCCTGTTCTTCATTGTGTCGAAATATACACCAGGCAGCGATAAAAACTAAGCTTCTAATAAGGGTAAGTAGTTTAATATGCGTTTTATTTCAGGTAAAACGCGGCTATTAAACCACTTGACCGTTATTAGAAGCTTATTATATTGGGACCTGTTTGTTATCGCCTGGTGAAAAATGCCAATGTGATTGAGTAGGTAGGTAGGTAATTGCAAATAAGATATGTTATCAGGTGCGAAAACTATTTGATTTATTTATACTAAAAATGAACCTATAATCTTTAATACATAGGCAGTTATTAAAGAGGTAATAAAGGACCCATAGTCAGTTAGTAAGTAGGGGTACATATCTGAAACATAATAGATGTAACCTCCTATCAAACAGAAAAATTACGTATTTTCTACAATGTAAATAGATTCGGAACAATTATATAATTAAATCACAGGATTAAAAAGGGCACTAATGGTTGAACTATTTACCGAGGAAACTAAAACTTCACGGCGATAGAATTTTTGGAAAGTTTTAACAGATTTCCAGTTCCCTCTTGCTAAAATTTCATCAAGAGGGAAATTATTTATCCAATTTCTAGACGCTACGGCGGAACGCACACTTCCCGGTGTGGCTGTAATGCCAGCTTCTTTTAAAAGTGATTTGATCCATCCTGCAATGACTGTGCGGGATGCAGGTGATGGTGAACCACGCAACGTTGTAAACAAATTAGATGATCCAGAGCTACCACGCCTTTCAGCTAAGAGAGTTATCGTTTTATTAATCCAATACACTGGGTTCAAATTTTGATCTAGCGGATTAGACAACAGCTTCCAACCGGATTGTCTATATTCTCTACAATCCGTTTTGGACCCAAACAGAGGCCACAAAATAATAAAATCATCATTTATTGTACATTGATCACTATTTACACTCAACAAGGTAAGGTCATGAATTCTGCGACCTGAACAAAGAATCAATAGGGCTGCTGTATGCCGGACCGTCTGAAAAACATTTTCACTGTCCACCGAATAATTACTCATATATGTAGTGAGGATGTTAGTGTCCCAAACAGGTGGCTTAGGAGTTTTAGGATTCTTTATGGATATGGATTTTAAAATATGCTTAACTAGTACATTCTCACTTAATTTACCAGCCATGTCCACATTGCATAGCGTGGAAACTACAGACTTGTGAAGAAGAATAGTATTATAAGATAAGTTATAAATGAGGTACAGATCTGCTAAGAATCTAGCCAAGTCGGCTCCTTCAGGATTCAATGGATTTATTCTAATCTGTCTTGCCCAGTCTAGCCAACGATTCCATGCGACTCTATATGTTTTCCATGTGGAGGGACGCCAGGACGATTTGAGCAATGATATCTGGTTGCTACTCCATGATCTTATTTTCCCTGACCACCCACACATTTCCAGATTTCCAGAATCATGTCCTGAACTCTGGGAGGTGGTAGCCCTGTTGTCGTATCGACCAGAAACCGTTTCAAATTCGTTAGTGTGAACGGGGGTGCCACTGCTCGGGATTTGAGATCCGCTCTCCAAAAAACTTTTTCCCAACGAGGGACCACAATCAGATATACACCTTTGGCTTGATTGAGGTGCATTAGTACTCGAGGGACAAGAAACGGCGGTGGAAAAACCCACGCCATCGGAAAATTCCACCACACGCTGAACGCATCGTGGAACATCGCGTCGTGATCGTTGAGGTCCAAGGTTGCATAGTTTGCTACCACTCGAGCAGTCTTGGATGCAAACAGGTCTATCACGGGTGTTCCCATCTTCGGAAAAATTATCTCCGTGCATTTCGGAAGCAAATGCCATTCTGGGGTTAGGCGATGTCTCGATAGGCAATCCGCCTGATTGTTGAACTTCCCGGGAATGTAATAAATTTTGAACTGGATCTGATGATTGTCCAGGATACGAAGTATTTGGTGTGTTATGTCCATGAGTTTCCGAGATTTGGTCCCGCCCTCGTTGCGGAGATAAGCTACCGCTGTACGGTTGTCGGACTGAATCAGGACTGATCCTTGTGCCATACTCGACGCGTGGAGTTCTAGAGCTTTCAGGATAGCTAGCAACTCTTTCAGGTTGCAGTGCTGGTACTGTTCTTCCAGTTTCCAAGTTCCAGACATCGTGAAATCGTTGAGTTGTGCCCCCCACGCTATGTCCGAGGCATCGGTCGCTAAGAAGTGTGTTGTTGGGGGCACCTGTATTAGTGTCGGCAGACGGCAATTTTGTATCCACCAACGCAATTCCTCTTTTACTTTGTCCGGCAAAAGGTAACTGGTTGAGGTAATGTGTATGGGTAGGGTGTTTAGAAAATCGAGGGCAGCTCTGTGATTTATCCTCCCCCGGGGAACAACAAAGCTGGCGAAATTTAATAACCCTACCAGGCTTTGAAGTTCCTTCAGTGATATCTTGCCGTTTTTTAACACATGTGAGGTCTTTTTTATGACAGCATCCGACTTTTCTGTAGGTAGATACTTCTGATTCGCCCAGGGGTCCCAGACTATTCCTAGGTAGGTAATTATTTTTTGCGGTATGAGAACCGATTTTCCGTAATTTACTTGGAAACCAAGAAACTCCAGAGTATCTACCAGTAGGGCAACATGCACAGTTAAAACACTCGGATCTTGATGTGCAAGTAGGAAATCGTCGAGATAAACGATGAGTCTTACATTTTTTTCTCTCAGAATTTGCGCTATCCAGTTTGTTAGGCACGCGAAAACCTTCGGTGCTGTACTCAGACCAAACGGAAGGCAGGTCATTTCTAGTATTTCGTCTTTGTAGAGAATGCGCAGAAATCGCCTGTGTGCCCGAGCTATTGGAAGATTGAAATAGGCCTGAGACAGGTCCACCTTGCACATCCAATCCATAGGCTGGAGAAAGTCGGGGACACGATACATATTTATGAGCCGAAAACGCTCTGTTAGCACAAATCGATTTAGTTGTCTCAGGTTGAAAATAGGGCGGATCGAGCCGTCGCTCTTTGGGACGAGAAACAGTGGAGAAATAAAGCTCGGAGAAAGAGCTGCATTTTCCAGAACACCCTGCTGTTTCATTTGTTTGACGATTGACGTCATTTTGTCCGACTCTACAGTACAACGACGATTGCTTGTCAGATCTGGTGTTCTCAGAGGCGGTTTTTGTCGAAAGGGTATGCGATACCCCTCTATTATCCGCAGAACAAATTCTGGAGCAGCCATTTCTTTCCAACGTTCGACATACTGTGTTAGCTGTCCCGCCCGAAATGATTGAGAGTCATTGTCTTTGTCTTTTATTGCCCCTAGTGCCGGAGGGCGAAAAGGAGCGTTTTTGTCCTCTTTGTGATGACTGTTTTGTCCTTGATCCGCGAGATCGAAAGGAGTATCCTCTATTATTAGAGTTTACATTACGGTGGCCCTGGTTTTGTCCAGAGTTATTATGCCCTTTGATCTGACAAAAAGATTGGTAACCACCCTGCGAGGGCTGGTTATGATGGCAGTGTGTATTACCCTGGGAAGGGCCACAGTCATAGCCAGATGTACCACGCGATGGTACGTTATGGCGTGCTTGCCCATGCGAGGGGAGCCGTGCAGCATTAGAGAGTTTTGCTCGCGAAGCATTCCCGCTGCTGGACCGATCTATTGGCCAGAAAGTTTTTCTTACCCCGCCAGCCTTCTCCAATGCAGCTGTGAGGGCCTCAGGGTTGAAAATATAAGAGTTGGTTGGAGGAATTTTATTTAAGGTGCTCTTAACTAATGGGTCGCGAACATACTTCAGAACACCATCCCTCCTCATCTCTATAGCCTCAGCTCTATGGCCGCAAGCCATTTGCAAAAGATCAGTAGATACCTTATGAAAGTCGCCTTTTAGGAAAATGTCTTCAATTTTTTCATTAAGGTTAGCAGTTGAAGAGTCAGGTGCTCTAGACCACGCTAATAAACTACGTAAACATTCTATAAAAACTTCTTTTTGCTTTAAAATACAAAAAGTTATAGCAGCATATGCTTTATCAGAGTACGCTAAGTGGCGTATATTGTCATACGCCTTCACCTCCTCGTTTGTTTCGAGCTCTGTAAAGCCCGGTGAATAATTGTATAATTTTTGAGTTTCACAATATCTCACGTCAGACCATGTACTTCCACCGAATCGTTGTACCTCATTTAACATCTTTAAATACTCCTGAGGGGTTGTAGGTACAGCGGGATCTTTGAGTTTAGTTTCAATATCAAATGTTAAATTAGGCTCCACGACAGGGTTCGAATTAGACGGAAGAGGAGATACCGGCGAGACACAGCAATTATTGTAAAGTTCGCGACTAGCATCAGAAATAAACGAGTCATTATCATTATCGCAGCAACGATTATTGTTATCGTAATTGACAATATTTTTTCGTAATTCACCCACTTCTTTTGACAATGATTGTAAAAGCCGACGGTCATGCTTGTGCTTTTTGGATCGACGACGACGACGTGTTCTCTTTTTCTTTTTCATCTCTCGTGGAGATGCCGAAGAGCTAGACGAAGAAGACGAGCTACTGCTTTTGCTACTCGTGGATGTCGACCGCTGCTCACGTAAACGCGATTTACTGCGCTGCGGTATGATTATTGTCGGGGTACCCACATTAGTGATATTCGTTTTATCGGCATTCATTGTATAACCAAATTTAACGACAATTCAACCACAATACGACAATACGCGTATCATATATTCACATACCTAGAAGGTAACAAAAAACGCTACTGATACACAGCACACAAAATACACATATAAAAATTGAAGGTAGAAAGAAATAAAGTTTTTATTCTGATTAAAGCTACCCCGATTATTTTTTATAATCATGTAGGTAGAAATAATCAACGAACGGTAATACCGTTATAGATATTCATCATTAAAATATTTGTGCAACTTACGTGCTTGGTTGAGAATTGAACACTTTGTAAAATAAAACTAATTATATAGAGGTGATTTTTGTCACCGACAGCACTTTAGGAGCACAAGTTATCCCAACGGGAAATTTAACGCCAATGAAGAACAGGGCGCTGCGCTGCCTCTGGGCAGCGGCGTGCCCCCACCACGCCTGGTGACAGGAAGTAGGTGCGAAAGAGACGGCAATATATGGTAGAAAGAGAAGTAAGAACCAACGGGAAACGGATATGCCTATCTCAATATAATAAGCTTCTAATAACGGTCAAGTGGTTTAATTACAAAATTCTTTCCAAACTATTTTAGGCAAGAGATCCCGTTTTTTTAAATAATCTGACTCAGACCCCCATAGCCAAATTACTTTAAAAATCCCATCTCTAGTTTCATTTTCCTATTGATACAAAAAAATAATTTCATCATGTACGAGCACACGCATTCAAAGCAGCCGAAACGTTTGGAACGTAAAAAAATATAATAAATAGTAAAACTGGTTTTATTTTTTTATTTCATTGGCGTAAATATAAGAAACCAATATGTAAACCTTTGCACATGAAAATATGTATCTTCTTATAGAGCCAATATTAATAAAATATCTTTAATACTATAGGTACACGTAATACATTATAATTTAATTTTACTAGCTATCTACAGATAAGTATATTAAACTTAATCAAAGTATTATTCTAAAAATATATTTAAGGCACTATTTCTTAACATTATATAACATGCGCGTAGAAAGTTTGGCGGGAAGTTGAACCGCGAAGTTGTCAATTTTGTTTTATTTTCCAAATATATGTTCCTTTGTTAAATCATGTGTAATATTAGCGGGATATTAACAATTGTGTTCAAAAACGTGCACGAGTGAAGGAAATATAAATAAAATAGTATAACTTGACTTTTCAAGTTCTCCCACGATGTCCGGTAAATTTTCAGTAAAATATCCATAGCTTTACTAAAGTAAAACTTTACGTAAAGGGGATTCATTTCATCATCATCGTCATCAACATTATCTTTATCATCAGGGTACATAAAATTCAATAACAATTATCAAGAATTACTCGACACTGGCAAAATGGCACTACTTTGTAGCTGATTGCCAAAATAAAAAAAAAAGAAGAAAAACATGCGCTTTTATAAAATATATAGTTGGTCTTTAATACCAATAAGAGTGTGAAACTCGATGATCAAAACTCAATGAAAAACTGAGGCACTTAAGGCTCTTATGTCCATACATAAAAATATACACAAATATTTTTAAAATATCAACGAGCACAGCTAAAAAGTCTCGAGTTTAGTGAATGAGTTTTTTTTGCCGAAGTAACCGAAAAGTATTGACGACATTCGGAACAAATGACGAGGCTCAATGCAATCTTGAATCGCGCTATGAGAGTTTTCGGAGCACGTAACATATATACAAGATCCCGACAATAACCATTGGGGCATAGTGGCCGCCTCGCCAGGCATACCATTACAGTAACTATGCGGTTGCTGTTCGATTATGAACCGATTGTGTTAGCAGACTTGGGGCCCATGTTGGAAGATCTTCCCTTTTCGCCAAAGTATGATATTTTTTTTTCATAATTCACGTCATCAATAGGAACTTGGCGCATCACTACGCCTTTTCGAACGAGCGAGAGCGCGAGATTCAGATCTCGAGATCTACTGCGTCAAAAAGAGACGGAGCTATAGTAACAAATATAACGGCTGCTAGTACATCTCCTTTCCTTGTATAGCTCTGTCACTTTCAGTCACTGAACCCTGGCATATAATATTGTATGTTGTTCTAACTACTGTACAAAAGGCATTATTTCAGTCTCAAATTTGTGCAGCAACAGATTTTTCTTTATATTTACTTACAAGTCTTACTTACTAAAAATTTATTTAACAGGCTGCTTATTTGAATAAATATTTTCAGTTAGGAGGAATGGCGATCCTTTCCCCTAATAGTTGATTCAAAACAAAACCTACATACAAGTATACAAGGTGTAAGTGGCTTCGTATCAAAAAGTGATACCACGGATTCTGCTCATGACTCTGGACCCCACAATTGGAATTTTCCATCGATCTTTTCATTAAATAACGCAATTTTTTCAGTATTATTAATTTGATTTTACAATGAAATCATAATAGAAGTACTTATATCTCAACATGATTATAAATAAAAAAAAACATAATAACTAATCTATACATATAAATAAAATTGGAGTGTCTGTTTGTAATATTAAAATAACCGCTTTTTACTAAGTGCATTTGGATGTATACACGTTACCTATACCAAAACAACATTTTTTAAAATTTTTGTGTGTCTGTCTGTTTGTTCCGGGTAATCTCTGAAATGACTGAACCGATTTTGACGGGAATTTCACTGGCAGATAGCTGATGTAACAAGGAGTAACATAGGCTACTTTTATTTGAGAAAAAAAAAATGGACCTCGAAAAGAAATTAAAACCAATGTTGCAGCGCTGCGCCTGATTAAAGTTTTATAGCAACAATCTGCAATGCGTCCCGCAGGATCAGAACGCGAGCAGGCTGTTGCCAACGGCTGAGTCTTTGTTAAATACCACGCGGACGAAGTCGCGGGCAACAGCTAGTTTAGAACTAAAACTGCAATGTAAATTAAAACTCGACACGCTTCAGTGCACAAGTCACTCGCACGAGTCGGGTATCGCACGAAGGTTTGTGCTGTGATCGCGTTGCTTACAATACATTGCGCGCTCAAAAAGTACAACAGTTGTAAACCTTGATTTTCGACATTATTTTTTTCTATAATTTTATTATAGGGATTAAGTGTTCCCTTTACCTAAAGTTTTCCATACCATGCCCCTTACACTCAGTATATTGACACATGTATATAATCATGTTTCCGCATACCTATGATTAAAATTGTCACTGGCTTACATAACAAACATACAGATAAACAATAACAATTGGAAGACTTTAAGAAGTTAAAATAGTAACTTCTTATATCAGTTTCAATATTATGCTATAAACTAAGTCAGATTGTATAAGTTACGAGTATAATAATGTCAACGGTTTAGATCCTTTTATAAGACACAAACCTCTCAACATGAGAGGAAGCCAGGCAACAATGACCCTTATTGTATTAATCTATACCTACTAAATATATCGCCATTCTTATGACACAGCAATATTTTTAGATGTTTAAAATTTAACTTAGTTGAAATTGGCAGTAAGTAATAAATAGACGAAAGAACGGGATTAGTACTAGTAGGACTAGGTTTACATTTGCATTAGTTAGTAGCTAGCCGTCTTGCAAAACTGGCGAGTTAAGTTCTTATGACGGTTTCCACAGCAATTTGTCAGTTAAGTAGGCATTTGACGATGAAAAGACATCCTATTCATTTACCGAGGTTAAGTGCAAGTGTACCCTACCCTTGCCTCTACCTCACCAACTAAAATTCCTCAAAACGTGTGGTCAGGAGAGCGAGGTACAGACAAAAACTAAACTCTACTCATGTAGTGCAAATGTAAACCAGGCGTTAGTGTTTCCTCTCTCTTACTTTAAATTTCCCACAAACATGATTTACCATCTGATAATGTCTTTTGAATGTAGCATCGCAGTCTTCACACTTAAACCTTCTGATTTTCAAATGCCGCTCCCTTATATGCGGCTGCAAACTCTTTTTCAACATCTCCTTGTTACAGTAATCGCATACAGCCTTGGAATACTGCGAGTTATCTTGGCTTGCGAACACAGACGAGATATAATCTTTGAATTTAGAATTTGCACCATTTTTTTTCACCGCCTTCATTTCAACATCGCATTTTTTTATATTAATAATGTTGTTGTTGACTTTAGTCATCTCCACGCATATTTTAGATTCCATGACTCTTTCGACCCACGTTTCGTTCAGCATTTTTTTCATATACCTAGGCTCTTTATCATGCAAGTTGAAATGTTGTTTTCTTATGTGGTATTTGAGCAGTCTTTCCTCGCAATAGCTGATGTCGCATGCCATGCATTTATATTGCGCTTGTTCGATCACTTCATCGTGAATCTTCAAATGACTGATCAAGTTTCTTTTCCCAACGAAGGAGCGGTCACAATGGTCGCAAATATGTGTTTTTTTTTCGCCGGCTCCAGTGTGCATGATTAAGTGTTTCTCGTAAACATCCCGTCTGTAGAACGCTTTTCCGCAGAATGTACATTTGTATCTCGCGTTTACTGCACTGTGTTGATATAAATGGCATCGAAACTTGTACGTGCTTCCCAAAATTATCTTATGGCATATATTACACTTGTGTTTCGGTTTTGATGTTTGCGCTTCGTTTTTTGTCTTCATTGTGCAGTGAAATGTTTTGTAAACACAAAATAATAACAGTTTTTTAAATCAAAATGAAGAGAAAATAAAAGAAAAACAAACCAAACTAAATTGTTTAAGGTTAATGACAGCGTTCGTCAGCTGGTTTTTGACATTTTCCTAATAGGAGTGAGAGGACTGAGAGGAATAGCTCGATCACTAGTTGAACTATATATGAGCGAGAAAGATATAAACTACTACTATGTTCAGATTCGAACGAAGAACGAATGAAATTGAACCTGGAATTCACTTTTAACCATAGTCAAAGCGATTTATTTTTAATTACTTTCAATACCGGGCTTTTGATTATTATTCATATTTACACATTAAGACTATAAGACGGGTTACATTAAGACTTGTACATTTACTAGAAGACTTCTGATAGTTACGAAAGTCGACGCCATTTTCATACCTTCATATCACATCCATTATTTTTTTATAATGTGGATTAATTGATGTGTTATTGTTATTAATTACTTGACACTGGCAAAATACCCACTAAATTGTGGGTGAGGCCATATTCATATCCATTTTATTTCATCGCACTTAATTTCGTAAAGAAATAAGAAAACACAAATAACTCAAAATTCCCAAATTTATTTACTCTTATAATGCACCAAAGTACATTGCCGCAATCTCTCGGCTGCTTGCTCCGCAGTTAGATCTCTTTGAGACTGGGCGAGCATTTCGTATCCAACCATAAACTTCTTCACGGTGGCTGAGCGGAGTAAGGGGGGCAGGTAGAGAGCGTGGAGCAGCCAGTGGGGGGAGTCGCCTTGGGTGGCCGCTGGGCCGGTGGGAGCACCTATAAGAAAACTTACATGACTCATGGGCAAGTGTCTATATGTGTCTATAGTACACTCACTTTTCAAATACAATCCTTTATGAGGGGGGTTTCATGTCACATCCACAATTTATTTATAACTAGCTGTTGCCCGCGACTTCGTCCGCGTGGTATTTAACAAAGACAACCGTTGACAACAGCCTGCTCGCCCTTTCTGAGCCCGCGGGACGCATTGCAGGTTGTTGCTATCAAACTTAATCAGGCGCTGCGCTGCAACATTGGTTTTAATTTTTTTTCGTGAGATCCAATTTTTTTTTCTAAAATAAAAGTAGCCTAAGTTACTCCTTGTTACATCAGCTATCTACCAGTGAAAGTCCCGTCAAAATCGGTCCAGCCATTTCAGAGATTAGCCGGAACAAACAGACAGACAAACAGACAGACAGACAGACAGACAAAAAATATAAAAATTGTTGTTTCGGTATAGGTAACGTGTATACATCCAAATGCACATAGTAAAAAGCGGTTATTTTAATATTACAAACAGACACTCCAATTTTATTTATATGTATAGATGTGTATTTATTGAATGTGTTATTGCTATTAACTACTTGACATTGGCAAAATACCCGCTAAGTTGTGGATGAGGCCATATTCATATCCATTTTATTTCATCGCATCTCATTGCGTAAAGAAAGAAGAAGAGGGGGGTTTCGGGGCTCTAGCCTCTCTCCCCCACGCGAAATGCATATTTTCGCCTCCTTTTGGATTGTCTTTAAATTTTGAACTAAGTGGTGAACTGCATCCCTTGCATTATGGGTAGCGTACAATGGACTGGGGGCGAACCCATTATACAATACTTATATAGATATTAAACATCCATGACCCTTTTTTTTTTTTTTATTACATTATAGGCAAGTATTTGATCTCGATCTCACCTGATGGTAAGTGACGATCGATGGTAAGTGAAGATCTACGATGGAGCATACTTGCCTAGGTAGGAAGGCGGCAGTAGATCGAGACGCTACATTCACTAGGCACATGCAGCGCAGCTGATCTGACCCGCCATCCATGAATGGCAACACCGAACATCATGCCGGAACACGGCTAGGCCGCTTGGCGACATGGCTTTGTTCAGTGGGTGGTGACTAGCCATGGCCGAAGCCTACCACCAGTAGAGTTGTCACCTGGTTGGCACCACCCAGGGTCACGTGTAGGGTATCTCGAGGGTACTTAATTCTCCTACGGACGAAGGTGACTCGACCCCAAAACCCAACTCGGGCACAAACATTCGTGCTCATCACACAAAATTAGTCCCCAACGGGATATTAATTCTTACCATGGAATCCCATGCTGTAAGGGAAGCTGCATTGAAATAAATTATCATATTTCGTCGTCAGTCCTTTCATGATGTCAGCCAGGCCGGTTTGCTGGGCCTCAGTCAAGTCGGTCATGCGCTGAGGTCCACCATTTATTGGTAGAAGCATGGTCTCATAAGGCCATGTAGCCCAATAAGGGACTAGGGCGACCCACTCAGAGTTCTTGAGAACAATCCGCTCCTGTAATATATATTTTATTTATACATGTAGGCCAAAAAATAATACACAAAGCACACACCGATTAGAAAAGTATATTGAAAATAAATACACTTCGGTTTCACTCTGGGATTTTCAAGTGCGAATCTCATTTTCAACCATAATTAGGTATACTTAGTCAGATTTTCGGAAAATCCATAACATTCCATTCAACTTGGTCACGAAACACACGGTGACAATCTGCTGGCGAGAATTACCTATGAGGGTCTTCCTGTTTGAACCAAGTTAGTGAAGTAATCTTCACTAACTTGGTTAAACTGGATAAGAACAATAGCGATAAGACTTACTTACCTCTTTTATTAATTCTTGTTCCAAATAATCCACAAGCAACGGTCTGCCATGCTTCTCGTAATATTCCCGTTGACATCTGTAACATAAATGATGTGTAAATTTCTTTGAATTTTGAATCAGAATCAGAATATATTTTATTCATGTAAACCATTAAGTACAGTACTTATGAATCGTCAAAAGTCACAAAATGTTTAGCTACTACTTTACGGGCTTTTAAGCATTTTTCCGTATTTGGTGGAGAGTCACCTGTCCTTGAGCCTCGCCTCGTTGGGCAGGAAGCTGGAGGCCCATATCTGGCAATGGGGGTGCGGGTTGGAGCACCCCATCACAGCGCCCTTGTTCTCAAAGATCTGCACCCAAGTGTAGCGACGACCGAGTTCTTTTAATTGGTTAATCCATCTGCGAAAGATGTTGCCAATTTTTGACGGAATTCCCGCAGCTTATTTACTAGAGACGTAGTGTAGCACGGCCCCGACAAGGTGGACCGATGATATCACACGCGGCGCAGGAAGCCGGGGGATGCGAGCGGCGGAGGACCGGCATGTGTGGGAACCATTGGGGGAGGCCTGTGTCCAGCAGTGGACGTCTTTCGGCTGATAGATAGAGTTAATAGGGCGCCAACATGACAAGTCCGCTCAAAGCAAGGAACAAAACCCAGAGGTTTTGTCAGAGGTTTTAAATGTCATATTGCAGTGTTTTTCACTAGCAAACACGACGGAAAGTAGCTTATAGCCATTTTTGTTAAAACGCTTGCTATCAAAAGGTTCGTGCTAACTCTAATCGATTGCACGGTACAATACAAGCGTTGCTTAGCCGTTTTGGACCTTATAGTTGGTGTATTTGTCTGTCGAGATTTGTGTATACTTACTCGTGAATGACAGCAAGTATTTCCTCCACAGACATGAGCGGTATCGTCGTCGTAGAATCAGGATGGAAGCACATCACTCTGTGAATGACAGTTTTTTTTAAAATTATATTATAGTATTTGATCTCGATCTCATCTGTTGTTTATTAGTTACTATCTAGTGTAGGTATCCGCCTCAAAATCAAATGTATGAGAGAATGAACTATCTTTATTACTAACTAGCTGTTGCCCGCGACTTCGTCCGCGTGGTATTTAACAAAGACAACCGTTGACAACAGCCTGCTCGCCTATTCTGAGCCCGCGGGACGCATTGCAGGTTGTTGCTATAAAAACTTAATCAGGCGCTGCGCTGCAACATTGGTTTTAATTTTTTTTCGTTATTTCCTATTTTTTTTTCTAAAATAAAAGTAGCCTAAGTTACTCCTTGTTACATCAGCTATCTGCCAGTGAAAGTCCCGTCAAAATCGGTCCAGCCATTTCAGAGATTAGCCGGAACAAACAGACAGACAGACAGACAGACAGACAGACAGACAGACGGACAGACAGACAGACAGACAGACAGACAAAAACTGTAAAAAATGTTGTTTCGGTATAGGTAACGTGTATACATCCAAATGCACTAAGTAAAAAGCGGTTATTTTAATATTACAAACAGACACTCCAATTTTATTTATATGTATAGATTTAAAAGGGAAGATCTTTTAGCTAGGCGGGTGGTGGTGTGGCTGGCGGGCGGCCGCTATGCCCCGACGGTTATTGTCGAGATCTTGTATAAATGTTACGTTCTGCGTAAACTCTCATAGCGCGTTTCAGGAGTGTATGGAGAATTGTCATTTGTTCAGACTGTCATCTGAAGCGCCTTCTATGTAGCTCGTGGCTAGGCTGAAGAGTTCTTTACAGATCTATCGATTCCCATTATAATACCAGCCTTTTTTATATCCCACTGTTGGGCACAGGGCTCCCCTCAATGGATTAGGCCATAGTCCACCACGCTGGCCCAGTGCGGGTCGGTGGACTTCACACAGCTTACCAGGGATTCTCTCAGACATGCAGGTTTTCTCACGATGTTTTCCTTCACCGTATAGCAAGTGATAATCGTGGTTGAAAATGAGATTCGCACATGAAATCCGGAAATCCAGAGGTGCGAGCCGGGGGGTTTGAACCTGCGATCCTCGCTACCGAGGCAAGCGTTCTACCAACTTGGCTATTCCCATTACGTACCTGCAAGTGCCTTTGGCAGGAGCCATCTGGAACAACGGGTGCTCTGGAGTGGGAGGCTCTGGAACACGCTCCAGCAGCGCTGGGTAGTCGTTGGGGAATACGTATGTGGATGTATATTTTGGATTGCGCTGAAAATAACACCACAGTTAAAGAGACTGGACCTTTTTAAAATGGGACTAGGCCCGCCACACACTCCCACCACTGCTACTCCTGTAAGCCAAGATCTACAGTGGTGTCCAATGATGACACCGAGGTTTGACCCTCGGCGACCCGGGTTTCGCCGAGGGCCGAGGGATAAAGTTAATTGTCTTGGAACCCGCAAGAATTTAATCGAAAGCTAAAAATAGGAGGAGTTGGAAGAAAATTATTCACTTCCCGCCATTACAAAGCAGGTCAAAACGGATCTGCTAGATACATTTCCACAGAAGCAAGACTCTTACAGCTGGACTGAGTCCAGGTGTAAGGCACCACGGAGAGAGAGAGACTGGGCCTGCCACACATTGGCACCCTACAAATATATAATCTTACTAGCTGCGCCCCGCGGTGTTACCCGCGATTAAAATGTATGTCATTTTCCTCTATTTCCTTTTCCGTATCCCTATGCAAAAAAACATGTCGATCCTTTGCTCTATGAAAAATTAAAACAAATCTATCTCATAAACATATCTCACCATACATTTTACCGGAATAAAAAGTAGCCTATGTGCTATTCCAGACTATAATCTATTTCTGTGCTAAATTTCATACAGATCCGTTCAACCGTTTTGGCGTGAAATAGTAACAAACATCCATCCATCCAAACTTTCACATTTATAATATTCGTAATATACTAATTTAGTATAGACGTAAAGATACACTGGGATTACCCCCCGTCCATTGTTCGGTACCCATAATACAAGCTGGTTAGTTAGGGACCGCACAATTATAGTGTCCGTCGGGCGACAGTCTCACCTGTCCACTAGACCGCACAGCTCCTGGCAACAGTGGATTATTTGGGTCCGGCGGCTGGTCCTCCGGGGCCTGCTCTTGTTGCCCACTCCAGGGCCGGAGGCACCGGTGCGGGGACACGAGGATCCACTCATCTTTCAGAGGGTTGTACCTCACGTGCTGGTGCTCTGCACATCATGTAAGTAGGTGGTAGTAAACATTGTGAAAGAATTGCTCCTTACACTCACTTATGACGGCACGGATGACATGTTAAGACATCTTCGGTACTTATTACACTCACACACACACACCCATTCACATTCTCTCTCACACACACGCTTATATAATAATATAAGCGTTGATTAGTGTGGGACCGTATAGTTATTAGTTAGTGTGTTCATCTGGCGATATTATTACATTACTAGCTGTTACCCGCGACTTCGTTCGCGTGGTATTTAACAAAGACACAACCGTTGATAACAGCCTGCTCGCCCGTTCTGAGCCCGCGGGACGCATTGCAGGTTGTTGCTATCAAACTTAATCAGGCGCAACGCTGCAACATTGGTTTTAATTTTTTTTCGTGTGATCCTATGTTTTTTTCTCAAAAAAAGTAGCCTAAGTTACTCCTTGTTACATCAGCTATCTGCCAGTGAAAGTCTCGTCAAAATCGGTCCAGAGATTACCCGGAACAAACAGACAGACAGACAGACAAAAATGGAAAAAAATGTTGTTTCGGTATATTAACCGTGTATACATCCAAATGCACTTAGTAAAAATCGGTTATTTTAATATTACAAACTGACACTCCAATTTTATTTATATGTATGTACAGATTGAATGAAATATATCTGTGATGCGCGTATACCGGATTTCGTTTAGCTTGGGGAACACAATTATTGTGTCATTTTACCCAAAAAAACTGAAATTAATCAAACGAAACTGCTTCGGTCGTGAGTCAGGAGCGGGGGGGAGGGGGCTATCGCTCCCATTGTCCCCCCCCCCCCCTATGTACCCCTGAGATATTTAGCATAGAAATGATAAAGTACTTAAGCAATAATTAATATCTTTATTAAGAATGAACATAACATTTCTCACGCCGACGGCAACGTTACATATCTATATTAATTTATATTATCCACATATGGATGTTTAATGTATAAGTTGTTAGTTACTGTCACATCACTATTGCTTATGTCGCATCTCTATTCACTATGGTTCTCTCTTGTCATCCGTCGTCAGCCATGATTGTCGTACTAACATGTCTCCAACGAATATTGGAATTGGAATATAATATTAATTGTACCTATAAAGAAGCCTTTTATTTAACAATGAAACAGTTACCTGTTGGCTTAAATTCCTGCATTTTGGTATTGTTTTGTCGCCGATAAACGCAGACGTCCGCTCGCAACAGAGTCAAGGGCACAACTGATTGAACAAGACAAGTGTGCGTGGACTGCTCGGATTATTAAACACTGATAAAGTGTAATAAACTTTATTCATAGATTATAAAAAGTATATACATTTAAGTGGGGTCGAGTCACCTTCGTCCGTAGGAGAATTAAATACCCTCGAGACACCCTACACGTGACCCTGGGTTGTGCCAACTAGGTGACAACTCTACTGGTGGTAGGCTTCGGCCGTGGTTAGTCACCACCCACTGAACAAAGCCATGTCGCCAAGCGGCCTAGCCGTGTTCCGGCATGATGTTCGGTGTTGCCATTCATGGATGGCGGGTCAGATCAGCTGCGCTGTATGTGCCTAGTGAATGTAGCGTCTCGATCTACTGCCGCCTTCCTACCTAGGCAAGTATGTTCCATCGTAGATCACATCGACACTTACCATCAGGTGAGATCGAGATCAAATACTTGCCTATAAAGTAATAAAAAAAAAAAGTGACTCCGCAACACAAATAGTGAATGCAAAGCCGTAGGGGGCAGGGTGGCCCCCCCGAAATTCCTTCGACTAACCACCGTTTAACACATAATAGGTATAGGTACTTACTCGTATGTATATGGGCCAGAGCTCAAACCCCCCTCTTAAGTGAACTCAAGTACAAGTATCTCCATAATCTATACATATAATAAAAATTTAACTAATCGCTGTCTGTACATCTATACAAATAAATAAAATTGGAGTGTCTGTTTGTAATATTAAAATAACCGCTTTTTACTAAGTGCATTTGGATGTATACACGGTACATATACCAAAACAAATTTTTTTACAATTTCTGTCTGTCTGTTTGTTTCGGCTAATCTCTGAAATGGGTTGACCGATTTTGACGGGACGGAACTTTCACTGGCAGATAGCTGATGTAACAAGGAGTAACTTAGGCTACTTTTATTTTAGAAAACCGTTTATGTTAAATACCACGCGGACGATGTCGCGGGTAACGGCTAGTTCGCAATATATTACAGTATGTTATAAACAATGTTGTTATCTATACACAGACGGTCGCGTGGTCTGATAGTAGGCTACTTGGTTCAGCGGGCTGGTACTTGGTAGTCGTGGGTCCGGTCTGATGCAAATTTTGGTCAAATAGAAAAAATAAAATAAAATAAAAATTGGTTTATTGGTGAAACAGATACGCAGGCAACATAATTAAAAATATACATGGGTACTTAATGTAGATATAAAAGTAGAAATAAATTAATGAAATAAATATAAAATGTTAGTTAGTTTCCCGCCGTACGCAGCTGCAACCAACAGGTCTGCTCTCAGCACTAAGTTGGGGCATCCGAGGGATGCCTCAACGCTGGTTTTCAGAGCAAGGCCTTGATGACGCATTGACGCCGCGCAACATGATAATAATACGTTGAGTAATGAAAAATGGTAACAAAAAAAAAAAACAAATGCGAAGTGAGAATTAAATAAAAGCATAATAAAAACAAAATTGACGTGCACAAAATAAAAACAAATAAAATAAAAGATATAATAATTATCTAATAATAATAATCTCGAGATAATAATAAAAGATATGATAAAAAACACATATTGATCTATTGATCTCTTATATTCACGCGAATGCTACACATTGATATAAAACCGTAGCGACCACTTCAACCCGCACCACAAGCTACACATATGGCGCTGCAGACGCATCCAGAACAATAGTCAATTGTCATCACAATCCTGAATCGCGCTATAAGAGTTTTCGGAGCGCGTAACATATATGCAAGATCCCGACAATAACCGTCGGGGCATAGCGGCCGCCCGCCAGCCATACCACCCGCCTGGCTGGAAGATCTTCCCTAGTCCGCTAAAAACTAATTTCACAGATGTTATCGCGTGTATATTATGTTTTCGTTCCCGACGTTTCAAGTCCTCCCGTGACCGTGGTCGCTGTAAAGCAGCCGAAACGTCGGGAACGTAAAAAAAAAATATAACGCGCGATAAAACCTGTAAAATTAGTTTAATTTCAAAGAAAAATACATGTTGCTTTTTTTAAGGAATTTATTTCAAAAATCTATTTACGCAACACAACACATATATAGATAGACAACTCTTTAATGTTGAACCATTTGACATAATTAAAAAATTACATATATAGGAAAAGTCAGCTAAAAATACTCCTGAATCACCTTAAGGTTGAATATCGTTTGCACATGGTAGAGACGCAAGGTGTTACCAGGTATTTTGCCAGTGTCAAGTAATATAAAGTATTTCAGCTTTCGAGCATATGCACAGGCCCAAAGGCTAGGCCCAAGTAAAATACCCCCCATCCCTCAATCAGTAAAGTGATGGATACTTTACTGAAAGATTTTTTATGTTTTTTTTGTGGGAAACTGAAAAGCCATGTTTCGTCACTCTGTTTCAATTACCTACACTCGTGCACTTTACCGAACCCATAATGGTTAATATTCCACTTATATCACTCACTATAACTCGCAGGAACACTAGTTTTAGAAACTAAATCATAACTGACGCCATGACTTTTCAGTTTCCCGCCAAAAAGTCCGCTTAATATTGACATATACTTATTTCATCGTTGCCATGACAACGCTTAATGTTGACAGTGACATTTATGTAACGTTCCCTCGCGTTTTTTACTCAATTGTTTCTGGCTCTTGAGCTTTTTATTGTCAACATGTGCATTCTGGTAATGTGTTAACGCTTCGTCCCATATTTGAAAGCGTTTCTTACACTTCACACACTGGAATCTGAAAACAGATAATATAAATTAAAAAAACAACTACCTTCACAGACAATATTAGGGACATTCACACTTGTATTATGGGTACAGAACTATAGTGGACTAGGAACGAGCCCAGTATACAATACTTATATAGTGAATGTGAAGCGTTAAGTGAACGTTTAGCGGTAAAGGGAAGATCTTCCAGCCAGGCGGGTGGTATGCCTGGCGGGGCGGCCGCTATGCCCCGACGGTTAATGTCGGGATCTTGTATATATGCTACTTGCTCCGAAAACTCTAATAGCGCGATTCAGGATTGTGACGTCAATTGTCTATTGTTCTGAATGCGTCTGTAGTGCCATCTGCGTAGCTTGTAGTGCGGTTAAAGTGGTCGCTACAGTACTCCCCCCCAAGACCGGAGGTCGATATCTTTGAGTGGCAGCGTCTTGTGTGCAAGGGCCAGGAAGCTAGCTCGAAGGTCTGCAGTGAGTCGAGATCGAGCTGTGCGCGTCGCAGAACCAGTAGCGCGGTGAGTCGGCTGTAATGGTCCTGAGTGACGACTGGCTTGCTGTGGGACTGACTGCTTGCTGTTGGATGTCGATGTTGATGTCTTGGTATGGAGTGGTGATGAGTTTGGTGCTTGAGTCTTCACAGAAGGATGTTGTTCATTGTCAGGGGTCACCAATTTAGCGGTAAAGGGAAGATCTTCCAGCCAGGCGGGTGGTATGCCTGGCGGGGCGGCCGCTATGCCCCGACGGTTAATGTCGGGATCTTGTATATATGCTACTTGCTCCGAAAACTCTAATAGCGCGATTCAGGATTGTGACGTCAATTGTCTATTGTTCTGAATGCGTCTGTAGTGCCATCTGCGTAGCTTGTAGTGCGGTTAAAGTGGTCGCTACAAACGTGAAGTATCAAGGTAATGTGATGTATTAAGGGAATGTGAAACGTTACGTGAACGTAAAGAGTTAAGTGAACGTGAAGTAATAAGGTAATGTGATGTATTAAGGTAATGTGAAGCGTTAAGCGAATGTGAAGCGTTACGTGAACGTAAAGAGTTAAGTGAACGTGAAGTAATAAGGTAATGTGATGTATTAAGGTAATGTGAAGCGTTAAGTGAATGTGAAGTGTTAAGTGAATGTGAAGTGCTAAGTGAATGTATAGTGGTTTTGTTTGGACGACGATGGAGCAAATAACCAGACAAGGGGGACAAAAAAATAGAGTGCTAGCTTATGCTTCATAAATTTATCTTAAAAAAATATTACTTACCGGTTATAATGTGTTAATACATGAAATTCATACTCCTCATCGGTAGAAAATCGTTGCGAGCAAACATTGCAAACGAAACTGCCTGACTCCTGAAATTTCAAGGTTCATTCAATGTTATATGTAGCGGCCGGTAGCATAGCGATAATTACATATCATTTAAAACATAAACTTAATAGATAAATATCGCCAGACAAACACACTAAGTGTACGGTCCCAAACTACAAAAATCTTGTGTTATGGGTACCGTACAATGGGCTGAGGACGAACCCAGTTTATAATACTTATATACCTAGATGCTAAACATCCGTGGCTCGGGTACAAACATTCGTGCTAATCACACAAAGATTGTACCTAACGGGATTCGAACGCGGGACGCGAGCAGGGTCAACCGTACTATAATATGTCGATCCCAAAAAATATACTTATCTATCCACAAAATGAAAATTGTGGTAATGTTAAATCATTTTTTTTTAAATCAACAACAGAATTCTGTCTACACATAATAACTAATGTATATTCAAGTCTTAGAATACACTTTCTGAATCATCCTGTTAATAAAAAGGTCTACTTACAACACTGTGTTTCCTTTTCATGTGGTTATCAAGGTTGTCTTGATATTTAAAGCCCATTATGCATTTCATACATTTGAACTTGCAGGCTAAGTAGCTTAGAGTTTTCGATTGCACCACTCTTTCCAGTTTCAATTCTGCGTCGCTTAGTCGAACCACATTGAGTTTGTTTTTATATTTCCTAGGTATATTAGATGTTTTATTCAAGTTTGCGTTTAGTTCTGGTCGATTCATCATATTTGGTTGATTTTTATTTGGATCCGGTTGAATTTGATTTGAGTGTAGTTGAATTGGATTTGAATTTGATTCGACTTGATTTGAATCTGATTGAATTGTATCAGAATGCAGTGGAATTTCATTCGATCTTAGTTGAATGTAGCTTGTTTCTGGCTGAAGTGTATTAGAATAGGTTGGAAGTACATTTGATTCTAGTGTAATAATATTGGTTTCTGGGTGAATTGGATTTATTTCTGGCTGAATTGGATTTAGTTCTGTTTGAATTGAATTTAGTTCTGGTTGAAGTACATTTGAATCTGCTAAAATTTCTGTTGAATTTAATCGAAATTCAGTTGAAAACGGTTGTTGGTTTTCGGTATCTGTAAAAAAACAATTTTTTTTAAAATTTTACTATATTAATATCATATTATAGTAAAATAGGCTATAGACCACCACGCTGGCGCAGTGCGGGTTGGCGGACTTCACACATCTTTCGAGGGGTTCTCTCAGACATGCAGGTTTCCTCGCGATGTTTTCCTTCACCATTTAGCAAGTGATAATCATGGTTGAAAATAATATTCGCATGTGATATATAGAAATCCCAGAAGTTCGAGCTGGGTTTAGAACCTGCAGTCCATGTTACTGAGGCAAGCATTCTACCAACTTGGCTATCACTGCTATTACATATGTATGTAAATTTAACAGAAACCAAGTAAGCATTATAATTTAATTCACGTACCAAAGTTAATATCTTCGTTGTTATCCTCCGATTCTAATCTTATTCTCTTTGGTGCCACCTCATCATATCCAGATATATGTTTATGAAAATTATTTACGTTTATATCCATTAAGGAACTTGTTAATTTTAATATACTGTTGGCATTTAGCACGGAAGCTGCTACGAAACCAATATTATGATTACTTTGAATAATATCCAAAGCCGCTTTTATATTATCTATTTTTTTATTCGACCTTTTTAATGACTCCGTCTTTATAATCTGTGGTTCAGCTTCTGTTTTTATTATGCTATCTATGTTATTATTCCCATTTATTTGTATTTCTACAGCCTTGTGTATATTTAAATTGTGTCTTTTTGTCATAACACCTGTGTTTGTTGACTGCAATATAAAAATAATTGATTATTAGTTAAAAAAACAAGAATGAAAAGAAAAAAAAACACACCATAGACATTTTTTTTCTTAACTCTACCACCAGATGAGAAAATCAGTGGGCTCGTCTTTTTTTTTTATTATTTACAACACGGAACAAAACCAAGCCAGTTTGTGTAGTATATGAAAATTTGTATGTAAATATTGTTGCTGATGCTTGGTCATATATATATTGGTTTCAGAATCATAAGCATATGAAGTGTTACTAAGGTTTATAAACATAGTTACTGACCTTATCGGATAATATTGAAAAACTGTTTTGAACTTGTTGCTTGAATGATTGTATTTTTTTTAATATCACATGGCAACGGATGCACACAACTTGGGAGTCCGGTTTTAACTGAAAGTAGTATACAACAAAATTATTAAATAGTTTAACCATACCTAATATTTAATAGTCTGATAGCCTCCCCACTAGCAAGGGGGGATGGAGAATACTAAACATCTTCCTCACTAGCTTTCACTCACTATTCTGCCTGTAAAACTAGGTATATGTCTGGTTCTACAACTCAACACCTAATTCTAGAATATGATCATATATACTCTATCATATGAGTCTAACTAAAGGCAATATAATGGAGAGGGCTTCATTTAATCTGGTACAGAGTACTTTTTCTGTGATTTTCGAACTAACAGAAAAAAAACATTATAACACTTGTTAGTCTATTGCACCAGGCTGTTTTTGCTGTTTATTTTACTGCTCAGTATTTTTTTTCAGAATAGGATTTATAGTTAATTATTGTTTCCGAAAAACAAAGCGGCACCGAAGTTACTAGTAGATTTTACTGTCTACAATTAATATTAAGATAAATAATGGCAGACATAGTTTTATATACAAATTACAAACCTCCGGCTTAGAGAAACTATCCAAATATTCAGAATGATCACAAGATATCAAACTTAGCAACGGTACATTCGTATCAAGGCAGCAGATACAGTACACACTTTGAGCGTTTGTGACGTTCGTAATGTTAGAAACGGCCGGTTGGCGGCAATCTTCTAAGCACAAGGATTGAAGCGACATTTTAAGAGTAGTAATTATAGATATGATTCGCTGTAAAAGATCTTGTACTCCAAAAACTTTGTAACAAAATAAATAAACAATCCTTTTATGACAGTCGGACGTCAAACCACAGAGTAGCTGTATCAAACTTTCTTTTCATTGGGCATCACCTTAGTTTAGGCAATTGTGCCAGGGTCGAGTAATTCAGTGTTGCCAGCGAGGTCTTGGCAAAAGTAACCCTAAAATGTACAAAAAGTAACCTTTTTGTAGGAAAAGTAACCTTTTACATTTTAGATGACCAAAAGCAAAAAAAAAAAAAACTTACAGAATTATGGGTAATGTAAAAGTTTCTTCCATAACTTAAATAAAGTTGTATTTTAATATTTACAAAATCTACTTCTGAACTTCTGTAATTACACACACACACACACAGCACACACACACACACATGAACATACCTACTTACTGTGGTTAGCCGGTGTTATTGTGGGAACCCAAACCAACTAAGTCAAATTTACTTCAGTTAAGCCTTTCGTTATTAGTCTGCAAAGTAGGTAGGTATACCGATCTCCTCGCTTTCGTGGACTTTCTACTAGCGTAGTTATTCGTTAGTATGTACTTATTATTATTACAGTATGTAGTATGTACAGAATACATAATAATACAAGCCACTGGAGGGAATTAAAAAATCATTCCGCAAGCAAATTCCAAAAAATCACCTAAATGTAACCTTTTGTGTCGTGTAACCTACAAGTAACCTGAAGGAGTCAAAAATCACCTAAAAGGTTACCTAAGTAACTTTCTGGCAACGCTGGAGTAATTATTATACTTGAAAAAAAAAATCGCATTTTGAAATTCCTGATGTATAAATCTGCCCTCCGCAAGATATCTTATATAACACACATGTTTCTTGAAGATACCCCACGTTATCCCTAGAATATTTTTATGCACTTCTCGAGAGGAACTAAATAATAATATAACAATCAACTATAAAATATTATATTGTATATTCAAAGTAAGACGTAGGATTATATACTCTTGATTCTCAGGTATTAACAATAGTAAAGAGGTACCTACCTACTTTTATGTAGGCGTTTATTTATGTATTCTTGGGAGAGCTCGAAGTCAAGCTATAAATATTTTATTTTAAAATAGTGTATGCGTTTTTGATTAATGTTCTGACCGTTTTTACCCTACCGACCGATCACTAAATGGTATTGCGAACGGCATAGAGTTACAGACAATTTTGTTTCGTCAAAGGCAAACGGATTAGTGAATTTTATTTTTGTGGCACAACACAGTAAGACATTAAAAAGTTAATTGTCAATGTCAAAGAAAAAAAAATCATCATACGTCGTGCTCGTTGTTGTAATTTTTCTACAATATTTTGTTTATTTCTCACTCGTTACGAGACAAATTTGATAAACACATATAATATTATCGAATGTTACACAATTTGCCGATCAAATTATAGTGTGCTACGACAATCATGTCGTCAACATGATAGTTTCGAAGACTTATTTATTAGTGAACAAAGTGGCGGGGAGGAAAATGTCATATTGTTAGCTTATGTTCGTGATTCACGACGAGTGCGGTAAGTTATTGTATTCTAATTGGCTCCGAAGGCTATTTGCTGCTATTTACGTAGTACTATAATAATGATGGCAAGTTTACGTGTTTGTCTCACTTCACGGGATAGAAGTGTTTACTTTGCAGGGTATATTTTTGGCAAATGCAAAATGCTTTACAAACTTTTTTGTCTATTTTAAATTGCATTCGCTCCGTCAATTGCGAAATATATAGGTATTATACTTAAATTATGGCTTTTATTGCTATTACTTTCAACCATAAATGCTCCTATTATTGGAGGGATGTTCATACATTTAAAATAAATAAATTACATCCTCATTCTCATGCATGTATCCTTCAGGAGTAGGCAGAGATATCTGATGGCCTAGCTAGTTATAATTATATTATAATATATTGTTAAGGAGAAATGTGGTTTAAGTGGTGGCCATCAGACAGTAAAAAAACTAAAAAGCAATAAATTATCTAATCTACCTTGTCGAACTAAATCAAATATTTAACAAATGTAAAGTTGGTGCCAAGCAATCTATATGTACGCCTATAATATTTGAGGAGTTCTCTCAATTCCTTATGGATACCATCATGAGAACAACATTCTGAAAAAAAAATTACAACAAAAATGAATTTTCCAAATCAATTCATAAATAACGAAGTTCTGAGGTAACAAACATAAAAAAAATTAACATCCGAATTGAGAACCTCCTCCTTTTTTTGAAGTCAGTTTAAATATCATAACCCTTCCTTTTGGCTTTGCTGTTGTCAGGTAAAAACTGGTTGGCAACCAGTTTCTGTTGTCCTTGGCCTTTTAAAAGATCACACACATATTAAGTTGGATTCGTTGATCTCTGATTTACAAATAGATAATGACTAACATATTTTAGAAAAAAAAAAAATTATAAGTAAAATAGTAATACATATTTAGTGGAAAAGGGTAGATCTTCCAGCCAGGCGGGTGGTATGGCTGGCGGGGCGGCCGCTATGCCCCGACGGTTATTGTCGGGATCTTGTATATATGTTACATGCTCCGAAAACTCTTATAGCGCGATTCAGGATTGCGATGACAATTGTCTATTGTTCTGAATGCGTCTGCATTGCCATCTGTGTAGCTTGTTGTGCAGTTGAAGTGGTCGCTACACATATATGAATATAGAGAGTAATAAAGCATACTCTCAAATTGCAACCTTATATCTTTACCGCTAAGAAGCAGTGTCAAGTATACAACATCCAATTCAATTTGGTTCCGAGTGCCTCACTATAATTCTCTCCCACATATTCCAATGTTCATTAAAACACACAATTAATATAATTAATTACGAATGAATTAATTATTTAAATTAATTATCATTAGCTGGAACAATATAATGTTTCCTGCGACCACTTTCCAAAAGAAAGTATTTATTTAGATACTTATCAAGATCTGTATTAATTAATTTAATTGTAATTACACACGAGCTGAAAGTAAAATCATCCTGCTTAGTTATGTGCGCGCGCGCTTATAAGGGGCTACACAAAAATTAAAAAAAAAAAACTCTTTGATTTTGTACCCATCTCTTCAACCTCGCCACAAGCTACACATATAGTGCTGCAGACGCATTCAGAATAATAGACAATTCTCAATGCAATCCTGAATCGCGCTAGGAGAGTTTTCGAAGCGCGTAACATATATACAAGATCCCGACAATAACCGTCGGGGTTCCCTCCGACCTAACTAGGACGAGACGTCGTCGCCCGCGACACGTACTCTTAGACCCCCCGACCCACCCACCGTTCTCCTCGATGCGGAAATCGAAGAGTCGGACACTCGCACACAACCCAACTGACACCGACCTCGCCGGCGAGGTCGAAGAGTCCTCGCGGCCGCCGCCACCAACAGGTGCGCCTTCGCACCTACGCGTAATCCGACAATTTCCCCACAAGCAACAGCCCAAGCCGAGGTCGTGCCCCATGTGGCGCCCTTGAGCTAGTTGCATGCCCCTCCGGCTTGAGCGCACTCTGCGCTCGCCCAAAAAAAACCCGGTGAAGTTGCAAAGGCCGCATCGGCCAGCAGTGTACTAATCCTTCAAACAATTCAAACAATAACCGTCGGGGCATAGCGGCCGCCCCGCCAGCCATACCACCCGCCTGGCTGGAAGATCTTCCCTTTTCCGCTTAAATTTAAATCAATCTTCACTGCACTTAGACGACCTTATTAGCGCAGTTGGTAGTAACTCAGCTTTCTGTGCCGATGGTCCCGGTTTCGAATCCTGGTAGGCACCATCTTTGTGTGATGAGCATGCATGTTTGTACCCGAGTCGTGGACAATTAATATCTATTGATTTCTTATCTTTACACGAATACTACACATGGAAAATAAAAATATTTTTTCGTATTCTATCGCCGAGACCTCCCGTGACCATAGTTGCTGTAAGGCAGCCGAAACGTCGGGAACGTAAAAACATTAAATAAATGCGATAAAATCCGAAGAAGTACATTTATTTCAATTAATATCTATATAAGTAATGAAAAGCTGGGATCGCCCTCAGTCCATTCTACGATACCCATAATACAAGCGTTGCTTTAGTATGGGACCGTACAGGGCCCCGAGTCACATATATCCTATACAATATCTGTCAAAAGTGACAGTTACTATGCGGTTGCTGTTCGATTATGAATCGATTGTGTTAGCAGACTTGGGGCCCAGTTGGTGTGTTCGTTTAGCGATATTATTATAGTATTATGTTATTTTGTATCCACAGCACCTGACAAACAGTACAAATATGGATATGGTACAAAAAAAAACGGTACGGGACGAGATGAACAATGAGGTGTCCTCTACCTCGAGCGAGGAAGTCCACGAGACAGTGAGGCACTTCAACAAGTATTATAAAACCAGGTACGTGGTCACACAAGATCCTTTTGAACATAGCAACCATGGAGTTTCTCGTCCGTTCTTCTCCATAGGAACTGCATTCCGAACGGGTGATAAATTTGTAGCTTAGCATTTTGGGAGTATTGTTTAAATAAAAACTTGACAAAGACCTGGGCCCCAAGTCTGCTAACACAATCGAATCATAATCGAACAGCAACCGCATAGTAACTGTCACGTTTGACAGATATTGTATGGGATATCTGTCAAAAGTGCCAGTTACTGCGGTTGCTGTTCGGTTATGATTCGATTGTGTTAGCAGACTTGGGGCCCAGATTGACACAGACCACAGTTGGCGGTGATGCTGCTGTCTGTAATAAGCATCTTGGGTTCGAATCCCGGTGGCAATCGTTTTGTAAAGACCACGAATGAATCTGCACATGTATATTTCATATCTACATAAGGAGTTATACACTGTGATCATCTCCAGCCCATTGTACGGTACGGTTGCATAGTGTGGGACCGTACAGTTTGTGAGACAATATGGCGTTTAATTTCAGGTACAATGCGTCGATATCCGACAATGAGGAGCCCCGGCCCAGGCCCAGGGCGATCCTCTGCAAAAGCATGAACAATATCAACGAGACTTACCGAGACTTTCGGAGTGTGCAAAACAGCATCAGCAACATAGACTTGAGTCTCCATCGGGACGAGATTAAAAAATTCGAGTCCTTACAAATACCTATCGTTGGCTACGAGATCATGGAGGAGAGGGCCAGGTTCACCATCTACAAGTTGAAGGTCGAGGATGACAAGCGAGACCAATCCTGGCTGGTGTTCCGCAGGTACACAGACTTCGTTAGATTATTCACTAGGATTAAGTCGGAGCAGCCGAATCTAAGTCTCCCGTTGCCAGGGAAACGTTGGTTTAGGGATAATTTCGAGCCGGCGTTCCTGGAAGACCGTGTGAGGGGACTCCAGATCTTTGTTAACGCCGTTTTAAGTAAGCTTCCCAATCATCCGGTGGTGAGGGAGTTCTTCTGTATGGACGAGCCGCCCCAGGTGTTGAGCTACCAGCCAGAGGTCCAGGCTGTGTATGGGGCGCTCGAGGATTCGATCACGACTTTGAAGATGCAGTTGAAACAGAAGGATGCTACCATTATGCATTTGCAGAAGAGGGTCGCTCAGTTGGAGGGTAAAATTAACAATTGTGACCGCTGTAGTACAAGTAATTAAGGTAGTTTTTTAAGTGAAAACCAAGTATTGATTTTTTTATATTTACGTGGATACTACACACTGAAATAATAATTAATTTTAAGGGTTTTATCGCGTTTAGATATCAGAACACTGTGAGCACTTGTACGTAGATCGGACCGCAAGCAATAACTAAATATGAGTACCCCAGTTCAAACTATGACACTAGGACGGCAACCACCTCAGTCCTCTCGTGACCATGGTTGCTGTAAAGCAGCCGAAACGTCGGGAGCGTAAAATGAACGCGATAAAATCCGTAAAATTAGTTTTTATTTCAATAAAACTAAGTAACTTTATACTGCGTGATGCAGAAAGCATATACTAATACTGGAACCTGGCCTTCTTTAGCGCATCTCGAAACACTGTGTGAATTCAGAATTTCGAAATAATGTCGATTTAAAAAAAAAATCCTTAAGTACATGACAATTGTGATTTTTGGCGAACATCTTTTTTTAAATTGACGGAGCGCAGGTTCAATCAAGGTTTAGTTTAGCCTTTCTGTATCACCTGTATAGATTAGATACCGTTGGCAGCTTTCGCAGTAACGTCCGAAATAAATTAAACATTACATTGTAAGTGTGTTCAAGAATATTTATAAGGGTTGGTTAAAACGCCTGTTAAAGCGGCCCGCGTCGCGGTCGAACAATCGATGGGTGACCAAATTATAACAACTGGCCCTCCGAAGCACGGATGTGTCCAGGAGAAACCCAAAAATGAAATTAATATTAATATAGATAATACAGGGTGGTTCAGAAAGGATATACTGAGCTTTGAACCTGCGTTTGTAATCATTCTTCATCTTTATTTACGAAATGAGATGCGATGAAATAAAATGGATATGAATATGGCCTCACCCACAACTTGGCGGGTGTTATGCGAATAAATAAATATCGCCAGACGAACACACCAACTATACGGTCCCACACTAAGCAACGCTTGTGTTATGGGTACCGTACAATGGACTGGGGGCGAACTCAGTATATAGTACTTATATAGAAATTAAACATCCATGACTTCATCATGGATGGCGGGTCAGATCAGTTGCGCTGCATGTGCCTAGTGAATGTAGAGTCTCGATCTACTGCCGCCTTCCTACCTAGGCAAGTATGCTCCATCGTAGATCTCATCGTCACTTACCATCAGGTGAGATCGAGATCAAATACTTGCCTATAATGTAATAAAAAAAAAAAATAAGACTTGGGTACAAACACTCGTGCGCATCACACAAAGCTTGTCCCTACCAGGATTCGAACCCGGGACCTTCGGCACAGGAAGCAGGGTCACTACCGACTGCGCTAATCAGGCCGTCAATGTCAAGTAATTCTTCTTTCTTTACGAAATGAGATGCGATGAAATAAAATGGATATGAATATGGCCTCGCCCACAACTAGGCGGGTACTATGCCAATGTCAAGTAATTATATATGTAAGGACAGCATTGATGTGACAGTTCAATAGTTTTTTAAATTCGTTCAGAAAAAAAAATATAATTGTCATTTTGCTGTTTTTTTTTTTAGTTGACATATCGAAATGCTGACTTCAAATAATGAATATAAATGTGCTAGAGTAGAGCAGGCTTATGGTTAAGTATACCATCTCTGGATCACCCTGTATATTGATTGATCACATTTGTGCAAATGCAAATGTTTGATTTAATCAAATATATTTTTTTAAGATTAACTTATACTTTTTCATGATATTATAACTTAATTCATTACCAAAATATTAAAAATGTCTATAATATTGTAAATATATGAATATTGAGCAGAGATAGCCAAGTTGGTAGAACGCTTGCCTCGATAACGCGGATCGCAGGTTCAAACCCCGGCTCGCACCTCTGGCATTTCTGTATATCACGTGCGAATCTTATTTTCAACCATGATTATCACTCGCTATACGGTGAAGGAAAACATCGCGAGGAAACCTGCATGTCTGAGAGAAGCCCTCGAAAGATGTGTGAAGGTTGAAGCGGTTGCTACAACATATTAACAAAAATAAAAAATATTATCTGCGGGTCAGTTCGTTCGAGCATCGTTGGATAACAGCTTGTCCAATTTGAACAGGGTTTTTAATATATGATAGCCTATGGTATGATTCAAACGTTAGGTTACATAAAACATCACGCTACGACCATTGGGAGTTGAGCTGCGGGCAAGAGCTGGTTCGAAAAATGTCCATAAATAACTATTAAAATCAATATTTTAAAACCAAAAAATGACATTCTTGATTGTACATTACAAACTTATTTACGTATATTATACAGGGTGCAACGGGCATTGTAACGAAAACTTGGGTTTAATGTTACATTTAATGTCTATAATAAAATTATAGAAATGTCGAATGTCATGGGTTACCAAATGTTGTTATTTTTGAACGCGCAATGTATCGTAAGCCACGCGATTACAAGACAACGCTACGCGCGACACCCGCCTCGTGTATGTGACGAGCGCGCTCGAGCGTATCGAGTTTTAATTTACATTGCAGTTTTACGTCTTTTTTTGTTATTATATTGTTGTTGTTTTTTTTTTAAACCACTTTGATATGCACTTAGATTATTATTTCATGTTGAAATCAACTTTAAAAATACTGAAAAATAAGAGCGTGGAATTTTATAAAAATTTCAACTGAAAATTCCAACTTTGAGGGGTCTAGAATCATGATTCCAATCCATGGTATTGTAGCGACCTCTTCAACCACGTCACAAGCGACACAGATGGCGCTGCAGACGAATTCAGAACAATTGACAATTGTCAATACATTCCTGAATCGCGCTATGAGAGTTTTTGGAGCACGTAACATATATACAAGATCCCGTCAATAACCGTCGGGGCATAGCGGCCGCCCCGCCAGCCATACCACCCGCCTGGCTGGAAGATCTTCCCTTTACCGCTAAATTATAAGTTTTTGTTACGAAACCACCAACACCCTGTATATCCCCGTATGCATACAAAATTAGGTGCATTTAATTTAAAACATTTAAGGTACAAAGATTTGTGTTAATGTTATTCTTAGTTAATTTCTTAGGTTTACTTTAGTTTAATATTAACAATTTTGGTGGATATGAAGATGTGTTGTTCAACCACATTTATATACGGCGTGATTCGGAACGGGTATACTGCCTTTTGAATCCTTTATCGTAATGTGAAGTCCCAATTAGGTAAGGTTGATTAAAAAAATTTTTTTTTTTTACCAACGAATTATGATTTTTTCCGAGCAGTTTTTTGTGAGTTTTCAAGGTGGTATGCCCTTTCTGAATCACGCTATATAAGTAGTCTCATATAATGTTTGAGAATTGTTCCATAGCATCTGTTTATATAAAACAAAGTTGTGTTAGTTACACCGTTTATAACTGAAGAACGGCAGGGCCAATTATTATGATCTTTGATTTTGTCTCCTCCCCGAGTAGCAGAATAAACTATTAAGGTGGAAGCTCAGGGTCGGGGCGCGAAATTCAAAATTTCAATGATTTTTATTTTTTTTCCGAAAAATTTGGACGTTCTAACGATGTAATTTAGTGTTTTGCGAAAAAAATACCTTAAGCCATACAACACCATAAAGTTAGTAAAAGTAGCGTTTTTTACAAACCTTATGGTATTGTATCGGATTAGGTACTTGTTTAAACAAACTTAATACATCGAGACATCCAATGCAGAATGTTAATATCGCAAAACACTAAATTACATCGTAAAGATGTCGAAACTTTTCGTAAAAAGATAAAAACCATTGACATTTTGAATTTCGCGCCCTGACCCTGAGCTTCCCCCTTAAAACATGGGAAAAAATCACATTTGATACTGAGGCGGTACGGAGTTTCCCAGGACAGCTAGTTTAATTGTTCAAAAATGCATTATTAAAATGGTTCTAATGAGAGTAGGTAGTCCATTTCTGTGATAAAAAAAAGACATTTGTTGAATTTAAATTATAATTAATTGTAAGCAATAATAATGTGCCTTAAACATAGATGGCATAAGGTCTAGAGCGGTTTACCTCAACTATAACATTTACAAGTATTTTACAACGTACCTACAAGTTGATATTGAAACGCGAAACACAGTTGTGCTTTTAAAATATATTTACTACGTTTTAAAACCCCCAAGTGCATTTACAATGGCATTAAAACACATTTTTTCTGTATAAAATGCTTTGTGAAGCCATGGTAAATATTTTATAAATGCGGGGGTATATCTTTACATATGTTTTGTGTAAATAATAAAATAGTATTGATATTAAATTATTTGTAAGAGCGATGTGCATGTTTTTTTTATATAGCAATAAATTCTTAATAAAATATTATAAATATTATTTGACTTGCGTTTATTTTCGTTGGTGGTCGCAGGGCTGGGCCCCAAGTCTGCTAACGCAATCGATTCATAATCGACTATTAATTTTGACAGATATTGTATGGGATATCTGTCAAAAGTGACAGTTGCTATGCGGTTGCTGTTCGATTATGAATCGATTGTGTTAGCAGACTTGGGGCCCTGCATGTATGGTACTCACTCAGCGTATAATGTACAATGGGTGAACTCCAAATACCCCGTTCAGACTCTGGGAGGGGTAACATTACCCCGGGTAAAATTTACACTGCCCCATTTACAACCGTTCGTAAGTATAAGTTTTCCTTGATAAGTGTACATCCGACTTCTCTCTTTACGAAATGAAATGCGATGGACACGCAATTTTCATATCATCATGTCACATCCATTATTTTATTTATAATGTGTATTTATTGATTTGTAATTGTAATTGTTTAAAGGATTAGTACGCTGCTGGCCGATGCGGCCTTTGCAGCTTCACCGGGTTTTTTTGGGCGAGCGCAGAGTGCGCTCAAGCCGGAGGGGCATGCAACTAGCTCAAGGGCGCCACATGGAGCACGACCTCGGCTTGGGCTGTTGCTTGGGGGGAAATTGTCGGATTACGCGTAGGTGCGAAGGTGCACCTGTTGGTGGCGGCGGACGAGAGGACTCTTCGACCTCGCCGGCGAGGTCGGTGTCTGTTGGGTTGTGTGCGAGTGTCCGACTCTTCGATTTCCGCATCGAGGAGAACGGTGAGTGGGTCGGGGGGGTCTAAGAGTACGTGTCGCGGGCGACGACGTCTCGTCCTAGTTAGGTCGGAGGGACATGGCACATAATCGGCGGCGGCGGCGATTAGACCGTTAGGGTGAGTGCTGGCTTTTTTGAAGAAGCGTTCCGACGCTTGTTTAAAATGTTTCCTAATCGAGACGAGGTCCATATCGGAATGTAAGTCGACATTCCTCATGTACCACGGGGCTCCGACGGCTTTTCGGAGGAATCGGGATTGTATTGCCTGGAGGCTGTCGATGTGAGCTTTGGCCGCGTGAGCGAACACAACGCTCGCATACGACATTATGGGGAGGACACAAGTTTTATAGAGTGTCACCTTGTTCCTAAGGGACAGTTTGCTCCGCTTACAGATAAGAGGGTAGAGGCGGCCGAGGATGAAAGATGTTCGGCTGCGGACCGAAAGTCATGACGGCGTCTAATGTGACTCCTAAGTATCTAACCTGCCTGACCCATGGGATGTGTTGGTTGAAGAGAGAGATCTGATTAATGAAATGCCGGGATCGCGGGTTTGCGGCGCGACGCAGGAGGATGCCACCCCGGGCGAAGAGCACGGCTGCACTCTTCTCCGGGTTCACCTCGATGCGCCACTTCGCAAACCAGTCACCCAGGGTGCTGAGAGCGCGTTGGAGAGTGCGCGTAATGAACGACTTGTGTATTTATTGAATGTGTTATTGCTATTAATTACTTGACACTGGTAAAATACACGCTATGTTGTGGGCGAGGCCATATTCATATCCATTTTATTTCATCGCATCTCATTTCGTAAAGAAGAAGAGCCTCTAGTGTATTTTTTACCTAGGCAAACTTTTGGCATCGAGACATCCAATGCAGAATGCTAATATCGCAAAACACTAAATTACATCGTAAAGATGTCCAAATTTTTCGTAAAAAAATAAAAACCATAGATATTTTGAATTTCGCGCCCTGACCCTGAGCTTCCCCCTTAAGGCGGCATACTAAAAGAAAAAAACAATGAAAACAACAAAACGATCATTCAATTAATTTATTTGTAAATAAAATATACTTATTATTATTATCATTAATTAATAATACATTGTCAATAAGATGCACTTTGTTTAATATTGCGCCCAATTCTTAACAGTATAGGCTGAGAGGCCCTACGCTTTCTCACACAGATCTTATATCAGAAATGACCATAGATAAATCTATAAAGCAGGGCCCGGAGAAGTCGTTCAATGGGTACCCCTTTCATATACTTACCCACCGAACGACTGGCTTTAACTTAACTTTCCCTTGTGAAGGGTTGACCCCCCCAAGGGTTTTCTGGGTTTTTAATCAAACTAAAAGCGCTTATCCGATTCTAAGCTAACCACGTGTTATTGTGTAACCATAAGACAAAGTTTACAGCAGTTAAGTCGTTCTAAAACCCAATCAAAACCGTTCATAGGCTTACTGGATTCCGGGCCCTGGTAAAAAGCTATGGAAAAGTATGATCATAGTAACCACCATACATTTAAATTACATTATCATATAAACATGATACCCTACATCTATGATAATGTAACACCTCCCTTGGGATACTGCGCAGACTTCCTGAAAAACTTCATTTGATCGACGCGAGAACGGCTCAAGACAGAAAAGCCTGTAAGTCAAGACCGTAAGGGCTACAATGTATTCACGCAGTCCGCGACAGCTCAGCCGACGCTGCCACGTTATTTAAGCTCTTATCCCCTGGACATAAGGTCTTGAATCAGTTTGGCATTGATATAAAGATTAATTCCCTTCGACTTTAGTATCCATATACTCAACAACTCGCTTCGTGGGGAAGACTTTATGAACTCTCTTTCTGTGTGTATATAAAGACGCTTTTTGCTTGAACGTCTGGTGGCATATCTCGCACGACAGAGGCCGCTCCCCGGAGTGGATCACTTCGTGTTGGGTTAAAGCTTTCTTATCCTGGAATAAATTGTATTTATTTAGATCAGCCTTTCCCAAATGGGCGATAACGGCCCCCTGTGGGCGCTGCATGCCTAAATGGCGGTAAAAGACCCAGAAAAAAATATATTTTTTTAATTAATTTAATTTGAAGTTATAGTGGTTTTTAAGTAGGTGAAAAAATGAGGGCGCTAAAAATAATTAATTCTCAAAGTGGGCAGTAGACAAAATAGGTTTGGGAACCTCTGCTTTAGATGAATCGAGGGTCGTCTCGCACATTGAGGAGATCCGTACACGAACTAAAGTAACCGAAATAGCTCAAAGAATGTCAAAGTTCAAGTGGCAGTGGGCGGCACATAGCTCGCAGAACCTATGGCCGTTGGGGCAGAAAGGTTCTAGAATGGCGACAACGAACCGGAAGACGTAGTGTAGGACGGCCCCCACAAGGTGGAGCGATGATATCACACGCGTAGCAGGAAGCCAGGGGAGGCTAGTGGCGGAGGACCGGCATGTGTGGGAGTTAAATAACGATTTCAAATACGCTAAAAAACCACAGTTTGAAAAGTCAGTACGGATCACACTTTATAATTTATACACCGCAGTCCATTGTACGGTACCCGCAATACAAGCGTTGCTTAGTTAGGGACCGTACAGCTGGTGGGTTCGTCTGGTGATCATGGGGCAGCGGTATTTTTTTTTTTTACATTATAGGCAAGTATTTGATCTCGATCTCACCTGATGGTAAGTGACGATGAGATCTACGATGGAGCATACTTGCCTAGGTAGGAAGGCGGCAGTAGATCGAGACGCTACATTCACTAGGCACATGCAGCGCAGCTGATCTGACCCGCCATCCATGTATATACGTACAGTGAACCCTTTCCCGCACATCTGGCAGACGTGGCTCCGGGGCTTCTCCTTCTTCTCGCCGTGGACCCGCATCATGTGCCTCTCCACGTTGGCCCGAGACGCTATCGGCTGCCACACATGTATATTATTTACAATAGGACATTAGACTAATTTATTATTACAATAGGACATTTGTCTAATATATTTTTACAATAGGACATTTAACTAATAATATGTTTGTGTTGACATATTATTAGTTAAATGACGTGTGGAATGAGGTGTGTACATTTCATAGATATATTTTTAGAGTAGGACATTTGTCTATTATATTTTTACAATAGGACATTTGACTAATTTACTTTACAATAGGACATTCGACTAATTTAATTTGCGATTATAGATTTTGTAACGGAATATAATAGCAATTTATAGACACAAGAACTGTCACAATGACGTCAATAATTGTGACAGTTTTTATTTAAATACTCACCTTTTCGCAAACTGGACACTTGTGCGAGGTCTTGCCCAGGTGTTGGTAGTTAAAGTGGTCCTGCATCGCCTCCTTGGTCGGGTAGCCCTTGTTGCACATAGGACATGGGAATCTGATGGACAAATATACTAACAATCCCACTAATATTATAAATGTGAAAGTTTGGATGGATATATGGATGTTTGTTACTCTATCACGCTACAACAGCTGAACGGATCTGGATGAAATTTGGCACCGAGATAGATTGTAGTCTGGAATAGCACATAGGCTACTTTTTATCCCGGTAAAATGTAAACGCGGGTAACACTGCGGGGCGCAGATAGTTATATGCTATAATGTTCAGCAGTTGACCCCAGCAGGTGGCTAACGTAACATTAAAATTCTCAAAAAGGGCCTCTACGTGATGGACCCATGTCCCCGCGCAAGCATTCCAAAGATCCGGGTATAAACCGTGTGGAGAGAGATCTATATAACTGCATATAGCTAGCGATTCGATCATAGTGTACGCGATTACAAAAAAAAAACAGATATGGACTATATCATTGCCGCGGAGGCCTTCCAGCCAATCGCTGTTAAAAAAAACAACATTGGCGATTTCTGCATAAAGCCGGCGATTTGTGCACAAGGTTTACTGATTAGAATTGTGTATAAAGTTGTCGATTGAAGCATAAAGTTGGGAGATTCGACCACAAATTGATTTCATATATTTACGCGAATACTACACACTGAAATAGAACTAATATTTCGGTTTTAATTGCGTTTATTTTATGTTTTTACGTTCCCGACGTTTCGGCTGTTTTACAGCGACCATGGTCACGGGAGGGCAAATATAAAATCCGAAAAAATCGTTTCATTTCAACTCGAGCATAAAGTTGGCGATTCGCGCATAAAGTTGGCGATTCGAGCATACTTGAAGACGTTGTCGCTGGCGTGCGCGCGGCTGTACTTGAGGTGCGCCTGGTAGGTGGCGAGGTGCGAGAAAGTCTTGTCGCAGTCGCGGCACTGGTAGCGGCTCTTGCTCTGGTGGCGCTGCACGTGGTACTTGAGCTGGATGACGCGCACCAGCTTGTGGCAGACCGGGCACTCCTCGCGGGGCAGGGGGCCTTCGTGGAGCCTGCGGTTACACAACTACCCACTAATCCCATTTCCAACTCTATACAAATAAATAAAATTGGAGTGTCCGTTTGTAATATTAAAATAACCGCTTTTTACTAAGTGCATTTGGATGTATACACGGTACATATACCAAAACAACATTTTTTACTGTTAGCTACACAGTATGCAGCTAACCTCGGTTTTTCTTTCTTGTATAGTTTTACATTAAATTAAATTTAACATTACAATTTTTGTCTGTCTGTCTGTTTGTTTGTTCCGGCTAATCTCTGAAATGGCTGGACTGATTTTGACGGGACTTTCACTGGCAGATAGCTGATAACAAGGAGTAACTTAGCATACTTTTATTTTAGAAAAAAAAATAGGATCTCACGAAAAAAAAAATAAAACCAAGGTTGCAGCGCTGCGCCTGATTAAGTTTGATAGCAAAAACCTGCAATGCGTCCCGCGGGCTCAGAACGTGCGAGCAGGCTGTTGCCAACGGCTGAGTCTTTGTTAAATACCACGTGGACGAAGTCGCGGGTAACAGCTAGTAATATTATAAATGTGAACGTTTGGATGGATGGATGGATGTTTGTTACCCAATCACGTCAGGGCCCCAAGTCTGCTAACACAATCGATTCATAATCGTACTACGTGTGACAGATATTGTATGGGACATCTGTCAAAAGAGACAGTTACTATGCGGTTGCTGTTCGATTATGAATCGATTGTGTCAGCAGACTTGGGGCCCTGGTGGTGTGTTCACACGAACATACCTGAGGTGTGTTGCCAGCGTGGTTCGGTTCACGAATCGCTTCTTGCAATGGTCGCATTGCAGCCCCTCCCTGTGGTATCTCGCTACATGATTTTTACGAGAGCGAGAATTCCTGAAACAAAACATTTCTTGACGGTCATAATTCTTTTCAGGCGTCTGGTTTGTACGCCCCTGGGATTATAATTCTTTCCGTGACTGAACAAATGGAGTCTCCGATCTGTTGGAATCTAAATAGTTTTTTAGAAACCATGGAATACACGTATGTATCCATATCAATATTTTTATGTACCGCAAAAAAACGAACCTCCAAATTTATAGATGTTTTAGGACTCTATCAAACGTTACATAGTACTGCGCAAAGCAAAACTTTTGTGCGCAGTACTATATGACGTTTGATTAAATTGCGGTACGTCTATAAATTGGAGGGGTAAGTTTATAGAAGTTTTTTTTAGTCCTTTTGTTTATTGTTGAATATTTTGACAGACATCTGAGAGGAGTTCGGTGTTGTTGGCTTCTTTGATTATCAATTAACTTGTTTGGTTTATAATTGGAAAAGATAATTACGCGTTACGTAACATTGTTTAAATCCTCGCGGTCGCGTCGATATTTTTTTTCTCACGCACTTTTTAAAATGTTTTTTTTTTTTTTTATTACATTATAGGCAAGTATTTGATCTCGATCTCACCTGATGGTAAGTGACGATGAGATCTACGATGGAGCATACTTGCCTAGGTAGGAAGGCGGCAGTAGATCGAGACGCTACACTCACTAGGCACATGCAGCGCAGCTGATCTGACCCGCCATCCATGAATGGCAACACCGAACATCATGCCGGAACACGGCTAGGCCGCTTGGCGACATGGCTTTGTTCAGTGGGTGGTGACTAGCCACGGCCGAAGCCTCCCACCAGTGAAATTGTTTATTTTTTTCTCAAAATGTCTCGACAAATATTAAAAATTAAATTCGAACATATCAGCGACTTTCCGATACTTTACGCCACATAATTGTGATTTTCAGGTAAAAATCGTCACTTGGTGGTGATTACATAACATTTAGTAGGGGGAGGGGCGGGGGGGTAAAGAAAAACGTTACGGCGCGTTACATGAGGGGGAGAGGGGGGTCAAAAATCTCCAAAAATTGCGTTACGTAATACTTGAACGCTCCCTAACACTAGAGATGAGAACCACGTACTCACTTGAAGAACATCTCGCACTCCAGGCACTGGTATCCCTCTATCGTGGTTTTGGACAGCAGCTTCCTCAGGTCGCCGGGCTTCGGCGGGGTCTTCTGGGGCTCCTTGCTTTTTTTCTTTTTACTCTGAATAAGTAGAACACATATTAATGGTGCCAGAGAAAAAAGCTAACCATAGCATTGTCTATACGGTCAAAAACTTATACACACATACACATTGTCGGTGGGATCCACTACACCAATTCACACACACCTTACCAGTGGGATCCACAACACCCATTCACACACACACACACACACCTTACCAGTGGGATCCACAACACCCATTCACACAGACCTTGGCAATGGGATCGATATCACACACACACTTTGCCAGTGGGATCCACAACACCAATTCACACTCACCTTACCAGTGGGATTCACAACACCTATTTACACACACCTTGCCAGTGGGATCCACAACACCCATACCCAGTGGGATCCACAACACCCATTGACACACACTTTGCCAGTGGGATCCACAACACCCATTCACACACACACCTTGCCAGTGGGATCCACAACACCCATTGACACACACTTTGCCAGTGGGATCCACAACACCCATTCACACACACACCTTGCCAGTGGGATCCACAACACCCATTGACACACACTTTGCCAGTGGGATCGACATCCCCCAACCACACCCACCTTGCCCGCGGCAGTGGGTCCGACGTCGCCGATCTTGATGACGGCGCCGGGCAGCGGCTTGACGCTGTGCCCCTGCTGGTGCTGCTGCGCCAGCCTGGCGCTGTACTCCACGTGGCCGCACAGCTTGCACGAGTACCGGCAGTAGTGCTGGTCCACGTGGGCAGCGAGCTTCGCCTCGTCCACGTACACGTAGCACACTTTGCACGGCTCCTGCCCGGGTTTCTGTAGGGGGGGGGGGGGGGAATGACATGTTTTATTACTCCACGAGCGGTTGGTCCGATCGTATCTTTAAATAAAAAGGTTTGTTGTCTTTGACGCCCCATTTGATCGCCTCGGGGGATGAAGGTGATGCATTTCTGACGCGCGGCAGGCCGCTGAACGACCCGCCAGGGCCCCAAGTCTGCTAACACAATCGATTCATAATCGAACAGCAACCGCATAGTAACTGTCACTTTTGACAGATATCCCATACAATATCTGTCAAAGTGACAGTTACTATGCGGTTGCGCACCGGCGCCGGGTCTGGTAATACTCACAGCTCTGTGGGCACCAACAAAATGGTCCTCGACCTGTTGTTGCGTGTAGAACCCTATTATGCACAGCTCACATTTGTATACAGAGCTGGCATATTGTACTTTTTGCTTGGCCGCCTCTCTGTAACAAAGAAAACAGTAATAATATCGCCAACCACACCAACCAACACTAAGCATCGCTTGTATTATGGGTACCGATTCATAAGTACTGTACTTAATGGTTTACATGAATAAAACATATTCTGATTCTGATTCAATCTATTATTGAATCAGCTTTTGGGGTCGAGTCACCTTCGTCCGTAGGAGAATTAAGTACCCTCGAGATACCCTACACGTGACCCTGGGTGGTGCCAACCAAGTGACAACTCTACTGGTGGTAGGCTTCGGCCGTGGCTAGTCACCACCCACTGAACAAAGCCATGTCGCCAAGCGGCCTAGCCGTGTTCCGGCATGATGTTCGGTGTTGCCATTCATGGATGGCGGGTCAGATCAGCTGTACTACAGATCAGCTTCCTACCTAGGCAAGTATGCTCCATCGTAGATCTCATCGTCACTTACCATCAGGTGAGATCGAGATCAAATACTTGCCTATAATGTATAAAAAAAAAAAAAAAAAAGCTTTGAGCGCGTGCCTCTTAAGTGAATTACGATGTGTCAATTTAATAATTTTTTTAGCAAAAAAATATCTTCTTTGTTATTGGCGTTTGCAGCAAATTACCACAAATTCTGCCAGTGTCCGTGAGTGTCATAGACTTCACCAAAAAGCGTTACGGCCACGTGGTGTGAGGTTTTTAATTTTTTTTTTGGATATTCGAAATAATTTTCTGTAACCCTGCGAAAAAACGAAATATGTGCTGGGACACATAGTGGATATGAAACATCATATATTATATACTAGCTGTCCCGGCGAACTTCGTACCGCCGAATCAAATGTATGAGAAAATGAATTTATTGGTATTCTATGAAAAATTTAAACAAATCTATCCCACGGGAACCATACATTTTACCGGAATATAAAGTAGCCTATGTGCTATTCCAGACTATAATCTATCTCTGTGCCAAATTTCATCCAGATCCATTCAGCCGTTCTGGCGTGAAAGAGTAACAAACATCCATCCATCCAAACTTTCACATTTATAATTATAGTATAGATAGTATTTCAGCCTGTATATATTGTCATAGTATTAATTACCTGCATCCCAACATCTCCGGTTCCGTCATGTACTCGGTGACGAAGCCACACTTGCTGACTGCCTGGTCCGGCTTCTGCTTGCCCTTGGGCATCATCTCCAGCTTCGGAGTGTTTAATAGCGGCCTGGGAGTAACACACAACCCAGCTTAGCTTCACACATAATCAGCCCCCTGATTACGTATCTTGCCTAGCATAAGGCTGTGTCCCCAGTCGGCAAACTGTCAGCGGCCGACTGAGCGAGCCGCAAATTTGTGGCGAACTGAAATTCGAGTTATCTGCAAACTCAGATCAATTTGCGTGCGTCGCAAGCAAACTGTTATGTGTTAGCCGCTTATTAAGGTCGACCGACCGACTGAATTTTCACTGTCAACTGTCCACATGACAGTTTGCGGCAAACGGACTCACTACGCCCGGCGAACAAGCATATCGCCGCCGCCGACTGGAACCGGTTTTGCTGTGAGTCGGCCGCTCACTGAATCAATCGGCGCAACACAGCAAACTGCGTAGAGTGAGCGCAAACTAGCAAACTGTGAACACTCCATTTCAAATATTTGGAAGGGCGTACTAAACCGATACGCCGCTAACTCAGTCGGCCGCTGATAGTTTGCCGACTGGGGACACAGCCTAACGATAGCAAAGCGACAGCAATATATCTAATACTAGCTGCGCCCGGCGGTGTTACCCGCGATAAAAAGTATGAAAAATTAAAACATCTATCCCACGGGAACCATACATTTTACCGGGATAAAAAGTAGCCTATGTGTGATTCCAGACTATAATCTAACTCTGTGCCAAATTTCATCCAGATCCGTTCAGCCGTTCGGGCGTGAAAGAGGAACAAACATCCATCCATCCATCCATCCATACAAACTTTCACATTTATAATATTAGTATAGATATATATATAATAATCTCGCAATAATTGCTTTCAAATCGCAGATGTGTATAGCGTCTCAGCGCTACGTAATACGAATTAGCGATTTAAACGCAAATATTGCGCGATTACTGCTATCGCTAGGCTATTGCATGTTACGTAATGAGGGGGCGGGGCCCCAAGTCTGCTAACACAATCGATTCATAATCTTCATCTTCTTTCACGAAATGAAATGCGATGAAATAAAATGGATATGAATATGGCCTCACCCACAACTTAGCGGGTATTATGCCAATGTCAAGTAATTAATAGCGATATTAAATTCAATAAATACACATTAAAAATAAAATAATGGATGTGACATGAAGATATGAAAATGGCGTGTCCCGATTCATAATCGAACAGCAACCGCATAGTAACTGTCACTTTTGACAGATATCCCATACAATATCTGTCAAAAGGGACAGTTACCATGCGGTTGCTGTTCGATTATGAATCGATTGTGTTAGCAGACTTGGGGCCCTGATATAGCTGTATTGCCGTCTTGCTCACACTCATGAGTTGGACAGTTGGAACAGAGACAAAAAATAAAACTAATCTTACGGATTTTATCGCATTTATTATACTTTTTTACGTTCAGTCCTCCCGTGACCGTGGTCGCTGTAAAGCAGTCGGCAGTAAAGCCGAAACGTCGGGAACGTAAAAAAGTATAATGAACGCGATAAAATCCGTAAGATTAGTTTTATTTCAGAGATAAAAAAAATAAAAAAACATGCCCGCTGACTTTCTCGCCGGATCATCTCAGTTGAGGTCGCGATCCGATCCGGTTGTACAATTAAGAAAAAAAAAGGTAAATGAAAATTTGTAAGTGTCCCCGTAGGCCTATACAAAATAAATGATTTGACTTTGGACTTTGAATGTATCGACACGCCAGCTTTTGGGATACAGTTTTTGTTTGGATACTAGCTGTTACCCGCGACTTCGTCCGCGACTTATTTAACAAAGACACAACCGTTAGCAATAGCCCGCGCGACCGGCAGCCTTTGTGATATTAAGTCGTAAGGCGGGGGTTGGGAGGGGAAGGTTTCTAAAATAAAAGTAGCCTAATTTACTCCTTGTTACATCAGCTATCTGCCAGTGAAAGTCCCGTCAAAATCGGTCCAGCCATTTCAGAGATTAGCCGGAACAATTAGACGGACAGACAGGCAGACAAAAATTGTAAAAAATATTGTTTTGGTATATGTACCGTGTATACATCCAAATGCACTTAGCAAAAAGCGGTTATTTTAATATTACAAACAGACACTCCAATTTTATTTATTTGTATAGATGTATAGATGACTTACGCAATAGTTAGGTGAGGTATTGCCCCATCGGTATGGGGCAAGTCGGCGGAGGAGACTAGTGCATCGGTGCCCACCACTATGTGTGACATTACACCGAGCACAGGATTCTCCAATATGGGCACTGGAACACCACAAATTGAGTTTTTAAATATGAAAAGATAGCCTAAAATAATTTACTAGGGACAAACTTTGTGTGATGAGCACAAATGTTTGTACCCGAGTCCTGGATGTTTAATATGTATATAAGTATTATATACTGAGTTCGCCCCCAGTCCATTGTACGGTACCCATAATACAAACGTCGCTTAGTGTGGGACCGTACAGCTGGTGGGTGGAACATCAACCACATAGTTACTGTCACTTTTGACAAATATCCCATACAATAGCTGTCAAAACTGACAGTTACTATGCAGTTGATGTTCGATTATGAATCGATTGTGTTAGCAGAATTGGGGCCCCGTTAGTCCGAGGAATGGTTTTCAAAAAGGGAGCGTTCAAGAATTACGTAACCAATTTGGGGGGAGGGGGGGGGGGGTCTCCTGAAACGTTACGATGCCGTACAGGGGCGGGAGGGGGCAGTATGAACTACGCGTTACGTAACATTGTCTTAAACCCTTCAGAACGGTCGCGTAGACTTTACGTTTAACTAGGGGGAGGGGGTAAAGAAAAACGTTCCGGCGCGTTACATGAGGGGGAGGGGGGGGGGTATTACTTTTTACACCAAGCTGAATAGACTTACCATCCAAGATATGATCCTCCAAACCCAAATTGATGTTATCCCGGACCGCTTGGGCAACATCGAAGCTCTCATTCTTGACATGCGTGTGGACACTGCTAATAGCTATGTACTGCTGCTCCTCGGGCTCGTTGGAGAACTCGAAATAGATCTTATCATACTCCGTTTTAGTCTCAATTTGGAGCGAGGAGAGCGACTGGGACATGTATGTGTGGTCCATGCTCTGAAAGAAAGTTACTAATAAGTTTATGCCAGAAAATTGAATATTTAAACAAATAAAAATCCTATTTGATATTATTTTTGATACCAATTTCTAATATCAAGCTCTTGTTTGTTAGTCCATCTGATAGCGTATCACGGGATAACTACTGGACGGATTTTAATTAAACTTAGCATGATGAGAGCTTGCAAACTCGGTCAATGTGCATATACCATTTTTATCCAAGGATGTTCTCCAGGATAGGCAAATAGCTAAAGTCTACACAAAGCCACAGGCACAGCAAGCTAATGATATATAAGTCTTGTATGCACTATACTGGGCTCACCTCTTGACTGCGACTGAGTGCTATAACCCTTAAGTGCTCTTGAGCATTATGCACCTGCCATTTGAACTTGATGAATCTCCTCATCAGCGCCAGGCACTCCCAGCAGACGAGCTGCTCCATGTCTGACAGGGAGTCACCAAACTGAAAAATATATTTACAGAATTCATGAAAAATTAAACAAGTTTATATAGCGCCAACAGAAAAACATAACAAGTAATATTTACAAGATAGGTAGGGTATTATATTTACAGAATAGATAAGTATTATTGATCTCAGTGTGAGCTGTGTGGCTCAACATGAGCTGGGCGGAATGGAGTCTCCTTCAAAACTGATTTTCAGCCAAAGCTGATTTTCAATCGCTTTTAAATTTGACTGGTAACCAAACGTTAATGTGATCTCATATGGGCAGTTACATTCAAATACTATAAAGATGGCAAGCCCGCTGAGTTTCATTCCCGATCATCTCAGTTAAGGTTGTGTTCCAATCCGGATGTAGTAGTTTAAAAAGAAGTGGCTACGTAAGCCTATATAAAATAAACTATTTAACTTTGATCACATAAATTGTATGATCACTTGTACTTATATACTTATTATATATTGTTAGCTCGAGGACATGACTACAGTAACAGAACTTTGAATACTTTTAAACGATTATGGCTTCTTTAGCCACACAAGAAAGTGTCTCCATTGAGTGCTGTGCTGTAGATGGTAAAATCGAGAACACCACAACTGAGAATCTAAAACCCTTGTATAATAGAAACCATACAATGGACTAAGGTCGATTTGAGTATCTCCCAGGCTGGTGCAAAATTTCTTCAAACGAGAATCGAACCCGCAATCGCCCTGTGTACGTAAAACTGAGCGGCCTACGCTGAAGCACTATTTGTACCAAGCTGCCGTCAAATGTTTGTCATTATTTTTTTAAATATTCGGTAGTTGAAAAAATCTTTTTCTAAACTATTTTTTATTCGGCAGGTTGACCTTAGTACTTTTACATAACACCTTCGTAACATTACAGACACTTTTATTACTAAATATTATGTTTATAAGTTTGTAAAACTTACTCTGTCTCCCGCGAAATCGTACATGAGCAATCTAAATATTTGATACACTTGAGATACGTTATTTATTGAAAATAAATCGCGTGAGCTACTCAGGCACGTACAGCACATAGTACCGAATCCACTTTCCACATCCTGCTCCATTGTTTAGTCAATAAATAACTTTATTATTGACACCGAAAAATACACTAATTTGTTTTGATTACTTTTCAAAGCACAACAAAAAGTAATACTCCCATGTAAAATAGACGAAAATTGACGAGGAACGATCAAGTGCACTACGACACCACAAAATGGCCGCTTTACCTGGTGTTGCTCCACAAAAAAACGATGTGTCAAATAATCATTTTGTAAGTATCGGTTATTGTTGCCGATAAAAGTCATGCATGTTTTTCAAAAAAAGGCTCCCATTTCTATTATATTTATTTCATCTACCGTTTGACTTTTATAACCAAAATGCGTTACCCATAAAAACCGTTAACAATCAATCGATCGATTATGTAATCACAACTCTATTTACTAGTTTACTTTTATCATAGATTTTTGTTATCTTGCCGTTGACGGGCCAGTCGTCCTCTAAGGTATATCATAGACAAAAGCTTTTGTAAGTTCTATTACAAAGAATTGCTTGCTGATTTGCTAATATTTTTTCCCAAGTTGTCCCTACAAATACTGCAGTAAAGGAAATATATTGTGGACACATTTAACTGTAATACCAAGCAAGAATAATCTGAACATATTATGAAAATTTATATGTTCATAAATCTTAAATAAAATCCATATCCATAGTTTATTGAATAGATTTATTTACATAAACCTTATTTACAAATAAGTACATATCTAAAACTTTTTCGTATTTTATAGCCTCAAACCTACACTTCATCCATCTTCGTTACGGTGAAGGAAAGCATCGTGAGGAAACCTTCATGTCTGAGAGAAACCCTCGAAAGATATGTGAAGTCCGCCAACCCGCACTGGGCCAAAGTGGTGGACTATGGCCTAATCTCCCTCGCATTGAGGGGAGGCCCGTGCCCAGCAGTGGGATATTAAAAAAAGGCTGGAATTGTTATTACACTTCGTCCAGTTAGTCCACGCATAGACGTATTCAATTCATTAGTATGAGTAAGTAGTATGCGTTGAGTATTTTTTGTTCTCCTCAGCATATCAATTTGTGCTTGTATTTGCGTGCGTGCGCGTGTGCGTGTCCAAGTATGTGTATGTGTGTATAACGCATCCTCAGAACGATAGGGGCTCAACGCAATTTTTTTTTTTGGGAAATCGCAATCAAAGATCTTTCCAACTGAACGGGGAGGACGAAAAGTACCGGTGTAAAAGAGACGGTAATATAATAACCTTTTTCTATCATAAAAACGCATTTGTTTTAATATTCATCGGATAGAACACACATTAAAACTATAATTTTGAATTCATAATTTTGAGTTGAGCCCCTATCGTTCTGAGGGTGATGTGCAAGTATCTGAATGTGTATGTCTATGTGTAAGATGTGTGTGCAAATGTATATATGCAAGTATGTGTGTGCGTGTGTATATGAGCAAGTATGTGTGTGTGTATATGTCCAAGTGTGTGTTAGTGTGTAGGCGTGTGCATGTATGTGCAAGCGTGTGTATGTGTGGGTGTGTGCGTAAATGACAAAATAAAACTCTGAGCAGCAATTAAATTATTATTATCGAAGGTCAGCGGGCTCTATGGTCCCCGGGGGCGCGGGGAGCGAGGCGGCGCCGCACAGCTCGCCCGTGTGGCTGCGAGCGTGCTCGCGAAGACGCCTCGCACACTGCAATGCAATCTGTACTACACGGAGTGTTTCAGAAAGAGCACACTAACATTAGAACCTGTGTTTTCTAAACGTATTTTTTTTTTAAATATCGGCATACGAACACACTATACGGTCCCACTTTAAGCTTAACGCTTGTGTCATGGATCAATGGACTGAGGGCGAACTCAGTATATAATACTTGTATACATATTAAACATCCATGACTCGGGTACAAACATTCGTGCTCATCACACAAAGCTTGTGTCCCTACCAGGATTCGAACCCGGGACCCTCGGCGCAGAAAGCAGAGTCACTACCACTGCGCTAATCAGGCCGTATTTGCAAGAACTAGAAACAATTCGAATGGACATACTTCAATGCAGTGTGTTTACTCGATGAAAAGAAAAAAATAATGTAATTAATAATGGTAGAAAGAAGTAATAAAGAAACTTGTAATGGTAGAAAGAAGTAACAAAGAAACTTGTAATGGTAGAAAGAAGTAATAAAGAAACTTGTAATGGTAGAAAGAAGTAACAAAGAAACTTGTAATGGTAGAAAGAAGTAATAAAGAAACTTGTAATGGTAGAAAGAAGTAATAAAGAAATTTGTAATGGTAGAAAGAAGTAATAAAGAAACTTGTAATGGTAGAAAGAAGTAATAAAATGAAATTAACAAGCAACCACCTTGAACCCCCTCCCGCAGAATATACAGATGTTGGGCCCATCCTCGCCGGCGGTGAGCTTGTCATGCGCGCGCCGCATGTGTTGTATGACGCACCGACGCGACGCTAGAGGCTATTCAATTTAAAAAAAATATGGTTTGTAAGCAGTGATAGCCAAGTTGGTAGAACGCTTGCCTCGGTAACGAGAATTGCTGGTTCTAAACCCGACTCGCGCCTCTGAGATTTTTCATGTGCGAATCTCATTTTCAACCACGATTATCATTTGCTAAACGGTGAAGGAAAACATCGCGAGGAAACCTGCATGTCTGTGAGAATCCCTCGAAATATGTGTTAAGTCCGCCAACCCGCACTGGGCCGGCGTGGTGGACTATGGCCTAATCCCCCTCGCATTGAGGGGAGGCCCGTGCCCAGTGGGACATTAAAAAGGGGCTGGAATTATTTGCCTAATTGCAAATTAGGAATAGGCAGAGCCACCATTTTTTTGCTCATATTATATGATGCGACCTGTAAAGGCGTGTTCATAATCAGTTTTTTCATGCGCTGACCTTGTCGCACACGGAGCACTTGTGTGAAGTCTTCCCCAAGTGCTGGTAATTGAAGTGGTCCTGCATGATCGCCTTCGACGAGTACCCCTTCTCGCACATCGGACATCGGTACCTGTACCAATGCAAAGACGTTTCGTCAGAAACGACTTCCGTCACTGTCAGAAAGGACCGTCTCAGTTAACAACGACTTTTGGGACTGTCAAAACGACTTTTGTCACAGTCAAAAATGACTTTTGTCATTGTCTAAACGACTTTTGTCACCGTCAAAATCGACTTTCGTCACTGTCACGAACGACTTTCGTCACTGCAAAACGACTTTCATCATTGTCAAAAACGCCTTTCGTCATTGTCGAAAACTACTTCCGTCACTGTCCAAATCGACTTCCGTCACTGTCCAAAACGACTTCCGTCACAGTCTAAAACGACTTTCATCACTGACAAAAACGTCTTCCGTCAGTGTCAAAAACGATTAACATCATTGTCAGAAACGGCACTCGTCACTAGCAAACACTCACTTGAACTCCGTAGCGTGCACTCTTGAGTACTTCAAATGCCCCTTATAATTGGTGTGGTGGCGAAAAGTTTTGTTGCACTGTTTGCACTCGTACGTAATCTTATTCTGGTGGCGCCTTATGTGCCCTTTGAGGTACGCCACTCGGACCATTTTGTGGCAGATGGGACACTCCTCCTGGGGGGGAGGGCCGGGGTGGAGACTGGAAAATAAATACCTACAAGTTTACCGCATCGCTGAAGAAGAACATTATCGATACAAAAGCTAGACTTGCTTGGGAATGTGGTCTGTCTGATCGAGTATTACGTGGAATCTTTGGATGGATTCTGATAAAACTTGGCATGTTGATAGCTTATTACGTGGGTCAATATTAAGGATACGCCTGCATGCTTAGTCGTAACTAGGGTTTGCTTCAGGGGCAGGCAAAGCAAAGAAAATCGGATTGAAAAGTCATCTTTGCTTCGTCAAAAATGTTACACATATAGAAAGTTGGCCTTTCCCTTCTTCTATGTATCTGGTCTCATGTGCCAAGATAGTATAGGCACATGATTACTTCATATCAATGGTGTGTGATTTGTTCTTCAATTTTTCGTATGACTTTCGTATGAAGACAAGGGTGAGGCAGCCGCCCAACCATGGCTTCGCCTATATCCATGTATGTCAAAACTAGCTGGACCCCGCGGTGTTTCCCGCGATTAAAAAGTATGTCTATCACATAGGAGCCGTGCAATTTTCCGGGATAAAAATTAGCCTATGTCATTTTCTGACCTCTAATCTACCACTATCTATGCAAAAAATCATATCGATCCTTTGCTCTATGAAAAATTAAAACAAATCTATCCCACGGGAACCATACATTTTACCGGAATAAAAAGTAGCCTATGTGCTATTCCAGACCATAATCTATATCTGTGCCAAATTTCATCCAGATACGTTCAGCCGTTCTGGCGTGTTTATGTAACAAACATCCATCCATCCAAACTTTCACATTTATCGTATTAGTGGGTTAAACATACTTACACAGGACAAAATAATCTGAGATGTTCTATGAGAGTTGTCTTATTGACGAATCGCCGCTTGCAATGGTCACATTTTATACCTTCTCTATGGTGCCTATCAATATGTGTGCGGCGCATGCGCGCCAGTCTGCAACCGAAATGTTTACGAACAAATAATAATAACAATATCGCCAGACGGACACACCAACCGTACGGTCCCATAATAAGCAACGCTTGTATCATGTGCACCTTACAATGGCCTGAGGTCCACCCCAGTATATAATACTTATAGGAATATCAAACGTTAAGACTCAGGTACGAACATTCTTGCTGATCACAAAATGTTTGCTTCAGATTCGAATCCGGACCCTCGACACAGAGAGCAGGGTCACTACCAACTGAGCTAATCAGGTGATCCTCCATGTGCTAAAAGCAAGCGTACAACAGCTAACAATAGGAAGGTCAGCTGTGTAGCGGTCAATGGTAGGACTTAAACCCGCGACCTAGTCGCTTCTGGAGAACCCTTTTGACCGTTGCGCTATAGATGCTTATAACGCACCTCATCTGATCACAAAACTAGTCAATACAATATAAAAAATAATTAAAATGATTTTTTTTTTTATTACAATATAGGCAAGTATTTGATCTCGATCTCACCTGATGGTAAGTGACGATGAGATCCACGATGGAGCATACTTGCCTAGGTAGGAAGGCGGCAGTAGATCGAGACGCTACATTCACTAGGCACATGCAGCGCAGCTGATCTGACCCGCCATCCATGAATGGCAACACCGAACATCATGCCGGAACACGGCTAGGCCGCTTGGCGACATGGCTTTGTTCAGTGGGTGGTGACTAACCACGGCCGAAGCCTACCACCAGTAGAGTTGTCACCTGGTTGGCACCACCCAGGGTCACGTGTATGGTATCTCGAGGGTATTTAATTCTCCTACGGACGAAGGTGACTCGACCCCATGATGATTTATACTGAATACATAGCTTTTAATAGATATATAATGACTGCTTAAATATACACTATGTACTTACAACCCCTTTGCGGGGTCACATTCTTAATACTTACTTGAAGACCATATCGCATTCGGGACACGGGTACGAATCCTTGATGCGTTTGGTGCCAGCACTAGGAAACTCCTCGGACATGTCTGACGATTCGGAACCATTTCGCTCCCTGTTACTCTGCAAGTGAAGATAGTTATCTGAGAAAGATAGCGCGACTATTTATATGCAACAAGTGTATAGGAACAATGGCGAAGTCTATACATATATATAATAAAAATGTAACTGATCGCTGTCGGTACATGGAAGATATATGAGAAAAACTAGGGTCCTTTATCAGCACAATAGAACCCGAAACAATTATTGTTAGATTTTTTTTCTGTTTGTCTGCGCGTTTGAGCGCGCTAATCTCAGAAACGGATAAACGATTGGGGTGCAATTTTTACTAATGTATCGTGGCAAGCTTCACTTATATTCAGTGTTTCTTTTATTACAATAATTTCATAAATAATAAATTAACATGAATTTAAAGAATCCCGCCGAAAATATGTTCGATAAAAATGCTATAGCATAACTAATTTTCACACGGTCAACGCGACTTTCGTCACTGTCAAAACGACATTTGTCACTGACAAAAAGTACACTGCTACAAATTTGCACACGGTCAATGTGACTTACGTCACGGTCAAACGACTTTCGTCACTGACAAAAAAGCACACTGCTACAAATTTTCACACAGTCAAAACGACTTTCGGCACTAACAAAATGACTTTAGTCACTAACAAAATGACTTTAGTCACTAACAAAAATACTCCTCACTGAATTGCGACACACACTGCACTCAAAATAAAAACACTTACCCTAACAATTCTTTGGCGACCGTGCGTTTTAACGTGCCGCCGTATAAGTCGCACACTATACTCCACGTGTGCGCAATGCTTGCACATGTGACGTAGGTAGTGGTGGTGCGTGTGCGCAGGCAGCGCGCCCTCGTCGACACACTTGTTGCATATTTGACAGGCGATCTGACCCGGTCTCTGCAATGAATCCTTAACATGTCTTTCTACGACGCCATTTTCATATCTTCATGTCACATCCATTATTTTATTTATAATGTGTACTTATTGAATTTAATATTGCTATTAATTACTTGACACTGGCCAAATACCCGCTAAGTTGCGGGCCTGGCCATATTCATATCCATTTTATTTCATCGCATTTCATTTCGTAAAGAAAGAGGAAGAAGAAGAACATGTCTTTCTTGTTCTTCTTTCTTTACGAAATGAAATGCGATGAAATGAAAAAGTAATAGTAATATATCTAGACAAACACACCAACTATACGGTCCCACACTAAGCAACGCTTCTATTATGGGTACCGTACAATAGACTGAGGGCGAACTCAGTATATAATACTTATATAGATATTAAACATCCATGACTCGGGTACAAACTATTAGCAATAACACATTTAATAAATACACATTATCTATACATCTATACATATAAATAAAACTAGCTGTTGCCCGCGACTTCGTTCGCGTGGTATTTAACAAAGACACAAACGTTGGCAACAGCCTGCTCGCGGATTCTGAGCCCGCGGGACGCATTTCAGGTTGTTGCTATCAAACTTAATCAGGCGTAATGCTGCAACATTGGTTTTAATTTTTTTTCGTGAGATCCTATGTTTTTTTCGAAAACAAAAGTAGCCTAAGTTACTCCTTGTTACATCAGCTATCTGCCAGTGAAAGTCCCGTCAAAATCGGTCCAGCCATTTCAGAGATTAGCCGGAACAAACAGACAGACAGACAGACAAAAATTGTAAATGTTGTTTTGGTATAGGTACCGTGTATACATCCAAATGCACTTAGTAAAAACCGGTTATTTTACTATCACAAACAGACACTCCAATTTTATTTATATGTATAGATATTATCATTATATTTACATTCAGGGCTCACGTCTACTTACCGATCGGTGTGCAGTCATGAAGTGTTCCTCCAGCATCTCTTGCGAGCCCAGCCCTGTAATGCACAGCATGCATTTGTATGGGGCGTCAAGATACTGCGGCTGGAGCTTAGATATTTCTCTGTAAACCAATAAAAAGAAAACAGTGTAAAACGATACTACCTATTCCTTGTATGATATTTTTTTGTTTTACTATTATTTTTATGTTGAACACAACTTGGAGGGCAACCACATAAAAGTCGTCTGTTGTTCCGGCTAATCTCTGAAACGGCTGGACCGATTTTGACGGGACTTTCACTGGCAGATAGCTGATGTAACAAGGAGTAACTTAGGCTACTTTTATTTTAGAAAAAAAAATAGGATCTCACGAAAAAAAAAAAACCAATGTTGCAGCGCAGCGCCTGATTGTTTGATAGCAACAACCTGCAATGCGTCCCGCGGGCTCAGAATGGGCGAGCAGGCTGTTGTCAACGGTTGTCTTTGTTAAATACCACGCGGACGAAGTCGCGGGCAACAGCTAGTTAATTATAAAATTAATAATAAGGCGGAGACAAATTGAGAAAATTAAAAATCCTAAAAAAATCCGACCGCTTGTACTTGAGTTATACATGGGGTAGCTATGACGACTGTGGTTTACAGATGTGCTAAACATAATACAAGTCTAGCACCCTATTATACGGACTGAGAGTGAATCTATACTAATATTATAAATGTGAAAGTTTGGATGGATGGATGGATGTTTGTTACTCTTTCACGCCCGAACGGCTGAACGGATCTGGATGAAATTTGGCACAGAGATAGATTATAGTCTGGAATAACACATAGGCTACTTTTTATCCCGGTAAAATGTATGGTTCCCGTGGGATAATGTTTTAATTTTTCATACTTTTTATCGCGGGTAACACCGCCGGGCGCAGCTAGTCTGTTATAATTTACAACAAGAATGATGCTGTAGATATGGTTGGGGCTGTAATCCTAGATCCCTGACAAGAAGTAATTCTATAGCCCCTCTTTATGGGATACAAATTGATACTATGGTAACTTTAAAAGGTCTACATTCAGATTCACATCTGACAGATATCCCATACAGTATCTGTCAAAAGTGACAGTTACTATGCGGTTGCTGTTCGATTATGAATCGATTGTGTTAGCAGACTTGGGGCCCGGGAACCTCGTTCGTTCCTCACCTGGACTTGTACATTTCATCTTCGGTCATACGTTCTGTAATATAATGTGTGTCTACTTTCCCCAGGTTTTGTGTAGCTATGCTGCTTGACATGTCCTTCAAATTCTTAGATACACTGCAATGAAATTATTTACTTTTAAGATCACATACCCTCAAATTTATAGACGATTATAATGGCATTATAACGAACTTTTCAGAGGAAAAAGTGCGTTATAATCCATTATAACTTTCTACAAATTTGAGGGTAAATGTTTATAGCCAGCAATTTGGATGTTTTAATAAATACCTACTTAGGATTGTGTTGTGTTGTATTTCCATTGCTAGCAAGATACGCCATAGTTGAACTCAATAATGTGGTCTTAGGACCTTGTGTAAATGCATTAGTACCGTGCACTACCTCCGATTTCACTGGAGTTACTTTAGTATCGATTATTTCTGATTTCACTGGGAGTTTTTCCGTGTCAATGACTATCTCGGGTTTGACATAAGTTCTGTGCTCAATTTTTGGGGCTGAAAGCAAAAAAATAATATGTGTATTACTTTGCAGGATTATTATAAAAGCTGATCCACGCGAACTTCGTACCACCTTTGAACTAAATTAAACAAATTTAAAAAATCAAAGTTAATGAAAACCGGCCCACCCGTTCTTGGTTTATAAATGGTGTAACAAATGCGAATTTGTTTTATATATATATACTAGCTGTTGCCCGCGACTTCGTCCGCGTGGTATTTAACAAAGACTCAGCCGTTGGCAACAGCCTGCTCGCGTTCTGATCCCGCGGGACGCATTGCAGATTGTTGCTATCAAACTTTAATCAGGCGCAGCGCTGCAACATTGGTTTTATTTTTTTTTCGAGAGATCCAATTTTTTTTTCTAAAATAAAAGTAGCCTATGTTACTCCTTGTTACATCAGCTATCTGCCAGTGAAATTCCCGTCAAAATCGGTCCAGCCATTTCAGAGATTACCCGGAACAAACAGACAGACAGACAGACAGACAGACAGACAGACAGACAGACAGACAGACAGACGGACAGACAGACAGACGGACAGACAGACAGACAAAAATTGTAAAAAATGTGGTTTTGGTATAGGTACCGTGTATACATCCAAATGCACTTAGTAAAAAGCGGTTATTTTAATATTACAAACAGACACTCCAATTTTATTTATATGTATAGATATACCCCCGAATTTATAGACATTCTATAACTTTATCAAACGTTATATAGTAGTGCGCAAGGCAAAACTCTTGGTACTATTTGTTATATATATATGCTATACTTGGTACTACGTTTCACAAAGTTATAGAACATCTATAAATTTGGGTATAGAAAATTGTTACTATTATTGTGTAATACTGGAATTATTAATGTTTAATATCTATATAAGTATTACATACTGGGATCGCCCCCAGTATACACTTACCCCCAAATTTATAGAAGTGTTATAACTTTATCAAACGTCATATACTACTGCGCCCAAGAGTTTTGCTTTGCGCAGTACTATATGACGTTTGATAGAGTCATAAAACATCTATAAATTCGCGGGTTACATTTGAAGTAGGTACTTATATGATCATACCAAGTACTGGTTTCAGTTCAACCGGGATCGGTTGTATGGTGCTGATGATGCATATCTTATGTTCCTCCTTCATATCAGTGACATCTATGTATGTTCTATCGTATTCAGTTTTATGAACAATGTCCAATGAGGACAGGCGTTTTGTTATGTATGTGTGGTCGAGGGTCTGAAAAAAAAAAGTTATTACATTGCACAGTCAATTACCATTTTCCCACTGGTGTTAAACTTCAACAATGACATATGTGTTATTTACTCAATAACAAAACTTAATTGTGCAGTATGTGCATTATGGAACAATTAAATATATAGAAAAAATAGACCAACCTTGAAGTATATTGTTTCAAACAAAAATGAAAATTTCCAAATCGATTAATTAAAGACGGAGTTCTAAGGTAACATACATAAACAAATCAATGCAACCAAATTGAGAACCCTTTCCTCCTCCTTTTTTCGAAGTTGATTATAATTTTTTTTTTATTACATTATAGGTGAGTATTTGATCTCGATCTCACCTGATGGTAAGTGAACATGAGATCTACGATGGAGCATACTTCCCTAGGTAGGAAGGGGGTATAATGTTGGCATTCCTGCACTGCAGTGCACCACTGCCCACCCATACCGAGATTACATGCGTGATTCTGAGAGAATTAGCTCACCTCAGTAATACCATTGGCTAGCCCCTGTATATACTCCTGGGCACTGCGGACTTGCCATTTGAACCTGCAGAAGCGTTCCAACAGTGCCTGACACTCCCAGCAGACGTATAGCTCATCATCTCTGACATCACTCATGACGGTTGCCTGAAACAGTTAAATATACTCAGAACGGTGCAATAACATTAATAGGATGGATAAAAACCTTTTTTTTTAATCCATTAATATATTATTTTGGTATGTTTAGTTCTTATTTCAAATCGATTCGATTTAATCAATATTTCTTTTTATATTACTTGCTTTAGATCAATCAATCCTGATAATTAATAGCCAGCACCATGAAGGGCATAAACCCCCAAAAGACACATACCTACCTAATATAAATTCTGCATTCTTTATGGGTAACGAAACAGTTTCATACCTACCAAGTGGCACTAACACCGGCTTTTAAACAAACAAACCGCATTGAAATCAGACCAGCCGTTCTGGGGCTATGATAATAAATACCTACTTAAATAGAAATAGATACTCACTATTAGTGGTGCAAAATCATACAACATGAGTTGAAATATTTCGTTCAACTCTTGTATGTTGTTTATACAATAAAGGTCTCGGTCGTTGCTCAGGCAAGCGCTGCAAACGATATCATGACTTATTGGCTCTTTCATATCAATCGTGTCTTCTTCTAACTCTAAATATTCCTCCATTTGCAATGTAAATTATTATAACATTGAGATATAAGTATTTTTTTAAAGCCAATTTTTATTTATAAAAACATTGGATGAGATTTCTTGACATGATCGTGACAAGTGACAATTCATTGACAAGCTTTGAAAGATTAATTTTTATTTATATGTAGCTGTGGTCTTTGCCGATTTTGAATGATTGATTCAAGTTTCTACGAATAGAGTTCTACGATACTTGGCATAAACTTACTTATCTTGGCAACAAAGACGGAGTGATACGTCACCAAGCATAAAGCGAGCTATTTAGTCTGTGTTGGCAAGCTCTTTGGCCAAGCTCTTCCTTCAATTAAAAACCGTAAAACAACTTTTAATCGATCGATTATCGTTTCTGAAGAAATATTCCCACCTCTACCTCTCTAAAAATATAATGGCGGTGTTTTGTTTATTTTGTAATTTGTTCATACAAAACATTTTTCTGTTTATTTACAGTAGGTATTCAAAATAATTAAAATTGGATCGCTCTCGTGAATTATATGAAATGAATTGTGTATTCATAAACCATGGTTACGTAGAATATCACGTTTCGATTGAAGTAAAGTGAAAGTGTTTGATTTAAAAGTCGTTGTTGTTGTACGCGTAAAACAGAAAATCAATATGGAAATCAAAATAGAATTTGATAATGCATCTCATAAACTCCTGTGCAACGCGTGTTTATGCGTCGGACGTACCCTGCACAAGATTACTGAAGAGAAACACAAGAAATACTATTCTGATGTTTTGGATGAAGTTCCTGTGAGTATAATCACGTTTTTCCCCCTACAGGGTCAGCAGAAGTATATGAGTTACATGACCATTTCGTATCTTCCTTCAATCCACATGTGATTGCATTATAACAGTATTATATCAGCACCAACCTGCTTCACAGGCATAAATCTTCCAAAGGATCATCCAACTACATCCACCCATCCATTGCAAAATGGCCTGGGGTACCCCAGAGGTAATGGCTCCTAGGCCATCTGGGGCAAATTATCAGAACATTATTGCAATATACCTATTGTATGTGTGTAGTGCAATGTAGTGATCCTGCTTTCTCTCTGGAGTTGTTTTGAGTTTATTGTTCACTGAGTCATAGCCTATTCTGTTTCAGCTGGACAAAGTGTTTAAAATGAGCCCTGTGATCTGCTGGGAGTGCCGAGCAATGCTGGACAGGTGTATTTCATTTAGGGAACAAGTCAAGGACTCATATAGGATACTACACACTTTCGTCGAGGTAACAATGACCGTACATGCACACTGATAGTTCAGACGAAAAAATAATATTGATGATGTGTCATGAACTACATATTAAAACCCAAAAATTCGTGCTTACGTCTTCGTCTAAGATATTGGCTTGCCTTCTTTAAACCATGGAGGAGTTTCTCAATTTGAATGTATTTTTTTTTTATGTTTTGTCTTTCAATATGTTGTTGGTGACACTCCGTCTGTATAATTTCTTTCTCCAAGCCTAGATAACATATTTTTTTAATTCTGGTTCCAGAGTGAATGCAATCCACAGATAAAGGCTACTTTGGTGCTTAATGCAGTCTTTTTTTTTTTAATTAGAGGTTTATTCTGATGTAATTTTGTAAGCCAGAATGGGACTAGGCCCGGTACACGTACTCCTGCTCCTCTTCCTCCTCCTACTCCTTCTCCACCACCTCCTCCTCCCCCTCCCCCTCCCCCTCCTCCTGCCCCCTCCTCCTCCCCCTCCTCCTCCCCCCCTCCTCGCCTTATTTTTTCCGAACCCCTCCCCCCTTTGAGCCTCACGTGATTAATGTACGACACCTTACGTTTAAGTCAAGGCATTTCTGTCCCCAGAACCACAATGACTGCTTACTATCCGAAGTGTCTCGTCCTCCTCGGCTGAAGAGTCACAACACTGACTCCATCAGCATCCCGCCCGGAGACCAGGGCGGCAATGACACACCGTACGACGTTCCACTGGTGTTCGTCAAGGATGAGATTAAACATGATTGGGGGAGGAAAGGTAGTGGATTCTTATATTTATGCGAATACTTCACATTGAAGTAAAAGTAATTTTACGGATTTTATCGCGTTTATTAGACGTTACTTACGTTCCCGACGTTTCGGCTGCTTTACAGGGCCCCGAGTCTGCTAACACAATCAATTCATAATCGAACAGCAGCCGCATAGTAACTGTCACTTTTGACAGATATCCAATACAGTATCCATCAAAAGTATCAGTTACTATGCGGTTGCTGTTCGATTATGAATCGATTGTGTTAGCAGACTTGGGACCCAGATTCTGTTTGCAGCGGACCAAAGTTCGATCGTCTGTTAGGTTTATGCTTCAGCGGTAAAGGGAAGATGTTCCAGCCAGGCGGGTGGTATGGCTGGCGGGCGGCCGCTACGCCCCGACGGTTATTGTCGGGATCTTGTATATATGTTACGTGCTCAGAAAACTCTCATAGCGCGTTTCAGGATTGTATGGAGAATTGTCAATGCTGTAGCTTGTGGCGAGGTAGTAGAGATCCCTACAATACTATTCAACTGGTATAACACAAGTTTCATATTGATTGTCCAGATGAATCCGCAGCTCATGCTGACGAGGGCCCCATCTCAGAATGTTCGGATAACATACAGGAGTTCGAAACAGAGCTACAGACGATTATAAACTCCATGGAGAGAGATAAGAAGAGAAAAGGGGACGGCAAGAGCAAAGTGAAAAGAGCTAAGAAGATCGTCAAAAGATTGAAAGCGGAGAAGAAGGTAGGATTCCTAGAATAGGCTATTTGACGGTGTTTGAAAATCTATCTGAAATTGTTCATCAGTTTAATATGATGCTAACAATATAGTTCTGGCATTGTAAATTCCAGTATTTTAGTTATATATAAAGTTCGATGATAAAGTTTATATAAATAAACTAGCTGCGCCCGGCGGTGTTACCCGCGATAAAAAGTATGAAAAATTAAAACATCTATCCCACGGGAACCATACATTTTACCGGGATAAAAAGTAGCCTATGTGCTATTCCAGACTATAATCTATCTCTGTGCCAAATTTCATCCAGATCCGTTCAGCCGTTTGGGCGTGTAAGAGTAACAAACATCCATCCATCCATCCATCCAAACTTTCACATTTATAATATTACTAGCTGCGCCCGGCGGTGTTACCCGCGATAAAAAGTATGAAAAATTAAAACATCTATCCCACGGGAACCATACATTTTACCGGGATAAAAAGTAGCCTATGTGCTATTCCAGACTATAATCTATCTCTGTGCCAAATTTCATCCAGATCCGTTCAGCCGTTTGGGCGTGTAAGAGTAACAAACATCCATCCATCCATCCATCCAAACTTTCACATTTATAATATTACTAGCTGCGCCCGGCGGTGTTACCCGCGATAAAAAGTATGAAAAATTAAAACATCTATCCCACGGGAACCATACATTTTACCGAGATGAAAAGTAGCCTATGTGCTATTCCAGACTATAATCTATCTCTGTGCCAAATTTCATCTAGATCCGTTCAGCCGTTCGGGCGTGAAAGAGGAACAAACATCCATCCATCCATCCATCCAAACTTTCACATTTATAATATTAGTATAGATATAAGTATAAGTACTAGCTGCGCCCGGCGGTGTTACCCGCGATAAAAAGTATGAAAAATTAAAACATCTATCCCACGGGAACCATACATTTTACCGGGATAAAAAGTAGCCTATGTGTGATTCCAGACTATAATCTATCTCTGTGCCAAATTTCATCCAAATCCGTTGAGCCGTTCGGGCGTGAAAGAGTAACAAACATCCATCCATCTATCCATCCATCCATCCATCCATCCAAACTTTCACATTTATAATATTAGTTATTAAGTACTAGCTGCGCCCGGCGGTGTTACCCGCGATAAAAAGTATGAAAAATTAAAACATCTATCCCACGGGAACCATACATTTTACCGGGATAAAAAGTAGCCTATGTGCTATTCCAGACTTTAATCTATCTCTGTGCCAAATTTCATCCAGATCCGTTGAGCCGTTCGGGCGTGAAAGAGTAGCAAACATCCATCCATCCATCCATCCAAACTTTCTTTATAATATTAGTATAAATATACCACCAAAACGCGGCCTCCGGTTCGCGTGATCCGTATGATAAACAAATGGCTGTAACACATTAGAATCCCAAATATTACCAAACTAGTATTTAGTGCGACCATTTTTGAAATCGGATCAGTGGTTCTGAAGATTAACCTCCACATCTGAACTCACAAACTATAAATCTTTACCTTTTTATGAGATAACTTTTGAAAAAGTCTGTTCATTCGTAGTCCAGCCGTTCTAAGGATGCCTCGTTTAGAGGCGAAACACGTGTCGAATACTTTTTTAGATTCTCTTCGTCACGCGAAGAATTGCATTTTATTTGGGTTCCCGTCACTCGTGATAGATATTTTCTCGACTAAACCTTAGAGGAGTTCGGTGTTGCTGGCTTCTTTAATTATCGATCAACTTGTTTGGTTTATAATTGGAATAGTTGACAAGCCTAGGGTCAGTGGTGGGTTCCTCTTCCCCCATTTGTTTAACAATGAATACCGCCAAGTGTCGCCTCGTTATATCAATTAAGTCTTTGCCATTCAAACTTAAACGGTTTCCTTGGGTGCCCACAGTATTGATGTGTTTATGCCTTTTCGCAGCCAAAACGCTCAAAAGAGGAAGGTCAAAAGATAATAACAATAGAGCTGACGTATGAGGATATGCTTGTGGAGAGAGAGAGAGAGTCAGCGAGAGATGCGTACGTGAGCGCGGAGTTTAAATGTGAGAGCTGTCTCATCGGTTTCCATTACAAGAAGTCGTATCAAGCTCATGTTTCCGCTAAACATTCCCCGGTAAGTTTAATCTATACAAATAAATAAAATTGGAAGTGTCTGTTGTTGTTAGGGTTGCCACCTTTTTTTGGCAATTAAAGTTCATTTGTGATTATAGGTAAGAAAAAAAGTACAAAGTATCAAAATAAAGTACAATATTTTTTTCTGTATTATTATGTTTAAAAACTCATGGTTCTGCCAACAACAAGTGTAGTTATTGGACTCAAACCGCACAAAACAAACAAGAAATTGTGACAATGACTCCGACATTGTTGAGATTTGAGGTTAAATTGTTTTTGTTGCCGTTGAATGTCCACTACCCTATTGCTTGTATATGCACAGGAGTTGGGTGACTACAGCTGTCCGATATGCAAAACGATAATATCGTCTGTGGAGTCGTTCACAGCGCATTACAAGAGGCACATGAGAAGGTAGGTAAGCCGCCATTTCGACGACACCGATGGACTGTCACGTACTAATCGGTTGTGAATCTCGCAGAGCACAACATCCATGTCCGCTATAGTGCTCAGTACAAATAAATAAAATTGGAGTGTCCGTTTGTAATATTAAAATAAACGCTTTTTACTAAGTGCATTTGGATGTATACACGGTACATATACCAAAACATTTTTTTTTACAATTTTTCTCAACGGGTGTCTTGTCACTACTCCCAGTGAATTTCTTTCCCTTTCTCCCACGGAGTGTCTTATCACCACTCCCTGGGAATTTCTTGCATCATCTCCCATGGAGTCTCTTACCCGTTCTCCTTCCACGGAGACTTGCACCTTCTACCATGAAGTTTCTTGCACCACCTGCCATGATGTTTTTTATCACTACTTCCAGGGAATTTCTTACACGTTCTCCTTCCACGGAGTCTCTTGCACCTCCTCCCATGGAGTTTCTTGCACTATCTCCCAAGAAGGTTCTTGTCACTGCTCCCAGGAAGCTTCATGACTTCTCTCATGGAGTTTCTCGCCCCTCAGGTACGAATGCAGCATATGCCAGAAGCGCACGATGGACATGAAAGTGATGCAGCAGCACTACTACTCCACCCACGAGATATCGCTCAAGCAATACACCTGCGATCTGTGCGGGAACATCGCCAAGTGAGTCAGCTATAGGCGGATAATAATAATAATACCAGCCCTTTTAATGTTCCACTATTAGACACGGGCCTCCCCTCAATGCGAGGGGGATTAGTCCATAGTCCACCACGCTGGCCCAGTGCGGGTTGGCGGACTACACACGTCTTTCGAGGGGTTCTCTCAGACATGCAGGTTTCCTTGCGATGTTTTCCTTCACCGTTCAGTGAGTGAAAACTTGGTTGAAAATGAGATTCGCACGGGAAATCCAGAAATCCCAGAGGTGCAAGCAGGGGGGCGGGGGGACCCATTACTTATATGTATAGATAATAAACATCCATAACACGGGTACAAACATTCGTGCTCATCACACAAAGTTTACCCCTACCAAGACTCCAACCCGGGACCCTCGGCACAGAAAGCAGGGTCACTACCAACTGCGCTAATCAGGTCGTAATGTGATGTATATTATAAATTTGACTCCATCAGTTCAATAGACACGCACCGCTACCACAAGGACACGCACAAGGCGCGGGTTCAGTGCCCGGAGTGCGACAAGACGTTCCGCCACCGCGCCGGACTCATGAACCATCGGCTGTGAGTACAATCGTATGCAGGCTCAAGGTCCCTCAACGCGCAATGGAGAGAGCTATGCTCGGAGCTTCGCTACGCGATAGAACCAGAAATGAGGAGATCCGTAGACGTGTAAAAAAATTGTAAAAATAATGGATTTAAAAAAAAAAGACAAGCCCGCTGAGTTTCTCGCCGGATATTCTCAATGACAATGTTTAGTGCCCCCGTATAGGCCTACGAAATTAATGATTTATTTCGTATCAACTCGACCCGACAACAAGACCGCAGACACTAACGGGATAACTGTCACTTTTGACAGATATCCCGTACAATATGTGTCAAAAGTGACAGTTACTATGCGGTTGCTGTTCGATTATGAATCGATTGTGTTAGCAGACTTGGGGCCCTGGAATACCACCGGCCTGGAAGATGTTCCATTTTCCACAAAAAAATCAAAAGGAAAATTTTTCTGCTAATCGCTAGTGGGTTTAGTGACTGGTTGTGTGTCCGCAGTGCAGTGCACGAGTTCCAGAACGCGTTCCCGTGCACGGTGTGCGACAAGGTGTTCCGGTGGAAGACGAGCCTCAAGCGACACCTGGAAAAACACGACCTCAAGGTGTGTGCAATATATACAGGGTGGCAATGCGTGCGCATACAAAAATCGGTGAACTAGACCAATATTTATCGGCAAAATAAAGTTTTCTTTAAAAAAAATTAGAAGGCATATTGATTTGTTATATTTCCGCGAATACTACACATTGAAATAAAATTAATTTTAATGATTTTATCGCGTTTAAGACCTCAAGACACTGTGAGCAATTTGTGCGTAGATCGGACCGCAAGCAACAACCAAATATGAGGGTTCCCCGGTTCTAACTATGAGACTAGGACGTCAGCGTTGTTTGGGATCGCGCACGGCCCCAAGTCTGCTAACACAATCGATTAATAATCGAACAGCAACCGCATAGTAACTTTCACTTTGACAGATACTGTATGGGACATCTGTCAAAAGTGACAGTTACTTTGCGGTTGCTGTTCGATTATGAATCGATTGTGTTAGCAGACTTGGAGCCCAGTTCTTGTGTTTGTCTGGTGATATCGTACCAACTGTCTTCCCCCCCCCCCCCCCCCCAGGGTAAATCATCCACAGCCGCGGCGTACTGCTCCACATGCGGCGTCAGCTTCGCCTCCATCTGCTCCTACCAGCGACACCTCAAGAACAGCCTCAAGCACGTCACCCAGGATCAGCTCAAGTTAGTACGGAGACCAAGACCCTGGCACGGTGACCAGGGATGTTCCCACGGAGTACAGACAGAGAGTACTTATATTTAAAAAATGCAAAAAAAAAATTTACTCGACACTGGCAAGATTGGCACTATTTACTCGACACTGGCAAGATTGGCACTATTTACTCGACACTGGCAAGATTGGCACTATTTACTCGACACTGGCAAGATTGGCACTATTTACTCGACACTGGCAAGATTGGCACTATTTTGTACCCGATTGCCAACCTGAAAAAAAAGAAGTCGATGCGTTTAGTTGTAGCTAATCACCGCTAGATGGAAAGCATAGAAGTGGGCGAGGCCTAGCGTCCCCCCCCCTCAACCTGCGCAGTGTCACGCATCGCTTTAAAGGAAAATCCTATTACAACGTCACATCCCCATCTCTGTATATACTCCGTGTTTGGGGCCATACAGTTGGTGTGGACGTCTGGCCATATAATGTTAGAATAACAGGCTAATGTCGATAATCTTATTAGGGAGCTTTCAAGTATTACGTAACGAATTTGGGGGGAGGGGGGGGGGTCTTCTGAAACGTTACGATGCGTTACAGGGGCGGGAGGGGGGGGGGGGTTGAACTACGCGTTACGTAACATTGTTTTTACCCTTTAGAACGGTCGCGTAGAGATTTTACATTTTATTAGGGTGGGGGGGGGGGGGGGGGGGGTAAAGAAAAACGTTACGGGGGGGAGGAGGGGATGTCAAAAATTGCGTTACGTAATACTTGAACGCTCCCTTAGTCGTTTCGCAGAGAATTGCATTCTATTTGGGGTCCCGTCTCTCGTGACAGATAGTTTCTCGACTAACATCTTCAAGGAGTTCGGTGTTGCTGGTTTCTTTAATTATCGATCAACTTGTTCGGTTTATAATTGGAAAAGTTGATAAGCCGAGGGTCGGTGGTGGGTCCTCTTCCCCCATTTCTTTAACAATGGATTTCCGCCAATTATCGCCTAGTTCTTATCAATTATAATCTTATTACAGATTCATTTGTGATCATTGCAACCGTCGATTTGCTGATAAGACGAAATTGAGAGACCACATTGAAGAGAAGCATTTACACAAGACCTACCAGTGTAGCATTTGTCTCAAGGTGAGTGGGTGTACTCGATAACGGTACCGGGTTCGAATCCCGGTGGTTGCAAAATGTGTGTGATGACCACGAATGTATATACCCGAGTCATGGATGTTTAATATATATATAAGTACTAGCTGCGCCCTGCGGTAATGCCCGCGCAAAAAAATATGTCGATCCTTTGCGCTATGAAAAATTAAAACTGATCTATCCCACGGGAACCATAAATTTTACCGGGGTAAAAAGCCTATGTACTCTTCCAGACTATAATCTATCTCTGTGCCAAATTTCATCCAGATCCGTTCAGCCGTTCTGGCGTGACTGAGTAACAAACATTTCTAATATTAGTGGAATTATATACTGGGTTCGCCCCCAGTCCATTGTGCGGTACCCATAATACAAGCGTCGCTTGGTGTGGGACCGTACAATTAGTGTGTTCGTCTGGCGATATATAATGATGTGGTTCGTGTGATGTCACCAGCCGTCCAAGAACCGCGTGGGGCTGGACCAGCACGTGCGCAACGTGCACCGCGGCCGCCCCAACAACAAGATGTGCCACCACTGCGGGAAGGGCTTCCCGGTCAGTGCACACGCACACACACACACACACACACACACACACACACACAAAGACATACGCACACACACAGGCATTTTTTTTTTATTCCATTATAGGCAAGTATTTGATCTCAATCTCACCTGATGGTAAGTGACGATGAGATCTACGATGGAGCATACTTGCCTAGGTAGGAAGGCGGCAGTAGATCGAGACGCTACATTCACTAGGCACATGCAGCGCAGCTGATCTGACCCGCCATCCATGTATATACGTACAGTGAACCCTTTCCCGCACATCTGGCAGACGTGGCTCCAAATGTATGAGAGAATGAAATATATTATTTTTTGTAATTTTTTCCCCATGTATTCTGCTATTCGGGGCGGAGACAAATTAAAAACAAAAACCAAAAATCATAAGAATCGGCCAACCCGTTGTAACCTTATAAATGGTGTACCTAACACGACGTAGTTTTACTATGTAATGATTAACTTAAGTATAAATAAAACCAAAAGCATGTAGTACATGTAGGTATGAATGGAACACACATAATGTTTAACTACATTTTGTAAATGTATAATATAGACTAAAGTCCAGCTGGAGTCCCACATCCGCACGCATACGGGGGAGAGGCCCTACATCTGCGAGTTCTGCCCCACCACATTCTCGCAACAGTCCAACTTGTACAAACACAACCGACAGGTAACCAATATACTTCTATAGCTCCTGTTCTGTAGATCCTGGCTTACAGGAGTAACAGTGGTGGGAGTGTGTGGCGGGCCTAGTCCCAAAAAAATAAAACTTCTCTAGTGGTAAGGGAGCGTTCAAGTATTACGTAACGAATTTGGGGGGAGGGGGGGGGGGTCTTCTATAACGTTACGATGCGTTACAAGGGCGGGAGGGGGGTTTTCAAACTTCAAACTACGCGTTACGTAACATTGTTTTATTTACTGGGGGGCGGGGGGCAGGGGGTGGGGGTAAAGAAAAATGTTACGGCGCGTTACATGAGGGTGAGGGGGGATCAAAAATTGCGTTACGTAATACTTGAATGCTCCCTAAAGGCAAGATCTTCCAGCCAGGCGGGTGGTATGGCTAGCTATGCATCGACGGTTATTGTCGGGATCTTGTATATATGTTACGTGCTCTGAAAACTCTCATAGCGCGATTCAGGATTGTATGGGGGAATTGTCGTTTGTTCTGAATGCGTCTGCAGCGCCATCTGTGTAGCTTGTGGTGCGGTCGAAGAGGTTGCTACACTTCTATTAATTTGTTGTAAAATTAATTTCGCTGATTTTATCGCGTTTATTTTATGTTTTTGGTTCCCGACGTTTCGGCTGCTTTACAGCGACCATGGTCGCGGGAGGACTGAGGTGGTTGACGTCCAAGACTCATAGTTTGAACCGGGGAAACTTTTATAAGTACCATTGGAAGGCCTATTCAGATGTAAGCGACCTATTGGCTCAGTTGGTAGTGAATCGCGGCTTGCGTGGTGACATTCCCGGGTACGAAATATTGACTCCTCGAAATTATGAAAAATACCCCAAAGAAGTGCAAGTTTATTGGTTAGTGTACCCGTTCTGAATCATGCTGTATTAACAATAATATACCGGGATCGCCCCCGGAACGTTGTACGGTACCCACAATACAAGCGTCTAGTTTGGTACAGTTGGTATGTTCGTCCGGCGATATTATTATTATTATCTCATAAATTGTTGCAGGTACATCTGAACATTAAATCCAAGCGGTACCCGTTATCTAAGAAGAGGAAAGAGGACTCTGACCTCGGTGACCCCGCCCCAGTTGACCCCGGTGAAGGTCAGGGTCAGGTTATTGACCCCTTCAGACCGGTAGCAGTATTCCATTATTCCCCAGAGCGGTTTGTCATGTAAACTCGTGGACGGCTAGGGGAGCGTTCAAGTATTACGTAACGAATTTGGAGGGGGGGGGGGGGGGGGGTTCTGAAACGTTGCGATACGTTACAGGGGCGGGAGGGGGGGGGCGGGGGTTTGAACTACGCGTTACGTAACATTGTTTTAACCCTTCAGAACCGTCGCGTTGAGATATTTTTCTCACGCATTTTTTAAAAGATTTTTTTCTTGTCAAAATTTCGCGACAAATATTAAAAATTAAATTCTTTCAGGTAAAAATGGTCGACTTGGTGGTGGTTACGAAACGTTTTACTAGGAGGGTGGGGAGGGGGGGTCAAAAATTGCGTTACGTAATACTTGAACGCTCCCTAGCTCACTTGGTAGTGACCCTGCCTGTCATGAGGGTTCTCGGTTCGAATACTGGTAGGGACAAACTTTGTGTGATGGGCACCAATGTTTGTACCCGAGTCATGGATGTTTAATATCTATATAAGTATTATATACTGAGTTCGCCCTCAGTCCATTGTACGGTACCCATAATACAAGCGTTGCTTAGTGTGGTACCGTACAGTTGGTGTGTTGGTCTGACGATATTATTATTAAGCCTTAGCTTTTACCCGCGTCTTCGGCTATTTTCCGGGCCTTTTATTTGATTCTATAATGTCGTCCTACCTCTATGAAAATTTCATTCAAATATGGTTCGCGTTTTTTGCGGTAAACTCAGACAAACCTCCAAACAATTTGGCATTTATAATTCACGTTGTAAAACTTATTCCAGTGACATGTAAATATTTATATGAAATGAGATTGTGTTATTATTATATAGTATTAAAGGTCAATTTACATTGCCATGGAAAGTAAGGAAGGCTTCTCTTTATTTATTTTTTGCTTGGGAATCGGCTAAAACATTGCGCCAATTTTGCCAGTGTCGAGTACAACATCAGGCGCCATTTTAAATGTAATTAAGATAATGATGTTAATGACGAAATGAATCCCCAACACCTATCAGTAATCTGTGAATGCTTTACTGAAAATATACATATTTATTAACAGACAAGGGTTAATATCCCACTAATGTTACATGTGGAAGGCACCAGACCACGTGGAAGGTCGCCCATGCGATGGACCGACCCGATTAACCCTTAATAGCCTAGAGTTTCAATTTTGATACCAATCTTTTAAACCGAATGTTCACATTACTATTAGTTTTTTTTTTTATAGGTTGGCTGTACGTATTTTACTGTTGTATAATATTCTTTCCAACGAAATTAAAAAAAAAAACAAATGTCATTATTATTAAACACAGTAATATTAAAAATAAATCACATTCGTAAATCAGGCTACTAAGGGTTAAGTGCCATTGGTGGCCCCCTGCATGAATACACCAGGATGGCATCTAATAGGGAGAGATGGCGAGACATCGTGAGGCAAGCAACACCAGTCCCAGAACCAAAACATGACGATCACGACCGCTCTGGCAAGAGCGTCGCGACTTAGAAGAATGTTACATATTATATATCGAAGAAAAAATGTCCGGGAAATAAAACATAATTACTCCAGGGGAGGGGGTCCCGAGCCCTTTTCTTCTCGTGACTAAATTGTACATTAAACAGTTGAGATAAAGTATAAAATGCAATGCACAAGTTCGCTTCCCTTTCCTTCGTTACCGCGGCAATATGAATTGGCCCTTACATTTAAGGATATATTTTATATATTATATAAGCGACTGATTATTTTTATGTGCAATAAACATTGAATTAATAAATCAAATAATTAAAAAAAAATATGTTTTATTTTTGGCGTTTGACAATACATTATTGACAACATGACATTGAAGGGAAGTGGATATCGAATATATATACATACTAGCTGCGCCCCGCGGTGTTACCCGCGATTGAAAAGTATGATAGCATAAAAGCAGTGATAGCCAAGTTAACGCTATCACTGCTTTTTATCAGTTCTTTAAGAACGCTTGCCTCGGTAACGAGGATCGCAGGTTCAAACCCCGGCTCGCACCTCTGGGATTTCTGGATTACATGTGCGAATCTCATTTGCAACCACGATTATCACTTGCTACAATGGTGAAGGAAAACATCGCGAGGAAACCTGCATGTCTGAGAGAACCCCTCGAAAGACGCGTGAAGTCCGCCAACCCGCACTGGGCCAGCGTGGTGGACTACGGCCTAATCCCCCTCGCATTGAGGGGGATTACCGGCGTCTTTGTTCCCCGTCGACTATAATTTGGGTGTTTCCAAGTCGAAAGTGATCAATTACCTTCTAGGCAAGTATGCTCCATCGTAGATCTCATCGTCACTTACCATCAGGTGAGATCGAGATCAAATACTTGCCTATATAGTAATAAAAAAAAAACCACCAACTTGTGAACCCGTTAGCTAGTGCCCATTGAGATTGGTCTGTCAGAAATTCGGTTATAAGGCTAGTTATGACTTGTGGTGTAGCTCGCTGTGCAGTAGTTTGTTGTGCGTGTAGAGTGCGCCGGAGTGCGCGAAGCGCGCGGGGCAGCGCGCGCAGCGCAGCGGCTTGGCGCCCGTGTGCGTGCGGATGTGCGACTGCAGGATGGTCTGCGTCTGAAATTATATATCATTGAGTACCAGTGGCGTAGCATGGGGGGGGGGGGGGGGTTGGAGGGTGCGGTCCGCACCGGGCGGCATTTCACAGGTGGCGGTTAGAGAAAAAAAATAATTAGGTAAAAAAAAAAATCTTTTGGTGTTTTTTCGTAATTTTTTTGTCGTTACCATGCCCCAAATATTTTATAATGAATAGCAAAAATAAGAGGGCGGCAAATTTGAAATCCGCACCGGGTGCTAATGACCTGTGCTACGCCACTGTTGAGCAGTATTATTACGCAAAAGCTGCGCCCCGCGGTGTTGCCCGCGATTAAGTATGTCTGTCCAATAGGAACCGTGCATTTTGTCCGGGGTAAAAATTAGTCATTTTCTGACCCCTAAACTACACTACCTATGCAAAAATCATGTCGATCCGTTGCTCTATGAAAAATTAAAACAAACCTATCCCACGGGGACAATACATTTTATCGGGATAAAAAGTAGTGTCACTGTCACTTTTGACAGATATCCCATACAATATCTGTCAAAGTGACAGATACTATGCGGTTGCTGTTCGATCATGAATCGATTGTGTTAGCAGACTTGGAGCCAGGTCCTGTGCCTTGGGAATTGGAATACAGTAGGTAATTAGTTCACAAAGTTACACATGAATGAATGTCGTACCGAGAATGCCCTCCCGCAGTAGTCGCAGATCTTGTTCTTCGGCGGTCTCTTCTTCTCGTGCACGAAGTTCACGTGTTTCCTGAGCTGCCCCCCGCTCTTGAACAACTGTCGGGTAAATAGGAACGCAATAATAATAGCCGAGAAACGGAAGTGAAAAATCCAAATAATAATACCTTTTTGAGGGGCCCACCTAAAGAGCGGCGAGTCGCCGCCAGTGTTGCCAGATTGGGTATTTTTCTCGCAATTCTGGGTAAAAATTTGGCTCTTGGAGAAATGAAATACTTGGAGGAAAGTTTGGAGAAATCAAAATCATAGACATTTTTTTTTTAATTTCAGAGTTTATACTCTGAAATTAAAAAAAAACGGTTATCCGTAGGCCGTAACTGAATACAGTTCTTCTGATTCGCTCACTGATTGAGTTTGTTAGTTACCTATTCTGCTGTTTCAGTTTTGGAAATAAGAACAGTATTTCAAAGAAAAAAATATAAAAAAGGCAAAAAGCCAATGAAATCGAATCATCCATTAGGTTAATTAACCGATATTATTAACTTTTTGCCTTTGGGTAAAACTCAAGCAAATTGTATCATTTTGGAGAAAAATAATTTCATCCATCCCTCCGCTGATGGATGGAAGGAAGGTAGGTACCTACTTTTGAACATTGATCGCAGCGATGTGCGCCCGTCTTCGTGTGCGCCCAGCCGATGTGGATCCGGAGGGCGTGCTTCAGGACGAACCGTAGGCCACAGTCGTTGCATATAAACCTGGAGAAAACAACCTACTGTACGGTCCCAACTAAGTAACGCTTTGAAATAAAACATTTATATATAACTAGCTGTTGCCCGCGACTTCGTCCGCGTGGTATTTAACAACGTCTCAACCGTTGGCAACAGCCTGCTCGCGTTCTGATCCCGCGGGACGCATTACAGATTATTGCTATCAAACTTTAGGCAGGCGCAGCGCTGCAACATTGGTTTTAATTTTTTTTCGAGAGATCCAATTTTTTTTTCTAAAATAAAAGTAGCCTAAGTTACTCCATGTTACATCAGCTATCTGCCAGTGAAATTCCCGTCAAAATCGGTCCAGCCATTTCAGAGATTACCCGGAACAAACAGACAGACAGACAGACAGACAGACAGACGGACAGACAGACAGACGGACAGACAGACAGACAGACAGACAAAAATTGTAAAAAATGTTGTTTCGGTATAGGTAACGTGTATACATCCAAATGCACTTAGTAAAAAGCGGTTATTTTAATATTACAAACAGACACTCCAATTTTATTTATATGTATAGACTAGCTGTTGCCCGCGACTTCGTCCGCGTGGTATTTAACAAAGACTCAGCCGTTGGCAACAGCCTGCTCGCGTTCTGATCCCACGGGACGCTTTGCAGATTGTTGCTATCAAACTTTAATCAGGCGCAGCGCTGCAACATTGGTTTTAATTATTTTTCGAGAGATCCATTTTTTTTCTAAAATAAAAGTAGCCTATGTTACTCCTTGTTACATCAGCTCTCTGCCAGTGAAATTCCCGTCAAAATCGGTCCAGCCATTTCAGAGATTACCCGGAACAAACAGACAGACAGACAGACAGACAGACAGACAGACAGACAGACAGACAGACGGACAGACAGACAGACAGACAAAAATTGTAAAAAATTTTGTTTCGGTATAGGTAACGTGTTTACATCCAAATGCACTTAGTAAAAAGCGGTTATTTTAATATTACAAACAGACACTCCAATTTTATTTATATGTATAGATGTATAGATAACAGCCAAAAATTTGGCTACTAAGGTTGCTTCTATTGAGCAATCTTGTCATATTGACATTGCTCCTATTGAGCATATTGACATTTTGAATTCAGCCAATAATTTGGCTACTAATGATAGTTTAATTAATTTAAATTAGTGCCTCAGACAATAGAGACAACCTCTTGCAATAACACAATTAATATTGTTCATCAGAACATTCAAGGTATGATGGGCAAAGAGTTGGAACTGGAATTGTTTTTAAATGATAGCAAAATAGATTTTCTTTGTATTACTGAACACTGGTTAAAAAATACCAACTCATGTTAAATTTTAATGATCATCAGGTAACTAGCTCCTTCAACAGAGTAAAGTTGATACGTGGTGGCTCTTTAATTCTCAGCACCTCAAGACACTGTGAGCACTTTCTGCGTAGATCGGACCACAAGCAACAACTAAATATGAGGGTACCCCGGTTCTAACTATGTCACTAGGACATCAACCACCTCAGTCCCCCGCCTGCTGAGGTCAATTCGCTGTTTATGCTATCATGTTCAGCAGTTGACCCCAGCAGGTGGCTAACATAACATTACAATTCTCAAAAAGGGCCTCTACGTGTTGGACCCATGTCCCCGCGCAAACCTTCCAAAGATCCGGGTATAGCCCGTGTGGAGAGAGACATAACAATATAATACCAGCCCTTTTAATGTCCCACTATTAGACACGGGCCTCCCCTCAATGCGAGGGGGATTAGTCCATAGTCCACCACGCTGGCCCAGTGTGGGTTGGCGGACTTCACACGTCTTTCGAGGGGTTCTCTCAGACATGCAGGTTTCCTCGCGATGTTTTCCTTCACCGTTGAGCGAGTGGTGATCGTGGTTGAAAATGAGATTCGCACGTGAAATCCAGAAATGCCAGAGGTGCGAGCCGGGGTTTGAACGTGCGATTCTCGTTGCCGAGGCAAGGGTTCTACCAACTTGGCTATCACTGCCTGTATATACTCACTTTTTATCATTCTCCGTGATGTGGCTTGAGTGTGTCTTGATGTGGTGTCTGAGAGCTTGGACGCTCTTGTAGTGCGTGTTGCACGGCTGACAGTAGGCGGCCGGCGCGGACGCGTGCGCAATCCGCGCATGTGTGAACAGGCCCGACTTGGCGTTGTACGATTTGTCGCATACATTGCATTTGTAGCGGCTCGGTGATTGCTTGTGCACGTTGCTGCAAATATGTTATTAATATAGAGCGTGCAGTGGTTAGGGAGGTGACTTAGTATCCGAGAGGGTTCGAGTTCGATGCCCAGCCCAGGCAATGCGCGCTCGGAATGATAGCGTCGGCGTATGCCTGTGATAGAGTTGTCCAAGGGGGTAACTGGAAGACTCGGCGCAAGTTGTTGTTACAGAGTTTCCACTTAAAATTGTGGTTCCAATGAACAATATTAAAATAAATATTAAACCGGGGAATGATGTACAGGATATCGTTTGTGGGGAGGAAGGCGGAAATAAGCGGTTTGCTTCTACTTTCATCGTGCGAACTGCCAAGGAATGGAAGACGCTACCGGCGTCTGTGTTCCCCGTTGACTACAATCTGGGTGTTTTCAAGTCGACAGTGAACAGGTACCTTCTAGGTAAGTATGCTACATCGTAGATCTCATCGTCACTTAAATATTAGTGCGCGTTTACTCCGTTCAGAGACAAAAAATCCTTGGTAAAAATCAAGTACTTCAGTCGTGGGTCGAATCAGGGCGGAGTCAATACCACCCTTCCCCCACCTCCCCCCCTTAAGACCTTTATCCGCGTCTCTTTCTATCCTAGGATCACTCACTACATATGCACCCTGAGCCCGTTCCGGTTGACGAAGGCGTTCCCGCACAGCCGGCACTCCGGCCGCCGCTTGTGCTTCTCCACGTGGTGCCGGTACGCGCGGTTGGATCTGCGACAACAGCACCCATTAAGATCGGTAGTGCTGTACCGTAAGATATTGTTTATAATCTCGAAAACTGTCCGCCCCGCTTCGCTGCGCCCCACTCCGCTTCGCTCTGTTCCGCTCCGCCCCACACCGCTCCCGCTCCACCCCGCCCCAGCCTACCTCAGCCCCGCTCCGCTAGATCTAATGTACTTTTAGCGGAACAGGGAAGATCTCCCAGCCAGGCGGGTGGTATGGCTGGCGGGCGGCCGCTATGCCCCGACGGTTATTGTCGGGATCTTGTATATATGTTGCGTGCTCCAAAAACTCTCATAGCGCGATTCAGGATTGTATTGAGAATTGTCTATTGTTCTGAATGCGTCTGCAGCGCCATCTGTGTAGCTTGTGGCGGGGTTGAAGAGGTCGCTACATATCTATACATATAAATAAACTTGGAGTGTCTGTTTGTAATATTAAAATAACCGCTATTTACTAAGTGCGTTTGGATGTAAACACGGTACATACCTATACCAAAACATTTTTTTTTTAATTTTGTCTGTCTGTCTGTCTGTTTGTTCCGGCTAATCTCTGAAATGGCTGGACCGATTTTGACGGGACTTTCACTGGCAGATAGCTAATGTAACAAGGAGTAGCTTAGGCTACTTTTAGTTTAGAATAACTTTTTTGTTAAATACTACGCGGACGAAGTCGCGGGTAACAGCTAGTTGATGTATATAAACACTAACTTGGTCTCGAACCCGCACTCCTTGCAGGTGTACGCGGCCTGTATCGCGTCGTCGGGCGCCGCGTGTGAGTCGTCGTAGTGCTGTATCGCCGAACGCAAGTGGTTGAACGACCTGCCACACGGCATGCACTGGTGTCTGTCACCAAAAAAAAAAATTTTTTGGGTCGAGTCACCTTCGTCTGTAGGAGAATTAAGTACCCTCGAGATACTCTACGCGTGACCCTGGGTGGTGCCAACCAGGTGACAACTCTACTGGTGGTAGGCTTCGGCCGTGGCTAGTCACCACCCACTGAACAAAGCCATGTCGCCAAGCGGCCTAGCCGTGTTCCGGCATGATGTTCGGTGTTGCCATTCATGGATGGCGGGTCATATCAGCTGCGCTGCATGTGCCTAGCGAATGTAGCGTCTCGATCTACTGCCGCCTTCCTACCTAGGCAAGTATGCTCCATCGTAGATCTCATCGTCACTTACCTTCAGGTGAGATCGAGATCAAATACTTGCCTATAATGTAATAAAAAAAAAATGAGACACTCCCGAACACTCAAATGTATCTCAAATTTGAGGGATGCTTGATCACACAAATTATAACCGTAGTATCGCCAAACCAATACACTGACTATTCGGAATCAGAATCGGAATATTTTTTTATTCATGTAAACCAGCCTTTTCTAAGGTGGGCGATAACGCCCCCTTGTGGGCGCTGCAGGCCTAAAGGGATGCCGTAAGAATCTAGAAAAAAAATGGGGGCGTTGTGTAGAGGCTTACAATCATTAATTTAATTTGAAGTTATAGTGGTTTTTAGGTAGGTCAAAAAATGGGGTCGTTAAAAAAAATATTCATTCTCAAAGTGGGCAGTAGACAAAATAAGTAAGGGAACCCCTGATGTAAACCATTAAGTACAGTACTTATGAATCGTCAAAATAGTTACACAATGCGAGCTACAACTTTACCGCCCGTTCGGAATGCCGTTCATATGGAGAAGAATGGGCAAGAAACTCCAGTGTTGCTGTTTTTAAAAAGATCCGTTACATTTTTGAGCAGTACATTGTTATGGGTGTGTGAGAACAATGTAGGAACGGCTAGGCAGACTTTAGCAGTGGTAAAAAAATCAGTCTCAAACTAAACAACGCTTGTATATAGGGTGCGCAACTGGAGTCTATGAACGGGTTTTGATTGGGTTTTTGAACGATTCCACTGCTGTCAGATTTGGATTAACTTGAAGGGCTTTCTTTACCTTACCCAGTTTTATACACCGGGTAAGTTTACGATTCGGGTAAGTTACACGCGAAACCCCATAAAACCCGTTCGAAGGGGTTTCCCAGTATGGCTATCATAGACTAGGGGCGATCCAAGTGTATTATTACTTACACGTCCATGAGTCGGGCGGGTGCAAACATTCGAGATCTTTAAACAGAGTATTGCCCTAATTCGAACCCGGAACCCTCGGCACAGAAACAGATACTACCAACTGCGCCAGTTCTATCGCCACGAATGCAAGATATTACTTCAACTTGTGTTTAAATAGAACATGACTGAAATTACCTTCTGAAGTGTCTCCTTTTATGTTCCTTGAACGAACTCTTCGAGCCCAAAACCGAGTGACATATGTCACATTTAAGATCACTCTCTGCCTGCAAAGTAAGGTACAATTATTATTAACTAGCTGTCCCGGCGAACTTCGTAGCGCCTCGGAATCAAATGTGTGAGAATATGAATTTATTGGTACTCTACGAGAGAGATCTGGGCCACAAGTCTGCTAACACAATCGATTCATAATCGTACAGCAACCGCATAGTAACTGTAACTTTTGACAGATATCCCATACAATATGTGTCAAAAGGGACAGTTACTATGCGGTTGCTGTTCGATTATGAATCGATTGTGTTAGCAGACGGGTCCCAGGCATACCACCCGCAGGAAGATCTTCCCTTTACCGCTAAAGAGTTATATCGCTAAAAGACTAACCTTTTTATGCCTGTTCTTGATATGTCTTTTCAAAGTCCCTTCGTGGTCAAAGCCAATGATACAACTCTCACACTTGTAAGGGAGTTTTAAATACCCCTCGCTGCTTCTGAGCTTCTCTCTCTCTTCCTCCATCTCTGACTCACTCAGCGTCACTGTCGATATTTTGCCATCGTACCTACAAGTAAGTCGATAAAGTAGGTATCGATATTCGGAATATCGCCGGACAAATACACCAACTGTACGGTCCCACACTAAGCAACGCTTGTATTATGGGTACCGTACAATGGACTGAGGGCGAACTCAGTATATAATACTTGTATAGATATAAAACATCCATGACTCGGGTACAAACATTCGTGGTCATCACACAAAATTTGTCCCTACCAGGATTTGAGCCCGTGACCCTCGGCGCAGAAAGCAGGGTCACTACCAACTGCGCTAATCAGGCCGTCAAATAATGTGTAGTATATTTTATTTAGATATCTAATTTTTTTTTTTTTTATTACATTATAGGCAAGTATTTGATCTCGATCTCACCCGATGGTAAGTGACGATGAGATCTACGATGGAGCATACTTGCCTAGGTAGGAAGGCGGCAGTAGATCGAGACGCTACATTCACTAGGCACATGCAGCGCAGCTGATCTGACCCGCCATCCATGAATGGCAACACCGAACATCATGCCGGAACACGGCTAGGCCGCTTGGCGACATGGCTTTGTTCAGTGGGTGGTGACTAGCCACGGCCGAAGCCTACCACCAGTATATATTATTCATTGTAAGTATTCGTATGTATATCAGCGTGTATTTTATATTAATAAGTACCCAAGAGTACCTTTTCTGACGCTCTACCCGCCAACTATTACCCATAGCCCATCATCTCTCACCTCTCTATCTCCGTTCTCCCTCTCAACTTTTTGATATCAGCCAATGGCAGATCGTTCTCGCAATCCGACGCGCTGTCACGTTCGACCTTAATCACGGTGCAGATTTCCGGTTTTGCAATCGGTAATTCCGAATATACTTCAATTGGCACCGGTTTTATGTGAACATCGCATGCTTCGGATTGTGTGCTGTCAACGATTTCCGTAGCGGTCCGTTGGAGGTCGTGCAGTTTCGTTACCTTCAAGACTTGTACCTGAAAATGAAAATTAACATATATATTAAAAAGTTAAACTAAATAATAAAATAAAAAAAAAAAACTTAACCCTTAATAGCCTAGAGTTTCAATTTTGATACCAATCTTTTAAACCGAATGTTCAAATTACTATTAGTTTTTTTTATAGGTTGGCTGTACGTATTTTACTGTTGTATAATATTCTTTCCAACGAAATTAAAAAAAAATGAAATGTCATTATTATTAAACACAATAATATTAAACACAGTAATATTAAAAATAAATCACTTTCGTAAATCAGGCTACTAAGGGTTAAAAAACTAAAACAACATAATAAAGGCAACAAATATTTTTTTATTTGTTGTTTTTAATGATATTAAAGACGAATATGATAAAGTACTTAATACTTATTGGTGAAATGAGATTCCATCTTTAGTGCAGTTCACTTTGGGGCTAGTATTTTTGCACACAACCACGGAACAACACGGCATTTAAAAAAAAGCTAGGGCTCCGAAACCGACGCGGCGACGTGCAGTTGCAGTCGACTGACGTCGAAAACTCTATGTGAGTGCAATTTGTACCACTTGTGTTCGCAAGCCCACCGCTTTCATAACATATCTCCTCTCATTTATATGTGCAACAAACTATATATCAAAAAGACCATGTCCGCATGGAATGGCGGCAAGAATGCTGGCTGCATTTCCTCGCTGTGTTATCGAACGTATCACATTACCTGGTCTGTTAGGATCGCAATGCTCTCTTCCACCTGGCGTCTGAACACCTCAATCTTTTTCAGGGTGCTGTGACAAGAGACGCAAATGTGCATTTTATCAGGTTTCATCTGAAAATTGAACATCTTTTTTAAATTGAAAGCCCGGTTTCATCCCGGTAAAAAGCACATACTTTTTAACCGCGGGGAACACCGCGGGGCGCAGCTAGTAGTACATATTATATTGAATCACATGGGATGGAGCGGAGCGGGGCGGGTAGTTGCAGAGCGGAGAGGTAAATAAGGTTGTGTCCCCAGTCGGCAAACTGTCAGCGGCCGACTGAGTGAGCCGCAAATTTGTGGCGAACTGAAATTCCAGTTAGCTGCAAACTCAGATCAATTTGCGTGCGTCGCAAGCAAACTGTTATCTGTTAGCCGCTTATTTAGGTCGACCGACCGACTGAATTTTCACTGTCAACTGTCCACATGACAGTTTGCGGCAAACGGACTCACTACGCCCGGCGAACAAGCATATCGCCGCCGCTGGAACCGGTTTTGCTGTGAGTCGGCCGCTCACTGAATCAATCGGCGCGCGTAACACAACAAACTGCGTAAAGTGAGCGCAAATTAGCAAACTGTGAACACTCTATTTCAAATATATGGAAGGGCGTACTAAACTGATACGCAGCTAACTCAGTCGGCCGCTAACAGTTTGCCGACTGGGGACACAGCCTAAGTAGATAGCTAGTTATGTATCTATGGTACCATAACCAACCTGCTTGACAATAGGTTTTAAAGGCACAAGGGGGGGCGGACCCCTGGGTCGTTTTTTCCCAAACTCCCACGTCCCACTGAGACGTGATTGTGTGATTACGCGTAGTATTTTGTTTTTTTCCGAGTCCTATGTTTCTTAGCGCCCCTGAGTATCCTCAAAGAATAAAAAAAAACACCTTGTTTTTGAGGTCGGTTAAAAAACCAGGCCTATTTGTGCAATACACGTTAATTCGCGCGTAGAACACAAATCAGCTTGTTTTTTGTGCTATAATTATGTTGTTCGCGACGCTCCATCTATATTATTTCTCCCTCTTAGGTCTTAATCCGCCATATTCTATTTACGGCCACATTATTCTTCTTTCATTACGAAATGAGATGCGATAAAATAAAATGGATATGAAGATGGCCTCACCCGCAACCTAGCGGGTATTTTGCTAGTGTCAAGTAATTAATAGCAATAGCACATTCAATAAATACACATTATAAATAAAATAATGGATGTGACATGATGATATGAAAATGGCGTCCGGCCATATTATTGGCATGAATGCGCCAATTCGTAACGACACTTCTATATATGGTCTTATTCTTATTTTAAACGAGTTACATTATTATTAACTTTTAATATGTAATAAAATAAGCACAGAATATTAAAAATCTCTATATTTTAATAATATTTACCTTGAATTTGGTTAAATTCTCCAAAAATGTTGTGTGGATACATGTCATTACATTTACTAAAACTCCGTTTTGTGAAGTGCAGCAGATACATATTCCATAGATTTTGGATGTACTTTCAAAACGCAGCGTAGTTGTGTCCGCCATTATGAAATATTAGATTTTTATTACAATATAACAAGGACAGAGAATTGAAGTATTATAATGAAAACAATCCAATTTTTAACACGCACACTGCACTGTGATCTGGATGGATGGACTTGCAAATGCTGTTTCTTTTCACGTGACATTAGTATGATTTATTTATATTGGTTTATGAATGATCAAGATTAATAATAGACCCATGTCCCAGCGCAAGCCTTCCAAAGATCCGGTCTTAGCTCGTTTGTAGAGAGACATATTAATAATCTACCTTTGAGACTACTTTCTTTAATTTGAGAAAAATCGTAATATTGAAAGAACATTATGAATTCTAGATGCCGAAGTGATAAAAACAGATACGGAACGTTTTCGTGAAAAAGGCGTTTTGTTCGTTTTGTATGATAATAACATTAATTTTCCTATTTTAATCTATACCTCCACACAAAGAGTGGGTGCTATAATTATTATTTTAAAATGCAAGATCACTATAAATAATCTGGTACATAGGAACATATATAAAAAATATCACTAATAATTGAATTATTTATTATTTTTAACTGTACCAAGAATAACGAAACGCAGTTGACGTTTCATAATAATGGCGTCGATCGCTTTAGTTTTGTGCAAAACAAATATTTTCTTATTCAATTTATTTTTATTTTATGACTGGAATAAGATTTAATTTATATTTTATTGTAATATAAAGTCAAAATGGAGTCTAATAATAAGATAATGTGTTGTGGCTGCCTCAGTTCTGGCCGGAAAATGTTTATCGTTGATGAATATTGGATGAAGCAATGTTTTGTACAAATTATCAGTGAAATACCTGTTAGTAAATGCTTTAAGCGATTTTTTCCTGATAATAGTCTTGTTCACTATTTATGTTCTAGCTTATCGGCCATTCCTTTTTGGTTTGACCCCGACTGACTTAATTTTATCATCGTTTTCTTTCAATTCGTTTTTGATAATTTATTCTGGTCTGGTTATTACTGGAATAATTTCATTACATTTTACGGTACACATATTACATGCATTATTTAGTTAAATGTATTAAACGCGTTATTTTCGTACTGAATTAAGTTATACGTCATGCAAATAAATTAAAAATGTCAATGTAGTATTGAAAGCTACTTTCGCCCACAACTTCGTATATCGTGAATGCTAAATAGGACCTTATCATCTTCTTAGGGATCAAAACTATTACTGTGCCAAATTTAATCGAAATTGATTCAGTAGTTTGCTTGTATACAACACTTTAGGCAGGGTCGGAAGTTTGGGTTTCAAGCCCCCACGCCTGAAGTGCCTTAGCTAAATCAACATTTTATGCATAGGTACTTTCTAAAATATTATCAACTCTTTTCGGATTGTTATTGTATCTTATTGTCTCTGGTCCACAGCTCATTCCTCTCTTGCTCGCAGTGAATTCTTGGCTTTGGTTGAAGTTGTATAGCAGAAAACAAACTTAAATAGATGTATTTCTTGCAGATGTTTCATTCAATGACTGAACCTGTGTACTTATGTTGGGAGTGTGAGGCGCAGCTTAGAAGTTTCACAAAATTCAAGCAAAAAGTTAAACATTCATATAGAAATCTTCAAGTAAAACAGGTAATTATCATTACTGTTAATACAGTTTTTTTTGTTTGTAAAAAAACCCTGCTTGGTGCACCTCTAGTACTCAGGGGTACTCAGGGGATTTATCCTCAAAATTTCAAATCTCTATGTCCAGAATAGACTGTAAGTTGTCTGTCAGTAAATGAATGTTACAACTTGTAATGAATATATACATTATTTTTCAGGACACAAATATTGATATAAAACCAATGTTAACTCAACATAAACTTATAAATCTATCCCTAATTAACAACATAGAGAATACAGAAACTATATTCCAAGTAATCACACCGGAAAACAATGTATCGGATGAGTGCAATGACAACTTTGCCGGCACAAACTCGGATGATGAAATTCTAATAAAAGTAAGAAGAAAAAAACTTACAAGCAGCAAAGAGAGAAAGCGGAAGAAAAAACACAGCGAAGATGAGTCATATATAAACGAGAAATCTATGAAATGCGAGAGTTGTCACACGAATTTTGATAGTGAACATGAAATGAAGAATCATATTTGCATAAAACGGGAGAAAAATCACAAAAGAAACATATCAAACGGAAAATTGAGAAAAATAATCAGAAAATCTAATGGAATTGAGTTATTCACGGAAGTTGAGTTAAGTAGAGATGAATTGGAAGAGGAGAGGAGAGTATCAATGTTGACGGAAGATTATGTAAACGCTATGTTCAAGTGTGAAAGATGTATTGTGTGTTTCGCAAATGCCGAAGACTTGAAAGACCATATTAGTTTAAAACATGAATTGGTAAGTATTATTGTCCTTTGTAGCGGATATCTCATTGTCATCTATGGCATAGACATAGGATCATATGTGTGATCTTAAGTATATTGTTAAATTACATTAGGTATAGGGGAATATACCTTATGTAATTTAAACCCCCCCACAAGGTGGACCGATGATATCACACGCGTCGCAGGAAGCCGGTGGATGCGAGTGGCGGAGGACCGGGATGTGTGGAAGTCGTTAGGGGAGGCCTGTGTCCAGCAGTGGAAGTCTATCGGCTGTTAGATTAGATAGATAGGGGAATATAAGCCATAGCCCACCACACTGGCCCAGTACGGGTTGGCGGACTTAACGCGACTTTTATAACTAGTCAGGTTTCTTCGCGATGTTTTCTCTTCACCAGGGGTTGAGTCACCTTCGTCCGTAGGAGAATTAAATACCCTCGAGATACCCTGGGTGACCCTGGGTGGTGCCAACTAGGTGACAACTCTACCGGTGGTAAGCTTCGGCCGTGGTTAGTCACCATCCACTGAACAAAGCCATGTCGCCAAGCGGCCTAACCGTGTTCCGGCATGATGTTCGGTGTTGCCATTCATGGATGGCGGGTCAGATCAGCTGCGCTGCATGTGCCTAGTGAATGTAGCGTCTCGATCTACTGCCGCCTTCCTACCTAGGCAAGTATGCTCCATCGTAGATCTCATCGTCACTTACCATCAGGTGAGATCGAGATCAAATACTTGCCTATAATGTAATAAAAAAAAACCATTAATTAATTAATTTAATTTAATTAATTCATTCATTAATTTTGTCATAATCATTGTTAAATATGAGAATCGCACATGACATCTAGGAGACCCGTGGCGGGTTTTGAACCTCGCAGGTTCAACTGATGACTACCATTACTTTTTTTTCAGAACTCTTCTAAGTTCAAATGTGACGTATGCGAGTGTTCGTTCGCCAGCGAGGTGTCGTACAACTACCACGCGAGCAGACACGCGCGGCGCTACCAGTGCTGCGCGTGCGCATCGCGCAGTTCGAGCAAGCGAGCCGCCGCCAAACACTACGAGGAGCATCATTGTCGCGGGTGAGATACATATACCAAGTCCCAGACTAGTCGTTCAATGAGCTTCAGTCGTTCAAGGGGTAACTCATTCATCGGGTATTCCCTAAAATGTTACTTTCCTATCGAACGACTGGCTTTATAACGTAACTTTCCTTTATGAAGGGGTTTCCTGCGGTTTGATTTGAAATAGGAAACCATTGCGAATGGGTTTTATCGGGTTTTGTGTTTAACTTAGTCAAATCGGACAGCAGTCGTAAGTCAGCCGTCGTAACTCGTTCAAAACCCATTAGAACCCGTTCATAGGCTTACCGGGTTCTGGGGCGGGGTGAATAAAAAAGGGTGATAAAATTCGTTTTTATATTGATATATCGGATTTTGAACCATAGTTAAAATAAATACAGTTGATTTTAGTCCCGCCAAGCATCAATGGTGTCATGAAGCAACATCGCGCTCTGACATGAGTATTGGATTTTGAACCTCAATTTCATGTACGAGTCGAGTCGTAACAAGAAATATTAGGTCACATTAAAATATTTCATAAATAAAACTTGTTTGACGGGATCCAGAACCAAGCGTACCATTGCAAGACCTCAAGACACAGTGAGCTCTTTCTGCGTAGATCGGACCGCAAGCAGCAACTAAATATGAGGGTACCCCCGTCAAACTATGACACTAGGACGGCAACCACCTCAGTCCTCCCGCGACCATGGTTGCTGTAAAGCAGCCGAAACGTCGGGAACGAAAAATCAAAAATAAACCGCGATAAAATTCTTAAAATTAGTTTTATTTCAATAAAACTACGATATCAATTGCGCTAAAGAAGCACAGGTTCAAGATAATATGGTGAACGCTTTTTGAAACACTCTGTATATATGTGGGGTCGTGGCGGCGAAATAAACTCCGTTAAATCTTTTAAAATAAATATTTGTACATTTCATTATTTATAAACGATCATTAATTCTGAATTGAATCTTGTTCCTATAGCAATAAAGTCTAAATTGAAATTTCACAGAACAGTACTAGAATATAATACTCAAGATATTGATTGGGATAATGCACAGAAAGTGGAATATTCAGCCGACGGAGAAGGAAACAGGTAGATTTAAACCATTAAGATTTTGTTCATGTGGGCTTCACCGCGATGCTATTACTTCACCGTTGAATAAGTAATATAATATCGCCAGACGAACACACCAACTGTACCGTCCCACACTAAGCAACGCTTGTGTTATGGGTACCGTACAATGGACTGAGGGCGAACTGAGTATATAATACTTATATAGATATTAAACATCCACGACTCGGGTACAAACATTCGTGCTCATCACACAATGTTCGTCCCTACCAGGATTCAAACCCGGGACCCTCACCCACCCACCTCACCCTTGAAAAATAAGATCGCAGGTTCAAACCCCGGCTCGCACTTCTGGGATTTCTGGATTTCATGTGCGAATCTCATTTCCAACCACGATTATCACTCGCTAAACGGTGAAGGAAAACATCGCGAGGAAACCTGCATGTCTGAGAGAGCCCCTCGAAAGACGTGTTTCGTCCGCCAACCCGCACTGGGCCAGCGTGGTGGACTGTGGCCTAATCCCCCCCGCATTGAGGGGAGGCCCGTGCCCAACAGTGGGACATTAAAAGGGCTGGTATTATTATTATAGCACAAAAGAGGCAGAGAGGTCGTTCCCTTGCGAGTTTTGCGAGAAGTCCTTTAGATGGAAGACGTCTCTACGGAAGCATTTAGAGACACATCGCATCGAGACCGGACAGAAGAGGAAGCCGTACTGTGAGCCGTGCAGGTACGTACTGATATACGGAGTGGTTCAGAAATGTTATACTAAGCTTGAACCTGCGTTTGTTGTTGTTGAAGTTACATTTTCGGTATTTATATTTATGACTAGCTGTTGCCCGCGACTTCGTCCGCGTGGTATTTAACAAAGACTACCGTTGACAACAGCCTGCTCGCCCATTCTGAGCCCGCGGGACCCATTGCAGGTTGTTGCTATCAAACTAAATCAGGCGCTGCGCTGCAACATTGGTTTTAATCTTTTTTCGTGAGATCCTATTTTTTTTTCTAAAATAAAAGTAGCTTAAGTTACTCCTTGTTACATCAGCTATCTGCCAGTGAAAGTCCCGTCAAAATCGGTCCAGCCATTTCAGAGATTAGCCGGAACAAACAGACAGACAGACAGACAGACAGACAGACAGACAGACAGACAGACAGACAGACAGACAGACAGACAGACGGACAGACAGACAGACAGACAGACAGACAAAAATTTAAAAAATGTTGTTTCGGTATAGGTAACGTGTATACATCCAAATGCACTTAGTAAAAAGCTGTTATTTTAATATTACAAACAGATACTCCAATTTTATTTATATGTATAGATGGTATGTCTTTCTCTTTTTCTCTTCTTTTTGATTATATTCATGGATGTTAAAAAAGAAAGTCAAGCCCGCTGAGTTTCTCGCCGCATCTTCTCAGTTGAGGTCGCGTTCCGATCCGGTTGTAGAGTTAAGAAAAAATAATGTCGATGACAATTTCTGAGTGCCCCCGTAGGCCTATACGAAGTAAATGATTTGACTTTGATTTTTTTTTTGCTATCAAATGAAATTGCGAATATAAAAAAAAATATGCTTATGTAATTAGGAATATGATCTAGCTTATGCACTTACTATGTAATGTGTAACAATAATGTGTGTGTATGCTGTAAAGCAGCCGAAACGTCGGGAACGTAAAAACATAAAAATAAACGCGATGAAATTCGAAAAAATAGTTTCATTTAAGTGCAGTGTCTCCAACCCTCTTTGTCAAAATTACGGTGTTGCCTGGTCTAAAAATACGGTAGATGGTGGAAAATTACGGCAGACCAGTGTTGCTTATTTTTCTCCAAAATGATGCAATAAAAATACCCATGCAGTGGGGATGCGTAACGTAAAAAAAAAGGTCATTCTGCTGCTTCTTCCAAACTGAAGCAGCAGAATGACCTTTTTTTTACCTTACCCATCCCAATGCAATGTTGCCGTTATAAACTAGTAATAATTTGCTAAATCAAGTGTTGTCATTATAGAAATATGGACACGGACGAAATTACGGTAGATTTTTACATGTCTACGGTAGGTGGTAGACCTAGAAAAAATACGGTAGATCTACCGTAATTACGGCATGGTTGGAGACACTGTTGCAATGTGTAGTATTTGCGTAGATATAAGATATCAAGATATCAATATACTATTGGCGGGTGGCGACTCGCCGCTGTTCAGGGCCCCAAGTCTGCTAACACAATCGATTCATAATCGAACAGCAACCGCATAGTAACTGTCACTTTTGACACATATCCCACACAATATCAGTCAAAAGTGTCAGTTACTATGCGGTTGCTGTTCGATTATGAATCGATTGTTTTAGCAGACTTGGGACCTAGGTGGGTCCCCTAAAAGGCCGTCATATAAGACGATAAGAGACATCAACAATTATATCTAATGTTATTATTTGACACCAGCATGTGTAGTGACCACTATGTGTTGTGCCAACCGCACTAGGCCAGCGTGGTGGACTATGGCATAATCCCCCTCGCATTGAGGGGAGGCCCGTGCCCAGGACATTAAAAGGGCTGGTATTATTATGTTTTGTTCCAGATTATCCTTCACGACCACTTCGAACCTGCAGAAACACGTAAAAACCAGCTCAAAACATCAAATACAACTCAAACTTAGGTAAGAACAATGTGGACATTCCTTCGGTTCGTACTAAGCGTTTCGCTTCAACTTTCATCGCGCGAACTGCCAAGGAATGGAACACGCTGCCGGCGTCTTTGTTCCCCGTTGACTACAATCTGGGTGTTTTCAAGTCGAGAGTGAACAGGTGCCTTCGAGGCGAGTATGCTACATCGTAGATCTCATCGTCACTTACCATCAGGCGAGATCGAGATCAAATACTTGCCTATAATGTAATAAAAAAAAAAGTTACACTAAAGACGATAGTAGTCTAGTGACCCTGCTTTCTGCGCCGAGGGTCCCGGGCTCGAATCCTGATACGGACAAGCTTTGTGTGATGAGCACGAATGTTTGTACCCGAGTCGTGGCTGTTTAATATGTATATAAGTATTATATACTGGGTTCGCCCTCAGTCCATTGTACGGTACCCATAATACAAGCGTTGCTTAGTGTGGGACCGTATATCCAACTAATATTATAAATGTGAAAGTTTGGATGGATGGATGTTTGTTACTCAATCACGCCAGAACGACTGAAAGGACCTGAATGAAATTTGGCACAGAGATAGATTATAGTCTGGAATAGCAGCACATAGGCTACCTTTTATTCCGGTAAAATGTATACTTTTTAAACGCGGGTAACACCGCGTGGCGCAGCTAGTTATATAATACTAGTTGCGCCGCGCGGTGTTACCCGCGTTTAAATTTTACCGGGATAAAAAGTAGCCTATGTGCTATTCCAGACTATAATATATCTCTGTGCCAAATTTCATCCAGATCCTTTCAGCCGTTCTGGCGTGATTGAGCAACAAACATCCATCAATCCAAACTTTCACATTTATAATATTAGTGGGAAGTGGGATAATAGTACAACGACGGTCGTCCCGTCAGGAAGCTGAAGGAGGCCCTCCCGGGGGAGGCGACGAGCCCGGAGAAGGAGCAGGCCAGGATCGAGCAGATCAAGTGCTCCGTCAACAGCGCGCGGCAGGTGTTCGCGTGCCCGCAGTGCGACAAGAAGTTCCAGTGGCGCGGGAACATGCTGCGGCACGTGCACAGCCACGCCGCCAGGTACGCGTACAGAGTGATCCAGAAAGTGGATACTAAAGTTTGCAGCTGCGCCACTTTGGCGGGCTTGTAATCTTTATCTGAAGTGACAAATCCCAGGGTCCCATGTCTGATTTAAAATATTTTACACTATTTCTGTTACACCGTCTGCAAGTATTGTATTCTTCTGGATGCAGTGATAGCCAAGTTGGTAGAACGTTTGCCTCGGGAACGAGAATCGCAGGTTCAAACCCCCCGGCTCGCATCTCTGGGATTTCTGGATTTTCACGTGCGAATCTCATTTTCAACCACGATTATGACTTGCTAAACGGTGAGGGAAAACATCGCGAGGAAACCTGCATGTCTGAGAGACCCCTCGAAAGACATGCGCTGGGCTAGCGTTGTGGACTATGGCCTAATCCCCCTCGCATTGAGGGGAGACCCGTGCCCAGCAGTGGGACGTTAAAAAGGGCCGGTATTATTATTAGTATTGTATACTGAGTTCATCCTCAGTCCATTGTACGGTACCGATAATACTAGCGTTTGCTTGTGTAGGACCGTACGGGGCCCCAAGTCTGCTAACACAATCGATTCATAATCGAACAGCAACTGCACAGTAACTGTCACTTTTGACAGACATCCCATACAATATCTGTCAAAAGTGAAAGTTACTATGCGGTTGCTGTTCGATCATGAATCGATTGGGTTAGCAGACTTGGGGCCCTTGTCAATTGTGAATGTTTAGGAACAATTTTTGTGTTTTGATTCGGATCGCATTTTTGACTTCGTATAATGTATGTATACCCTATCTGAAGTCCCAGAGGTGCGAGCCTCGTTTTAAACCTGGGACCCTCGTTATCGAAGCGAGCTTTCTACCAACTTAGCCATCACTGCATAACCGTTGCTGTGAACAGTAGCATAGCCTAGAATGTTGACAGATATCTCATACAATATCTGTCAAAAGTGACAGTTACTATGCGGTTGCAGTTCGATTATGAATCGATTGTGTTAGCAGACTTGGGGCCCTGTTGGTGTGTTCGTCTGGCGATACTATGATTGTTTCCAGGGCAAATGGGGAGCTCGTGTGTGAGCCGTGCAATAGAACATTCTCGTCTATAGCTACATACAAACAACATATGAAGATAAGCAAGAAACATGTCTCGGAGAACGATTTCAAGTGAGTATACAATTGATAGAACTAGGCGATACTCGGCGGAAATCTATTGTTAACCTAATGGGGAAAGAGGACCCACCACTGACCCTCGGCTTGTCAACTTTTCCAATTATAAACCAAACAAGTTTGATCGATAATTAAAGAAGCCAGCAACACCGAACTCCTCTAAGATGTTAGTCGAGAAACTATCTATCACGAGTACGTATGAGGTACATTCGTAGCCCAGCCGTCCTAAGGATGCCTCTTCTAGAGGCGAAACACGTGTCGAATACTTTTTTAGATTCGCTTCGTTTCGCGGAGAATTGCATTTTATTTGAGGTCCCGCCACTCGTGACAGACAGTTTCTCGACTGACATCTTAGAGGAGTTCGGTGTTGCTGGCTTCTTTAATTATCGATCAAACTTGTTTGGTTTATAATTGGAAAAGTTGACAAGCCGAGGGCCAGTGGTGGGTCCTCTTTCCATATTGCGTTAAGTGAGTACTCTGTGTACTAAGTATACTAAATAAGTTATGATAATAATATCAGCCATTTAATGTCCCACTGTTGGGCACGGGCCAAATGCCATCAGCAAAATGTAGGTGTACGCTAGTGCACCGCTGTCTGTCTCTTGGATAACAGGCGTGGTGGTGTCGGTGTGTGTGTAAAATATAAAATTATTTATTCAAATAAAACGATTTTTTCGAATTTTATATAGCGTTTATTTTATGTGTTTACGATCTCGACGTTCCGACGTCCTCCTGAGACCATGGTTGTTGTAGAGCAGCTTTTATTTTATTTCTCAAAGTGCAGCGGACTTTCGGTTCTATTTCAGGTACATGTGCAGCGACTGCGGCAAGCGGTTCGCCAATAAAACCCGACTGAAGGACCACATCAACTGGGAGCATCTCAAGAAGTATGTGCACACTTGCTCGGTGTGTCAGAAGGTAAGGCGGACTTCCGGTATTCTTGCTGCGACAACTTGAAGGTATTAGATCTGTGGGGTTGGTATTATTTCCGTCGAAATTTCGTTCGGTTGATAATTCATCCGATTTAATCATGGCGTCATAATTGAATGACAATGGCATAATTATTGGATGATAATGGCAGCGCAATTGAATGAAAATACTGACTATGGCATAATTATTGGATGATAATGACATCGCAGTTGAATGAAAATACTCACAATGGCATAGTTATTGGATGATAATGGCATCGCAATTAAATGAAAACACTGACAATGGCATCATTATATGATTATAATGGTATCGCAGTTGAATGAAAATACTGTCATTGACATCATTATTAGATGAAAGTTGGATAACAATGGCTTCCTAATCAACACTTGTATGACATATTTGCCATACAAAAAAAATCAAAACGGACCATGTCAGATGCCATTGTCATTCAGTTTCGAGTGAATTGTGTTCGGGTCCCAATTTTTATGTCTATTATGTTTGTTACAGATATTCAAGAGCCACACCTCGCTGTACTTACACAAGCAAGTCGTCCACAAGAAAGATAATGCCGAACATTTATGCCACTACTGTGGGAAGGCGTTCCCTGTAAGTATCAGAATTGGATTTTTATATTTTCTACCATTACAGTACTTATGAAAGGGGCCCGGAGTAGTCAAGTTCAAGGGGTTTCCCATTCATAGGGATTCCCTTAAATATTTTTACCGACTTACCCGTGGAACGACTGGCGTAGTAAGGTAACTTTCCCTTGTGAAGGGGTGAGTTTGATTCAAAATTATTAGTTTAATTTCTCAATCAATAGCATTGAACTAAGAGACAGTAGGCCTATTTCAATAATTTCTGTCGACTAAGTAGTCGATAGAATATATATAGGTGTATATAAAACAAAGTCGTGTTAGTTACACTATTTATAACTCAAGAACGGGCGGACCGATTTTTATGATCTTTCATTTTTTTTGTCTCTGTCCCAAATAGCTGAATAACTATTGAAATGTGGGAGAAAATCACAAAAAATAATTATAATAAAGATAATTCTCATATACATTTTATTCTGAGGCGGTACGAAGTTGGTTGGGATAGCTGGCATGTTATTATATTAGTCCGTGTACTAGGGGGGATGCATATTCATTCCATTACATACACATTCCCTGCGTTCTCCATATAATACCAGCCCTCTTAATGTCCCAAAACTTCAAGTTAAAATTTTGTTGCGATTAGTTTTTAAACTTGTCCGTTGAAGTTTCACTTCACTTTTTCACGTTGTCCCAGCGACACACACAAATCGATGTTTTCGCAGGTTTATTGCAAATTATTTCAAATATTCTAAAAAAAAAGTATTCAAAAAAAATATTTCATTGTTTTTTCTCTCCCTCCGCCGCGCGCTGCCGTCTCTCACCACGCGATATATCGTCTCCCCCCTCCACGCGGCCGTAACGCTTTTTCGTGACGGAAAAAATCCTAATACCCCCGTCTATATAGAAGTTTCACTTCAAAAAAATTTAAAAAAATGTCCGGTTGCGCAGAACCAGGCGAAGCTGGTCGCGCACATGCGCGCCGCGCACAGCGGCGGCGCCGCGCACGCGTGCGGCGCGTGCGGCGCGCGCTTCGCCTGGCTCTCCTGCCTGTCCCGCCACGCGCGCCGCAAGCACCGCCCGCACCACCACACCCCACACCACCGCCGCGAGGATCGAGAGGATCCATCAACCTGAAGACCTTCACACATCGCTGGCGTTAATAAATCTGGACTTGATTGCACGGCTGAAGAATAAAAGGTCCGTCATTTTCAAGTCGACTTTCGCTTTCGACTTTCCAGTGCATCAGTGCAAATCCGAAAAAATAGTTTTATTTCAATCCACAGCACGTATAAACTACACAGCGAGAAAAACGTGTTGTAATCGGTGTCTATAAATTTCGACTGAAAATGTGAATATGCATGTGTGTTATGTATTTTGATAACGAAATATAATTGTGTCAAAAAAAACATCTTTTTATTTTACTCATAAAAGTATTTACATCCGTTCTCTGAAGTTAATGAAATAAATATATAATACCAGCCCTTTTAATGTCCCACTGTTGGGCACGGGCCTCCCCTCAATGCGAGGGGGATTAGGCCATAGTCCACCACGCTGGCCCAGTGCAGGTTGGCGGACTTCACACATCTTTCGAGGGGTTCTCTCAGACATGCAGGTTTCCTCGCGATGTTTTCCATAAATTTAAGAACCGAAGTTAATAAATACATCGAACAATATCGATACTGCATTTGAATGTATACACGGTACATATACCAAAACAACATTTTTAGTTTGTCTGTCTGTCCGTTTGCTCCGGCTCATCTCTGAAATTGCTGGACCGATTTTGAGGACTTTCACTGGCATATAACGGATGTAACAAGGACTAACTTAGGCTACGTTTATTTTAGAAAAACGTTTTTTGTTAAATACCACGCGTACGAAGTCGCGGGTAACAGCTAGTATTTAATATTTGCGTTGTGCATATTGGGCAAATGTAAACCAGGCTTAACCTTCAGGCAATTTATATTTTTATGAGTATACCGTATAATATCAACCGTAACGAAAGTGCTCATAGCAATGGCCATTTTATTTGAATTATATTCATTATATTAGCTGTTGCCCGCGACTTCGTCCGCGTGGTATTTAACAAAGACAACCGTTGACAACAGCCTGCTCGCCCATTCTGAGCCCGCGGGACGCATTGCAGGTTGTTGCTATCAAACTTAATCAGGCGCAGCGCTGCAACATTGGTTTTAATTTTTTTTCGTGAGATCCTATTTTTTTTTCTAAAATAAAAGTAGCCTAAGTTACTCCTTGTTACATCAGCTATCTGCCAGTGAAAGTCCCGTCAAAATCGGTCCAGCCATTTCAGAGATTAGCCGGAACAAACAGACAGACAGACAAAAATTGTAAAAAATGTTGTTTCGGTATAGGTAACGTGTATGCATCTAAATGCACTTAGTAAAAAGCGGTTATTTTAATATTACAAACAGACACTTCAATTTTATTTATATGTATAGAGTATAGATATACTTATGGTTGGTTGTTTAACATTTAGGAAAATATGAGGATAATTTTAATATCAACTTTCTTCAATGTTATACAAAGACACAGTAAGTTATTGTTTTCTTATATTTACGCGAATACTACACATTAATAAAACTAATTTTAAGAATTGTATCGCGTTTATATTATGTTTTTTACGTTCCCGACGTCTCGGCTGCTTACACTAGTTCTTCTTTCTTTACGAAATGAAATGCGAGGACATAAAATGGATATGAAAATGGCCTCACCCACAACTTAGCGGGTATTTTGCCATTGTCAAGTAATTAATAGCAATAAAACATTCATTAGAAATAAAATAATGGATTTGAAAATGATATGAAAATGGCGTCCTTACACTATTCAGATAACAGTTTTAATTGGGACAGTATCTGACATCGTCAGAGTTCTCGAATCATTATATTTATTTCACACCGGGGCGGCGCCCCAACTGGGAACATGCTTTATTTGAATACGTTCCAAACTTGTACCAAGGGCCTAGGAATTGGGCCGTATGCATACGCATGATCCTGTCGCAGTGCCTGTCACTTGTAGCGGTACCAGTACCTTGTCCCACTGCCTATCACTTATAGCTGTACCCGTCTCTTGTCTCGGCACCAGTATCTTGTCGCGGTACCAGTACCATGTCGCAATGCCTGTCACTTTTAGCGGTACCAGCATCTTGTCGCTGTACCTGTCACTTTTAGTGGTACCTATCTTGTCGAAGTACCTGCCATTAGTAGCGATACCAGTATCTTGTCGCAGTACCTGTCACTTGTAGCGGTACCAGTATCTTGTCGCCATCCCTGGAACTTGTAGCAGTACGATGAAGTGATAAGTTATTAGCGGCGAGATAGTTTTATGTTTAATGCACATCTAAGTCGTACACAAGTTTGACGCGCATGGTTGAACATGCCCAACTTTTCAGTTTCAGTGTTGTCATCGAACCCGCGAGATGTGAACGTCGCGTTGGAAACATCAATACTATTCCACCCGCGAGATACCGATGACAATCTACACTTGATAAATAATATCAGACGACTTCTCGACGATTTACAAAAAATAGTAGCACCGCCATTGTACGAAATCCGAAGCACAGATACAAAATATATATTAACCGAATTCCTGAACGAAGTGGGTGACGTTCTAACGAACCATACTAATGAAGATTTGATGAATATAACTAATTTATTCCATAACATTGTAGAAGAGTTTTATGTAAAGGAACCATTGTTCCACGAGATATTTATAGATTCTAAACTGAAGCAGTTAATTCGTTCAGTAACTAGAGTGTGGACGAAAACTAACCCGATCGATTTGAAACACAAAATAAATACATGCCAAATAAAATTGTGTGACGCTGCTCTCAGTAAGTTCACGAGGAAACTGAACAAATATTACGACGTTGAAGACGGTAAGAGAATGAGGAAGATCGTAAGAAGAATTCGTAAGTATCCGAGAAAGAGGAAAGATTTGACTAAAGTCATAACTGGCGGGCTGCAATACATAATATTTGATCGTTATAAGGTATTAAACTATACTTCCAAATTAAAATTGACTACCAAGCTACAGAAATTGACGCAGCATTTGGTGCGGAACTATAATGATATTACTTCGGATATGAGGGTTGACCTAACATAGTACCTATCTACGCCAATTTGTTTGGTTATTATTTATCTGCATTTTAAAAATAACGGTACCAGAAAAGACACGTCTTTGTATATGAGTTACTAGCTGTTGCCCGCGACTTCGTCCGCGTGGTATTTAACAAAGACAACCGTTGACAACAGCCTGCTCGCCCATTCTGAGCTGCTGAGAGCTGAGTTGTTGCTATCAAACTTAATCAGGCGTTGCGCTGCAACATTGGCTTTAAATTTTTTTTCGTGAGATTTATTTTTTTCTAAAATAAAAGTAGCCTAAGTTACTCCTTGTTACATCAGCTATCTGCCAGTCCGCCTGTCAAAATCGGTCCAGCCATTTCAGAGATTAACCGGAACAAACAGACAGACAGACAAAAATTAAAAAAAATGTTGTTTCAATATAGGTAACGTGTATACATCCTAATGCACTTAGTAAAAAGCGGTTATTTTAATATTACAAACAGACACTCCAATTTTATTTATATGTATGTATGTATGTATAACCGATGAATCACTGAGTCATATGGATCACATTGATGTATACAATAATTGTGTAAATGGTGTTTGTTTTTAAGTAAGGCATAACGGTAGCTTGTGTCCGTGCGCTCAGTACAAGGTGTAATTTTATAATGTCAAATAATATGATTTATTTCTTTGGGAGTGTTATCTTTTTAACCTACTGTTGGCGCTGTTAACATATTTGACACTATTATTGTTACATCTTATATGACTGTTTGAAGCTGGAGAGAACTAAGAACATTATGTCTTCGCCTCTACTAATAAATGAAGTAAAAACTTGTTTTCTTTTCCTATATTTTTTTTTTATTTTTTATTACATTATAGGCAAGTATTTGATCTCGATCTCACCTGATGGTAAGTGACGATGAGATCTACGATGGAGCATACTTGCCTAGGTAGGAAGGCGGCAGTAGATCGAGACGCTACATTCACTAGGCACATGCAGCGCAGCTGATCTGACCCGCCATCCATGAATGGCAACACCGAACATCATGCCGGAACACGGCTAGGCCGCTTGTCGACATGGCTTTGTTCCGTGGGTGGTGACCAGCCACGGCCGAAGCCTATCACCAGTAGAGTTGTCACCTGGCTGGCACCACCCAGGGTCACGTGTAGGGTATCTCGAGGGTACTTAATTCTCCTACGGACGAAGGTGACTCGACCCCAAAAATATCCTGAACAGATCAGTGTGGATAAAACCTATGCACAACTTACTTGACAGATGGCTCATGGAAAAAATGCTTCTTATAGCGAGGCTAACAGGTCGCTACACTAACTCAGTGACGTACTTTCTTTTTTGTTTTTAGATTTACGAGATATATAGATAATTGATTGTTTGGTTTTTTTTATCTTTATCTTGTAATGGATTTTTTTAATGTTGGTGTGGCTACTCATCTCTTGCCTAATACAATTCTGAGAACTGCCTAGCCCGATGGTCCTAGAATCATGAAATTTCGCACAGGAGTTCCTTAGGTTTATAACTTAGGTGACCACTAATTAGGGATCATTGGAGATTCGACTCCTAAGGGGATCATTAAAAGATAGTATGAGGAATATATATTTTTAATTTCCTTAATGTAAATTTGTTGTCAACACAATCCCGAATCGCGCTATGAGAGTTTTCGTAACAGTGACATATATACAAGATGCCGACAATAACCGTCGGGGCGTAGCGGCCGCCCGCCAGCCATATCACCCGCCTGGCTGGAAGATCTTCCGTTTTTTCGCTAAAAGTACATTAGATCTAGCGGAGCGGTGTGGGGCGGAGCGGAATAAAGCAGAGTGGAGTTGTTCGGGGCAGAGCGCATCAGAGCGAAGTGGAGTGGGGCGCAGCGAAGCGGGGCGGGGACAGCTTTCGAGATTATAAATAAATCTTTAACTGAAAAGAGAAGATCTTCCAGCCAGGCGGGTGGTATGGCTGGCGGGGCGGCCGCTATGCCCCGACGGCTGTCGGGATCTTGTATATATGTTACTTGCTCCGAAAACTCTTATAGCGCGATTCAGGATTGTGACGTCAATTGTCTATTGTTCTGAACGCGTCTGCAGCGCCATCTTTGTAGCTTGTGGTGCGGTTGAAGTGGTCGCTACAGTATAGGGGGGTCATCTATAAATTACTTCACATGAATTTTTGACCCCTCCCCCGTCCTTGTCACAGCTGGTCACATTTGTGAGGACCCCTCTACCTAGTGTGAGTTCACATATTTTGCAATTTTACATTTAGAAATGTATGAAATTAAAAGCAGCAGTGTTCCGAAATTGTTTTTATTTCCATTTAAATTATCTATATCTATACATATAAATAAAATTGGAGTGTCTGTTTGTAATATTAAAATAACCGCTTTTTACTAAGTGCATTTGGATGTATACACGTTACCTATACCGAAACAACATTTTTTACAATTTTTGTCTGTCTGTCTGTCTGTCTGTCCGTCTGTCTGTCTGTCTGTCTGTCTGTCTGTCCGTCTGTCTGTCTGTTTGTTCCGGGTAATCTCTGAAATGGCTGAACCGATTTTGACGGGAATTTCACTGGCAGATAGCTGATGTAACAAGGAGTAACATAGGCTACTTTTATTTGAGAAAAAAAAATGGATCTCTCGAAAAAAAATTAAAACCAATGTTGCAGCGCTGCGCCTGATTAAAGTTTGATAGCAACAATCTGCAATGCGTCCCGCGGGATCAGAACGCGAGCAGGCTGTTGCCAACGGCTGAGTCTTTGTTAAATACCACGCGGACGAAGTCGCGGGCAACAGCTAGTTTTTCAATAAAATCAACAGTTGTAAATACTTAGATATAAAATAATACATTTTGAAAGAATGTGATGACTACAAAATTTGGGACCCCTCCCCGCCGCTTGTCACACAATGTCACACTTCGTCTGCCCCCTCCCTGCCCCTTAACGTGTGACGTAATTAAGAACGGCCCCTGGTCCGCTAAAAACGTATAGCTATGCGGGTGCGTCTGCGCAGTAGGTGGCGCCGGGGCGCGCGCGCCGCACGCGGTGCACGCGCCGCCGGTGCGTGTACAGCGACGCGCTCTGCCGGAACGTGGCGCCGCACAGCTCGCACGCGAGCGCGCGCTCGCCCGTGTGGATCGCCTCGTGCTCGCGGAGACCCTTCTTATCCTACGAGCACGAAGGCGAGCGTGAACAGGCACCGTCTAGGCAAGTATGCTACATCGTAGATCTCATCGTCACTTACCATCAGGTGAGATCGAGATCGAATACTTGCCTATAAGGAAATTAATTAAGACGAACACACCAACTGGGCCCCAAGTCTGCTAACACAATCGATTCATAATCGAACAGCGACCGCATAGTAACTGTTAGCTTTGACGGATACTGTGTGGGATGCCTGTCAAAAGTGACAGTTACTATGCGGTCGCTGTTCGATTATGAATCGATTGTGTTAGCTGACTTGGGGCCCAGGTACCTTGTACGCAATTATTCTCCATCGTAGATCTCATCGTCACTTACCATCAGGTGAGATCGAGATCAAATACTTGCGTATAAGGTTATAAAAAAAGCATAATAATAATACCGCCAGACGAACCCACCAACTGGGCCCGAAGTCTGCTACCACAATCGATTCATAATCTTCTTCTTCTTTTTTTACAACACAACACAACTTAGCGGGTATTTTGCCAATGTCAAGTAATTAAAAGCAATAAAACATTCAATAAATACACATTACAAATAAAATAATGGATGTGACACGATGACATGAAAATGGGGCCCTCCGATTCATAATCGAACAGCAACCGCATAGTAACTGACACTTTTGACAGCTATCCCATACAATATCCGTCAAAAGTGACAGTTACTATGCGGTCGCTGTTCGATTATGAATCGATTGTGTTAGCAGACTTGGGGCCCTGATCGCATACACGATCCCAGATCTGTGTCATAGATATACGATATATAATGTGATACTATATCTCCCCCCCCCCCCCCACTCACCCGAAAGGCCTTCCCACACTGCTGACATATTTTGTCTCTGGCGTTCTCTTTGACGCCGTCGTGCGCGCGGCGGACGTGTCGCGTGATACATCGGCGGGTAGCCAAAGCCTGCGACGATATATTCTTTTTTAATATCGCCAGATGAACACACCAACTGTACGGTCCCACACTAAGCATCGCTTGTATTATGGGTACCGCACAATGGAGTGAGGGCGAACCCAGTATATAATACTTATATAGATATTAAACATCTACGACTCGGGTACAAACATTCGCGGTCATCGCACAAAGTATGCCGCTGCCGGGATTCGAACCCGGGACCCTCGGCACAGATACGTAGTTTACTTTGGGACCGCACAGCTCGTGTTGTGATATGACAGAAGCTGTACATAACAAAAATAGTTCTCCGCATCGTTGTCATTTTGTAACGCTTTGATTTTAACCCCCCCCGTCTCTCAAGAACATCCAGAAAAAAATACAGTACAGATGTTGTCTGTAGGCGGCTCCATTGGTTGGTATTGTATGAGCACAGCTGTGGATCTTGGCTTACGGGAGTGACATTGGCGTGAGAGTTACGTATCTTTTCAAGCTTAGCGAAAGAAAAGCGACAGCAATAATCTCGCAACAATTGCTTTCAAATCGCAGATCTGTATGACGTCGCGGCGCTGCGTAATACGAATTGGCAATTTAAAAGCAAATATTGCGCGATTACTGCTATCGCTAGGCTATTGCAATTTACGTAATCAGGGGGCCGGTCCTATGAAAAGCTTATAGCAGAACGTACCTTCCCGCATATGGGGCACTTGTGTCGCGTCCTGCCCATGTGCTGGTAGTTGACGTGGTCGCGCAGCTCGCCGCGCGAGCGGTAGCCCTTCTCGCACGTCGGACACTTGTGTCTAACACGCGCAAGCATATTGATCTCTTATATTTACGCGAATACTACACATCGAAATAACAGTATTTTTTCGGATTTTATCCCGTCCCATGTGTGTGTCTGTGTGTGCGGGTGTGTGTGTGTGTGTGTGTGTGTGTGTGTGTGGTCCTCCCGCGACCATGGTTGCTGTAAAGCAGCCGAAACGTCGGAAACGTAAAAACATAAAATAAACGCCGAAAAATTAGTTTTATATCAATATCCAAGCATATTGACGAGTAAGTTAGGGGACACACTACACACACACACACCACGCCGACACACCCACACATACTCATAACACACGCCACTCTTATTCACATATATACACACACACACACACACACACAACACGTCCCGCACATACACACACACGCATAGCACACCCATTCTAATAGACACACCACACACCACGCATATAGACAGACTACTGGATCATAAAATCTGTTGCTCTTCGAAATTATCTATACATATAAATAAAATTGGAGTGTCTGTTTGTAATATTAAAATAACCGCTTTTTACTAAGTGCATTTGGATGTATACACGTTACCTATACCGAAACAACATTTTTTACAATTTTTGTCTGTCTGTCTGTCTGTCTGTCCGTCTGTCTGTCTGTCCGTCTGTCTGTCTGTCTGTCTGTCTGTTTGTTCCGGGTAATCTCTGAAATGGCTGGACCGATTTTGACGGGACTTTCACTGGCAGATAGCTGATGTAACAAGGAGTAACTTAGGCTACTTTTATTTTAGAAAAAAAAAATTGGATCTCTCGAAAAAAAATTAAAACCAATGTTGCAGCGCTGCGCCTGCTTAAAGTTTGATAGCAACAATCTGCAATGCGTCCCGCGGGATCAGAACGCGAGCAGGCTGTTGCCAACGGTTGTCTTAGTTAAATACCACGCGGACGAAGTCGCGGGCAACAGCTAGTTGATAAATAAAGTATACAGTACTGCGTTTTCTCTTCAATGCAAACCTTTGCAACGCCATTGCAAATTGATTAGGACTTCTATGAATCGTACAAATGTATCTCTCTTATATCAGCTCACTTTAATATGTCGCCAGCAGCATGCGCCTGAGTGTATTTAAGATGATGTTCGTACGAGGCTCGGCTTACAAAGCACTTATCACACGCGACGCACTCAAACTTCTCCCTCGTTGAGTGTATCCTCGAGTGTGTCTTGAGCAGGTCGAGGCGGATCATCTTGTGGCAGGTGGGACACTCCTCGCGGGGAGGGGGGGCTTTGTGGAGTCTGGAACAAGGACTTACTACAAGCTTATGAAACTAAATAATTGGTTGCGATTTTACGGTCGGCTAATAGCCGTTGAGGTTGACCGCCGTGACCGAAATTCGGTCAGGGGGAGTATGGCAAGCACACTTACTGTTCATGCCTGGCCAGGTTGTTCCTGAAGGCGAACCTCTTGCCGCAAGTAGAGCATTTGAACCCTTCCCGGTGTTGCCGTTGTACATGCTTCCATCTTTGATTTTTATTTCTATAAAAAAATATTTATTAATAAACGAACGCTTGCCTCGGTAACGAGGATCGCAGGTTCAAACCCCGGCTCGCACCTCTGGGATTTCATGTGCGAATCTAATTTTCATCCATGATTATCACTTGCTAAACGGTGAAGGAAAACATCGTGAGGAAACCTGCATGTCTTTTTTCAAGCCTATATATTATTTATTACTATAAATTATGTACAATCGTTATTTACAAAGATATCTACATGGAAAAAAAAAACTTAAATATACTTATTAATAAGAAAAATTATATTAAATAAACATTATCGTTCAAGTAATTAAAAAGGGGTTAATGACAAAAAAACAATTGCCGGAGGCAGGATGTATGTGTGTGAGTGTGTTTGTGTATTAGTGGGGATGGGTGAGTGTGTGTGTGTGTGTGTGTGTGTGTGTGTGTGTGCGGGCGAGTGTGTGTGGGCTGGTGAGCGAATGTGGAGGTGGGGTGGGTTGTCTAGTGAGCGAGTGTGGGGGCGGGCGAGCGTGTGTGTGTGTGAGTGGGAGGGTGGGTAAAAGTGTCTGTGTGTTAGTAGGTACGGGCGCTTAGGCAGCCTAAGTGAAATTTTCATTACCTATTATAGGTATTGTTGTCGAAACTGATAAGCCATTTTCATTTAGCTGACTTTGCATAGGCAGGTACTCACTCGAAATATGTATCGCATTCAGAACACAAATATCCGTGTAAAGTGTTCTTATCCGTTGCGGACCGGTTCCTTCGACGCTTCGACCCCGACATTGTGGCTTCTGAAGTTATTTTTCGATCCTGTCAAAGATGATTGCATACAATTTGCTTATAAATATTATTGAATGCTTGTTTAAATACGTGAGATGTTTGTGTGTTCTGTGGGGTATGCGATGCTTGTGCTGGGGTGCGAGCGAATCGGTGTGTGAGCGTGTGTGTTGTGTGTATGTATGTGTGTGTGTGTGAGAGAGAGAGCGAGTGTATCTGGGTGAGCAAGTGTGTGTGAACAGTGTTCGTAATTATTTGTCGCCTAAAATAAATACCTTTTTTCTCTTCCCTGTAATCCTTATTCCGTGTTCCCTGTTTAAATGCATCATCATAGTGTCTTCACGGTATGTTACATGCTCACACAGCTTACATGTGTGTTTATCATAGTGTGTTAGTCTATGGTCTCGTAGATTATTGGGATCTAAGTATATCAGGCATACATCACATTGTATGTAGTTGTCTTTCTGGAAAAAATGTGTACACTATATTTCCCAACAAGCTTAAATACTCATATAAATTTATTCGTAGATCATCAAAAGACATGTTTCACCGTTTAGTTTTATTTCCCTACACTCCTGCACGCTTATGAACACATAATAGTTAATAATCAACCAAAATTATATATTACTAGCTGTTGCCCGCGACTTCGTCCGCGTGGTATTTAACAAAGACTCAGCCGTTGGCAACAGCCTGCTCGCATTCTGATCCCGCGGGACACATTGCAGATTGTTGCTATCAAACTTAATCAGGCGCAGCGCTTCAACATTGGTTTTTTTTTATTCGAGAGATCCTATTTTTTTTTCTAAAATAAAAGTAGCCTAAGTTACTTCTTGTTACATCAGCTATCTGCCAGTGAAATTCCCGTCAAAATCGGTCCAGCCATTTCAGAGATTACCCGGAACAAACAGACAGACAGACAGACAGACAAAAATTTTAAAAAAGCTTGGTTTGGTATAGGTTATACCAAACCAAGCCAACCAACCAACAACCAACCAACCGTGTATACATCCAAATTCATTTAATAAAAAGCGGTTATTTTAATATTACAAACAGACACTCCAATTTTATTTATATGTATAGATAATTCAAAGAAACACATTTTTCACAATAATTATACTCTTTCTTTCCAAGTTACCCCCAAAAAAGTGACTTTTTTGGGGGTAACTCGGAAAGAAAGACAAGTTAATACTTTCAACTCACCTTGTCATGCAAACACGAGTTATGTTTATCCAATTCCATCTTATTATCGAACACCTGTATGCAGCTGTCGCATTTATTCATCGCATCAACAAACTCCGTCGCCATTTTTCTGCTCACCCTACTCTTAATCAACTCATCCTCACTCACCGCGACTTTTACAAAATACTTTTTAAATTTCTTTCCACTTTTTAATGAAGATTTTTTATGGTTGCCAGTAATTTTGGTTTTTGGTAGTGTTTGTATGTTATCTAACTGTGAGTCAGTGCTATATTTGTCTAGCTTAGTATCTGAAGATATAATGTCATAAGGATTATGTGAATTGATGATTGAGTGTGTTTCTGATGCTATATTTGAAGTATAAATCGTTTTTTTCTCTACTTGTTGTTCAGACATTAATTCGGAGAGTGGGATATCATCATCACTTTCAATTTTGATTTCTGTGACGGGACCGCAATCGATGAAATTGTCTACAGTCTCGGATGAAGCTTCGGATGTTATCGTTTTATATGTTGATGTGTTGAAATGTGATAAATTTGATAGACATGATCTCTGACAGTTTATCTGCAATGGAAAATTACTTTTGAAGGGTATTTTTTACCTATAAAGGTACTTAGGAATTATTTTTTTCGTATTTGGCCTGGTCTGGTTGTTATTGGGATGGCCCCCTGTCCTTTGTGCAGTACCTGTTATAAATTTGGCTTACTTTCGGACTGTGCAATTAGCGTTTTTATCTTGCAAAATTTACTTGCATTATTTTATGGGTATTTATTAAGTATTATTATTTCTACTCATTATTATTTTAGATAGTAGAGCATAAAAACTGTTAATTATCTACATACTAACATTTGTACGTCCATTAGCAATATCAGTCAAATGCTTCTGAGCAATGCACACTTGGTGCCTAAACCTGCTGATCTTCTTCACAACGGCCTCACACTCCCAGCAAATGTAAAGATTCGCCGTGTCTTTGTAGAAACCCTCCTGAAATATATTTTTTATAAAATTAGATTTTGTCACTAGCAAATTGTCTAGAGAGTAGTAACTGTAGATCCATTACCCTGTAAGCTTCCGTATCGTAGGACAGCAGTAAATATAAGTTGTTCACGCCATCGATAATTCTAAATAATTGAGATAATTTCCGATCTGTGCTCAAGCAAGTGCAACATAACTTTTTTAGTTCATTTTCAGGATAGTCATCCATAATTCCTGTACAAGTTTCCACAAAATAAGGTTTCAGGGCATGTTTTGTTTATTAAACGTGGGTTTTATGTTATGTTTCTCTTATTTTGTTTTTTTTTTTTTTTTTTTTTTTTTTTTTTTTTTTTTTTTTTCCCTAATGGCCTTTTTCCGTTGAGTCAGGCTCAACGCGATTCTGCCAATGTCGACGTAGTGGCGAAGACACGATGGAGATTGCTTGATCGGTTTTACTTTTGCTTATTAGCTCTTGTTGAGATTGGCCGGTTAGTGTAGTGGAAATTATCTAAAACAACACATGATAAAACATACACACGGGATAGACGACACAAGCAAATACAAAACAATACACAGTTAATGACAGTAAAATGTTATAATCTAATATTATATTTAGTTATATATTTCATTAAAAAGTTAATAAAAGGAGAATCAACAAGCATGAGGAGAGATTGGAAGTTAGTAGGACGGGGAATTTCAGGAGGAAGGATATCATAAAGAGAGACAGGATATTTGGGGCAGGAGAAAAAAATGTGGTCGGTAGAACCCTCGTCATAGCCACACTCGCAGAGAGAATGGTCTCTCACTCTAATCTTGTTTAAGAACAGAGGAGTACAGGAATGACCTAGTCGTAAACGAGAGATAGTAGACGTAGTGAACTTGCTACCGTGGCGATATTTTTGGAACCAAGGCTTAGATCGAACATTCGGTTGCAAAGCTGCATAAAAGCGACCACAACTTCTGCTTGACGAATCCCATTCAGCACTCCAAGATTCATACAAATCAACTCTAGCACAAGGGAGGAGGTCAATACAATGGAGTCTATGGTGATCAAGAGAGCCAGACTGAACCGCATCCTTAGCCAAAGAGTCCACACACTCATTGCCCACGATGCCACTATGACTAGGTATCCAAGCAAGGACAACTTCGATTCCTCGAAGCTTGCATTTGAGAAGCATTTCTTTAATAAGTAAAATAATTTGAAATTTATTTTTGGATTTAAATTGGTTAGAAGTGATTGCCTGAAGGCAACTTTTTGAATCAGACAGTATAATGGTTCTGTTTAGGTTATGAGATTCTACATAAGTTATCGCTTCTAATATTGCCACTGACTCACCAGTAAAAACAGTTGATTGGGGAGGGCATTTATAATTTAATAAAATTTTATATTTCGGAATCCAAACCGCACACCCTACACATCCTTCGGTGGATAATTTAGAGGCATCTGTATAAATAGAAAGCCACTGGTGAAAATCTCTGTCCAATATTTCTTCCAAAATTGCATTGGCACACGGTTCGAGTTTATGGATTCCAAGATCAAGAATGACAAGGGGGTTAAAGATAAGGGCTTGGAAATCAAATTTAAAGAGAAGGGAACCTGGTGAACTGAAAATGGGGGAATTGAAATTTTTCAATTTTCTATAACTGGTTACAGATTTAGGGGGGTCTTTGTGAGTCCAATATCCTCCAGCTGCTACTTTTTGGGATAAAATCTCCAGACAGGAAAGCAAAGGGTGAGCGGAATTCTGGGCTAGTTTAAAAATGAATCTGTCAGACAGATATTGTCTTCGTAAATGAAGAGGTGGCTCCGCACACTCGACCTGCATAGCATTTTTAGGGGAGGACTTCATTGCACCTAGCATAATTCTCATACACTTAGCCTGAATAATATTAAACTTATTGAGAAGAGTTTTATTGCATGGTTCCAGGATGGTGCTACCGTAATCTAGATGGCTGCGCACGAGAGCATTATATAGAAGTTTCATGGAGTATGGATGACAACCCCACCATACTCCAGACAGTGATCTCAAAATATTCATGCCTTTCTCACATTTCTCCGTAACGTGATTTATATGTAAAGACCCGGTCATACGGGAGTCCAGAATGAACCCTAAGAACCTAACATTATCATGAACAGGAATTATTTCATCGAGGCAATTTACTATAGGGGAAGGGATAGATCTTTTTCTTGAGAAGACAACCAAACTGCACTTTGGAACAGATAGGTGGAGACCATGATCTTCCAACCAAACATTTAGGTAATAGAGGGCAGAATTCAAACGGGAAGAGGATTCATCAATATGATCGGAGGATACATAGAGAACCAGATCATCAGCATATTGAAGAATTTTGCAAAAAGAAGTTACGGATAGCTCGAGATCAGAGGTATAGATACTGTAGAGGAGAGGACTTAACACCGAACCTTGCGGGAGACCTTTCCAGATCTGTCTTTGAGGAAGAAGGAAGCCTTGAAAACGGATATTTATAAACCTAGACATTAAGAGGTTGGAAATGAAGTTGACAATCCTCACAGGGATGTTCAGCTGGAGCATTTTCTGCCTGAGCACCGGAAGAATGACACTATCATATGCAGAGGAAATGTCTAGGAAAACTCCAACAAGCTCCTGCTTATTTGAGAAGGCGATCCGTATATCCGAGGACAGGATGGATAAACTATCAAGAGTGCCCTTGGATTTGCGAAAACCGAATTGCGTATTTCCAAGTAGGTTCTTACTCTCCAGTAACCATTCTAACCGATTTTTAACCATGTGTTCTAAAATCTTGCATAAGGTACATGATAAAGCAATAGGTCTGTAGGAGGAAGGATTTGAGGGATCTTTGCCTGGTTTCAAAATGGGAATTATGGTTTGGGATTTCCAAGAATCTGGGATTAGGCCATGTTCAAAAATGTTATTGAGAATTATTAGGATAAAGGATTTAGCAAGGGGGTTTAATTTAATGATAAAAGAATAAGGGATTCCGTCAGGGCCCGGGGAAGAGTCCTTAAGGCCGTCCAAAACTATTTTAAATTCAACGTCAGAGAAGGGCTCGCTAAATTCTTCAGAACAATTTGGGAAGGAAGGATGATGATGGACGTTTTCAAAATTCGGGACGTAAGGGGGGGCCAGAATATCAGCAAATGAATTTAACCAGGAAGATGGGTCATTGGAAAAGTTATTTGGTGGTAGAAGAGAACCACGGAATCTTCTGACACTTTTCCAAACATGGGATACAGGTGCTCTAGGAGAGAGGTTTTCACAAAAGTGATACCAACCTACTTTCTTTTTACGTGCCAATAGTTTACGGGCTTGAGCCGCGGTTTTTTGGTAAATTAAAAAATTGGTCGGAGTCATCGACTGGTTGTAATGAAGCTCTGCCACTGCCCTACATCTAACAATTTTAGTGCAATCAGAATCCCACCAAGGAGGAGAAGCTAAAGTTTTTTTACCTGTTCTTTTGCAAGGGATATGGAGATCTGCAGCTTCAATTAAAATATTTACAAATTGAGCATACTGGACCAAAATATTATTAGAAGGTGAGTACTGAAGGGGGAGGATTTTGGAAACAACCTCAGCTGCAAAAAGATCCCAATTTGCATCCTGGAGTTTATATTTGAGAAGAGGTTCAGGGGAAGGAAGAGGGGAGACAGACTGGGGCATAGAGATAATAATAGGGAAATGGTCGCTACCGTATGACTGAGGAAGTGTTTTCCAGGATAGGAGAGAAGATAGGTTCGGAGAACATGCTGTAAGGTCAATAGCAGATTGGGGATTTTGATTGGGATAAACTCTGTGGGTAGGGGAGCCATCATTGATGATGGAGACATCTATATTATCGAAGATATCAATAATATGAACTGAAAAGGGGTCGCAGCGATATGAACCCCAAGAAGTATGATGAGAATTGAAGTCACCAAGGATAACTAAAGGTTGGGGAACAGAGGCACAGATGGTTGCTAAATCAGAGGCGATGTTAGGGTTAGGGTGAGGGATATAGAGTGAAAGGAAATTGATATCCATTACCTTGACAGCAACGGCACCAATATCCCTGGTGTGGGGAGGAAGAGGAATTGGGCTAAAATAATAAGATCTATTAACAAAAATAGCACATCCTGCATAGCCATCGCTACGGTCATCACGCAGACAAGCATATCCCGAAATCCTGAAATTGGATCCAGGGAGAAGCCAAGTCTCCGAAATGCCAGCAACGACAGGAGAGAACTTGCGAAATAAATAAATAAGTTCAGATTTTTTAGGGACTAAACTTCTACAGTTCCATTGCAGGATTTGGGTTGGATCCATCAGTGGATTTAATAAGAGAAACGAGCTTTATTAATTTATCTGCAACGTTGGACGGTAGACATTCATTAAATTTAGATATAAAATTATCTAAAATAGCTATAAAAAGATCTATTAAGTTTTCATCATTAATCTTAGGAAGGAGAGAAGAGGAAAAACGGGAGTTAGAAGAAGCCGAAGGGTGGTCTGAGAGAGCACATCCATTGGGTAAAGAAGAGGGTAAATTTGTAATAATAGCCTGGTGAGCCTGTCGGTCATATCCTTGGGATAAGACAGGTTTGGGACGGGGATTTAAGAACACAGTCTTTCTGTACGAAGAGGTAGAAGGAACAGTGGAGGGGAATAGGGATGGGGAGGAGTTATTTGGGGATTGGGAAGTGTTAGAAGAGGTAACGTCAGCATAAGGACGTCGAACTGATGGAAACTGAGCTGACGCTTCAGAGTACGATAAATTCTTCTCTGACATGAGCATTTTAATAGACTTTTGTCTAGAGTGTTCGGGACACTGTTTGTCAGTTGCTAGGTGGCACCCAGAGCAGAAAAGGCAGGAGAACCTGTCGGAAGTAATGTCACAACTTTCACCTGAGTGATTCTGGCAGCATTTAAAACATCTAGGTTTTGACCGACACTGTGATTTGACATGACCGAAACGACAGCAATTATGGCACTGAATTGTTGGTAGTTGGTAAATTTCCACTGGCAATGCATTAAAACAACAGAATATACGTTGCGGAAGGACCTGACCCTCAAAAGTGACAACCACAGATTGGGTTGGAATCCATTTAGTAGAACCATCGGATGTAGTTTTTCTATTTAGTCGTCTAGCTTTTAATATTTTACCACAGCCCTCCAGGGGTTCAATGGCTTCGGCGAATTCAGTCATTGACCACTCACATGGAACTCCACGGACTAGGCCAAGTCTGGTTACATTATAGGAGGGGATGGAGCCGGTTAAATTACACGAGGCAAGGCATGGATGGGAAACAAAGTTATTGGCAGCTTCAGCGGAAGAGAATTCTACTGAAATTCTATTTCGACCTGCTAATTTGACACCACCATTGACAATATTTTTCACTCCATTTGTTTTTAGAAAATGGCCTACTTTAATAGGACGGATGGTAAGTCCAGCGGAAGGATCGGACTCAATTCGGGATAGATGAACGACGAATGGGCCATAGTCATTGTTGCTGTATGAACGAGCAGACTCCAGGCTAGGATGACTATAAACAGTTTCAATGGATGCAGACGGCAAATCTAAATTGGTTACGTTTTTTTTAGGAGCGTGGATATATCCACTTGATTCCGAGGACGGACGTTTTGCGCCCCGTTCCGGCTGATTTGGAGAGAATAGTAAAGGAGAAGGAGTAACAGGAATGTCAGGAGGTCTACCAGGGGACTCGTCCCCCATGTTGAGATATAGGCCTTTTAGGCCTTAATACATATATAAAACCCACTTACCTTAATTATTACGAACAACCCGACACCAAAACAAACAACAATCTCAGTAAAAACGGTTGAAATGGGCTTAAATGCCAATTTTGACTGAAAAATCTCACTAACACGTGTGTCAACCAACTTCGCTAGCAAGAATCTCCTTATTTTGTTTGTTTATCTCGTATGTTTTTGATAAGTATGCCATATAAATTAAATGACAATTGACAAATACAGGTAACTTTTAAATTGGGTTTCACGGCTATAGGTCCTTGTTTTTTGAGACTTATACCCAGAGCCGTGAAACACAATATAAAAAAACTAATTAATTTCATTTTAGTCTATGACAAAGAACTGGAGCCATGGTGACTGAATTCGCCAATTTTATTGTTTCTATTGTGTAATAGACGTAAATAAACATAAAATGAGCTGTTTATAAAATAAAAATTGTCTCATAATTAATAATATTAATGAAGGACTTAAGTAAAAAACTCGATAGACCGCTAAATTGCTTATAACGAAGATGAATATCAACGTCAATGTGTACGAGGTACCCCTTGTGAGTGCGGTTATCATGCAACAACAACAGCAGCAGCAGCAGCCAATGCCAGAGCCTCAGAATCAGCTCGTAGAGCTGGTGAACCCTCCCGAACCCCCACGACCCCCTCCGGATGAGCGAAAACCCAAAGTCGAGAAAATAGAGAAGAAAAAGAAGGAGGCTATCGACGGCCAAGCTCGCGAAATTATTTTTAAGGTAATCAAGTTCTTTGAAAGCGAAAAACAGCACAAAGGTTACGCTTTCCCGGTTGAGAACGTTGTCAAACGAGCCTGCGCGGCCACAGGGTTGTCGGAAAGTACAATAAAACGCATAAAAAGGGATGGTTTGAGGGCTGAAGCTACCCAGACAAAAATGGCTGGACCAAAGAAAAAACGAGTAAGAAAAACGAAAGTGCAGCTAGATTACTTCCAGTTGTGCGCTCTGAGGGGCATAGTGAACAGTTATTCAATGCGAAAAGAGGTACCGACGTTAGGCAAAATTTTAGCGGCAGCGAAACTGGAGTTAAATTATCAGGGCGGGAAAGAATCGTTAAGACTAATATTGTTAAATAAACTTGGTATTAAGTTTAAGAAGTGTGAGAAGAAGACCAAGAAGCCCCCGGAAGTGGCTCCGAACCCGCCACCTCCACAGCAGATGCCTAATCTAATGCCTCACCCACAAATGCAGCAGATGCAAAAGCCAATAGACAATCAGTGTGTGTATACCAATATGATGCCTCATGTGCCCCCAGTATCATATTGATTATGGACACTCGGGAATACTAGAAGGGCTTGTATTAGGGTACAGTGGACCCGCGGTAATCTGACAATCGTTTTGCAGGGCAGTGTCAAACTATCGAATTTGTCGGACTATACAGTATTGCCTAAGACCCCCTATAGTCTGGATTTTTTTACAAAAGAGTACATTGTTTCAAAGGTGGTAGGCTTCGGCCGTGGCTAGTCACCACCCACTGAACAAAACCATGTCGCCAAGCGGCCTAGCCGTGTTCCGGCATGATGTTCGGTGTTGCGGTTGCGTTTCATGGATGGCGGGTCAGATCAGTTGCACTGCATGTGCCTAGTGAATGTAGCGTCTCTATCTACTCCCGCCTTCCTACCTAGGCAAGTATGCTCCATCGTAGATCTCATCGTCACTTACCATCAGGTGAGGTCGAGATCAAATACTTGCCTATAATGTAATAATAAAAAAAAAAAAATTGTAATCCAACAAATTACAGATCCAACGATAAGATTCTATATGTTATACTCTCAAGTACTAATCATACTTCATTATGTATGTCGAATTGTAATTGCATGTATGTCGAAAACAAAACAATACCTACGCGTCGAGTAAAATAGTGGTGGCACGTACAAGTTGTAACCTATTCAATCATGCATTATCTACATTAGTGAAGATTGACAAAAAACTATTCAATAATAGACATGTCGGATTACCGGGAGTCCACTGTATTTATATAAGATGATATGATTGCCACAATCTGTAGTGACTTTGCTTTCTGACCGAGGGTCTGGGTTGAAATCCTAGAAGGGTCAGACTTTGGATGTTTGTACCTGATTACTGCATAGGTGCTATGAGACCGATAGAATGCCGAATGCTGACTGCTCTCTTGTGGCTGGGCCCTAAGAGTCTATAAATTGTACACCGGAAATAATTTTGTACAGATAGTACCTGTAAAATATTTCTTATCAACATGAATAACTTTTATACACTTGATGAATGATTTTATGAATTGAAATTTTAGATATTAATAGGTTGGTATTTTCTTGTGATATATCTGTATCAATAGTACAGTGGGTCGTAGGCTCGTATTGGTAGCAACAGGCTTAGATTGACAGCCTGATTAGCACAGTTGAGGGACCCTGCTTTCTGTGCTGGGGGTCCCGGGTTCGAATCATGGTATGAACAAACTGTGAGGAGCAAGAATGTTTGTACCAAAGTTATGCATGTTTTATATCTATATAAGTAATTTATACTGGGTTCGCCCCCCCCCCCCCCCGCCCGCCCCCTACCCGTAATACAAACAATGCTTAGTGTGGGACCGTATAGTTGGGTTTTTGTCTGGCGATATTTATTTATTATATTAGATCAATTCCCGTGTCACCCCTCTAGTTTTTTTTTGTCTCTAATGATTATACATTATTAATATCTTCAGGTGTGGAACACTTGCCATCAAGTATGGCTTGAATCCCCTACCCCTTGATTGAGAGGGGGATGTAATCCAATTACTAACTTTATATAATGCCGTAGGCAGGAGGAGTTTTGGGGGTTCAAACCGGGGAGGGTTTCCCAGAGACGCCTTAGACATCCCATTCTTTTACACATAGGTACTTACTTTGACCCCCCCCAAGTGAATTCTTGGCTATGGCCTCGACTTTATACTATTTATACAGTTATATCACAAGAAAATTCATAATGCAGTTTGTATAGTACATTATTCATTATATTAATGATAATTTTAATGTAGTTGTAAAATGAAAATTGTAATAATTATAAGGCTGAGTATTGCAGTATAATGTATTTTTATTAGAATAAAACTATTGGATTAAGTTTTCTTTTTATATCTTTTATTTACACGTACATTTTGATCGCATTGTAATCGGTTAGCTTTTGCCAACGCGCTACCATCGATTTAGTTCTGCAACTGACTCAAATGGTCATAGCAAGTAGAATCATAGGTGTAGCTTCGTAATAGCTAAATAATTTCCCCTGGTTAGCGCAGTTGGTAGTGACCCTGCTTACTGTGCCGGGGATGGAGGAGACGCCTGGGTTCAAATCCTGGTAGCGACAAACTTTGTGTGATGAGCTCGTATGTTTGTACCCGAGTCATGGATGTTAAATATCTATATAAGTAATATATACTGGGTAACCCTGGTCATAGACAGATCACAAGTCTTCTGGATGCTGATCATAGTCAGATCACAAGTAGTCCACACCCATGTCGTAGATAGATCACAAGAATCTTCCGGACCCTAGTCATAGACAGATCACAAGTCTTTCGGTCCCTGGTCATAGACAGATCACAAGTCTTCCGGTCCCTGGTCATAGACAGATCACAAGTCTTCCGGTCCCTGGTCAAAAACACACACAAGTCTTCCGGTCTCTGGTCATAAACAGATCACAAGTCTCCCAGTCCCTGGTCATAGACAGATCACAGGTCTTCCGGAGCCTAGTCATAGACAGATCACAGGTCTTCCGGAGCCTGGTCATAGACAAATCCTCTGCACCATAGGTGAGGATAGAGCGAATGCAGAGTCTTAGCTGGCCAGTTCTATATTCATGATGTTCTTATGCTGCGTCTTCTGATGCGTGTTCATGGCGGTCTGCTGCGCGAACATCGCGGGACAGTACTTGCACTTGTATGGCCGCTCGCCGGTGTGGGTGCGGCGGTGGTTCGCTAGGATCCTGTTGGTCTGGCAACAGAATAAAATAATATATACACAATCAGGACGGTACTAGCGTGGACACAGTAGTGTACACTTGCGCAGTAGTTTACACTTGCTCAGTAGTATACACTTGCTCAGTAGTGCACACTTGCTCAGTAGTATACACTTGCTCAGTAGTGCACACTTGCTCAGTAGTGTACACTTGCGCAGTAGTTTACACTTGCTCAGTAGTATACACTTGCGCAGTAGTGTACACTTGCTCAGTAGTGTACACTTGCGCAGTAGTTTACACTTGCTCAGTAGTGTACACTTGCGCAGTAGTTTACACTTGCACAGTAGTGTACACTTGCACAGTAGTGTACACTTGCACAGTAGTGTACACTTGCACAGTAGTGTACACTTGCACAGTAGTGTACACTTGCACAGTAGTGTACACTTGCACAGTAGTGTACACTTGCTCAGTAGTTTACACTTGCACAGTAGTGTACACTTGCGCAGTAGTGTACACTTGCGCAGTAGTTTACACTTGCTCAGTAGTGTACACTTGCACAGTAGTGTACACTTGCGCAGTAGTTTACACTTGCTCAGTAGTGTACACTTGCACAGTAGTGTACACTTGCTCAGTAGTTTACACTTGCACAGTAGTGTACACTTGCGCAGTAGTTTACACTTGCTCAGTAGTGTACACTTGCACAGTAGTGTACACTTGCACAGAAGTGTACACTTACACGGTAGTTTACACATACACAGTAGCCTATACTTACACGGTTGTGTACACTTATAAAGTTGTATATACTTACACTGAACCCCCGTCCGCACAAGTCGCAAATCTTGTCTTTCGGTAGCGGCACCTTTTGATGCACATGTTGTGTGTGCTTACGTAACGCGTATCCCGTCACGAAGAACTAAAGAGAGAGAGAGACATAGAAACATTTACTAGGTAAATAAAAAACACGAGACACATATAAGAGTAGTTTGGTTATGAGGTGATACTTTTTTTGTAAAAAGAAAAAGAATTTCGCGCCATGATGCTTTAACAGAGGGGGGCAGGTTCTTTCTGTCTCATCCTGTGACGTCTTATCCTGTATATTATTTCTCAATTCAATCGATTCATATTCTCTTCTCAAGTCATAAGAATAAAAGCATCGCAAATGGTAGACCTACGCCTACTCACGGGACGAATTAAGAGTTCCACTTATATTATAAATGTGAAAGTTTGGATGGATGGATGAATGTTTCTTACTCAATCACGCCAGAACGGCTGATCGGATCAGGATGAAATTTGGCACAAAAATAGATTATAGTCTGGAATAGCATATAGGCTACTTCTTATCCCGGTAAAACGTATGGTTCCCGTGGGACAATTTGTTTAAATGTTTTATACTTTTTAATAGCGGGTAACACCGCGGGGCGCAGATAGAATAAAATAATTGGCGTTGGTTGTGAAAAAAAAGAAGAAAAAAATCTATAGGATGAGATGAGACGTCATAAATTGAAAACGGAACAGCCCCCAGCAGGCTGTGGCCAGATGCGTGATCTTACCTTATTACACGACGCGCAGAAATATTTCGTGCTCTTCACGTGAACTAGCTTGTAATGGTTGTTCATATAATTGGTTCTCGTGAATATTTTGCCGCATTCCGGACATGGCACCCTGAAACAAAACCACAACATGGCTGACAGGAGGGCAACGCGCGTTGTCGCGGCAAAGCTTCGAACCAGCTTTTTTTGGCGGGAAACTGAAAAGTCATGGCGTCAGCTATGATTTAATTTCTAAAACTAGTGTTCCTGCGAGTTGTAGTGAGTGATATAAGTGGAATATCAACCATTATGGGTTCGGTAAAGTGCACGAGTGTAGGTAATCAAAACAGGGTGACGAAACTTGGCTTTTCAGTTTCTCACAAAAAATCCATAAAAGATATTTCAATAAAGTATCCTTCACTATACTGATTGAGGAATGGGGGGGGGGGGTATTTTATTTGGGCCTAGCCTTTGGGCCTGTGCATATGCTTGAAAACTAAAATAATTTATATTACTTGACACTGGCAAAATACCTTCGGAGATGCCAAATTAAAAAAAAAAACTTCGAAGCTGGGCCCGGACAAGTCGTTCAAAGGGTAACCCATTCATCGGGATTCCCTATTTTTTTCTTAATAAACTAACGACTGGCTTAATGACGTGGCTCTACGGGTAGTGGTTAATGCTCACCTGAGCACCTTCTTCGGGGTATGTCTGGTGGACTGCCTCAGGTGCTTCTTGTACTGGTCGACGCTGGGGAACTGCTTGTCGCACTCCACGCAGTACGCCAGCTCCTTGCGGGTGTCGCACGAGCGCAGCAGGTGGGGGTGGTACATGCGGGTGTGCGTCTCCAGCACGTGGAAGGACGAGTAGCGGCGCTTGCACTCCCCGCACCAGGGGGGGAGGTGGTTGCGTCTGGACGAGCGTAACGGGGCTCTCAACGTCATTCAGATCAGAACACTTTTTAGTCATGTAAACCAGGGTTCTGTAAACTCTGTTGCCTAAGGACCAGATGATTGCGCAAGGGCAATAAATGTATGTAAGCAGTGGATAGCCAAGTTGGTAGAACGCTTGCCTCGGTAACGAGGATTGCAGGTTCAAACCCCGGCTCGCACAGCTGGGATTTTTCAAGTGCGAATCTCATTTTCAACCATGATTATCACTTGCTAAAACGGTGAAGGAAAACATCGCGAGGAAACCTGCATGTCTGAGAGAACCCCTCTAAAGATGTGTGAAATCCGCCAATCCGCACTGGGCGAGCGTGGTGGACTGTGGCCAAATCCCGCTCGCATTGCGGGGAGGCCCGTGCCCAGCAGTGGGACATTAAAAAAAGGGCTGGAAATATTATTATAATAAATCTATGGTCGAGATTTGTTCTTCTTTTTTTATTTTTTTTATTACATTATAGGCAAGTATTTGATCTCGATCTCACCTGATGGTAAGTGACGATGAGATCTACGATGGAGCATACTTGCCTAGGTAGGAAGGCGGCAGTAGATCGAGACGCTACATTCACTAGGCACATGCAGCGCAGCTGATCTGACCCGCCATCCATGAATGGCAACACCGAACATCATGCCGGAACACGGCTAGGCCGCTTGGCGACATGGCTTTGTTCAGTGGGTGGTGACTAGCCACGGCCGAAGCCTACCACCAGTAGAGTTGTCACCTGGTTGGCACCACCCAGGGTCACGTGTAGGGTATCTCGAGGGTACTTAATTCTCCTACGGACGAAGGTGACTCGACCCCAAAATATTCTTATATTGACACAACCACAAATTACATCAAGAACTTCCAGAATCCATATAAAGTATACGGTTGGCTTACGAGTAATCTCGCACTTGACATACTGAATAGCACTGCAGGCCACACACTCCCACCACTGCTACTCCTGTAAGCCAGGATCTACAGTGGTGTCCCATGATGACACCGAGGTGTGACCCTCGGCGAGTCCCGGGATAAAGTTAATTGTCTTGGAACCCGCACGAAATTAATCGAAAGATAAAAATAGGAGGAGTCGGAAGAAAATTATCCACTTCCCTCCATTGCAAAGCGGGAGACAAAAAAGATCTGGTAGACAACTACAGTTCTATGTGTGAATGAGACGCATAATGGAGTTACCTGATGTGATTCTCCAGTGTCTGTTTCTTCCTCACGCGCCGGCCGCAATAATCGCACACAAACCGGCCGTGTATCTCGTTATAATGGTTGGCAAACTCTCGGAGCGAACTGCAACGTATGTAATGATACCTTTAGATCGGCCTTAGTCCATGAAAGTGATACTGGGATAGCCTTTCGAACGGGTTTTATGGGGGTTTGCGTTTAACTTACCCAATGTAATAGGAAAGCCCTTTCAAAAGCTAAGGCAAGTGAATGAATATTCAAATCTGACAGCAGTTGAGTCGTTCAAAAACCCAAATAAAACACATACATAGGCTCTCCATTTTTTGCAACCTGTATACACGTGTTGCTGTTTTTTTTTTGACTTGCTGCTTAAGTCTGGCTAGCCGTTCCTACATTGATCTCACACACCCATAACAATGTACTGCTCAAAAATGTAACGAATCTTTTTAAAAAGAGCAACCATGGAGTTTCTTGCCCATTCTTCTCCATAGGAACGGCATAAACACTATTCAGAACAGCCCCCCCCCTTCAGTGCGAGGAGCATTCGGTTAATAATCCACCACGCTGGCCCAGTGCGAAAAGAAAAATAAAATCAACTCACCAAAAATTTCCTTCACACACATTACAGCTAAACACCTTGCTGTGAAACTTCTTCAAGTGCTTAGTCATCTCCCTGCTCGATCTGCAGATATCCAAGCATAGCGAACATCTCATCATGGCTGTGTGCTCCTCGCTCCAGTGAGCCACCAGATCCGCTTCAGTTTGTAAGACACTTGTACATGACTGACAGACATATGGCGGTGGGGACTGTAATAAAAATACTTTTAGTATTTTTAGGGGTAAGACATACAATGCTGGACACAGGCCTACCTGTAAAACGTTCACTGCTGGACACAGGCCTCCCCGTAAGACTACCCACTACTGGACACAGGCCTTCCCGTAAAACGTCTACTGCTGGACACAGGCTGGCCCAAAAGACGTCCACTGCTGGACACAGGCCTCCCAATAATACGTCTACTGCTGGACATAGCCTTCCCCGTAAGACGTCCACTGCTGGACACAGGCCTCCTCGAAAGACGCCCACTGCTGGCCATAGGCCTCCTCATTAGACGCACACTGCTCAGGCCACCCCGTAAGGCCTCCACTGCTGGACACAGGCCTCCCTGTAAGAAGTCCGCTGCTAGACACAGGTCCAGGCAGGCAGGATTAACACTACCATGTTATAGTCTCATTATATGTGTGGATATGACGTCCTAGGCCCCAGGTCATAGATATATGACAGTGAAATAGCCATTAAAGCAAGGACATAGCGGGGTATACTTACATTGTTATGATTAAATGTGTAGTGCCTCAACACATCTATTCGCCTCAAATAACGAACTCCACATTCTCTACATTTGTGCCTCATTTTGTTGGAAGCCTTTTTGTTCCTCTCTCTCTTATCAATGATATCTTCTATCTCCTTTTCACTCAAGCATACCTTCTTAAAATACTGATTGGTGTCCGTACAGTCTATGTTTTGATCTTTATGTACTGTCATATATTCTGCTAAGGATGCATAGGATGATTTAATTTTTTTTAATTCTTTATCTGCTTTTATAGTACATTTATAGTCTGTGTCACAGTATGCTGTGTCTATGGTATCGATGTAATCGGCTTCTTCTTTTATACTGTCTATGCTTTCTTCTTTAGGGCTAATATGGAGAGCTTGGTTCTCTATATAGTTTTGTTCTCTAGGTGCTAATGGAGGTATATCAATGTGATTTCTCTGCTCTTCATAATTTATTTTGAGATCATATTCTTTTAATGTGTTGGTTTTCAGTGTTGATAGCGTATTTGGTAGATTCTGTAGGTTTCAATTATGTTTATTGGCAACAATATTTGGCTCATTATACAGAATGACTCAGAAAGAGAGACTATACCATGCTTTAAATGTATGCTTATTTAGTTGAATTTATAAACACTATGTGAAGTCAGAATTGCGATGAATCAATTTGAAAAAAGACCAAAAGCACAGTTGTGAGATTTGGCTAAATAAAGGTTTTTTTATAAATTGACGTATTCAAATTCTGACTTCATAGTATTTACAATTGTGCTAAAGTAGCCACGGATCAAGAATACCTTTTAATAAAATATTCTCTCTCTCTCTCTAATGTCTTCAGTGAACTAGAGGTAGGTTTTGATTTCCCCAAAAATAAGATATTACATTATTTCATGATCATCTGTGTGTTTCATTTAGTTTACAGTCCACACGCATTCGCTTCAGGGCACAGGGCTAGTAGTATTATAAATCAATTGTTCTATATTTAATGTAAAGTAAACTATACCTCACGGCACAATACATGGAGGTATCCAACGAGAACATACTGTGCGTTCTGTATGCGTTGCTGGAACGATTGCAATTTGTGCAATATTGCCTTGCATTCCCAACATAGGAGAATGTCTCTTGTGCTCTGAAAACAATTTTAAACATATTTAAAAATATATTGATATTTTATTTTTATGCAAATACTGCACATTTGAATAGTTACGATAACACTAATTTAACGGATTTTATCGCGTTTATATTATGTTCTTTACGTTCCCGACTTTTCGGCTGCTTTACAGCAAACGTGGTCACGGGACGACTGAGGTGGTTGACGTCCTAGTGTCATAGTTTGATCTGGGGTACCGACAACTAAATATGAGGTAACATAAAAAACATAATATAAACACGATAAAATCCATAAAATTAGTTTTATTGTAATATTTAAAAATACTTTTTAGATTTGATTAGTATGCAGAGATGCACTCATAAATCCATATTTTGACAAGTTTTAAGCAACAATGTTGAAGGCGAGCCTATTGCCATTCGCTATGTGGTCTCAATTTCATGATAACACTTGAACAACTCGGGAATCGAACCAGCTCCACTAAGTTATAATTGCGAACATTAGATATATAGACTTCTGAGTTTTAACTTACGTTCATATTAAGTTTTAGATCGCCAATAAGATCTAAGAAGAGTGAACTGGATGGGCCGAATATGCGGCTGACTTTGCGGTCAGAACTGAGGCAGCCTTGGCACAATGTATATTTAAGATCTTGCTCGATCTTCACGACATCCATTTTCACGTAAAATATAATTATTGTTCAGCTTTACTATTCTAATTTAAATAATTCTTTAAAGCTCCATCGACTCCGTTCAATGAAATCAAACGTAGTGATTTTTTTCTCATGCATAAATATAAATAAAATAATAATCCAATCCTCATGTACACAGAACGGACGAACGGATAATCTTATTTTTGACAGTTTTGATTAATGGTCGCCAGGAAAAAAAATATTTTATAATTTTGTTTTATGGCAAGGAGAACAAAGAGGAATATAAGGAAGCGGAACTTGGCCAACGCGGATTTGCATACATTAAGGTCAAACGTTCGTTCCGTCCGTTCTTGGCGGAGTACTTGGTAGGTTTAAGACGTGCTAGTTGGGTATCAGGTTTTCTTCTTTGTTTACGTGGCCAATTACTTGGCTCAGAGAACTATCTCACCATTTTAATCCAGACATTAGGTTGTAAAACTCAGTCTGTCTGTGGAATATATTAGCTGCTACAACCAAGTTACAACCATGCTACAACCAAATAACCAATATGCCAGACTGAACAAGGAAGTTTTTATTATGGCCAATTAGTTAAACGAATGTTAGCATGGTCATTAATTTTCATAAATCAATGACACTGGTATAATAATTAGATTTATTATGAGAGCAATAATTAGATTAATGATGTGACCGACAATGTCTATGGATGCGTGCGATAATTTTCGAGCAATGCCATCTATTGCTGAGTAGCTGTAAAATTCAGTAGCGCTTTCAGTCATTCATTCAATTGTCTATGGATTCTTGAATTCTGCTCGTTCTTGGGGTAGCTTTTTTCTATAACCTTTTCATTCATTCATTCATTGAAATCATGGACGAAGCTGCTCTGCTTCGCATATTCATGAAAAAATCAGCGGGTGCTCGCTATGTTGTTCAGCTAACAGAAATAGTATTATTCAAATTTTTACAACGTATTGAGGACAACAGTATAATGTGAAAATAACGCACTATAATTGGTTTCGTTTGGTTTCGCATACTAAAATTGGCTTCGTTTGTGAATCGCAAGGTTTTTTTCGTGTTTTAGGAATTGAATCTGCATTGTGTTGTTCTTTTCAATATTGGTTGTCTATCGTTATTGGTTTTGTTTTGTTGTAGATAATATGTACATAATGTGTGCTACAGGTTGTAGTAACAAGTCCGACCAATATTTGCTTTTCAATAAGATAAGAGTGAACTTCTAAAAAGTATCAGGTCAAAATGAACGCATCGTCAAAATGTCGTCTTTTCCAAATCAGCTAAACGATAAAAGCCTTCATGGTGCTTCGATATCGCTTGTCTGCTATTGAAATCGGTACTTGTCTGTTGCGTTAGCGTCTTTTAAGTGCTAAGTCAACTTTGAGGATCAAAGTGTCATTTTGTAATTATTTCGTGACCATTGCAAATAATTTTCTATAGCATCGGGTGCTTCAATAAACGTTGTTCTTCGGGAGAATCGTGTTGAGGCTAACTCAATGGAAATAGGCCATTGGGGAAAAAATATAAAGTCAGTCTTGTGTAGAACTACTATAAACTTGAAAGTCTACCATAACATCTTGGAATTTATTGTCATCTGTTGTTCTGGCCTAAATCTGTGCCATGGTTATAAGTATGTATGTAAGTAAAAATTGTTTGGCTAACATGAAAATTGTATGATAGAGATACTATCTTACAGTATAAAGGAATAACTGAAATATTACAGTAATATTCATTGATATTATGCATTTGGTCTCATTTGTATCCGTATATAACCAACCCGGATATAACGGTATCCAGTTTGTTAAAAATTGCTTGTTGGGTGATATCTTAAGGCAATTATTATGACTGTCTTGGGAGCCTTTGTTTCAAGTCTGTTTTTTTTTTGTTTGTAGGTAGAATTAAAATTTTGTTTTTGGAGTTGCTGGTTGTAAGGCTTGGGTTGTGCCATTGAGGCTCCTGAACATTAAAAAAGTATTTAGGTTGGCAAATTCCACATTGTCACGGAGCATGAGTTAGTCTAAAAAAGACTATTAGTTGTTCTGATTTATTAGATGTAACATTAATCAACAAGAATGTAAATAAGTACATCCAAAATCTTGTACGCATGAAATGCTGGCTATCTTTTCCTGTTCTATTATCATGATAATTTTTTGAGCAGGGAAAGAGCCTGGCCTCTCACTTATAATAATAACATACAAACACAACAACTGTTTGGTCCCAAACCCATGGCGGAAATTAACCTAGTGTAAGATGATGTGAATAAAACGAGATTGAAGTTCAAGCTTGTTATAAATAAAAGTTCAATCAAACGCATGTAATTCCAAACCAAAGCGGGAAGCCAACTGCTAATTATAGAATCTCCTAGAACCTTTTATGATGTGTTGCCAACACCTAGGATGATGATACAGAAATTAAATATGTAATTAGGTGTGCAATAATTATTAAATTTAAACATTATAAGATTATTATTTATTAATTCAATAAATTATATACAATGGTTATGTACAAGGAACTAAAAAATACTTATTACTAATTTAAACTGGCAAATGTCATATAAAACTTAATGCTATGCATAGCTAAGTGAATTATTTTATTTTATATGAATAACAGTTTAACAAGATTAACCCTTTAATCGTCTACCTTTTTTTAACGTTGTAGCATTATGCATTTTTTAAATTAAGATTCAACGGCATGAAATAAAAAAGTGTTAAGAATGATAAATGTTTACTTCTTCATTTAATTATAAGTCAGTCTCATAAAATTATGAGTGTTTTGGGTATCATCTAGGCGTACAATTTTAATTTATTATAGCTTATCCTAATGTCAGGTTAGATTACGTTGACAAATTTAATCTTCTTCGTCATTGTCGGGTTCTTGTTAACGATCAGTCACTGTTTCAGAAATGGGCAGGTTCAAACAGAAACTCACTCTGCTCTTGTTACGGGTGTGGTGTTCCCTGAATCTTCTAAAATCCTTGTTCTAGGCTTCTGATGCCTCTGCAGAAAGACTCCCGATTGGTACAATTGCGTTGGAAGCAACGATATCATCTCCATGGAGACGGACTTTGTGTACTGTTAATGATATATAGTACCAGTTATATAACGCCACGTATCGCTCAGCAGTCTTGCATGCGTAGTACCTGAATTATTCTATTAAAACATGTTCCCCAGATGTTATTGCTTGCAAAATGACAGCAAATCTGCGGCACAGTTCTTCATCCAGTCCTGTGATTGTAGCAGTTTTTGCTGGAAATTCAAAGAATCTTCCGCTGTGTTGCCATCCTTGGTAGTAAGTACCATGACCCTGCTTCACAACATCAATCGGTAGGCCAAGTTCTGTTTTGAAGCGGTCTTGGATAATGTTCGTCCTTGCGTCCCTTGCATCTTGGTCAGCTGTTCCTTTAACAGCCAATTCCTTGATGTCCAATCTGTATGATATGTGTAAAAGGCATTCCATCATATTAATACGCGCATGTAGTGAAGAAATCCCATACTCCATCATGTCAGCTCTGATGTCGCTTTTTTACCACTTGAGTAGGCGTAATATTTTTTATTCACGTAGACCATTATGTACAGTACTTATGAATCGTCAAAAGTTACAAAATATGATGCTACTGCTTTACCACCCGTTCGGAATGCCGTTCCTATGGAGAAGAACAGGCGAGAAACTCCATGGTTGCTCTTTTTCAAAATCATCAGTCCGTTAAGTCGTGGTTGCCGACTGTGGTGACCCCAGGATATCATTGTGTTACTGAGTCCTTCTCGTTTTGTTGATTCTCTCAAAGTCATATACTGCCATTTTGATAATTAGAGAGATCAGTAAACCAAGTGCCCTTGTGGGTGGGTGTCTCCTTGCCAGCCGGTTTTTTAATCAAATCTTGGAATCTGTTAACTGATTCTGAATTCTTCATCATATATTCTATGACAGAAGAAATATTGTCTTGTTCATCTCCCTTCAACTCGGATAGACCTTCATATATACAAGCTCACTGCAATCACTGTCCAAATTATTACTCAGTCTTTTCTTTTGCTTTGGGCCCAAGTCTTCAAAAGGTTTTCCGACTGATTTTCTTTTCGGCATAGTACCAACAGATGATGTTGATGGTTCTTAATAAAATACTTTGGGTCTCAGCATCACCACCAAACATCACTGTGAGAACCTCTCCAGTGCTGCCCAGTAAAGCTGCCACCCGATGCCATATGTCATCAGTAGGAAAGTACTCTGGTGGACCGCCCTTACAGCTTTCCAATGACAAATTAATATTTTCTTTGAAATGGATTTCTTATATTTACGCGAATAACATAAAATAAACGCGATAAAATAAGGAAACATTCGTTTCATTTCTTTGATTTACGTTGATATTTTCCATCCTTATTGGAGTATTGCGCTTAAGTGAGTTGGAGGCGCTGCGGTGAAGGAAGGACGTACCTGGGACGGACCTGGACGGTCGCTGGGTTGGTCTCTTGGTTGCCGCAAGCTCAGGATCTCACAAAATCACATGCACACACATTTATTTTAGGTTTATTAGTTGCGGGGCGCGATTAGAGAGTTTTCACATATTTTTTAGTTGAGTTTCAGCAATTTTGCTTGCTGTTGCGGTACGACGCGGGAACGGACTTGGAGCGGAGTGAATGAGAGAGGAGGAGAGAGCGAGAGCGAGTGAGTAGTGCGTTTAGTTTGAATGCGTGAGTGTACGATTATACATTATGCCAATATATATATTGTGTAATTAAATAAATAATATTATTATATATTTGGGCGCAGCCATGAGTTCTTCTTTATGTTTTCCCACTTAAGACGTAGTTGTTGTGGTGTGTCACGGTATACCATTGCTATGGTGGTGTTGAAGGTATCGGCAATTTTGATCTATTCTTCAGATTTCATCCCAACTACGAGAAGTACTTGGAGAAGTACTATCAATATCTAAAGAGTTAAGTTAATATTACTTAGTTAATGATATTATGCACCGTATTAAATTAAAAAAGTGAAATATCCTTAAGGAGGACGCGTGACGAGGAAGGAGGCTGCTGCTGTTCCGTCTTCAACGGCTGCATCTGCTGCTCTTCCGATGGTACTGCTCCCTTGCTGCGCTTCCGCATGTACAGCCGGACGCTGACTCTAACTCCAGTTATTGTCACACATAAATTGTTGTCGACCACCAGCTGGGTTGTGACGCTATGAGAGCTGATTCCTCTGCCATTTCTGTCTCTGGCCGTTTTTACAATGGTATTAAGGTCGTCAAGAGGAAGTTCCTTCAATCTAATGTTCATTTCGGGGTTCTCCGGTGTATTATATGTTTGAGGTAGTGGGATGCTTTTTTTAATATTGACTGTTTTTTTTAAGTGTTCGTAATGTTTTTCCAGCTGTCCCTATTACGCACTTGTTGCTTGTCTAGTGCTACTCTGCTGCTGCGCTGATGTTGCACGTCGTCTCCTCCTCTGCTTTCTTGAAAACAGCAATCCAACTATTATCTTGTATTTGTCGTATAATACTGCTGTGGTGGTCCGCTGTGGCATAAGTACAGTTGTGTGGCTCTTCGTGTTGTATTAGTTGTGCTATGCAATCTTCAGATCTTCGTAGCGGCCGCGATTTCACATGCTTGCATATCACCTCCACTCTCGTGACGTACACGCAGGGCTCGTGAGGGTACGCGAACTCGTTGCTACACAGGAGAAGGTAAGGATGTTTGGGAATAAGGACGGTGTTGTTGGTATTCGGGATCGAATAAAGGTGTAGGAGACTGCACGGATGGTTAGTTACTAGTGTTCGATTTGTGCTGTACGCTTTTACGATTATCGACTTATCAATTCTCTAACCTCATAGCATCTTCTTCGTCTAAATTTCCTGTGATAGCCTTTACAATTGACCCTAATCCTAGGTATATATATACAAGGGTGGATTGATAAGTTTCCGGCCTGACTAAGAAAAACAAGGTTATTTAATTATTATTTTTTTTATTTCTCATCATAATCTCCTCCAAGGCTGATACATTTCTCATAGCGGTGTTCCAGTCTATTAATGCCATCTCTATAGACTGATTCGTCAAGCTCCTCAAAATAACCATTTACAGCTTCGATTACTTCTTCATTGTCCGCAAATATCTTACCGCCAAGCCATTTTTTGAGGTTAGGGAACAGAAAATAGTCACTCGGGGCTAGGTCTGGAGAGTAAGGAGGGTGCGGCATCAATTCAAACTTTAGATCGTTGATTTTAGCCGTCGCAACGATTGACGTGTGTGCTGGTGCGTTATCGTGATGAAACAAGATTTTTTTCTTCGCCAGATGAGGTCGTTTAATTTTCAACTCGTGGCTCAAACGTTGCAGTAAGTCTGCGTAGTATTGACCAGTGATAGTTTTACCCTTTTCAAGGTAATCAATGTATATAATACCTCTTGCATCCCAAAAAACAGTAGCTATAACCTTGTTCGCCGAAAAAATTGTTTTTACCTTCTTTGGAGTTGGTTCCCCTGGTCCAATCCACTGTTTAGACTGTTCTTTGGTTTCAGGAGTGTAGTGGTGGACCCAAGTTTCGTCAACGGTTACGAATCGACGCAAAAATTCGCTTGGATTACGCTTATACAATGACAATTTTGCGGTAGAAATGTTTTTTCGAATCAATTTTTGGTCGACTGTTAGCAAACGCGGCACCCATCTTGCACAGAGCTTTTCCATATGCAAATGTTGGTGCAAAATATATTGCACACGTTCATATGACATCTTACAGGTCTCAGCTATCTCACGCACTTTCAATCTGCGGTCTCCCAGCACTATTTGATGAATTTTTTCGATCATATCTGGAGTTGTGACCTCAACGGGGCGTCCTGAGCGAGGCTCATCAGAGGTGCTCACACGACCCTTTTTAAACTCGGAAACCCACTGCTTAACGGTTGAATATGACGGGGAGGATGTCCCCAGTGTTGAGTCCATCTCTTCTTTAATTTCCTTCGGCGTTAACCCCTTCAAATAAAAGTATTTGATGACAGCACGATTTTCCTGCTTTTCCATTTTTACGAAAACCACAGAAGCGTCTTGTTCAGCGTGCTCTCAAACCTACACTAGCAAGGCGATCGGGCTGAAACTATAGCTACAAGCTATCCAAGGATGGTACTATAGAATGTCACCTTAAGGTAGGCCTAGTGGCGCCATCTCTTGGTCAGGCCGGAAACTTATCAATCCATCCTCGTATAATTATAGATGTTTCATACTACCTTGGGTAGAAGAGCTGCCCGGTGGTGAAGTAACCGATGAATAGGCAAGGGGCAGCGGTGGCGGGCTGATGGATCCACTCCTTGCCAGCTTCGGCTCATCAATACCCGCCTGATAAAACGAGATATGATTATTTGTTGCATCTGTGTGTAGAGTGTATTTGAATGGTACAACAATAATTTTATAATACCTAGGTGTATTGTGTTAGTACAACCATACTACATAGTATATTTTGTTCAATATATTGTGTATTATTAAGAATATTTCTTATTCTTATGATAATTATATGACTAGAAATCATGCAAAGCAAAATAGCAGACATTAATAGTACATACAATAGACAAAAATAAAAGCACAACAAAATATAAAACATATATCTACTTCAATACGGACATTCTCATTGCCAATGACATTTTGGACTCCCATTATTGACAAAATGTTGTCTTCTAATGGGGTCATATTGCCACCCCCTGTGCCGCTGGCATGCTGTCTCGTTGCTGCCCCTTTCTTCCTCACCTTACACTTCAAGTCGCTCCAGTAATAAAGCGCAAGGCAACACACAAGAGTTTCCAGTTTCTTTCCAGTTTGGAGGAGCTCGTTCGCTACCCTGGTAGGTTCATATCCTGGTTCTTCAGCTTCACTATGTCTGAATTAATGCATCGGTACAGTTCCTTCATCTTCCCGAGCAGCTTTGTTAGATCTCCTAATACAGTTGTGGGCAATTTAAGTGGTAATTGCACCACAAAATTGCCCTCTTTGGATCTAGTATGTTTTAAAAAGGTTCTTTAACATTCAATCATTTCTGTAGTGGTTACTGAGGTGTTTCGATCACCATAAATATTTCAGAAGCTTTGTAAATTATTGTTTAGTATAAAATTACAACTTATAGGTTTTGGTGTGGGCATGTTGATAGCCCCAGAGATCACCCATCCCAATTTAGTTTTCTGCAGTATGGGTAAGCCCTCACCTACTTTGTGTTGGCCACTAGAAAGTAATGTATAAAATATAATAAAATGGCGGCACGATGCGATGCGTTGCATTAATCAAAGTTCACTCACGCGACAAAGCGCGCGCTTAATCGGTGAGGGCGGCGACCGTAATAATTAATTGCGTGGTGCGTGCATCCTTCCGGTCCGAGCGAGATGGTGACATTTTTAGTTGCAATTATAATTCGACCGGTATATCTCTCGCGCGAACAATATTAGGTTAAAATTTGCCCGTACATTGATCGAAGAAAATCCTTTTCTATTAATAAATAACTGACCCCCATCAGCGTTTCCTTTCTTAACCCTTATATGTGTACAGTAAATTGTGCCAATTATTGTGGGGAAATTAGCAACACTGCGGAATTTTCTCATAGTCTCCTCCTGTTCATGTAAAGCAGCATGTTTAGGAATCTATGGAACATCCGTGACAAAATGTCTGCTACTTCTTTACACGTTTTGCTCACAACCGTTTGAGACACACCATGTAGATCAGCTATATCATCTTGAATCTATGCATAAAACATGTACCTGTATTAGTACGAGTATATTGTTAGATTTTTCTGCATTGACTAAGTTTATAGTTGTAAATACTATTTACTTCATGGCGAGCCCAGTGGTGTAATGCACAGACTACTTGAAGTTCCGGGAGCATCCTCGAAGGTCATGGTCCAAATCCACACGTAAAACATCCACAATCTTTTTTCCAAAACGATTTGTGAACATATATTTATATCAAAAATCTTCGTCACTCAATGCAAAAGGATCCACACGATGACGACCTCTATTAGATTGCAGGCGGGTTTCCAGCAGGCCTAAATCTTCCAAATCCATTAAATCAATCAAGTCAATATCCATATTTATAAGATTAGTAGCTATATGACACACGAAATAAACTCCAACCTAACCTCAAATGACGTAGTACCATGTTCTCACACCTGAGCAGTCTCATAAGCCTGAATAAACTCAGGAGTATACCTCTGAAAATGCTTATGCACCACTGCCATACCGACCACGAGGGCGCCTCCGGCTCCGAGCCGGACGCTTGCTGCGCCGGCAAGTAGGGGCCCGCCTTCAGTACAGCGCGACTGCTTCTATCATCTTTTACAGTTTCATAAAAGTCGTTGAACATACGATACTTTGATCTAAATTGAGCCTTGGTATTGCTGAACTCTGATTTAGACCTTCTGAATATAAATAATATAACTAAACAATATAACTGACATACAGAAAATAAACTAATAAACATTGGCATCCCTTATATATTGGTATAAGTTAGGCTGCAAAGACAAGCGAATACGTGCTATCGCTCTCGCATCACGCGCAGTACCTGCCGCCAAATCAGTGATGGTGCCTTCTACGCATTTCATAATCCATCCAAGGTCAGAATCATGCTTATGGCAAATTTCCAATTCACATAATTGGCCAAGCCTTCTAATCTTTCTACACATACGTTGTTACCTGCTTGGTTCGATTGCTGCGACATCCCGTAATATTCCACCGACCCACAGCCACGAGAAATACTGGGCTGGTACTTAGGCGCTGTCTGCACGAGCGAGAGAATCGGGACGAGTCCGCCCTCATATCGTCGGAGAATCTCCACGAACGAGCGATAATTTCGCCGCGTATCGTCGCGAGTCGTAACGGAATCGCAGCGTTTCCGCGGCGACTCGTAACGGTATCGCCGCGTTTCCTTGACGACGCGTTGTGAAAGAAAGAATTCAGTTATGTGCCAGACGAGAGCGAAATAAGTAGTGTCTCAGTCGATAAAATAATTCTTTATTATGGATATAGTGTTGTGGGGTGCTTCTGCAAGTACGCTAGTGAATATGCAGTTATTGTTATTGTTAAGAAGGAAAAAAAAGCGCGGTTGGTGGACACATCCCATGTTGCTACGTCGTGAAAGTCATGGACATTTCCATGTGAATTATGAAGAATATCGAAATCATCCAGAATGGTTTGAAGATGAATATTTAATGCCAATTCCTGTTTTCGATGAACTGTTAAGTTTACTATCAAGAGACTTATCAAAGCAAGATACTAATATGAGGAAAAGTATCGGGCCATGTGAAATATTAGCAGTAACACTACAGTAAGTTTAAAGCAGATTTATTTTACTTAAACGCTTACATAAAATCAAAACTTATAGTTTACATTCCATCAAAGTGTTCTAACATTTGAGCAATATCGTCCTCGCTTGTTGGTGTGGATGTACGAGAATAAGAGTCTAGCAGTGTATGTGATGATGGTGTGTATTTCTTAATTACGGCCATAATCTCAGTTCTGGCATCAATTAAAGTCTTCTTTTATTTTGTCCAACAATGCTGTGGCGGGCACCTTCGATGGCCTACCCGCTCACACTTTGACTACTGCTACTATGCACCGTTGAGAAAATGGTGGTCTCCGTCTACGGGGCGTAAGTCCGTCGACGTTCGCAGTCGGTTGAAGATTGCCGATGTACTTGTCTGGCGCCCCAGAGAAATGTGCGGGTTTGTTGGAATAAAATACCACGATTTCAATTGGTATAGAAATCTATGGTGGCCGCGGTACCAACGCGAGAGTGAGATGACAACAACTGTAGAGACGGCAGAGGCTCGATACAGTTGGGGAGCGCGTATCCGAGAACGGCTTGTGGAGCGGCGAGTGCTCAACACGACTATTATATGCTCGATCCCGGAATATACTGCTTCTACGAGCGGTATTACCGCCCGTCTTATATAGGTAGGTCGCTTGGTACCTGCGGCCACACAAAGAATCTATTGTTTCTATTCTTTCTGCTCATGGAGGGAGCAGGTCGCAACTCGTTCCCGGACCGCGGCAAACAAAGGAAACTTGTCACTACCTGCCCCCAAAACACCACGATGTTTTAATTAACTCTAAAAAACACCACGATGCTACTACTACTATTAACTCTAAAAAACACCACGATGCTACTACTATTACTTATGATGGCTGACTGAATTGTGCTACGGCACTGAGCACTTCAGTCAGCCATCCGTTACATTCTAATACTAAATCTATCTTAAATTACTGTTTACAATTGAAACTAACTTAGAATCTACAACTATAACTATTTGTATATTGTCTAGTATCGTGTCGGCCCGTAAGGCCGTGTGGCGAACAAATGCAGATTATCAATCACCGACAACCCACGACACAAGACAACTAATATTATATGCAGATTATCAGATAAAGCATTCCTGGCTGTATTGCCGTCATTGGTAGTACCACAATTCGGCCGAACTTCATCAACCACAAGTCCCAACATTAATCTAACTTCGGGAGATTTTTGTGTAGCTGTCCATTTCTTTATTGGATTTTTATATGCCCAGTGTAACAAAAGTTCTAACACGCGGATCCAGGCTTGTAATGGACTTATTACTTACTTACTTTAAAAGGGATTCGTCGGTTGTTCTGAAAACACTCGAGTCCAATTGATTAAACCGACTGTCCTTAGGGGTCTGTGGTCGGTTGTAGGCGCTGTAGGTTTGCGTGGAGTGGTGAGTTCGTTCAATAAAGCACGATGGTAACAATTCACTGAGTTTTATTTTATTTGCATTATCACAAAAATTTGGGTCTGCAACACAAAAGTAACACTTATTTAGACCACTTAGGTACATCTGCATTTGAATCTGGGCAAAGCACTTCTTACTGGTGTAATGTACATAATTATCCTAATAATATCGGCTCTAACTCACGGCCTGCGTCTTACTTATTTTGTCACTACCAACAATATCCTACCGTCGCTCTCCGGCGTGTTGGTTATATATCCCTTGTCATTCATTTGACACTGACAGCTCGCACAGTCCGTAGCTCGAGACGACACAATAAATATATATAATGCCACATATAAATATTACTTATATTTATATCTCCGTAAACAATTATGTATTTAATTGTTTACATCTATGTAGTGTACATACACTACATCTCTCCTTTGTTATAATTGATTTTATAAAATATTAAATCAACACTATTTGTTCCAAATTAGCAGTTCTATGACTACTCCTGTGTTACACCGTAACTCAAGTTTAAAACATATACTTCTATACAAGCATATACTCATAGCGTGAATATCTAAACCAAAGAATTCACTCACTCCACTGATCTGTAGGCAGCTTGGTATTCTTTGCTAGCATAGATCATAAAATCTGTCTTCTACCTGCCACTAGGTTTCCTACCCCATTCATCATTCCAAAAGTGTGTGAGTGTCATCGTCTGTTTAAGATTCAACTTCATAAATAAGTACATACTTAATTTATTAGTTTTTTATCTTACTATCTACAATATCCATCTTTTGTAACCCTTCTCTAACCATTCCTATACTATCTCCTTTCCTTCCTCTTGTTATTTTCTCTATTGCCCAATCTTCTAGATTAAATCTCTTAATATTCGAGTGATACCTAAAGACAGACAATCTGTGCCTCATCTCACGTATTTGTTCCATACATCTAGCTGCGCATGACCTTACTCACGTGAAACAGACCACGCTGATAAACATTATTTCAATACTTCCGTACGATCCTACATCGCACATTTTCCTGATACTGATTTTCAATGCACACGTACTTTTTATTATTCTTATTTTTCCACCAATTATATACTCGTATAAATATATTTACATGTTATGTGATTAAATGTAACTTCTTGCACACCGTAAATAGCTTATAACTCTTACCTATTAACTTTATTTTAGTACTTCACTGATCATTTCTCTCTGCTCATTAAAATACAATAATAAGACACGCTCAACCAGCGCCAACAAGTCAGTGAGTTTTAACAGTTCATACAACGTTCAAGACTTACTTTATAATACCTTTTAGTTTTCATTCCTTCGTTTTGAATGATCAAAAACTAATGTAAACATGACTTCGTCGTGCGTATTTGTTACAACACATAGTTGGTCAGCTTTATTTAAGCTGTACATTATACTAGAGAAATCTAGTCTTTAGCGCCGTGCCAATCACGCAATATTTAGTTGCACCGGTGCCTGTTTACAGAGCCAGCGCTCTCTAACAACACGGTTATTCCCTGGACCAGAGATATGAAAATGTCCAATTTGGTACTCAAAATCATCATTCGATACTCCACACACCGCGAGTGGAACACAATTCCTACTCCGACACGCCATTCCGGTGCGTATTACAATGTCATACTGTAATGTTGAAAACATTAATATCAAATCGCACTCACGCTCTAGTTTCCTACTTATAGTAGTAAACTGGTAACAATTCAGTACGGAATTAAGTGCTTGCACTCATCTTGCAATTTAATGCTTGTACTTACTCATTTCACTTTTTAATTCTATGCTTATACCAATTTCTCAATTGTAATGCTTCTGGCAAATTATTGCAACTCGCATGTTAATGCTTATCGCAAATTAATACTTATCACCATTTAATGCATCTCGCAATTCAATGCCCCGTGCAATTAAATGTTTCTCGCAATTAAAGACTGTCACAATTTAATGCTTCCAGCAATTTAATGCTTCTCGCAATTTAATACTTATCATCATTTAATGCATCTCCCAATTGAATACTTCTCGCAATTTAATGCATCACGCAATTTAATGCTTCTCGCAATTTAATGCATCTCGTAATTTAATGCTTCTCACAATTTAATGCATTTCGCAATTTAATGCTCCCTGAAATTGAATGTCATCGCAATTTAATACATTTCGCGATTTTAATGCTTCTCGTAATTTAATGCTTCTCACAATTTGATGCCATCGCAATTTAATGCATCTTGCAATTTAATGCATCTTGCAATTGAATGCATTTCGCAATTTAATGCCACTAGCATTTTAATGCATCTCGCAATTTAATGCTTCTCGCAATTTAATGCTTCTCACAATTTGATGCAATCGCAATTTAATGCATCTTGCAATTTAATGCATCTCGCAATTTAATGCCACTCGCAATTGAATGCATCTTGCAATTTAATGCATCTTGCAATTTAATGCATCTCGCAATTTAATGCCATCGCAATTTAATGCATCTCGCAATTTAATGCCATCGCAATTTAATGCATCTCGCAATTTAATGCCTCTCGCAATTTAATGCGTCTCGCAATTTAATGCATCTCGCAATTTAATGCCATCGCAATTTAATGCCATCGCAATTTAATGCCATCGCAATTTAATGCACCTTGCAATTTAATGCATCTTGCAATTTAATGCATCTCGCAATTTAATGCCATCGCAATTTAATGCATCTCGCAATTTAATGCCTCTCGCAATTTAATGCGTCTCGCAATTTAATGCCTCTCGCAATCTAATGCGTCTCGCAATTTAATGCATCTTGCAATTTAATGCATCTCGCAATTTAATGCATCTCGCACTTTAATACCTCTCGCAATTTAATGCCTCTCGCAATTTAATGCGTCTCGCAATATAATGCATCTTGCAATTTAATGCATCTCGCAATTTAATGCCATCGCAATTTAATGCATCTTGCAATTTAATGCATCTCGCAACTTAATGCCTCTCGCAATTTAATGCGTCTCGCAATTTAATGCATCTTGCAATTTAATGCGTCAGGCAATTTAACAAATAAATATTTCTAGACGAACACCACCTATACAGTCCCACCCCAAGCAACGCCTGTACCATGGGCACCGTACAATGGACTGGAATGAACCCAGTATATATATATATTAGGTACTTATTGTAGATATTAAACATCTATGACCTGAGCACAAACACTCGTGCTCACCACACACAGTCTGTCCCTACCAGGATTCGAACCCGGGACCCTCGGCACAGAAAACAGGGCCACTACCAACTGCACCAATCAGGTCGTCAACAACGTATGACATCGCAATTTAATGCATCTCACCATTAAATACTTTACCATTTACCCATTACCTTTGATAGAATAATAACAATTTATTTGCAAAAATATTATTATTGTACCTCCGCTTCTTCAATTTGACCGTACTTCAACATGAATCATGTTAGATATATAAATGTTTATTTATTTTATCGCCAACGTCGTCAGCTCGGTCTCAAACCCCGCACAACAAATCGAGCACACAAACTACGTCACCAAACGACCCGGGCACCAACACTCGCACCCAACACACAAAGTAAGTCCCCATCGGAACCCCAACACGGAAGCCCCCAATACAGAAAACAAAGCCACAACCAACCGTGTCAACTGGTCATCCAGTTAAAATTACAACCACCCACGTGTTATTATGTTCTCAACTCTCTTCACTATTGTATAATAGGTATAGGTACATTTCACCTTTGATTTCTGTATTCCAAGACCATAAATTTACTGAATCGATAATAATAATCTCATTAAATATTATTTTTTAATGTAGATGTTTAGAGATTGGACTTTGCTAGACCCACATTTCGTCTCTTTATTTTATAATATTAGATATCGATTCTACAATCGAATAATCTCCCAACTGACACGCGTAAACCAATTTGATATTAATTCACTAGTGCAATGGATAGATATTTCGTTCAATGGAACCGGAGAGATACATACTATTCAAATTATTAGAATCTAAATCAGAATTCTGACCTCTATATCATTATTGTGTTATCCGGTACATTCAGTAGATACTGGTTATTTAATTAATACATCATGTATCTACCAGCAACTCAAACAAGAACAACATTAAACAATCTCACCAATCAAGCGCGGCACAAGAATAAGGCCTCACTATACTCTGGCGCGGCGATGATATGGCGAGTCCAATCTGTAGGTACATAAAAAACACACTGTACCACCAGTACATACTATGACTAAATCAAGATCTATAGTTCCATGCGGAACTCAAATAAATAGTTTCAAATCACTTGAACCAATTTTACAGGCTTTCTGCAAGTACTTACCTAATGGTTGCCATAAATGCCACATTTAGTAACATCAGTCATTTTACATCCGTGACTGTCGAGTTGTAAGCGTTCTCTTATTCCGACGTACCCAATTTTTTTTTTATATATTCATACTTTTACACACACTTGTATACTTACACAATGTTTTTTTTTTTTTTTTTTTAAGTACGTAAATATAGTTCCTCAATAAGTGGATTACTGATACTGAATAATAATCTTTCTTGTTGAATATGGTCTTTTAACATTTTTTTTTTTATTTTTTTTTATTTTTTTTTTTCAACCCACATCAAACAAATACCAACCATTACCCTTCCAGAATTATTACTGTAGAACTAGGGTAAATCAAATTACTTAACAACAATTACACTTGTGAAAATAGTATTTGCATACAATTGTTTAATATCATAATAAGTAAGTTAAATTCCATTTTACTTAATATTTGATTATTATTTTTAGTTTAAATATTAGTCTTAAGACAGAAAGACCAAACAAACTCTAAATAGCATAAGGACCACATCCCAGAATAACTAAGTATTCTCATAATACTTAATCAATCTCCGTTGTATTTTGAAATGATCTTACTAATATTTATAATGTTCCATAAAACTCTCATCCTTAAGCTCCAAAGCTGTTTCTTTTACAACCCGAGACCCAGTACCTTGTGACATAGATGTGTATATTAATATAATTGAATATACAAAACTACCCAATGGTCAATATTGGCATAAGTTTATTATCTTTCTCTACCACACTAATTACCCACAATTTGATTAGATAATATAATAATTGTGTACTATGCAAATAAATTAAATTATTAGTTATTTTAAAATAACAATAAATGTATTAAGTGGGCCATTATCAACCATTCATCATACATTAAAAGTAGACCATACATGAAATCATGAAAATGATAATTTTACTTCTAAGTAACTGGCAGCTAAATCTACCACTAAGGGAATACACCCTTACAATTCCATAGTTCATACCTGTGATCAAACTTTAAGTATGTATGTATTGTATGGAAGATTGCTATCAGTGATAAACTTACCCATTGTGACACTGCCCATGTAAACCAAGTGTGTGTATCTTTTGTAATTATTCCATGTGGTAATGCAACAAAGTGTTATTTATTATCCATATTTCTGTTACCCCTAGGTAATACTTACCTACAGACTACACCAATCACCTATCTACCTATGTAGGTTATGGTGCACCCAACAACTATTATTCTTCTTTTTTTCTATCTTTACATGGCCTCACCGTCCCAACGCCCGGCCCCCAATTCCATAGCAGCAATAAATCAAACGAATACTTATGGAAAACCAAAACACATAGTAACAAACTGAATAACAATCACTTGTTATTGAAGTGTTTTCTCCCCACTTACATCTTTTACTTTGTTCACAATTTTTTTTTTATCCTCGTCGCCATTATGTAATGTACATAATTATCCTAATAATATCGGCTCTAACTCACGGCCTGCGTCTTACTTATTTTGTCACTACCAACAATATCCTACCGTCGCTCTCCGGCGTGTTGGTTATATATCCCTTGTCATTCATTTGACACTGACAGCTCGCACAGTCCGTAGCTCGAGACGACACAATAAATATATATAATGCCACATATAAATATTACTTATATTTATATCTCCGTAAACAATTATGTATTTAATTGTTTACATCTATGTAGTGTACATACACTACAACTGGGTTTCCCATTTTTTTATATAATTGAGATAAGTTTTGTTGCTTATAGGGCATTTTATCTCCACTCTCATTGGATGTTTTTGGGATATGAACAGTCCAGTACTCTTGATTATTTTCCCTAGTTTCTTGCCAACTATTTCTGGTACTTCATTTTCTAAATATCTACCCCGTTTCATTGCTGGTGTGTCTGGTATCATCCCCCCCATGATAGTAGAAATCAGAGTCCCATCATTGGTCTGGCACCGACTCACTTCATAAGCTCTAGAAGCTGTTACCCTGCCATACCTCAGTTCGTACCAAAGGTTATTTTTGTACTGGTCCCTGGTTTCAATTTCAATTTTGTTAATAAGATAAAGCATTCCTGGCTGTATTGCCGTCATTGGTAGTACCAAAAGTCGGCCGAACTACATCAACTAGAAGTCCCAACTTTAATCAAACTTCTTCAATCCGTTTTTTGTTTTATCCACTACGCGCGCTTCGGGAGATTTTTGTGTAACTCTCCATTTCTTTATCGGATTTTTATATGCCAAGTGTAACAAAAATTCTAACACGCGTATCCAGGCATGTAATGGACTTATGCCGTACTTTAAAAAGGGATAAGTCGGTTGTTCTGAAAAAAAAGACTCCAATTGATTAAACTGACTTGATGTTACTTTGCAGAAAGGACAACGGCGCTGTGAGTTGGTATAAGTTATTATACGAGGGTGGCACGGAAAGTTCTGAGAAAATAATCAACTGAACAAACTAGCAAGTTATTCGTTTTACTATACCTTTTCAAAATAGTGTCCATTTACATCAATACATCGCTACATCCGATGGAACCACTGAAAAAAGCAATTTGTCCACTCGTCCTTAGGGGTCTCTTCGACGGCATTTTGAAACGCAGCCACGTCCAAAAAACGTTTTCCCCGAGGTTTTTTTCACTGGTGGTAGGCTTCGGCCGTGGCTAGTCACCACCCACTGAACAAAGCCATGTCGCCAAGCGGCCTAGCCGTGTTCCGGCATGATGTTCGGTGTTGCCATTCATGGATGGCGGGTCAGATCAGCTGCGCTGCATGTGCCTAGTGAATGTAGCGTCTCTATCTACTGCCGCCTTCCTACCTAGGCAAGTATGCTCCATCGTAGATCTCATCGTCACTTACCATCAGGTGAGATCGAGATCAAATACTTGCCTATAATGTAATAAAAAAAAAAAAAAAAAAAGGTTTTTACGATGTGGTACATCAAGCTAAATTATTTTGATGATCTTAATTTGTTAATTGCAATAAATAGGTTACACTAAGCTCGACTCACATTACGCTCCACTAAGCTCCTCTCCACTCCTCTCCATTCTCGTCCCTGCACGCCACACGGGGAGAAAACACAACTATACTCGTCGAGGTATAAGAAGCCCGGTTTGACAACTGTCATTATGACGTAATTAGGGATGCCAATCAATGAAATCGGTATCCCAAGTATCCGATTAAACTTAAGAAGAACCTTAAGAAACCTGAATTAGTAGCAAAAATAAAAAAAAATGTTTTATAATTATAATGTTTATTCACTTTCACAAGACGAAAAGCCAAAATCGTCAGTTGAGCTATCGTCGTCGCCTGTATAAATAATTATTTCATTTTCTATTAAATTATCAATATTGACGTCTCTGTCATAATCTTCGTTTATTGTATTTCGAGTTTTTTGCACTACTTTTGCCCAGTCTTCCTTTTTGACGTTAGCACAAGCTTCCTTCAATAATGTCATCATTTTCTTTGTAGAGAATGGTGGCTGGGTATTTTTGCGTCCTGCGTAGCCTGTAAAAAAAATTTTTAGTAATACAATCTTCCTTCACTGATATTAATAAAACAAATTAGGTACATCTCCTATATCTACATTTAACAGAGTTATACTAGAATAAGATCAGGTATAAAATAATTATACATTCAAATCAATAAAAAATTAAAATAATAGTATTATTGGAATACCAACCTTTTACTTGCGCCCAAATCAACTCAATAGCGTTGTATTGACAATGGTACGGCGGTGTTCTAATAATTGTATGTCCATGCTCATGTGCCAATTCGTCAATTTCATATCGAGGTTTTATAGGTTTATTTTCTTTTACCAATTTCAGTAATTCCGCTTTCAATAACTTCATATGTTTCGACGCCATACCTTTGCAGCCATGCCACAAGATCAGCCTTTTTATTTGCCTGAGTAGGCGCTTTATCAATTTTTACCGAGTGGTATGGTGCATTGTCCATAATTATTATGCATTGTTCGGGTAGGTTCGGAAGTAAAGAGTTTGTAAACCATTCTTTAAATTTATTAGCGTTCGTTTCTTCGTGATATTCTTTCGTACTTTTCGATTTGTTCACGAAACCTCCCCCGGCTGATCCAGCATGGCAAATGATTAGGCGTCCACCTTTCCCTATTGGCACTTTTGAGCAGGATGCCTTCGATCTGACAGATATCGTATATCGGTCACAAACACTATTTCATGCCTGCGAAAATTTAAAAGGATATGGGTAATGTCACGCTGCAACTTCGGCCCAGAATGTAAACATTGGTTAAGGGAAACACCGGAGGAGGTAGGGCTACTCCCATTAAACACAACTCTAATTTTATCACTACCGCTTTTAAACACACCATGGTGATGGATGAAATAATGCTCAGTTTCAGGTTTAACAGAGGAAAGGGACATGTGGTTTAGGTACTCGCTCATGAAGGCTACATATTTTTCACGGAACCTCGGGTTTAGCTTGCAATCGCTTTTCTAAATTATAAAAACACCGAAGGGCAGTAGTTCTCGAATCTCCTAAGGGGGGGCGGTTAGTTAGAAAGGGCAATCGAACCATCAATCTACCGTCACTCTCGCGGGTAGTGGTAGCCTTAAAGAAGTCCTCGCACTCTTGGTCTAACGGGTTTTTTTTTTTTTTTTATTCTGTCTCCGCCTCATGGATTTGCGCCTATTCTCTCTGGTTTATTTCATACTAGTTCTCGCTTTTATGCCTCTCGTACTTTCATTCTTCATACTTTATCTTTCTATCATACGTCCTCTTCTGGTCATTATGGGTGGGACTCCCATTCTACTCTACTCTATTCTTTCTTATTTATTTACGAGGATAATAACTATGTACAATGCGTTTTTATTTACTTTTCTAAGTTTTACAGTTCAATTTAAACATAACTTTTAAATACATAATATGTGCTTATTTATTTCTAGTTTCTTATTTGCTATTCCTATATTTATTGCTATCTTATTCTTTTATTTTATGTCTACATGTAAATATACAATATTTAAGTAACATAATATTATACACCCGTTTTATTTTTAGCTATAGTCTTATTTGCAATATCGATACAGTAATTTAGAAATTTCCTGCTGTTCTCCTTGCTTGCGATGATTTTACTTATGTTATGTACGTCTATTTTACAGCCTCCGTCTTACTCAATGTTAAATCTTTTGTAGCTATACACTGGACAGTGGTCTAACGGGTTAGGATGGGGTAGTTGCGGGGCTTCTTCAACCTTCCAAAACTTCTCCACTATTTGAGACAGGGACACACCTGTCATAGGGGGGAATACATCAGGGAAACGACCGGGGACAGGGCCGGCTATACTAAATCCGAAGATGGTAGACAAGGCAGAAAGTCCATTAGGTAAAACTCGGAAATCCGGGTTGAGAAGAGGTCCGATAACGTCCGCACCAAGTAGGACATCAATAGGCCCGGGTTTATAAAATGACGGGTCCGCTAGGGGTAAGTTTCCAGTCGAGGATACAACGCGGTGGGAATAGGAATCTCGGGATGGGTACCGGCGATCACATCCACCACTATGGCAGTAATCGTAATTTCAGGGTAATTAAAATTCACAGGTTTGAAACAAAAGGGGACAGTACCGCGGGAGTTTACCGTTTGAACATTACCTATGCCACGCACAGGCGCAGGGGAGGAATGCATAGTAGCATTCATACGCATAGTCACTAAATCAGTGGTAAGGATACAACCTTGGGAACCGGTATCTAATAGGGCACGGGCCTCTATGAAATAACCAAAGGAAGTTTTCAATAACCGCGGTAGGTAAAAGCACTAAGGAACTCTGGGGAATATTCATAGGGGAAGGGGGAAGGAAGGTTAAAACATCTAGCTATTGGTTACGACCATCACTAGTCCTAGAAGGGTTGTTATAATATTCATCACGCGTAGGGGTAGGTGAGCGGCGATCTAAATATTGATTACGACGCGCGGGAGGCTCAGTGCGCGATTGGTAAGGCGGGGAAGGCGCACGCGGCGGCGGCGGGGAACGCCGACTGCTATTAGTATAACGCAGGGCTGAGGCTTGCCCGCCCGTGCGGGGCGGTGACGATAGCACGCGGGTGAGTTTGTTATCAAAGGTAACAACAAGTTCACCGGACGGGGGGACGCGGGGGCGCGGACAGGGACATTAGCGTTGAAACATATCAACGTATGATGGGTCGTCCGTCTGCAAGTACCACAGCGGTATTCGCGTTTGCATGAAGCGATAGAATGTCTATCGAGGCACCGGTAACACAATCTATTTTCTCTCACAAAGATAGAACGCTCTTTGGGTGACATACGAAGGAAGTCCGGGCATTCACGTATATAACAGGAAGCGCTATTACAACAAAAACACTTAGGGCTGGTTGGTGATGTCATAGATACGTAGGCTCTAGGGGCGGGGGAAGGGGAACGTGTATTTCGTCTGGGATTACCGGAACGAACAGTTACGTTACCATAAGTAGGAGCATCAACAACAAAGGCACTTCCAACATTATCATAATGACGACATTCATCCTCTAGGAAGGTAATCAGCTGATCGAATGTAGGTAATTTCTTGGGGCTGTCACCACAGCGTCGCTCAAAGCGCGACTTTAACTTAGCGGGCATTTTGTCAAGGCAAATATGCACTAATAGGTATGACCAGTGGGTAACGGGATGTTCTAAACACCGATAGGAACTTAAGAGGGGGTTAAGGAACGATACACGTAGGCCATCTAGTTTAGGGGGGATCACAGGAAGGGACAATATCTGCGCGATATGCGTATCCGATAACACGCGAAGGTTATGGTATCCCCGCTTCAATAGGTCACGGGCCGTACTATAAAGGAACCGCATCCTATATTTAGCCAGTTTATTTTCCAAAAAGATTAATCTATTTCTCAAATACTCATTTTTAGCTTTCAACTGGCGTCTATTTCGTGCACTTATTACTCTTCCTACGGCAATTCGCGAAAAAGACGATGGACTTGAAGGTGGTGTTTCCTCATTAATAATTCGATCAGTTAGTTTTTTTAATTTTTCCTTCTCACGTCTAAGCTTCGACTTTTGACGCCACATTTTTCGTATCTGCCTCTGTTCTCTAGGAGTAAAATATTTGATAGTCTTAATCAAGCCTGCTTGTTTCTTTCTTTGATATCTTTCTCTGTCTTTTTTACGTCTTTCTTCCAAAGCAACATCATCTAATTTGGCTCTGGCTCGGCGCATGCTCAATTTCTTCTGCTTGCGTCGCCGTTTTATCTTTTCTTCTTCGCTCAGTTGTATTCTAGATCTACTTGAACGAGGCATTGTACCTGCCAGTAGATAGATACAAGCAAATACAGAACTATGCTCGTGTTTTAGTTTATGTAAATAATTAATGTGCATATTGACTACTTTCTAGCCAAGAAGACAGTTTTTTGAGGTTAAACCACAGTTTTTTGAGGTTAAACAATTAGCCGAGAATATTTTAGAAATACTACTTAAAAGGCCCTGCGGCCGTACATTTATCATTGTCACAATTAATTACTTACCAAAATATCGCAGGATCAGGCAAGTTGCATCGATCTCTGACAAAAAAAATTAAAACTGAATAAAAAATGGTACACAATAAAACTCCCACAAGCTGACCGTAAATCCAAAATGGCGATATGCTAGCATATTAGTGTTGCCAATATTAAAAAAATATCGATGCATGGTAGTGTGGTAGATTATTTTATAAGGTCGAAATGTGTGTCCACGGACGAGACGCAGATCCGTATAACCGTATGTGTTTTAAGAATTATATTGAACTGATTAAATTAATTGTTGTTACATAGTTAACAATATGATCAATGGACATCATTGTAATGATAATTGAAAGTTACTCAAAATATTAAATATGAAGAAATATATTAAATACCTCTTTAAACATCTTGACTACGAATCTGAACAGTCCACAGAGGGGGATTTTTGGGCAAATAAATAATATTTTTAAATATTAATTCGTTATGTTTTTGTAGTTTTAAATTCGTATACTATAAAAAAGTACAAATTCTATAATATATTAAAAATTCGCCAATTTTGTTCAACTAATTATAGGGTTTTTTTATCCGAACATGTCTATGTGTATGACCCAAGTAATAAAAGGTAATGAATAAAAAAATAACTATGCGACGGTATATATACAATATTGTTACAAATACTGTGTGTGATAGTTTTTACGGTTTACGTAGCTCCTTCGAACTGTTAGATCGGAATGTGTTTCATGTTAAACAGTGGTTAACATTTTTTTGTATTAAATTATTATTTTTTATATAATACATAATAGGAAATTTAATTAATTAATTTAAAAAACATCGGAAAGATGTCGTGTTTCGCAGACCGGGTCTCTAATCGAAGTGTCGGGTGGTCCCGGGACAGCAGAAAATGCTGATTAGGCTGCACCTGAGGCTAGTGTCAGAAGGTGATGATGTCATGCAGAGCGTGGGAATGTTCAGCAAGTGAGGCTACAAATTTCGGGTATAACAGAACGGTGGCCCAGAGCGCACAATAGAAACAGGTGCAATGATTGCACCCATTGTCATGGATCCCTTCAGGGCAGCCCTTTTACGGAGTAACTGTTGACTTTCTATATTGGAATGCTAATTGTAAATGTAAATTGAAACAATAAAATGTTACCACACTATATATTTTTCCTCACGGCCTGCGTCTCACTTATTTTGTCACCACCAACAGCATCCTACCGCCGCTCCCCGGCGTGTTGGTTATATCTTTTCTTGTCATTCATTTGTCCGTAGCTCGAGACGACAGAATAAATATACATAATGCCACATTAAATATTACTTATATTTTTATCTCCGTAAACAATTATATGTAGTGTACGTACACTACAATTGGTATTGTCCGTACGTCGCTGGTGCTCGTTAAACAACATGAATGCATTTAAAAACATGACCTGCATTACGTGCAAAATTATTTTCTTATACCATCTGGTTGATTTGTTTTAACAGGGATAATAAGGCAAGCAATTGATCTTTTCTGTCAGCGCCTTTCATATATTTGTTATATTGAACAATTACTTTAGGTTTAAGCACAGTTCGACCGCTCTGATTTGTGTGCTCTACAAAACCGGAGTTATGTTCTGTTGATATCATATAAACACTCCTTTTATCTTTATAGTGAGTCGCGCTGACTACGCCAGAATTAATTCTGGACAATAAATCCCCTTTTTTTAATTTAGATTTTGTTATGGCGGGATTTCGCGATCTGTTAGGTCTGAACCCGTGACATGTGTCTTTTTAGCCAACAGATTTTAGGCAAGTGACAGGCTATTGTAGAAATTATCCATGTACAAAGAATGACCTACATTAAGATAGTCTTCTATTAACATCATAACAAGTTTATCGGCATGGCCTCTTTCCTGCAGCTCAACATCTTGTGCTCCACCAATACATATGCATTTTTTGTGTTATGCCATTGGTATCCGTAACTACATACCATTTAACACCATATTTATGCCTTTTGCCTTGTATGTATGGAATGTCTAATTTTCAAACGACCTTCGTCGATAGTCAGAGTTTGGGGAGGGACGACCTATGTCTTCATCAAAGTATTGAAAAAAAATATAATGGGTTTAACAAACTTATTCGGATCGTTATTATTATAATCTATGCCGTCGGTGTAACGTAAAAACTACGCAATACAACCAACATTCTATCCCGGGAAATGAAGTTTTTAAATGGCAAATTAAATAGACGATCTGTCCTCCAACAATCGTTAATTCTATATGTGTCCCATGTGAAAAGGTATCCCCAGGAAAATGTTAAGTTCATCGCCATTGGTATCCTTCCAATTCTGAATACGACTATGTTGATGCGTGCTCTCGTAGAGAACGCGCAAGGCATGAGTGTTTATGCTGGAAACTAGTGCAGTCATAAAAGTGGTATTAAAAAAAAACAAAAGGTCACTCAGCTGGGCCGGCTCATGTGTCCCACGTGTACGAACGGGAACGTTGGCAGTTGACCCGTTGACCGCCACTCTTCATAATCTACTTCGTTGCCGGCGTCTTCTTCTTCCTCTTCTCATGAAGAGGAGAGAGATTGATTGTTTATGAAGTTGTAGTCCCCGCCCGAGTGGGGGTACAACTTCTCCAAAGAATAGCTCAATACAAAGCCTATTTACAGAATATTTACAAATAAAATTCATTGGTTAAATAAACAAATCGAGCCGTCTGCTGCTGATCTGCATGGACACCGGTCAGTTGGGCACAGCACTCACTAGTTTTTGATATTTTTTCTTCAGCGCGCCGGCGCGCGAGTTTGTTCTTGTCAGATTTCTTTGTTTGATGTTTTCTGCTTCGGCCGTCGGATCGACGCGGCGCCGGCGCTGTGAGAGATTTATTATTTACATTGTCTTTGTGAGCGTGTAATGTATAATACGGGAAACTCAGTAGTTGTTCCCAGGCACTTACAGAATTTTGAACTACTGCACTTATACATCAATGAAGCCGTCAAATATTATAAGTTATTAAAAATTTTAAAAAGAATTAACCAACATGTTCATGTCCTATATGTATATATTCCATTTAATTAATTTTAAGGTTTTACCGATGAAGGTAAAACTCTTTCAAAAATTTACTGTGATCGGATCGGTTTGTCCTCCCCGAATCAATATTGTTTCCCCCCGTAATTGATATTTACATATTTACAAATAAATAATTAAATAAATTGATTGAATATAATAAGTTAAATCATACAGTATTGATGATCTCTCTCTATGGTCGGTCCCTCATGTCTGAGGATCGCGATCATCGTTGGATAGTCCACACTTGGATCGAACGATTAGCCTCCATCGGTCTCTGTTCATGGCGCTTCTGACCACCGAGCTGAATTTGGTTGAAGATGAGTCCTTTACTCGATCGGTCCATCTGGTTGGGGACCGTCCTCGAGCTCTCTTGCCATCGGTGTTCCCAACTACGATCAGCTTTTCGAGGTTCTCATCTCCTTTCTGTACTACATGGCCGAAGTAAGCCAGAATGCGCTGCTGACAAATTGTGGACAGGCGGATTTTTATTCGGAGCTGCGCAAGAATTGATGCATCGGTGCGCTTGGCAGTCCAGGGTATCCGCAACATACGCCTCCAGCACCACATCTCGAATGCATCAATTCTCTGTCTCTCTCGCGCTAGTATTGTCCACGTTTCTACTCCGTACAGAAATATTGGTACATTATTGATGGTTTGGTACAGTATTGATTGGTACAGGGATTGGTATCGATGGCTTTGCAGTTACTTGCTCAAGATGCTGTGGCTGTGTAACTATATGCTCATTAGTCTCTGTAGTGCTGTTTCCGAGAAATGTAAGTTCTTCTATATAACGTTGTTGGGCATTTGCTGCATCGCTATCTGTACTGAAAGCGAGTTTTTTAAAACGTGGATCCAGCAAACAAGCTAGTCAAGTATTGGGCAAGCCGGAGGACCTTTTAAAAATACAAATTTTAATATTTAAAGCGTGTATTCTCTACAAGTGATCGCTTAAGACTAACTTACATCTAATCTAAACCTATGGCTTGTGGGTAACGGACCACCATGAAGCGGATGTCACTTATCGCTTCGTCTGTCGATTCAGCATCTCAAGTGATCTCGGTACTCAGAAAATAGGGCGCTGACAAGAGCTTTCTGGAGAGTCGGCTGACGTAACTCTTGTGGGTAACGGACCACCATGAAGCGGATGTCACTTATCGCTTCGTCTGTCGATTCAGCATCTCGGTACTCAGAAAATAGGGCGCTGACAAGAGCTTTCTGGAGAGTCGGCTGACGTAACTCCTCCCTCCTTAAGTTCGAAGTTCTCTTTGTTTGGAGAACTTCGAGAGCATGACCATGACATTAATTTTAGGTGATATTTATAGATTAGGTAACAAAGTAATACAATGATCAGAATATAGATTCCAAGAGTCCAAACACTTATACTACGCACTTCGATAATTGCCCTCTCACTTTCACCACTTTCAGTTTCACTAACACCTTTCTTCAGCGCCAATGATAAGAGCCTCAAGTCGTCCAGGTCAACGCCTTCCAGGTTTACAGGAGTTGAGGGTAGAGTATTTGTTGAGAAAAGCGTAGGCAGGTTTACAATCGGTAACTCAGGGTATGTTACATCTTCCATATACATCTGATGCATTTTCAGTATGGTGTCTTGAATTTTTACTTCACAGGAATCATCTAAGGTGAGTATGTAGGTGCCTCTAATTGTATGTCGAAATATTTCGTCGCTGCATGTCCTTGTGAGTAACGCTTCGTCTCTACTATAGAGAATCCATCTATTCGATTGCAGGAACTGGATTCTGATCTTCTCAATGATGATGGGGATTTGCGTGCATGATGTTACGTTATTAGCAAACGTCACCAAATCGGTTATGCAGGAATCGTGGTTGAACTGGAGTATGCCGTCACTAGTGCAGAGGAAGCTGGACTCGTCGACTTCTTGGCATTGGTGTGTGAGCAGCCTGATCTTCGACCCTTTAGCTAGGAGGTACGGGTTTTTTGGCAATATGACGACGGTGGAGTTACGGGATAGTACAGGTATGGGAATCAATTTATAATAGATATAAGTATCTTTCTCAATGAGCGGTATTTCCAAAAGGTAAGTGATTTGACTTTTCTTCAAGTAGGCCTTCAGTGTTATAGCTTGTTCTATCTTAACTAGGTTTTCTAGACTAGGTATAAAAACTAATCTTTCTAATTTATTAATATTTTTAAGTAAATGTAAAAGTTTATTTGACTCTATTATAGATTGGTGTAAAATTCCTAACCTACTGAATGATAAACTGGTTTCTATTTCATTAAGCTGGGTGTAAATTATTTGAAAGTTATGTATAAGTAGATTATATGTGCTTACAAACTGAATTTCTAAATGTTCTAGTTTTCCAAGAGTTTTCGTTATTGTTTCAATTTTCCTATTAAGTCGAACGAGGTTGGCATCTATTATAATTGTGGAATTTGACAAAATTTGTACCATTTCGGTAATCACTGTCAATTTCTTGTGATCAGCGTCTTGATGAGACCTAATATCGTTAATTAATTTATCATATTTGATGGCATCGTCGTTATCGAGATTTCCGGTGATTGCTTTGATAAGTGAGCCTAAAGGATTAATAAGTCCTCGTTTAATTCGAATGGCTGGCATGATTTGGTTAAATTTGTTTATGGTTATGTTTTTAATGTACTTTACTTGACTCCTTAAATCTATAAAATTATCCGTAAAATTCTTATCAAAATTAATCTTAACTAACTTATCTAAATCATATAGTCGTTGAACATTAAACGTCAGTTCGTCTTTTAGAGGCTTAATGTCCAACACCTTTGCAAGTGTCCATCTGTCGTTGCTGATTACTGCAACACCATTTTTCACGAGCAGGACTCCAGGGTTTTTAACTAGTTCTTGCAGTTGAAGGGCCTGCAGTTGGCTCGCCATGGCTACCGCCAGGAGGATGTGGAGGTGCCTGCGAAGGGCGTTTAATGTTTTTTAATGGAACCTTAGTATCGCGATTCTTTACTTGGATGGGAATGACATTTCTAACAATTTCGTCTGAAACTATAGCTTTCTGAAATCGTGGTTTGTCTTTACTACTTCTCTTATTAACCTCTTTCGCAAATATTATATCACCAGTTTTTACTTTAAACTCAGTTTCTCCACCTCTTTTCTCTATTACTTTCTCTTTTTGCTTAATGGCTTGTTCGGATATGTGTTGATATAGAAACTTAGTTCTCTTTGCATGTTCTTTAATTAGTTGCTGCATGTACTGTTTTTCGAATTCTAAACTAAATACATTTTTAGAGTCTGTATGCCCGAGTAAAACTTCGAATGGAGTAAAACCAGTACTTGAGTGTATAGAGTGATTATATGCCATAACAGAGTACGTCATGACAGTGGCGGCGTCAGTGTACTTGTGCTCGTATTTCGCTAGTCTGTAAATTTCTATAAGGGTGGAATGGAACCTTTCTATTAGGCCCATGGAGTTGGGGTTATTTGGGGTTCCAATATGAAGGTCCACTTTATAAAGTGATAGAAGTTCTTTTAAGAGAGCATTATTAAATTCGGAACCAGGGTCTGAACTGATCTTTTGGGGCACGCCATAAAAGGAAAAGAATTTAATAAGGGCTCTTACGACTTCTGGGGTAGATCTATTAGGGATTTCAAAGGCTTGACCAACTTTAGAGAAAGCATCGACAACTGTCAAATAGTAATGTCCTTCGATAGAGAATAGGTCTATGAAAATTTCTTCTAATGGTTTTAGTTGGGTGTGTGTTAGCTGAAGTTTGGGTTTTAATGGTTTTCGATCATATTTCATACGCTTACATGTTTCACACGAATTTATAAAACTGGAAATAGTCTGTTCCATGTTATGCCAAAAATAAGTACGCTTGATGTGAGCTAGGGTCTCTCGGATACCACGGTGGCATGTTTTACCAGTGTGATATTTACTAACAATTTCCTTTTGTTCTAATTCATTTTCTATGAATACAACTCTTTTGGTGCATTCGAAAAATTGTATTGACTCCTTTTTAAATAAATATATTACCATTGATGCGAATTGTTGCCTATGTTCTTTTTCCTCAAAGTAAATGAAATACTTAGTATTGTTTCTTATGTATTCTTTAAGAAATTGTTTAACAAGATCCGTTCGATTCAGGGGTAAATGTACTTCGAGTATCCTCTGTTTTTCTCGAGATAAATTCTTAACAGTTAATCTATCAACGGACCAGGAGTAAACTAGAATCTGGTTGGGTTTTGTATCTATGGCTTCTTGTAAAATTGGAATACCTTTAGACTCTGTATCTTGAGCTGAGTGAACTGTAATAGAAGAATTTTCCGAAGCTGTTAGCGTCGAGCTTGAAGGACACGGAATTGAATATGGGGAACGACATCTAATTGAATCGTCCGAATCCGATATAACTATTTCTTCATCATCTGAGATTAGAGATACGACTCTATCTGGTTGGGCTAGGGTTCTCTTTTGTTCTCTACTTAAATGTTCTAATTCCTTTGTAATCTGTTTTATTTCTCTGTTCCTGTTTTCGTCTGTATCCATATTAACTTGTGTGGAAAGGTTATCGGCATTACCTAATGCGTTCGTTCGGATTCGTGACAGTGCATCTGCGTTGCTGTTAAATTTACCTTGTTTATGCAATATTTCAAAATCGTATTCTGACAAGCGTAGTCGCCAACGTGTTAATCTGCTATTTGTATCTTTTAGGGAATTGAGCCAGGCAAGAGGTTTATGATCTGTTATTATTGTGAATTTTCTACCGTAAAGATAGGGGCGGAAGTGTTTCACGGCCCAAACGATTGCAAGTAGTTCCTTTTCAGTAACACTGTAACGTGTTTCGGCATCATTCAGTGTTCTGCTAGCATATGCCACAGGTTTGTCATTGCCAATCGGTCCTTGTGAAAGAACAGCTCCAAGGGCGAAGTCTGAAGCGTCTGTCGTCAGTATGTAGGGTCTGTCAGGGTCTGGATATTGCAAAATAGGGGCATTAACAAGTAGTTCTTTACATTTTTGAAAGGCTGCTATATATTTTTCGTCATCGGCGGGCATTGAGCGCTTTTGTTTCAGTCGAGCTGTCATTGGTTGGGTAATTTTTGCGAAGTCCTTAATGAACTTGCGATAGTAGCCAATAAGACCTAGGAAGCTTTTTATTTCCGTCGTAGTACGGGGTAAAGGATATTCTAAAATAGCTCTTATTTTATCATTGTTGGGTTTCAGGCCATCACTTGTTATAGTATGTCCTAGATATAGTACCTCCTTTCTAAGGAATTCGGACTTGTCAAGTTGTACTTTCAAGTTGGTCTGTCTGAGTCTGTCGAAAACGGTTCGTAATTTAGCTATGTGCTCCTGCAAACTAGATGAATATATAATTATATCATCTAAGTACACTAAACAGTGTATTCCTTGTAGTCCACGTAGCACATTATCCATGGTTCTCTGAAAAGTCGCTGGTGCCGTCTTAAGCCCGAACGGCATACGAGAAAATTCGTAATGTCCTGAGTTGGTACTGAATGCGGTTTTCTGTCTGTCCTCTTTAGCAACTTCTATTTGATGATAGCCGCTAGCAAGGTCAAGTGTTGTAAAGTAGCAGCTGCGTCCTAATTTGTCAAATAATTCTGTGATATTAGGTAATGGGTATTTGTCATCAATTGTTATTTCGTTCAATTTTCGGTAATCTATAACAAGTCGGTATTTTTTTTCGTTGCTCGCGTCTAATTTCTTAGGCACGAGGTGCACGGGTGCACTCCAGGGAGAGTGTGACTCTTGTACTATATTGTCCTGTAACATTTTATCTACTTGTTTATTAATTTCGTCGTTAATAACTTGGGGTTGTCTATATGGTCGAATGAAGATAGGGTCTTCGTTTCGCGTTCGGATGTGGTGTTTAACGTCATTGGTAAAAGTCAGGGGTAGTTTGTCACAATAAAATATGTCTTTATATTGTAGGCAAAGCTTTCTAATAGCGTCTCTTTCTTCAGAATTCATGTGATCTAATCGTAACTTGTCGATATTTTCAGTTAACATTTGGTCGATTTCTAAGTCGTTTCGGTCTTCTAATTTATTTAAGTCGCATTTTAAAGTCTCTTGTTTAGTCACTGCAAAAGGTCTTGTAATTGTTAGTGTCATCTCAGTATCTAAAGTATTCTGAATGATTGTAGTCGCGTATCCATCTTCACACTTAACTAGAGCGGTAGGCATTCTCACACCTTCACAAAATAATTTATAGTTTAATATAGCATCTCCGTTTTGTAAGTCAGTCGGTAGTCTTACCCTTTGTTCACAGCGTGGAGTTAATTTAATTTCATTTTTTGGATTATATATAATAGGTAAAACTGATGATTGAGTGTAAAGAATTTCATTTTTCATGTCGATTTTCGCGTCTAATTGTTTCAAGAGGTCACTGCCAATGAGTCCGTCGTAGCAACCGTCTACGTCATAGATGTAAAATTTATGCGTTTCAGTACTATTAAACGTGGGAAATAGTGGTATAACTACTACTTCGTCATGTCGGCTGGAAGCGTGAGTACTTATGACTTCGAATGGTTCATAGTGTTTGAAATTTTGGTAATATTCGTTAGCCTTTTTTGGGCTGATGAACGATCTCGAACTTCCGGTATCTATCATGAATTTAGAGTTAATTTCGGGTATTATAATGTAAGGTAGTTTTAGTCTGTTACAATTAAGTTTTATTATTTCAGTGGTTCGTTGGAGGCACCGATGTGAAAATTTTCAATATTGTGGACAAGTTGGTCTTGGTTGTCAGGGTCAGTGTTAGTTTCGTGAGTTTCAGCGCCGTCAATAGGAATGTTATCATTGTAGTCATAGTAATAGTTTGTATCAGGATCGTACGCACACGTATCTTCGTTATTTTCAGATTCGTTCAGGTTGTATAGTTCGTTCATTTTAAATCCTTGGGGTTTTATTAGAGGGGCTGTGCGCATGCTCACGTCCGTGGATATCTGAGGAGCTAATTTTTGTGGGGGACGGTAGCCGAATTGTTGTTGACCTTGATTGAGTTGAGGTCGATAGCCAAATTGTTGCTGTCCTTGGTTGAACTGAGGTCGATAGCCAAACTGTTGCTGGCCTTGATTGAACTGATGTCGATAGCCAAACTGTTGCTGACCTTGGTTAAACTGGGGTCGATATCCCATTTGAGGTGGGGCTTGATTAAATGACGGTTTGTAACCAAGTTGCTGTTGACCTTGGTTGAGCTGAGGTCGGTAACCAAATTGATGGGGTTGTGAGGCAGGCAAATTCAATTGCTTACCGGCTGGTACACTGAATTTAAAATTTGTCTGTGATTGGTGAGGATTTGAACTGCCTGAGTTATTTTGGGGAATACCAAATTTAAAGTTTTGTGTATTTGGAGTAAAGAAAGGCTTCATTCCAAATTTGTCTATAAAAGGGTTTTGATTCATAACTTGTGTCTTTGATTGTATTGGATTTTGTGATCTGAGCATTTTATTTCTAGAATTGTATTGATACATAAAGTTCACTTCTTCGAGCACTATACTCAAAGCATTTTCCAAAGAAGTTGAGCCTTTAAGGCGTACAATTCGAAGCAGTTCTTCCGGCAGGTTATATAAAAACACATTCATTGACATATTGTCATAAATTATAATTTTACTTCGACGGAGATTTACGTCGGCGATTAGATTGACCTTGGCAATCAATGTGCTTTTAACGTGTTGAATTCTATTGCAGAAATCTAGATAAGACTCGCCATTATTAATTTTTAGTGTTTCCAACTCTATTGCAATACATTCCTCCGAACGAGGATCACCGAAATGTTGTTCAAATGCATGTTTTAATTCAGGCCATGTATCTAAATCCTGTCGTTCGCTGATAAGAGCGGCTGCCCTACCAGTCAACCTTGAAGTTATAATGTGAAAAACGTATAGGTCCTGTTGCGGGTTTCCTTCTACTCTACAACAATTTATTACGTATTCACACTTTCTAATGAATAAGCTAAGCAATTTCTCGTCACCGTCAAATTTGGGGATGACATTCGCGAAATCTCGGGGTACTTGCACTATACTTTCCATTATTATATTTATACAATAACTATCCTATAACTTATGTATATCTACCTACTTATGTATCTCTATATGTATCGTAATTTATAAAATTTAATTCGAATATACTATACTACTTATATTTGTTTACTAATCCTATTTTAAAAGAAACCACAAAACACAATTCGATTTTTGGAAATAGCGTTCGGAATTTCTAGATACGTATAACTAAAATAGTGAATAGGATTGGGTTTTGACTGGAAGTAGCTATTTGGGTCTACTCACAGACTGCCCATGTCCCTCGTTGAGTCTTAGGCGCCGTCCTCCGGATCACGATGATAGCGTGGTGGTAGCACTCACGGTTTTAATGTTCTTGACAAATTTATTTGGTTCGTGGATTCCCGTAAAACGCGTGAAAACGTACGCCGCGGTATACTGATTTTTGAGTTTTTCGCGACGCGGAAATCCTACCGGCTGCGCCAGTCAAGTATTGGGCAAGCCGGAGGACCTTTTAAAAATACAAATTTTAATATTTAAAGCGTGTATTCTCTACAAGTGATCGCTTAAGACTAACTTACATCTAATCTAAACCTATGGCTTGTGGGTAACGGACCACCATGAAGCGGATGTCACTTATCGCTTCGTCTGTCGATTCAGCATCTCAAGTGATCTCGGTACTCAGAAAATAGGGCGCTGACAAGAGCTTTCTGGAGAGTCGGCTGACGTAACTCTTGTGGGTAACGGACCACCATGAAGCGGATGTCACTTATCGCTTCGTCTGTCGATTCAGCATCTCGGTACTCAGAAAATAGGGCGCTGACAAGAGCTTTCTGGAGAGTCGGCTGACGTAACTAGCTATTGCCACATGTTTATTGCTTACTTGCCTGCCAAGTAGTATTTGTAGGACTTCTAATAGTGTTTCTTTGCAATCTTGTAACATTGTCAACACCCTAACCCAAGCCTGAATATGCGTTTGCATTAATTTCGGTGGCTTCGTGAGATTGAAATTGACGTCTGAACGTGTCTGAGAAATTCATATAAAATGAATTCAAGCTGTCAACTATTGTTTGAACGGTTGAACGAGAAATTGATGGGTTACTATAGTACAGGGTTTCCCAACCTTTTTTGCATGGTGCCCCCTCCCGGATTATAAAAAAAAATCATGCCCCCCTATATTTTTTTTCATTGCTTCAATAATGTATGTCCTCCCCTTTGATGGTGGTTATTTTACGGGTTGTTTTTCCCAACCTTTTTTGCACGGTGCCCCCTCCCGGATTATAAAAAAAAATCATGCCCCCCTATATTTTTCTTCATTGCTTCAATAATGTATGTCCTCCCCTTTGATGGTGGTTATTTTACGGGTTGTGGCATTACTAGAACTACTACTACTATCGGTATTAGCAATAATATTTAACAATTTACGGACAACATCTAAACGAAAGTCGTAAAAGTCATAATATTGGAATTGTCTGTACGCCGCTGGTGCTCGTTGTACAACATCAATGCATTCAACAACATGACCTGCATTACGTGAATTACGAACGTCACGCCGAAAGACTTAAAAAAAAACAAAAATATTATAAAAGAATTTAATTCGTTTTTTTAATTAAATTACAATTTCTTAATAATCTAACTTATGAGTAGACTCGGACGATGCTAGTACCGAAATGTCTTATAAAACACTAGCTGCGCCCGGCGGTGTTACCCGCGATAAGAAGTATGAAAAATTAAAACATCTATCCCACGGGAACCATACATTTTACCGGGATATAAAGTAGCCTATGTGCTATTCCAGACTAATCTATCTCTGTGCCAAATTTCATCCAGATCCGTTCAGCCGTTCGGGCGTGAAAGAGTAACAAACATCCATCCATCCATCCAAACTTTCACATTTATAATATTAGTATAGATTAGTATAGATGAGTAACTTGAGCGACGACGATCGCCGTGGGTTCCTGTCAGCATTTACCTAAGCAGGTAAATTTGCATGCACGAGCCGTCGACTCAGCATGCCCTGTTTTGGAAGTCCACGTATGACGCAAATCGTAGCATTACACCTATCAGCGGTTTTGGTGTAAGCCGGCCGGGTAACACGTGCAAGATTAATTTCTTATACCATCTGGTTGATTGGTTATAAAGGGATAATAGGCAAGCAATTGATCTTTTCTGTCAACGCCTTTCCTATATTTGTTATATTGACCAATTACTTTAGGTTTAAGCACAGTTCGACCGCTCTTATTTGTGTGCTCTACAAAATCGGAGTTATGTTCTGTTGAAATCATAAACACTCCTTTTATCTTTATAGTGAGTCACGCTGACGCTTTGGGCAGGGGCGGTGCAGGCCTTCCTCACACCTCCGAGGTTGAGGTTCAGCATCCGGAAAGGTACCCCTGACCTCGAAATCGACATTATTTTCCATTCCGAGCAAAATCTCGCCCGGCGTTCTCAGCGTCGTTTCCTGCAGGCTCCACTTTTTACGACGAAAACAATGCTGTGCTTATAAAAAACTCCGCTAACACTCACACGAAACATTTAAACTATTAATAACATGGTTTAAAATGATAAAACAAAACTTTTCTGCAATTTAAAAGATGAAAGAAAAGTGAACCGGACGTCACGCCGACTCTATGGTAACAGAATTGTGTGATCTATGATAGACAGATGCAGGCATGAGCGACAATTATTTCCATAAGAAAAGGCGGGTAACCTTAAAACCAAAGGGGCTCGTTTTTTGAACAAAAATATTGTTTTGTGTTATAAATATAATGAACGAATTTAAAGGGGCCTTGCTGTGGCCGGAATGACGCCGAAGTAGAAGAAACAAAAGGCGGATGGGGATCTTCCCCCGTCGTCGCAGTCGTCGGAATCTGACGATAACTATACATACATTTAAACCATTTAAAGTAGACAATTACTCTCGACAATACCCTGAGGACGGCGGGAATTCGGTTACCTATGAAAGTACTAAGGTGTCGGAACCCATTGGAGACCGAGATTTGATGGCGTTAGGCGCGGTCCTGAAGCGCCGTCATATAGGAATCAAACGGTTCAAACCAATTAAGGGACTTTGTCGGACACCTTGTTGGATGTTACAAGAATCCCCAGGGTGGCTCTGATAACACATGTCCGAACCGGCAACAATTGAGACATTGTATGGATGGGAGTGTACACTTCCACAGGAAGTGAATTATAACAGCAGTATATCGACGTAGGAAAACGTATTTGCTGTAAGCCGCAAAACATGAAATGTTCACCAGAGGCAAAAAACTTTTTTGAAATTAGAAAAAAAATCGTTACTCAAAAACTATACATCGTAGGAACACGATTTTAAAAACGTATTTTTATTTTTTCTCGTGTTATAATCTTGGCTATAAGATATCCTTCTAACTCAATTATTGTCAGTGTTTTTGTGGCTTACAACAAACTAGTTATTGTTTACAGATCTATATAACGCTGTAACCTTAGGGAGTTTTCTTTGGCAACAAAATATTTATATTATGTTTAGAACTATAAAATGTTGTAAATTAAATACTTTGTGTTTTAAGTATAGTTAAAAAGACGTAAGCCATAGTTAAAAATTATCTTGCATTGATGTTATTGATTTAACTGAATGGAGTGGGAAAATGTTTTACGAATGAAAGGCAGTAAGTTAGCTGTATTTATTTAATGTAAACTTTTAAAACGTAATTAATAATAAACACTGCTTCGTGCAACAAATCTTATTATTGTAATGACTAATAAATCAACAAAATCAAATTATAAATTAAAATCAACAAAATTATTAATAAAAAAAAACATCTAGTACTTGGGTGTTTAGAGGATGTCAAGAAAAAATCAAATCCAAATTAAATCAAATCAGATACAAAGATACAAAAATTACAAAATTAAACATTTTCAATCCTCTGCATCAGTATCTGGCAAGCGGTCTACTGTCTTATTATTATGCTCTAGGTCCAGGAATTCTTTTGCATAGTTAGGTGGAATAATTTTTTTTACAACAAGATTTTTCAGATCCTTATATTTTTGGCAAGAAATCGGTAATTTCGCTCTATATAAATTTTCCTTCGGTTTGGTGTTACCCATATCTCCCAGTGGAATTTCAGAACATTCAGCATCAGCTGCCATAGATCTTTTAATAAACATCACGTTTGGCTTTTTCTTTTTGAAAACTACAACACTTATCATAGAAATATGCAGATTTAGATTCTTTTTAATTGATTTATTTACGATATCATTAAAACCCATGAAAAACTTTCCATCTCGTACATGAACTTCATAGGGAAACGGGTTTTTTCTAGCAATTTCCATGATAGTCGGCCACTGAGAAGGTGCCCACACAGTTGATTTTCTAACCGCACGTTCTATAGTTGCATGCATACTATCCACTGGCATGTACGTATGACCTGGGGTTAGGTAATTTATTTGAATTACTTCTAAGTTTACGCATTGAGACAGTGCATAGCGGAGCATGGCTATTACAATTTTGTTTTTATTTTGGCCAAAACAAGAGTCACAATAGAGTAGTAATGTCCTTATGTTGCCTCTTTTGACGATGTTATTTGTAATATAATTGAACAAACAAGACGATGCTGCTAATTCGCTTGACACCAACTAGCCTAAACTAGACCAAATTATAGTTTACTCCTGTCAAACGGCGTTCGCTATTCTGTTAACAGCAGATTAGACTAATTTTGGTTTGACAGCTCCTAAAATTGGTTTAGTTACTCAACTTAGCTTAGTTGGTCATTTTTGTATTCTGTTGTACACACTTTACGTCAAATTGCGTCTAAAATTAGAAACGTCAAACTATAATCCGCCTTATTTGGTCGGCATCTAATTTGGTGCCATCTAAATTTAGTTCGTAGGTTTTCAGGTGATGTTTTTATTAAGATAAGTTGTGAAAAACTATTTTATCAAACACGATGGAGGAATATGTGGTTGCGGCTCTTGTGGATTCATCTGAAAGTGCTAATTTTACCAAAATAATAATAAAACAGAGCCTACTTCAAAGTACTTACTTGAAACACAAAATTAAGGCATTTGCTTTCTAACCGTAGAAACTATGAAGAAAGAATACGCCTCGAAGGCCTAAGAGCACATATTGGAATGTGCCCTTCGAATTAGCAGAGAAGTTTAAAAAATCTTTTGTGGCTTCACAAGTTTGCAGCACTTCAATTACTGAATACAATAGATGATCCGCTCTTAGTGGAGGGGCACATCCCAAAACATATAAAGGTTTGCGATTTAATATTTTATACAGATACCTACTTTTTCCTTGTTTATAAATACATCAACATGACACTTTGCAGATTTTAACAGCACTGCAATTTTACGCTCATGGGAGCTATCAGGCTGCTGTAGGCCAAGATAGTTTACCAGGAATGAGCCAACCAGCAGTGAGTAGATGTTTGGGAATAGTGTTGAACATAATTGTGCAACAATTGACACCCCAAAATATAAAGTTCCCTACAACACAGACGGAGAAAGAATCTGCAAAAACTGAGTAAGTTTCATTTCATATCCACTAAATTGGTTTAGTAATTTTTGAGCTCATACATTATAAACAAATAAATAAATAAATATCGCCATACGAACACATAACCAAACGGTCCCACTTTAAGCTTAACGCTTGTGTTGTGAGTACTGTACAATGGACTGAGGGTGAACTCAGTTTATAATACTTATATACATATTAAACATCCATGACTCGGGTACAAACATTCATGCTCATCACACAAAGCTTGTGTCCCTACCAGGATTGAAACCCAGGACTCTCAGCGCAGAAAGCAGAGTCATTACCACTAGGTTAATCAGGCCGTCGAACCAATATATCTTGTCTTTATAATATTAGCATTAAAAAAATATCTTGACATCAAGTTATAACATGTAAATGTTTCTACTTTTGCAGATACGGATGAGAATTATACCATTGATTTAGATCATACTGATAAGCTATCTATGGTGGAAGAGTACATTGAAACAGATTTCCTTGCTGAAGCAAGACACATTTGGCAAGTGTTAATAAACACTATTTTACTCAAAATTAATAAAAGTATGGCAAATCATAAACAAGACTTTAATTTCTGAATTATTATAATAAAGCTTTTTATTTATTACTATGTTATCAATAATCAATAATAAACATCAACATTAAAAATAATTAACAATCAAAATAATAAACAAATTTGTAAGTAATAGAATTTGAAAGGCTTAAACAACAAGCTTCTGCACATGGGGGCCATGTGTTGCCCACACTCAATGAAAATGGCACTACCGAAGATAACAACTATGCAATAAATGCTTAGTATTACTAACTTATTACATAGTATTATGGTACACTTCCAGGCGGCAAAATCCATCCACATAGGCATGCCCAACAATATCCAAAATGTTGGATTCTATGTCTGTCGGGGCTCCTCCTGCCAGACCGCCACCTGTGGCGCTTATTGAAGTTCGCACCTTGCAAGCCTTGGTCTATAACTTCGCCACCCACACACTCCAAACCTGTTGATAAAAAAACCATATAAAAACCATTTAGACGAAAAACATGCATAATATTCAGAACACAAAACTTACATGCTCCCACTGCTGTGCAGTTCTTCTGCAGCCGAGTTGGTTGAGCTCGTCGTGGTTGGTAGGGCCCCCTAAAAATCTACCACGGCAGAATCTGCTTGGTTTCCTGAAAATATAATTGATTTTTAGATAGATGTCCTCGCTTGTCGATGTAACTATAACCATTGATTGATTTTAAGTAAAACAAAACTTTCAATCCTTTAAAATGCTTACCCCTCGCTATTTTGATGTTGTTAGACCGATTCCTATCGTTTTCCATATTAGATTCAAGCCACTAGATAACTTATTACAACAATTACAATGTAGCACACCCGTCTGATCTGAAAACGGTGTTTTGTTTACCTACTGTCAACAGATACAAAATAGAATTAACCACAGAACAATAGATATGGAACACTTAACCACAGACGATATAGAACAACTTTCTATAATTTATAATTGTAAATATCATAAAAAAATTACAATAAAAATATTTAGACGCCGACATATATTTTAAATTAAACTTTTATATATTTTAAGGTTATTTTAAAATAATTTAATCATGTTATTTCGATTTTCTTTTCCATTCACCTTATTTTCATTCATTCTTCAGATATATTTTTTAAATACTGGCAACATACCTCAATTCAATTTAGGTGCTGTCAAAATCAAATTAGTCCTGTCAATTACGATATTTAAATTAAGTTCGATGTGACAACAGAATTGATTTTAATGATTTCTAAACTATACTTAAAATTTTAGCTAGTTTAATTAAGTTTAGAGAGTGTGCAAGCGAATTAGCAGCGATATCTCGTTTGCTCCTCTGTGAGCATCGCTTTCTGTCCAAACATTGCAGAAACCATTTCGGGTTCCATTCTCATAAATTGTGAAATTATAAACGGCAATTTTGCGTGAATAGTATAAAGACATATTATTAGTGCCATGTGGAGTGTTTAATACTTTTTGTAGGTCAAAAATTGCGCAAATAATGCTTCTGTCTTTTTCATATACATTTTGGTGAAACAGAAATCTTTTTTGAGAATCATCTTTGTCTTTTAAATGTCTGTTTATCTTATCCGTCTCTTCTTCTGTAAGTACATCGTATGATTTACAAGAACATATGGAACATTTGTCTTTTTTGGGTATGTGGAATGCAATATTAAAGTTATTTTTAAAGTATGCCGAAAACACTTTAAGTGGCATAGGGTTCTGATCTTCTTCTCTACACTTCTCAGCATAAATGGAGTGCAAGTTTGTAATATTTTTAAATTCCTCTGGTAAATATAACCGTTTGCTATCCTTTCTACAATAGTGAGAAGGCAACAAAGGCAAGCAATAAATAAAAGCTTTGGCATACTCAATAACTTCTGCAGGAGTTTTATTATGTGAAGTGTGTTTGCCTCGTTGGTCAAGTTTTGCAAAGCCTTCATCCGAAGAATTTTCGGCAGTATCTATACATATAAATAAAATTGGAGTGTCTGTTTGTAATATTAAAATAACCGCTTTTTACTAAGTGCATTTGGATGTATACACGTTACCTATACCGAAACAACATTTTTTACAATTTTTGTCTGTCTGTCTGTCCGTCTGTCTGTCTGTCTGTCTGTCCGTCTGTCTGTCTGTCTGTCTGTCTGTCTGTTTGTTCCGGGTAATCTCCGAAATGGCTGGACCGATTTTGACGGGAATTTCACTGGCAGATAGCTGATGTAACAAGGAGTAACTTAGGCTACTTTTATTTTAGAAAAAAAAAATTGAATCTCTCGAAAAAAAATTAAAACCAATGTTGCAGCGCTGCGCCTGATTAAGTTTTGATAGCAACAATGCGTCCCGCGGGATCAGAACGCGCGAGCAGGCTGTTGCCAACGGTTGTGTCTTTGTTAAATACCACGCGGACGAAGTCGCGGGCAACAGCTAGTATAGAATAAATCTTTGTGAGACGTTAAGAGTTGCAATCAAAAATTGTTGACAAACTTGTCTCCTCGACTCACCTTCATTAATGTAATAACTGTAGGTCACGCTACGTCTAGAAGTAGCTGGCGAATCGAACTTACTGCGTCTAACACTTCTTTTTACTGTCGCTTGAGCAATCCAATCTTTGCGTCTTTGCTGGCTTTCAAGCTCCCAAAAATATGTAAATAAAGCTCTACGGCGTTCTTCACTGATTTTAGCACAATTGTTTTGGCATAACTTTCCAACACAGGGATTTTCCTTCATTTTTTTTCCATCTATGATTTTTCCATTGACGTTTGCGTAACTTTCACCCTTCAGTTTATTTTTATAGTTGCATAATTTTAGTTGTTTCTTTGTTTTACCCTTTTTAATATTTATAATCTCAGATCCATTTTCTGTATTTTTCTTCATCAGTCTTTTCTTATTTATGTTCTTTTTCACTTTAGTTATCCCTTCTGCTTCACTAGACTCATCATCCAATTCATCCCAACTGACAGAATCTTCAGATGGATATGCTTCATTTAGTAAAATAGTATCTGCGGAATCTTCTTCATCTACAAAATCTAGGTAAGATATATTAAAATTTAATTTGCGTTTTGATTTTCGACGTTGTGATTGTTCAATTTTTCCACTGTTGTTAGATTGAGTTAGATCGTTTGTATGAGGAGTGTTTTGTGTCGTGATGCGATGTTGGAGATATGAGTTGCTAGTTCTAGGTATTGGAGAATCAGGTAAATCATTAACAGGTACAGGGTCGGCATCACAGGACGTGCTTCGGGGAACGCTCACAGCGCTGCGGCGGTGAAGATCAGGTAAAATATTAACAGGTACAGTGTCAGCATCAAACGGCGTGCTTCGGGGGACACTCACAACGCAGCAGGGAGGATCAGGTAAAACATCAACATGTGCAGCATTAGCATCCACCGGTATGCTTCGGGGGACGCTCACTGCGCGGCGTTGGTGAACATCAGGTAAAGCATTAACATTTACAGGGTCGGCATCATAGGACGTGTTTCGGGGGACGCTCACAGCGCGGCGGCGGTGAAGATCGGGTAAAATATTCACAGGTACAGTGTCAGCATCAAACGGCGTGCTACGGGGGACACTCACAGCGCAGCAGTGAGTATCAGGTAAAACATCAACATGTGCAGCTTTAGCATCCACCGGTATGCTTCGGGGGACGCTCACGGCGCGGCGTTGGTGAACATCAGGTAAAGTATTAACATGTACAGGGTCGGCATCACAGGACGTGCTTCGGGGGACGCTCACAGCGCGGCGGCGGTGAAGATCAGGTAAAGTATTAACAGGTATAGTGTCAGCATCAGACGGCGTGATTCGGGGGACACTCACAGCGCGGTGGTAGTGAGTATCAGATAAATCATTACACACAGGTACATCGTCAATATTATCTGGCGTTCTTTGAAGGACACTCAGTGTATGCGCTTTTGAATAATCTGGCACGTTGTCAGCGCCAGGTAAGTGATCATTTGCGCTATTTGTATCTAATGATATATCTTGTTCATGATCAATAGTTACAGTCACCATATAGGATGAAAGATCAAAATGTGATGGCGAGTAGTTAAATGATTCGCAATTGTCTCTTTTGCACGGTGTCATTTGCTTCATTACTTCTTTAGTAGCTTGAAGATAAGTGTTTGGACTACGAAATGTAGGAGTTAGTTTTTCATAAAATGACCTTTTATTACTATCTGGTGTAGATGACAATACTGGTGTGCCTGGTTTGTAAATAGTTTCACTCAAAATCTGAAGTTTTGGCTTTTTCTTTACCAAGTCATCATTTCTAGATTTTAGGTCATCTATCCACTGTCTTCGTTTCGCCATCTCGCCTGCAAAAAAATATTATAATTGAAAAATTACAATACTTCTTCCCATTTTCTTGACCTTGAAACTGCTACTTAGACAATGAACTTTCATTTTAGATGAAGACTGACCATTTATTATTATGTCATTAAAAAAATGTTCATAAGTACAGGAAAAATTATTAAACAAAATTATAGGAAAGGTACAGTATAATTGACATCAACAACATAATCAACCCATTTACATCCCACTGCTGGGTACAGATTAAAAAACATATTAAGTACATGCAATAATTACAAGTACAATAATGTTTGGTCGTCAAACAATAATCGATACACCCCAATAGTGCACCCTTGCATTACCCTAATAATAAATAATACCTAGGTACCTACCAACCAATAACCTTGGTGTTATCTTGATCATTAGGTATTTATCTCAATATCAAGCCAAGACCTCAAGTCTGTAGGTATATTAATCAAAAATAGTAACAACAAAAAAAATAGGTGCTACAAAATAAATTAAATATGGCATTGTGTATTTTTGTTTCTCTTTCATACATTAAATTATACCAAATACCAATTCCTAATAATTAAACTTTCAATAACAAGCAATATTACAGGTCAACTACCTATGATTATTATCAATTTTGATTAAATACTCAAATAATACGTATTAAAATTACTAATAATTTATAAAAACACAAGTTATACATACCTTCTAATAGAAATGATTGATTAACACACAAGTAAATAACACTTAAATGATAAAACCGATAAAACAACCAAAGATTATCACCAACAACAGTCTCGAATGACGCGTGTGGACCGAATGCGGGCCGTGACTTGATGTAGGCATGGCAGGGCAGGTCACGGATGTGTGCGAAAGCGTTCCCGTGACCCCCCCAACAAGGCGGGAGAAGGACCACCGTGGGGTTTTAGTCGGTAAAAGTCGGGCATAACCCGCTTGCCTCCCTCAGGGCTTGCGGGTATCCATGAGGATTTCCCCACGCAAAAAAAAAAAAAAAAAAGGCATGGCAGGGCAGCGAGCGCCAGGTTGCAACCAATAGCGTAACAGTATTCGTTGACAAGTATTTATTCGAGTTAAAACGTTGTAAGTCTATCATAATTGCGATTTAATTTCCGTCAAAAATGTGTTATTTTGAATTGTTTGAAAAATAAATGCTGTTTATTTGTAGTACTTGACTTTTAGTTATGAGAGGCATACTGATAAAAGTAGTAAATATCTCTGACGTCTTGTAGATGGACCACTAAAATGATATAAGTGTAGGCAATCAATTAATATCATCCTGCTAAAATGGCGTAAGCCTCAGTTTGAAAATTTTGCTGACTGCAAGACTGGCGTAAACAACAAATGCATAGAAAATACTCGTTTTTGGTAGACTTGCGACAAAAAAGCACTAATATTGTTCAAAAAATTGATGGCGTAAGTGATATTTTTGTCGTCGTAAAAATATGAGACCCAGACCAAACGACGCAGTATTTATTTCTGATAAAAATGATGTAAAAAACGTAATTTTGATTTTTTGAGGCTTACAGCAAATACGTTTTCCTACGTCGATATATACTTGGGCAGAATTTGACCTTCAAACGTTACAACCACAGACGTGTTGAGGTCCACTGAACACCTTCACACGTGGACTTTCTGTTTAACATTCTCATTTTTAAGATTGGACTGCAATTTTCGGGTAGTTCCACAGCCTCTACAAACTGACATGGACCAGTGAAGGGACGGTTGCTACTAAATTGGAGGAAGAAAGGCAGGAGTGGAAAATGCAATCATTTGCAGCAGTTGCGTTATCAAACTCTATTGCGACCTACAGCTTTAACTACTCCTCGGACGATATTCTTTCTTCATAAGAATTTGGCCAACTTTGATAGGACGCAAGGACAGACCGGCTGCAGGATTATTTTCGGGGCGTGATAGGTGTACAATAAAAGGACCGCAATCTTTGTTGCTATATACTCGTGCACACTCCATGCTCGAATGAATATAAATTGACTGAATTGAAGCTGACGGTAAGTCTAGGTTTGACACATTGTTTTTAGTTACAGAGCCTGCAACATTGCTGTCACTAGCTGGGCGTTTAACACCGCGTTCGGAAGCCATGGATTCTTGGGTAAACACTAACTGAGATGAGGATAAAGGGCAATCTGGAAGCCTACCGGGGGATTCATCTCCCATGTTGCCTCCGTTTCTCGGCCTTACCAGGCCGAGAAACTTTTAAGAAAAAAACAAAGGAAAATCTCAATATGAAAAAGAAAAAGTAATAATTTTGAATAAGAAACAAACGAAGGTAGTTTTTCCACGAAACCGTAACTGACACGTGTATTCACCAACTCCACCTATATAGTTGTCATGTTATTCGAACGAAATACAAGGAAGCTATGACACTCGACAGCTAAGATGGCGGGAACCGGACGTCACACCGACTCTATGGTTTCAGAATTGTGTGATCTATGATGGACAGATGCAGGCATGAGAGACAATTATTTCAATAAGAAAAGGCGGGAAACCCTTAAACTAAGAGGGCGCGTTTTTTGAACAAAAATATTGTTTTGTATTATTAATTACATAGTGAACGAATTTAAAGGGGCCTGGCTGTGGCCGGAATGACGGCGAAGCGGAAGAAACGAAAGGCGGATGGGGATCTTCCGCCGTCGTCGCAGTCGTCCGAATCTGAAATTTAAACCATTTAAAGTAGACAATTACTCTCGACAATACCCTGAGGTCGGCGGGAATTTAGAATATTTGTTACCTACGAAAGTACCGAGGTGTCGTAACCCATTGGGGACCGAGATTTGATGGCGTTAGGCGCGGTCCTGAAGCGTTATCATAAAGGAATCAAACGGTTCAAACGAATTAATAGGTTCAAGGTTGGGGCAATTTTTGAGCGGCCTGGTCTTGGAAACATTGCTTTAAATAATGTTAAGGTGCAAAAACACTTGGAGCTAAAAACTACAACACCTGCTACACTCACCTCACAGAAATTACAAGGGGTAATACGCGGTGTTCCCACATACATGTCAAATGCTATTATATATACCGGCATTTCCAGCGCCAAAGATGTAGTGTCCGTGCGTCGCCTGATGCGCCGTGGACGCGATGATGATGGCAATCCCATTTTATTACCCACGCAGACGATGGCGATAACCTTTTCCTGTCCTACACTTCCAGATAGCGTCGATATAAATAGCTGGTATTTCGAGTTTAGCGTATACATTCCACCTGTCAGTCAGTGTCTGCGATGCCTGCGCTATGGTCACATTGGCAAGTATTGTAAAAATTAACAAGTGTTCGATCTGTGGAGAGGATCATCATTATAAAGAATGCAAAAAGCAGCCAAAGATGCAGTATGTGTGCATTGCAATGGCAATCACATATCTATTTCAGCAGAGTGTCCTAAACGAAAGGAAGAAATTGAAAAAACAATAAAAACAAACAAAAGAATATTGCAACGAGTTGACAGAGCTCTATAATTTTATAAATTATAATTCTAATGAAATGACAACTTCTTGTGCAGGTGAGGGAATGGATGGAATGGAAGTTCCTACCAGCCTACACCCCTCATATGGGGGGACTGCATGAGGCAGCTGTAAGGAGTTGTAAATACCATTTAAAGCGGGTATTAGGTTTAGGTTAAGCTTAACTAACCTACGAGGAATTTTGTACAGTGCTTACCCAGGTAGAAGGGATTTTAAATTCTCAGCTCCTGTGCCCTATTCCAAATTCAAATGATGACGATATCTCTTGCCTAACGCCAGCTCATCTTGATTGGCAGAACGCCTACTTCCTTACCTGACTATGATTACGTTGATGTACCAATGAACCGACTTAAACATTAGTTAAATATCTACACAATATGCTTACTAGTGCTGCCATCTGTCGTGCATTGTCGGTAGACATGTTTGTTTGTTCTATGGTTTTAAATAACATTTTGTTTGTGCCACTCGTCAATGCGAAACGTTGTTTTATTTTAATTGCAATGGCTATCACATATCTATTTCAGCAGAGTGCCCTAAACGAATGGAAGAAACTGAAAAAAAACAATAACTAATTCAAACAAAAGAAGTAAGTTACATATACCTAATGCACCCAGTAACCGCATAGCAACGGCAGCCCTAGCTCGACCCAGTTACAGCGCCTTACACGTGCCGCAGCGTCAGCGCATTCGGATTTCAAGTCAATGCAACCGAAGACCCAACGGCCCTGATTCCACGATTGCTTCTTTTTTTTAAAATAATTAATTGTATCTTTTTATTACTTTATTCAAACTAATTATTAATCTCAATCTGACTGTATTCTTAATTTAATAATATCCACCATTGTTAAAATAAGGACATATGTGTGGTAATTGCTTCAGGATTTGGAGTCTGATTCAGAAGTTATATGAAAGCGATAGGTAAGACGGTTGGGCGATTTAAGAATATACAACAAAAAAAATTGAAAAATACAGAATATACAGAATATAAACAATTACAATAATCATCATTGAGTAATGATTCTCATATTTTGTTTCTGTGGCTAAGCTTTACGTTATATTATATTTAAACTGTTAAAATTTCCATGACATTTAATAAAAAATAAGAAATGCGCGTGTCTTCTAGCTGTTCCCCTTAGTACTCTGTGGATACCATCCCACATGCTCTCTCGGTGCTGTGTCGAGCAAGACTCCTTCCAGCTGGATGTAGAGGCCTCATGAACCTGTTGAACGTACTCGGCTTTGGCCCGTAGGTATACATCCGACTCCTGCACGTTTAAGCCGTTGTCTTCCTGGACCCGTTGCTTTACCAGGGTCAAGTCCTCCTTGCTTGCGCAGTTTAGGACGACCTTCTGATTCCTGGCTTTCCGAACCCTGTCTGTCCAGATCCAGGGGGTGTCAGGTGTCTACCCAGATTCAGAGGTGGCTGTGGTGGCGGAGAGAGAGAGAGAGGAGATCAGATGGGGCTCTCCAGCATGTCAAGTCAAAGTCAAATCGTTTATTTCGTATAGGCCTACGGGGGCACTTACAAATTGTCATTACATTTTTTTCCTTAACTCTACAACTGGATCGGAACGCGACCTCAATTGAGAAGATCCGACAAGAAACTCAGCGAGCTTGTTTTTTTTATCTATTATTTTTCCAAAAAAATAAATAAAAAAGTAGGCTCCAGTGTGTTGCCATGCGAGGCGCACACACGCTAACACTTTAACATTATAAATATGTATTGATATTTGAGCGATCAGTCCCAGGCTGCTTTATCATCCAAATAATCCAAGATTCTGTAATAACCCTTACGACATTAATTACTTTTCACAGTTGTTTTAAACTTACTAATGGGCAGATCTCCGATTCCTGCTGCTGCTCTCAACTGCTCAAGCTCAACATAGGAAATCTCAATGACTCGATTTTATATTCCTATTTGTAATAATTAAAGAGCCACCACGTATCAACTTTACTCTGTTGAAGGAGCTAGTTACCTGATGATCATTAAAATTTAACATGAGTTGGTCTTTTTTTAACCAGTGTTCAGTAATACAAAGAATATCTATTTTGCTATCATTTAAAAACAATTCCAGTTCCAACTCTTTGCCCATCATACCTTGAATGTTCTGATGAACAATATTAATTTTATTGTGTTATTGCAAGAGGTTGTCTCTATTGTCTGCGGCACTAATTTAAATTAATTAAAATATTATTAGTAGCCAAATTTTTGGCTGAATTCAAAATGTCAATATGCTCAATATGACAAGATTGCTTTATAGAAGCAACCTTAGTAGCCAATTTTTTTTATATTTGGAAAGATATTAAGTTTTTTACATAATTATTAATGCCAATTAAATTAATTTTATTGTTATTATAATAATTATTACTTTGAAATATCAAAGTATGTAATGTTAAATTTAACTTATATCTATTATCATTTTCCAACTATTACTATAGGGAAATGTGAACATTATGATCTTATTTAGTTTAAGATCGATGCTCTGGGTCCATCCTCTTCAGTCTCTATTCCCTCCTCAATTCTGGTGGTAGTTGGGGCGTCGGGAAATATGTTTTGAGGCAGCGCTACTGCAAGGGTCTGATGGTGCCGAGACTTTGGAGTCCAGTCTCTCCACCGTTCCGCGGAGCGCGTCTAGCTGGTTTGACACGCATGTGGTGTGGGCGTTCAGTTTGGTGATGCCCGCCTCGATGGTTTCCCACTTTGGGTCAGCAGAGGCGTTCCGGCTCTCCAATCTGACCACTTCTCTCTCCCGGTGGATGTGTTCCTCCAGCGACATTATGGCCATTTTTATCTCCTTAACGCTCTGAAGGGCTCTGTCTCGTAGCCTATTCAGCTACGGACGGCCTGAGTCTCCTTCAGGGCCTTAAAGATACATCCCGGGCGGTACTCAAGTCTTTGATGGGGCCCTGCCTCATGCAGATTTTATCCCATCCTACGATCGATGCTGAAGCCGCATTTCAAATGTCGATCTCGAGTCAAAATCCAAAAGTCAAAAGGGATTGGTCATAAATTTGCGTCCTATAACGTTTCTTTTCACGGCATTACAGTACAAGTTATTTCTGATATTAATTATTAAAATGGTGATTATTATACTAAAACTATTGTATTTATTGTATCGTGGCTAGCATATCCACTTTTTGTCGCTTCATTTCCTCTTGCATCATTCACGGACGTTGTGCGGGGGAGCACGCAGTAATGCCAATAATAATGCTGGGTAGGCTTTATAATATTTAATTAATCAAAACTGGTTACAGGGACTTACAATATCAGACAAGGTAGAGACGTGTTACAATAATAATAGTGCTGTACCTAATAGTTGCCTTAATTCATTATAGTTTATTTCTTTAAATTGCAAATTTATACCAGCCGTTATAGTCGCAAGCAGGTTGGATGTTTCTGGCAGAATATTTGCTTCAGTCTCGTCGATACTATTAATATGATCGCCCATAGCTTTACCGAAAAGTATTATCTTTGAGAAACTTACATGCTTTTCCGCACTGATTTCTTGTGTGATTTCATATATATTTTTTTAAATATCCATTGCATGTTTGATCACCAACCAATCCATGCGATCAATAGTATTTATGACTGGGTTTTCTATTGTCAGAGTCCTAGCGTACTAGGCCTATTGTTTTATTTTTGAATTAGCCTTTCGCTCGCGCTTCGTATATTGGTAGGTTAATTGAAAAATAAATTAGATAGAGTATTATTAAATATAATTAAAAACATGTTTGATTTAGTGTAGAATGTTTAATCGAATAACAAAAAATTTAAGTAATGTTGAAACTCCTTCCATTAAGTCATTTTGGGTGACGCGACGTGAAAACCAGACGAGGACGCGGTGTTGGTGCTAGAAGTGGCCATTTCATCGTCGCCGCAGTCGTCACTTGAGCTTTCATCATCATTTGAGTCAGAATCATCATCCCCTACGCGAATAATAAATGTTTCTGTCATCATGTCGACCACATAATCGCTTTTACAATAATCGGCCTCTATTTCATTTACCTTGGTGCATAATTTCCCCCATTCTGTTGCTCCCATTAAATTTACTTGTTCATTCATTTCTTTTCATTCGTTCGTTCATTCGTTCATTCATTAACCAGGTCAGTTATCTGTGTAAGGTTCCAACTTACATTTTTGCTGGTGACATATCCCTTTATTTGGGACCAGGCTTGCCTATAGGATTTAGGTCCGGGTGATATGGGGGCAAACGAAGTACAGAATGGCCTCCTTCGTTTAATATAGTATCAATATTACATTTCTTAAATTGCTCTTTATATTTTTTTTTATTAAATTATACAACTCCGGCTTTAGCATGGATTCTTCAAATTTTCCTTTTTGACGGAGCCAGCTTTGCATGTCTGCTTTCTTTGTATTGGACGTTGGTGCAGCATCGAGTTGTTTGTTGTGGTACGATGCATGGTCGACTACCACGACTGAATTAAGCGGTAAATTCGGCATCAGTTTAGTACGGAGCCACCGCTCGTAATTCTCCGAATTCATATTGTCGTGTTAGTCGCCGCTTTTTGTACCGGCTTTGAACGTCAGCAAAGCATTCGGCACAAAACCTGCTTCACCGCCCGCGTGCACTATGACCAAGCAGCTACCTTTAGATATAGGTTTTTTAATGCCTTTGGTAGGACAGTCTGTCCAAGAATGGTGAGACGCATGGGAACTATGATGTATGATTCATCAGTGTAAGATATTCAATTCTTTGAAATCGAATTTGTGACTTCTCAATTATAATGTTTCTATTGGTTTCTGTTTTTTTTCCACTTAAAACCCAATTTTTTTATTATTCGCCTGAGACTTGCAGCAGATCCTTGGAAATGTAGGTCATCCTGTAACTTCCTTCGTAACTTGCCTATGGTAGGCAATTTTTTTTCAGTAACGTGGAAATTGTGGATGATTCTTTTTGTAACACCCTGGTCAAAGCTGTCAATGCTGTTATCGGTTTTTGTTTTATTCTTTTATTTTTGCCGGGAGTTCGGAAGATAGTAAGAAATTCCGAACCTTTTACAATTCGCCTCACTGTAGACTCGGAATATTTTGTTGCCTGCTACCGCTTGTTCAGGATTCGGCTCGGTGTCATCTCTTTGTGAAGTATCAGTTGCTTTTCGGATATTTGATGCAGTTGTGTTATTAGATGTTGCAAGTGAAACATTAATGGCAGTAAATGAAGTGGCGGTGGCAGCACATGTAGTGGCGGTGGCAGTACAGGTAGTTGGGGAGATAATACAGGTAGTTGGGGTGGCAGTAGTGGTGGTGACAGTGTCAGTAGACTCATCGATTACGACAGTCCAAGAATAAGCTGTAAATTCATGAGTAGTTGCTGCTAAAGCATTGGCCTCTATTAGTGTTTCAAGCGTATCAAGGGGACTTGGAACTTCGTAAAACACAGTTTCATCACTAGACAAATCATAAATTATTGGAGGATGTTGTGCTTCAATCTGATCAAAAACAATCTCATTCTTATCATGTGTGATATCATCTCGAATTGATTTTGAAAACAAATCTTCGGGTTGTATCAAATTACTTTTATCTGTAGTTGGTATGTTTTGGAGCTCATCGTATTTTCTATTCTTTCGATGTGGCAGTTATTCTCCTTCAAAACGATTAATGAAATAGGATCTGTAGTCAAATTAATGCTGTTGACCTGATTCTGAAAAACAGAATTCTATAGCAGACACAAAAACCATCAATAAATCCCAAAACCGTGAGCTTAGTATGCAAAATAGTTACCTCTTTATCGGCATTATTCAGTTTTTCATTATTTTGATTAACTATTAAGTTAACCAGTTTTCTTCCTCTATTCATTATACCAGGAAACTGAAAATAACAAAAGAAATCGAATTTATTTTAACTAGGCACAATTTATCAGAATAAATGTTAAAAAAGACGAACGCACTCCATAGCTGACAACCAGTACAAAATGCTCAGATAGGACGTTTTGAAATGTTGTTTAAAATATATTATACATACCTCCGTGGATTTTGCCGCCTGGAAGTGTACAATAATACTATGCAATAAGTTAGTCGTTATCTTCGGTAGTGCCATTTTCATTGAGTGTGGGCAACAAATGGCCCCCATGTGTAGAAGCTCGTTGCTTAGGCCCTTCAAATTCTATGACTTACAAATTTGTTTATTTTGATTGTTAATTATTTTTAATGTTGATTGTTGATTATTGATAACATAGTAATAAGTAAAAAGGTTAATTCAAATAATTTAGAAATTAAAGTCTTCTTTATGATTTGCCATACTTTTATTGATTTTGAGTAAAATGAGTGTTTATTAACACTTGCCGAATGTGTCTGGCTTCAGCAAGATAATCTGTTTCAATGTACTCTTCCTCCATAGATAGATTATCAGTACGATCTACATCAATAGTATCATTCTCATCCGTATCTGCAAAGTAGAAACATTTACATGTTATAACTTGATGTCAAGATATTTTTTTATGCTAAAATTATAATGAAAAAATACATAAATATTTGGTTGATCTAAATATTGCTTTAATTCAGCAGGTACCAAAACTTCTGCCGAAAAATTCATTGGCATAAGACATATTTTGCAAGAGCATATCTTCATATTTTGCAGGAGCATATCTTCATGTCGGTCCCATAATGATGAAGTCGATTCTTTTTCTCCTCGTGGAGAAGCGCCTACCGTAGGTGAACGATTTCTTCTTATTTTGTGTTACGTAATATGTCTTTCGATATATCTGATATTGCATTAGCAGCAGCCAATGCTAACATGAAATGTAACTTTTTGAAGCGGGGATCTAAGATTGCTTTGGCCAAAAAAGGTTTTCTTGTAAAGGCACAGACATTAAAACACCATGTTGAAATATGGGATGCATATAATTATTATAAACACAAGTTTTTACAAATTTATGAGTTATTTTTATAAATATAAGGAGGACGTAACGCACGTCCGCCTTTGAATAGGTGTCTTTTTGCACAAACAGAATTAGGAGTGGAAAGGAGGCAATAAGGAATAAACGGCACTTCCCTCAGAAACGACTTGTCGGATAATGGATGCAGGCTGTCGAATTCGCGTCGCTTGTAGTCTTCGACGCTTGACTTGGGTGGCTGGACGCGCAGGTCGGCAAGGCAGCACGATCGTCGATCACTCGCCACACGGCGAGCAGATACTGCAGATTGTAGCTCGGCTGGCACCTCCTCCTGGCTGATATACCAGCTAGCACGCAGCGCGTTTGAAGATGTTTAAAGGTTGCAGATATTTGTTGTCTTGTCGTGGTTGCCACTTTATGTTCCCGCGAAACTTTTTGCACTGGCGGGCGCGCCGCGCTCGGCGTTGGTGGCGCTGTCGTCGCTCGCGCCGTTGTTCCCCTCCCACTGCTCTCTCCCCGCGGATAGGGTGTCTGCGCTACTAGCGTGGACACTCCAATAGCTGTTGATGTTTCAATTTGTTCCATTTCTTGTTTTAATAAATTTGTTAATGGTATTACTAAACTAGCTGTGACATATACTTGACACTTTTCTTAGTTCTGTCTGTATTATAACGAAACGTCACTTTGACAGTTGACACTTGACACGGGACTGTGAGAGCAGACATAGTATTGCGTTACGTAGAATAATTATTAAGAGAGATATGTAAATTAAAAATAAACCAACCTGAAGACCCAACTAATTATTTTATTTAAAATGATAAGAAGAGAACAATGCATGGAGCAGTCGTAAAGCAGATTAAATTGGATATAAGAAAACCTAACCTACGAATTAAAAAGCACATTTTGGCACGACGCATGGCAAACTTAAAATGACTGAAGAATAGAAAGTTGATGTTGATAACGTGTGTGCAGTGGAATATAAGATGCCGAAGAGCTACATTTAGATAATATTGAGGACTGCTATCCGCAATGGCAGGGTTTCAAGCAGTTTTAAAATATTCATGGTGGCTGCCGGCTTTGAAAACCTAGCCCGAGGTAAGAAAAGCGGCGATTTTATTAAATTGTGTTGGTCAACAAGTGCAAGAATACTTTAATATACAGAAAAATGAGGACAAAGCGAAGTTTGATGACGTAATAAAAATGATTGATGATTATTTTAAACCTAAACAAAATGAAGTAATGAATAGTTATAATTTTAACAATCGAAGCCAAGAGGAAGGTGAATCCTTTGATGCATTTTATACTGTAATAAGAAAGTTAGCTGCAAACTAATAATAGCTTGTAATAGGGTTTTGTGATTACTTAGTTTATTGTAATAGAGGCAAATGAGTTAAGTAAGATTTAATGTGTTTTAGAATTGTTTAATTGTTAAAATTTTTTAACGAGATAATAAGATTTAATTTTGTTTCAAAATTGTTTAATTTTTAAAAGGGGATGATGTATTAACGAAACGTCACTTAGACAGTTGACACTTGACACGGGACTGTGAGAGTAGTATTTAAGTCAGTCTTAAGACGATCGTATCAAACTCTACAACCGATTTTAAATAAAGAATATTCGTAAAATCCGAATTAAGTTTCTTTTTAATATCCAAAAGCGCTCCCGAAAGATATCTAACTTGTGGCGAGGTTGAAAAGATCACTACGATGTAATTGTTCATAAAAAATAACATAATAGTGTATGGTGGCAACACCTTTTTTATCTGTATTTTTGTTGTCTCTGTCTCTTCTAAAAATGTCACTATAAAAACTGTGCGCGTCTCTCGTTAATAAACTGTTAATCATAAAAGAGAGTACATGTTGGTGCCGAAATATAACTTTAGTGATTCTACAATATTAACGTGAAATAGTTGTTTTTGTTTGCTGTTTTTTACAATTTCTGATTGCCGGCTCGGACGGCGTGAACATTGTCAACGGCGGCATTTTGGAAGCACCGATGCATCGGCGGCCGCGATCAAGAAAATTAACATGATTATAGGGCAGTATAAGGCCCAGTTAACGAGAGCAAGCAAATACGCGCTAGAACAGAAGAAGCAATTGTTGTTGGACGAAGAAGGAATCCAAATCCGGATAGAAGAAATTACAAAAGGTTTGAAACTGTACAAGGATAAAACTGGAGTTGATGTTACTCACCGATGCCGGTGTGGCAGAAGAAGACGAAACAGAGAAGCGATACTACAATGTCATGGCAGAGTAGCGGAATGTGCTGCGTCGGGCGGAGGCGCCGGCCAGGCTGAAAGGGCAGGCGACCGCACAAACAACTTACGGTGCTAGCAAGCTGCCGCAACTTGATATAGCTACTTTCGACGGGAAAGATGTCACACAGTACCGGCCATTCTTCGATATGTTTACTGCAGTTGTGGACAACAATGAAAGTTTGTCACCTGTAGAAAAAAAATTTTATTTTATTTTCTAATTGTTTTCTAATTTCAAAGAGTTCTTAAGCTAACTGAATTCGAATCCAGCAAGCGCTCTGGGGCCAATTTATGTTCATAAAAAATAACATAATAGTGTATGGTGGCAACACCTTTTTATCTGTATTTTTGTTGTCTCTGTCTCTTTTAAAAATGTCACTATAAAAACTGTGCGCGTCTCTCGTTAATAAACTGTTATTGTACGGGCTGATACGGTACCCGTCCACGACTTGATAGTTGATAGAAGTTGATAGTGATAAATGATAGTCCGAACTGATAGTTGATAGTATATTGATAGAAGTAAACTGATACAAAGATGATAGAAATTAGAGTAAATGAGAGATTGAAGTGATAGGGTGAGCACGCGACCGTTAGGCTCGAGTATGATTGGCGAACTGCCCGTAAATTACTAATGGTCGCGTAACTTGCTGACTCTACTTATTATACATAGCTGGCCCGTACAGTTATTAAATATTTATGTCTTTCTGATTATCATAAAAGAGAGTACAGTAATATACTTTAGTACAAGCTTTATAAAGTATTTAGTCTATAATGTCAAACAATTACCAATACATTGTTTCAGGTGTTGCATTGGCATTTTATGCCACTGGGTCTTATCAGATAATTGTAGGAGACAACCGAAAACATTGCGTTTCTCAGGCCAGTGTCTCGAAAGCTATTCAGCAAGTGACAATGGCCTTAAACAAGCCAGCAGTCATGAATAAATATATATATTTATTCATGACTGCTGGCTTGTGAAGCCTTGAAGGGGAAAGCTATAGCTTTCCCCTTTCAAGAATGTGAGAGGGAACAAAAGAGAGTAAGTTTAGTATACATAGACAAGGTCTTCATCATCAATAAATGAAAAGCAAGTGTGTAACCAATTTTGAATTCCATCAATAGGTTGTATTGATGGGACCCAATCAATAGGTTGAATTGATGGGTGGCAATAGTTTGTCCAAGCAAACAAAGTTGTTTTATCGTTGTAAACAATTCAAATTTCGAGGACCTCAGTGTGCAGCAAATATTTATTTGCTTTTTGAAGCAAACTCTAGTGATGTGTTACTTTATCGAACCGACTCTGACCGTGACCATGAATTTCTTGCTACAGAAACACGCCACGGAATATGTCAAGAACCAAAAGAAGAGATTAATAATCTTTTCGCTTTACATTTGAAACCTAAGGCTATTAAACAGTTTGAGAAAAATTCAAGGGATCACAGTGCCCTCAAAGAAACAACTGAACAATTATATGTCTGACCGTCGTCCAGCGGTTTACGGATCACCTACAATCAGTCTCGGAGAGCTGCAGGCTTGGTTAAGGTGGAAGCTCAGGGTCAGGGCGCGAAATTCAAAATGCCAATGGTTTTTATTTTTTTACGAAAAATTTGGACATCTTTACGATGTAATTTAGTGTTTTGCGATATAAGTATTCTGCATTGGATGTCTCGATGTATTAAGTTTGCTTAAAAAATACCTAAAGCGAGCGGTTTTTACAAACCTTATGGTATTGTATCGGATTAGGTTAACCGCTTTTAGAGCGATTGTAGCGTGCCCCTTCTGGACCATCTTTACACCACTCAGTCCATAATTTTTCTGATTTATAAACAATGTATGGCGGCAGAAGTTCGCCGTCGGCAGTCCCTGCAAACATAATTGATATACAGCCTTTTGAGTGATTCATGATTCTCTCAGGGTACTTTACTCCTCGACGAAAAATACATTTTGTGGAGCCTGGGTCGTCAGTAACGTTGGTCTCGTCGTAATTCATTATATTTTTAGGCGGCACATTTTGAAGAGAAATCTCTAGATTTTCAAAATATTCCTTGAATTCATCCAACGTTCTTTCTGCTCGTGCTTTTGTAATATTTTGAGTAGATCTGAGAGTTAGTTGGCCTTTGTGGCGCTCTAAAAAATGTCTTACCCACCAATCACCGGGAACTTGGTCATTGAATATGTAAGCTTTGTTATTTTTTTTAAGGTAGTCGTAAACCGCCAGTTTTAAGTCCAACTGTGATAACGGACATCCAAAGTCACCTGCTGCTATGAGTACTTTGACAAATTTTTCTTCTTCTTCTTTACATAGACGGAAACGCGGGCCAGGTTTATCAGTATGCAGATTTTTTACTCTTTTTTCTATGGTCCGTCGAGGTATGCCAAATTGCTTTTCAGCGTCGTAAGAAGTTGTATTTTTGTCTCGCGGCCTCCTACTTATACTTCACGAGCCATGAACCAATAGGATCAGCCCGTGTTAACTTAACCAGATGGCGCCCCCGCTCGCTGATTTTGTTGCTATGCGGGGATACCAAACGCATCGTGTAGGGTTTTCTTATATCCCACGCGGAGTAGGGACACTAACTACTGATAAGCCTTGTCTCTGAATTTTGATTGGGATTCTCGTCACTGAACAAAATGGTTTTCAGTGACGGAAATTCTATAACGAGACCCCCAGCGACATCTAGGGGCGGATAAGATATGGCCTGAGGACGCAGGTAAGGATCGCTAGAGGTCGCTTTATGTTGAAAAAGATAATCAATAGTTTATAGCCAGAATAATTTGGGAATGAAATTAAAATAAAAGACTATTTCTGATTTTGGGGAATTGTGTAAAAATACCGGGTTACACAACTCAAACACCATCAAACAGGAAATGATCAACTGGTTAAACAGACACGAAATTCCAGTTATCATCTTCCAGTTATCAGATGCAAAATTAACAAAAAGCCAGATTTACGCTATTATATGTCAGCACAAGGAGAGGTATACAGAGTTTTCCGTGGACAAAGTACTTGCCGAACATGGGCACACTGTGTTGCGATTGCCACCGTATCATCCGGATTTTAATCCAATTGAAAATATATGGTCTCAACTAAAAGGCTATGTAGCCTCTAGAAATGTGGGTATGAATTTAACTACAGTAAAAACGTTATTGACTGAAAAAGTAAACATGATCAGCGGGCTGATTACGTATCTTGCAGAAGGCTAGCGATCGCGAAAATTTTGCCATATTCGCTTTAGAATGGCTAATTCGTATTACGTATCAGCGATAGCCAAGCCATAGCAGAAAGATGACAGTGCTGCCTCTTTGGAACAATCAATGAACTAAAATGTGCATTTTTCTGTATTGTCATCTAAATATTTCGTATCACGTATGATTTTAAAAGCAAAGCGATAGCCATCGAAGAGCAGTTTGAGCTGTCAAATTGCGATAACCTTTTAGGTGATGTTGATCGATGGCTTACCTATCGCTCTATGTTTTAAATAACTATTTGAATAGTTTATTATTATTTTTTCATAATATAATTAAGTCTGAGTGATTTAAAAGGTTCACAGAGGACATGGCTCGTGCTGTTCTTTTGTTACAAGCGCTAAACTTTCAAAATAGAAGAAATGAAAGCCGCAACACGGCACGATTGAGGCGAAGCCTTCGCGATCAAGCAAATGCTCTGCAGCTATCAGATGCAGAGTTCAAAGCACACTACAGACTTACAAAGGAGCTGTTTAACGATTTGTGCATTGAACTAAGTCCCTACTTATCTCAGTCGCAAAGAACTACAAAAATTAGTGTACAATGTAAGGTAAGATTTGTTTTATAATAACATATGCATATATATAAGATAACACTATATCGATCTCGATATATATATCTATAAAATGGCTTGGAATAGATACTCTTTTTAATAGAAACATTATAACATTACAGGTGCTGACAGCCCTTTCATTCTATGCAACAGGCTCTTATCAGAAGCCTGTTGGCATGAGTTATCTGCACGGCCTTAGTCAAGCCAGTGTATCCAATGCTGTGAAGGAAGTAACCATGGCTTTAAATAGACATAATATATTAAAAAAGTATATACATATTGATTTCTTATATTTACGCGAATACTACACATTGAAATAAAACTATTTTTTTAAGGATTTTATTGAAATTAAAAAACATCCTAATTTCAATAGGGAAGATGGCTGGGTGCTACCACCGACTTGGGATCCAGTGATTAATATTATTAAATCGAAAACCAAGCGTACCATTGCAAGACCTCAAGATACTGTGAGCACTTTCTGCGTAGATCGGACCACAATCAACAATTAAATATGAGGGTAGCCCGTCTCTAACTATGACACCAGGACGTCAACCACCTCAGTCCTCCCGTGACCATGGTTGCTGTAAAGCAGCCGAAACGTCGGGAACGCAAAAACGGAAAATAAACGCGATAAAATCCTTAAAAAAATAGTTTTATTTCAATGTGTAGTATTCGCGTAAATATAAGAAATCAATATGTGAACCAGTACGGACTGGAAATCGCAAATAAAATACGTCGGTTAGAAGATCTCAAGACCAAGCGCGCAAGATTTACAACATCTTTAAATTTCTTGAAGAGATGCCGAGACCATCATCTAATTCCTACGTGTGCCAAGATATCTGCAAAGAAGGACATACGAGGAAGCGCTAAGATCCTAAACCAGGCGAGTAAAAAGTTACTACGGGCGATGATTCATCAAACGCGTTCCGATCTACATAACATCAGCCGGCAAATTGAGATTTCATCCAACGAAATTAAGACAGTTTTGACGACATTTGATTTTAATAAATGCATAGATACATTAAATAAGCGCGAAACATCTAAATACAATGAATGCAAGAATAAACACATAATAAAATATGAAAAATTAAATACCAAATCAAATGTCAAAAATCTTTCGAAACATGGTAACGGAACGCAACCGTGCACCACAGACAATCATGACTCACGCGCAGTTGTCAATCTGTCAAAACAAAGTTTGGATGAAAACACCGTTAATGTTCTTAAAAAAGGCCTAAATTTCGCAGTACCACCTCGCAGGATCCCTTATGAGGATATTATTTGCAACGTTGAGGATTGTCTGGCCAAAAACAATATATTAAAGGAAGATTCGGAGGCTATAAGACAGGACGTATCATCTTTGTTACGCCGCAGTGCAGTGCCGAAACAAAATCTTCCTAAGAAGCAATATTTAGCGTTGAAGAACTTACGTACTAGGACAGATATAATTATTCTCCGCGCGGATAAAGGAAATGCGACGGTTATAATGGATACGTCAGATTACAATGCAAAAATTGACGAACTTTTATCGGATCAAAGCGCATACAAAAAGGTCAAAACAGACCCAACCACAAACGTGTTAAAAACAACCACCGCACTAATAAAGAAACACTCCGAAGCATTGAATCTAGACGTCAAATCACTGATACCTTCCTGCGCTAAACCACCAAAGCTGTATGGGTTACCCAAAATACACAAACCTGAGGCCCCGCTGCGTCCCATTGTGAGCCAGATTGACACACCAACATACAGTCTGGCCCAGCACGTAGCAAAGGTGCTCTCACCACTAAGAGGACACACAAGAGCACATACAAGGGATTCTTACCATTTTGTCAGTGAGATTAAACACCTATGTCTTGCTGACAATGAAACAATGGTTAGTTTTGATGTTCAGTCGTTGTTTACCTGCCTACCTGTAGCAGACTGCATCACAATAGTCTCTAAGAAGCTAGAAGAGAACAACATGCCGGAGGAATATGCTGAACTCTTAAGACATTGCCTTACATCTGGCTATCTATTGTGGAATGAACAGTTCTACAAGCAAGTAGATGGTGTGGCGATGGGCTCCCCTGTTTCCCCCGTTGTCGCCGATTTATTCATGGAAGACTTTGAGGAGAAAGCCCTTCGTACTTCACCTGTTACCCCACGATTCTACAAGCGGTATGTAGACGATACTTTCACAATATTACCATCTAACAAAATAACAGCTTTCCTAGACCATCTTAACTCCATACACTCTAAAATCAAATTTACAATGGAGTTAGAGGCCAATAACTCTCTAGCTTTCTTAGATGTCTTAGTCATCCGAAATTCCAACAACACCTTAGGCCACACCGTGTATAGAAAAAAGACCCATACAGATAGGTACTTAAACGGTGAATCTCACCACCATCCAACACAGTTAGCTACCGTGGGTAAATCTTTGTTTCAGAGAGCCAAAGGGATCTGTGACGAGCAACATCTGGCTGCCGAGCTCCATCATGTCAAGCAAGTACTGCATGACAACAAGCTCCGAATCCCGCGCCGCCGTCACAGTGACCGAGTGAAACCAGCCACAGTCGAGCGTCTGCCTGCTGTACTACCATACATCAGAGGAGTCACAGACAAAATTGGCTACATCTTGAAGCGCGCTTCAATCAAAACTTTTTTCAAGCCGCCGAAGAAGATTAGTCAGTTCTTACCATCTGTCAAGTGTCACATTCCTCTACAAGATGCAGGGGTATACAAACTCGATTGTGAATGTGGGCTCTCTTACATAGGACAAACTAAAAGAGCAATAAAAACCCGCGTAAAAGAACACATCGCTGACGTGAAACACCGGCGCTCCACGAAGTCTGCAATCTGTGAACATGTACAAGATCGCACCCGCCATTATATCAGATTTGATAAGCCACAGATCCTCGCAAAAGAACACCGATTCCGACCAAGGATGATACGCGAGGCCATTGAAATTAAAAAACATCCTAATTTCAATAGGGAAGATGGCTGGGTGCTACCACCGACTTGGGATCCAGTGATTAATATTATTAAATCGAAAACCAAGCGTACCATTGCAAGACCTCAAGATACTGTGAGCACTTTCTGCGTAGATCGGACCACAATCAACAATTAAATATGAGGGTAGCCCGTCTCTAACTATGACACCAGGACGTCAACCACCTCAGTCCTCCCGTGACCATGGTTGCTGTAAAGCAGCCGAAACGTCGGGAACGCAAAAACGGAAAATAAACGCGATAAAATCCTTAAAAAAATAGTTTTATTTCAAAGTATATACATTTTCCTCAAACCCGGCAAGAAAGGCAGATAATTATAAATGGGTAAGAAATACAATCTGTGGCTATGATTTCAGATCATAAATTCTAGTTATAACCTAATACTTGGGTATACACCTATACTATACATTTTGTTACAGCTTTTCTAATAAATTTGCATTTCCTGGTTGTCTGGGTTGCATTGATGGCACTCATGTTGCTCTGATTAAACCCACAGAACATGAGGAAAGATTTTTTAACAGAAAACATTACCATTCCAGAAATGTTCAAATTGTAAGTCCAATAATTATTAATTAATTATAGATCTGAGCAATATTTTTGTTTATTCAGAAAAATCACTTTTTTTTTAGATTTGTGATAGTGATTTAAACATATTAAATATAGATGCATCATTTGGTGGAGCTACACATGATGCCTATATCTGGAGAATCTGTGAAATACAAGAGCATTTCCAAGGGCTTCACAGCAGAGGAGAGACTGTTAATAATACTAAACACATTATTGTCACTAAGAAAAAAAAAATATCCATAAGTATGTAACTAATTCAATCAATTTGATTATATTTACAGGAGATTCTGGATATCCACTGAGACCTTGGCTTTTAACTCCAATTGTAAATGCTGAACCTGGCTGTGCAGATGAACATTATACTAATGTGCATTGTCTCACAAGAAATACAGTGGAGCGTTGCATTGGGGTTCTAAAAGCACGCTGGAGATGTTTACTGGCGCATAGAGTATTGCATTATGATCACCACATGGTGGCTATGATCATAAATGCCTGTGCTGTCTTGCATAACATCTGTAACAAACATCGGTTGCCCGTACCACATTTGTCAAGTGCAGATGCCCAAGAAGATCTAAGCAACCAAATACCACAACCAACACTACAGGGTGGGGGTGCAAGTGATTTACAACTATTGGCTAGAGGACGTCAACAACGAGATTGTATCGTGCAACGATTGTGGGCAGCCCTAGGACAATAATTTACTAATTATAAATATGGCCAGTGTAGAATAAGTGATCCCACTAAGATTATAAATGTGAAAGTTTGTTACTATTTAAATTGTAAATGTAAGTATATGATCTTTTGAAATTATTTTGTCTTTTTTTATATTCATTAAATTTATGTTTGTGTTAAGGCAGGGAATACTTTACTTAACCCAATTTGTTAATACTGTCTTAAGTAGTTCATAATTACTACCACTCAAATAGTACTAGGTAACCTTTGATTTTGATCTATAGGTTGACCCTCAATGATCATAGCGAAACAATATGTACCCTAACTTTTAAGTCTAACTATATCATAAATCACTATTATTTGAGAGGTTTGTATTTGAAATAAAAATAAAAGAGTCCTGTAACTTTGAGCTTAACTTTATAATAATAAAACCAATAAAAAAAATATTTTCATACACCACTAAGGCTCCCTATTGGGCAGTCTGCTGGCCTGCTCTCTAGTAAGCTGCAGCAGTGCGCGCACGTCTTCATGCTGGCGCTGCATGAGCTCTACGAGCATGCGCATCATGTTAGCGTTCGTGATCGCCACCTCGGCTTGTGTGCGAGCCGCATCGGCTTGCGTTCGGGCTGCCTCTGCCATTATGAGGGCAGCATCAGCAAGCTTTATTTCAGATGCGACTCTGGAACTCTCTAACTCCATAACCCATTCTGGTTCAACTCTTGAAGGAACTGAAATAAAATAAGAATTTTAATTTTTTGTCTAGTTTGAGTTTGAATAACTGGTAGGTCTTCAAACAACCTAATATATACTTATTAAACTTACTATTAATACTGGGTCTTGTACGTCTGTGGCGAGAGCGATCAAGTGGAGGACGATTTACTGGACTTTCTACTCCTGCAAAATATGTTTTCATTAAATTGAATATAATGTATCATGATTGGATGTGAAGGTATATTTTACCAGTTGGTGATGGTTCAGCTACAATTTGCGGCTGTTTCCGTGTCAACTCGCAAAGTGTCAACAGCCACGGGCAATTCTGAAGCATTGTCTGTTTTCATGTAAAAGGAAAACACATAAGTAAATATCAAATACCTTAAATCTTTAATAATTAAAGGTTAATGTTAGTTTATTTTTTATTTTTTTAAAAACTTCAATTGAAAATCTTTTAAGTTCGGTATTTTACCCACTTAAGTTATGGTAAATTAATAATATACACTTACAAACTCTGCATGTTTGTTCTCTTCTTGAAGGTGAGTTTGGGACACATTCTAGAGATATTTTTTCTTCCTTGGCACCTAAGATGAAATTATATTAATCTTACAAATATCTAGCAAGGTACAGTATTAATAATACTTATGTACTGAAATAGCTTACTTTGTATTGGTATTTCCTGCAAAACCATGGTCTCATTTATTTGTGCTTGTGGTTCAACATTCTGAAAAATAATAGTAAGTATGACAAACACCATGTAAATAATTGATGATTGAATGATAATTAAATAACTTACAAAAATTGGGACTCTATGCATAGTGTCGCCAAACACAGCTTGCTCCCCTATGATAGCCAATACTTTTATTTCCATTTCTGATGGATCGTCTTGGCTACTGGGACCACCACCAGTTCCTAAAGCATCCCGCCTCCGTTTCGCTAGCCTGGACTTAGTCTTGTGTTTCAAATCAGCCCAATACTATGTAAATAAAGTTTTTATGTTTAATAAGCATTCTTTAATGCAATACTATATATATTCAAAACTAAGCCATGCATCAATTTTATGATAGCACATATAAAGGGCTCACCTTTTTCCAACGTTCACCAGATTTAGATGAACCAGAACCGTAGGCATTGAGCTTTGCAGCAATACCGTTCCACTGCTTATCGACGGTTTCTTTTGATCTTGCTCCTAGCCCTACTCCTCTGGCTAAAGCCGGATGCTCGGCAAGGAAGTCCAATAGGTGTTCCAATTGATCATTAGAAACTCTGTTTGCCATGTTGTGCTAAAAGAAGGGGACAATTTTATTACGTTATATTACTAAGTAAACTTTGTACAAATAATTTACTTCTTCTTCTTTCTTTACGAAATGAAATGCGATGAAATAAAATGAAATTCTTTATGTATTTATAACTGAACTTACTTACTTTTTGTTTAAAAACAAGTGATGACTCTTAAAGTGGTTTCAAGTGGCTGGCCGTCGATTATGTCGAGTACAGTGCTGTCTGTGGATCTTAAAATGAGGCCACGCTTATTTTTCCTAGGATTTGAGTGTGTTTTTCTATTTGTAAACATATTTTTTTAAACATATTACATTTTGACGTTTGAAATTTAGTTCCTGTTATCGCTACTTAATCGTTTTTGGCGCTAACGTCGCCGCGATAAGTGCATGGAGCCATCGGTGAGCCATAGGGAAGCGATCTCATACGTAATACGTTTTTTTTTGACACAGCGATTCATCGCGCGTCGATGGAGCCATCACTGCGCGATTTTCTGCTATCGCAAATTATTAGCTAATAGGGCCGCGGGGCTGAAGAGTGGAAAAAGGTTTGCGATCACACAATCAAATGTGAGAATGAATATAGAAGCATTCAACACGGTTTAGACAATTACACTGTGATAGACTAGTGATAAATACGGCTGATAGTGAAATGGAAGTAATTGAGAATTAGAATTATTATTATTTTTATTACAATGTCTCACTTTAACAATAGATAAAATGGTGTTTATTATGTACATTACAGCTGTAATTTTCCAAAGTAATTAAATACGTAAACATAATGTGAACATATTTTTTTTATTTTATTTTACCCGAACCTAAAGCCATCACTTATAGAAAAATTGGTGTATTTTATACAAATAATAAAAATAATTATTAAAAGAAGCAAATTAAAAGTCTTTTAACAGCTCCTAATAGATACCGGACTGTTTGTATTTCGTGAGACAGAGATAACGCTCTACGAAGCCGAAATTAGCCGATTGTCTCTTTCCAAATGTCGATGTGCAATATTTATCGCCGGGTACTGTACAATAAATGAAACATGCCACCGCCTTCAATTCCCAGTGTTTCTGGCTTACAAATAAAGAAGTTGAAGCCGCAAATAGGGCAATTTAAAGACCAATTAACTCGAGCCAACAAATTTATATACGAGCAACAATAGCAAGTACTGATAGACGTCGAAGAGATAAAGTTACGCGTTCAAAATCTTCAGGATGCATTGTTGTCATACAGAGAAAACCAGCTAAATCTACAGCTGTTGCAAGATGCGTGTGGTGACGTGGATTTGGAGGAAGATGAGGTAGTGGAGCTGTGCTTCAAAACAATCAGAGTTTTACAGAAAATCATGAAGTCTGCGGCTTTTGTTTCCGATTCCAGTTCCGACCTATCCAACGCGGGCAAAGACAAAGATATGAAGCAATTGCAGGAGAATTCGATGTCGCGCAGGTTGCCGCAATTGGAGATTCCTGTGTTCGAGGGCAAGAATGCTGTGCAGTACAAAACTTTCATTGACATGTTTTCAGCAGTGATCGACAGTGATAAAGGTTTAGCACCAGTGCAGAAGTAATTTGATCTGCGTAAATATTTGAAAGTCGATGCTTTAATGCTGATTGAGGGTTTGCCATTGGCGTCATTGGCGTGAGGGAACAACGGATGCAGCAGAAGCTTCTTGAAGTTAAGGACCTAACGATGATCAAGGCTGTGGACATATGTCGGTCTGCAGAGCTGCCAGGGAACACTTGAAGGTGCTGGCCAACCCGGAGGTTCATGCAATACAAGCGAGGAGGTCGCAGCAAAACACTTCAGTAGATAAAGCTAAGTACTCTTATAATAGTAATAGATCATATAATATAAGAGATACAAATAATGTGAACTATACAAGAACATCTTTGTTCTCAACAACATAAGTGTGCCCCAGCAATTCCTATAGAACCTGCTTTATTAACAAATTTCAATGTTTTCTCGGCCCCTACCTGTACAACAGAATTAATCGTACCCTTATCCTATATCCACTCAACAAACACGACTGTAAAACTAAATTAACGGTTTGGCTTAAAACGCAATCTTACAATGACACTGAAAATTTATTTATTATTCAAAAATGAGCTGAGTACCTATTAAATTAATAAAAATATGTAATGTAATGTGTAACATATATATATATATATATATATATATATATATGTTTATATATGTCACAATTTTCCCACTGGGGACATCACGTGTACTTTATCAACACATCTAAGGAATAATCTAGTATCTAAGATACAGGCTAGGCCTAGTTTAGATACTATGAAACAATATACACTATCTAATCTTTAATTTACCTACACAATTTTGTTAAGATATTCTAATTACTACAAACTAACAAAATTTGTTTTTTGACCTAAATAGTTCGAAGTCTCAGTGTTTGAACTCAACAATGAATCTTGAAGTAAAATAAAATGTAGTTCTACCCGCAACATTTAATATAAATTCTATGTAATGTGCTAGTTTGTATAATTATGGTGTTTTTTGCTTATAAACAATAAATAAATAAATAAAATAAAAATAAATAAAATCTTTCTTCATTCGGCCCGCAGCATAGACTTTGTGATTCACCAGACTGAGGTCCTTTATGCCACTGGGTCTTATCAGACAATTGTAGGAGACAACCGAAAACATTGCATTTCTCAGGCCAGTGTCTCGAAAGCTATTCAGCAAGTGACAATGGCCTTAAACAAGCCAGCAGTCATGAATAAATATAAAGCTTTTCCTTTTCAACAATGTGAGAGGGAACAAAAGAGAGCAAGTTTAGTATAGACAAGATATCCCAATATTAATTCATAACCCATATTTAAGTAGCTAACCTTATCAATAAATGAAAAGCAAGTGTGTAACCAATTTCAACTTAATTATTTTCAGGTTTTATCGTAAGTTCAGAATTCCATCAATAGGTTGTATTGATGGGACCCATGTGGCCAATAGTTTGTCCAACCAAACAAAGTTTCGCACGAGATAGAAGAAAGGTACCAACAAATTTTATCACTGTAAACAAGTCAAATTTCGATGACCTCAGTGTGTGCCGCAAGTATTATTTGCTTTTTGAAGCAGGTTCTAGTGATGTGTTACTTTTATCGAACCGACTCTGACCGTGACCATGAATTTCTTGCTACAGAAACACGCCACGGAATATGTCAAGAACCAAAAGAAGAGATTAATAAACTTTTCGTTTTAAATTTGAAACCTGAGGCTATATTAACAGTTAGCGAAAAATTCAAGTGATCACAGTGCCCTCAAAGAAACAACTGAACAATTATATGTCTGACCGTCGTCGAGCCGGTTTACGGATCACTTACAATCAGTCTCGGAGAGCTGCAAGCTTGGTTAATAGAAAATAATGAGGCAACTCATGATGAACATAAATCCTATATCATTTGCAATCTCTACAAAGTCTCACCACAAAGTCTCACACACATACCTAAAGTTAGCATTAGCCACAAATATTCACGCAGATGCTACTTATAAACTGATCTGGCAAGGTTTTCTTGTACTATTTATATTATTCCGCGGCTTATATATATACATTTTCTTACTTTCTAAAATCTCGCAAAATTTCTTTCGTTGGAAGAATCCCAAAGAGTTTGATTGACACCAGGAAACGTAAACGTCATGCATTTTTGTCTTTGAATGCAATGCATCATCCACGTACGTTCTTGATGAAGATGAGCGGCAATAATGACTGGGTACCTTAGCTAACTGATGTCTGACTTTACTCATTATGAATGGCAGGTGCACTTTGGGTTCTATCGTCTGTATGATACGAATTACATACTTTAGCTTTGGTCCAATCTGTAAAGGTATCTTTCATAATATCCAAAGTGCTAAAAAATAAGTATCTACAGACTCTTACTTTTACGCCATCTTCTCTTGGCAAAAAACAATCTGAACTAGTATTGTTTCGTTTTAATGTACCATTTTCAGTTGTGGTTATGGTTCTTTTTTATTATATCTCGGACTGCAGTCCTCCGTACTACAAGCGCAAGCGAGATGACAACAATCTCCTGGTGATAATAAGTGATTCCGTGCGAAAAATCGGATGATATAGGCCTAGGCCTTCGCTCAGCATCAGAGGTTAGTGCATATTTTCCTTTTAGAACTGTCTTTCCTTTCCCTCACCCGCAGACAGTTCAATCACCGCCCCAACGTTGTGTCAATCAATAATTTTGTTAATAATTTGAAAATGTATGCCACCCGCGCCGCCATTCTGATTTTCAGAACAATCACCCGAATCAATCGTCATTGGCATATGAATGCCATTTAGCTGATGTTGGTTCGAATCATTAAATTCAGTGTACGTTGAATCATGTGCGATCGATACTTCTTGTACAGGGTCAATAATATTAAAATTCGAATTAATAGTACTTGGTATTCGAAATAATAGTTTAATCAGCTCACAAGTTTAGGACCAATTAGTATTTAAACTCTCCGTGGTGCCTTACACCTGGAATTAGTCCAGCTGTAATAGTCTTACTTCTGTGGACATTTGTCTACCAGATCTTTTTGTCTCCCGCTTTGCAATGGAGGGAATAGTACTTGGTATTTCAAAGTTAAAAATCTCCGGGTTTTGAGGCTGATTGAAATTAGTCAGTATCGGCTCCACTGGGTTCAATTCACCGACAGATTCGGTAGCTACTGATACAACATTAGGTAATGTGCACGGGTCAGTTAACCAAGAGATTCCACATATATAGATTTATGCGCACCATACATCAGTGAATTCGGACGTATAATGATTCACAACCTTTACGAATTAATGAATACAAATAAGTAGTTCTACCGCGCAACTAGATTGCTTTCAATCTTGCTATAGATTATGATGTCACGTCGTTTCGTACCGCGTATATTATAGCAGGAGTATACATTTTTACTCAAGTGGTTTTTAATTATTTTGAGGCCTGGGTTGGCGTAGCCCGCGATTTGATACGGGTTATTTTAACAGTCCAGGCCCTCATTGCAAGAGATGTAGAAAAGAGAAAGATCTTAATACTAGGAATGGATTTTTACAATGACACTTGTTTAATGGAATTATTTACAACACTGCGTGAATATGATGATTTGGTGATGATGATGATTGGTTTTTTTTCCCTAATTTTAATATAACAATGCTTATATTCAAAGCCATAACTAGACCTAAAGCAATCACTGAACGAAATTAATGCTTTGTCATATATGTATGTAAAGAAAACCTCCATCATGTTTAATACTTGGAAGTAGCTTTTCTTTATTTTTGAATATTACCGCTATTGCGACATAGCCTCAAAGTATATCCTATACTTGACATCTGACAGCGGACAGGATCCGAAAGGTCATGAGCCATGTGCGTTTGAGGTTAGGATTTAGGAATTGTGAATTCGTATTAATATCAAGAAGTAACAAATCCCGAAATAAAGGCTTTAAATGTTGTTTCTTGTATTTTCAGGTAAACATCTTTGTTTGTCTACTGCTAATGTTATTAATTATATTAAGTTGTAAGTGTTTAATTTAAATAAAACTTGTATTTTCAGAGAAACGCAATTACGTCTTTGTCTATTTATTCTAAACGAATAATACTAATATGTATTTGACAGATTCAAGATGGCGCTCATTGCTTTGAATGACATACGAAAGCGAGTCTCAAAGCCGCGACCTCTTTCAATTTTGCTTTTTTACCGTGTATTTACAAGTTTTCATGTAGTTATGCTCACGCCCTAGCCCTCTAGATTAGTGCTGACTTGATAGTCTTCGACTCAGACAGTAAACAAGGTAATGTAATCCAATACCCCAATAACATCATTTTAGCTGATGCAGCGTCTAGACTTGTTGATCGCTCACGCCACAACTGTCAAGTCAACATAATTTTATTATAAATAAGATGCACTGATACGGAGCCGCCATTCTTGAAGCGTCTCCGAATCGGTGAACAAGTTTCGTTAGAAATAGTTCGATTCTTGAAGCGTCTCCGAATCGATGCACAAGTCTCACTAAGTGCATCTCTATATCGATGTCATTTTATTTAAAAAAATAATAGTTGTTTAATTAAACACAGTTGTTACTTACGCTCCAACTTGATACGTTGTGTGTACTATAATAGTGTTGTTCATAAAAATAAACATAAGAGTTTATGTTGTAGCAACACCATTTTTTTATCTGTATTCTTTTGTCTCTGTCTCTTCTAAAAATGTCACTATAAAAACTGTGCGCGTCTCTCGGTAATAAACTGTTATAAAATATCTATGTCTTTCTTATAAAAACTTAAATGAGTAAAACCAATACAAGAGACCTATGTAATAGAAGAAGTGCACAATTTCCTAACATATATATTAAATCTAAACAACAAAAAGCAAGAACAAAAAGTGGAGCTAAAAATGTCTTAACTTTTTCCCAAGAACATCTTCCCTGTTCCCTCTATCTTAACATTGACTTCTGCCCCAGGGGAATCTATTCCTAGAGAAGCCATGTCACGCCAAACAGTTGTTCCCATTTTCAATTTTCCATTATCTTTCTTAAGATTGTTGTGGAGCTCTTCAAGAGTGCTCGTTAGTATATTCACAATCTGTGCTATTGTTTTCCCAGACGCGCCCATTATCCGTTTCTTCTCTATGTGATCGAAGAACTGGCTGTCGAATTTATGTATGCGCGCGCCACTAAAACATGGTACAGTAACCACTTGATTGTAGACTCCGGAGAGCAGCCCTGTTTGATTTGCACAGCTCATCTTTGAATAATAGCGCATGTCCGGGAGATTGATCTTGGTAGTCTGATCACTTGTGCCTTGCTGACGGAAGCAGGTTCCCATCTCTTCTCGTGTGTACCATGTAGATATGTTGGTTACTGCTCCTAAAATTGACAAATCTTCTTTGTAAGTCCCGAATAAGCTGTGAAAGACTATTTGAGAGGCCTTCTCCTCAAGCATGTCACCATTAACAGTGAAATTTGGGGTGATTGTGCAAGCTTTTTTGTAAGCAAACCAGCCTCCAGCTCCCGTTGTGCTAAAGAACTTACAGAAGCTTCTTGAATCAGGTTCGTTCTCCCATACCGCTGCAAACACTGTTAATGGGAAGAACATGCGAGTTGCTTGACGGGCAGTTGTAACCAACAGTATCTCGGCTACTAACGTTGTGACGGTTGAGATTTCCGAGGCCTGTTTAGTGTTGCGAGTGAGCTCTATCAGATCATCTATACAGGGTATGTGGGACATAGCCCTCTTAACAGCGGCAGCATACTTCTTGCGGTATATCCCTTCACTCCTTAGCATACAAAGCCATGCCGTCATTGGGCCGATACTCTGCACGATTGAAGAGCGGCGCTCTGGAGGAAAAGAAGTGCCTTCTAGTAATACGTGATGTGCCCCAGAAAGACCATACTTTGAAACGGGAAAACTTTTGTGAACTCCGTCTATTTTAGTTATAGGCATGTTGTTGTGACCCAAACGCAGTTCATTAGTTCTAAGAGCAAACGCTGAAAACATATCTAGATAAGGGCCCATAGTACCATACCAATTGTCTTTGTCAGAAGGAACAAAGTCTTTGTATGACAATTTGTTAGATTTAAGTATTTGAGACCACAACTCTTTTACTTTCTTGTTGTCTAAAATATACTTTCCCTTTAAAGTTTATCTTATACGCTGTCTTATCAGTCTTTCTGATCATGTTGGTATCTGCTGCTTTTTTTGCTTGTTGGCGAGACACGTTGTGTAGGGTGAAGATTATACTAACAATGTGGTTGCCCACGTTTATGTTTCTTGAAGCTTCTTTATATAATGGACCCTCTTTTTCATCAGTCTCTTATAAGAAAGACATAGATATTTTATAACAGTTTATTACCGAGAGACGCGCACAGTTTTTATAGTGACATTTTTAGAAGAGACAGAGACAAAAGAATACAGATAAAAAAATGGTGTTGCTACAACATAAACTCTTATGTTTATTTTTATGAACAACACTATTATAGTACACACAACGTATCAAGTTGGAGCGTAAGTAACAACTGTGTTTAATTAAACAACTATTATTTTTTTAAATAAAATGACATCGATATAGAGATGCACTTAGTGAGACTTGTGCATCGATTCGGAGACGCTTCAAGAATCGAACTATTTCTAACGAAACTTGTTCACCGATTCGGAGACGCTTCAAGAATGGCGGCTCCGTATCAGTGCATCTTATTTATAATAAAATTATGTTGACTTGACAGTTGTGGCGTGAGCGATCAACAAGTCTAGACGCTGCATCAGCTAAAATGATGTTATTGGGGTATTGGATTACATTACCTTGTTTACTGTCTGAGTCGAAGACTATCAAGTCAGCACTAATCTAGAGGGCTAGGGCGTGAGCATAACTACATGAAAACTTGTAAATACACGGTAAAAAAGCAAAATTGAAAGAGGTCGCGGCTTTGAGACTCGCTTTCGTATGTCATTCAAAGCAATGAGCGCCATCTTGAATCTGTCAAATACATATTAGTATTATTCGTTTAGAATAAATAGACAAAGACGTAATTGCGTTTCTCTGAAAATACAGTCTTTAATGGCCAGCATTTTCGCCATTTTGTTTTGAAGTTCGATTTATCGGACGTTTGCAACAAAAACAACCGGACAACTAATCGACGGCATCATGACATCGGGCGGAAGCACCGATGCATCGGCGGCCGCGATCAAGAAAATTAACATGATTATAGGGCAGTATAAGGCCCAGTTAACGAGAGCAAGCAAATACGCGCTAGAACAGAAGAAGCAATTGTTGTTGGACGAAGAAGGAATCCAAATCCGGATTGAAGAAATTACAAAAGGTTTGAAACTGTACAAGGATAAAACTTTGGAGTTGATGTTACTCACCGATGCCGGTGTGGCAGAAGAAGACGAAACAGAGGAGCGATATTACAACGTCATGGCAGAGTTGCGGAATGTGCTGCGTCGGGCGGAGGCGCCGGCCAGGCTGAAAGGACAGGCGACCGCACAAACAACTTATGGTGCTAGCAAGCTGCCGCAACTTGATATAGCTACTTTCGACGGGAAAGATGTCACACAGTACCGGCCATTCTTCGATATGTTTACTGCAGTTGTTGACAACAATGAAAGTTTGTCACCTGTACAAAAATTATTTTATTTAAAGAAGTATTTGCAAGGCAACGCATTAACATTAATTGATGGATTGCCACTAGTTAATGATTCATATAGCCAAGCATTAACATTACTTAAAAATAGGTATGACAACAAATGTTTAGTGATAACTCATCATGTAAATGCGTTATTAGACTATCAGCCAGTTACAAGGGGTGGTTCTTCAGAACTAAGACAGTTGGTGTCGTTTGCGAGACAGCACTTAGGGGCATTAAAAAGCTTGGAACAGCAAACTCAGCACTGGGACATGCTTGTCATCCCAATTTTGTTGCGTAAATTAGACAATTTCTCGTGCAGGGGGTATTATTCTGACCGTGACACCACCAAATTGCCAACATTAGAAGATCTTTTTGATTATTTAGAGAGGAGAGCTATAAGTTTTGAAGAATCACACACATCAACAGGTAAGCCATTCAATAAATATAATTACACAAAATCTGCCAACTTGGCCAATAGTTCTAACAACAATATAGTCAATTGCAGATATTGTCAGGATACCAATCATAAAATATTTGTTTGTAAAGTGTTTAAAGCATTAAGTGCCAAGGAGAGGCTTGACTTTGTTAATAAGGCAAGTTTATGTCAAGTCTGTCTGAATGCTCATACCAAAAAGTGTCATTATCACTTTAAATGCTCATTTTGCAAAAGCAAGGAACATAATTCATTGTTGCATGTTGAAGAGCCTGTTTGCAACATTGCCAGTGCTGTCAACCATTTGGTACATAACAATATGATAATATTGCCAACAATTAAGGTCAGGTTCAGAGACAGAAGTGGTGTATTTGTTAATGCTAGGGGGTTAGTTGACAGCGGGAGCCAGGTTTCATTTATAAATTCAGGCCTCATGAAGCGCTTAAATATTTCACCCTTTAGTCACAATATAAAGATAACAGCTCTTGGTCAAAGGGAAAAGCAAGTATGCAAGGCTATTGAACTACCTATATTTTCAATGCATGACGGTTATAGCTGTAATGTAATGTTTTCAGTGGTAGACAATATTACTACCTTTCTACCACAGAACAAGTTCCAAATTAGTAATATGGATATTCCAGATTCAGTCCAATTAGCCGACAATGAGTACAACATTCCTGGTGAAATTTCCTTTTTGTTAGCCGCTGACATATTTTTTAAAATTCTGTTGCCAGACAAAGTTGACCTGCCTGGTAATCAAATACATTTGTTGGCTACAAGGCTGGGATACATAGTATCAGGTGTGGTTAATATAGATAGTGTGTGTCTGTTGTCACAACATATTGCAAATGAAAGTGTTGTTCTGCATGCAACCAATGAGGACAATGTTGATTCAATTCTTCAGCAATTTTGGGAGGAACAGCATATTCCTGAGGTCAGGAGCAAAGGTACAGAAACTCAAAATGTGTGTGAAATAGAATTTAAAAAATCTGTCAAATTAGAAAATAACAGGTTTCAAGTGAGTTTACCATTAAAAATACCTATGGAGGATGTAGTGTTGGGGGACTCATTCAATATAGCATTGCAGCGGTTAAATTATTTGTGTAGAAAATTTATAAAAAATCCAGATTTAAAGTTAGAATATACAAAATTTATAAATGAATATGTGGCCTTAGGCCATGCGAAAAAAGTGGATTTATTTATGCTGGAAAGGCCATTTGAGCGTTGTTATTTCCTACCTCACCATGCAGTGCTTAAGGACAGTAGTGTGACAACAAAACTCAGAACGGTTTTCGACGCCAGTGCTAGAACAAATTTAAATATTAGTTTAAATGACATATTATATGCAGGGCCAGTGGTACAAAAAGATTTATTCGATATTCTAGTTTTATTTCGAACACATAAATATGTAGTTATGACAGATATTAGACAAATGTATCGACAAGTGCGCATAGACCCTGCTCAAGCTCACCTCCAGCTTATATTATGGAAGGAAAATTATAATGATGCTTTGTCCTGTTTTCAGTTGGACACCGTGACCTATGGGGTAACCAGTTCGAGTTTCCTGGCCACGCGATGTCTCGTCGAGCTGGCTCGTCGCTTTGGAGATCAGTATCCATTGGCTGCTGAGGTCTTGATCAATAACAGTTATATCGATGATTGTCTATTTGGAACCGCTACAATCGAAGGTGCTAGAAAGATATGTGAAGAGCTAACAAAGCTAACTGAGCTGGGCAGTTTCAAACTCCACAAGTGGTGTGCCAGTCACCCGGATATACTATCTGAAGTTCCATCTAGCCAACAATATTTTCAGAATAAGGATTTGGGTAGTGCTGAGTTGACTGTTAAAGCATTAGGTCTTTCTTTAAATATCAATTCAGATCAATTTGTAATTTTGCCGCCTCAGGGTCAGATACCAGAGGATGGTGCATGGACTAAGCGTAGTATTTTAAGCTTTACAGGAACCTTTTTTGATCCCTTGGGACTGGCTGGTCCTATTGTTACCCGTGCTAAAGAATTCTTACAAAAGGTGTGGCGACACAATGTCAAGTGGGATACTAGATTACCTGATGAGTTATTATTGCCCTGGAATCTGTTTGTACATGATTTAAGAAAGATGGAACCCATTCGTGTTCCTCGTCAATTAATAATAAGTGATGCTGATTGTATGCAGCTAATTGGCTATTGTGATGCCTCTAATATAGCTTATGGTGCTTGTATTTATATAAGAACTGTAAAAAATAATGTTGTGTCTGTAAAATTGCTTTGTAGTAAATCAAGGATTGCCCCAATAAAGGCCAAGCCAACTATGCCTAGTGTTCGCGCCAAAGCGCCTGATAAAATTACAATCGCACGGAGTGATCACACGTTACACTGCTTTCCCTTTGTAACAAATTTGTAACAGTTTTTTATGTCCACCGTCAATGTTTTGTTATACTTTTTCTCTTGTAAAAACTTCCATTACACGGCGATTATATCTGAACTTAAGATTTTTCATTTCTCCTGACCTAACATTTATTCATGGTCAGCTTCGAGCCTAATTACAAGAACTATATTGGATTAACATTTGGAAATAATAATCTTCACAAAATAAACGGGATTGGAGAATTGGAAGAATTGGTGAGGACGACGTGACGCGTATTCCCTACGTCATCGTGAGGACGTGTACTGAAACCAAGAAGAAAAAGGATCAAATTCAGCACAGTGTTACGGGTTTTGTTTATAAAACATTAGTATCTACTATACTTAGTGTTCACCAGTTACTCAATTTCAGATATTGTAAAGTTTTTTCGCCTGCATCCCAAAATGACCGACAAGGCAGAAAAGGAATTAATAAAAAAGGAAGAAAAGGAATTAATCAGGAAACGGGCAAGTTATAAGGGTCAATTAACGGCGTTTACTAATTATCTTAGCGATATAAAAGATTCCCAGGTCAGCGAATTGCAATTGCGCGTGAGTAAAATTGATTTATTGTACGATAAATACGACGAGGTTCAATTAAGATTGGAGTGTATAGTGGACGACATTGATACTCAAGTAATTGAACGTATTGAATTTGAATCGTCATATTATAAAAGTCTTGCTAAAGCTCAAGATTTGATATCGCGAAATTATACCAAAGGCAATGATTCTGTAGCTAGTGGTAGTAGTGAAAGGGTTTCATTTCGCGGGAACAATAATAAATTAGTTAAGTTGCCTACTATACAACTACCAAAATTCAGCGGGTCGTATGACAATTGGTTAGAATTTCGTGACACTTTTGCCAGCCTGATACACTCGAATGATGACATTGACGATATAAATAAGTACCATTATCTTCGCGCATCGCTCGAAGGGACAGCTGCCGTAGTCATACAATCTATCGAATTCTCAGATAGTAATTACGCGGTAGCATGGCAATTGTTACGCGATAGATTTGATAACAAACGTCTCCTAATTCAAAACCACGTGACGGCATTATTTAACATTGAGCTAATTACAAAGGAATCTTCATTTACTTTGAAGCGTATGATTGACACCTTAAATAAAAATTTACGTGCACTTGAGTCATTAGCTGAGCCCGTAAAACAATGGGACACTTTATTGATTCACATTGTTACTCATAAATTAGATTCCAAAACATACCGTGAGTGGGAAGAGTTCAAAGGTCACCTGGACAATGAGAAAGGTATTTCACTCGAGTCCCTTTTAACTTTTTTACGTAATCGTGCAGACTTATTAGAAACATTAGAACTTTCTCGGAATTCTAATATTAATCAAATTAAAAATAATAAAATTAAAAGCATGGTGTCTGTATCTAATTCTCAAACTCAATCAAATGGTAGCAGTAGGTCGTCCCAGCCCAAAATGTGTCCTAATTGCAAGGGTGATCACAACTTAAGCAACTGCTCGAAGTTTTTAGGACTTAGTAGTGAAGAAAGGCTGGACTTGTTACCACAATTTAAGATTTGTTATAATTGTTTTCGCTCTGGCCATTATGCGAATCATTGTAAGTCAGGTGGCTGTAAAGTTTGTAAACGTAAGCACAACACTTTGATTCATATTGCAGATATGAAGCAATGGCCAACGTCCAATGTTTCAAGTCACAAAGAGGAACGTCCTGTTCCTGTTACATCGAGCGAAAATAACCCCATAGGTACGAATATCACATTATCTGCGCAAGTCTCGACCTATTTACAAAATAAAACTCAGGTGCTATTGGCAACTTCTCTCATAAAAATATATGACGATAACAATCGTGAATATCTTGCTCGTGCCATTCTGGACAGTGGCAGTACTTCGTGTCTCATTACAGAAAAATTAAGTAGGTTAATGAATTTACATACTGTGGACGTTAACGAATCGTTATTAGGAATTAATAACTCAAAGTCGCACATAGGTGAAATGTGTTGCGTACCCATTAAATCGTTAAACGAAAACTTTACTACAAATCTTTTTTGTTTTGTTTTACCTACTATCACCGATGAAGTACCAAGTCAGCAGTTATCTTTGAAAGACTTAAACATACCAAGTAACCTATGTTTAGCCGATCCCCACTTCCACACTCCATCATCGGTGGATTTAATTATTGGTGCGGATGTTTTCTGGGACCTATTAGGGTTACGTAAGTTCAGTTTAGGAAACGGCAAACCGGTACTTTTTGAATCTAGGCTAGGGTGGCTAGTTTCAGGCCCTGTTATTGACAGTGGCCATGTACCGCACTCGATTTCAAACTTTAAGTCGAATTTAGGTAAATTAAGTTCGACTGACAATGTTTCCTCGCACAATAATGAAACAGATGATGACATTCAAAACCTGTTGACGCGTTTTTGGCACCTTGAAGAGGTTCGCCTTCAGTCATCACCTTTCTCAGATGAAGAGAAAATGTGCGAAGAACATTTTATTAAAAACACAACTCGTCTTCCAGACGGCCGCTTCTGTGTGAAAATACCACTGAAACAATCACGTGATATTTTAGGTGGTTCTTTACAACGCGCAAAGCATTGTTTTCTGTCTCTTGAACGCAGATTTAAGAGCCAACCACATTTTAAAAATAATTATCACAACTTTATGTCTGAGTATCTCATGTTAGGTCATATGTCTGAGTGTTCATTTGATCCTCAGAAACTGGCATACTTTATACCACACCACGGAGTGGTACGAGAGAGCAGCTTAACAACCAAATTAAGGGTTGTATTTAATGCGAGCAGCCTCACAACTTCAGGTATTTCATTTAATAATTTGCAATTAGTAGGGCCCAACGTGCAGGACGATCTACTGTCCATACTCCTTAGATTCAGACAGCATAAGTACATTATCTCGGCAGATGTGGAGAAAATGTACAGACAGATCGTTGTGCACCCTGATGACAGAAATCTCCAACAAATTATTTGGAGATCTGATCCATCAGAGCCTATGAAAACGTACCAGTTAAACACTGTGACGTATGGTACAGCCAGCGCCCCCTATCTTGCCACCAGATGTCTAAACCAATTAGGCTTGGATTGTACAGATAATAAAATCGCCAATATAATAAAAACCGATTTTTATGTGGACGATTTGTTGAGTGGAGGGGATAGCGTCGAGGAAGTGCTGGACATACGACACAAGGTGTCTGCTGAACTCGCTTCAGCTGGTATGAATCTTCGCAAATGGAGATCAAATGAAACACAGTTCATTTTAAACGACAAAAACTCATCTCTCGATTTAAATATTGGTTCTACGGAACCCTGCAAAACATTAGGTCTTAACTGGCTTGTCGAATCTGATGAACTAAATTTTTCTAATAATAAAATTATTTTAAATAGCTTTACAAAACGAGGAATTCTTTCTGTCATTTCTCAGATATTTGATCCCCTCGGAATTCTGGCCCCATGCATAATCCCAATGAAAATGCTAATGCAAAAACTTTGGTTGCATAAACTCAATTGGGACGACCAGTTGCCCTCCGACATAATTAAATCATGGGTATTCATTGTAGAAAGTCTGTCACTTCTTAACAGTTTAAGAATTCCACGTCGTGTACTCTGTGATCAATACAGTAATGTCGAACTTCATATATTTAGTGACGCATCACAAGTAGCCTACGGAGCGTGTCTTTATGTCCGTAGCAGTAATGATAATGACGTGTTGGTGCGCTTACTTTCAGCCAAAAGTCGAGTAGCCCCTCTAAAACCCACTACAATACCGAGACTTGAACTTTGCGCTGCTCTGGTTGGTGTTCGTCTGTACGAAAAGGTGATAAGTTCGCTTCGGGTTCAAGTAAGGTCAGTTACTTTTTGGTCGGATTCTACCATCGTATTGGGCTGGTTAAAAATGTTACCTAACAAGCTACAACCATTTGTCCGCAACCGCGTTGCTGAAATATTAGACAAAACTGGTTCGTGTACTTGGCGGCATGTCCCCACTAATCTAAACCCAGCTGATCATATTTCCCGCGGCGTACAGATAAGTGCAATTCAAAATCTCGACTTGTGGTGGTCAGGTCCACAATTTTTGAAAGGTGATAGTTTTGATTGGCCCATTAGTCCGATTTTGAACGAAAAACTACCAGAAACCCGCTCAGAAGTATCCTTGGTTACTAAAACTAATAAAAAACCTATGATTGAGTTTGAGCGTTTCTCTAATTTTAATAGATTACAACGTTCGATGGCATATGTGTTAAGATTTATTAATATCTGTAAAAGGCGACATCTACCGACGAGATTCTTAACTAGTGACGAACTTCATAATTCGCTGAATATTCTAATAAAATTGGCAAAAATAGAATCATTCGACGAATATAGTAATTTATTGCATAACAAAAGATTACCTGCAAAAAGTAATCTATTAAAATATAATCCATTCTTGGATGACAATAAATTGATGCGGGTCGGCGGGCGGTTAGAATATTCATCATTTTCTTATGAGAAGAAACACCCAATATTACAGTCCACTCATCGTTTAACAAAATTATTATTTAAGCATATGCATATAAAACTCATGCACGCCGGTCCCCGTTTATTATTAGCTTCACTAAAGGAAATGTATTGGCCGATCGGTGGTTTGAATTTAGCTAAACATTGTTATCGTCAATGTTATTTATGTCGTCGTCTCAAAGGACAGGTCATCAACCCCATTATGGGTAATTTACCGCAACATCGTGTAACTCCCGGTGGCTATCCTTTCGAATGTGTTGGCGTTGATTACGCCGGTCCAATCATGTCGGCTAGTCGTCAAGGTCGCGGCTGTAGGCTGGTTAAAGTTTACATCTTAATTTTTGTATGTTTCGCGACCAAGGCTGTACACGTTGAGTTAACAGGCGACTTAACTAGTAATAATTATTTATCAGCACTCCGCCGATTTATTTCTCGTCGAGGCAAACCTAAACACATATACTCCGACAACGGAACCTCATTTGTAGGTGCTTTTAATGAACTCGGCCGTTTTTTAAAATACAATTGCGATTTGTTGTCTGGTGACTTGGCTCAGGAAAACATTAATTTCCATTTCATACCTCCTCACGCCCCACACTTTGGCGGTCTTTGGGAAGCAGGTGTGAAATCTATAAAATTTCATTTAAAGAGAGTATTAGGTAATTGTAACCTTACATATGAAGAATTGAACACTGTGCTGATCCAGATCGAGGCAGTACTGAACTCTCGACCGCTGACACCGCTCTCCGCGGACCCCGGAGACTTGCTGCCGCTGACTCCTGGACACTTCCTCATCGGCCGCCCACTCAGCTCTCTACCCTCTCCAAATTATGAAGACCATACGACGGACAGACTGAGTCGTTTTCAACGTATTGAGCTGCTGCGCCAACATTTTTGGAGAAGATGGAGCAAGGAGTATATCTCTGAACTCCAACAGAGGACAAAGTGGCGTGCCAGTAGTGCAGACTCTTTGAAGGAAGATTCTCTCGTGGTCTTGAAAGATGACAACCTTCCTCCGCTAAAATGGCGAATGGGTCGGATCATAGCTGTTCATCCCGGTCTGGACGGAGTCAGCCGTGTTGCCGATATTAGGACTGCGAACGGAGTCGTTAGAAGAGCTGGGAGCAAAATCTGTCCCCTTCCTCAAGGCGAAGACAACTAATGTCTGTTGAAAGACCAGCTTTCAACGCCCGGGGGCATGTTCGCGCCAAAGCGCCTGATAAAATTACAATCGCACGGAGTGATCACACGTTACACTGCTTTCCCTTTGTAACAAATTTGTAACAGTTTTTTATGTCCACCGTCAATGTTTTGTTATACTTTTTCTCTTGTAAAAACTTCCATTACACGGCGATTATATCTGAACTTAAGATTTTTCATTTCTCCTGACCTAACATTTATTCACCTAGGTTAGAATTGAATGCATGCTTATTATTGTCAAAATTGTACACTAAGATAAGTTGTATATTGAAAAAATATTTGTTTGAAAATCAAATATTGTTTAGCGATTCGCAGATAGCGCTCTGTTGGTTGAAAAATCCGCCTACTAAAGACAGTTATGTTAGGAACAGAGTCACTTTAATAAATAATCAAACTAGTAATTGTGTGTGGTCTCATGTGAGCGGATCTACCAACCCAGCAGATTGTCTGTCGAGGGGGCTAATGCCTTCAGAATTAAATGCAAGGTTGTTATGGTGGCAAGGGCCTGCAGTGTTGCAGGATGTACATTTTGTGGCAAAGCAATTCGATCCTAAAGACACAGCATCTATTGTAAAATCTGATTGCAATTTGCAAGTTCATTGTAATGTTATAGATGAGATATTGCCTATAGCAAAATTTTCTTCTATAATAAAACTTCAACGAGTAGTATGTTATGTACTAAGATTTATAAAAAATTGTAGAAGCAATACCAGAGAATGTTATGCTACTTGTCAGTTAAATGTAAATGAATATAAACAATCTATGTTAACTATTATAAAGCACATACAATCGTTGCATTTTTCGGAGGAGATCGAGCTGTTAAGGAAAGGTAAGGATGTCAATTCAAATTTAAAGAAATTGTATCCCTTTTTAGATAGTGAAGGGGTCATGAGAGTGGGTGGACGATTAGAAAATGCCAATATATCATTTTGTCAAAAGCATCCGATAATATTGCCTAAGACTTGTAATGTAACAACTTTAATAATTCGCCAAGAGCACTGTGCATTGTTGCATGCGGGATTAAGGTTGACTCAGTCCAATCTTAGTCAAAAGTATTATATCTTGGGTGCTACCATAGCTATAAAGGGTGTAATTAATAAGTGTGTTATTTGTCATAGATTTAGAGCCCAGAAAGCACAACAATTGATGTCATCATTACCGCAGGATAGGGTTGTCGCAGACCGCCCCTTTAACAAAGTGGGAATGGATTATTGCGGTCCGTTTGATATAAAACAGTCAAGTTTAAGGCGATCGATCGTAACTAAGGGTTATGTATGCGTTTTTGTGTGTTTTGTGACTAAATGTGTCCACTTAGAATTAGTGTCCGATTTGACGACTGATAGTTTTTTAGCGGCGTTCAAGCGATTTCATTCTAGACGTGGCTTGCCACATACTGTATATTGTGATAATGCCAGCACGTTTAGAGGTGCCAATAACCAATTAAGACAACTGTATAATTTATGTAAATCTCAGGCTCATCAAAATGCGATCATTGACTATTGTAATATGAACAAAGTAGATTTTAAGTTTATTCCAAGTTATTCTCCCACCTGGGGTGGATTATGGGAGGCGGCAGTGAAATCTGCTAAGTACCACTTCAAGAGGGTCATAGGAAAGTTGTTGTTAACTTATGAGCAATTCAATACAATAATCGTGCAAGTTGAAGCAGTATTAAACTCAAGACCGATTACCCCTATCTCCAGTGATACTTCAGATTTCACGTACCTAACTCCTAGTCATTTTCTGATAGGCCAGCCATTGATGGCATTTCCTGAGCCTCAGATAAATACGGATTCTAACTCCTTGCGTTTTTGGAGAAAATGTACAAAGGTCCAGCAAGATTTTTGGCGTGTTTGGCACAAAGGTTATTTGTCCCAACTGATGAGTCGACCTAAATGGTACAAGGCACGCCCTGACATACAAGAAGGTATGTTGGTATTGTTATTGGGGGATAATACGGGTCCTCTTGAATGGCCCGTAGCTAGAGTGATAAAAACCCTGCCTGGGAAGGATGGTCGGGTTAGGGCTGTCGAAGTGAAGATAAAGAGTGGGTCCACACATTTGAGGGCAATCAATAAAATTAGTGTGTTACCTATCTATGATTAAAGTTATGTCAGTTTAGTATTTAAGATGTTTGTAATTTTTGTTTAATTTTTGATTTTTCTTTAATTTCTTAGTAATTAAGATGTTTGTATTTTTTGTTTAATTTTTTATTTTTTTTAAATTTCTTAGAGTTCTTAAGTTAATTGAATTCGAATCCAGCAGGCGCTCTGGGGCCAATTTATGTTCATAAAAATAAACATAAGAGTTTATGTTGTAGCAACACCATTTTTTTATCTGTATTCTTTTGTCTCTGTCTCTTCTAAAAATGTCACTATAAAAACTGTGCGCGTCTCTCGGTAATATAAATGGCGCGAATGTTTTTGCTCGTCGAAGCGGAGGAAGAACGCCTGAGGACAATGCTGACCCTGCGGGAGGAGAGCCAGCCCAAGCTGCTGCCTGAGCGAACGTTTCTTGATACATTTCGCCTAAGTTAGGCGGCCTAACCAAAGAACATTTCCCTTCGGACCATTTCGTAGCCAGCTTTCGGAGCCAGCTACCGTATGGGATTTTATATTTCCGTTCAGGAGCTGGCTCCGAAATATACCGTATGGGAATTTATATTCCCGTTCAGGATCTGGCTCCGAAATGAAACTGTAGCTGACTCCGAAAAGGCTGGCTACGAAACGGTCGTTTTTTTTCATTAAGGTGGAAGCGATCAGTCGCATTCCCATACAAATTTCAACATGGTAATACTCGATACACATACAGTTTTTTAGTTGTACAAGCATTGTTATCAATTCTCTATAAATTAAAGAGCTCGCGGAATGAAATATCAGGCAAAATCTTATAGTAATAACATCATAAAACGATATTAAATTTTAGGCTTGTGTGCGTGAATAAAAGCGCCTCTGTCCAAATTAACCCGTAACTAATAAAGCATCCGATTCTTTGTCTTTCAGTATTTACGGCGACAGATGGCAGCAGGAGTTTTTACTTATAATACATAAAGACATAACATTATAATATATAGAGAGATATAAATTTTCTATAAATAAGTATAAAGATTCATAATAAAAAATTAAAATTAAAAAATACATATAAATTTCGTTCGTCCATCGAACCTACGAACAATCGCATTTCACCGATAAAGTGAACATAACAGCCACAGATGACAGTTCCTGTAGAAACTTGAACGAGCGTCTTTTTTAAATTCTGTATACATTATTTAATAAAAATATGCCGCTTACGCACGTACAAGGTCATAGCAGAGTCGGAGAAACTGATAGGGATGGAGCTATATTATTATTTCATCTAAGCGCGTAGGTAGGTACCTTCACAACAAAATCGTTTATTTATTCATCTAGTAGGTACGCTATCTATATTTTTTATTGTAAACTTGACAAATAAATAAAATACGTAATTTATGTTAGTCTATATATTTTAAAATTCTATATAGGTAGGTATTTATTTTTGGACAATAATCATTTCATTACTATCTAGGCATATCTATACCTATCTAGGTAGGAAACATCATTTTGTAATGTACCTACGTTTTTCACTTGAGCCACTTGGGGTGTGTTATTATCTGTGTGTGCAGATCGTCATGTATCCCTATTTCCTGTAATCCAAGTTTTTAGGATTTGTCTGCACCCAAAACATATTTTTTCGGGTTATTATAATAAAATAACCTACATACCTACATAAGGCATGTATTTATTTTTTTAAATAATCAATGAATGAATGAATATGTCATGTTTCAATTGGTTGTAAATATCATTGAAACCTATCAAAATATTCGTCGTCTTGACTAGTGGTCTACGTAGCCTAATGTTCTACACGGTTGATGCAAACGTGTACTATAGCAAGTTCAAATCTTGCCGGTGGGCTTGTCTTTTTGAATGATTGATATTGTTTCTGTAAGTGAATATTAGATTTCCAAAACACACAGCTCGGCCGTGTTACTCCAACATGGTGTGGTAGTAATATAACGAAAATATATATAGGTAGTATGTACACCTTCCAAGGCCATAGCTAGATGATGTCGTGTTACAAATATGTCGCGCGAGTCTTTGTCGATTTATTGATCAATTTATCAAACATTTATTTAGGCACTGCCGGGTGTGCTACTGATATATATATATATATATATATGTGTATAGATATACATATACATATATATTCAATATTGAATCAATCTGAGAAAATCTACATAGCGACCTATATGTGTACCTATCTCTTCTTCTTACTTACTGACTAGCTATAGGAAGGTACCAACCAGCAAGGCCATATATATATATATGACCTTACATACATACATATATATCCAACCAACTAACCTAACACGATTGGCGATACAAGAAAGCAAGCCCCGGCACCTAGTATGAACGGGTTTTTCGAAATTATAGGGAAGCCTAATGAATGGGATACCCCTTGAACGTTTGAACAAATCAAGTGCGACATAGCTCGTAATTGAATAAATCTAAGAAAACATACCTATGTGCACCTATTTCTCTTCTTTTTACTTACCGATTTATTATAGAGTAGCTATAAATTGGTACCAACTAGAAACCTACTTAGTTTTAGATATATTGATATTACTTTTTTTTTCGTTTCTGAACGCAAAACCTTATACCTCGGATACGAGTACTCGTCTACATAATAAATATGTGCCTAGGCCGAAAATAACTGGTTTTGATGCACATACATTCTGTACTTAGATATTATGTATGTGCTTACCTACTGTTATATTTTTTTAAATTATTCTCTTTGGATTCTGTTAATCTGAGGTAGGGGTAGATATTTAATAAATATAAAAGTCGGTAAGCTCTTAGAATGTATAGAATAGTGTTACTTATTTTGTTCTGGGTGTCTACGAAGTTAATTTATTATATCTTGACCAAATTGGCAGCATGTCTATGGTATGGTGATGCCAAATTCAAGAACTATAAAAAAAAATGGACTCACTACTCTGCTGCGACCGATTTCATGTTGTGTTTGTCAAATAATAATTGTGTGGGATTTGCGATTAGTTATGTTTTAATTTGTGTTTTGTTTGCTATTTGAATTGTAATGGAGATACTGATGGAATGTGACGCTGGTGAAAGTCGGGACAACTTGGTAACAAATACCTTAGAGCATAACTCGTATTGTAAAGTGGCTACACAACACAAGTTCAATTTCATGATTATCACTTGCTTGTGCTTCGGACAACACAGCCCGATCTCTCTGATTGTACCGGATTGCCATCCCATCGTATTATGAGAGTGAAGAACATCAGCGCATCTAATGGAATCTATTATATTAGTATAGATTCCAAAGTTGTACAGCAGTGACAGCTTCGTTGGCAGAACGCTCGCCTTGGAACGAGGTGTTCAGGTTCAAACCCTGGCTCCCATCACTGAGATTTCCGGATTTTCATGTGCGAATCTTATTTTCCATAAAAATTATCACTTGCTGTACGATGAAGGCAAACTTTGTGAGGAAACCTGCATGTCTGTCAAAAGTCGTGTGAAGTTCACTAAACTGCACTGGGCCTACGGCCTATATGCCCCTCATATTGAGGAGGCGTGTGCCCGATATAATGGCGATGGGCTCACCCTCTATTACATTGGTACCAAAATACCATCGGTGAAATGTGGGTGCATTGCAGTGTGACGGTGTATGTTGGCCCGTCTCTGGAACGATGATTGAATGATTGAATCTATACATGTCACAGCAGCATTTACCTTATAATAAGTATGGATACAGTAATAATTATTATTGGACTAAACAATTATTTTTTTCTTTTTAGCGGAGGAATGAAGCACAGGAGGTTGCAAGAATCAAGATGACTGTAAATTGTATAGAGTCGATTCTATATCATAATATTAGTATTTGAAACAATGTTATATTTACCTAATTTTAGAATACCAACAACAAACAACATTGTTTCAAAGAAATTTGGAAATGTAGCTGTATCCCTTATTAGGTATAGAACTACATTGCCAAATTTCTTATTCCCTTGTAAATTATAATAAATATTGTTCTTGTTGTTGATCTGGTATATTGTAAAGCGTAATACTTTTACAGTTATCATGCAAACCTTGCTATATTTATAAGATCTATACAATAAACATTATATTTACGAACATGAAAGTATACATTTTTCTTTTCTATCTTTTATTTCTGAAAGTAATATTGCAAAGCTCGCAAAAGTATTTCTATTATTTTACAACCGATAAATAAGTTTTTTTATGATCGCTTTACCTGGTGGCATAAAAAGACAACTTTTAGTATGCGAGACTTTTAACAAGTGATGCGCTCTAGCGGCACAAAAAAGACGTGTATTTGTCTATGTGTGAGTGCCTATTTATACAAGGATTTTAGAAGCTATGGTATCTCATCCATTATAAATGATTTCAGGTTAATGTTTTTTTGGATATTTCAATGCAATGTCGTAGTAGTGCTCGCAATTTGCAACATCAAGTCTCATAGATGCTCGATGTTCGCGTAACTAGTTGCAGAAAAACAGGACCATCTATCGAAAATGTGTGGCAACCGACCCTGAGCATTCACCTTAAAAGTTGAAAACAAAAGTATTTTTATGTTTTAGCCCAAATATGGGATAAAAATTAAAAATTAAACTGTATTTCGTTAAAGTTGCGGAATCCGAAACAGATATCTTTTCTTGATATAAGTACATTTCATTATTAAAGTTACAACTATAATTGAACCTCTTTGGATGTAAATACGCATATCGCAATAAAAGATAAAACATGCAATTGATGTAAGGCGTCCACGCTGTAATTCTATCATATTATCAGCAGTACTCAATTGATAATCCTTCCTTGTTAAATTTATTACCGAGGACACATAACAATGCATTACTCACCTGCATATTGAATCGACCTTCTACGATGTAGTTAACGAAGACATAAATAATAATTTCATAAAAAACAAAAAAAAAAAAGAGAATACGAAGAAATTGATGAATCGATCGATATGGCAATCAATGAGTTGAGAAACGATATATTTACAACAGGTTGTATAGAGATTATAAGTCCCTTTGTATTTTAGTTTTTTGTATCAGACTCGCACTTGGCCGGTTTTTAATACTGAATAAAGGTTTGGAAGACATAGTAGATTTTTATTTTTATTATTGCTAATCATTCTCTCATATGATAGGGTTCTCATAGCTGGCTCCGAAAGTCAGCTACGAAATGGTAAATGGCTAACGGATTCCGCAACTTTAACGAAATACAGTTTAATTTTAAATTTTTATTCCAAATTTGGGCTTTAAATGAAACATGTAAAAATACTTTTATGTTTTTAACAAATAAATTCATATATTAATAAATAAAACAACCGTCTTTTTTAGGGTTCCGTACCTTTAATGAAAAAAAACGACCGTTTCGTAGCCAGCTCCTGAACGGGAATATAAATTCCCATACGGTAGCTGGCTCCGAAAGTCAACTACGAAATAGTAAAAGAAAGTCTCATTTTGGAGCCAGCTCCTGAACGGGAATATAAAATCCCATACGGTAGCTGGCTCCGAAAGCTGGCGGCGAAATGGTCCGAAGGGGAACATTTTAGGGCTCTCTGCAAAGATTTAATTCCGCTTTTGAGTCCTACACATAGAACGACGGCTATAAGTCCAGAGATTAAGGTACTAAGCAATCTAACTTACAAATTACAAACCCCACTAGGTACCATTATTATTAATCATCATTTTTGCAGATCCTAGCGTCTTTGCAATTTTATGCAAGTGGTTCCTACCAAAAAAGCGTAGGCAATGACTTTAGTCTAGGCCTATAGACATCTGTGTCTGATTGTCTTGAAGTGGTCACTCAGGCACTCTACCATCCTCGGAGAAGGGGGCGATACGCTCGCCTCCTGTCCCGCCATAAGAGGGTTCGGAAACGGCAACTAGCCGGAAGGGGGCCGGGGGGCCCCCGAACCCGAGGTTACCGCCGAGGCGTCACGGTAGTGTGCTCGTAGAGCGATCCCGTGGCGCCCCACAAAAGGCAGAGGGCGGCGCTGGGTTTTAGTGGGTACTCTGGACTCTCCAGGAGCCCCACATAACCGTCGTTGCTCCCCTGGGCTTGGGTATGCGTAAATGCATTTCCCAGCGGAAACAAAAAAAAAAGTACATCCACTTCCCAAAAACCACCGATGAACGCAATGCTACTGCTAGAAGGTACGTCTCTTGTTTTGTTTGTTTTCATACCAGATGTTGCGGACGCCGAGCCGAGAAGAAATCAACACTGCGTATTACGTACGAGTTGCGACCCCGTGCAAGCGAACGCCGAGATTTCACTGGGTACAACACCTACTAATTGTGACCCTGTACCCAACATTTGTAAATTAGAACTGTATTTTTGTTAATTAAATTACCCGCCACTTCTACCTCAAGCATCGATCAACAAGAGCTACGAACAAGAACCGATCTTTTAATACAGTCCACCCTGAATCTGAACATTCAAGGACACTCGAACTATCCACCACACCCTATATGCTGATAAAATTCTCACTTGGAGTATTGTTGCAGATTCAACGACCAATATGGGTTTCCTGGAGTTATAGGATGCATTGATGGTACCCACCCACATCGCTATAATCCGTCCGAAGGATTATGATGGCGCCAAATAAAATGACCAATTTAAATAGATATGGTTGTTATCCGAATAATTTAGAATAACACAGTAACCAATCCTTGGTTCTTTTCCAACTAGTGCATTTCATATATCTTTCCTTTTTTCCCCCAATCCTTAGCTCGGCGATGCGCGCGTGGCTGACCAATAGCAGCGCACGCGACCCCCTGCCGGCTGGCAGTTGAAAAAATAAATAGAAAATGGAGAACTTTCGCGCTCGCGCATGTACTTAATTATTAATTACCGTTCAAATCGCCTTGAAAGAATCTAAAACCTGTGTCAAAATACATAAAAAGTGTGATTGTGTTGTGTTGTCACATTGTGGTTGGGCATGGATTGAGCGATATTTCGTCAAAGAACAGATTACCGGTGAGCTTCCTTTCGATCTCTAATTTCCTTGCTGTGTTGCTGTGTTATTTGGGAGTAAAATCACAAAAATATATCCATTATACCTGTTACAATAATCATTTTATAACCAGCTCGTAATCAATTATAAGGAAGCATGAGAATGCTTCCTTAAGGAGTGGTAAATCTTTCTGTTAAAGATAACAGAAAGATGTACCACTCCTGAAATGTGATGATGGTAATAAAAAAAATATTATTATTTAGTTCAAATAGGTAGGTACTCAGTCAGAAGTTAATTATTTAATCATGTTTTCAGATATGTGACGCAGATGTTTGCATTTTGCATGTGGATGCATCATTTGGTGGTGCGAGTCACGATTCACATGTTTGGAACTTTAGTCCTGTTAAAACAGGAATAGAAAGGTTCCATGAGATAGGACAAACCTTTTGGTTCTTGGGTAAGTTGCATCTTGAAGCAATCTATTGAAATAATAAAAATAATTAATTAAGTTGCATCTATACTAATAATATAAAGAGGAAAGATTTGTTTGTTTGTTACGATTTAACTCACAAACTGCTCGACCGATTATATAAATTCTTTCACAGTCAGAAAACTACATGTCATATAAAAAAGATGAAACGTTTATTATATTTTATTTTAGTATATTATATTAATAATAATAATTATAGTAATATAGAATGTAAATTGTTGGATTACAGCTGATTCTGGGTACGCGCAGCGTCCGTAGATGATGACACTGATCCTTAATCCTCATCCGGGAAGTCCCGAAGAGCATACTAACAGACATGTGCGAACTAGAAATGTAGTGGAGAGATGCTTCGGGTGTCTTGAAAACACGATTCCGTTGTCTGTTGGCCCATCGGACGATGCACTACACGTCTGAAAAGGCAGGGAAAATCGTCAACGCATGTGTGGTGCTTGTTACGACACGGTGTGACACGAGTACCGCTGTCACGCCACGGTGTGACACAAGGACCGGACCGCTGACACGCGGCTTAAATAATTGCCCATCGCGACAACGCGAAGCACGAGGCGCCGACGCAGCATTTCGCAATCGACCGGACATGCGGCATCGAATGCTTCAAAACCAAATTTCAGCATTGATCATTCCTGGTACAAACATCGACCAGTTATCATCTAAAATTAATTATAAGAATATTGTAATTTGACTTCTAATTAAATTAATAAAGAATCATTGGTTTTATTTGTATCCTCCAGCTTCAGCCTTCGTAATTTGCTGCACAACCTCATCAAACATGTAAATATAGAGAGTGACGAAGAAGCGATACGCCGTGATCGGGCACTTCAGCCATCGCGTATATCGTTCCGCGAGCTGACATCTGCCGCGAACCTGCCGCCGATCTGCAGCGATAGCCAGAGACAATGCATTGCTTTCATTATTTCCGACCGCCTATATTAGGCCTGCCCTAGCTTTAGGAATTGCATTCACTAAAATACGTCACGTGACCTGCGTTTCGATAATGCATATTGCCTTTTTAACTTTGATTTAATAAAATGTTATGGTATGGTATATATCGTCGCTATCTTAGAACAACGACGGTTCTGATTTTTTACGATTTTCATTTTATTACATAAAACTATTTAAAAAAATGCCCTTTATCTACAGAATAAACAAAAAAATTGAGTTTGATACAAACAATCAAGTTAGTGAGTTGAATATCGGCGGTTCTGAGGTTTTTAACGCAGTACACCGACGCGTGTGCTATACCTACATTGTACTACGTCGTCCTCTCCCCCCGCGGCCTCTTTTTGCTGGACGCATAGTTAGACTCGTCCGTTTTCTACGCAAGGTGACATGTTTTGCGCACAATAATTTTAATTGCTGTTTGTTTTGGTATTTGGTTTTCAATTGATCACAAATAGTATGATTATTGACATAAGCGAAAATGGCATCAAGGAGGTCTAAAAAAATATTGGATTTGATAAAAAACAAGAATGATAATTTATTCAATAGGGAGAAAGAAGACCTTAGCAACATTTTAGATAATGAAAACCCATTCCATAAGCATGTTTACGTATTTTTTAGTTTAACAAGTAATTCTAATTTGTAAATTACTGTATTTACTAGTGTGTATTTGTATTTTTATAGTCTATGCACTTTAAAACGACGGATCATGATATCCGTCGTTGTTCTAGGTAGTCGATTGAGAATATTTTGTGACGGGTCATCATATCCGTCGTTTTACTATGAAGTACAATTGAAGAAAACACGGTCCAGTTTTTTTTTTCGATTCTTTTATATAAAGGTTGCTATTATTATTAAAGAACACAACACATTTTTTTTTATTAGATATTTTTTGATGACTCAATATATAAACCGTCGTAATTCTAGGGAGCTAATGTTGACTTATGTTGTAAACCGACTTTGTTTTACGGACATGCATCTGTCGGAAGCGCACAACCGACGTTGTTTGACGGACAGATTTTCTAATTACGTCTTTGTTCAATATTTAAATTGTAAATAAATAAATAAATGCATAAAAAACTTATATATTTTAGTTTAAACCTACCTATTTTTTGGTGTTGTGCATCAGATTTAAAAAAAAACACCGTAACGAATTTTCTGTTTTCATCTTTGCTTAAAATCTGTTTGTCTGACTTATTTTTGGAACGTAAAAGTCTTTTTTATATTTTAAACTGATTAAAGCCCATTTATTATTTTTCATACATTCATTTCCCATTTATTTTCTAACAACCCATACGTTCCGTCCAATCATCACCAGTTCCCTCTGGGGCGGCAGAAATTCTACGAGAAATGCCAGGCTTATGGGATGTAGTTTTCCCAGACACTGATAACAATATGTCAGAGCCCGTCGTCACACCAGATGCCTTCGTGCCTTCAAACGTACCAAGTCCTGATATGACTGATTGTCCGCGGTCCATAAATCCATTACCTAAGAATGATACAGATACTGAAAATTATTACAATGAAAAGGATGGGTCTGTGGAACTGTCAGGATCCGTTTTGCCCAGAACATGAAGCCAATGATTTTGCTATTCCATCTGTGGACACTGTACATACATGCTTAGACCTACAGTCCCCCGCACCCTCAGTTTTGGTTAGGAGCAGAGGGAAAAAAACGATTTCGTAACTATGAGAGTTGGGAGATGTTAAAAGGAAAAAAAACTTAGGTAAAACGTATTGTTCAAAAAGAGGTCGTACTGTTCAAGAGAAAGTAATGCGTCCAGCGTGCTGCTGTAGATTCAAATGTACAAATAAAGTCACTGAAGAAGAGCGAAAATAAATTTTCAGAAAGTTTTGGGAACTTGGTGACAAAGAAAAGCAATGGTTACATGTTGCTAACTACACTAAAACACAGCATAAATCCAGGACTTCCTATGGACGGACATTGAAACATAACAGAGAGTATACTTACAAATATTATTTACCAAAGAAAGAAGACCAGAGTCACACTAAAATAAACGTATGCAAAACTATGTTTTTAAACACTGGGCGGCACGCGGCTAAAGAATTGAGGATCAAAATCACTCATCGTTTCCTTGATTGAAAAGGGTCATACTCAAAATGAGGGAGACTCAGTGCGTTCTGTTATTGAAAGGGCTGGAGAACATAAAGTGATATATATTCTCCAGAAGAGTGGAAGCTATTAATAAGATGGGCTAAGGTAACTGATAAACCTTACCAGGTAATATACGTCACTCAGGAACTTGTTTTTAATTTCAAGGAGCTACTATTGAATAAAAATTGGTCTAAAAATACAACGAACCAAAAAATGGCATGGAATAAAATAAAGGAGGTATTTGTAGAAGAAAGTCATAAAATACAATATAAGTATAGTTTGGATGATGATACTATGACATTAGTCATTCGCAAGGAGACTAGAAATAGTACCATAGTTATCTTGACAAAAGCATATTCAGACCCGATTCCTTTGTCGACTGCCAAGTATAAAGATCTCATAAACTTTTCAGATACAGGAATCATACCCAGCAAACATCATATCTTTTTCTGTGCATTGCCGCATGGTCGGCCTTCATCTGTTGAATCTGATTGTGATGAATAGATAATACTCGTAGTAAGTAGTTTCGCACCTTTGTCCATGTATGAGTGAGACTGCAAGTTGTACCTTATTATTGAGACTGTAAGTTAAAGTCTCTTAAGATATTATTAGATAATGCTGACTGATTATTTATCAGATATTTTGATTTAATTCTGATACAAGTTTATTTTCTAAAAGTAATAGACAGTAAGTAAAAGCTTGGGACTGCAACAAATAATTATAGTTCCTGAAGATATTGTCATATTTTAGAGATTTCTTCTTCTTACTAGGTATCTGTGATTGTTTGTATTTTTTGGTTGATTTTAAAGATTATACGTACCTTTTTTTTTTTTTTTTTTTTTTTCGTGGGGAAATCCTCATGGATACCCGCAAGCCCCGAGGGAGGCAAGCGGGTTATGCCGGACTTTTACCGACTAAAACCCCACGGTGGTCCTTCTCACGCCTTGTTGGGGGGGTCACGGGAACGCTTTCGCACACATCCGTGACCCTACCAGCGGTAGTCCATACGAGTGGACCCCTCCTCTGCCCGGCGGCGTGGACTACACCAGATTATACGTACCTATATTAAGTTTGAAACTGCATATTATATATGTAGTTACTCGAGATTTCGTTATCATCCATATCTATAATTATAATTGTTTTTGAGATGCTTTATAATAGTTAACTCGGATTATTTTGATATATTTAGAAAATTTATGTTTTAGTCACTTTATTTTGATAAAAATGACTTAAATAAAAATGCTAATAAAAACACTGTTTTAACAAATTGGTAGAGGACCAAATATTTTAGTTTGAATTCTGAATTTTGAAGTTAAGTTTCTAAATTGGATATTTTTTTTTTATTATTTGTATATTTTCAAATTTCTATTGTACCATAAACACATTTGATTAAAAGTTGTGCTTGATTGTTATTTATTCTAGTTTAATTTCACATCCGTCAGTAAAATATAATTAAAATTTCGTAGAATATCGGCGCAGTGTAACATACGTCATAATTTTTGCTAAAAACATCCGTAAAATAACGTCGGATTGTCAAATACTACACTTAATCATCCGCAGAACACTGACACAAGTGATTTTATAGAAAAACTAAGCATATTAGGTAATCAATCTAAAGGTGATATTAAAAAAGACACCAAATATTATAATATTCCCGTGTTTGAAGCCGAACAGATTAGCCGTTTTTTAATTATGCACAAAAAACTAGTTCTCAATCTTTAAAACGTTCTCCTGTAAAGTAGCCGTTTTGCAGATCCGGCGTTGTTCTACGATCACGACGATATAAGGGGTGCTACCACCAGTTTGGGACCCTGTAGTAAACATCATAAAATCCAGAACCAAGCGTACCATTGCAAGACCTCAAGACACAGTGAGCTCTTTCTGCGTAGATCGGACCGCAAGTAACAACTAAACCCCCGTCAAACTATGACACTAGGACGTCAACCACCTCAGTCCTCCCGTGACCATGGTTGCAAGAACACCAGCATCAGGTTTCAGAAGCTTTAGCAATAAATCCACAATCAATACCATCGCAGCAGCCACCGGGTAGCCACCAACCAAGCACATCGCAGGAATCGCAGTCTAGCTTTTTCGCCAGCAACCAAAAAAATAAATAAGAAAAAAGGTCCTAAACCTAGAAATGACTTAGCGAATCCCAAAAAAAGAAGATTTCAGATGATATTTGCATTTATTGCACAGAAATATATGGCAACACCAGATCCAGTGGCGATTGGGTGCAATGCCTGACATGCAAAAAATGGGCTCATGGCTGTACAGGCTGGGAACCCGAGGAGCTGGACCAATTCAAGTGCTTCAGATGTTAGGGGCAAAGTCGGGTTAAAATGCCTGTTCCAAAACCGGTTCTTGGTTTTGGAACAGGCATGGGGCAAAAGCGTAAAATGGAAAGGTTTAGAAGTTTATTTATTTAATACTCATATTGTTAAACAAGTGAACTCATTGTTAAACCTAAAAGAGGATTAGTCTTACTAAACGAAATTTAATAAATCTGATTTGTAATAAATTAAAAATGTACTTTTTATTGATCTTTTCCCTTAGCGTCCCGATCTTACCCCACTTTCCCCTATTAACTGTGTAACTGACTGTTTGTTTTTGCATGACTTAACTTACTCTTGTGTGTTGCCTTGCGCTTTAGTACTGGAGCGACTTGAAGTGTAAGGTGAGGAAGAAAGGGGCAGCAGAGAGACAGCATGCCAGCGGCACAGGGGGTGGGCCATCGGGGTGGCATTAGAAGACAAGATCTACTATTTCCAAAAAAATATATTATTTCGATAGGAAACTAATTTTTATTAGAAAAAAACGCTATTTAAATTGTAATTTTAAAATTCACTCCAAAAAGATCGCCGGTGTCATGGCGTCTGCTTGTGACGTCACTATTATGCAAACTGACAGTAAGCACAACAAATCAGTAATTAACGTATATAAATATTGTAAAGAGTATGGAGTTTATCTTATTACTCTTTGCTGATAATGTTGCGGTTGCTTAACAACAGGTTTTATATTGTTTGTGTCAAAAACTCCCCCGGATTTAACAAATCAACTCGAAGCAAATTGGAGCTATTTGCTTTGGTAAAATCCTTGTTCCATGTTTTGAGAACACAAAACTATGTAATTGATCGATAGAAATCACGAAATACTTTATAAACGCAGGTGTTGGCAACATCGCCACCAATACTAATAATATTTTATAATTGGCAATGTATAGTTCTGTCTCGCTCTCTTAGATCTAGCCCCTGACGGGCGCACTACATGTTTTTATGTTGTCTTGTCGAGAAATATATACCAAAGTGATTTTAATACCTAAAAGTGAGTTTCAATAATATAAAAAGGCCCCCCCCCCTGCAAGCAAGGAGTAGGAGCCTACAGCAGGTAAAAACAATGACTAAGTGCAGAGATCGTCGAAGTTCGTACGAAACTTAGCGATGTTTACAATGTGTACATGCTCGTGACGTAGTTCACTCTGATTGGTGTTCAACTTATCATGGTGGACTGCTGAATTTTGTAGTTTTATTTTATTAAATAAATTATCAATCTCGCCCTAAATCTGTAAATAAATACATTTTTCAGAACCTATTAATCCTAACTCATTAGATAAACACATTATTTTAGTGATTCTGAGTTACTGTCATCATGCCTATTATACAAAATATATATATATTAGTACAAAATATATATGTACATGATTTTTTTTCCTACTACGTAAAACAAAGTATTTAATGCTGTAGGTGTTAAACAAGGAGTCAGTTGGCGTGATGGTAAGAATTACCGTCGCCTATAGGTTTTGGGGAGGGGGGACTGAGGGATATTGCCACTTAATTATAAATATACAAAAAGTCTGTCGTTAGTTTGATTATTGTGTATACAAAAGTACACTGCATCAATATTTCATTTTCAGTTGGTGAACTGCCGCAGGAGGAGAGACTGCCTGAGGTGGAGTCCGAGCTCTCCGATGTCCAACCTTCGCCATGCCCGCTCCCTCGTCCTCTGAACCGCCGCAGGAGGAGACTGCCTGAGGTGGAATCTGAGCTCTCCGATGTTCAACCTTCACCATGCCCGCTCCCTCGTAAGTTCTCCCCACTAAAAAACATTTCTTTGGTCTATCTCACCATTACATGTCCTTTCAAAGCCGTTTTCACGCAGAGCTCTTCTTTACATATTTTATAAGCCAATTATACATGTATGTCTCAGAAAGAAACTTTAAGCGGATATTTATTTTGAATAAAACACTAAATATTATTGTTTCAGTGAAAAGAAAGCGCGTCGCTGCTGCAGGTGCGCGCACGCTGACGGTTCCAGTGACAGGAGACCCCAAGGTTGGACTGAGCTTTGTAACCATCACTATTGCATTGTAATATAATATAATCAGACTATTATGTCGCATTGCTGGGTACGGGCCCGGAGGGGATCAAAAGTTGTTATTATACGGTGATACTAATAGGTGTAATTGATTCGTTACAGCGGCGGCTCCGCGTTGGGTGCTAGAATTCGAGAACCGCATCTTCGAGGAGGAGAAGCGGCGAGAGCTTGACGCGTGGCGGCTGGCGTTAGAGCAACAGCGGCTGGATTTCGACAGGCGGCGTTGGGAGGAAGAACAGACGTGGCGAAGAGACATTCTCTCCGCCTTCTAAAAGATCGCCAGCCACATGGCACCACTACCGCCAGCGCCTGGTTCTTAGATTTTGGTATAGAGGCAAATATAAATTATATTGAGACTGTCAGAATTATACAAAGTTAAAATGACTAAGATACAAATTTAGAAATTATACAATAATTCAACTTATGGTACCTAAACTCGTCGGCTGCTGCAAGGGTGCGAAAATTCAAGCTGGTGAGCATCTAGTCCATTACTGGACATTTCCGAAAACCATAATACGGCGGACTGGAACATCTTTGCACCAGCAACAAAAGAAAGTCTCCTATTCCTGCAGCCATACCAATTCTAGAACAACAAGGATCGATGTGCCAAATATAACTCGGTGATTGGATTGACATCTTCAGTATCAACCAGACAGACCTGAGCGACGCATGTAGCTTTGATTTTAAAAATTGATCACTGCAGAAAACAACCAAATTTTAAATTCGTTAGGCGTTCAATGTAGTGAACTTATTCGACGACAAATTTTAAAAGGTAAATCAGGATCTATGGTTAGAAAGAAATATTCTCCACAACTAAGCCTTCGCCGTTACTCTCAATTTTTACTCCTCTAAGGCATACAACTACGTTCATTTCTTTGGAGACAATTTTGGTGATCGGAACAGTGCATTAAAAACTACTGATGCAAAGAAGCAAAGTAAAGTTAATAATATTATTTCTATCGACGCAATAAAACACGGGAACAGTACTGAGACCAAGTGTTTGGAACCGTACCACTATTATTTCGAACCACCAGCTACTTTCAGAGACGCTCAGCCCTCAGCTTCGTGCTCCCTGCGTCCTGATGAAAAAGGAACTCCAGGAATGAAGCAAAATACAAAACGTAAAAGATTATCGTTTAAAACGTCCTTATACTTAGAGTTTTTGTCAGAAGACGAATTAATGGATTTTAGTGGAGGAAGTTCCGATGAGTGGTCCTTTAATGAATCTGAAGCAAGCGATAGTCCGAAGAAAAAAAAGAAAAAACTAAGTAAAAAGGCATCCAACGAAGACAATGTTGATGGTATAAATAAATAATCGTAAGAAAAAAAAACAATTAATAAAAGAAAGCAACGGAATCAACTTAAGGGTGGAGGTAAAAGCTACGAAAACAGAGGAGACTCAGTATGTGCTGCCGCACTCATGCCAAAATGAGTAAAAAGTCAAGTCAAATGATTCATTTCATATCAGAAAAAATGTAATGTAATTATTCTATATCCAAATAACACATGAAAACCTTTTTCTATTTAATGTCTTTAAAACGGATTTACAGCCATGATAGCCTAATCAAGTTGTGATGTGAATTAATTAACAATGATTTAAATAATTCAAATTAGCATGTTAATATTATTACTTTATTATAATTACAAGTACTAATCATTTTAAATCTGGTTCAAAGCAAATCTGATTTTACTAAGATTTTCGTTTAAAGTTGTGTTTGTTTAAAATAATTCATCAATAATCTAAGAAATTATAATAAAGCATTGTTTATTGTCAAATTAATTATTTGAGTATAATTAAGGTTTATTATGATCGCCAATTTTAATGTAATTTAAATTGAAATCATATTCCGTTGCATTGTTTGTGGCTGCGCCCAAACATATAAAAATATTATTTATTTAATTACACAATGTATATATTGGCATAATGTATAATCGTACACTCACGCATTCAAACTAAACGCACTACTCACTCTCTCTCGCTCTCGCCTCCTCTCTCATTCACTCCGCTCCAAGTCCGTTCCCGCGTCGTACCGCAACAGCAAGCAAAATTGCTGAAACTCAACTAAAAAATATGTGAAAACTCTCTAATCGCGCCCCGCAACTAATAAACCTAAAATAAATGTGTGTGCATGTGAATTTGTGAGATCCTGAACTTGCGGCAACCAAGAGACCAACCCAGCGACCTCAGGTACGTCCTTCTTTCACCGCAGCGCCTCCAGTTTGGTTATGTCATGGACGCGTAGAGAAAAGGCAGTGTAACACATTTTGAGAGGCTGATTAAAAACTTGTGGAAGTTGTGCTTGCCTAGATTATTTTCTACTGTGTGTCAGTGCTAAGAAATATCGGCTGCTTAGAACTTAAAACTAAATATAACAATAATATAAAACATTAATTACCTCTAAAAATATAGTAGAATCAATCGCGTGAATGCATGCTGCAACACTAGGAAAACCGATTTATAGTTGACCACATCACTTTTTAAATCTGTGTCTATGATCGCCGGACAGTTTCTTGCCTTTGCATGTGAAAATTGTAAAAATTTTAATAAAACTCAGTGAATCGCCGGACAGTTTCTTGCCTTTGCATGTGAAAATTGTAAAAATTGGAATAAAACTCAGTGAATCGCCGGACAGTTTCTTGCCTTTGCATGTGAAAATTGGAATAAAACTCAGTGAATCGCCGGACAGTTTCTTGCCTTTGCATGTGAAAATTGTAAAAATTGGAATAAAACTCAGTGAATTGTTACCATCGTGCTTTATTTAACGAACTCACCCCTCCACGCAAACCTACAGCGCCTACACTGACCCCCCCTCCGTGTCATATATATATACTTGCTCTCATTTTTACATTTTATCGGGACGCTTACTGACTCCTCAAGTGGCAAACTTATCTCGCGACGTGCACAGACATCGAATGAGTGAATTGTGTTATATTTTGTGGTCTAAGCTGCAGTGTTTGTTATATCGTCGATCCACGCCGGCCGGCAGAAAATACAGCAGAAGATCGCCAGCTACGCGCCTCTCGACGGGGATTAGGTGTTCCTGGCTGACGGAAAGGTACATGGGTACATTGTTCAATACGCATGCGGTTGACACCCGGCTGGATGGAGTATCGCCTTAATTAGTATTAGTATTGGTCAAAACCCCATAGGTAGCCATATTTTTCAGGCACCGTCGGAAATAAAATTAACTTAACCGAACGCAAGTACATCAGTGGAGGAGCTATTTACTCAGCCAGGGATTTCAAGACGTGAAGCCGTACGCCGTACCTTCACCACCCATACAAGACATGTTGCCCTCTTTGGATCCGGAACCACAGCCGCACATCGGTTCAGCCAGGGATTTCAAGACGTGAAGCCGTACGCCGTACCTTCACCACCCATACAAGACATGTTGCACTCTGTGGATCCGGAACCACAGCCGCACATGGGGGTTCAGCCAGGGACGTCAAGACGTAAAGCCGCACGCCGTAGGCTTCAGAGACGTCCTCGGCCACCAGTGCACAACAATTTAGTGCAAGCACTAAATGAAAATGGTAGGCTTCTGAGAGAGAGTGCAGGCTGCTGAAATCTTAGCAGCAGCAATAAGATCAGTTGGCCTGCCTGTGCTCTATCATCAAGGCGATAATACAGAAGATTGGCCACCAGTGCATAATTTAGTGCAAGCACTAAATGAAAATGGTAGGCTTCTGAGAGAGAGAGTGCAGGCTGCTGAAATCTTAGCAGCAGCAATAAGATCAGTTGGCCTGCCTGTGCTCTATCATCAAGGCGATAATACAGAAGATTGGCGACCGTGCATAATTTAGTGCAAGCACTAAATGAAAATGGTAGGCTTCTGAGAGAGAGCATATAGTGCAGGCTGCTGAAATCTTAGCAGCAGCAATAAGATCGGTTGGCCTGCCTGTGCTCTATCATCAAGGCGATAATATAAAGATTATACTATGCAATAAGTTAGTACACTGGCGTAGATTACTTCGGACCGGTCAATATCACCATTGGACGGCGTCATGAAAAACGCTACGTAGCACTTTTTACCTGTCTTACTTCGAGAGCGCTTCATTTAGAATTGGTGCACAGTCTTTCTGCCGATTCTGCAATTATGGGGCTAAGACGATTCAGTACAGTAATTAATAATATTGAAGGACAAGTATCGCCAATAAAAAAAAAGAAGTTGTCACTAAGGTCGCGAAAAGTAAGTATAAGTATCAGGTTACGAGTTCGATGCCAGACTCGTCAAATTTTGAAAATTATCTTTTAGTAATTGGCCCTTTGCTGGGTGTAGTTTCTAGCTTCACCTGTAGTCCATTTTAAATCATCATTAGTCCGTTTATAGTTTTCCATTTGGTAAGTTGGTATAGTCATGAGGGTGTTACAGAGCATTTACTTTACCAAACCAGTGCTTGTGCTGTTGTGATTGTTATTGTTACGAAGCTTCTGGAAACAAAAACGCATTGTCGGGTCCAAGGTCTCCTATCGATCTGTGAAGAAAGATCTAGAATCGCCAACAATGTTGCAACCGGCTTCCAGAATATATCTCGTATTATTTTTATTAAAATTATTAGTAAACAAAAGGCGAGGACAATGCAATTCCTGGAACTGAGAGTTCTCGGAATAATACCGATTTCACGAATGCAGCTACGTACACTAGAACATTCTAGCCCCTCCTTATTACCGTGTAAATAAGGTTCATTTTCCTTATGGAACCTTTCTGTTTTGTGGGTTTTTGTCGACACCTTTCTGGAAAAATCCACCCTCGCTATTTTCGGATTATAAATAGTGTGCAGGACCAGCGACGAGACAGTTTCTATTTGAAAGCGATAGTGAACACATCTCTCGGAAGCGAACTAAGAAGACTATACCGGCGACTCTAGCGAATACTGTGGACTACTGTGATTCAAAGTGACTTGGTGTATTGTTGTTTGAGTGTTAACTAGTTAGTGTACTGGTGTGTACTATTTTTGCCTTCTGTGTGGAGAGCAATTAAAGTAATTTTCACGTAATCGGCATTTAATTACCCCCGCACGTAACATTATAATCAATTACAGAAAACAACAGCCGAGGACGCAGTCCAAAGAATTATCGCCTTCGACGAAAGTCTCAAAACTAAATTACATTAAGTACGTGTGAAAAATGAAAATGAAATACATAACAGAAAATTAATAAATGAAAATTTTAAAGCCAAAGTACCTACTATCATTAAAATATGAGTACGGGAAAAAAAGGCAGCTTCTATTGGTAAGTGTATTTAATGATATATTATCAGACAAATGTTTCTTTTTGTCATATATTATTTAACAAATAATTCATTTTTGGGTTTGGTTAGGTAATATAATTTGGGACCACTGTACTAAAAATTATTTCTTATAAAGTTTTGTCTGGCTATATTTCCTTGTAGTGAATTAGATCCATGTTGACTGTGTTCCTCTATCCTCAAATCGTGAACTTCAACTGGCAGATCTGAAATAAAGGTAATTAATGTTTTTGTTTCAGGTGGACAGAACTTATTCTGATTCGGAATAAGTTTTATAACACTAAAACCTAACTGCTCGTTGCTTAGGCCCTTCAAATTAGTTGATTATTTGATTGTTATTTATTTTTATGTTGATTATTGATAACATAGTAATATGTAAGAAACTTTATTAAAATAATTCAGATATTAAAGTCTTTTTATGATTTGCCATACTTTTATTGATTTTGAGTAAAATTAGTTTTTATTAACACTTGCCGAATGTGTCTTGCTTCAGAAAGGAAATCTGTTTCTATGTTCTCTTCCTCCATAGATAGATTATCGGGGAATTATTGGGCCGATTCGACGCCGAATTTCATAAAAACGGCCCCATTTGGGGAAGAAAAGAGTGCTCTTCCACCACGACAATGCACTGGCTCACACCACCGCCGTCGCCACGACCAAATTGATGGAATTACGCTACGAACTGCTGTCCCAGCCACCGTATTCTCCAAATTTGGCCCTGTGCGACATTTTTTTATTTCCAAATTTAAAAAAGACACTCGCCGGGCAGAAATTTCGGTCGAATGAGGCAGTTATCGCCGCTACGGAGACCTACTTTCAGACGGGCTAAAGAAGTTGGAGCATCGCTGGAAAGTGTATCAAACTTAAAGGAGACTGTTGAAAAATAAATCACAATTTTTCCATAAAAAATGTTCTTCTTTTGTAGGCTAAGTACTTATCGGACCACCCTCGTAATTGGTTGTCTTTCCAAATGCCCCAAAAACCCAAATACAATCTTTCGCGGTGGAGTAATAAAGCTCGGGCTATGAAAGTAGCTAGAATTCGGGAGACGACTCCTCAAGCGCAGCTTAGAAGATTTGAACAAGTGGAGCGACAGGCTACTTCTAGATCAGTTGAATCGCCGGAGCAGTCAGAATAGAGGCGACTACAGCACGCCGAATATTTGGAAAGTCAACGAGCTGCTGAAACTCCTGAGCAAACACAACAACGGCGACAACAGCACCTTGAGAGATTTTACACACAAGGGGTACAGAAAAGGACATCGCGGGTAACACCGCGGCGCGCAGCTAGTATGACATATCTTCACACGCACACAGCCAACATCGACAGGTATGTGAGGAAGATGGCCACCGCCGAGCTGGGAGAAATCTCGGAAGGCACCAAGACCAAGCAGGATACCCGGTGATCAGGAGGGCCCATTAAGACACGGAGGAGCCGAGACGAAGAAAGTCCACACAACCAGGAGGCGCACCTCCCCATTCTAGATATCAGTTGCAAATGTACTCTGTTTAAGAATATCTGTTATTATTATTCCTAGGTATAGTTTTACTAGTAGCTATACTGTTATTGGATTATTGAAATAAAAGCAAATTCTTGAAAATATTTGTTTTATTACATAAAAACCAAATTACTCAATTAATACACGTTCATGGGTATTTATATACACAGATTCTATCAAAATTTGGAATTCCCGGAGTACTAGGCTGCATTGATGGTGCTCATGGGGCTATGTTTTTATATATGTAGATTCTATCAAAATTTGGAATTCCCGGAGTACTAGGCTGCATTGATGGTGCTCATGTGGCTATGTATCTACACGAGGATCGCTATTTTAATAGGAAGGGATATCATTCTCTGAATATTATGATAGTAAGTACTTATATTCATGGAAAATATTTTGGTATATATGAATAGGTAATAAGGTCCTTATATTAACCTATATAATAACTTACAGGTTTGTGATTCCGAACTAAACATTTTATGTGTGGATGCCAGCAACCCGGGGTCTGCTCATGACTCTAGTGTGCGGCAGAATCATTCATTATGTTCCTATTTATCTGATAATGGAGAACAAGCCTTTTAACAAGGTAGTTATATCGCCACAGTCATCCAGTTGCCCGGTCCCTTTGATCAGTTTGTTGATATTAACGCTGGACGATCATATTACGCCACTCTCGCACCACCTTTGCATTTTTGTTGATCTTACATGATCAAACCCCATAGTCTTAAGCCCTAGAGTTAGTTAGTCAGTAATCAGTCTTAAACACGATCAGACCAAATGGTCTAATGGTAAATGGAATACTATTCCAAATTAAATAATTTACAAATTAATTAATCGTTTTTTAAAAAACGCCTGCGCGTGCTCCCAGATGTTGACTAGGTAATAAATATTATCCAATTACTACTAACAAATGTAGTATGTATATACTTATGGTTGGTTCTTATTTCACAGGTGATAGTGGATATCCTCTGCGGAGAAATATGATGATTCCCATCCTTGATACTGTAGAGGGGAGCCCAGAACACAACTATTACATGAAGCATGTAATTGCACGCAATACAGTAGAACGATGTATTGGAGTTTTAAAAGCACGTTTCAGGTAGATTATCGTGTTTCTTAGTAGCAAGGACCCTCTTAACACTGTGCTAATAGAAAGATAATTATTTATTGTAGCAACACATAAATGAATTGCTAATACAACAAAGGGCCGAAAGAAGCAACACGCTACAATTTTAACTTCAACGCCAATCAAAGAAAACCTGATAGAAAATGAAAAAAACAGGAGGTAAAGAAAAAGAAAACACATGAAAAGGTTAAGGTCAGGGAAAAAAGACTACAATACAGAAGAAGGGTCCTGAAAGGGCAAAGCGCCAAGAAACGAACGAAACTTCTGAATTAGATGTTGGCACTGGCGACTTATGCCAGGATGATGAGGATGACCACGCAGAAGATGCTGGAAACAGATGCCCTGGTATGTACTTATGCTGCTACACAGCTATCGACACAAATATATCATATTATCCCATTTTCAGCTTTAAATTTTCCTTTTTACCGTGAGTTACGTCAGGGTAATGACGTAGACCAGGAGATCATGTAACCGACGTCCCATTAGTTTTATATACGATTGTTAGTCTTAAGATAGGAATAAGTTAGTCTAAGATTTACTAGTGTCGAGGACGGTTGTCCGATTAGAAATTAAAATAATTTTTAAAAAGTCTTTTCTTCAACGCCGTAACCTAACTGGCGCAGTCGGTAGGATTCGAAAAAAACAGTAGTAGTGCGTGTAAATTAGCATCGTTTCGCCACTGCTCGACGAATAAAAGAACCTACCGTGGGCGCTTGAAGACCATCATCGCAGCCGCTGGAGATATTAGACTCAAACCTAAAATCGAAACAAGCTCGTGTGGTAAGCATCAAACTCTACTACCTCCGAGATTCCTTATTGCATAATCCTATTAATTACCCTATAGTTATATATATTGTTTACTGTTTGTCGTACTGCTGATAAAATGACAGAGGAACGAGAAATCAAACAAAATCTAACAAGTGTTTGGAGGCTTGTGGGAGGCTGGTGTTAAGTCTGTGAAGCACCATCTAATGCGAGTAATGGGTAATAATGTTCTCACATATGAAGAACTGAATACAGTTCTCATTCAAATTGAAGGTATTCTCAACTCAAGACCGCTGTGTCCTATGTCATCTGACCCGGATGACATGTCATACTTGACACCTGGTCACTTTCTAACCGGTGCCACGATGACATGCTATCCAGAGCCAGTCAGTACTGGTGTACAGGTTAATCGCTTGTCCTTTTGGAAACAATGTACAAAAATGCAACAAGACTATTTCAAACAATGGCAAAACAATATTTAACACAGTTACAGAGTAGACCAAAATGGAAAAGCGATCAACACAACATTAATGTAGGAACATTGGTGTTATTAAAAAATGATAATGTTAAACCACTAAATTGGCCTGTAGCTAGAATTGTAAGGTTATATCCAGGCAATGATAATAAGGTTAGGGCATTTGATGTAAAGACCCCATCAGGTCATATTATGCGCACTAGTGTCACCAAGGTGTGTGCCCTTCCAATTTATGATTAATTGTTGTAGAATTTTTGTGTTTAGTTCCATTTTTTGTTTCTATTTTTGTTTTTTGCTTGTGGTGGCAATATATGTACAATACTGAACGTACATATATATGTCACAATGACATTTGTCTTTTTCTTTTTACTACTTTTTTTTACTTCTATCTGTGCTGGCCATCAATGATGGAGCGTAAAGTTACCTTGTAATTTTACTATATATTTTTTATCCTATTACAGTCCATTGCTTATTATGTTGGTATTTTTATTGCCTTGTACCTATCATCCTTAAACCAAAACCCACAAAGAAGGTGGTAGACTCGGCTAATCGCATCGCTGCGGCACTAAGTGTGGTCAACGCAGCGGCGTCATTCGTGACAGGATTAAACAAAAACAAAATACGGAAGATAAGGGATGAGGAAAACCGTGCAACGGCCGTAAAGACATTCCTGACACAACCCTATAAAACAAAGCCAAAACCCTCAACGACTACCAGGTCGAGAGCCGATATGGGACAAATCAGCCAACCGACACTCAGACCGGTTAACGGACCCCGAGACCACATGTTAAATGCGTTTGTTTTTGGCGGTTACCAGGGCGACCAAACAGGTCAACCTGATGACCTGCCAAAACATCCTACAGTCATACCTCTTGAGTAATGAAGGACTGTTGAGGGTGCAGCTCGAAAAGGCGGAGGCCGCTATTTATGACAACGACACCTCCCTAGTAATAAAAGGAGAGATGTCGGGGCAATACATGGGCGGCTTATAACGCAACATGCGGTTTCGTGGCTCTGGACGAAGACGTGTCCAAACAGACGGGAACACTGAAATTTAAAACCGACCCTGGAGACGCCATCATAGTGAAAGCCCGGTGCACGAGGATAATGCTAGACGACAGAATCCTGAGTATGGCATCAACCATATCAGGAACTCTGACGGGGGCGATGCCTTCGAGTCCTGGGAGGTTCCAAAAATAGATTGGGTAAACGGTGTTCCTGGCTGCGGCAAGTCAACCTGGGTAGTCCAAAACTTTAAAAATGAGGAAGATGTCATAATAACAACCACGACAGAAGCGGCGAATGACTTAAGAACAAGACTAGCCACCCGCATCGGCGCCGACGCGAAGAAAAAGGTGCGCACAGTGGCCTGAATACTGGTTCACGGGCTGAACACACCTAATAAGAGCAAGTGCCGCCGACTTATGGTCGACGACGGCCACCCGAGTAACAGGAGCAATCGAGGTTCTACTCATCGGAGATATAAACCAACTCCCATACATAGACCGAGAAAACCTCTTCACACTGCAGTACAGCCACCCCACTCACATAGCTACCGTAACACAAGAACTTTTGTGTACGTACAGAAACCCCATGGACGTAGCATATGCCCTCAACCAAATATATAATGGCATATACTCGTCGAAACCTCTGATTCAGTCTCTAGAGCTGAAAAGGTACTCTATCTCTCTATCTATCAGCCGATATACACGTCCACTGCTGGACATAGGCCTCCCCCAACGAAAAGGTACTCAGATGCGCAAATTCCTAAGACTGACCCCAATACCCTCTACCTGGTTTACACCCAGATGGAGAAGGAATCCCTCACCAGCCAAGGATACGGGTCAGGCTCAGGATCGCGCACGCTTACCATTCATGAAGCACAGGGACTGACTAATGAGAAAGTGGTGATTGTACGCACAACAGCCAAGAAGCTGCAACTGCACGACAGCGTCCCACATGCCGTCGTTGCAGTGTGTGAGAGCGCGGCGTGCAGTCTCATCAAAAGGGCGGTGGTGGCAGGATCAAGAGGAGTCCTCGCCTACTACCTAAAATGGCTATCAAACATCGTGACTACTCGGTGATCGAGGCCCTGACGAAAATCGCGGGCCCGACGGGGACGCCTGAATAGTCTAAACCCAAATAAAACCTCGATGGCGCTGTGCGGTATGCGGCTATGTAAATTAGCTTATTTGTTTTTACCTAAATACAGTCCGCTCAAACTAATTATGTGCGTTTTATTTAAACTTGGACCAGCGCGCACATTAAGTAAATGATGTTTAAAGGCGGTTGCAATAGTTTGTTTATGATTAAAATTTTATTGGGAGTCCTCGCTTAAGTGACCCCCATTACACTCCCTCTTTTACCCTACATTATTCTATTTGTTTTTACAGAAGTGAAGATCTGCGCCGGTCAATCTTAGATAGCAATACATATTTAATAAAAGACAGGAACAAGAGCTAAATGGAAATATTCGTTGCCTACACTTATGACTACCATGAACCTAAGGCATTGGTTGACAGAATCGCGCGGTGGACAGTGGGGAACCTCCCAGTCAAAAGTTGTATAATTAATCTGTAAGTATATAATTGTAATAAGAGTAGAATAAGGAATAATGTAATAACTTTAAGAAAGAAAATATTAGAATATGCAAGTTAATAAAAAATTGTGTACTAGATTTATTGAAATAAAGATAATCCCTGTAATAACTTAAATAAGAGATAATAAAGTCTCTGACCCCCATGTTAGAGGTAGCTCGCGGGCCGGGCCAGGACAGCGCCCGGACAGAAAAAAAAATACAGCTTGAAATTATGGAAGTGGAGCACAAATACAACATTAAAATTGCAAACATAAAAATAAAGAAATTGGAACTAGAAACAGCATTGTCAGAAAGTGAAAAAACAAGTAATGAAGAATAAAATGTAATCAGATATTTTATTCAGCAAACACATCTTTGATAGTATCCGATTAAACATTACAAATAAAGGACGAATGGAAATGTAATAGTAATCGAATATGTTACGGCCCTAGTACCGAACACATTATGCTTTTCTTTGGATATATCCACATATCGCAATCGGGACGCGAAGAATGACTACTGATTTACTCGTCTTGATAACTAATTACTGTATTAAACTATTACATGTCTTTGTTAATATATGTATGGTGAAATAATATCGTGCGTTTCTACTACATCCATACATCACATAAATGGCAACAAGGACGAAGAAGTAAAGTATATGTAAAAATTTAACCGCCACGCGTACATAACCAAAGTGTTCCCATGACCACCTGATCCTATGATAGCCCGCTTCGAAAAATGTCCTTTTTCCTTACCTACAAAACGTATACAATACTTTGTACGAATAAAATTAAATGAACAACAAACTAAATGGAGGAGCATTCGTCAAAAGTATTGATGCAGATGATGGAAACAATGAAAGGGATGCAAGTACAACAGGCCAGTATGCAACAAGTATTATTACAACAAAAAATACACCGGCCACGATAAATGGCATTAATTTACAGCCGTATGATGAAGACAAGTAAATCAGTGATGTCATTTTCAGCGTCCTGATTGCGATATGTCCATAGACAATCATAATGTGTTCAGATACCAGTACTAGGGCCGTAACAGAAGAGAAAAAAGACCGTTCTTTTTAAATTAGTAGGGTTGGGGTTCAGACGTGATGATACACGTTGCATCAACTTTGGCTATTCTCTTAATGAATTCAGCGACTGATGGAATGATGAGAATAATTTTTAAATAATAAAAGCAAATCGCATTTCATTTCTTATAGTGATATCCCAAGGATTCCAAATAATTTGAGTATGCTGGAGAAGATTTCATATTTTTCACCAGAAAAAGCAACCAGCCAAGTGGAGACCAGATATAAATGATATAATTGTAAAATATAGTCACGATTGCCCCTGAAAACATTGATTCAGCTATGCAAGAATACAGAGTCCTCCCATTCTACCAGTGGCAAAAGAATAATGAAACAGAAAAGTTTTGGGGTGAGGTATCTTCAGTAAAAAATGGTGCAGGTGTGCCAGCGTTTCCGACAATTACATTAGCTTAAGTCTTTTGAGTTTACCGTTTTTAAACGCAAGTGTGGAACGGGCATTCTCTACAATGAATATCGCGAAAACGAATTGCGTAACAAAATGATGACGAGCACGGCTAACCACATTATACGTGTCAGATTCAACCTGAATATTGGGGGTTGCGTTGGATTCAAACCCACCAAAAGCATGCTAAAAGAGTTCAATTCTGAACATGTCTATAAAAATGCCACCTCTGTAAACGAGGGTGTATGATTTTTGTGTGTGATGATTATAAATTGGGATTAAAACATCTGACTCCTTATTTGTAGTATTCTAAATTTATTGCTTATAAGATTAAACATGGTTAAAATAAAAAAGGTAGAAAATGGCGAATGAAGAATATAATAAAAAAGTGTTGTGACATGAGTGCCATAGACGCGCACGCAAACAGATCGGCTGCCACGCGTCATCGACAATGGCGCTAGTGGCGTTGCGCCGGAACATCCTCGGGGGCCTTGGAATCATCAGGTTCCACAGATGAGTCTTCAGTGGGCTTCAGCAAAGGACAGAGGTGCCTTACGGCACGCCGATAAGAGCCCGCCAGGGTCTTGACCTCCGCGACACGAGCTATGCCATCCTTCCCTGGGAACAGACAAGTTATTCTTCCAGTCTTCCACATCATGGGCGGAGCGTTGTCCTCCTTCAGCAGTACTAAATCTCCAATCTCTAAGGGTCTGCTGTGGATGTGCCACTTCTGTTTCTGTTGAAGCTCCGCTACAGAGGGTTCCACAAAAATTAATGTCTTTAATGATCTTGAGAATTGATACAAAATAAACATTCTACCGTCTATTTGTTTTATTACAATAGCAAGCGCACTATTGCTTGATCTCAATACACTGTGAGCTAAACTAAATTTTTTTTTTTTTTTTCCCCTAATGGCCTTTTTCCATTGAGCAACAACTAAATATGAGGCTACCCCGGTACAAACGATGACACTAAGACGTCAACCACCTCAGTAACGTAAAAGACATAAAATATTTTTAAAATACTCACCTAATAATTTTAGAAAAATTGCATATTTGGAAACTGCTGAAATGCCAGCAGATATTCTGATCAAATGTTTAGGGTCTGTTAAGCATTATTATTTTATGAAAAAGCTTGGTGTTTCACCTGTTTCATAATTTTAATTAATAATATGTTTCTTTTATCAATTTTGTTAAGTGGAGGTGTTAATTAGATAACAAAATATGTATAAGCATGTAGCGCCAGCTACTTGTTTAACATCATCAATGAGGTTATGGATGCGCTGCACCATCCCCATAAATTCAATCAATGGGTTAAATTCCCCAATACGGTTCAAGAATCAAATTCTATAGCCCAAGAGTATGGATATGTGACATCGCCTACATACGTACTTTTATAGACGCGTAATGCACTCTATATTGTTGACCATTGATGGACACTATTATGTATGGAGGCTCGGAACGAACATTAAAGAGAAAAACTTTCTTCAAAAATAAGAAGAATATAGTATTCGTTAGCTAGCAATAACATATAATGTGCAAAGACATTGAGTGCTCAAACAAGTGTTTTTTCATGTGTCAATGTGACGGAATGTACGAGATTGAATTTAGCCGACCGGCACAGTGTCTTTAGTGATCTCCAGGACACCTTCGCCTAGAAAGGAAATCTGTCAGGAGCTACGAGCTATACTGTGGGCTTGGCTGAAGAGTAGGTGAGTGGGCAATTCAATTCCTGCATCATTCCAATTCAATCAAAGTCAATTTACTCGTGTTTTCGTGTCCGGCATTTTTCAAATATAATAAATTTAAATCTTGAACGCAAGTTCGCCCTAGTTGTGGCTATTTACACGCCTCAACATAATTAAAGTCGTCGAGTTATAATAGGTTCGGTTTGTCAACTTGGTATGACCATAGAATGTAACTTAGAACGTAATCAAGAAAATAATAATAAAAAAAACCACAAACTTTTTGAGTTCACAAAACACATTATTATCCTGCGTTAAATTATATGTAAGAACATATTTTAAGTTAATTTTTATGACGTAATAATGCAAAGTTATAAATAATTTTGTATTTCTACGAAACGTTTCGAAAACAGTTACGTTCTATGTCCTTTTTTTCTTAAACCATAGTGCTGTTACTAGTTTGACCGCCGATTTTCAACGGTGATATCGATTCCATATAAAAATATATTAAAAATAAATATAATAAAAATATAATTTAATGTGTTAAGCCGGTACACTGACTGGTCGTCGGTGTCCTTGCACCTCGCCTTGTCGCAGTCTCTCGCCATCTTGTAAGTTGACTGTGCGCTCTTTTGTATTCGGTGCTTTGAATACAATATTGGATTAAAAACAAATGATAAATCGTGATATTTTAAGCATCTTTAATGAATGTTCAGGTCCAAAATAATTTCTAGCACGCCAAATGTCAAAGCACCGTGGCGAGTCTCCCTAACCTGTACTTCTGAATTAAGAACCTATGCTTTGACTTTAAATTGATTGTCTCCAAAACCATACAATTACGTCAGATCCACTATATAATACTTGCTTGCCACATCCAAGAACACTGTGTTCCGGCGCAGCGCCACTAGCGCCATTGTCGATGACGCGTGACAGCTGATTTGTTTGCGTGCGCGTCTGTGGCACTCATGTCACAACACTATTTTTTTTATATTCTTTTCATTCGCCATTTTTTCTATCCATTTTAAATTTAACTATGTTCAACTTCATAATTAATAAACTTAGAATACGCCAAAAAGGAGTCAGATGTTCTAATCACAATTTATAGTCATCACACACAAAATTATACACCTTGTAATTGGTATGAGCATGTAGAAGCCGAACCCGGGTTCAGTAAGGAGTCATCACTTACTACCAAAACTATCAAAAAAATTACTGAAAATAGTCCACGTCCAATTTATTGTAGCTTAATTATAAATGAAATGTAAATTCGCAAACCTCTTGACTGGAATAATGTCTAGAAAGTATATCGCGTTCGTGTTAATACCGGTAATCCAACAGATCCCTGACCACGGACCAATATCGAACTCTTGTGGCCTATAGCTGTGTAGCTCAAGGTCAAGTGCTGTGTGTTGTGTTGTGCCATGATAAAAGTGCAAAATGGAAACCTCTGGGACTGCTTGTGATAACCCCCAGTGAGTCAAACTCTCTTGTCAGCTCTGCATCTGACTCGCAAGTTGATATTCAAGCATGCTTCCAAACAATTGGAACGCTATCGAAACTTACAGTAACAGCCATAAATAGCGGCAAAAGTGTCACGTCTGAGAACAAAAAGGCTATTCTAGACTTGCATGATGCTACTTAACAGCACTGTCTGGAGGACATAAAAAAAATACCGGTAATGCAATTAATAGCGCTTCCCTCGAACACGCCTTCCAAATTTGTAAGCAGGCTGCTACTACCCAAAGCCTGTATGACGAGTTAGTTGTATGGGGCGGGTCCAGCGCTGTGTGACTCGCGAGCCATCACAATTGACTTGACTGGTGACGACACCAACTCCAACATATGTCCGCTTTTCAAAAGTAGTAAGATAAAAAAATATATTAGAATCAAAAATGTCATACGGAAAACCAAGAAGGCATTGAAAAGGCAAAGATACTTTAAATCAAATATTTGCGAGCGTGGACAATTAATAAAACAATTAGAGTCATGTACAACGGATCTGGAGTGCAGTCAATCTGGATATGATATAGGTTTTTTGGTGTTGGCAACATTAGCCACCGGTCGCTTAAAAAGACCTCTCGTGTAAATTAATTGTAAAAACTAAATTATCCTTTTAATTGAGCGTCAAATTACTAAGATTCAATTGAAATACGTGTACTATAAGTGTTAAAGCTTCCCATATTTTCCTTCCAAAAGCCCCGTACCCAGTTTTCACGTCAATTTGTAAAAAACACAACTCGCTACGGCGCATGCGCGCGGGACTCCGGCGCCGCGTCGCTCCGACGGCCGCAGCCGAAAACATTAAAGACAAATTTTCATACAACAACAAACTCGCGCGCCGGCGCGCTCGAGAAAAATTATAAAAAACCTAATAAAGTGATAAGTGCGGTGCCCAACTGACCCCTGGGGGTGTCCAGGATGATCAGCAGCAGACGAAGCCTGTAAGTCCCACCTTTCCTAAGCCTGGTCAGTAATATTTATCTCATTTTTTTCACTTTCTAATAGCGTCCAATAAGTTTTTAAGACCCAGTGATATGTTTTATTGGTGATTTATCGAATTTGAAACTTGGACCAGCTGTCAGCTTTAACAAAGTGAACAAACGGGCAAAATTTGAAATTCTCACGGGGAGTATCGTTTTTATTACTTTTGTTATAATTTTATAACGACTCCACAATATATAAAAACCACAACTCACTCTTGTGAGTTACGTCCAGTACAATATTGGCATAGTTTTGTCTCCTTTTGTTTGACATGCGGTGGAAACGAAAGCGACGACTACAGAATCGCCACAGGCATTGTAATACTACAAAATACTGCACAAATATCCTTATTTATTTATAAGAGACAACATTCTTTATAGTCCTATCCAATTATTGTATTCTGCCTGAATTATTTCTTATTTCTTATCTACCCACATTTTTATTTTTATCTTAATTCTTGATCCATCTACTAATTCATTGCATTTACTAACTTGTTGTTTATTTTTACTTTACAGCTGTCGCTATTACAATACTAGAAACGCCAACGAAGCTGCTCCACTTTATTCACATATAATATTTTAATACAATATTGGAATCGCTGACGATGCTGCTCCACTTAGTCGAATAGAAACTGCATCGCAACCGCGGTCGGCACGAGGCGCCGACTCAGCAGGATTGGACACCGGACGGGCGGCCCCTGTGTCTTTCGACACTCTTGGTACATACATCGACCAGTTGTCACCTACCACTTAGAATTAGCTTAAATATAGTAATTTTATAATTGCATTAAATTAGTTTTATTCAATAAATTTTGTATTTTTTTGAATCCTTCCGCTGTGGCCTTCGTAATTCGCTTACCCAACTGTTTCTATATTATCACTCAGCTGGTTTTTTCATATTCCAGATTAGTAACACCAAATAATCACAAAATGATGACCCGCAGCGCAACTACCTGTGACATGGAGGACAAACTAAGAGCAACTCTTAAAGAACTGGAGTCCTCCAAAAACCCCTGCCAACAACTGCTACAGGAGAGAGATGGCAGCGAGGTGGAAGTGAAGCAGATCATCGACAAGAACACCAACCTCAAGAACGAACTGGCGGAGTTTTTTTTTATTTTTTTTTATTACCTTATAGGCAAGTATTTGATCTCGATCTCACCTGATGGTAAGTGACGATGAGATCTACGATGGAGCATACTTGCCTAGGTAGGAAGGCGGCAGTAGATAGAGACGCTACATTCACTAGGCACATGCAGCGCAACTGATCTGACCCGCCATCCATGAATGGCAGCACCGAACATCATGCCGGAACACGGCTAGGCCGCTTGGCGACATGGCTTTGTTCAGTGGGTGGTGACTAGCCACGGCCGAAGCCTACCACCAGTAGAGTTGTCACCTGGTTGGCACCACCCAGGGTCACGTGTAGGGTATCTCGAGGGTACTTAATTCTCCTACGGACGAAGGTGACTCGACCCCAAAACCTCTCGTTACATACTCAACATATGGACATACTCGATCAATATGAACAACTCCGTGCCATTGTATGCGGCTTTGAAGAATGCAGTCACACACACGGTCACACACCCTGCAGTGTATTACTGAGCTCGAAACTCGAAGCACAAAAACTCGAAACGCAGTTGAGTGAAGCCCATAAGGCTATATCCGATTTGGAATCCATCCAAATTTGTAAGCAGGCTGCTACTACCCAAAGCCTGTATGGCGAGTTAGTTGTATGTGGCGGGTCCAGCGCTGTGTGACTCGCGAGCCATCACAATTGACTTGGCTGGTGACGACACCAACTCCAACATAAGTCCGCATTTCAAAAGTAGTAAAAATATATTAGAATCAAAAATGTCATACGGAAAACTAAGACAAATATTTGCCTCGTGAAAGAGCGTGCACAATTAATAAATCAATTAGTCATGTGCAACGGATCTGGAGTACAGTGAATCTGTATATGATATAGATACACAGCATCTACGGGTGATTTGATACATAGGGAGATAACTATGAAGGATATTTTTAATAAAAATGAAGCTGCTCAAACTCAACTAAGCGAGCACATGCCGCAGACCGGGGAACTGATGGACTTGGTGCGGTACAATGGCGAGAGATACGAGTCTCTGACCTCCTCATCATCATCATCATCATCTCCTCAACCTCAGCATGATCTATCTTTGCCAGAGTCAACCCATCCGGTAGAAAGCTGTTCCAAACAAACAGTCATAGCAAAACATTGATATTTTCAGATAGTTTTCGGGTCACTATTATGTAATAAGCTTAGTCATAATGTAACAAATTTCTGCTATAATAACTTGCCTTTAAATTTATTAATGGACAACATAGCTCAAGCAGATATTGATAGTACAACTACTGTAATTGTTTTATTAGGTAATAGTTTTGGAATTAGGAAGAGGGACATTGTAGCTGGTGTTGACACCTTATTAAGACTGAATATAGGAAAACTGATGCTGTGTGCCTTCCCTTACTCTGACACTATCAGAAGAACTGGATGACCAACATTGAGCAATGCCTTAATGAGGTATGTACTATTGCAGCAGAGAGCAAGTTAAACTCCGATCAAAAATTACGCCTGAATGCGTTGTGCCGAAGAGTGGGTCACGGCACTTCGCAGATGGCAGTGCAGTACCAGTTCCTAAAGCTAAAAACCGTCCGAGCCCAAAACTCCATTCAGATTCACGAGGGACCAGCTAAACCTGTCCCAACGGCTAAATGATCTAAAGATATGATTTGAAGAACCAGCAAAACTGGGTATCTTCCTTTGCTGACGTGGTTAAAAAAGGCGAAAATAATTTCATCCAGCCGACAAACCTTAGTTCAGTGGCCATTTATCCTAATGACTAATTGAAGTCAAGCGAGGAGATAAAATCCTTAGTTCAAAAGATTATTTGCCCTGAACAAGGGAAGCTCCACATGGGAGGAACGGCGGCGTCATTATAAGCACAGATACGAAGGACGACATTGAGAAGCTGAAACCATCGGCGTAGCTAATGAACTCAGGCCTTAAGATCGATGAGCCTTATAAACGGAAACCTAGAGTAGTGATTATCGGAGTGCTATCATCGATGCAAGAAAATTACGTTTTTACCTGTCTGCGCCACAAAAACCTAGCCGACAAACTTCAGAAGACCAACCTTGAGACGTTTTTAACCGACATCAAATTGAGCCATAAGTCCGGCAAGAAGGACGCCAACAATAAACGATTACAATGCTGCCGTAGTAAATTAACTAAAAAAGAAAACACGCGCACTATTTCTAAATTAAATATGAATAAACTTGAATTCGACCCAGTGTGTAACATTGATTTCGACCCAGTATATAAATCCGCAGTTTATAAATGTTATTCTTAATAGCAAAAAGTACAGCAAGCAATTCAGAAAAATAAGGTCGATATTCGGTAACAAAAACTTTAACATAAAACCATGGATCCCGCCAGGTCTTAATCGCTGCATGAGGCAGAGATAAGCTTCACATGAAAGCTAAATCTTCACGCATCGTCATGCATTACAACAAACTATACCTAAGAAAAAAATATTGTTCCCATCTGTCGACGAAGGCGGTCCAAACCTCCAAAACTTTAATAATAAGTACCTAGTTTAAATCTATACTTTGTATCTTTGACGTTTTTATTATTAAAAGGTATGGCCTACGTAGGAGAACAAAATGTAAGCGTTCCTGCACACGATGCCGTCACCGCGCCGTCGCCGCGCCGACGCCGCACAATTACACTGTAGATACGAGTCGCGCGAAGCCAGCCACCGCGCCGCCGCCGCGCGCGTTCCCCTCCGTCTGTTTGATTCATTCCATTACCGGCCGCGTATGAACGTGCACGTGCGTAACTTTTTAAGAAATTACCATGCAAAAGTTTTGATTACGAGACGTTTATAAGTTTAGTGGAGGACAGAGAAGTGTTATGGGACAAAACTTTGGAAATATATTGTTACGATGCGTATAGAAGAGGTATCGATAACCCGTGAAATAGTTATCGAAGCTTCTAGAAACAAAAACGCATTGTTGGGTCCAAGGTCTCCTATCGATCTGTGAAGAAAGATCTAGAATCGCCAACAATGTTGCAATCGGCTTCCAGAATATATCTCGTATTATTTTTATTAAAATTATTAGTAAACAAAAGGCGAGGACAATGCAATTCCTGGAACTGGGAGTTCTCGGAATAATACCGATTTCATGAATGCAGCTACGTACACTAGAACATTCTAGCCCCTCCTTATTACCGTGCAAATAAGGTTAATTTTCCTTATGGAACATTTCTGTTTAGTGGGTTTTTATCGACACCTTTCTGGAAAGATCCACCCTCGCTATTTTCGGATTATAAATAGTGTGCAGGACCAGCGACGAGACAGTTTCTATTTGATAGCGATAGTGAACACATCTCTCGGAAGCGAACTAAGAAGACTATACCGGCGACTCTAGCGAATACTGTGGACTACTGTGTTTCTAAGTGATTTGGTGAATTGTGATTTGAGTGTTAACTAATTAGTGTACTGGTGTGTACTTTATTGCCTTGTGTGTGGAGAGCGAATATATTCATTTTCACGAGAATCGGCATTTAACTACCCCCGCACGTAACAATATAAAGACAAGCGTAAAACTTTAAAAGCTTGGTTTGAGATCTGCCATATAATGAATGAGAACTTTGCAGAACTACCTGATACGGAGAAAAATAAATACGGTAAGTATATTTTTACAAAATTTTATTAATTCTTGTTAATGTGTTTCTATCTAGTGGGGCCAATCGAAAAAATATACAACTAGCTGACTTAAAGGAAATTTGGGACAAGACACGATCAGTATGTTTTTTATTTAAATCGTAATGCAACAGAGGGTACCTCTATATATTATATAGTGTGTGGATAGTATATCTCGTGAGCGATTTTGTGTGGTAGGTACCTACATTAAACAAGCAATCAGTTGCTACTAGTAGTAGCTTGAGTATTCCCGCTAGATATAAACACGTTTCGTGCTACATATTAACAATAATTATTTTGCCATGGTACACTGCCATATTCAGAATTAAAATACTCCTTATATTTGTCACGTATATCATTAGCTGTTGTAGGAACTATTTCTGTTGAATCAAATGGCAAAATCTCCTCTAATTCACACCCGCTTAGAGATTTTTGCACCCCTTTTACGCCCTCCTCTTTGTGTATAAAATTTTGCAGTAAGCAACAAGCTTTCACAACATCAACAGCCAAATCCAATGACACATTTAAAGGTCGATGAAAGATTCGCCACTTATTGGCCAGTATCCCAAAGGTACATTCTACATATCGTCTCGCTCTTGTTAACCGATAATTAAAAACGGATTTTTCTGCATCAAGCTGTTGACTATTATACGGGCGCAGTAAATTCTGATGTAGTGCAAATGCTTCATCGCCTACGAATACATATGGCAAGGCAATGTTGGTATTAGGTAAGGAAGCAGGTCCTGGCAAGTTCAAAGTATTGTTAATCATGTTGTGCCCGAAAGCTGTATCTTTAAAAACACCTGAATCACAATTCTTTCCATAAGCACCGACGTTGATGTAAATAAAGTTGTAGTTACTATCGGCGACTGCCATCAATACAATCGAGAAGTAATGTTTGTAGTTCAAAAACATCGATCCACTGTTATTTGGTTTAATTACTCTGATATGCTTTCCATCTACAGCACCGACACAATGAGGGAAATTAGCAGAAACTTCAAATTTATTCGCTATTTCTAGCCAATCGTTCATACATGGCATTTTCATATATTATGGGTAAAGTTCAGACGATATTAGAGAACACACTTCTCGTATGATTACGCTTAAAGTTGATTTTCCCATTCTAAAACGATATTCAAGATCGGCTAATGAAGTTCCGGTTGCTAAATACCTGCAATTGAAAAAAAAAACATAATAAAAATAAAATGGATTATTAATATTAATTATTCCAGGTAAAATAATATCTCAGAAATGGAAGAATATAAGAGATGCGTGGATGAAATGCGACAAAAAGGTACGTGAATCGAAATCTGGATCAGATGCAAAACCAGTACATAAATATCAATATTATGATAATTTACAATTTTTGAAAAAAATTACCCCACGGCCACCCCAATCTGGATCAAACATGCCGGAAGAACAATAAATCTGAAGTTACTAATGTCAACAAAAGAAAGAAAAACGAAGAAATAAATCCTGTAGATAAGAAAATGATTAACTTTATGGAAACGTTAGAAAAAGATGACGATAGTAGAATGATGTCTTTTTTTAAAGGTATAGCTCCTACCGTGGAACGCTTCAAAGACGAAGACATTGTTGAATCCCAGTATCGAGTATTGAATATTATAAGAAATATTCAATATAAAAATAGTTATAGCGCTCCACATCATTCACGCACAGCAGATGCAATGGACACTACGGTTACAATACTGCTGCTGGACCCAGTACGAGAGCTCAATCACAGGCTTCCAATTATAGCATTGAAAACGATTCATTACAAAGCATCCCAAGTCCATCTACTTCAAGCTTGATTGATTTTGATTTTTCTACATTACATCAGAATAATTAAAAAAATATATATGTATGTTACTTTACCTCAATGTAACGACCAATCTCTCCTCAGCAGATATACTTGCTCGCATATTTGTATTTGTGTGTTGCAGTTTGTTCTTTAATAAATCTAATAATTTATCAAATGTCTTGTAATTCATTCGAAAATAATCACAAAACTTGGCCTGGTCTTTTCGAAGATCTTCGTTCGTAAAGTGTATGAAATTCACCATATTGCTCCCGTGCCGACAGCATAGGATGAACCCACAACTTTCTAACTCGACGTTCTTTTTGCCATTTTCTATACATATAGTAAGCAAGCACAAACTTCTTTTTTTTCATTATATTAGACATGTTTGCGTCACGTGCGATCTCGCGGCGTGCACGTTCGTACGCGGCCGGTAATGGAATGAATCAAACAGAGGGAACGCGCGCGGTGGCGGGCTTCGCGCGACTCGTATCTAGTGTAATTGTGCGGCGTCGGCGCGGTGACGGCATCGTGTGCAGGAACGCTAAGACACCCACTAGCTCCGACGGCGAATGCACGCGCGCGCTCACAATAAATAATCGCTAAATATATCGTTGTTTTCAATACCACCACAATATAAAAAAGTTAGAGCTGAATTACAAAAAGCTTACAAACATTCAAACTGCTAAGAGAATTAAAATTAGAAAAGTTAAAGGTCCAGGAGGTCGTTTCAAAGATGTCAAAACTTGTGCATTTGAAAACGATCGTTTTGAATCGGGTCAGGAAGAATTTGAATCATTATTGAAACGTGGTAAACGACATCCTAAACAACTGCAAGAACAACCAACAGGTAAAGGTCATACTGGAAACAAAAAAAAAAGATGTCACATTATTATTAGTGAAACAATTTGGTGAAGATTGGGCCTTGATTGAAGATTTACAATGGTATAAAAACATTCTTCTGAATGAGCATAACACACTCAATGAGAATGAGAATGAGGATCATGATCACAACCATAACGAGGACAGTGAATGCATTTGCATGGAACCTGACATTGGGGACATTAGAGTTTAAGGGATTGAATAATATTTTGTAATGATTAATGATCTTCCAAGTACGTCGTTGCGATCGGGCTCTGCTGCTGCAGAAGCCGAAAATTCGAAGCGGCAAAAATACAGTAGCTTCCCTGGAGGCTACTTGTTAGAGCCTTTTGGGGTCGAGACTTTGGGTTCGTGGGGCCCCAACGCTCGCCTCCTTTACAAGGAGATTGCCGCACGACTTTTCGCCGCTACCCGTGACCGGCGGGCTGGCCTCTATTTCGCGCAGAGAGTGAGCCTCGCTATTCAGCGCGGAAACGCGGCCAGCCTGCTGGGCACTTTTGGCATCGACGACGATGTGGAGGCATTTTAGTGTATATAATTTTATTTTTATTTTATTTTTAAATGATAAAAAAATAAATGATGTGAAAAATAATTTTGTATATTTCTCATTATAAAGACTAATTTCAGCTTAAAGTAGAGGTCGATAATAAATATCAAAGTATTGCTCATAAGATTTTTTTCTTTTGACATTTGATTATAATATTTCTCATTATTTTGTATTTCCTAAAAGTCCATTCACAAAGCCTTATTTCTAAAAGTGACAAATAAAAAGGCCGTATTTCTGATTTGTCCGATCAATAAGTCGTATTTCTGAACTAAAATTAAATAAAAAAAACGTAATGGCGTATTTTTTATTTTGTTTTAAATGCATGTAATATTGTAGTCTTAATCTTCACAATGAGCTTACATTTAATATATTTTAGCATTTTTACAATAAGAACTAGATGTTTTTGTCTGTTTTTGTAAAGTTTGTTTATCATAGAAATACGACCTTTTGAACAGATGCTCCTCAATTGTTGGTGAACCAATAAAAACTAAAAAATAAATAAACAAAGATATAATCTCTCTAGATGAAACAGCAAAACGGGAAAAGTACCTCAGAACAACAATCAAGAATAGCAATTTGCCTCAAGAACTAAGAAAAGATATAATCCATCTAGCTAGACGATAGTTACATTCATCGTTACAAATAAAAAAAAATGCTGGCAATCTGTCAACGCCACTGGAGTGCAAAATAATGTATCAAAATGCAAAAGATATTATCATTCATGCAGGGACTGAAAAAATTTATGTCCCAAATGCCTTATTGATATTTAGCGGATCTAATAAAAATTAAGACAATATATGGTTACGCCAGTTTAACCTAACTGTAATTTTTTTTTGTGTGAATTTGATCCTTTTTTTCATTAAATACTCGTGGTTGTTAAGAACAAATTAATTTGGTTTGGATGTCTGTATAATTCGCGGGTGAATACAACCTTGCGCGCCATTGGTCTGTCCGCGCGACAGACACACAACATAACATACCTTATATTGGTCGGTCTTGAGTTACAGGAAGATAACTTATGTCTATTTCAAATCCTGTTTTAATTATTGATGAGAGCCCTGAGAAAACCCAAACACCGGAAGAGTTATTGGTTGCCATGGGTGATGATGAACCCACAGAGGCAAAATATGGTCTTATAAGTTCAAGGTGGCAAAACTTACTACTGAATGATATTGAGGAAGTCAAAGATACTCTAAAGGTATATAGAATACCAAAAAACTGTCTTCTGTTAGAAGCACCAGAACTTAATCCAGAAGTCAAGACTGCGTTGACTGATTCCATTATGTGTTGCCATTTTGTGCGGGACCACATGGCGGTAACACACACATACCTCATGTTAAACTTGACTAGACAGTAACTTTGAAGATCCTGAATACATGGAAAATATAGAACCTACTATCCCAAACTCCTAAACTTGCCCCATTCATTCGATGACTGTCTCCTATCGGACACACCACCTGGATATATAAACATACCTTCCGAAAAGGGCCCTGACTCTTACAGTGATCCTCTTGGTAGTTCAAACCTTAGAAACGAGACATATACAGAATTTTTAAAAGCTACATCTTGTGGGCTACTTTCCCCCTATCCATTCCTCACCACACATACAATACAAACATACTAAATTAATACACATGTTTGCATTCTGTTAAGTATGCAAGTGTGTGCGTGCGGGCTGCGTCCCGCCCGCGATGTATATTTATTTGAGTGCATTCCTAGCCACGGTGTTTGACGGTTGTCCCCCGCGCTGCTCCCTACGTATTCACATACAAAACAACTGGCGACGACCGAATTCGCGTTTTTTAAGTAATAAACATGTCTTCGGGAGTGACTTACGGCTTGTTATCATCATTCGATCATCTCAGTAACGATTGGAATAGTTTTAAGTCGCGTTTGACACAATCGTTCATCGCGAACGACATAAACGATGCAACGGACAAAGCCAAGGTCAAGCGGCGGGCAATAATTTTGAGTGCATACAAAATATTATCTGGTGCCATGCCGGCCGCCGGCAGTGCAATGGAAACGGCGCTTACTTCAACAGCCTATTGTTCCCTCTGTGACGTAGGAGGGGCTGCGTGCGCGCAGCCACTATAACGAAGCGCCAGTCAGAATCTCGATCCGACACCGTTCGCGCGAACCTACCGCAATTTCTATTGACATCCCCCCATACCGGGGTTAAATTTATTAATTATTTTTCTGTTTTTCTTCTTTCTAAACTGTCGCTCGTAATAGCTTCCTCCTTCTTTATGTGCTTTATGTGTGGTGCCTTGTGAATGAACAATAAACTACTTTTCGCAAGTGTTGTGTACCATATTACTTTGTTCCCGTCCAGCTGGCTAACCTCCTCAGGACGATCGTACGCAAGTACTTATATTGACTGTTACTCTACAGCTTTAAGTGCACCCTACATATGCCGTACGGCAATACTATACACCGTACCGTACACGAAAGTGGTAATAACCAAACACCCCCCATATTACCACAATCTAATCAAACCTTTGCTATTGTAAAAAACAAACAAGCATAGAGTCTATTGAAACCTCCTTATAAAGATATTATTGTCCCTACCTCTGTAAATATAGACAAATCCATACCATACGTCGTAGAGATCGTCCCAAAATTCCCTGTCATCATCATCATCATCATCATCATCTCACTTACACAGAAACGAACATTGCATTCTTTCTTGAAACACGAGTTTCAATCTAAACATTACTACTTCCTCTTTATAAAATAAAATCATTTTGACACATATTCTGAAATATTGAAAAGCTTTAAAATCGCTTAGAAATGTATGTTTAAAGGAAAAAATAATAGCCATAAGCGATTTCCAAAACACATGACAAACGTTGCTTTCAAATAATATTTCACATAATATATGCCGTGGTGATTTATAAAAAAAACATTTTTGTAGAGTTATATTGGACTCACAAACAGCTGTTATCGGAGAAGGAATCATTCGAGGCAGTCTGGCTCCCCAGTTATTATAGCCATGATAGAGTCACTATGATTCTCGAGAAGAAACTATGGTGTGTAGCGACCTAGTTACGTCTGTCGACTCTACAGAGAACTCACTCGCACTCTATATTCCCGTAACTGACCGAATTAACTACGACACTGTTGATAATAAGGTTATGTTTCTGACGAATTTTGCTCCTCGACGTGGGAGAGCAGTGGATGTGACATTTAAAATATTCCATGCCACAGGAGCGCAGTACCTACCTTGTTAAGGCGCATCCTTAATTTAGTATCCGGCACGCCACTAATACAACTGCGGGCAATTTTTAAATTTACGCAGAACAGCATTTGAAATGTTAAGTGATAAAGTTTATGAGAAACCGAACGTTAAAGCTTCACATGTCACATCTGTCAAATTGGATGACGCATGCACACTGTCACAACAACATTGCCATATACAAGTGTCCAAATTATCTGGAATTACCTGTGTATAATTGTTTAGTGTTATGATTATAAATTGTGATTAAAACATCTGACTCCTTATTTGTAGTATTCTAAATTTATTGCTTATAAGATTAAACATGGTTAAAATAAAAAAGGTAGAAAATGGCGAATGAATGAATATAATAAAAAAGTGTTGTGACATGAGTGCCATAGACGCGCACGCAAACAGATCGGCTGCCACGCGTCATCGACAATGGCGCTAGTGGCGTTGCGCCGGAACAACCTGTACCCAATCGCATACAATTTATAAAGTCTAAAAACCTATCTTACAACTGTTTACATCCCTATCAGGCTACTCACGAGTGCTCAAAGTATAGGTGTCTTCCAATCACTTATTTTTCTGCAAGCAATCATGGACGCCACCGCGAAGAAAACTATTTTATATAATTACTAGATTTCACTTTATATTATGATTATATGTTAACGAATAAATGAACAAGATTAAATTGGAGTCAGATGAAAACAAGAAATTTCATTAAACCACTGGCCGGCGAAGGTTTGAAGAACATACGTACCCGCTATAATCATGTGACGTATGGCTTCTACCGCAATTAGCATTTTACAATTTAAACACACAATTCGTTCGCGAATCAGCATCATTACAACATTGTTGGGTAATAAGCTTTGACATGTCTACTCTAACCCTACAAACCGGTGTTACGTTCGCGCGAGCGAACGAACAAGTGCGACGAACTTCGCACCCCTTCTTGTCAATTTGAGAATCGCACGAGACGGACGTGCACTTATCCCGGGAACCTCGAAAAGCTCAAAACCGATGAGTACGTCTTTTTAGAGCTCAAGTTGATGAAATCAAATATCTATCCTTAGCAACGAACAAACATATTTTAGTAGACTTAGGATTTATGAAGAGAAGGAGAGAGAAAAGAGGATTTAAAAATAAATTCAAGTGAACTCATTTATTGTGGGAACCATGTAGTCATTAACTTGTAATGCCTAGCCGGTTCCTACTGTTAAAATCTGCTCCCCAGTCAGTTCAACGAAAACTCCAATACAATCAATAACATTTATTTCTCTCGTAATAATACAATAGTTTTTTTTAATCAAACATCTATTTGTTCTCCTGAAGAAGTATATATCTCGATATGTCAAACACCCTCCGAGCATAGAGTATGATGGCCGTAGAAAATGAACTACACAGCACACTCGCGCCAGTGTAGATATGCTACAAGTAAACTTTTAAGCGCGGGAAATATAAATAGTGACCAAAATATTTAAATTATACCCTTTTTAAAATAGGAATGTTAACACTACATTATTCTCACATACCCATAACAATATATATGTACGGTGCAACCCGCATACAATTGTAACGGGTCAGCAATGACCGAATTGCCCAATACATGTTCATTTTCCAATGTAAAATCTAGTTCACGTTAGGTCATCAAGTGCGCCGCGTGTACGCACTACATCAGTATTTTATCATATTCCATCAATTTATCATTAATATTACTCCATATTTGTCAATGACATAATTGCCAATTTCGGGCTTATTCCAATTGGGAATTTATCCGAAGAAGCTTCTGAATCTAGAAACAAACAATTCAGACGATTTCGCTTAGATCGTTCACGAAAGTTATGTAGGAAAGCTACCAATCAAGACATTTTAAATAACTTATTAATTAGTTCAGACCCATACATTTCAGTGAAACGCGCTAAATTACAACGCAAACAAGACTTTTCAGATGAAGCCAAGACTTGCTAATTTCATCTGATAGTTTTGATGATGATTTAGGAATAGAGAATTTAGAATTTGTAAGTACAGGCTTTCATCAAAACATGGAGGATGAACAATCTGAGCCAGAGGCTGATATATTTACTTTACCACTACGATATCTTACCATAAAGAGGCAGACGGGCAATTAAGAATAATAAGAGAAACGAGACAACAACTACGTCAAGACTGGTGACTAAAAATAAAACAGTTTTGAAGATGAAAAAGACAAGGACTGAGGCAAGCACAGAATCCGAATCGGAAGAAAATATAGTGTATGCCGATTCTGACGTGTATGCAAGCGATGATCAGTTGATATTGAACATGATAATGACTCTGGTGAGGAAGCATCTCCTCAACCATTAAATATTGATAATTCAAACGTTAATGATTACCTATTGGTGCAGTGTCAGTCTGCAAAACTAAAGTCGTGTAAGCATTTTGTTGGGATAATTAAGATAAAAGAATGTAGCATATTAACAGTTACTTCTATGAAGAAGAAAAGTGGGTTTTATGTTTTGCTTTCCCGATAAAGGCGATGAATGGTATGTACCAATAACAGACGTAATAACTAAACTTCCAGTACCACATAATTTTCCTGGAACATCCCGTACAGCACCTCTTTTTGGTTTAAATTCGATTTTTCTAAATATAACTTAGGTTAAGTTAGTAAGCAGTTTTTAAATATCAACTTATTACAGAATCCTCATGATGCTAGGATTACAAAGCACTTTTCTTCTGGCATTATTAACATTTACAATTTATATTAACATTTATTTTGGCATTTATCACTAAGTGCTTCGTAACATCATCGTAAATAGGCGAAAACTTTTTTATAAATTTGAAGAAAACTAGTTAAGTAGTAAATACTTTGTTTTGGAAAATAATGAAGCGCATGTGGTCTTTTCTACTCCCTTTACACATCACACATTCCACCGGTACGTAGGAAGGGTGCATGGAGGCCTTCTCAAACCGAATTCAGGGATGGATTTGTAATGCACACAGCCACCGGGCGCAGAAGTCCGGCCCATACTTATTGAACGTAGAAACAAACTATCAAACCTCGGAGTAACTTTTCAACCAAATTAACAGCGGTGACATTGTTGATAACATTAGGAAAGCATACGCAGTGTAATTGCTTTGTACGAATTTCGCTCCGAGACACTGACGAGGGCAGTGGACGTAGCATTCAAGATATTCCATGCCACGGGAGCGCAGTACCTACCTACCCGCTAGAATTATGTCACGTATGGCCTTAGTTAGTACTTTTTGGTTTTTTTGACCTGCTGCTAAAGTTTGATTAGCCGTTCCTACATTGTTCTCACATACCTATAACAATGTATTGCTCAAAAATGTAAAAGATCTATTTTAAAAAAAAGAGCAACCATGGAGTTTCTTGCCCGTTCTTCTCCATAGGAACGGCATTCCGAACGGGTGGTAAAGCAGTAGCATAATATTTTTGTAACTTGACGATTCATAAGTACTGTACAATAATGGTCTACGTGAATAAAAAATATTCTGATTCTGATTCTTTTGCTGCAATTGCCTTTTACAATTTACTATTGTGTGAATAAAATATTGAAAATGGCAACATATTGTTTAGTTTTGAGACGCGAAATACTTTTCGCTTTGCTGAAATAGACGACATAGCCAGCGTCCACCTACATGACATCAAAACGAAACGGCCAGAACCAAAGGTAATCAATAATAGGGATATTCGATACACATCGATGCATCGAATCAATCCGAAGTTTTGAAAGTTATTGATATATGCGATGTATTTTCATAAATCATTACCAAAAAAACTTTCGTCTTAATTTCCATTTGTTTTAAAATATGTTTATTTTACATTTTTTTTTGTTTCAAACCTGGTTTTGTTTAAACTTATATGAACGCAGCGGGATCCGGAATCTTATTTCTATGTGTTTATGTAATACTAGCTGTTACCCGCGACTTCGTTCGCATGGTATTTAACAAAAACACAACCGTTGGCAACAGCCTGCTCGCCGATTCTGAGCCCGCGGGACGCATTTCAGGTTGTTGCTATCAAAATTAATCAGGCGCAACGCTGCAACATTGGTTTTAATTTTTTTTCGTGAGATCCTATGTTTTTTTCTAAAATAAAAGTAGCCTAAGTTACTCCTTGTTACATCAGCTATCTGCCTGTGAAAGTCCCGTCAAAATCGGTCCAGCCATTTCAGAGATTACCCGGAACAAACAGACAGACAGACAGACAGACAAAAATTTTAAAAAAGATTGTTTTGGTATAGGTACCGTGTATACATCCAAATGCATTTAGTAAAAAGCGGTTATTTTAATATTACAAACAGATACTCCAATTTTATTTATATGTATAGATTTGAACGCTCTGGTTGGACTGCCAACTATTTAGGCCGAATTAAGGAACGATCTCAAAATTCAGCTTCCTAAACTGTATACAGTTGCCTACAAATACTTAACCATGGTAGGAACTTCAGTCCCATCTGAACGTTTGTTTTCCAAAGCGGCACAAATCGTCAACCAACAACGAAATGGACTGAAAGGAAAGCGTTTGAATAAACTTTTGTTCTTACAAAGTCTGTCAGAACACTGGAAATAGGACATTAAACACTCCGGGCGTTTAAAGTTGAGGATGATTTTTATTTCATTTGTTCTCATACATGGTTTTTACTTTTTTTAATAAACAGTTTTATTTTCTTAGTTATGTAATGAGCAGACATGGACAGTACTGGTGTAGGAGTAGTATTTATGAAATTATAAATTGACGTTATGTCAGAGGGCTGACTAGGTGAAGGCTTTCTGATGTAATGTTAGAAAAAGTACTCGATTTTCAGTAAACATCGATGTTTCTAACCGATACTACGCATCGAAAAAAACATCGATGTTTTTTCGAAGTGGACACCCCTTCAATAATACCAAACGTGGTAGCTTTAAGTCATTCCATAAACCTTTATGGGTAATAAGCAACCATAGATAAGTAAAATGTTAATAAGGTAATTGATTTACTCTGTTGATTACTTTTATAATTTAGATACTATTTGAGATTGTACAATTTTTACGTTTAGTTTATTTTGTGAAAATTTAGTATTTTTTATGCCAAGCCTACACCTCCCACAGGGGGTGCCCGAGCCTCCTTGGGGAGGTAGCTCCCCACGTGGGGAGCTTTGGGCACAATTTACATGTTTCTGAAATTTTGTTTTTACTTTGAGACTGATTATAATTTGTTTGGTGCAATTTATCTTAGCAATAAATGTTGATTATAACGCTACTTTGATTTTTATTAACTAATGTGATAATGTGTCCATCCCTCCCCTATCTCCCCTACAATGGACAAGGTGCCTGTGCTTACAAGTGGAAAGCAATAACTCCAGAAATAAGAGATATAGATCTTAAGATCGTATTCGCGTGGCTTCGACCCTTAAGGTAGCTCACTTACTGACCTATCTTAAATGTCCACCTGCATAGTCCACACAACTGAGAATTTATTTAAGACCGATTCACCCAATGTTAACAAATTGAAAAATGTATTTGTTTCACGGTTGTTGTTTGAAACTACCCATAGCAATAGATCAGGGGTTGAATTCAGAAGGTATAATGGAGAAGAAGTGGTTTTCTTCGAGAGTTCTACTTCTAAAGGATTTTTTGTGCATAATGCAGATGCCCTCCTTACATTAACAATAAATAGGACAGACATGAAGAATATGGCATTTACATTGGGGCAAATAGCTGTTTTTATGACCAAAGGATTTGACACATCTAAAGCAAGAACAATGAAAAGTATGAAACAGCAGATAGCGAGGAATTATTCTGAGAAATGGTGGCTAGTTGTGGGGCTCGAAGAAAGTTCTATTAGGGCTGTAAAAAGGGAGATAGAGAATGGAGAAGGGGACGTGACGTTGGGTGCATTAAGATTTTCGGATTCGGTTGAAGTTGAATATCCTGATGCTGAGAGATGCATTGTAAAGGGTGGCATACTGATAGGTGAGAAAACGGGGCAACCCATATGTGTAGCTCCTTTTGTCGCTGAAGCAGTGAATCTGGATTTCAACATTAGGACAAGCGAACCTAAATTATATTCATTGTTGAACCCAAAAAGACAGTTAATAAAGGCTATTCAATACAATTTGAGCATTCTGGGGCAAATAAAATCAAACATAAGAGTGAATCAATTTAAATCCCCTTTCTATGCTCAACTTATAAAACATGTCCCATTTTCACTTCAAGAGAAGACATCAGAATTTTTAAAAGGCGTTCTGAATTCCAAAGTAATGACTCCAGGGCAAAATGATCTGTTTATAGCAGTCTTTTATAATTTTGCATACGGAGAAAAACAAAAATATATGCCCATGGAATTAAACAAGATAATGTTTGCTAGAGAAGAATTGTTTTTAAGCCTAAATGACGGTATTGTTGTGGTGGCCACCAATGGAAATCTGAACTGCGGAGACGAGGTAATAGTTTCAGTATCAAATAACAATAAGCAGGAGCACGAATCAGTTTGTGCATTACTTCCTGGGTTTACATTAAAGAGAGTTGACAAAATACAAAGGGGTATCAACACTCACTCAATATCATGGTTGAACAACAATTGTGGCAATCTGCCCGAAGGATACAGAGCATATACTATATTCCAAACTGCAATATTTGAAACAAGAAAAACATCAATAATGAAACTCCAAACATTGAATACTTTGAAGAGACACATTGTTGTGGGGTTGGAAGAAGATACTAGTAATGAATTCTCAAGATATCTTCTAAAGAGGAAGATTGAAGAAGTTTCTAATAGTAGCAGTAATAAAAGGAACGTTGTACCGCTAACACGTGTACTTATTTACCACCACACGCCGGACCCCGCATGGCAACCAAATTTATTTTTTATTTTTTGTATAGTTATTAAAGATTCCAATGCTATAAAATCTAGAAAAGATAGGGAAACCCTAAAACTGATTTGAATTGTGATGATAATCCCAAGACACACTTACTTAGGCAATCAGCGACTGTGACAATCAACTTAAGTTCAATATAACCATGGATATCAGAATTAGATTTTTTTATTATTATTATTATTACTTACACTGTATCTGTGGTTGCCTGTCATTAGTTACACTTACCTATTATCACTCATATTTTTATTTTTACTATATCACACGTAACATTGTAAACTCTGTTGGCAATCCTAAATAAATAAATAAATTAGCTACTTTATGTACTATAAACTTTATACCTACATTGTTTATTTTCCTTTAGTATACTTGCCATGTAGTATTGTTGAGAAGTTACTTTAATTTTACTTATTGTCTGCTGACCCAACAGATATCATATCATATCAAGTTTTCTAGGCAACATTTTATATTGTTGTTTTTCTCTAAACACCTTACAGACAATTACAAACATTAAAAAAACATGTCAGTCCAACAGATCTCAAGTGATGTGCTTACCACCAAGTGTTCAATAATTATTTCTTAAGATTGTTTTAGAATATGCATGTAAAGAATACATTTATACATATTATATGTATGAAAACTCTCTGAAACGGGCATGATGAAAAAACATAGATCCTTTTTAATGATTTTTGGCTTGCCATCTGTCTATTATAGTTCATTACAGCAGTTCATATTATAACAAATCTTTTATTCAATTAACACATTTACATTACACAACTTTTACACATGACCTAGGAAGGTACGGGGAGTTTTTGTTTAATTCTGACATTATGTGATGGCAAAATACATAATATATGTTTGGAATTATTTTAGTAACTGACCATGTATAAGGCTTGTAGATCTTTTTGTAATAAATTTTATTAATTCATTATTATTCTCTATAACTTTGATAAAAGCAAAAATTAAAGATGGACTGTCCATAGCCAATGCTCAGAAGATATTTCATTATTCCACCATTGTGGTTAGGTATGGTTGCCAGGTAGCCTGTTGAGATTTATGTTAGAACTGCTGGACAAAACAATATGATACAAAACCACTCGCAATTGAGAAAAAGAAACGATGACAAAAAAACAATTATTCAGAGGCAAATTATGGCAACTTTCAGAGATTATGTGCCTATGATTGAGTATCTACATGTTTCGATATGAAGGCAATCGAATATTGAAACTTATTTGTATGCAGCCAACCATTTTGATAACCAAACATTTTCTTCAACCAATTTCCACTACATATGAATCAATTGACGAATTAAGAATTATAATATGACACCTTCGCCTACGTTCGCAGAATACAGACAACATGGTAATTTTAACAACTTATCTTTCATGACATCAATACAAAAGACCGAACAAAACCAGGACAAAACCTATTCGCACAAGACATTCATGGCACAAGACGAACAGCAAAAAATATATGAATATGACGCTGGGTCATGTACTTAAATAAATTTGTATAGAATTTCAATTGCATGCTACCAATAAAATAGAAAGATACTAAACAAAAACGAACGAGCCTATATCAACCAGACTTTTAAGACCAACTAACCATCAGTGAGCTAAAAATAAATGCTCATTAGACAACGAGGAACAACCTAGATTATTAGAAAACAATTTCAATCGACGTGTAAAACGAATAGCACAAATTAAACATGTCACTATTATAGAAATGAAAGCAAGCAATATGAACTATATGAAGTATGAACGGTGTTCGTTCAATTGAATGTGACAGCCATGTTATTAATTATTAAAAGGAAACGGAAGTGAATGAATAAAATTATTCTCCAATGAATTTGCTTCCTGGCAAAGACAATTTACGGCCACGGGACATTTGTCTATAGTTTTGATCTCGCTACTCACCAATAGATGGCTTAAATTTAAGTAATTGATGTACCTAATTAGCTGAGCCAAGCTAATTGGCGGGAAGTTGAACCTTGAAGTTGTTAATTTTGTTTTAATTTCCAAAAAAATGTGTTTCTTTGACGAATAATGTGTAATATTAGTTGAATATTAACCATTGTGGGTTTATAAACGTGCACGAGTGAGGAAAATTGAAATAAAACAGTGTAACTTGACTTTTCAAGTTCTCCCAAGTTGTACGGTAAATTTTCAGTAAAATATACGCAGCTTTACTAATAGGGGTAGGGCATGTTTTCATCATCGTCATCAACGTTATCATTAGGGGTACATACAATTCAATAACAGTTGTCAACACTGGCAAAAATTACACTATTTTGTAGCCGATTGCCAACATAAAAAAAGAAGCCAATAAATCTATTATTTTCGTGCATATTTATCTTACTTATCGATGAAGTTACTATTTTAGGCAATTGTGGTTACAGCCTACACAATTAGTAGCTACACTTTAGCACATTAGACCAGTAAAACCCAATTCAGGTATTCAGGGAATAAAACAAAATAATTTTAAGGTGATATTATATTTTATTCCTTTAAGTTTAGAGTAAAAAAAATACTATTTTTTATTTGTCTCTGAATTACACAATTCGTGACTCAAACTAAATGGGTCAGTATCATTAAGATTTTGTTTAGATGTGTCTTCTGATGTCTTAATGCTCTTGCGAATAATTTTCCTCTTTCTGTAGCCACCTTCATGAATGTTTTGAATATGACGCCTCAAGTTTTTGCGGTTCGCTATTGGCTGCAAACAAAAGATTAAAATGATTATCTCGTCGGGCTTTTTGGCGGGAAGTTGAAGAGTGCAGTTGTCAATTTTGTTTTATTTTCCAAAAAAAATGTTTCTTTGATAAATAATGTGTAATATTAACCACTGTGTGTTTACATATGTGCACACCAACGTGCCAACCCGCACTGGGCCAGCGTGGTGGACTATGGCCCAATCCCCCTCGCATTGAGGGTAGGCCCATGCCCAACAGTGTGACATTAAAAGGGCTGATATTATTATATATTTATCGTCATTGAGGTCATCATTATCATCAGGGGCAATTAAATTTTTATAACTATTATCAAAAAATACTCGACACTGGCAAAAATGGCTCTATATTATTGCCTAGCTTAAAAAAAAGGAACAAATATAATTATTGCATACCTATCAAAAACATTTAATATAACTTTTTATTTAATTTATATCATATTTTCTATTAAAAATCTCCTTGAGTTGAAAAAAATAATGTGTTTATTAATAAAAAAATCGACGGAAAAATTCCAACTCTGGGGGTTCCAAGATCATGAGTTGAACCCTTGGTGTCAGTTTTCGATACGAACCCAGTTACACGCTGTAAACTGGGAAGTTGGGATCGCCCCCAGTCCATTGTACGGTACCCATAATAAAAGCGTTGCACAGCTTATATACTACATACCTTGTTACATACAGGGCACGGACGGGTCATTTGTAAATGTTTTTCTTCGACATGATCTCGTAGTTTTGACTTATCAGGATAACGGTGGCCACACTCTCCACACACAAACCTGGAAATTACAATATAATGTGTAAAATATTGTAACAGCGCCAACAGTAGGTTACAAAGATAACATTCCCATAGAAATAAATCATTAGACACTAGCTACGCCCCACGGTGTTACCCGCGATTAAAAAGTGTACATGTTATTATGATGGTGGATGTGAATGGATTACCGCCAAGAATCGCCTAGTTCTATTATTTACATGTTTTTTTATCTATACATATAAATAAAATTGGAGTGTCTGTTTGTAATATTAAAATAACCGCTTTTTACTAAGTGCATTTGGATGTATACACGTTACCTATACCGAAACAACATTGTTTACAATTTTTGTCTGTCTGTCTGTCTGTCCGTCTGTCTGTCCGTCTGTCTGTCTGTCTGTTTGTTCCTCTTGCTCCGCTCCTCCGCTAATCTCTGAAATGGCTGGACCGATTTTGACGGGACTTTCACTGGCAGATAGCTGATGTAACAAGGAGTAACTTAGGCTACTTTTATTTTAGAAAAAAAAAATAGGATCTCACGAAAAAAAATTAAAACCAATGTTGCAGCGCAGCGCCTGATTAAGTTTGATAGCAACAACCTGCAATGCGTCCCGCGCAGTGTCTCCAACCATGCCGTAATTACGGTAGATCTACCGTAATTTTTGTAGATCTACCACCTACCGTAGACATGTTATTACGGTGACACATTCTACCGTAATTTCGTCCGTGTCCATATTTCTATAATGAACACTTGATTTAGCAAAATATTACTGCAATATTGCATTGGGATATGCGTAACGTAAAAAAAAAAAAAGGTCATTCTGCTGCTTCTGTTTGGAATGCGCAACGTAAAAAAAAAAAGGTCATTCTGTTGCTTCAGTTTGGAAGAGCAGGGATGCGCAACGTAAAAAAAAAAAAAAAGGTCATTCTGCTACTTCTGTTTGGAAGAATGACCTTTTTTTTTTTTTTTTTTACGTTACGCATCCCCACTGCATGGGTATTTTAGCTGCAAACACTGGTCTGCCGTAATTTTCCACCATCTACCGTATTTTGAGACCAGTCAACACCGTAATTTTGACAAAGAGAGTTGGAGACACTGGTCCCGCGGGCTCAGAATGGGCGAGCAGGCTGTTGTCAACGGTTGTCTTTGTTAAATACCACGCGGACGAAGTGGCGGGCAACAGCTAGTAATTTAATAAAGATGGCGGCTCACTTGAGTAGTCGACGATTGGCTTGTTTCCTGCCGGTCTTTAAGTGAATGCACGGGGACTCTGTACTCGCCTCGCATGCTTCACAGTGCTTGTTGGACGGCTTTATCTGTAACAGTGAGGAAAAATAATATTATCTCAATCTATCTTATGAATATCTTTTGGTTAAGGCTCCGCTAGGGGTACCATGACATAGTCTATATCATTCGGGAATAATAGCTTCCCAGCACTGAAAGATTTTTTACAATTGGTTTAGTAGTTCCGGTGATTACCCCCTACATTCAAACTCACAACTAACAAAATTTAATAGTGTATCAAATTGTGTAGATCAGCCTTTCCCAAAGTGGGCGATAACGCTCCCTTGTGGGCGCTGCAGGCTTAAGGGGGGCGGTAAAAGACAACAATTAATTTAATTTGAAGTTACAGTGGTTTTTAAGTAGGTGATAAAATGGGGGGCGCTAAAAATAATTCATTCTCAAAGTGGACAGTAGACAAAATAAGTTTGGGAGCCCCTGGTGTAGATTAATTTATTTGGAATTCTCTGAACCCGAAGCAAATACTTTTAGAATAATCTGTTCGAGTATTAGATAACACATGATCACACACATTTGAGGGGGTAAACATATAATCACATTACAACCATTGGGAGTCGAGGTGTAGAGCAAAACTCAATGACGGAACGAGCCATGTTTATTACACATTTTATTACCTTGACCTGGTGTCTTTTCATATGCCTTCTTAAGCTGCTTACATATTTGCAAACCACACTGCACACAGTGCATGGAAACACTTCTTGATACGTGTCCAATTCTGAGCTGAAATCAATAAGAGGAAAAAATATTATTTATCAGCAGTGGCTAACCAATTTCTAAAATAAATCGATTATCGATCGATAAAAGATCGTTATCAGTGATAAGGCCGCCCATTGTGACACTCTCTGTATAAGTTAAGTAGGTTTTTTGTAATTTTGTATTAATTTTATGTGGTGGACCAATAAAGTGTTATCTATCTATCTATCTATCTAACGAGAATTGGAATACTTTTTCGTTCATGTTTACCATGTAATATTATTGCAACTCAAATCTGGACCTCAATTGGCCTACATCACTTTGTACCAACAGCTGCTATAAGTGACATTCTAAATTTTGAGCCCCATTAATAGTTTATAAACAACATTCTTCTCCATAGGAACGGCATTCCGAACGGCTGGTAAAGTTGTAGCTCAGCATTTTGTAACATTTTTGATGATTCATAAGTACTGTCAGTTTACACCAGGGGTTCCCAAACTTATTTTGTCCACTGCCCATTTTGAGAATGAATTTTTTTTTTTTCACCTACTTAAAAACCACTATAATTTCAAATTAAATTAATTATTGTAAGCCTCTACACAACGCCTCCATTTTCTGGTCTTGGTCTTTAACCGGCCTCCTTTAGGCCTGCAGCGCCCACAAGGGGGCGTTATCGCCCACTTTGGGAAAGGCTGGTTTACACAAACGAAAAAATATTCCGATTCTCATTCAGAGCCAATATTCAATAAAATATCACAATCCGGTTACCAAAATGAGGTAATTAACATACTCACTCATGCTCAGACAGGTGTGCCCTTATCTGTCTTCTAGTTCTAAATATTTGTGAGCAGAGTTTACATTTAAACATGGGTGTATGCTTCCATCTCCAATGGTCCTTCAAGTCCTGCAGTGTTGGTACCACTTCCTCACATTCTAGGCATTTGTAGGGGGGTGGAGACTGAAAAGAACTAACAGTAGATTAATAATAATAGTTCTAGTCTTAGGGCTGCTTGTAAGTATTGTTAATATTAATAATATACTCTTTCTACCAGCTGCTAAAGTCTGCCTAGCCGTTCCTACATTGACTGCTCAAAAATGTAAAAGATTTTTTAAAAAGAGCCACCATGATGTTTCTTGGCCATTCTTCACTATAGGAACGGCATTCTGAACGGGTGGTAAAGTTGTAGCTTAGTATTTTGTTAATTTTTTGATGATTCATAAGTGCTGTATTTAATGATTCACATAAATAACAATATTCTGATACTCGAAGTGTTTCGGTTGGCTGGTACAACCGGCTTTTAGTAATTTATGTTAACAATCAAAATCATTACCATCCTTTTAGCGCTTTTGGGTAAAAAATAGTAAATGAAAGTCAAAATAAGAAAATTAACTATGGATTTTCTAGAATTAAAAATACTACCTAGTTGGCTACACACAGCGACAAATCGTTGCATGGGAACCAAGCGTAAATTGAACATTAAGTGCTGAACGGAATAACGTTCAGTGTTGGGTTTGGTCCAAAAACCATGTATATCTACTTCATACATACCTTATCATGATGAAAAGTCTTATGTCTTTTGACATCTATACTGTTTTTGTATCCAACTTTACATTCCGGACATTTGTAGCGAAATTTACTATTATCAACTTGAGACCTCTCAGTCTCATAAATGTCCTCCACCTCTTTCGCACTCAGGTACACCATTTCAAAGTACTTCTTCGCGAATCGGACCAAGGGCTTAGTTTCTGAAATATTTTCGCCGCATTCTTCAAATTCTACGGGTACTATTGTGACGTCAACTGTTGTGTCATTATCAATACGTTCCTCCTTGATGGCAATGAATTCAGTTTCATGCAATTCTTCTTTCATGGCAGCCATTGTTTAATACTTTTCTAGAAGGAAAGGATGGTATACACTTAAGTGGGTAACAGCTTTAATAGCTTGCAAATCTTTTTATTTGAATCTATTTTTATGTAAATATTATAATTCCCAAATAACCTGATGAAACAAGCTGATTAATTGGTGGTTACCCTGCCTTCTGCGTCGAGGGTTCGAATCTTGGTAGGGACTAAACTTTGTGTGATGAGCATTAATATTTGTACCCAAGTCATAGATGTTAATATCTATATAAGTATTATATACTGGGTGCGCCTCCAGTCGATTGTATGGTACCCAATACTAGCATTGAGTTGGACTATATTAGTTGGTGTTAGTATGGCGATATTATTAAATTGTGATAAATATTGGGAATCGTTATAAGTAACTATAGTGGGTACTTTCTGTTATTTATTAGTCCAAGTAAAAGTAAGTGGTAAGTACAATTCCAATTGATTTTTATGGCTCAAAAAATATTAAATCGTTTACCTTTTTCCTTATTCTGTCAACACAAACAAAATAAATCAAAAACAAAACAAAACTATCAGTTGTCAATCAAACCACCATAAGGCCTAGTGCGCACTACGACAAAAGTCCCATACCAAATGACATACATTTGGCCTCACCCACAACTAGCGGGTATTTTGCCAGTGTCTAGTATTTCAGTTTTTTTCTATATAACTCTACATTATATAGAAAAAAAATATGATGACATGAAATGATGAAAATAGGGATCCCATCCATTTTTTTTCATGGAAAGGTTTGTGTATTATTATTAAGGTTTCTGGTATATTCAGGGCCCGGACAAGAGGATCAAGATGATTCATATTCATACTCCCTTCAATTTTTCTTACCCATCGAAATACTGGCCTAATAACATAACTTTCCCTAATGAAGCAGTTTCATGGGTGGTTTAATGGCAATTTAAATTAAAAAAAGCTAACTTTGTCTATGAAAGACATAGGTGAGCGTAGCGTTACTTTCTGTATGGTTTCCGCGAATGTACAAAGCTGACCACAGACCAAGATAATAAATGGCGCGCCTTTCATATCTTCATGTCGCATCCATTATTTAGTTTATAATGTGTATTTATTTATGTGTTTTTGCTATTAATTACTTGACATCTGCAAAATACCCACTAAGTTATGAGTGAGGCCATATTCATATTCAGATACAGAAAGATGAGAATAAATTGTGGAGACCAGCATGTGGCTCTCTTCTTTACGAAATGCAATGCGATGAAATAAAATGGATATGAATCTCAGACATCATACTTAGTATCCTAGTAGTCTGTGGCTCAGACAAGGTAGTAGCATGGTAGTACCACAGACGTGTAATGACCACCCAATAGCTTTAAACGCCAAACCGGTTTAAAATTAAAACACAAAATTACAAATAAGTCGAGTATTTTATTTTCATAAGTAAATCTTAAATACTTAACAATATTATAACATTATAATAACTAAAGTACCTATCATTATATTTGTAAGTCAAAAAATGCTGCAGGCTTAGCATGGCCGGTTGTCAAGATAAATGGCGAGATAATAATTTTTTATACACTTCAAAAATGATGTTCGTTGGTCAGGAACGGATGGACTCATATGGCATTTTTTTTCAAATGTTTGTATCAGTCCAAATAATAGTTTTAAGGGAAATAAAAATTGGACAGGGCTACTTCGAGATTCGTAAACTAGGCACGTTTTAACCACGGATCGGTACATTAAAAAGTAAAAAAATTGCTTAGAACATTGTTTGCACTACTTACACGTTGCGTGTGCAAGCGAGACGCAAACAATCTCGTCAACATCTTTTAAACGAGTTCTTTTTATGAACGCGCGAAAAAAAATCCCCTTATTCTGGTGTCGTGTCTATTATCGACAGCGATAATAGCTATTGAAAGTATGTAGAATTAGCCGTTTAGCTGTCAAACAAGTAACAGACTTTAATAATAAAATAAAACCGTCAAGTGCGAGGTGGGTGCGCGTAAAGAGTTCCGTAGCATTTTACCCTTGTAGAGCTATCACCTGACAAACATAAATAAAGTAATTGTTCTACATATGTTGTCTAAACATGGCGGTGATTTCTTCCACAGTCTTATTCTTAGTCTCAGGTACTTTGAAGAATATGAATACAATGAATATCAGCTGGAGGACTGCGAATACCACGAACACCTTCGCGCCGAGAGCGAGCTGTGAACAAAACATAACTATTTAATGTTTAGTCGGTGTAAACATAACCCCGGAGTCATGGATAACTAATGTTGAACTACCACAAGAACCCTGGGCACCAAATCCGCATAGTAACTGTCACTTTTGACAGATATTGTATGGGATATGTGTCAAAAGTGACAGTTACTATGCGGTTGCTGTTCGATTATGAATCGATTGTGTTAGCAGACTTGGGGCCCTGATTCGGGAAAATTCCGTCTTTATATACTTTTTTTTCTTTTTTATATACTTACGGATAGCGGCAAGAAGCTGAGGCCAACAATGAAGTTGGCTGCCCAGTTGACTGTCACCGCCACGGACGTCGCGGCTGGACGAGAGTTCTGATTGAACAGTTCTGTTGAACGAACGAGTGAGTGAGTTAGTTAGTTCACACTGGAAACCTGTCAGACACAGATATTGTATGGGATATCTGTCAAAAGTGACAGTTACTATACGGTTGCTGTTCGACTATGAATCGATTGTGTTAACAGACTTGAGGCCCTGACATGTTGACTGTCCCCGAGTTAACCGGGCATTATACACTACGTAAGTAATAAGTGAAAACAGTCCTCGTGTTAACAGCGCGACAAGTGTCTAGACTTCAATACATTTCCGAATTAAGTACTGTCCTCGTGTAAACTGAGCATTAGAGTAGCAGTTTTCGAAAGGAATCGAATGATTATGACCAGCAGTGGGCTCACTCACCTGTGACCAGGAACCAGGGTATTGAGCCGGGTCCCACGGCAAACATCACCACGAATAGTATCACCAGCGCGATGCAGAGGTATGAAACCCACTGTATGTGTGCCTGGAGAACATCATTACAGATAAAAAAAACCATCAGATGCAAGAGTGATTAGAGGTTTTCGTTTTATTTTTAGGTATGGTAACCTTAATATCTGCCACTGTTTCACTAATAAAATGGAGGGAAGTATAGGTATATTTTTTTTAACTTAAATGTATTTCACTGTCACATGAAAAATCAATCAAAATTTTTGAAGTATGCTAAAGTCGCAGAAAAAAAATCTGTGTATTGTTCTTTTCTTTAAAAAATCCGTTGATATTTGGAATTTCGCGCGCTATTTCGCAAAATAGGTGATTTCTATTTTCCTTTTTCACCTTGACATAGGCGAAATCACCGAAGATATTTTAATGCGTCCAGTAGGACAGGCGAAGGAATCAATCCATACTGCCATACTGCCAAAAGGCCAAAATTGAATTGATTTCAATCAGTTTTTTTTGTGAAAGTGCTAGGCGATGTCACATAATTAAACCTGGCTAGGGTATCCTGAAAAGCTACAAGGATACAAGTGGAAAATAGCTTCGGAGACTCACATTAAAGTAGGCGACGCAAAGTCCAATGGTGCATATAAACATGCCACTGAACCCTGACAGCAGCAGAGTCTTCCGGCCAGCCACCTCCACCAGGAAGAGGCTGATCAACGTCATCACCACGTTCATAGCTCCCATGCCTGGATGGGCAGGAATGTGTGCTTACACGGACAAATTATAAAGACGTAGTGTCGCGAACTACATATTGAAGCACAAGAAACTATGGGAGCGTTCAAGTATTACGTAACTCTCCCGCCCCTGTGACGCATCGTAACGGTTCAGATGATCCCCCCCCCCAAATTCGTAATTCCATAAGCCGATTTGTATAGTAATCGCTGAACACGCTACACACACACACACGTGTGGGTGTGTGTGTGTGTGTGTGTGGGAGGGTGTGTGAGTGAGAGGGTGTATATGTGTGTGTGTGTGTATGTGTGTGTGTGTGCGTGTGTGCTACTCACCGAGCGTGGCGTATTGCGACTGGCTGACACTGAGCTGCACTTTGGTGAAGATGTCCGTGGAGAAGAAGATGACCGCGTTGATGCCGGACAGCTGCTGCGCGAGCATCACCACCATCGCGATGAGCAGCGGCTGCCGCAGCTGCCGGTTGCCGAACAACTCGCGCAGGTTCACCTTCTTGCTCACTTTGTTCTTTTCCGCTTCCTGAGTTCAAGTCATAGTGTAAAATATGTTAACAGTCCCAACAGTAGGGGTTTTTTTCTTCATTTTTTTTGTTGGCAATCGGCTACAAAACAGTGCCATTTTGCCAGTGTCGAGTAATTCTTGATAATTGTTATTGTACAATATGTACTCTATTTACCTGATGCATATCCTCCATCTCAGAATGCACAGCAACGTCGCCTCTCAACCAGTTGAGAGCTGTAAATAAAGAAAAAATACTATGAATATACGAAGTGATTCAGTAAGGGTATACTAGCCTCTGAACCTGCGCTTCTTTACAGCATTTATAATCATTACATGAAGTCACAATTTCAATATATCGATGTAAAAAAAACAAAGTTCGATCCCAACAAAATGACCATTGTCAGTTTTTGCGTACTCTAATTGTCCTATGAGAGATCAATAAAAATAAAAATTTATTCGCTTCGATAGCCATAAGCGTCCTCTGGGCTATGATATCATTTTACTACGATACTTTACTGCTACAATGTGCGCTTACTGTAACACATTACTGCTACAATATTCACTTACTATAACACATTACTGCTACGATATACGCTTACTCAAATATATTACTGCTACGATATGCACTTACTACAATATATTACTGCTACGATATAAGCATAGTAAAATACATTTCTGCTACAAAGTGCGCTTACTATAACACATTACTGCTACGATATACGCTTACTCAAATATATTACTGCTACGATATAAGCATAGTCAAATACATTACTGCTACAATGTGCGCTTACTATAACACATTACTGCTACAAGACATGACTGCCACAATTACCTCTCTGCGCGTGCAGCTCCTGCCCCCTATTGAGGAGCAGGAACTTGGGCGATTCGGGGCATATCGGCAGCATTACGCACTGCAGCACTGCCGGTATAACGCTGACTACTAGGAGCCAGGGCCAGCCCTCGGCAGTCCCTAGCACTGACTTGAGCCCAAGCACTTGGGATAGTAGTATAGTCATAGTTATAACCAGCTGGTATACTGTGCCTATCTGTAAGAAACATCATCAATAATTAATTATAATATATATCGCCAGACGAACACGCCAATTGTACGGTACCACACTAAGCAACGCTGGTATTATGGGTACAATGGATTGGGGGCGATCCTAGAACAAAATTAGTAACTTATATAGATACTACTACCATAGATGCTAAATTGCAATGGGGTCCACATATTAAAAAACTATCTGGTAGGCTGAGTTCGGCAGCTTATGCTGTTGAAAAATTTGACTATTAACGGATATATACACGGCTAGAATTGTTTATTTCAGTTATTTCCATAGCGTTATGTCCTATGGCATCTTGCTCTGGGGTTGCTCTGCAGATCTTAATACTATCTTCATCTTGCAGAAAAGGGCAATACGAGCAATTTACGGCATGGGTCCTAGAGATTCCCTTAAGGATAAATTCAAAGAAATAAATATTCTAACTGTTGTGTCTCAATTTATTTATGAAAATCTACGAGTAATGTATGTTAAGAAAAATATTCATAATTTTGAAAAAAGGAGTGATGTTCATGTTATTAACACTCGTAATAAGGACAAACTATCCGTGCATGTCACTCGTCTCCACAGAATAAATAATTCTTTTATGGGGCAATGTATACGCTTCTATAATAAACTTCCCAAAGGAATCCGAGATTTGCCCATTAGTAAGTTTAAAAGAACTGTTAAAAGTAATTTATGTCGTAAGGGTTATTACAGAATCTTGGATTATTTGGATGATAAAGCAGCCTGGGACTGATCGCTCAAATGTCAATATTTATAATGTTAAAGTGTAGCGTGTGTGCGCCTCGCATGGCAACACACTGGAGCTTACTTTTTATTATTATTTTTGTAAAAATAATGGATAAAAAAAAAGACAAGCCCGCTGAGTTTCTTGCCGGATCTTCTCAGTTGAGGTCGCGTTCCGATCCGGTTGTAGAGTTAAGGAAAAAATGTAATGACAATTTGTAAGTGCCCCCGTAGGCCTATACGAAATAAATGATTTGACTTTGACTTTGACTTGACTAGCTGCGCCCCGCGGTGTTACCCGCGATTAAAAGTATGTCCTTTTCACCGGGATAAAAAGTAGTCTATGTGCTATTCCAGACTATAATCTATCTCTGTGCCAAATTTCATCCAGATCCGTTCAGTCGTTCTGGCGTGATTGAGTAACAAACATCCATCCATCCATCCAAACTTTCACATGTATAATATTAGTGGGACTGTTGGCCCTGTTAGAATATTTTACACTATCTTTGTTGCACCTCAAATAAACATTCCTTGGTTTGAGGCCGTAAAATTGCTGTGTTCATCTGGACATATTTAATTATATCTATAGGATACCCGATACAGAAAACCACTGTTGAAAAGTTGACAAAAAATAGTGTTGCAAGACCTAGAATCGGATGGGTGTGCACGTACCGAGCCGCGTAATGACACCGGAGAGATCTCAGCTAAGTACAAAGGCGCTAGGCCCGCGTTCAAACCGTTGTTGATCCCGATCAGTAACCTGAAACAAAGGCAATGATGACATTGCGGTTAGTTCGTGAACCATAGACGCGGAGAACACACCTCTGCGCCACTACCAGACAGACTAAAAATATTACGCGACTTTTTGGGGGGTAGTCGAAGAGATAGGTTAACAATTTGGTTTTATTTTGTGTAAAATGTGTTTTATTGATATATAATGTGTAATTTTGGTGGAATATTAACCATTATGTGTTCATAAAGTAAATAGTAAAAAACTACATCCACACGGAAGTATCCACAACTTTACTGATAGGGTTAAGGGGGGTTTATTACGCCTAGTCTACGGATTAGACCTGTATAGAATCTCCCATATTTGATATGAAAAATAATCACTTCCACTTGACGTTGGCCATTTTCAAAAAAAAATATAACGCACCATAATAAAGGCAAATTGTAAATATTCTCATCCCATGTCCATCCAATCCTCAATCCATAGTGCCAATTATCTTTCCATATTCCTGCAAGTTCCTCCGCCTGCTGAGGTCAATTCGGTGTTTATGCTATTATTTTCAGCAGTTGACCCCAGCAGGTGGCTAACATAACATTCAAATTCTTAATAAGGGCCTCTAAGTATCGACTCATGCGCAAGCCTTCCAAAGATCCGGCTGTAGCCCGCGTGAATTGTATCAATAATCCCCTAAATGTAAATTAACAAACAAAAACCGTTTGGCAAAACCACAGATCATCTGTGTGCAAAACCAAAGAGTGTACAAAAAAACACACCTCTGTGCTTCATTCTTTAAGAAATGAAATGCGATTAAAAAAAATAAGATGAGATATGGCCTCACCCGCAAAGCGAGTATATTGCACTGCTAATCATATAATGATGATTAAGATATAATGATGATGATGAAGATGATACTCTTACCTCCCCAATATGAGAAGCTCTGCCGAGTTGGCGATCTTCGAAGTGCCCTCGAACAGTGTGGCCACGAACACCAGTATGTTGTTCAGTAAGAGACCACCTTTTCGACCGAATCTGCGAATGGGAACACAGCTTCCAGTAGGAGTTTTGTCGTGCACGTTTCGTGCACTTCATAGTTTGCGTATCTGTAAGTTTGAGCAGCGCCTCCAGGCGTGGATACAGAGCGTGGGAGGGGGGCATTAGGTGTTACTGCCCGATTGGAGCTGTTTTTTTCAGACATAAATTCCCTCCCCCCTAGTCGAAATCCTGTATCCGTGCCTGAGCGCTTCTAGCGGGCGGTCCCTACAACTTTCAGGTTCTAGGTCGGGACTTAAACTTTTAATTGTACGTGTAAAATAAAATTATGGTTATGTACAAACAAAACTAGACTATCATAAGCACAGTGTGGAAAGTTTATACACAGGTCCACCTTGTGGGGGCGGTCCTATACCACGCCTTCCGGCTCGTGGTCGCCATTCTAGAACCTTTCTGCTCAACGGCCACGGAGTCTTCGAGCTAGACCAAGAAGGCCGATAGCTTGTATAGGTCAATTTAAGAAAATATAATTTAGTTGGTTTTTTTTTTATTTCGACGTATCAAAATTATGACTTCACATAACAATCACAAATGCGCCCAAAAAGCGCTATAAAAGTAACTCCATGTTTAGTATACCCTTTCTGAATCAGCCTTTATATCCATAAGTGTATCTGGCTTCTTATTAAGTACGCAAGTGCGTACTGCCTTCGTGTAAACCGGACATTACTCTCTCACCTGTCAGCTATCACTCCAGTGATGACTCCCCCGATCATGCCGCCCACACAGTATATGGACACCGCTACTGACATGATCGTGGTCACTTTGGGATCGTCCGTGGCAGCCAGGGAACTGTTGGTGTCTGTCAACGCATCCTTCTGAAGCCACTCCGATATCACCTGGAAAAAACACAAAATATTGAAATAAAACAAATCTTACGGATTTTACCGCGTTTATTATTCGTTTTTCACGTTCCCGCCGTTTCGGCTGTTTTAAAGCAACCATGGTCACGGGAGGACTGAGGTGGTTGACGTCCTGGTGTCATAGTTTTAACCGGGGTACCCTCATATTTAGTTGTTGCTTGCAGTCCGATCTACGCAGAAAGTGTTCACAGTGTCTTGAAGTCTTGCAATGGTGCGCTTGGTTTTGGATATCCAAAACCAGTCCTCCCGTGACCATGGTTGTTTTAAAGCACCCGAAACATCGGGAACGTAAAAAACATAAAATAAACGCGATAAAATCCGCAAAATTAGTTTTATTTCAATGTTTAGTATTCGCGTAAATATAAGAGATCAATAAAATAATATTGTGTCTGGATTAGTACACTAATATTATAAACTAGCTGTGCCCCGCGGTGTTACCCGCGATTAAAACGTGTCCAAGTGTCGTGTGTGTGTGTAACAAACATCCATCCATCCAAACTTTCACATTTATAATATTAGTGGGATGTGAAAGTTTGGATGGATGGATGTTTGTTACTCAATCACGCCAGAACGGCTGAACGGATCTGGATGAAATTTGGCACAGTGATAGATTATAGTCTGGAATAGCACATAGGCTACTTTTTATTCCGGTAAAAAGGACATACTTTTTAATCGCGGGTAACACCGCGGGGCGCAGCTAGTATTATCATATAAGTGGGACGTTCTGAATTTATTTAACGCAATATCCATCCAACATGCATTATGCATTTTTATATCTTAAAGACGAAAAGTGGTATGAACAAACCACACGTGGGTCCCAAGGAACTACCTATATTAGTTAATCTGTGGCGTGGGTGTTAAAGTCGGTCGTGAACGGGCAATTTAACGGTCTCCCATAAATCAGTTAATGATTATCGTAAACGATAGTTTACCGTCGTTAGCTGAGCCGCACTTAGAACCTGCCTACGTAAATACCGCAGCACGTCAAGTGCGAGATTATTCGTAAGCTAACCGTATACTTTATAGTCTACCGTATTCAGACATTTCGTATGGAGAATTGAAAGTTTTAAATACCGTCCGCTAGAGGCGCTTTTCGTTCTCCATACAAAATGTTTAAGTACGGTAGACTATAAAGTATACGGTTAGCTTACGAATAATCGAACAAAAGTACTGTACTTAATAATAATAATACCAGCCCTTTTTAATGTCCCACTGCTGGGCACGGGCCTCCCCTCAATGCGAGGGGGATTAGGCCATAGTCTACCACGCTGGCTCAGTGCGGGTTGGCGGTCTTCACACATCTTTCGAGGGGTTCTCTCAGACATGCAGGTTTCCTCACGATGTTTTCCTTCACCGTTTAGCAAGTGATAATCGTGGTTGAAAATGAGATTCGCACATGAACTCCAGAAATCCCAGAGGTGCGAGCCGGGGTTTGAACCTGCGATCCTCGTTACCGAGGCAAGCGTTCTACCAACTTGGCTATCACTGCTACTTTCTTACGTACTTAATGGTTAACATGAATAGAAAATATTCTGATTTTGATTGTGAAATACTGCAGAGATAAATGTGTATATAAGTAGGTACCTTATGTAAGAGGGTCCGTTTATGCTGGTTGAATCTTCGTGCAAGTTCATAACCTAACAATAAATAGGACTCTGAAGCATAATGTTTCGATTTGGAAGTACTTACCTCCTGTGGAGCATTGAGCACGCCAGTGTTGTACCCGTGTTGGAAGGCGGACCAGCAGGCCGACGACACTATAGCGAAGGCGAGACGAAAGTTCATGCCCTGAGGAGCAGAGATGTGGTAATAAATAAGTGCTTGCGCGAGCAGTAGCGCTATACTGTAAAAACTATCTTATATCTAGGTTTAAAGACTTTATTTCTCATAAGAACTTACAGTTCACTTAAAATGAGACACAAAGGTTGGTTACAATAGCAGTTATATTACACTCTGGAGCTTTAATATCTCACGTGTGTGTGTGTCCGAAAGTAAATTGTAGAGATTCAATTCAAATTTTACATTTCAACTTCGGAATCACGCGTGATACTTATATGAGATAAAATAACAATCTTTTATCACAAACGTGAATCTTCGGGTAAAATGTAAGATTTGCTTTCTTATATTTACGCGAATACTACACATTGAAATAGAACTATTTTTTTTTTCGAATTTTATTTTTTTGATTTTCAGCAACCATGGTCCTCCCGTGACCGTGGTTGCTGAAACGCAACCGAAACGTAGGGGACATAAAATCATAAAATAAACGCGATAAAATTCGTAAAAATAGTTTTAGGTACTTGTAATGTAAAATTTGTATTGTAGATGTTTCAATTCACTTTCAGAGTCACGCGTCAAATATAAGATATAATAGTAGTACTGGGCCGGATTAAGCCATACCAGACTTACATAGCCTAGGGGCGTCCCCCTAGGCCAGCCTTTCCCAAAGTGAGTGATAACGCCCCCTTGTAGGCGCTGCAGGCCTAAAGGGTAAGAGACCCAGAAAAAAATGGGGGCGTTGTGTAGAGGCTTACGATAATTAATTTAATTTGAACTTATAGTGATTTTCAAGTAGGTGAAAAAAAGGGGGGCGCTAAAAAATAATTCATTCTCGAAGTAAATAAAATAAGTTTGGGAACCCCTGCCCTACGCTATGCAAGTCTTGGGGCCCATCACCTTTTAGGTAGGTAGGTGTACTGTGGCGACCTCTTCAACCTCGCCACAAATCTTGGCAACAACAAGTCTTTAGTATGAGTATGTAACATCACTACTGATAGATATAACTTCCGTTTCCGCCGAGATATAGAGATTAATAGGAGCACTAGAACATGTATAAAAACTAACAATAAATTAATAAAACTCCTTAGACTTCATTGTATATAGTTTTATTTTTATTTTTTTTTAACTTACGACAGCACAGATCCATCGTAGATCTCATCGTCACTTACCATCAGGTGAGATCGAGATCAAATACTTGCCTATAATGTAATAAAAAAATAACAAAAAATTGAAAAGCCGGTTTAAGTTTCTGTTTTACTACCAGATCTTTAAGCTGGCCTTTAAAAAGAGTTTTATTTCTATATTTATAGTCGCATTAACTATTTTTTTTTCTGTCAGTGACAGATTATAACTAGGTTTATAATTAAATCGTTTGATCGACTCCCGCGCAACGATATCGCGTAAACGGCGCAGAATAACATATGCGTTCTATTTTTAAATTTTACGTTACGCTTTGAACGTATGCCAACACTGATTTCATGAATAACTGAAATAAAATCGTTACGAGCGGTGGGTACTGTTCTTACTCAGTTGTTCATGTTCAGTAATGTCGAGCAAGGTCGTGACATGGAGGGGTGACCGCAAATGATAATAATTCGCCGGGCAACGTTGCCGGTCCTTGAAAAGTCCAGTAATTTTGATAAAAATTGATGCGAGTTAGAAATGCACCACTGCCAGCCTACTGCAGCGATTCCTTAGATGCCTCTTACCACGAAGGCGACTAAAGGAAACAACATAATTAATCCCAAGTACCGGCCATCCGTTCTTTTTAGCTAAGTGCCCCGCCAATAGGCAGTACTAGGCACTTAGGATAGCCACAATTTAAAGAAAATATCACAGCTTTTTATAACTATTAATGAGCCTTAATTTTTCTGCAAAAATATGGATTATTTTATTTCAAATCATAAAACAAAATTATGTTTTTTTTTTGGTATGGTCACGTGATCAAATACGCTCTGGATTGTTGGTTGATGCGTTGTGGCGTCACATCGTCGTAATCAGTGTCAGGTTGTCAACACGAGTCTGGTAATATTTGGGATTTTTATGTTTTCAGTCATTTTTTTTCACAGGGGTCACGTGACCCGTCATTGAATTATGGAAAATACTGAATTTACAATGAAAGAAATATGTTTTAAGCATCATATTAAACTAATGAACAATTTACGATAGTTTTTCAAACACGGTCAAATAGCCTATTCCTAGAGCTAGGTATGTCCGTTATTCTAGTTTGTCTATGGGTTTTCTAAATTCTGTCGCGTAGCGATACCCCAAGCATAGTTACCTCCATTGCCGTTTATTATTTAGTTAGTACTTATGTTTGTTTTGTATTTAACGTCACTGATTAGTCTAACACTTGCTTGCTATGTCCAAACAAGAATGTTTGGCGAACGCCGAGGCCATATACGCGGCTGATGTATGAGCTGTCAAATTGAAGTAGATAAGATATAAAAAAAATAATTTATACAGATTATGGGCTTCTGATGATGTTACAGACGATTTTGTCTCGTGGATACTTAACGTTTTTAGAGTTCCGTGGCTATTTTTAAAAGTAAAACGTGCTGTCTTTGGTCGTCGGTCTATGAGGTTAGAAATAAGACAGACGGAGTCGCGATCAACATATTATAACATATAAGTACTTCTTTTTTTTTTAGTTTGGAAATCACACACTAGGGGGCGTTATCGCCCACTTTGGGAAAGGCTGGTCTAGAGAATAGTTTGCCGACAATACGGTCCGGACGGTTGGTACGGAGCGGACCAAGTTCTATCGTCTTGTCTTCTTCTTTCTTTACTTGAAGACAATATGATAATGGCGTATCGAGAAAATCATCGTCTAGTCTGTTTATACTGTAACGTTTCCATCGACAAACGAACGTATTTTTCGTAACGAATTTTTTTTAAACGCTCACATAATGACATCAACATGCCGCCACGATGTTGTCGCAATAAAAAAGTTTATTGCTATTACTTGGCTATTACTCATAAGTTAAATAGTCAGCGAAGGTCCGTTTAGACTTAAGCGGTATCAGTGTCAGACAGCGTAATGAAAGCGTTGCAGCCAGGTGGAAGTATATTTTTTTTATTTGGGTGACCATGTTCACTTATAAAAAATAGCCTGAATATGGTTTCCTAACGCGTGCCCCACTCCCTTATGGGCTTTGGCCATAAGCTTTATATAAAAGTTTTTCCGTCAGACGAAAAAATAAAACGGACAGAGTGACGCATATATATTTATTGATGTTAAAAAACCAAGCCGATTCGTGTAGTGCTCGCAAATTCGCGTGCACTACTCAGATTGGGTTGTTTGTGCTGCAATATTTTCTTTTTTTATGAAAAAGAAATGCAATGAAATAAAATGGAATAGTTAACATGAGATATGGCCTCACCCATAAAGTTGTGGTTATTTTGCCAGTGTCGTGTCAGTGTAAATTAATAGCGATAACAAATTCAATAAATACACACTATGAATAAAAAATGGATGATGACATGAAAAAATAAAATGGCGTATGTTGGCGACACCGTTCGACACCGAACCGACACCATCCGATACCGATCCGACACCGTCAGCCAGCAACCCGACACTATCTGACGCCGATACGACACCGCTCGACACCGTCTGACACCAATCCTACACCGTCTGTATTAATTCTGCGCCTGAGGTATTTAGAAAAAAAAAAAAAAAAAGTTTATGTATTAACCCCGGAAGGCGTGTCTGCAACACCTTCATTTGTCCAAAAATGAAAAAATATATCCACAGTCGATGGCTCATGAAAGTTGCTTGGCCAAGGCAACTTAGCAAGGCCATACATTTATATAGCTAAACTAGCTTAGTCCGTGGCGCCGCCCGCGTATCCACCAATTTATGTAGAACCATAATCTATCCAAAAAACCCATTGACACTAATTTCAAAAACACTTTTTTTTTTTAGAAAATGGCTTCGCCCACCTTTGTGTAGGTATTTTGATAACGTCAAGTGGAATGGTTTTTTTTTAAATATCAAACATAAGAGATTCTATACAGGCCTAGTCCGTAGACTAGGCATAATAAACATCCCTAACCCTATCAGTAAAGTTGAGGATACTTTACTGACAAATTACCAGACATCTTGAGGGAACTTGAAAAGTCAAGTAATACTATTTTTATCACAATTTAAGTCCCTCGTGCACGTTTATGAACACACAATGGTTAATATCCCGCTAATATTACACATTATCTATCAAAGACACACATTTTTTTTTGGAAAATAAAACAAAATTGACAACTTCACGGTACAACTTCCCGCCAAAAAGTCTTCCTTTCACATAAAACCGTATTCGGACTAATACCACAGATTAAGTAATGCTAAAACGATAAATTATAAGATATAGAATCATTATATGCACAGACAGGCCGGCCAGTCACATTTTTATAACATTATGGACGCTTAAAATATCAAGTCTTGAGAATGACATAATATGTTTTTTTATGCATCAAGCAAGGACATTTATTATGGATTCAAGCAATTATTATGTTCTATAAATGGTCTTATCAAAATCTGGCAAAATACAACTTAGACTATGTATATCCTGCACTCGTATTTATTCGTACGTATCGCACTTTATTCGTATGCTAAGCATATACTTTATAGTCTACCGTATTCAGACATTTTGTATGGAGAATTGAATGTTTTAAATACGGTCCGCTAGAGGCGCTTTTCAAATCTCCATACATAATGTCTAAATACGGTAGACTATGAAGTATACAGTTAGCTCGCACTTGACGTGCTGTACTATATTTTCTAACATACCTACCTACATACATTATGACGTAGTTTTATGATCCCACGGGAGGTCAAAGTTATTGAATGGTACCAGACAAGGCGCCGTAATTGTGACTCGATAGATTTCCTATAAAACAACTCTGAAAAGTACTGCTTATGCTTGAGATTAGGAACCTTTTGACTATTCCACGGGAGCCCATCCATTTCCGAGAGATAGATTATGGTCTGGAATAGCACATAGGCTACTTTTTATCCCGGTCAAATGTATGGTTCCCGTGGGATAGATTTGTTTAAATTTTCATAGATTACCAATACATTAATTTTCTCATACATTTGATTCTGAGGCGGACGAAGTTCGCCGGGACAGCTAGTTAGAAAATATAATTTGTTATCTATGGTTAGGTGCTTACATTATTTGCCAGACTGTAATCTCGATCATAAATGAGAGCATTGCTACTGTTATGTGGGGGCAATATACTTATACATATATACATTTGTTGTGTGTATTTACTACGAAAAGAGGTCATATATGCCGCGTGACTTCATTTAAGTCCACGTGTTCCCTGACCAACTAGTGTTTTTTTCGTAAGCGGAACATTATACAGTATGCATATATTTTTGAAACGAAAATATAATTTTAAAGCTCGGCCCAAGCGGGAGCCGAAACCGTAACACTCATTGGTATATATACCGAGGGCCCTGGAGATAAAATTAAAAACCTATTTGGATTACACAATTATTATTTTAAGAACTGTTCGAGCTGTTCTGTAAGAGCTGTTCGATTATGAATCGATTGTGTTAGCAGACTTGGGGCCCAGATTATTGTACACCCGAGGCATATAGTCTCCAACTAAACCCCTGTAACCTACCCAGCAGCGTTGGTTGCATCATTGTTTTCTATTTTAAGAACGGAAAGGCTAGATAATTTTGACCTCAGCATGATAATTTCCATTGTTTGCATGCAATATTTTCATTGTTCTTTATTTGCTTATCTGGTCACCTCAGGGTCACCAATTTAGCGGAAAAGGAAAGATCTTCCAGCCAGGCGGGTGGTACGGCTGGCGGGGCGGGTGCTATGCCCCGACGGTTATTGTCGGGATCTTGTATATATGTTACGTGCTCCGAAAACTCTCATAGCGCGTTTCAGGATTGTATTGAGAATTGTCTATTGTTCCGAATGCGTCTGCAGCGCCACCTGTGTAGCTTGTGGCGCGGTTGAAGAGGTCGCTACAATCTGTTTTCTATAACTATTTCCATGGGAAAAACTGTGTTTGTGTCTGAATCTGTGATGCTGTGATATCCTGAATCCGAGGACCTGAGCCCCAAGTCTGCTAACACAATTGATTCATAATCGACGATTTAACAGGTACCTTCTAAACAAGTATGCTACATCGTAGATCTCATCGTCACTTACCATCAGGTGAGATCGAGATCAAATACTTGCCTATATTGTAATAAAAAATAAAAAACGAACAGCAATAGCATAGTAACTCTCATTTTTGACAGATATCCCATACAATATCTGTCAAAAGTAACAGTTACTATGCGATTGCTTTTCGATTATGAATCGATTGTGTCAGCAGACTTGGGGCCCTGGAGGCAGGAGCTTTCGCTCTTGGGATATGAAGATACATCTAAGCCTTTTATTACCGGCTACGAGATTAATCAATCAGTGCCTATGTTAAAAATCATTCAACTAAGTGCCTTATCTGTCTGTGTAGATAACATTAACAGACACGGTCTAGACTCAATACGGGATGTTTGTGTTACGTCGACATATATACATAATTATGTATAACGCGATGTACCTACGTCACATCATTCATCATTGTTCTCAACGCTAAGCCAATGGACATTCAGAATGTACCAACGAATCGAGAATTTTTCCGTTCCTTTTAATTTGTTTTTTGATATATTTAACAGTTAAGTACTATACGAGTTAATTGAAATGATTTATATTGTTTTAGGATTATCACATAAACAAATCAATTGATTGATAAATGTATTCGGATTATAGCTGAAAATAACACAGAGAGTGGCTAATTGGACCTATTTTTAAGTTTACTTTCATGGATGGCGGGTCAGATCAGTTGCGCTGCATGTGCCTAGTGAATGTAGCGTGTCGATCTACTGCCGCCTTCCTACCTAGGCAAGTATGCTCCATCGTAGATCTCATCGTCACTTACCATCAGGTGAGATCGAGATCAAATACTTGCCTATAATGTAATAAAAAAAAAAAAAACTTTCCTTTTATTATTTTTTAAATTGTATTCTTATTTTGTTTTATTTGTCATTTAGTTGAGTTTTGGTTCTGTCTATTATAATGTTCGCATACAAAATCGTCTTCTTTTCTTCTATATCCCCCTTTTCTTCACCCGCCTCTGAGCTATAAAACTATCAGTAACACAGAGTAACATTCGTGATTGTAAGACTAAGATATGTTATAATAATCAGACAATGTACGCTAAAAGTAAGACCTAACAGAACTATGGTCTAACATTTAGACAACATGCTAGGCAAGATTAGCGAAAGAGTATTTGTAATTTCAAATTGAACAGCACAATGTAGCAAACAAATGGACAATTACCTACGAAGACTTTAAAATACTTATACGGTTCGATTACTGATAAACTGGCACCCGAACTACAGCTATGCTCACAGATCCCGTTATTTTGATCGATCGGATAGCCACACGACGAGTGAGCCGAACCACGAAGAGATCAAGTCTATGAATGTCACACTGACCCGAATCCAATGCGGTTACACGAATGACTATATATACCCCACTGTGAACTCTACGAAATATCCGAATGCATAGGTATAAAGTTGTACTTTTTGGCGGGAAATTGACGCGCGAAGTTGTCAGTTATGTTTTATTTTCAAAAAAATGTGTTTTATTGATAAATAGTGTGTATTTTGAGTGGGATATTAACCATTGTGTGTTTATTGTTTTTAACAATTTATACTTTAGATAAATCCTAATGTACTAAGCTGGTTTTATTTAAATTACTCGCATAGTTTGAGTTCGAGAAAAGCACTAAACAAGCGTTGGTTCGCAATGACTGGGTTGCTGGCAGCGCTGACCCAGCTTTCTACACGGAGGGTCCGGGTCCGAATCCCCGTAGGATCAACATTTGTGAGATGAGCACGAATTATATTAAGTTACGGTACCCATAACACACAACACACAAGCGTTGTTCAGTATGGGACCGTACAGTTGGTGTGTTCGTCTGGCGAACTTCATTTACTTGGCAACTTATTTATTTATTAACATACAAACCTTCTTCGGAATCGTGCTCAAACGGAATTACGTCACTCCTCAGTGCCCGCCCGCCATCTTTAATTTCTTCACGTTCTAATAATTTGTTCAAGTATGAAATTATATTTCTTCTCTATCACCATGCTTGTAATCTCTGTAGGGGTGGGCAGAGGTGGCCCATACTGGGTTTGCCAATTTTCCAGCTCAATGCGACTGATTCGGTTGTTATAATTTAATAATGGGACTAGGCCCGCCACACACTCCCACCACTGCTACTCCTGTAAGCCAGGATCTACAGTGGTGTCCAATGAAGACACCGAGGTTTGACCCTCGGCGAGTCCCGGGATAAAGTTAATTGTCTTGGAACCCGCACGAAATTAATCGAAAGATAAATAGGAGGAGTTGGAAAAAAATTATCCACTTCCCTCCATTGCAAAGCGGGAGACAGAAAGATCTGGTAGACAAATCGGTTGTTATAATTATACACCTAACCAGCTGTTGCCCGCGACTTCGTCCGCGTTGAAAATTAGAACTTAACATTTTCCATACAAATTTTGAAACGTAGCCGAAAAGGTATAAAAAGGCAGGGAGGGTTCCCTGACTTTTTATACCCTTAGGGGTGGCATTTTCAAAAATCCTTAAAAAGCGAGCACCTAGGGGCACAAAGGTAACCGCGTGCCAAATTTCAAGTCTCTAGATCTCATAGGTTCGGAGATTTCGCGATAAGTGTGTGAGCCAGTCTGTTAGTGGGTTTCACTGTTGTATAAATAAATATAGAAGAGTCGGTACAACATGCTTTATAGGAATCGAGTTGAACCGTTCAGAAGCAGTCGTATCGAATCATCAGTTCCGATAGGTACCTACCTTCTTACCCATTTATAAATGAATCGATAAGGAATCGATCCCGTTGCAAAGGCAAGTACCTACCTTCCTACGTATTAAAATTTGCTAATTTCAATACGCGGGTGACGAGGTGGACTTCTCAGATAAATTCATTGTTGACTTTTTGGCGGGAAGTTGAACTGTCAAGTTGTCAATTTTGTTTTTTTTTTCAAAAAATGTGTTTTTTTGATAAATAACGTATAATTATTAGTGGGATATTAACCATTGTGTTCATAAATGTGCACGAGTGAAGGAAATTAAAATGAAATAGTATAATTTGACTAAATTTTCAGTACAGTATTACTGGTATAGTTTTACTGATAGGGGTAGGAGATTCATTTCATCATCATCATTGTCATCTTCATCAGGGGTACTTATAATCTTATAACAGTTATCAATAAATACTCGACTCTGGCAAAAATGTCTCTATTTTGTAGCCGATAACCAAACTACTAAAAAAGAAAGAAGAAGATATAAATTGTTTGAATTTAGAACTTCTCTAGCCAACCCTTTAGGTTGTCGTCGTTATATTTTGTTTGTTCGTTTAATATTCCGTTCTCTTACTTGACCTTTACAATGAACGTAGTTACCTACCTACCTAAAGACTAAAGTTCAAAGTGTAGTATTCGTGCCGTGCATCATAATTATAACTTGACCATAAATAAAAACAATAAAAAAATGTCATGTTCATGTTTTCATTGCATTCACCACGCATGCGTGAAATTATTTTATTAAAAAAAACAACTTCTACTCACCGCCATCCTGTTGTATCCACCAAAATAAACTTCACACACAAAATTTCACTTCAATAAATCCAAAATGTATTTTTAGATCACCTATTGCCACAAAACAATGGATACTTTCATTATAATATTGTTAATTTGTTTGCATAGTTTTTTAACGCTTGACGAGAAACGCATGCGCGCGGCGCATTCGAAATTCAAATTTGAATGGGTGACGCGCGCGGCGAGCCGCGGTTCGCTGTAGGAACGTGTGGAATGTGACGTCATATTGGAACCGGTTGTAGTATGACTTCTCAACAAACGCAGCGCTGTAAAGCGAATAGGTACCTAAATAACACCGCAAGCTCCTCAAACGGTTTCTAAGTCCTGCCCTGCCTCTAATTTCGACGTTCAACTTTTTCGATCTTTAATTTTGTATCTGAGTAAAACCTAGAACATAAAGTGTCAAATAATTTCACGACACTAAATATCACAATGTTATTTTTTTATTCGACTTTCAATCATTCGCGCCCAAATTAAAAGTAAGAACAAATTCCAATGGGCAAGGCTCGAGGACACACTTATTAGTTGAGTAAAAAAAAGAATGAATTCTTGTCTTTGTACTACATTCGGTATCTGCCGTATGAATGTAAAATGAAATACCTGCTTACAAATAAACTTTTACTCGGCCATTTTGCCGAGTGAACCCGCTGATAGGTATAGCCTTTAGACGTGACGATGCTCATCACCACAAATCTGGAGTACCTACCATTTCTAAATAGACTATTTTAGTATTCTTTTACACCAGTCACTGGTGACCAGTGCACTGTGCTTACACTTACCTTCGAGGAAAAAGCCGCTCTTTTATTTTTTCAACTAAAATCTGATTATTTTCGCTCAATTTGTACGGGAAGCGCTAAAGCGGCTTTATGTTGAGAACAATGGAGGTGTGTGCGGGGGCTTGGCATGACGTCAGCCTTTGTGTGCGTTGAACCAACATAACTTGGTCCTAGCTCTGGAGATTAATTCAGCGTAGTAATAAAGTTTGTGGGTCATGTTATATTGGGCTTCACACGTGGCTAGACTTGATTCTCTTTTTGAAATTTCTTCGAAGACTGACTACCGGTAATAATAAGTGACACTACTAATTTGTACTCTATCGTGTGCGAGTTATGGTTTAGTTTAATAAACCAGTTCTCGATATATCTGAGGCATAAGAGTCTGTGTTGTAAATTAAAACAAAAAATGTTATGCTATATTTAACAATTTATTCAGTTTGTCATAATGCTTCAAGGTGAAATAATACATTATTGATAACATAGGGAAAATTATTCATACAAAAATATATCATATAAGTGGCTACCTACTTAAGTTATTTTTGTTGAAGATTCATTTAATACATGGGAGGCTTTTTGGCGTAAAGATGAATGGTAAGACTGTAAATTTTTATTTTCCAAAAAATATTTTTATTATACAGCGTGTAACAAAAATACGAAATAATATTTCAAGAGGTGTAAGTACTAGTGACACTGAACAACGTTTGTTCTAGCACATAGGTCGAAAAGTGATTAGGACTCGAGATAATGAGGTCTAAACCTTTGTCAAAAAAATGTTAAGTGCAACCCTACAATCAGTGTCTAGTCTTTCCAATTAAGACCAACGATTTCACAGACGTGACAAAATAGGATATGTTTCTTGCCTACGACACAAAAGCTTAACAATAAACATTACGCAAGTTACTGATATCTTTGATTTTAATTCAGCATTAAAATACCATTTATGTTACTCATTATTCTTCTAATTTTCATATCAGTTCCTATTTTACTAGTTATTTAGTACTCACCTGCTGCTTAAAAACTAATTATAACTAATATTTGTTAGTTAATAAAATGTTATAATTTCGATAAAACATTTACATAATAAATTTAAATGTTAAATTGGTATATTTGTATCAAGTCTGTTACCTTTACAGATCTGAGACAACATTTTACCAATTCATCATTCTACCAATAACTAGTCTTTGATACGACAGCGTAGTCCACGTGGACTTACGGTCAAAGTTCAATGAAATCCTTTGCGCTGGCGTCGCCGCTCCAATGATAAAGTCGCGCCAAATGTTCAATTACTCTCATTGGCTGGGAGCGACAAACATCGGCATGTACAAAGAAATGTCGGCACAAGTCAAACAAAATGAGTGACGCCCTTTTAACACCGCTATTTTTATTCATTGAATTGATTGGTTCCGTCGATTATTATTTTTTATTTATTAATTAATGAAATATTTTTTTTCTGGTACCATTTAACGTTAAAGTATTTATTTTGTGTCTTAAATTTTGTTTAAGCACTTAATTAATTTTTCATTTTCTATTTTGCTACGCTCCATCGCTTATGTACGTGTATTTATTTCAAAGGGTTTTTTAATTGTTTTATGGGAACCCAACAATTCGGAAATGTCGGCATTTGCACATTTTGTTTGATTCCGCTTTCAAGTCGTCCAGTTAGTCGGAGTCTTTTAAGGTGTAAGCGCGTAAATTGAAGAAGCAATGCCTCATTTTTACTATCAAATAGTGAATACTACGAAATGATGTTGTGTTTGGGTGAAGCACGGGGAAGTATTCTCGAGGCGGTGAATATTTACCGCCATCAGTACAGTGATGGAAGGCCGCCTGCTGAACAGCGCCGGCTTCCATCATACACGTGCTTCCGCAATCTTTGCGTGCGGGTGCATAGGACCGGTTCCATTCGCGGGACCCGTGGTGGCGTGGAGTTGGGCGCTGGCCGCCCCAATCTGCGCGCTGGGGCCGAGATTGAGACGCCGATTCTCCAGCATTTTTTGTTAACAAGAGGACGAACACTCGCCGTGCCGCTGCTGTGTTGAACGTCAATCACATGGTGGTGTGGCGTACTCTCCGTGACGACGGACAACACCCTTACCACTTCTATCGGATACAAAAGCTCACGCCAGCGGATTATGTGCCGAGGATGACGTTCTTTCAGTCGTACAGGGAGCGCGTATCTACTGATTCGCGTTTTACCGAGCGGATCCTGTGGACCGACGAAGCGAGCTTCACCAGCCACCACATACGAACCCACACGCCGCCACTGAAAACAACTACCAGCATCAGTGGAAGATTAATGCCTGGGCTGGTATTATCGGCGATTGTCTGGTTGGACCGGTAATCCTACCCCATAGTCTCAACTCCACGAACTACTTGGACCATCTGACGGGGTACGTGGAAGACGCAATATTGGAGTTGCCATTGTCGGAGTACTTGGCCATGATTTTCCAGCACGACGGAGCGCCAGCGCATTACACACGCGTCGACCGGCAGTATTTAAACGCCCGGTACCCTGAGTGGATTGGCCGAGGTGGGCCAGTGCCGTGGCCTCCTAGGTCCCCGGACTTAACTCCACTGGACTTTTTTCTCTGGGGTCACATAAAGAGCACAGTGTACGCTGAAAAGTGCACCACGCGTGAGGAGATGGAGGACAGAATACGTTCCGCATTCAGCTCTGTAACCCCACAGATGCTACAGAACGTCCGGGCGTCAACTTTGCGCAGGATGATGCCCTGTATCGAAAAAGAAGGGGCTCACTTTGAACCATACTTATAGCATGCGTAATAGTGATGGATGAGATAGACACCTACGTAGTCTCAAGACTGTGTGCTGTGCTATGCTGTGTGATAATAATAACACCTAATTTGTTTTTTGTGTGAATACCATCATACGTGTAAAATGCGAATCTGGTAGGTACAAAGGTTGTCTACATATTAAGTTTTTTGTTATTGTTATGGTTACCATAATTACATACAAAATTAGGAATATGTAGCTAGTGAATTTGGTTCACTAGCTTGTATGGTAGATATCTACTTACCTATATCGTTTTGTTTGTGATTAAAATCGTTAAAACGCTGTAGACGTGCCCAGTAGGAGCTAATCCTTTTGTGTGTATACATACTTACCCACTCGTAGGCAGATATCAGGATTGTTATTGTTGTTAAATTAAATAAAATAAAACTGTAAGTAATGAGTCGCTAAGCTTTCGAAAATCGTGTTATGATAATATTGTTATTAACTTGTTGAATTTGTTTGATTACTGTGTCTGACTATGTTTTGATTTCTGAAGTAGATTGGGTTACCTGTACCTAATAAAACTTTAATGATTGCATTTAGTACTTTTATTTATGTTATCACGACCCGGCTTAGGTAGGTCGCGGGAATCAGCTAAAATCAAAAAGCACAAGACTGGGCGTAGTGGAGGTCTATGGGGAAGAGGCCTATGCCCAGTTGGACGTCATTCAGCTGACATGATGATGATGATGATTTAGTTATTAGATAGGATAGGTACCTATGTTAAATATGCGAATGGAAGTCATGTAGAAATTTCACGGTGGGTACAGACAGGGTGATAGCGAGGCGCGCGGGCGGCTGCGCGGCGGCGCGGGCAGTGTCGCGGCGGCAGCGGGGAGTGTAGCGGCATAGAGGCGGGGGCGGCGGTGTTCATTCATACGCAGGGTTGCCGAAAAATGTTAGACAAATGGTTTTTTTTAAGTTTATATGGAAATATTTTTTCAAGATTTCGACTTATGTTCCCTGGGGAAAGTTCTTCGCTTTTATGGGTACATTCATACCCAGAAATATTATTTCGTATTTTTGTTACACCCTGTATAATGTGTAATATATATTAACCATTGTGTGTTCATAAACGTGCACGAGTGAAGGAAATTGATATAAAATAGTATAACTTGACTTTCCAAGTTCTCCCAAGATGTTTGGTAAATTTTCAGTGCAGTATCCACAGCTTTACAGATAGGGGGTAGGGGATTCATTTCATCATCAACGTCAAAATCATCATTATCATCTGGGGTGCTTATATTTTGAATAATGATAAAACATTTTACTCGACACTGGCAAAATTCCACTTTTTTGTAGCCAATATCTAACCTTAAAAAATATGCGTACCCCACATACCCTAGTGTTTTATTACATAGTAAGCCTAGAGGTAGGACACCTTGGGACCTATACCGGCGGTGTACAGGTGACTTGGGCAGAGCCAAATAAGAGTACTTACTAAGAGCCACCTACGACGGCTCTCTGCCCACAAGCGAGTCCAATCATCACGACGAGTGAAGACACCTGATGTGTTTATTCAGATTTGTATTATTCGAGAACGTCTGTAAAAAAAACATCATTGATACAGGTCAATTAAAAAAAATAAGCGTGAACTTTTATAGGCTAAAGTATGAACTTGTTATAGGCTAAAGCATGGGCATATTATAGGCTAAAGCATTATCTTGTTATAGGCTAAAGTATGGGCTTGTTATAGGCTAAAGCATTAACTTGTTATAGGCTAATGCAGGAACTATTACAGCCTAAAGCATGATTTATTATATGACTTAATCACTATATTGTTATAGGCTAAAGCATTAGCTTGTTGTAAGCTACATCAAGATCTCGTTAAAGGTTAGTTTAAAAATGTTAGATTAGGTTAAACATTAACTGATGGCTAAAGACTTCTGATTCTGTTGCATATCCTGGTTAAATGTTGAACCGTAATGTGTTAATAAATACTTACATACCTTGTTACAATGTGTACAGCGATGTGTAGTGTTATGCCTCACTTGTATGTGATGATGCAATGATTTCTCTGAAGGAAATTGTTTTGAACATTCTTTGCATTTATACCTGAAAACAAGTCATGGTATAAACATATATGTTTATTATAGCGTTTTTTCTTCAGTGAATTTGTTCGTGTATGTCCAAGGTCATTATTGGAATGTTAACCTATAATATCCATTGGGTTATTCAGGTATCGACTTAAGGTTAACGATAAGAAAAATACCGATGAACATAGCGAGGGGTCTTCGGGGAAGCCACACCTGAACATCGGGGCCCCAAGTCTGCTAACACAATCGATTCATAATCGAACAGCAACCGCATAGTAACTGTCACTTTTGACACATATCCCATACAATATCTGTCAAAAGTGGCAGTTACCATGCGGTTGCTGTTCGATTATGAATCGATTGTGTCAGCAGACTTGGGGCCCTGGAGTACTCCTGAACAGCCGGAGTACGAGTATACTCGAATAGCTAAGTAATTACCCAGCGTCGTTCATAATAATATGTCTGGCGGACTGTTCGAAATGGCGCTTCAAACTCTTAGAGCTCTTATAGTGGGTGTTGCACTCCACGCAGTAGTGCCGCGTGACGTCATCGTGGACTGCACTATGCGCGCGCAGGTTGGAGTTAGTCGTGAAAGTACGAGGGCAGAGAGCGCAGGTGAAAGGTTTGAGTCCTGTGTGGGACCTACGAATAAAGATACCAAATTTAATATACATAACTTATTTTAAGGATTTTATCTGTTTTTGAAGTGTAAAGTAAATGATAACGACCATTTGTAAGTGTCCCCGTAGGCCTATACGAAATAAATGATTTGATTTTTCGGTGAATTTTTTTTCTTGATGATTTTTCACTGGTCTAGTCCCCCCGCCCTTCCCCCCAAGTGAATCCCTGGCTACCGCCTCGTAATGCTTACCTCATATGGACTGTCAATCGTTGTTTGCTCGCGAATCCCGCTTGACACTGCTCACATATATATTTCTTCTCTTTCTGGTGAACACCTTTTATATGAACTCCCAGAGAGTGAGCGTCGCTATTAAAAAAAAACATATATTCTGTATCTTTCTTTGTGAAATTATGTAAAACGGAATAAGATCCACTGTTGTATGGAGGTATGTATCTACGAAACGGCTAAACCGATTTTAACGCGGTACTGATACACGAGCAGCGATAGGCAAGTTGCTAGAACTCTCGCCTAGCTATCGAGGGTTGCCTTTCGATTTTGTTGTGTGGGCAACATTAAATCAAAAATGAATATATACAATAATACAATATCGCCAGACGAACACACCAACTATACGGTCCCACACTAAGCAACGCTTGTATTAGGGTACCGTACAATGGACTGAGGGCGAACTCAGTATATAATACTTATATAGATATTAAACATCCATGACTCGGATACAAACATACGTGCTCATCCCACAAAGCTTGCCCCTACCGGGATTCGAACCCGAGACCCTCGGCGCAGAAAGCGGGGACACTAACAACTGCGCTAATCAGGCCATCAAAATATAAAATAATATAATGGTAAAAATAATGTGGTTGGAGGGGGGGGGCTTGATAATATGAGCAATTCCCCCCCCCCATATATTCGCGCCTGACACACTTTGATTTCTCACCTAAATATCTTCGAGCAGTGTCCACATTGCGCCGGCGCAGATCCCCCGCCGCACTTGTACCTGTGCGTCAAACAATGCGACCATCTGTTGAACACAGCATCGCACACGAGACAACGGATCCTTCTTTTATGTGATAAGAGATGCTGCGATAACACGTCTGGCGATCTGAAGCGCAGCTGACATACTCTGCATATGTGTGGGCCGACAGCCTGAAAATACATACATTGACGGCGTGATTAGCGCAGTGGTAGTGCCTCTGCTTTCTGCGCCGAGGGTCCCGGGTTCGAATCCTGGTAGGGACAAGCTTTGTGTGATGAGCACGAATGTTTGTACCCGAGTCATGGATGTTTAATATGTATATAAGTATTATATACTGAGTTCGTCCTCAGTCCATTGTACGGTATCCATAACACGAGCGTTAAGCTTAAAGTGGGACCGTATAGTTGGTGTGTTCGTATGGCGATATTTATTTATTTATTTATAACTAGCTGTTACCCGCGACTTCGTCCGCGTGGTATTTAACAAAGACTCAACCGTTGGCAACAGCCTGCTCGCGCGTTATGATCCCGCGGGACGCATTGCAGATTGTTGCTATCAAACTTAATCAGGCGCCGCAGCGCTGCAACATTGGTTTAATTTTTTTTTGAGAGAATCATTTTTTTTTTAAATAAAAGTAGCCTAAGTTACTCCTTGTTACATCAGCTATCTGTCAGTGAAAGTCCCGTCAAAATCGGTCCAGCCATTTCAGAGATTACCCGGAACAAACAGACAGACAGACTCGAATATTTGTCAAAAGTGACAGTTACTATGCGGTTGTTGTTCGATTATGAATCGATTGTGTTAGCAGACTTGGGGCCCTGGTCAGGCGCTGGATGAATACGAACATAGGTAGGTGCTCTTCGAGACACAAGCAGGTGATCCAGAGGTGCGTGCTGGGGCTTGAACAGCTCTTGCTACGACGCAATAAAGTGCAATTCAGCTCGTACTTACATCAGAGTGCCTCAATTTATGTGCATCAAACAAATCAACAGTCAAGAATCCAGCGCCACAAAAATCACACATAAACTTCATACGTCTATTCTTCACCTTCTTCAATTCCAATTCATTGAACTGCTCGTCTGAATTCAAATGTTTCATTTCAAACTGCAACTGAGCATAATTCAACTTTTTTCTGTGCTCAGATTTTATTGGAAGTGATTCTTCGAGTATTGAGTTATCTGCTTCTTGAATTACTGAGTGATTCAACTCTTGATGTATTTTTAAATCATTGGATTCATGATAACTTGTTATGATATTTGATTCTTGACACATATTCGAGTCCCCCAATTCTTGGATTCTTGAATCAATATCATTAAAATAGTCTGTATGTATGTCTTGTTGTTGTATGTTTGAAGGTGGGATGTCTATATGGGGATTGTGTGTGTAGGATAAATTATAAAGATTTATATTTTCTTTTGATGCTGGCTGCAAAGGATAAAAACATATGTATAAAGAACTTTACTTATAAATATTGTCAGTCAAACACACCCGTATGGTCTCATACTCATCCCTTGTATAATGGGTAGTGGTCTTGGGGCGATTAGGATAACACCAAGATCATAAAAAAAAGACAAGCTCGCTAAGATTCTCTCCGGATCTTCTCAGATGAGACAGCGTTCCGATCCGGTTGTAGAGTTAAGAAAACAAATATTAATGACAATTTGTAAGTGCCCTCATAGGCCTATACGAAATAAATGTTTTGACTTTGATTTCCGAAATTTTCACAGGCAGTAATCAAACCCACCACCACCAAGTGCAGTGTGCTGAGGTATGCTTGAAACAGTAGACCATGCAGTAATGATAAAAAACTATAGCATTAGTGGTATTAAAAGCACTTATAAATAGTCACGTCAGAGCTTTCTATAAAATAGTTCTCCAATCTATAGAAAAAATCTCCCATTTACAGTAGCATTACAAAATACTTTTATTAAAACTTCTATATAAAAATATGAGTTGAAGAATAATAACCATACCTCCAATACAGTCTCTGAAGCTAGTTTAACTAAACGAATAGTTCTTTTTAATGTTGCTCTGCACCAAATACACAGCCATAGTTTGTCACTGAAGTCCTGTAAAATTATTAAAAGGATTTATGTACGAATTATATACACGTTTGTTTTTTACGTAAGTAGCACTCCATTCAGAACAATGGTGGAAACAATTCTGCTCTTGATAAATCAACTTCTAATTGTATTTCGACGAACAACAAAATTTTAAATCTCCAAAGCTTACAGGCGCAAATAGGTAAGTCTGGAGGAATCACAATCGTACTCACATTTATACCTGTAACTTGAATGAAAATCTTCACATAACACGTAGAATCTGTGATATCATAATAGTCACTACTTTTTAAACATATTCTACAACTTTTCTGTACAATATTACTCATTTTCAGCCAATATTTTGATGAAAATTTGTTTATTTACGAAAATCAGCTGTTGACTTGACAACCAGTTTTTTGTGGCATACACGCTTGTGTATTTTGCCAGTATCCAGTTTGAGTGTTGGTTGTTTTATAATTCTTCTGCTCTCCCCATGCACCCACTGATAAATAAAAGTACTATCAGAAAATGAATATCCAATTTAAATTAAAAAAAATGTAGTGTTTGAGATCAGACCTTTGAGTATTTAACCATACATAATAATAGGTCAGCTGTTAATCCATATGTGTTCTGTGGCCGCTGTCATCTGTTCGCTGTGCAAAAAATGTAAACAATTATATCTAAAATACACAATTTTAACCGATTATTGAATTAAAAATAGTTATTTCGATACATCAATCCCAAGTTATGCAGTTAAATTGTGTAAATAAGTGTAAAAAAATATATTGTCAAGGTTGTCTGTGTGGGGAGCGTACACTTTCACCAATAAATGGATATATCGATATTTTTAACAAAATCTGTGATATTTCACAAGTTGTGAGTATGTTTTGACTTCATTAGACCTTGCTTCCTCACCTACAATCTAAAAAAAGTTGGGTTTCTTAGATTTACAGTATCAAACTGTAAAAATACGATCTATATTTATTTCAATACGAATATTTGACGGCCTGATTAGCGCAGTTGGTAGTGACTCTGCTTTCTGCGCCGAGGATCGAAATATTTATTTATATCTGGTGACATTTATTTCTTCAGAGTGCATCATCACAAATACTCCTATGTTGGGAATGTATGGCTGTACTTAAAAGGATAAAACTGTTTAAACTAAAAGTAGAAGAGGCACAGAGGATATTAAACAACACAGCCAAGCAACAAGTAAGTTGAGTAATCATATAAATAATTATCCAGATCAACTGAAGATTTAACGGTCTTCATAATCTGGTTGAACATGAAAGTTAGCATTAAGTGTAAGGAGTGCATACGCCACTAAGGTTCTGTCCCTATTACATTAACAACCTGACCTGCCCCCTTGTCCTGTATCCATTAGCAGGATCAATTTAAAAGATATCAACTATTAATAATCACTTTTACCCTAAAAAAGAATCAGAAACCTTAAAAATGGTTGGTTACAAACCCAATAAAAAAAAAACCTGACCTGCCCCCATTTTAGTACTGTGGTGCCCTGTCTTGTATAGGCTGCCCCTTGCAGCTCAATTAAACCTTTACCCTAATTGCCCCTACCAAGACTGCTAATAATGATTATTAAATTTTTTTTTTTTCAGAATATTCCAAATAATCTGTCAAGATTAACTAAAACCTACACAGATAATGCTATATTCATTACCTACATTGAAGAAATAAAACCTAAACTTGATATAAAGCAAGAAATTGACCAAATTGATGATAATTTACATGATTTTGAACAACCTGGTGATGATAGCCCTTTGCAAGACATAAAAGATGAAATTAAAATTAATAACAAAAAAGTAATAAAATCTAAAACACTACATTATAGAATTGTCTATGAAATGGGTGTTAGAAAAAAAAGTTTGTTAAGAAAAAAGTTCAGCATCAAAGAGGCTGAGATAGTATCATGGTGGAAAAGAGAGAAAAGCAGTGAGTTCTATAGAAAGTTTAAATATAAATGTAAATATTGTTTGCAAGGGTGGAAATCGAAGGATAAACTTGAGGCGCATAATTTGAAGTTTCATGATGAGGTAAGTACATTATAACTATGCATGTAGCGACCTCTGCAACCTCGCCACAAGCTACACAGATGTCGCTGTAGACGCATTCAGAACTATAGACAATTCTCCATACAATCCTGAATCACGCTATGATAGTTTTCGGAGCATGTATCCCAACAATAACCGTCGGGGCATAGCGGCCGCCCCGCCAGCCATACCACCCGCCTGCCTGGAAGATCTGCTGCGATCATAGTGAAGATTATTTTCTAGTCGATAGGTCTCCACGCGTGCAACATCTGCAACTGCCGCTTCGCCTCCGAGATCTCGCTGAGTACACACATACATGGTCACTACATTGGCTATGAGTGTACGGTCTGCAGTTATCAGTGCCACACGGCGAGGAGGCTCAATGCTCATCTCGGTACACATCGAAAAGTACAATGTGTCTACTGTGAAGCCAGTTTTAGGTGAGTTAGCCAGTTTTACGGCAGTTCAGGGCCCCAAGTCTGCTAACACAATCGATTCATAATCATCCTCTTCTTCTTTTCTTACGAAATGAAATGCGATGAAATAAAATGGATATGAATAAGGCCTCGCCCACAACTTAGCGGGTATTTTGCCAATGTCAAGTAATTAATAGCAATAACACATTCAATGAATACACATTATTTATAAATAAAATAATGGATTTGACATGATCATATGAAAATGGCGTCCGATTAATATTATTAATAATCGAACAGCAACCGCATAGTAACTGTCACTTTTGAGTTTTGACACATTGTCTGGGATATCTGTCAAAAGTGACAGTTACTATGCGGTCACTGTTCGATTATGAATCGATTGTGTTAGCAGACATGGGGCCCAGATTGTTTGTGAGCAAAATTATTTTCTAAATACGTAGCTACCTTATCAACCTCGCCTCAAACTACACAGATGGCGCTGCAAACGACATGCAGAACAAATGACGAGGCTTCATCCAAGCCTGAAACGCGCTATGAGAGTTTTCGGAGTATGTAACATGTCACAAGGCCTCGACAATAACCGTCGGGCCATAGCGGCCGCCCGCCAGCCATACCACCCGCCTGGCTGGAAGATCTATCCTCGCCAAATATAGATATCTTAATTCAGACTTCTTCTTCTGAACCGGCCTTTAAATTGATTTCTTATATTTACGCAAATACTACACATTGAAATAAAACGAATGTTTCGGATTTCATCGCGTTTGTCATCCCGTGACCGTGGTCGCTGTAAAGCAGCCGAAACGTCGGGAACGTAAAAACATAAAAAAAACGCGATAAAATCCGACAAAATACTTTTATTTCAATTCGTTTGGTATATTATTGTTACAGTACCTCAAGTGTGAGATTTTTCGTTAGCTAACTTTATAGTTTACAAACTACCGTATTTGGACATTTTGTATAGAGACTTAAAAAACGCCCCTAGCGGGCGATATCTAAAACATTTGTGCCGAGTGTGAGTTTTTTTCGTTACTATATGTAGTAAACATTCGATCGTTTGCTCACGGAAACTTTGAAAGTTAACGATTTTGTACGACATGCGCGAGTGTGAGTCACAAGTTTACTTAGGTATAATTTCGTACCATAGAGAAACCTAAACCTACTTTTATAGTACGCATAGACATTTTGGGAGATTTTTCATAAGTTAACCGAATACTTTTAGACGTACGAATTGCACGAGTGCGAGTCATAAATTTGAAAGATTTTACAATACGTATCGTACGGAAACGTTCACTTTTATAGTTCGCGTCGTCACTTATGATTTTGTTGGTGAAACCATGAAACGACAAAAAGTTAACGAAAAAAATGTATTAAGTTATTAATATATCATGTTTAATTAACACCTACGCAACACAGCCATTTCTCTGAATAGATTGTCGGATAAAATAGTTGGTTGTTACCTACTAATACACCATCACGCCTGCAATCTCCGAAGGGGTAGGCAGAGGTGCACTCCTGTACACCCACATTTCGCCAATGGTATTTGGTCCCAATGAAATAGGGGGCGAGCCTATTGTCATTATACCGGGCATATTCCTCAGGCTATAGTCCACCACGCTGACCCAGGGCCATTTGGTAAATTTCACATAAATTTTGAGGAACGTGCAAGTTTCCTTACGATGTTTGCTTTACCGTCGGTACAGCCAATGATTCATGATTGAAAACGTGATGCGCACGTAAAAATCTGAAAGTCCTAGCGGGAGCCGCGTTTGAATCTGCGCAATTTGTCTCCAAAGCGAGTATTCTACCAAGATGGCCATCACTACTATCGAATGTTCACATTATATCAAGGGTGGAGCTAGGGCATAACCTCGTTAGATTTCGCAGTGCATGCTAGTGCTATCCCACAGCGCCCCAACAAAGGTAGACGATGGTATACCGTGGGGTTTAAGTCGGTAGCAGTCCGACATAACCCGCTCGTCTCCCGCAGAGCTTGCGGGTATCCATAAGGATTTCTCTACGTCAAAAAACGGCATAACCTCATACTAAGGCTCTTGTTTGCAATTAAACTCAATCTAAATTAGGTAAATATATATTAGAAATCAGTAAAATCATCATCATCTGCCTCACCTTTTCCCATTATTTGGGATCGCCGCAGTATGTCTTTTTCATACATTAATCTCCTTCATATCACTTTTTATACAAACTTCTACCACTTCGTGGGTCTTCCTCTCACTCTATCTATGCATATTCATACTAATAGCCCTTTTAGGCGCTCAAAATGCTTCTCGTCTCCTTTGATAACGTGACCAAACTAGCCTCCTGCTTTTTACTTTCTCTGCTACAGGCGCTACTTTTAAACTACCTTTTATATACACACACTCCACATATCCATTATCACATTAGGTCAATGAAAATAAAACACAATGTGAAATGTTTAAGGCATCTTTATTTAGTGGTTTGAGCGCAGGCCGCTCAACTCATTGCACCGGGTGGCGGTGGGTTCGATTTCTATTCAGCCAACAATGAAAATTATAGTGGATTTTTGAATTGGAATGGTGGCAGGATTATTGTCCTGACAGTTTGAATCTACAGTTCTTCCATCCTCCTGAAAATACAATATTTGATTACTTAAGCTATTAGGTAAAGAGAGAAACACCATCACGCCTGGAATCTCCTAAGTAGTAGGCAGAGGTGCAGTTCATTGAAGTGCACCCAATTTTATCGATAGTACACTACACACACTTCTCGTTAATATGAGGTTAATTCAGCTTATATTCCACCACGCTGGCCCATGACATGCAGGTTTCCTCACATTTTTATTTTAGATTTCAGAATTGAGATTTACGCATGAGTATTATTTACGTTAAAGAGAAATATGGGTACTACCTGTACATAAAATAAAGTATCTGGATAATCAACTGTCGCGGCCCGACTGGTGCCGATGGCCCCACTAACCGCCTGCAGATAGGCACCGGTGCAGTACCGGTATACCTAGAACTGGGACTTGACGAATGCAACCACGCATTTTACGGCTTTTAGCTTTTACTTACCGTAGTATACATTTTACCAAGAACTCAAATTGTGGGACATTTGATTTCATTTCAGAAATACTTAGGCTAGCAAATAATAAGTCCGCTTGTTAGTTCTTGCTCGTGTTCTTTACTTTCAAAACTGAATGGCTTCCATCAATTTATAAACAATGATGGCAAATTGAAATATGAATATTGTTTTAACCAGAATAAAAATTGTCAGTCATTTGACAACCGACTTGGCTTGATCTCTGTTACTCATATGGTTGAAAAAGAAATAGCTATACAAGAAATATTATTCCTCTAGATTATGTGGTGGATTTATGGTTTTACAGAAAACGTAAAAGCCAACATAACGGCCATAACTTACGTTTCAGTCAATCGAGCATACTTTTGTATAGTATGGGAGCTTACACTCGCACGGTTTAGGTATACTAACAGTAAACTAACAGTTAAGACGTGTTCACTACAATCAATCTGTCAATGGAATTTTGAAGTAAACTGTGAAACGTGGAAAGTCATTGTGAAAACAATATTGATATTAAATCATGTTTAAATTACATAATAACGTACCCAATGCGTAATTTTCTTGGCTAGAGGATGCTGGCTAGTGCTCATAATCAAGATAAGCGAGACAAACACTTCTGTGCAGAGTTTTAATCCTTTACGGACCTCAGCGAAAAATAATTGTGGAACCGATTGGAAACAGCGAAAAAGAATAGAACCCAGAATTAGCTGGAAGAGGAAAAGTGGCTACCTGTAATACTGATTATTTCTTAGTTTGGTTTCTTGTTGGAACATTTAGTGATGTATTTTTATTTTCCAATACTTGTGTTTCTGTGAATTATCATGTGTAATGTTTAGAATATTTCAATTAAAGATTAAGGATTTATCCTTCTATATTAATTATAAGCATCACCATGGAGAGAAGATATCGAGAACATCCCTGGATAGTACCTAATAATATAGTTAGTAAACGTGGCATGCCTATTAAGTTTTGTCGTTTGAGAAAAGAATAAACAACTAGAACGTTATATACATTTTATTGTTTAAAAAGTATTCCCCACGGTATTTCATGCACTTTTCCATACGCTCAAACCAGTCGTTATAATATTTGTTCCACGCCGAAGTATGGTACTCCAAATTGCCGATAAAAAATATTCGACTGCTTCTTCACTATACACCGGAACCGTTGATGTACGGGCTTGCGTTGTCCTGGTGCAGGATGATGCACTTCTATGGGTTGGTTTTCCGAAACTCGATGATAGTTTGTGGTAAACAGACTGTGGTCTACCTACCGCTCTGCATTAATTGTCCTACGAACCCCTTGTTCAATCGTCACAATGGGACCTATTTTCGCTACGTACGTGGCTACCATTTTCTTTTAAGTGTTTTGTGAGCGAACAACTCTTGTCGGTTTTGGCTCATCCTGAATGTCCCAAACTATTTTCTATAAAATGATATTCTTCTTTCTTTACGAAATGAAATGCGATGAAATAAAATGGATATGGTTCCTAGAAATACAATCTTGACATATTCAAGCCTTGACAGTTCTCTGTCTACGATTTTATGCGCTAGTGTGAGGTAGATCGAAGTAGGTAGCATATGCCACCTCCTCTGTCTAATCTGTTATTATGAGCTGCAAACCTTTTTAGCGTCCATCGTACTAATAAAGAAAATTTAAATATAGATAGGTACCTTATAACCATTAAATAAGCTCACAACAATATAAAAAATATCAACGAAAATAAAATTAAGTTATTCAACACTTTTAGCCTGGCTAACTCACCTTTCTCTGTGTTACTCATGTGGTTGAAAAGGAAATAATATCGGATGAGAATTCTTAGTCTTATCTAGACATGCATCGCGCGGATCGCGTGTGACCGATTTTTTGTTCGTCCTTTCAACTTGTATTGTTGGTCCGAAAAACCAGTCACAACGATAAGGACATAAAACAAAATATATGTATCTTGTCTCATTTAGTCGTATTGTGATACCCAAACGTAATCAGAAAACGTAAAAGCCAACATAACGGGCCTAATTGTGGTTTCACTCATCGAGCAAACTTTTTGTTTACCAATAGAATACGATTGGTATTTAGACGCGAACGTTTTGGGTATACTGTCAGTTCAGACGTATTCACGTCGGACTATATAGTTAACTACCGGAAAGTTAACTATGAATCTCGCACTTGAGGTACAGGGGTCTACCACAATTCTTTAAACATTATAAGACCATGCACAGCGTGTTCTTGTGCGATCACTGTGGCAAGAGATGCAAGTCCAAGCGCATGATCGAGAAACATATGAGGTTTGTATTTATTATCATCAAATAAACACACCCCAAATGGGCATTACACTCTTTACAGGTGATAGAATACTATCAGGTGATATTAACACCCATTATGCGTGGCAAACTACATCATTTGATATTGGATTTGATATTGCATTTAATTATATTGGATTTCTTATATTTACGCGAATACTACATATTGAAATAAAACTATTTTTAAGGATTCTATCGCGTTTATCGGGGTCGGGAACGTAAAAATAAAAAATAAACGCGATAGAATCCTTAAAATAAGTTTTATTTCAATGGCATTTAATTGTCAATGTGTTCATATAGTTTGAATTTCAAAGAATTGTATAAGTTTTAATAATTTGTCACCCAAGCATAGACTATTTCCTCACCCATTCTTCACTTAGGTGACTAAATTAAGTTCACCTCCATATATCAATTATACTAAACTAGCTGCGCCCCGCGGTGTTACCCGCGATTAAAAAATATGTCCTTTTACCGGGATAAAGAGTAGCCTATGTGCTATTCCAGACTATAATCTATCTCTGTGCCAAATTTCATCGAGATCCGTTCAGCCGTTCTGGCGTGATTGAGTAACAAACATCCGTCCATCCAAACTTTCACATCTATACTAATATTATAAATGTGAAAGTTTGGATGGATGGATGGATGGATGTTTATTACTCTTTCACGCCCGAACGGCTGAACGGATCTGGATGAAATTTGGCACAGAGATAGATTATAGTCTGGAATAGCACATAGGCTACTTTTTATCCCGGTAAAATGTATGGTTCCCGTGGGATAGATGTTTTAATTTTTCATACTTTTTATCGCGGGTAACACCGCCGGGCGCAGCTAGTTTATAATATTAGTGTGATTACTTTTACCACAGCCATCACGCCGACAGCCACGCATGCAACGCTTGCCACAAGCGATACAAATCGCTCGCGGCGCTCCGCAAGCACTTCTCGATGAAGCACCGCTCGTCGCTCGCCGAGCAAGCGTACTGCGTGCTGTGCGACAAGCAGTACGACAACGCGCTCGTGTACAAGCGCCACGTGCAGAGCAGCGCTGCGCACGCGCACGAACGAGATCGCGTAAGGTCTGACTGTCCGTCGCTCTAGCTCAGCGGTTCCCAAACTTATTTTGTCTACTGCCCACTTTGAGAATGGTATTATTCTTTAGCGCCCCCATTTTTTTGCCTACTTAAAACCACTATAACTTCAAATGTAGGCAAGTATGCTCCATGGTAGATCTCATCGGCACTTACCATCAGGTGAGATCGAGAACAAATACTTGCCTATATTGTAATAAAAAAAATAAAAATATTATCATCCTCTACACAACGCCCCTATTTTTTTTCTGGGTCTCTTATCGCCCCCCTTTAGGCCTGCAGCGCCCACAATGGGGCGTTATCGCCTACTTTGGGAAAGGCTGCTCTAGCTAGATAGCTCTAGCTGTCTCTTTCTAAGTTTTCAACAAAATGGTTCAAACAAGATTTTATTTGGTAAGGATTACGTATTGGGTTACAGCTAGTGTCACGCATTGGGCGATAGAAAACATTGGGTGTTGAAACACTGGATGATATTGGTAAAACGTATTGACATGCTTTGGGTGATATCTCAAGTTGAAGTGATTTTAATCTAGAGTTTGTAACCCAATGCATTCTATCACCCAATCTTCAGTGATGGGTTGAGTAATATCTGATATTAATCAATCCAATGTGATTAGGGTGATGTCATGTATTGGGTGATAGAATGCATTGGGTTACAAACTACAAAATTTGCTTACTGTGTCGAGGGGTCGCCTATATTTGGATGACCTCATTAGCGCAGTTAGTAGTGGTGACCCTGCTTTCTGCGCCGAGGGGCCCGGGTTGGAAAACTGGTAGGGACAAGCTTTGTGTGATGAACATGATTTTTTGTATCCGAGTCATGGATGTTTAATATCTATATAAGTATTGTATACTGAGTTCGCCCTCAGTCCATTGTACGGTACCCATAATACAAGCGTTGCTTAGTGCGGGACCGTATAGTTGGTGTGTTCGTCTGGTGATATTATATAATTATATTTTATAACACAAGCCCTCTCAATACGAGGGTTGCAGAGACCCTACAAAGCGGTTTACTTGTTACAGAACTAAAAAGTTGATATCGTGCCCAGAGTGCGGGAATGTATATTCAAGGAGCATTTATATGATGAACCACTACAGACACGTGCATATGAATCAATCCAAATATTATTGTAAATTGTGTGATAAAGTGAGTATTAAAACTACTCGGAAATTCACGCTTGCGAGTAGAGGCATCGTAATATACTTAGAGCTAGAACTTTTTCTTTTGATCAGCTGCTAAAGTCTGCCTAGCCGTACCAACATTGTTCTCACACACCCATAACAATGTACTGCTCAACAACGTAACGGATCTTTTTAAAAGAGCCACCATGGAGTTTCTCGCCCGTTCTTCTCCATAGGAACGGCGTTCCGAACGGGTGGTAAAGTTGTAGCTTAGCATTTTGTAACTTTTTTGACGATTCAAAAGTGTTACTGATTCTAAATTTTGTTTTTTTTTCAGCATTTTTTAAATCGCACTCGGTACATGGATCACATGAAATACAACCATGACGGAGTGAAGAGAGAGAAGAATAAACTGTGCAATGTATGTGGCAGAGGTTTTGCTGTGAGTGCCCCCCTAGCCCTTTTTTTATTGTCTATGCGCATACACATATAGTGTGACCACACGGGTAAAGACAGCATTGCATTGATCGACTAATGGGGTATCCACATGTTGCCTAACCATTATACCATATAGCTCTATGGATTGCGTAGTTATAATATTAATAATAATAATATCGAACGTACGTATTAACTGTACGGTCGCGCGATGAAAATGATTCATGTGCTCGCCATGAATTGCGATCTTCAGCTGAGACACTAAACAAAATAGTGAACTTGGTCTCCTCGGCGTCCAAATCGCATCCAGTACTCGAACGAATTATTTCAGTTTTCGAGCATATGCACAGGCTCAAAAGCTAGGCCCAAGTAAAATACCCCCCCATCCCTCAGTCAGTAAAGTGATGGATACTTTACTGAGTTTTTTTATGAATACTTTGTTAGAAACTGAAAAGGCAAGTTTCGTCACTCTGTTTCAATTACCTACACTCGTGCACTTTACCGAACCCACAATGGTTAATATTCCACTTATATCACTCACTATAACTCGCAGGAACACTAGTTTTAGAAATTAAATCATAACTGACGCCATGAATTTTCAGTTTCCCGCGAAAAAGGTCAAGTCTTTTTTTTTTTAATTTAGCATCACCATAGGTATTTTGCCAGTGTCAAGTAATATAAATTATTTCTGTTTTTGAGCATATGCACAGGCCCAAAGCCTAGGCCCAAGTAAAATACCCCCTCCCATCCCTCAATCAGTAAAGTGATGGATACTTTACCGAAAGATTTTTCATGGATTTTTTGTGAGAAACTGAAAAGCCACGTTTCGTCACTCTGTTTCAATTACCTACACTCGTGCACTTTACCGAACCCATAATGCTTAATATTCCACTTATATCACTCACTATAACTCGCAGGAACACGAGTTTTAGAAATTAAATCATAACTGATGCCATGACTTTTTAGTTTCGCGCCAAAAAGTCACGTGTTATGATTATCTGCATTAAAGATTGTTCTTTATTTGAATTTTAGATTTCTTTTTCAGACCAACCGCATTCTATTGAATCACATTCGGACGCACTCTGGCGAGCGTCCGTTTGAGTGCGAATCCTGCGGCGCGAAGTTCACACAGAAACACTCCATGCTTTCGCACGTCAAGTACGTACACTTGAAGAGTTCGCGGCGATCGCACAGCTAACTCACAGAAAAATACAAGATATAATATCTAAGATCACAATAAAAGATTGAAAATCTGTACTTATTTATTGAAACAATAAAACGAAATGTTAAAAATCTACGTAGTTTAATTTCACTTGTATGATACAATTTGGCATAATGACTATTTATGTAGCAGCATAAAAAGTTCAAATGACGTTTGAAGTGACAATTCACAAGTCTTGGCATTGTTTTGGGTTGGTAGCACTGAACTTCGCCGATTGGTCTTATTGTGCTAGCGTAATTTCGATTGGCTAAGCATGAGATCAAGCAACCAAGGGGCCATCCATAAATTACGTCACACGTTAAGGGTGAGGGGGTCGACGAAGTGTGACAAGGGGCGGGGAGGGGTCCCAAATTTTGTGACACCACATTTTTTCAAATTACAATATTTTATATTACAACTTGCAAAATATGTGACGTCACACTAGGTACGGGAGGTCTCACAAATGTGACCAGTTGTGACAAGGACGGGGGAGGGGTCAAAAATTCATAAAATTCGTGTGACGTAATTTATGGATGGCCCTCAAGGTATAGTTTGACCACTACTGCTGTACCGCGCCTTGGGTATGTGCGCGGCGAGGCGGGGGGAGTATCGACCGACCGCCCCGCATTCCTAGGGCGCGGCACAGCTGTAGTAGTCAAACTATAACGAAAACGCAATGTAAATATATTTTTGTTTGTATGAATCAACAAATAAGTATTGATTGGGTTGTATGTATTGAAAATGGTAGTTTAATGAAACAAAAATGAGTTTTAAAACAAACATATGTGTTACTTGTTTGAGCGGCGATCGTAGATTAACTCCGGTAGACAAAACTGAGGCATTGATGCGAGAAATCAAATTTTGTGAGGTTAGTAAATAAACAATATATTTATTTTGGTTCTTATTTTTCTGTTTACATAGAATACTGAGAATTTACTATTACTGTAACCCTATGAATTAATATAGCTTACTTTTTTAGGTATTTGTAATAACTTTTTATTGGATATTAGTACCTATTTTAATTTAAATACAATGTAAAGGTCTCATTCATTTAATAATTACATTCTAGCTGAAAACAACTAAAGGTGGAGTATGTTGGGAGTGTCAGAGTATTTTAAATAAGTTGCACAAGTTTAAAATTCAAGTACAGACTGCACAGGAAGCTTTGAAGAAAAAAATAAAGGTAATAAATCTATATCTATGTTATTAATATTATTAATTCGTAAGGTTTGGATTTAAGGGGTAACCTTCTGATCTACTGATCCGATTAAAAAAAATATTATAATATAGTAATTTGTAAATGTGGGAACCTCATAGCTATTAACTGTAATTTTATACTTAGTACTTTTTTTGACCTGTTGCTAAAGTCTTATTAGCCGGTCCTACATACCTATAACAATGCACTGTCCAAAAATGTAAATATCTTTTAAACAAAAGAGCACCCATGGAGTTTCTTGCCCGTTCTTCACCATAGGACCGGTATTCTAAATGGGTGGTTTAGTTGTAGCATAGTATTTTGTAACTTTTGACGATTCATAAGTACTGTACTTAATGGTCTACGTGAATAAAAAATATTCTGATTCTATTTCACTAATAGTAATCTATGTTATTCCTGAGTATTATAGAGTATGTTCCATTGAGGTACCATTGGAGTGTTAATAAACTCCATCATGCCTATAATCCATGAAGAGGTACCGAGGCTCTGGACATTACTCACATAATAGTAACAGGCCACCTATAACATTGTAACAAAAAAACAATTAGCATAATGTGGGTGCAATATGGTGCATCTCTGCCTACCCCTTCAACAATTAGTGTGATGGCATATAATATAATATTGGACATGATTAAATAAATAAATATTAATATCGCCATACGAACACACCAACTGTACGGTCCCACTTTAAGCTTAACGCTTGTGTTATGGGTACCGTACAATGGACTGAGGGCGAACTCAGTATATAATACTTATATACATATTAAACATCCATGACTCGGGTACAAACATTCGTGCTCATCACACAAAGCTTGTGTCCCTGCCAGGTTTCGAGCCCGGGACCCTCGGCGCAGAAAGCAGAGTCACTACCACTGAGCTAATCAGGCCTTCATATTTTCACTGAAAACCATTTCACTTTCAGCATCAGATACTACCATTGACAAAGCTATCAATAAAATTAAATTTAACCTACGACTATGAATATCAATATGTTGATCCGCTTACAACAGTTGTGGACACCAAAACAGAGGTAATAGCTATTAAAGAAGAACCCGGTGATGATGAACAAAGCAATGGTGATGATGATGATAAAATTGGTGATAGTGATCAGATCGAAGTGTATGTGGATGTTATAAAAAGAAAGTCTAGTAAAAGTGTTGGTGATAAGGATAATGAAAATGTTGGTGAGTAAATTTTAATGTCTACAAATTGAGGGCTATTACGACTGTTTTGTGTACGGGAAGGTAGTTGGCCGGTCACTCCAGCTGTCCGCTACCCAGCATCTTGTAGTCGCTGAAGATTTCCCGTAAGCTGCCAATATAGCCCAGGTGGCCCAAAATATTGTATTTTTCTGAGCTGCACATGAATGCTTAGGAATATTGCAGATATAGATATAGTTGACGTAAGCAGCTAATTCAGGGTAGTCTAGAAGCTGATTTCTCATAAAAAAAGCTAATATTGAAGAAGTTAAGACATAATATATCTATACAAACAAATAAAATTGGAGTGTCTGTTTGTAATATTAAAATAAACACTTTTTACTAAGTGCATTTGGATGTATACACGGTACATATACCAAAACAACATTTTTTTCAATTTTCGTCTGTCTGTCTGTTTGTTTCGGCTAATCTCTGAAATGGCTGGACCGATTTTGACGGGACACTCACTGGCAGATAGCTGATGTAACAAGGAGTAACTTAGGCTACTTTTACTTTAGACAATCTTTATTGTATAATACCACGCGGACGAAGTCACAGGTAACAGCTAGTCCAATACTACATCTATTACAGCAAAAACCGAAAAGCTATCAAAAAAATCCGGCATCCCGAAAGAGCACGAAGGCAAGTTTATAGAAGTGGTCTTCACAGAAGAAGAGATGATAAGAAATAGAGAAGAGAAGAGAAATCATCCAAACTTCAAGAAGATACCGTACAAATGTGATTCTTGTGTGCTCGGCTTCACTAAGAAGGAGACATATGATATACATGTTCAAAAGAAACATGAGAAGGTATGATTGTTCTAAAGCAGCCATTCCCAAAGTGGGCGATAACGCCCCCTTGTGGTCGCTGCAGGCCTAGAGAGGGGCGTTAAGAGACCCAGAAAAAAAATGGGGGCGCTGTGTAGAGGCTTACAATAAATAAATTAATTTGAAGGTGAAAAAATGGAGGCGCTTAAAAATTATTCATTCTTAACGTGGGCAGTAGACAAAATAAGAAATAAGTCCCCTAACCCTATCAGTAAAGCTGTGGATACTTAACTGAAAATTTACCGGACATCTTGGGAGAACTTGAAAAGTCAAGTTATACTATTTTATTTCAATTTCCTACACTCGTGCACGTTTATGAACACACAATGGTTAATATCCCGCTAATATTACACATTATTTATCAAAGAAACACATATTTTTTGGAATATAAAACCAAATTCACAACTTCACGGTTCATCTTCCCGCCAAAAGTCATCAACTCACTTAACAGTATTTTTTTTCAGGTGATAGGCACCGAAATCTGTGACGTATGCCAGATACGATTCCCTAATAGTTTGATGCTAGCGAACCATCGGAGGAAACATTATATTTGTTATAAATGTACCCTCTGTAAACACGATTCGTCGGAGCTGTGGACCGCGTTGAATCATTGTAAAACTAAACACAGCGCAGACAAGCCGGATAGGATACATTGCACTCAATGTGATATGGTTGCAAAGTAAGTAGTCGTACAGGGCCCGGAACCCGGTAACCCTGTGAACGGGTTTTGATTGGGTTTATTGCACACACCTATGTCTTGCATAGACGAAGATGGTTATTTTTTAAATTTCGATTCAAACCCCAGGCAACCTTCATTGGAAAAAATAAATTGTAATTAATAGTAGTAGCCAGTCGTTTGATGGGTCAGCAAAATTTTAGGGAATACTGCAGGGTTATTTTAAACCATTCGAAATCGATATCGGAAACGGAATCGAATGCTTCGAAGCTGGATTACCGCAATCGCTATTAAAATTTCCGAATTTGATTATCTTCGAGGTATCTTGATGACAATACCAAATCGTTTTTTCAAAAAGTTTCCGTCGGAAAGCTCGTCGGGATCGACATCAACAACGGAACGTTTCAAATCCGATTCCGAATGATTTAAAATAACCCTGCTAATGAACTTGAACTTGACCTTGAACGGCGTGTCCGGTCTGTGGTTGGTAGTGACCCTACTGTACCAAGATTCGCGGGTGCGAAACCCGTTAACCTAGATTTGTGTGTGAGAGTTAAAACATGTTTGTACCCAAATCATGGATATTTAATATCTACATAAGTAATTATATACTGGAATCTGCCCCAGTCCATTGTACGGTACTTTAATACAATCATTGCTTAGTTTGGGACTGTACAATTGGTGTGTTCGTGTGGTGGTATTTATATAATTTGCTTCAGGACTCCCGAAGCCTTAGAGCAACATATACAAACCCAGCACACGCTGTACTGCAACGAATGTGGCGTGAAATTTAAAGGAATGAACACACTGAGGAGGCATAAAGCGTAAGGTTTTTTTTTACTTTAGAGCACGGACTCCCAAAGGGGTCGATATCGACCCTTTGAGGACGGTTTCCCAGGGCGCCAAGTCCGCTGACACAATCGATTCATAATCGAACAGCAACCGCATAGTAACTGTCACTTTTGACAGATATTGTATGGGATATCTGTCAAAGTGACAGTTACTATGCGATTGATGTTCGATTATGAATCGATTGTGTTAGCGGACTTGGGGCCCTGTTGTTTTGTTTTAAAAAGAGTTGGCGGTAGGTGCATCATTTATTCCATGCGTTCATTCTAGAAGAATCCACGCCGCCAAGCGCGAGTTCATATGCGACATTTGTACAAAGACCTTCATGACCAAGACCCGGCTGGAGTCGCACATGGTGGCCCACAGCACGAACATCGCTCAGACGCTTGCGTACTGCCACACATGTCGTGTGCAGTACAAGAACATTCACGTGTACCGGAACCATTTGAAGCAGAGCGCGAAACACTCGGAAAGGGCGTGAGTACAGCACCATTATGGGAGCGTTCAAGTATTACGTAACGCAATTTTTGGAGTTTCTGGATGTTTTCAAGTCGAGAGTGAACAGGTCTTCTAGGCAAGTATGCTCCGTCGTAGATCTCATCGTCACTTACCATCAGGTGAGATCGAGATCAAATACTTGCCTATAATGTAATAAAAAAAAGAAGATTTTTGACACCCCCCACCCCCGATGTAAGGCGCCCCCCCCTTTTTTACCCCTCCCCCTCTAGTAAAACCTAAAACTACGCGACCGGTCTTTAGGGTTAAAACAATGTTACGTAACGCGTACTTCAAACCCCCCTCCCGCCCCTGTAACGCATCGTATCGTTTCAGAAGACCCCCTCTCCCTCTCCTCCTCCCCCAAAATTCGTTACGTAATACTTGAACGCTCCCAAATTTATAAAAACAAGACTGAAAAAAAAATGTGTCAAAATAAAAAGAAAATAAAAAGGGGTCAAAGTTCGTGTGAAGAAACAGATATTTTGTTTTTAATGGCGTTGTGTTAATTTATCTTAAATTTGCAGGTACGCGTGTTCGAAATGCAACAAGAGATTCGCATCTAAAGTGTACTGGAAGAGGCATTACAACTTTTATCATTTGAAGAAATCACAATTTAACTGCGAGATTTGCAATAAGGTATGGAATATTGCGAATTTGTCTCTAGACTTTTCAAAATATATGTGTCAGCACAGAATGCTTGATAAATAGTCCCATCTCAACGGAGTTACCCGCGACTTCGTCCTCGTGGTATTTAACAAAAAAGTTTTTCTAAAATAAAAGTAGCCTATGTTACTCCTTGTTACATCGGCTATCTGCCAGTGAAAGTCCCGTCAATATCGCTCCAGCCATTTCAGAGATTAGCCGGAACAAACAGACAGGCAGACAGACAAAAATTGTAAATAAAAATGTTTTGGTATATGTACCGTGTATACATCCAAATGCACTTAGTAAAAAGGGGTTATTTTAATATTACAAACAGACACTCCAATTTTATTTATTTGTATTTATATGTATATATCTGAGGTATAGATTATAGATTTTGGCATACATAGTTCCGCCATAACCAAAATCCCTTGTAATCCGGTCATTTAATTTTGCAGATCTTCATATCGGATTGGCGTTTGAAGAATCACAGACAGACGCATCACGGGCTCAGCAGGCCGAGGGATCATGCTTGTAATGTCTGCGGGAAGAAGTTCTTTGTAAGTGTACAATTATATTAATTACTAGCTGTTACCCGCGGCTTCGTCCGCGTGGTATTTAACAAGACTCAACCGTTGGCAACAGCCTGCTCGCGTTCTGATCCCGCGGGACGCATTGCAGGTTGTTGCTATCAAACTTAATCAGGCGCAGCGCTGCAACATTGGTTTTAATTTTTTTTCGTGAGATCCTATGTTTTTTTCTAAAATAAAAGTAGCCTAAGGTGCTCCTTGTTACATCAGCTATCTGCCAGTGAAAGTCCCGTCAAAATCGGTCCAGCCATTTCAGAGGTTACCCGGAACAAACAGACAGACAGACAGACGGACAAAAATTGTAAAAAATGTTTTTTTGGTATAGGTACCGTGTATACATCCAAATGCACTTAGAAAAAAGCGGTTATTTTAATATTACAAACAGACACTCCAATTTTATTTATATGTATAGATTTTAATTATTAATTTTCTTCCAATTCCTCCTATTTTTATCTTTCGATTAATTTCGTGCGGGTTCCAAGACAATTAACATTATCCCGGGACTCGCCGAGGGTCACACCTCGGTGTCATCATGGGACACCACTGTAGATCCTGGCTTACAGGAGTAGCAGTGGTGGGAGTGTGTGGCGGGCCTAGCCCATATAAAAAGTAAACAATTATATTTATGGACTTTTTGAAGGTAGTCCAGCCTTTCCCAAAGTGGGCGATAACGCCCCTCTGGGCGCTGCAGGCCTAAAGGGGAGCGGTAAGAGACCCAGAAAAAAAATGGGGGTGTTGTGTAGAGGCTTACAACAATTAATTTAATTTGAATTTATAGTGGTCTTTAAGTTGGTGAAAAAATGGGGGCGCTAAAGAATAATTCATTCTCGAAGTGGGCAGTAGACAAAATAAGTTTGGGAGCCCCTGGGATAGTTGAAGACGGTGAATGCGAGGGGGATTAGGCCATAGTCCACTGCGCTTGCCCAGTGCGGGTTGGCGGACTTCACACATCTTTCGAGGGGTTCTCTCAGAGATGCAGGTTTCCTCACAATGTTTCCCTTCACCGTTTAGCAAGTGATAATCGTGGTTGAAAATGAGATTCGCACATGAAATCTCAGAGGCGCGAGCCGGGGTTTGAGCCTACGATCCTCGTTACCGAGGCAAGCGTTCTACCAACTTGGCTATCACTGCCTTTATAAGTAATACGACATAATTCCTGGGCCCCAAGTCTGCTAACACAATCGATTCATAATCGAACAGCAACCGCATAGTAAATGTCACTTTTGACAGATATCCCATACAATATCTGTTAAAAGTGACAGTTACTATGCGGTTGCTGTACGATTATGAATCGATTGTGTTAGTAGACTTGGGGCCCAATTTCTCGTCTGTTACAGACAATAGCGACGCTTCGCGGTCATCAGCTGACGCACTCTGAGCAGCGTTCGTACATGTGTGAGGACTGCGGGGACACGTTCAAGCAGCGGCCGGCTTTGTACACGCACACACGGCTCGTTCATAGCGGTAGGGGGAGGCGGAAGTAGGGGGGCGACTGCATGGCACGTCTGTGTCAAGCGCGTGACATGTTAGTGGCGAGAGCGTGACACGTTAGTGGCGAGAGCGTGACACGTTAGTGGCGAGAGCGTGACTAGTTAGCGGCGAGAGCGTGACAAATTAGTGGCGAGTGTAGGAGTTCAATCCTACAATAGATATAATGTTAATTAAATTAAAATAGTCGATTTAGTTTATAACACTTTTTATTTTAAAACATGAATGTTATTAAGTATCACAACACTAACTTTAGCGTCATCTCAAGACCCGAACAATAATCGAACATCAACCGCACAGTAACTGTCACTTTTGACAGATATTGTATGGAATATCTGTCAAAGTGACAGGGTCTGTGCGGTTGCTGTTCGATTATGAATCGATTGTGCTAGCAGACTTGGGGCGTCGGTTGATATTGTACCTTTTAATGTTTAAGTACCACAATAAAGTGTTTTTTGCCAAATTATCTCGCGTTTAAGATCAAGCACCTATTCCATCAATTATCATCAGTCACAGTCGGCTTCGCACGGCAAGAACGTGACAAGTTAGAGGCGAGAGCGTGACTAATCAGTGCCGTGAGTACTAGTACTTAATGGTCTTTAGCTATTGGCTGGTTTATATTTCCTTATCTTTATCTTCCCGAATACAGTGTCGAGTTCTTCTTCATGACCGATATTGTCTTTGGCATAATGCCTAACTGCAACTAATTAAAAAAAATTACAGTACTAATGTCAAGTTGACAATTCGTTGCGCCAAAAATTGTTTATTTTGCATTCGCGTATATACGAAAAATGTCTGAGAAATCGGAAGAGGATCTCTTACCGCATCATGTACAGCAATCTCTGTGCACAACGCGACTACCATACAGGCAGGGGAGGAAGCTAACAGCAGTTAAAGTATGTTAGTTTAATTATTTCTTCAAATGCCTAAGCTTATACTACTTGCGGTTGCCTTCATCAACTTTGCTTGCCAGGTCGGACCCCAATGGTCACAACGTCATGATATTATCTTTATATGTATATAACTTTTACTATGGGCCTCATAAGAAATCTCAACGTCGCTCATGTGCCATGGCGAGAGCTATGCGTGGGATTTCGCTACGCGATAGAATCAGATATGAGGAGATCTGTAGACAACCTAGCTCAAAGAATTTCTAAGTTTAAGTGGCAGTGGGCGGCACATAGCTCGCAGAACCGATGGCCGTTGGGCCAGAAAGGTTTTAGAATAGCGACCACGAACCGGAAGACGTAGTCTAAGACGGCCCCCCGTAAGGTGGACCGATGATATCACACGCGCAGCAGGAAGCCGGTTGATGTGAGTGGCAGAGGACCATGTGTGGAAATCATTGGGGGAGGCCTATGTCCAGTTGTGGACGTCTTTCGGCTGATAGTAGCAATAGTAAGTCTATAACTGTAGGCTATCCAGAAGAGACAACTCTGTTGATATTAATCTTGTTGTGTTCAGAATTGCTCAAACAAAACACTGATTTTGTCTTCAGAGAAGTCCAAATAGCCTTTTGCACTATTTGTTTCTATATTTTCATTGTACAGACAGCCTTGTTATAGTTTTTTAATAGTGTATAGTCTAAATAACCATCCCTCGTATATTAGGACATTATATTATTGGCTAAATGTGAGCGAGCAACTATGTACCTCTGTCTGTTTACTCTTATGTAGACTATAATGTTAATTTTCCTCTTTCACAGGTCTACACAATAAACGATGAGTCAAAACACCTTCTAGTGTTTGGGGTGCCGTCTCTCAATATTCGGCAAGAGACCAAAACGATCTTCCTTAAATTTGGTAAAATAATACAATTTAATTTAACGAAACATCCTTCGGAGCAGTTCACAGAGACGTACCATGCTATATATGAAGATATAGCATCAGCTCGCCAAGCTAAAAGGATGTTAGACACTAAAAACTTCTACGGAGGTAGCCTGCACGTCTGCTACGCACCGGAATTAGAAAGTATTGAGGATACCAGAGAAAAACTGGTGCTACGTCAAAAAAATGTGCTTGCCAGACTTAGAAATTTACAAAAAGATGTTAAAAGTCCGGTTTTAGATCAACAATGTGTATATAATGAAGATAAAAGTGTTGATTTAGTAAAAAAAACGAATAAAGTATACATGGGTGATGTAAATAGTATAAGTTTCGGAAAAAGGAAAGCTAAAGATAAGAAATTCGTGAAAAAGCTTAAAAATGCTGGCAGCACATCTACCATAGACAAACATGTTGGCTGCTTGATGGTAGAAGAAAAAATTAATACTTTCAACATTGGTACACAGGGTCCTAATATATTTTTAAAACAGAATACAGATGAAAAATTGAGCACGGACAATTCAAATAATTTTAAAAATGTAATACCAGATGCAATAGAAGTTATAGATTTTACATCAGCCGAAGCAGAAACGTTGACTAACATAAATGAAGAATTAAATTATAATAGTTTTGGGAACGAAATAATCAAAACAGTGCCTTATAAGCCTGTCAATAAAATAAAATTCAATATAAATAAAAATGCTTGAATCAATACTGTTTTTTTTAATATCCTTACATCTAGGTGAAATATATTTTTTTAAATTTGAATAAATAATTTATTAAGTACTATGTATATATATACTTTGACATGATTGGTAACGCCATATTTAATTGATAAATTTTCTACAAGATTGTTACATTTTCATAATGACAAATCTAGTTCCAGTTTTGAAAATACAAACTGTCAGTTTGGCACTGTATCTATGTGTCTGTGCGGTTGTCTATGCTTCTTCTTCAGCATACTCTTCTGCTATTTCTTCTTGCTCATCAAATTCACCGTCATCAACACCGACTTCCTATAAAAAAAGATAATTTATGTCATAAGCATCCTTCTCCGAACATAGTATTCCCTCCAATGCTCCATTGGAGGAAAAAAAACTAAGAGAAAAAACTTGAGACACCCGGATGGAACAAAGTTCCTTTATTATTATTTATTATGTACAAAAAATCAATAATTTTGGGAAACAAAAATATATCGCCCCCTGGTGGGCTCGAACCACCAACCTTTCGGTTAACAGCCGAACGCGCTAGCCAATTGCGCCAATTGTCGTTACAACTTTTTTTCCATCTAGCCCCCTTTCGCAACGCGCGATAAGGAACTTCGTTCCAATAAACTGAACTAAGAAGAGTATAAATTGAGATGCGCACACGTACTGTAGGGTAACCGGGAACTTATATTTACCTCATATTGCTGATACTCCGAAACTAGATCGTTCATGTTGCTCTCGGCTTCTGTGAACTCCATTTCGTCCATGCCTTCACCCGTGTACCAGTGGAGGAATGCCTGCAAGAGGAAATAAAGGCTGGTTAACACGAAGGCAGTTTACTGACCAGTGACTCGGATTTTCGGCGGCAGTCACTGGGTACAAGTACAAGACGTGGTCTTTTGTCTATTAATAACTCAGCTCCGTGATTATATATTATTAAAATTCTCAAATAGGGCCTCTACGTGTTTGTCGCATGTCCCCGCGCAAGCTTTCCAAAGATCCGATTATAGCCCGTGTAGAGACATACATATAATAATATCGCAGACGAACGCACCAAATGTACGGTCCCAAACCAAGCAACGCTTGTATTAGGCCTCTGCCTCCAATTTAGCGGGCGGCGGCCGCCCCGCGCCGCTGCCGCGCCGCTGTTTTCGAGAACCGGTCCATTTGATTTTACGCATAAGATCCTGCCGCTCCCGCGCCGCCGCCACCGCCGCCCCGCTGCCCGCTAAATTCGAGGCTGAGGCCTTATAAGTGCCGTATAATGGACTATACCCAGTACATAATACCAACTTATACATCCACGACTCGGGTAAAAATATTCGTGCTCATCACACTGTACGTCTATAACTTTTCTTAAATCTACACGAACACAACATATTGAAATAAAACAAATTATACAGATTTTATCGCGTATGTAGCGACCACTTCAACCGCACTACAAGCTACGCAGATGGCACTACAGACGCATTCAGAACAATAGACAATTGACGTCACAATCCTGAATCGCGCTATTAGAGTTTTCGGAGCAAGTAGCATATATACAAGATCCCGACATTAACCGTCGGGGCCTAGCGGCCGCCCCGCCAGGCATACCACACGCCTGGCTGGAAGATCTTCCCTTTACCGCTAAATTGGTGACCCCTGACAATGAACAACATCCTTCTGTGAAGACTCAAGCACCAAAGTCATCACCACTCCATACCAAGACATCAACATCGACATCCAACAGCAAGCAGTCAGTCCCACAGCAAGCCAGTCGTCACTCAGGACCATCACAGCCGACTCACCGCGCTACTGGTTCTGCGACGCGCACAGCTCGGTCTCGACTCACTGCAGACCTTCGAGCTAGCTTCCTGGCCCTTGCACACAAGACGCTGCCACTCAAAGATATCGACCTCCGGTCTTGGGGGGGAGTACTGTAGCGACCACTTCAACCGCACTACAAGCTACGCAGATGGCACTACAGACGCATTCAGAACAATAGACAATTGACGTCACAATCCTGAATCGCGCTATTAGAGTTTTCGGAGCAAGTAGCATATATACAAGATCCCGACATTAACCGTCGGGGCATAGCGGCCGCCCCGCCAGGCATACCACCCGCCTGGCTGGAAGATCTTCCCTTATCCGCTAAACGTATATTTTATGTTTTTCCATGCCCGACGTTTCGTACGTCCCGTGACCATGGGCGCTGTAAAGCAGCCGAAACGTCGGGCATGTAAAAACATAAAATTAGTTTTATTTCAATGAATTGAAATAAAACTAATTTTATTTTAATTTTACGGATTTTATCGCGTTTATAGGTATTATGTTTTTTACGTTCCCGACGTTTCGGCTGCTATACAACCATGGTCACGGGAGGACTGAGGTGGTTCACGTCCAAGTGTCATAGTATGAACCGGGGTACCCTCATATTTAGTTGGTGCTTGCGGTCCGATCTACGCAGAAAGTGCTCAGTGTCTTGAGGTCTTGCAATGGTTAGTTAGTTTTATTTCAATGTGTAGTATTCGCGTAAATATAAGAAATCAATATTTATTTCAATTCGTCTATACCAGCCATTCCCAAAGTGGGCGATAACGCCCCCTTGTGGGTGGTGCAGGCCTAAAGGGGGCGGTAAGAGACTCAGAAAAAAAATGGGGGCGTTGTGTAGAGGCTTACAATAATTAATTTAATTTGAAGTTATAGTAGATTTTAAGTAGGTGAAAAAATGGGGGCGCTAAAAATTATTTTATTCTCAAAGTGGGCAGTAGACAAAATAAGTTTGGGAGCCCCTGGTCTATACACTTACCTTCCTTCTAAACATGACAGTGAATTGCTCGGAGATTCGCTTGAAAATCTCTTGTATAGCCGTTGAGTTGCCGACGAAGGTGGCGGCCATTTTGAGCCCGCGCGGGGGCACATCACACACGGCCACCTTCACGTTGTTCGGGATCCACTCCACGAAGTAACTAAACACCAATGACGAGACAGTCTCGTAACAATTATAGAAGCATAATTAGTTGAGATCGCGACTCAACCGGAATGGCATGCGCTTTTAAATATCACACCTCTCAGTACCTGACTATGCATAAAACATTGAGTTGCCCTGCATGGGCTTGAGATGGCATTATATGGGCTAGCAAGGGCGCTACGTGGGCTAGAGTGCGCTACATGGGCTAGCAAAAGCGCTACATGGGCTAGAGTGCGCTACATGGGCTAGCAAGGGCGCTACATGGGCTAGAGTGCGCTACATGGGCTAGAGTGGCTACATGGGCTAGTAAGGGCGCTACATGGGCTATCAAAGGCGGTGCATAGTAGGCTAGCAACGGACCTACAACTCACCTCGAGTTTTTATCCTGCACCGTTAACATCTGCTCATCCACCTCCTTCATGGACATCCTGCCTCTGAAGATGGCGGCCACGGTGAGGTAGCGGCCGTGGCGCGGGTCGCACGCCGCCATCATGTTGATGGGGCTGAACATCTGCTGCGTCAGCTCCGGCACGGTGAGCGCGCGGTAGCCCTGGCTGTTGCGCGCCGTCAGCGGGGCGAAGCCTGGGGGAGGGACTAGTTAGCGATACCTCTCATTGAGCGCCAGGCGCCTGTTACAGCATCGTCACGCTTGATAGAAAGCGTCACGACCTTTGATAGAAAGCCTAATACCTCATAATGTAGACAAACTTCGGAAATATTCTGGTTCTAATTCACCCTAAGCTAGGCGTTGGTGGGATTACCCCCAGTCCATTGTACAGTACCCACAATACGAGCTGCCTAGCTGGGGCCCGCACGATGTTTGTCAATAAGTCCTACTTGTTGGTGATACGAACCGGGCATGAAGAAATGCAACCTCGGGAAGGGAACCATGTTGACGGCCAGCTTCCGGAGATCCGCGTTGAGCTGTCCCGGGAACCGGAGGCACGTGGTCACCCCGGACATAGTCAGCTGAAATTAGGCAGTCAGAATAAGAAGTTTTATTTAATAATACCAGCTCTTTTTAAAGACCCACTGCTGGGCACGGGCTTCTCCTCAATGCGAGGGGGATTAGGCCATAGTCCACCACGCTGGCCCAGTGCGGGTTGGCGGACTTCACACGTCTTTCGAGGGGTTCTCTCAGACATGCAGGTTTCCTCGCGATGTTTTCCTTCACCGTTTAGCAAGTGATAATCATGGTTGAAAACGAGATTCGCACATGAAATCCAGAAATCCCGGAGGTGCGAGCCGCGGTTTGAGCCTGCAATCCTCGTTACCGAGGCAAGCGTTCCACCAACTTGGCTATCACAGCTTTTAAATTGGACAGTGCTAGAACAAAACTCACGGAAACCAGATGGTTCAAGTCGCCATATGTGGGTGAGGACAGACGCAATGTTCTGAAGCAGATGTCGTACAACGCTTCGTTGTCGATACAAAACGTCTCATCCGTGTTCTCTACCAGCTGGTGGACGGAGAGGGTCGCGTTGTATGGCTCCACTACAGTGTCTGAAACCTGACAACGCAATTACAGATAAAAAATACGGCCCGTCCAAACGCTAGGTCGGGGCGCGAGATTAAAATAAGTCTAAGGATTTTTGTAATGAAAATTTTGCGTTTTGCAACATTGCAACGGCGAGAGACGGGGAACCCACCACTGACCCTAGGCTTGTCAACTTTTCCAATTATAAACCAAACCAACCAATCGATTAGCGGAGTTCGGTGTTACCCGCTTCTTTAATTATAATTGGAAAAGTTGACAAGCCGAGGGTCAGTGGTGGGTCCCTCTTCCCCCATTTGTTTAACAATACTTTATAGCGACTACTTCAACCGCATCACAAGCTACGCAGATGGCGCTGCAGACGCATTCGGAACAATAGACAATTGACGTCACAATCCTGAATCGCGCTATAAGAGTTTTCGGAGCGCGTAACATATATACAAGATCCCCACAATAACCGTCGGGGCATAGCGGCCGCCCCGCCAGCCATACCACTGGAAAGCTGGAAGATCTTCGCTTTTCCGCTAAAGTTGATATTCAAATACCTTAGGGGAAGGCATCACACTGAAAGTATTGACGATCCTGTCGGGATACTCCTCGCGGAGCTTGCTCAGCAGCAGCGTGCCCAGCCCCGAGCCGGTGCCCCCGCCCAGGGAGTGGGTCAGCTGGAACCCTGTGGACACAACAATCCGCCTGTGAACATCTCTAGCGAGTTTCAGAAATGTACCGAGTAACCGTTGGGGCATAGCGACCGCCTCGCCAGGCATGCCACCCGCCTGGCTGGAAGATCTTAGACCCTATTCCATCAAAACATATTACACTGTTATGCTAACTAAACACTCTTTGGGCTATTGAGACGTTGACATAGTATAGGATCGTTTAAAGCAAACTTATTTTGTTTACTGCCCACTTTGAGAATTATAATTTTTTAGCGTCCTCATTTTTTCACCTACTTAAAAACCACTATAACTTCAAATTAAATTAATTATTGTAAGCCTCTACACAACGCCCCCATTTTTTTCTGGGTCTCTTTCTTTCTCTCTAGTCCTTTAGGCCTGCAGCGCCCACAAGGGGGCGTTATCGCCCACTTTGGGAAAGGCTGGTTTAAATGAATTTAGGCTCCAAGTATACCTTGCAGGCAGTCGCAGGGCTCCGCCTCCTTCCTCACCACGTCCATCACGGATTCCACCAGCTCTGCACCCTCGGTGTAGTGGCCTTTGGCCCAATTGTTGCCTGAAAGAGGTATATACGGTGTAAGGGGCATGGCAGCGAAAACCTTAGGCAAACGTTCTTCTTCTTTCTTTACGAAATGAGATGCGATGAAATTAAATGGATATGAATGTGGCCTCACCCACAACTTAGCGGGTATTTTGCCAGTGTCAAGTAATTAATAGCAATAACACATTCAATAAATACACGTTATAAATAAAATAATGGATGTGACATGATGATATGAAAATGGCGTGTCTAGGTAAACGTTACACTTAGAGCTTATAAAAAAATAAAATAAATATTTTACGTCGATACTGGCGGGTTACAAATCTTATTTTTGAGTGCGCAATGTATCGTGAACAACGCGATCGCAACACAACGCTCCGTGCGACGCCCGACTCGTGCGTGTGACGAGCGCGCTCGAGCGTATCAAGTTTTAATTTACATTGCAGTTTAAGGCCTAAATTAGTATTTATATGTTATATTTTATTCATGCTAAATCCGATTTACAAAATACTAAAAAAAAATATCAACAGTTCGTGAAAAGATCGACGGAAAATTTAGGCTTGCATAAAAAACCCCTTTTCAATATACCACTTTTGGGCACGGGTCTCCCCTCAATGCGAAGGGGATAAGGCCATATTCCACCACGTTGGCCCAGTGCTGGTTGGCGGACTTCATGAATGAAAATGAGATTCGCACATGAAATCCAGAAATCCCAGAGGTGCGAGCCGGGATTTGAACCGGCGACCATCGTTAACAAGGCGAACTCGATCTCCTTGGTACCGATGGTCTACCGGTATGTCAAGTGCGAGATTATTCGTAAGCTAATCCATATATAGTCTACCGTATTTAGACATTATGTATAGAGAATTGAAAGTTTTACATATCGTCCGCTTGAGGCACTTTTCAATTGTCCATACAAAATGTCTAAACACGGTAGACTATAAAATAAACAGTTAGCTAGCACTTGATATGCAGAATGGCTATCAATGCTTGACGATGTTACAATCATAGTTTAATTATTAATTCAGAAAGCCATTGGCAATTATTTCGTGACTTGAAGGACTGACTTCTGACTTCAAATTGCTTACCAGCTCCGCTCTGACCGAAGACGAAGTTGTCAGGACGGAACAGCTGTCCGTAGGTCGAGGACCTGATAGCGTCCATAGTCCCGGGCTCCAAGTCCACCAGGACCGCGCGGGGTACGAACTTTTTACCTGGAAACATAAGGCTTCTTATAAAAATATTCATGTATATATAATACATGTCACGATAACGTTACATTGGGCTCCAGGGGAGTTTGCGTGTGATAGATGTTACATAAATATTATTTAGAGTTAACCAACTCTCCATTGGATCTCTTATAACTCCTATTTTAACCATGTAGCCTAACTTGTAATTATATTCTTAGAGATATTACTTTTTTTTGACCAGCTACTAAAGTCTGCCTAGCCGTTGCTACATTGTTGTCACACACCCATAACAATGTACTGCTCAAAAATGTTAAGGATGTTTTAAAAAAGACCAACGTCATGGAGTTTCTTGCCCGTTTTCCTCCACAGGAACGGCATTCCGAACGAGTGGTAAAGTAGTAGCTTAGCATTTTGTAACTATTTTGACGATTCATAAGTACTGTACTTAATAGTTTACATGAACTAAATTATATTCTGATTCTTAGCACCTATGTTTTTATTTATCTCTCTAGAATTATGGTAAGTACCTAGGATAACTATGAATAGTATAAGTAGGTACCTACATAAGTAGCAAGGTGCGTGTGCGCACGGCCGAGCACCGTGGCGACACGTTGTACCGTTTGTGACTTCGCTTCACGGTACATAATTACAGTGCCTACGTTGTTAGCTAGTTTAATTGTAACCCAACCCTACATACTTTGTTATCTGTGCGCTATTTTATTTAAATTCGTTATGCGCAATTATTTTTTTTAAATTCGTTCAGTATTTTTTCGGTGACGAAACTACGTCTTCTTTCTGTACGAAATGAGATGCGATGAAATAAAATGGATATGAATATGGCCTCACCCACAACTTAGCGGGTATTTCGCCAGTGTCAAGTAATTAATAACAATTTAAATTCAACACATTATAAATAAAATAATGGATGTGACATGAAGAAATGAAAATGGCGTGTCCTCTCGTGACGAAAATTAAAATAATGGCGGGTACGGCTCCATTCTTCTTCTTCTTTTTTTACGAAATGAAAGGCGATGAAATAAAATTAATGTCATGTCCATATCTTCATGTCACATAATGTGTATTTATTGAATGTGTTATTGCTATTAATTACTTGACATTGGCTAAATACCCGCTATGTTGTGGGTGAGGCCATATTCATATCCATTTCATTTCATCGCATTTCATCTATACATATAAATAAAATTCGAGTGTCTGATTGTAATATTAAAATAACCGCTTTTTACTAAGTGCATTTGGATGTATACACGTTACCTATACCGAAACAACATTTTTTACAATTTTTGTCTGTCTGTCCGTGTGTCTGTCTGTCTGTCTGTCTGTCTGTTTGTTCCGGCTAATCTCTGAAATGGCTGGACCGATTTTGACGGGACTTTCACTGACAGATAGCTGATGTAACAAGGAGTAACTTAGGCTACTTTTATTTTAGAAAAAAAAATAGGATCTCACGAAAAAAAATTAAAACCAATGTTGCAGCGCAGCGCCTGATTAAGTTTGATAGCAACAAACTGCAATGCGTCCCGCGGGCTCAGAATGGGCGAGCAGGCTGTTGTCAACGGTTGTCTTTGTTAAATACCATGCAGACGAAGTCGCGGGCAACAGCTAGTTTCGTAAATAAAGAAAAAGACGGTACGTCTAATTAATGACCTACAATGACCCCGATAATTCATTCACTCACCGTCGGAAGCCTCATTGTAGTACACTTGGATCCTCTCCAGTTGAAGATCGCTGTCTCCTTGATAGCATCCGGTCGTGTCGATCCCGTGCTCGTCTGATATTATCTCCCAGAACTGGAAAATACGAAGCGAACATTGCTCACGAAAGATTCGCCGATGCTCGCTCGCTTACGTTTTATATCCATAGATAAATAATAACTAAATACAGACGAACACACCAAATATACGGTGCCACACTAAGCAACGCCTGTATTATGGGTAATGGACTGGGGGCGAACCCAGTATATATTACTTATATAGATATTAAACGTCCAAGACTTGGGTACAAACAGTCGTGCTCATCACACAAGTTAGCTGTGTATTGTAGTGGTTCACAAAAACACAGATCGAGAGCTGATTTAAAAAAGAAACAGCACGAGCTGCTTCAAAAAACAGCTACAAGCAACAAATATGGGTACAATCGCGAACTATGTTCACTGCAGTGTGTCGGGCAGTGGCCTTAGAGAGGGCTTTTGCGTTCGCTTGTATTCGCTAGATTCGTTCTCGTGTGTTCGCTTGCGCTCGTTCCATTTTTTCGTTGATATAGTTTAGTTCCGAAATAATGCGCAATGTGGCTGTTCCTACTTGCGGTTTTTAGAGGGAAATTCACTTTTTTTTCCGATTGTTTTTTTTTTATTTTTTTTTAAATTGCTGACCTATCAGTAATTTAGTATAACTATAAATTTGTACGTAATAAAGTAATTATAGCAAAGAAAAATAATTGTACGTAAGTATCTAATCTCTGCTCAGACGATTATAGCGAATAGTAGTCATACGTGAGCGTGTCAGTAATTAAAAATAGATCTTCCTCGATTCATTAACGTTACAATCGATTAAAAAATATAAAAGTAAGTTTTGTATGCTCGCACCTTCGACCCAATCTGGTTTCCGCACTGTCCCGCCTGCAAATGCACTATTTCTCTCATTTTGAACTATTTCACTTGCAAAAACACCCAATTCGTACGACTTTGCGTCTGTAAGTACTATTTTAAGAACTGCCGTCTATATGCCGTGCATTACACACGTGGGATGATTTATAGAGTTAATGTTGTAATTATTCTATTTATAATTAACTAAGCATTGTTCTGCGAGCTTAGGTGGGACCGATTTCTTTTTGATTTGTGTGAAATCAGCGGAAAATCATAATACATTCGAAAGTGGTGAAAATTTATATTTAATTTAGTATAGCGACATCTATGAGCACGTTTTGAACTACCTAACACTTACGAAACTTATAAACAGTAGTCTTGTGTTTTTCTGTGAAATCAACGGCATTTAGATTATAGTTTATTATTGGTAATTTATAAAATTAAATGGTTAAATAATAAAAGTTCCAAGCATATTATTAAAGTATTGATTCGTAAAACGAAACGTTATTACTTACAATGGAGTTGTCTTGGCGTAATTTTGATTTTGCTGGTTACAGAAAAACTTCATAGATTGGTTAAAATTTTAAAATACTGTATCTTGATTGGTCAGAAATATCAGTGCTACCAGCTCCGTACAGATCAAGGTCCGACTCTGGTGTGTACTGTCCGAGGTACGTTTTTGACACAAAACAGCAATCAAGCAAATGTCAAATATGTGTCAAAAAATATTCATAATAAATTTGCATAAAGTCCTTAAAATTTATTGATATTAATAAATTTCACGATAATCTGCTTATAATTATCATTCTTAAACATCCAAGCTAAGCACTGTCGTGTATTTGTGTAGGAGACATGTTAATTTGCCATGTTGTTCGAAAAAGTTCTGTCTCGAGGGTAAAAGCCATTTTATAATAGTAAGCACAAAATTCTTTTGTGCGGCCGATAAAGTTATGACGTGTTAGTGCAAACTGCAAGGATTATATTATACGTGCCGTGTCCAATCGAGAGGTGAGCATGAAAAATATGTATAACATTTTTCAACATCTTCAGACTATATTGAAAATTATCACGAATTCAGACGCTCTGAACACGATAATTAATTTTTTACTCGGCTACCGGTATCGTTAACTAGGTATTGTATTATTTAATGCTATATGAGCATGAACTATATACTTGAAAAGATTGCCTCTGCCAACTCTGAAAGCTGTCTCATTTATTATAAAAATCTGAGACTCAAGGACATTGCTATAAGTTTAAAGTCATCAATAACATTAGTTTATAGTTTCTCTGCATCATGTTGTAATCTACATTCTAGAATAACCAGCAGTGTATAACAATGCCTTAAAAGTATTTTATCAGTGTTTGGCCTGAGCTGCACAGCAGTGCATACATCATTGGAAAAATATTCAATATATTAATGACGGCCTGATTAGCGCAGTTGGTAGCGTCCCTGCTTTCTGTGCCGAGGATCCTGGGTTCGAATCCTGGTAAGGACATACTTTGTGTGATGAGCATGAATGTTTGTACCAGAGTCATAGATGTTTAATATCTATACTGGGTTCACCCCAAGTCCATTGTATGGTACCCATAATACAAGCGATGCTTAGTGTGGGACCCTAAATTTGGTGTGTTCGTCTAGCTATATTTATTTATATTCTCATTCATAAAATTCTATTAAATACTTGACACTGGCGAAATACCCACTAATTTGTGGGTGAGGCCATATTTCATTGCATTTCATTTTGTTAAGAAAGAAAAAGAGTAGTTGACAAGTTACAAGACAGAATGAAAATAATATACCAAGTAGGTACTAAGTCAATGTTAAATAACATTAACAAATTGTATTTTTTTACATTATTTTTTACGTCGACAATCAGATAGGAATGGAACATCAACTGGGATAATTCTATTGTAGCATCTAGCTAGCCTACTTGTGAACTCTCAAAGTGGCTAACATAATGCTTGTCTTCTTGTCTTTTTACGAAAAGAAATGTGATAAAATAAAATGGATATGCAAATGGCCTCACCCGCAACTTAGCGGGTATTTTGCCAATGTCAAGTAATTAATAGCAATAACACATTCAATAATTACACATTATAAATAAAATAATGGATGTGACATGATGATAGGAAAATGGCGTGTCCAGTTAGCCTACTTGTCAACTCTCAAAGTGGCTAACATAACTAACGCTTGTCAATATGAAATGCTATTTTTCAACATAGAATTGTCATTTGCGAGAGAGATGTCAAATTACAGTAAGCAAATGTATATTTACCAATCATTGAGAAAAAAAATCTCTTCCAGACAAAAATGGAGGAAGTAAAACCGGAGGTATCGCCAACACAGCAACCAGTCATGAAATTCATCAGTGTGAACAGCGAGATACTGACCGAGGAGCAACGGGAGATGTACGAATCGGTGCTGTCCACGTGGAAACCAGTCATGTTCCCTAAACGTGAAAAACAGTACATCTGTCAGAAATGCAGCAAAGAATTTAAGAATTATCAGAATTTGTATCTTCACACCACAAGAGTACACTCGTCTGAAGATTCCGCTGTTATCTGCAACATATGCGACAAGACATTCAAAAATAAGCATTATTTGTATATGCATAGGATGAATAAACATTATTCAGAGCTGGAGAAGTGTTACTGTCAGTTCTGTCTACAGGAGTTTCGTACCAGACGTGCGTTACATATGCATATTAAACGTGTCCACCCAGACACGCTCCCAGAAATCAAATGTCACGAATGCGGTAAAGAATTTTCAGTACCATACAAGTTGAAATACCATATTGAAGCTTGCCACAAGAACGATAGAGAAAAGTACAAATGTCACATCTGTCAGAAACTATACAAGAACACATTGAATCTGAACAGGCACTTGCATTTCCAGCATACGCCAGTCGAAAGACACCCTTGTGTGTTCTGCAATATGACTTTCAAGTCGCGCCATCATATGAAACGGCACGTGTTAAACATCCACCCCCCGTTAGAGTCCAAAGTCCAATGCCCGGAGTGCCACAAGGAGTTCAAGAACGACCAGTATTTGAAAGAGCATATGCAGGTCCACTCATCGCTGGACTCCAAAGTGAAATGTGATTTATGCGACAAATACTTTCATTCCGCTGTACGTCTGAAGAAGCATAAGAAGATAGTGCATCCGGATAAACCGAAGCTGCGGTGTGAGAAGTGTGACAAAGAGTTTGCGCACGCACACTACCTGAGACGACATAACAACGCTGTACATTTAGAAATAGAGGAGACGAACTACCCTCATGCGTGCGACCAGTGCGGCAAGAAGTTTAAAATATTAAAGTATTTAAACAATCATATACAACGGCACGAGCAACAGCATCTGAAGAGGATCTCTCAGATGGTGAACACGGTGATGGACGATGAAAAGAAGAAAGGTCCGTTGAAGAAGAGAGGCAGACCGAAGAAGATTAAGCCAGAGATTGAGTTTATAAAATGCGAGCCCGTCTCTAGCTCGGAGTCTGAGACGGATACTGAGAGTGATTCGGAGTAAAGTGTTGTATGGAGGAATTTAACGTAAATTACGCGACTCTAGAGATGTGTTGGTGCCAAGCCACTCTTACGCGCAATATATAATATGCCTAATGAAACCCCAAAGGGGGCAATTTGTTTGTTGACTAATGTTGTATTAGGGAGCGTTCAAGTATTATGTAACGCAATTCTTGGAGATTTTTGCCCCCCCCCCCCCCCCCTAGTAAAACGTACAGTCTCTACGCGACCGTTCGCATAACGCGTAGTTCAAACCCCCCCCTCCCGCCCCTGTAACACGTGGTAACTTTTTTCAGAAGACTGTAGTTATAATGACCAGTTATACTGGACCGCACTAGTTATAATGGATTATAATGGCAATATAACAAACTTTTTAGAGGAACAGTGTGTTATAATAGCTTTATAAGACACTATAACTTTCTCTAAATTTGAGGAAAAGGAAAAGAAAGTATGGATGGTTATCAGTTCTTCACAATAGGGGACGGCTTTGAATGTTTTTTTTTATTGTTGGCACCAGCTAACATATTTCATGGTGATGGTTCTTTGATGTTCAATGCGTATCGGTTCAGCCGTTGCGTTTATGAGATGTGTCTGTTATTTTTTTTATCTTAATTTTTTGCTAATTTAATTATTGCTATAGATATTGTATGGGATATCTGTCAAAAGCGACAGTTACTATGCGGTTGCTGTTCGATTATGAATCGATTGTGTTAGCAGACTTTGGGCCCAGATGTTTCCGGCATTGGGACATCATGCTTGAGTCATCATGTTTGAGTCATCATGCTTGAGTCATCATGCTTGAGTCATCATGCTTGAGTTTGCATTATTTCTTTATATATACTTTTTTTTTCATGGTACCCATGTCCATAAACAAAGGATACATTCGATTTGGGCCCCTATTGTAAATAAAAATGATGTATTTACTCTATGATAGTAATAGTTTTTATTGTAAATATATTATAATGGGTGATGTCGAAGTTGTTATTTGAATTTGAATGTGGTAGAAATGAAAAAAAAAAAATTGTCGGCATTGTTTTTTTTGGTTGTGTACTTCAAAGCGATTCTCTGTACAAAGTAACTACATGTGCAATGGCTGCCCAATGTTTTTTAGATAGAAAATAAATGTTTGTTATTTTATTTTAAACTAGCAGTTACCCGCGACTTCGTCCGCGTGGTACTTAACAAAACAGTTTTTCTAAAATAAAGCCGTAGCCTAAGTTACTCCTTGTTTTATCAGCTATCTGCCAGTGAAAGTCCCTTCAAAATCGGCCCAGCCATTTCAGAGATCAGGTGCAACAGACAGTCAGACAGACAAAAATTATAAAAAAATGTTATGGTATATGTACCGTGTATATATCCAAATGCATTTAGTAAAACCTTTATCAACGCAAAAGAACCCAAAACAATGATTGTTAGATTTTTTGTCGTTGCGTTTGTGCGCGCTGATCTCAGATACGGCTTAACTGATTTGGGTGCGGTTTTCACTAATGCATTGTGGTGAGCTTAACATAAAATTGGTGTTTGTTTTATTTCAATCAGTTGATAAATCAAAGAGTTATATCAATTTAAAGACGCGAACGAAGTCGCGGGCAACAGCTGGTATAAAATAAACATCCACATTGTTTGGTACAACAACATCAGCTTGGTGCATATGAATTAATGATGGTGGATCTATACTGACTAATTGCATAGATGAATAAATAGATTAAAAAAGAATAGATATTTCACTATAAAACTCTAGTGTAAAAAGTAATTAGTAAAAACGTGCAAAGAATAAAAAGTTATTACTAAAATATTTAATCAGGATATCTCTACAGTAATAATAGACTTTTCTGACCGAGTTTCGGTCACGGCGGTCAATCTCAACGGAGACTAGCCAATTGCGCAAGAGATTTTATAGTCCACAATTGTGCGTCCAAGCGCATATGCACTCTCTCCCTCACTCTCATTGTCCGATGAGACGGCAATCCGAGACTACCGCAGAGTGATCAGGCGCAGGACCGACGGCTTTATACGCTCTCCGTGACACGAGCGAGTGATGAACATGGTTGACAATGAGATTCGCACATGAAATCCAGAAATCCCAGAGGTGCAAAGTCAAAGTCAAATCATTTATTTCGTACAGGCCTACGGGGGTAGGCACTTACAAATTGTCATTAAATTTTTTCCTGAACTCTACAACCGGATTGGAACGCGACCTCAACTGAGAAGATCCGGGAAGAAACTCAGCGCGCTTGTCTTTTTTTTTTATCCATTATTTTTACAAAAAAATAAATAAAAAAGTAAGCTACAGTCAAAGTCAAATCATTTATTTCGTATAGGCCTACGGGGGCACTTACAAATTGTCATTACATTTTTTTTTTCTTAAGTCTACAACCGGATCGGAACGCGACCTCAACTGAGAAGATCCGGGAAGAAACTCAGCGAGCTTGTCTTTTTTTTTATCCATTATTTTTACAAAAAAATAAATAAAAAAGTAAGCTCCAGTGTGTTGCCATGCGCACACGCTACACTTTAACATTATAAATATTAATATTTGAGCGATCAGTCCCAGGCTGCTTTATCATCCAAATAATCCAGCGAGCCGGGGTTTGACCCTGCGACTAACGAGACAAGAATTCAACCAACTTGGCTGTCACTGCTACAGTAGGGCGGACATGACTGTATAATTGTAGTAAATCTACAAAAAAATATACATTCAAATTTCTATATAATTATTAGTGAGTACCTATTAGAATAGTTCATTGTAAATATCTGTAAGTAATTTAATTCATGTTTTTCTTTGTAAAATTAAAACTCTGTTAATAAAATAAAATAATGTTATGCTTATAAATGTTAATGTTCATTAGATCTTTTAAAAAGTAGATATTCTCTTTAGTATTGCCTTTTTCCCTACGCTATTTCAGACAACATATTTTTTGGTCGCAAAATGACCTTACATTTACTATTCTTCGGGCGTAACTCCATTTCTCACAGGTGTTGTGACCTTAACCACAGGTTAACTAATAGTTTTAAGGAACAGATATTTCACCACGCATAGAAATTTAAATGAAATACGACACTTGTAACAAAGCAATAAAGTACACTTCAGCTCGCACCGCGCTGCATTTAAAAAATATCATTTTTTTATTACATTATAGGCAAGTATTTGATCTCGATCTCACCTGATGGTGTGACGATGAGATCTACGATGGAGCATACTTGCCTAGAAGGTACCTGTTCACTCTCGACTGAACGATGTAATTATGCACTTCTCTTTTTATCGCGTGACTCTATCTCTTTCAAGCGCGTTGCGCGGACTGCCGGGGTACAGCGCGCTGTAGGTCTTTATCGCGGTAGGATCGCACGGACGTGCGAATGACGAGCGCGCTCAAGCGTATCGAGTTTTGAATTTACATTGCAGTTTTAGATCTAAATTAGTGATAATGTTTTTTTTTTTATTTCTAATCTCGTTGAGATAGACTTCTTTATGATTTCATGCTGAAATCAATTTAAAAAGAACTGAAAAAATTAGTAGAATTCATAAAAAGATTGACGGAGATGTTAACTGTTGGGGGTTCAGAATCATGAGTCGGAACCATGGTATCAGTTTTCGTTACGAAGCCACTTACAACCTATATAAATGGTAGTACCTTCTTTTTTCTTGTAATTATACGGATTAATGCAGGAAAGCAGTTCCAAAAATCACCACAAGTTGATTTTAAGTAACTCGTTAAGAACAGATACTTGCCCTAATCTAATTTAATATATAAGCAAGTGATGTTACACTATTAATAACGTACAAACAAGCTGTTTATTTAATATATTTTTCAATTATTAAATCACGATATCTCTTGTAAATAAGTCTTCAGAATATGTTACTTGTGATCAATAAATATGGTTATATGGAATCAAAATATTGCATTTTATTTTAAAGCGATAATAAAACGTAGGGCAGCAAAATAAGAACTCTATCGTACAGTGGACTCACATGAGTTTTAAGAACACTACTCTTCAATTTGTTAAGTACAACTAGCGCCATCTATCTTGCAATGGCTGAACCAAATGATTTGTTCCAGCTGTTACCCGATAGATGTCGTTAATTGTAGTTTATAGTTGATAGAACTAGGCCAGTGATTCCCAATGTGGTCTATATCGACCCCTAGGGGTCTATGACAACCGGCAAGGGATCTACGTCAGCGAAAAAAAATTTGGGGGTCCATGAAATGAAAATGGGGGTCCACGATAGTGGATCTCAACACATACACTGATAGTACCTATTTACTTACATCATACTATCTTATAATATCAAAACATATACATTAGTTATAAAAGTACCTATGAAGTAAAAAAAATATTATATATGTTTATCAAGTGTAAGTTGTAGGTTGTTGGTATTCGCTTTGTGGTCGCAATACATTTTGATCTTGTAAAAACCTGAGAGTCGCAGTCTCAGAGCTTCGCTACCTTGCACTGACTTGTTCAATTCGTCACTTTATAAAGGACGGAAATCAATAGGAAATCAATATCAGGTAAGTAGGGGGTCTACCCAACACGGAAAAACATGGCAAGGGGTCTACGACACAAAAAAGTTTGGGGAACTCTGAACTAGGCGATACTTTGCGGAATACCATTGTTAAACAAATGGGGAAAGAGGACCCACCACTGACGCTCGGCTTGTCATCAAGTTGTCCGATAATTAAAGAAGCCAGCAACACTGAACTCTAAGATGTTAGTCGAGAAACTGTCTGTCACGAGTGACCCGACCCAAAATCAAAACTCAATTCTCCGCGAAACGAAGCGCATCTAAAAAAAGTATTCACATATAATAATGTTTTAGATTCGCTTCTGGTTCTGGTTTATGATTGCAAAAGTTGACAAGCCGAGCGTCCGTGGTAGGGTCCTCTTTCCCCATTTGTTTAATTGTAGCTTACACAAATAACTATTAATTACCCTCCAATTTCGAGATTATTTCTGTACTACGTATTGTTATACATTTTACAGTTACTGTACTGCACATATAGTACACTAGCTGCGCCCGGCGGTGTTACCCGCACTAAAAAGTATGAAAAATTAAAACATCTATCCCACGGAAACCATACATTTTACCGGGATAAAAAGTAGCCTATGTGCTATTCCAGACTATAATCTATATCTGTGCCAAATTTCATCCAGATCCGTTCAGCCGTTCTGGCGTGAAAGAGTAACAAACATCCATCCATCTATCCATCCATCCAAACTTTCACATTTATAATATTAGTATAGTATTAGTATTAGTATGGATACCTCTATTCTGCGGTGTGTAAGCGAGAATAGCTGGAAAAAACATGTCAATAAAAAAAATATTTTGTATTAAAAAAAATGTATTCAAGATTCACACGAATTATTTACAAATTCATAGCTAATAGTATATATATATATGTATGTATTAGCTATATATATATGTATATAGCTAATAATATATCAAAAAGATGCCTTTGACATTACTTAATTTTGTGATATAGCATAAAATTAAAGATTTCAACCAAGTTACAATGGCATTACAAAAACACTTTTTTTCTGAAATATTTGATTTAAAAAGTCACATCAACAATATCGTCATGATTGTTACATAAGCAACAAATTCACAGCTGCCAAGATTATCAACTTAAAACATAATTACAAAGCGATTTCTTTTTAATAAAATGATTTTGTACGATTATAAATTATTTAAATCTTGCACAAAATGTGGATATTGGTTTAGTAAACATTACTTTTAAGCAGAGCAGTTGTCATTGACAAAATCAATACGAATCGCTCTCTCTCTCTCTATCTCAATAATAAGGCATAGGAGAGAATGAGACAAAGTGAATGTTTGTCATATTCTATCTTACTACAACCATGCTCATCGGTGAAGAAAACATCGTGAGGAAACCTGCATATCTGAGAGAACCCGCCAACCCGCACTAGGCCAGCGTGGTGGACTATGTCCTGATCCCCCTCGAATTGAGGGGAGGCCGGCGCCCAGCAGTGGGATATTAAAAAGGGCTGGTATTATTATACAACCGTGCTAGGCTTGTTAGAGCGCAATAAAAACGGCACCCATCTACCTACCCCCCCGGAAAATGGAAGGACATAATTTTATTTATATATACAATACAAATAAATAAAATTGGAGTGTCCGTTTGTAATATAAAAATAACCGCTTTTTGCTAAATGCATTTAGATGTATACACGGTACCTATACCAAAACATTTTTTTTAAAATTTTTTGTCTGTCTGTCTGTTTGTTCCGGGTAATCTCTGAAATGGCTGGACCGATTTTGACGGGACTTCCACTGGCAGATAGGTGATGTAACAAGGAGTAACTTAGGCTACGTATATTTTAGAAAAAAATTAGGACCTCACGATAAAAAATTAAAACCAGTGTTGCAGCGCTGCGCCTGATTAAGTTTGATAGCAACAACCTGCAATGCGACCCGCGGGCTCAGAACGCGCGAGCAGGCTGTTGTCAACGGCTGTGTATTTGTTAAATACCATGCGGACGAAGTCGCGGGTAACAGCTAGTTTAAAAAATAAAATTAAAAATTTACTACAAAAACATCTATTTTAGTGGCCGAAGTTACACAATAATATGGACACCTAGCTCCATAATTTCACTATGAGATCAAACATAAAACTAGAGTGCGGTAGTACTATCAAAATCATCACACTTCACCTTGACCTCGATCGTTGAAGGTCAAGGTCAACACAAATAAAATAACTCCATATCAAATGCTATATAATCGACTATTCACTACTAATCATAAACTAACCTTGGAACTTTAGCGTATCTTCCAATTCAAGGTCCCATATTAAAATTCGCTGTAAATTCGCACGATAATATCACAATATACTTAAAACTTAATTATAACACGTGGATCTAAACGCAAACTCACTTCTAAGGTCATCTGAGAATGATAACTTATTTTTCTGCAAGTAATGAAAAGGAAATATGACTTTGACATTAAAATGTAACATTTATTATCACAGATGACCTTGGCATTTCACTTTAACACAAATGACCTGGGTTACAATTTGACCTTCAATACTCAAATTCCACGCGTCACTAATCGAATCAGTCCGTCATCAATCATTTGACTTCTCATATCATACGTGATGTTGACCCTCGGCTTCAAGGTCCCGTCGAGACCTGGAAGAACACCTCGCACGACGGCTGCCGCGGCCAGGGCTCCAACATTATGGTGGGTTCGCTTTTAGTGAACAAATCTACCTTTGGTTCAGGTGGGATTTCTGGTTTAATCTGAAAAAAAAAATACTAACGATTTGTGGCTATCACATTATGTATCCTCTTCAACGAAGATTCGTCTACATTCTTTATAAAATGCAATGCGATGAAATAAAATGGATATGAATATGGCCTCACCCACAATTTAGCGGGTATTTTGCCAATGTCAAGTAATCAATAGCAATAACACATTCAATGAATACACATTATAAAAGGCTAGAACACCATCTATTAATAGTCAGAAATTGATAACCATACGAACGGGTGGTAAAGTAGTAGCATACAATTTTTGTAACTTTTGACGATTCATAAGTACTGTACATAATGGTCTATGTCAGCCTTTCCCAAAGTGGGCGATAACGCCCCCTTGTGGGCGCTGCAAGCCTAAAGGGGGGCGTTAAGAGACCCAGAACAAAAATGGGGGCGTTGTGTAGAAGCTTACAATAATGAATTTAATCTGAAGTTATAGTGGTTTTATAGTTGGTCAAAAAATAGGGGGCGCTAAAAAATAATTCATTCTAAAAGTGGGCAGTAGACAAAATAAGTTTGGGAACCCCTGGTCTATGTGAATAAAAAATATTCTGATTCTGGGTGTGTTCGTCTCGCGATATTATAATTACTATCTCACCTTGGCCGTCCGCCGAATTTTAAGATGCACTAATTTCACGTGGGTTCTCATGGCGCTTCGCTGAGTGAACTTTCGTCCGCACTCAGTACATTCGAACGGTTTCTCGCCGGTGTGGGTTCGCACGTGGTTCACTAGGACGCTCTTACCCTGCAACCAAATGGAACGGCCATGTTTTATTTCATAGAATAACAGACGGACGGGAAAATAATGGGAAAGCTGAACAACAAGGTCACAAAAACACTATCACGGCCAACGGTTATAAAAGGAAAGAGAATCAAATACTCAGGGTAAGGTACTTGATTAGAGCAGTATAGTGACACTGCGTCATTGGGGTGGTTTTGCCATAGTCACCGCGCCTGGCAACGACGAATTGGTGACCGCAGTGTGTTGTTGATTATACACGGGGGGGGGGGGGGGGGGACGGACGCTGCTGCCCGTCGCCTGGTCTGTCCTTTAGTCGCCTCTTACGACATCCATGGGAATAGATGGAGTGGTGCTATTCTAAGCCGGCACCACACGGCATGTGCACCACACATTTGCAATTATAAAGGAATCAAATTATCTATCTATCTATCCACCGCTGGACATAGGCCTCCCCCAACGACTTCCACACATCCCGGTCCTCCGCCACTCGCATCCCCCGGCTTCCTGCGCCGCGTGTGATATCATCGCTCCACCTTGTGGGGGCCGTCCTACACTTTATAGTTGTAATTAATTTGCCAGTATTAAGTAGCATCCAAGGTAACGTCCCCCCTCGCATTGAGGGGAGGCCCGTGCCCAGCAGTGGGACATAAAAAAAAACAAGGGCTGGAATTATTAAGGTAACGTAAGACTCACCCGGAAGGCCTTCCCGCAGGTGTCGCACACGTGCTTGGGCGGCGGGCGGCGGCCGAGGTGCACGGCGCGCGCGTGCTTGGCGAGCGACGCGCGCGACGCGAGCGCGGCGCCGCACGCGCACACGTGCGCGCGCACGCCCTCGTGCTGCACCGCCGCGTGCTGCGCCAGCGTGCGCGCGGACGCGAAGCGCTTGTCGCAGCACGAGCACGCGAAGCTGACGGACCAGTGTCTATATACAACTCCTGTCCGCGACTCGTCTCGCGGTACTTCGATCAAACATACGCGAACCGCTTGTCGCAGCACGAGCACGCGAAGCTGACGGACCAGTGTCTATATACAACTCTTTTTTTTTTTTATTACATTATAGGCAAGTATTTGATCTCGATCTCACCTGATGGTAAGTGACAATGAGATCTACGATGGAGCATACTTGCCTAGGTATGAAGGCGGCAGTAGATCGAGACGCTACATTCACTAGGCACATGCAGCGCAGCTGATCTGACCCGCCATCCATGAATGGCAACACCGAACATCATGCCGGAACACGGCTAGGCCGCTTGGCGACATGGCTTTGTTCAGTGGGTGGTGACTAGCCACGGCCGAAGCCTACCACCAGTAGAACTCCTGTCCGCGACTCCTCTCGCGGTACTTCGATCGAACATACGCGAACCGCTTGTCGCAGCACGAGCACGCGAAACTGAACACCACTGACTCTATACAACTCCTGCTTGCGACTACTCTCGCGGTGCCTCCATCAAACATAGCTTATAGCACTCTGCGATAATGTGGCTTTCTAGTAGTGAAAGAGTTTTCAAAACGGATCGGTAGATCTGGACATTACTCCCTACATCCGAACTGACAAATTAACACGCTTTGACTAACAGAAAGATTCACTATTGCTACATGCTATAGGCTATGTCTCATTGGATGTACCGCTAATACAAATTGATCAACTGGGCCCTAAGTCTGCTAACACAATCGATTCATAATCGAACAGCAACCGCATAGTAACGATAGATAGTTTCTCGACTAACATCTGAGAGTTCGGTGTTGCTGGCTTCTTTAATTATCGATCAACTTGTTTGGTTTATAATTGGGAAAGTTGACAAGCCGAGGGTCGGTGGTGGGTTCCTCTTCCCCCATTTGTTTAACAATGGATTTACGCCAAGTATCGCCTGGTTCTATAAATTGGATCATAAAATACTTACTTCAAAGTCTGTCTGTCTTTATGTTTCATACTTTTTTGCAAGTGTTGTCGTAGACTCTGTGCCGATTTGAATCTGAGAAAAAAAAATGAGTGACTGTATTTAGGATTGACGATCTGATTAGTACAGTTAGTAGTGACCCTACTTTCTGTACTGATGGTTCCGGGTTCGAATCCTGATAGGGACAAAGTTTGTGTGATGATCACGAATGCTTGTGCCCGAGTCATGGATGTTTAATATCTATATACTAACCCCCGTATTTATAGACGTTTTATAGCGTTATTATAATACTGCGCGAGGTTAACTCTTGTGCGCAGTACTATATCCCGTTTTATAAAGTTATAAGCCGTCTATAAATTCGGGGGTACATCTATAATACAAGCGTTGCTTATTTTGTAGACCACACAGTTGGTGTTAATGTCTGGTGTTAAGATCAAAGTCAAGGTCAAGGTCAACTAGCATGTTCGTGATCGTACCTGACGTCGCACTCCACGCAATAATACTCCTTAACGTCACTGTGCTTCAGCTGGTGATGTTTTATTTGGGTGCGCGTGCGACACCGCTTGCCGCATATTGAACACTCGTAGTTCTTGATGCCCTGATGTATCCTGAAAGTGGTAAGGTCAAGGTCACACGTGATGACAATTATAGGATTGAAGGTCACGTGTGATGAAAATTATAAGGTTACTGTTGTAGTGAAGTTGCTCGAATCGTACCGACAGGTCAAGGTCAGTTGTGATATTGAAGGTCAATTAAAAGCGGTAAGTCACGTGGTCCCGTGTGCCACTAAGTTAGTGCGGCGATAGGTAACGATAATAAAAAAATGACGATTTCAAGTGTGGATTATGTACGGGTACCTAAGTGTCATTAGGGTGCTTAAGGCCGCGTACTCTCAAACAGTACTCAAGTTTACAGACATTACGAAGAACGCTTAGTAAAGTCACATATGTCACTATCAGAGCAAGGTTACGTGACACTAGAGGATTAAGGTAACATAATATGGCACTATCAGAGCAAGATCACGTGACACTAGGGAATCAGGGTACTCTAGGTCACATGTGTCACACGATGGTCAAGGTCACACATGTGTCATAATGATCAAGGACACACATGTCATAATATGGTCAAGGTAACACATGTCTCATGATGATCAAGGTCACATGCCATGGTGTACTCACTGCTGATGTTCGGCCAGCGAGTCCTTGTTCACGAAGGTCTTGCCGCACTGCTCGCACTTGGGCCGGTCGCCGCCATGATGGTTCCTCATGTGACCCCGATGGGTTTTGTTGTTGCTACGATCAAACACAGCCATGTATTATACTATTAAAGACGTCCACTGCTGGACACAGGCCTCCCCCAATGACTCCCACACATCCCGGTCCTCCGCCACTCTCGTCCCCCGGCTTCCTGCGCCGCGTGTGATATCATCGGCCACCTTGTGGGGGCCGTCCTACACTACGTCCTCCGGTTCGTGGTCGCCATTCTAGAACCTTTCTGTCCCAATGGCTATCGGTTCTGCGAGCTAGGTATGTGCTCTGCCCACTGCCACTTCAATTTTGAAATTCTTTGAGCTATGTCGGTTATTTTAGTTCGTGTACGGATCTCCTCATTTCTGATTCTATCGCGTAGCGAAACCTCGAGCATAGCTCTCTCCATTGCGCGTTGAGACCGTGATGCGTGCGAGTCATTGGGGGAGCCTATGTCCAGCAATGGACGTCTTTCGGCCGATTGATTGATTTTGATTGATACGCTGTCAAACAGTAAAAACTCTATTAAAATCGATCCAATAGTTTTTGCGTGCTGCCCGAAAGAACGGACACACAGTCGAGAATTCTGAAAACACGTACCATCATCACGCTTCGCTTATTGGAGGGGTAGGGATGTAGAATAAAAACCGGTAAATAGCGCCGGAAAAACCGGTAAATACCGGCGAAAAAAAAACGGTAAATGCAGGCAGAAAAACCGGTAAATACCGGCGGGCAAAAACCGGAAAGTAATTATGAGACTCACGTGGAAGTCTTCCCGCATATATTACATGTGTACATCGTTAATAAGCCTTCGTGCTGCGATCTGCGAAACAACATATCATTTATACAAGGTGTAACCAAAATAGTGTAAAATATTTTAACAGATCAGTGAATTATATGGATCATGTTGATGTATACAATAATTGTGTAAATAATACTATACATATAAATAAAATTGGAGTGTCTGTTTGTAATATTAAAATAACCGCTTTTCACTCAGTGCATTTGGATGTATACACGTTACCTATACCGAAACAACATTTTTTACACATTTTTGTCTGTCTGTCTGTTTGTTCCGGCTAATCTCTGAAATGGCTGGACCGATTTAGACAGGAATTTCACTGGCAGATAGCTGATGTAACAAGGATTAACTTAATATAATAAACGCGATAAAATCCTTAAAATTAGTTTTATTTCAATGTGTAGTCAAAGTCAAATCGTTTATTTCGTATAGCCTAAGGGGGCACTTACAAATTGTCATTAACATTTTTTTTTCTTAACTCTCCAACCGGATCGGAACGCGACCTCAACTGAGAAGATCCGGCGAGAAACTCAGCGGGCTTGTCTTTTTTTTTAAAGCCATTATTTTTACATAAAAAAAGTAAGCTCCAGTGTGTTGCCATGCGAGGCGCACACACGCTACACTTTCACATCATAATTCTTGATATTTGAGCGATCAGTCCCAGGGCCCCAAGTCTGCTAACACAATCGATTCATAATCGAACAGCAACGGCATAGTAACTGTCACTTTTGACAGTTACTATGCCTTCGCTGTTCGATTATGAATCGATTGTATTAGCAGACTTGGGGCCCAGGCTGTGTTCGTGTGAATATAAGAAATCAATATACTACCGCTCACCTGTAGTGATCCAAGATGGACGCCTTATCGATCATTCTTCTAGAACATTCCACGCATTCGTATCTTCTATTATGTATCAAGGAATGGACGCTGAAACTGTATGAAGTAGGCAGATGCATACGACACAGCTGACATTCGTACGGACCGCGAGACTGGAACAAAGGGTTAGTTATCGCCAGACGAACACACCAACTGTACGGTCCCACACTAAGCAACGCTATCAAACATCCATGACTTGGGTACAAACATTCGTGCTCATCACACAAAGTTGGTCCCTACCAGGATTCGAGCCCGCGTCCCTCAGTACAGAGAGCAGGGTCACTACCAACTGAGCAGGTCGTCAAATACTCACCGGGCTGTGTTTGTTCATATGATTTTTCAATTTGGATTCAAAATTGAATCCTTTAAAACACAGATGGCACTGGAAAGGATACCTTAAGCCTTCCTTACTCTCTTCCTGAAATAAAATTTAAAGTTAACTGAAATGTGATTTGCCCAGACTGGAATCGAATGCGCAACAGGCCAGGGCCCCAAGTCTGCTAACACAATCGATTCATACTATGCGGTTGCTGTTCGATTGTGTTAGCAGACTTGGGGCCCAGGGATTCCCAAACTATTTTGAGCAAGAGACCCCTTTTCCAAAATGCCGAATTACTTTAAAAATCCTATCTCTAGTTTTTTTCCTGTTGATACAAAATAATAATACGACATATTTTGCTTGTCAAAACGTGACCAATAAAAAAATAGTAGAAAGATAAAAAAAAATAGTAGAAAGAAAAAAAAATAGTAGAATGATAAAAAAAATAGTAGAATGATAAAAAAAATAGTAGAAAGATAAAAAAATTGTAGAATGATAAAAAAAATAGTAGAAAGATAAAAAAAAAATAGTTATAAAGGGCGGTGTGTACTATAGAATACTCACTTCTCTTTGTTTGATTTGCTCCTCAGGATTCAGGGTGACAATTCTTATTTTATTGGGATCCAATTCTATGGATTTACGTATAGATTTGGTTTTTTCTTTCTGTTCAATTAACTCATCTAAATCTTTACTGAAAATTAAAAATACATGTATGTAGTGGGGCTCGTCTAAAACTTATTTTCTTCTTGTTTTATTTATTACTAGCAGCGCCCGCGGTGTTACTCGCTGTTAAAAAGTATGTCCTTTTCCTCTATATCCTTTGGACAATGCACGGTTCCTATGGGATAGCATACTTCCCATAGGAACCGTGCATTTTCCGGGATAAAAATTAGCCTTTGTCATTTTCTGACCCCTAAACTACCACTACCTATGCAAAAAATCATGTCGATCCTTTGCTCTATGAAAAATTAAAACACATCTATCCCACGGGAACCATACATTTTACCGGGATAAAAAGTAGCCTATGTGCTATTCCAGGCTATAATCTATCTCTGTGGCAAATTTCATCTAGATCCGTTCATCCGTTCTGGCGTGATTGAGTAACAAACATCCATCCATCCAAACTTTCACATTTATAATATTAGTAAGTAAGTATAGTATAGATTTAGCATGTGATGATCGCGATGACACCGAGGATGATGAGTCAAAGAACACCGACCTTATTTTCTTTTTCTTCACCCTGACCTTGTCCTTTTTCTTCTTTTTCCTCTTGACCTCAACCTCTGGTTTCAACTCTATGGGTTGCGAGTCTTCTAGAAAGTTCGCGAGCACCTCGTCTGTCAGTTTAGTTGCATCAGATCTGAAAGAATACTCTTAAATGTGCATTTGTTCAAAAATCTGAAATAAAACTAATTTTTCGGATTTTATTGCAATTTTTGGTTAAAACCAAGCGCACCATGGCAAGACCTCAAGACACTGTAAGCACATTCTGCGTAGATCGGACCGCGAACAACAACTAAATATGAGGGTACCCCGGTTCAAACTATGACACTAGGGCGTCAGCCACCTCAGTCATCCCGCGACCATGGTTGCTGTAAAGCAGCCGAAACGTCGGGAACGTAAAAACATAAAATAAACGCGATAAAATCCGTAAGATTAGTTTTATTTCAATAGTGTAGTATTCGAGTAAATATAAGAAACAAACACTTGTGCTAATCACACAAAGTTGGCCCAACCATGATTCGAACCCGGGACTGCAGCACAGAAAGCAGGGTCACTACCCACTGAGCTAGTCAGGCTGACATGTGTATATAATTAACATATTTGAATATGTATAACGGTGAAGGAAAACATCGCGAGGAAACCTGCATGTCTGAGAGAACCCCTCGAGAGATGTGTGAAGTCCGCCAACCCGCACTGGACCAGCGTGGTGGACTATGGCCTAATCCTCCTCACATTGAGGGGAGGCCCGTGCCCAGCAGCAGTGGGACATTAGAAAGGACTGAAATTATAATATGTATGACTGGAGTACCTGATCTCCTCCAGGGTGATGTTGTCCTCGTAGTCCGAGAACCCAGCTTCCTCCTTCACCGACTCATCCTCAACTTTCTGAGCTAACTCTGTCTGCACCTCCACGCTGTCTAGTTCAGATTTCAGGAATTGTTTTTTATGCTGAAATTATACATTTTACAGAATTTCGACGATCGGACGGCTAATCCCACTAATATTATAAATGTGAAAGTTTGGATGAATGGATGGATGTTTGTTACCCAATCACGCCAGAACCGCTGGACAGATCTGGATGAAATTTGGCACAGAGATAGATTATAGTCTGGAATAGCACATAGGCTATGTATGGTTCCTATGGGATAGATTTGTTTTAATATTTCATAGAGCAAAGGATCAACATGATTTTTAGCATAGGTAGCGGTAGTCTAGAGGTCAGAAAATGACATAGACTAATTTTTATCCCGGAAAAATGCACGGTTTCTGTGGGATTGCATACAGGAACATACCTGAAATAACTGAAATCCTGCCTTTCCTTTGCCGAGTGTTTCAAAGTAGAGGGTCTCCGAGGCTATCAAGTATGGACTGGCATATCTGGAGAGCTCCGGATCCTGAGCATCTATGGGGAACTGTGAAGGCAATTAATGATAATAGTATTATATTAACATCGCCCGTTCCAACTGGGCCCCATGTTTGCTAACACAATAAATTCTTAATAGAACAGCAACAGCATAGTAACTGTCACTTTTGACAGATACCCCATACAATATCTGTCAAAAGTGACAGATACTTTGCGGTTGCTGTTCGATTATGAATCGATTGTGTTATCAGACTTGGGGCCCTGTGCGGTCCCAAACTAAACAACTCTTATATTATGTGTACCATACAATGGACCAGGAGCGACCCCAGTATATCATATATTTAAGACTTAGATACAAAATTTGTGGTCAACACACAAAGATTGTCCTCACCAGGACTCAAAGATGTCACCCTTGGTACGGAAAGCAGGGTCACAATCAACTGTACCATTCAAATCATTACGGTCAAAATATGTTAATCTCATTGAGAACATTTAAACCTGCATGTCTGAGAGTACTCCTCTGTGAAGACTGTGATGTCCTCCAACCAGCAATAGGGCCCAATCCCCCTCAGGTTGAGCGGAGGTCGGTGCCCAACAGTGGGACATTGGTCTGCCTTGTATTATTATTATACTTACTGGTGCACATCTGATCAAGTATTCGAACAGCATGGTGTGTGCTCTGAGCACTTTGTGTTTGAACTTCACCGCCTTTTGGAGAAGAGAGCTGCATTCCCAACAGAGCCACTGCGGCAGACCGTCGGATTCTGACACCTGAGATAAAGGAATAGGGTGTAATTTTGTATTAACAAATACTACTCTCAAATTTTGATCCTAGTTTTTAAACTTTTGGTATAATTTACTTAATATTTTTGTTTGTTATTGTAGCCTTAAGGTAGTCTCGGCGAAGCAGGTTGGTCGTAATTCTCATACAAATAAAAATATGCATGAAAAAAATACCATAATAAATCTACTGAATATTTAGGTTATGTAAATTCCGAAATCACTTTATCATCTCGTACGTAACGAGTAAAGATTTTCGCAGCTTATATTCATGAACTGTATAAATAATACTCACATTTATACCCGCTAAATCGCTTAAATACGTTTTGAATTTCGTTATGCTAAACATCCGACGGTCTGTGTTTAAACAACACCTACACATAGATTTAACAGGCTCCGAATCGGTCTCCATGGCGTCCTTAATGTCTTCAGTACTTGTTTTCATTTTAAACTGGATGTTTTAACGTTCAGAATAGAAATAAACTGCAAAATGTATGTTGAGACAATTTGTAAACAATAATTTACAACATGGCGGCCTGTCAGTCAGTAGTAGTAGTTTAATTCGTCCAGTAGGACAGGCGAAGGAATCAATCCATACTGCCAATTCTGATGTTGCGGCCTGTCAGTCATCTTCTTCTTCTGAAAATGTGCTTATTCGTTGTTCTTCTTATTTTAAATATTAAAATTCCTGATTGTAATCATGATGTTTATGACTATGATTATGGTGAATTGAATTCCTAACCCCTATCAGTTAATCTGTGGGGAGTTAATTGAAATTTACCTAGACACCTTAGGAAAACCCGAAAAGTCATGCTGTACTGTTTTTGATTTATTTCACTTGTGCACGTTTATGAATCTACAATGGTTAATTTCCACAATCCCACTAATATTACATATCATATAAAATAAAATATATAACTGTACTGTTGATCTTCCCGCCAAAAAGTATAAATTGTTTTATTTCTTTTTATAATTACTTTTATAGCCATGGGTATTAGTTTTATGGATCTATGAAGACGAGATCCCGAACAATGAAATTTTATATTCCCTTCAGAAAAGTGATGAATGATTTACTGATATAGTGCCGGACATCTGGGAGTACTAATTGGTATTACTATTTGTATTTTGTACTACTAATGTAGTCGTTTCACTAGTCTCTAACCAACCGTAGCACAAGAGCGGGAGTGAGTTACCATAATATTAATACAAAATCTGCCCATATTTTATCACAACCATGGAAAATATAGTAAAACAGCTCTTTCATATTTGTTATTTTATTAAAAATATTAAAAATTTAAGCAATATCCTTAGGAAATACTTTTATTATACCATTATTTCTTGTTATGATCACAGTTAACTACGTAGATCGGAGTGGCGGGAAGTAAAAATACTGTCGAATCTGAAAAGAAAAAGCCAAATATATAAACGAAATTTAAATTAACAAATAATAACAAGTTAAATTAAATAGAAGGTAATTACCACATATGGCACTGCAATGTTTTTTTTTAAGATCTTCTAATGAGCTGTGATGGCCATGATTGCTGGAACGAATAATAATATTAGTCTATATAACACGGCTGTATATTTATGATACGTTGTACCATACCTCACAAACAAACTTACCAATCTTTTAAATTATTTAACGATCCAGACGTAGGGCATTGTGCTGTAGAACTCTGCAAATCAGCTAGAGAGCACGCTTGCCTCAATCTTGCCACTAATTTGTGCTGTATCGAACTTTGACAACTAGACGAGCAGTCACTTGCGTTCCCACATTTACCGTCATCTATATTCTCAATATTTATTTTGGGAATCTTGGGTTCAATGTCATTACTGTGACAGCCGCAAGTTTTCCCGCCACTCCCAGAGTTGCCAGCTTGACATTTTTCATCCACATTAGTAGTTTTTGAAATATTCTTGTGTTTTATATCATTGCTATGTGCAGATCGATGTATATTCGGATCTGAGGCATACGTTTGACCAAATCGTTCAGTGAAATGTACTGATTTTTTGCTTTTGCTCATCATAGATAATTGGTATTGTCCGCGACGGTTCGGTGTGGGCGATAAGTTGGGCGATCTGTTGGGCGATGTGTAGGCTGACACAGATTGAGAGATGTGTTTAGGTTTAGAAGTGTTAAGTTCGTACTCTGCTGCGATTGCTTCGAATACCTAAAGAACAAATATATTATTAATAACTTATTTAAATTCATTTATTCTAAGGACGGCTGCTCCATTTCAGTCCCCTTCTGGTTATGTTATTGGAAAATGCTATAAATCTATTACTTTACCTGTTCAGCGACTAAATTCTTGGCGTAAGGTGAATTCTTTGCAGGAAGCGGTTCTCTGCATAGCGCACATTTATCCAGTCTAGCCCAACATGCTGCAATAGATACAATAATAGTTGAAAATAGAATTTAATTTATATTTAATTATTTACAAACAAAGTTAAAGTAAATAGGAACATTAAAAGAATAGTATAAAAACAAACTATGTATCAAAAAGACCTTGTCCACATGGAATGGTGGCAAAATTAGATTAGAAAAACATTAATAGGAACTTCATGTTTGGTGTAATGGGCGCCTCTATGGCCACCGTTTTGGTGATGACTTTGGTGCTTTTATGTAAAAAAGCAATGAAAACAAGTATAGTGCAGGGAAGCTAGAATTTTAAAGTCAGTCAAAACCATTGAAATAAAACTATATTTCAGATTTTATCGCGTTTATTTAATGTTTTTACGTTCCCGAAGATTCGGCTGCTACAAACATAAAATAAACGCGATAAAATACGAAAAAATAATTTTGTTTTCAATGTGTAGTATTCGCGTATATGTGAGAAATCAATATCATTAGAACCATATACTTACATTCACAATAAATATGTGATCTTGCGCAATTCAGCGCTTTTATAGCTGTCGACGCGCACACAGAGCACGCGAGCGCTTTGACAACACCAGCTAAAGCTCGTCTCGACTTCTCACCCCGAGAACCACCCCCACAACTCCAAAGTAACTGCAATACGAATTTAATAGATACATAATTAAAATTCAAAATGGCGCAATCACACAACAAATACAACCCATACATTTTCCATGTTTTACATTAAACATATTACCTACGTTAGTTGAATATAGCCTACTGTAAACGGTGAAGGAAAATATCGCGAGGAAACCTGCATATCTGAGAGAGCTCCTCGAAAGATGTGTGAAGTCCGCCAACCCGCACTGGGCCAGCGTGGTGGACTGTGGCCACATGCCCCTCGCATTGAGGGCAGGCCCGTGCCCAGCAGTGGGACATTAAAAAAGGCTGGTATTATTACAACCGAGCCGAAACCGAATCAACTTGTATAAATGAACTTTGTGAACAGTTTTAAAAAGATTACAGATTGAGATCACTTTTTAAAAAACAAAATACATCTATACATATAAATAAAATTGGAGTGTCTGTTTGTAATATTAAAATAACCGCTTTTCACTAAGTGCATTTGGATGTATACACGTTACCTATACCGAAACAACATTTTTTACATTTTTTGTCTGTCTGTCTGTCCGTCTGTCTGTCTGTCTGTCTGTCTGTCTGTCTGTCTGTCTGTCTGTTTGTTCCGGGTAATCTCTGAAATGGCTGGACCGATTTTGACGGGACTTTCACTGGCAGATAGCTGATATAACAAGGAGTAACTTAGGCTACTTTTATTTTAGAAAAAAAAAAATAGTATCTCTCAAAAAACAATATTAAAACCAATGTTGCAGCGCAGCGCCTGATTAAATTTGATAGCAACAACCTGCAATGCGTCCCGGGGGCTCAGAATGGGCGAGCAGGCTGTTGTCAACGGTTGTCTTTGTTAAATACCACGCGGACGAAGTCGCGGGCAACAGCTAGTCTCTAATAAATAAATATCGCCAGACGAACACACCGACTATACGGTCCCACACTAAGCAACGCTTTTATTATGGGTACCGTACAATGGACTGAGGGCGAACTCAGTATATAATACTTATATAGATAATAAACATCCATGACTCGGGTACAAACATTCATGTTAATCACAATAAAGTTTGGACTCGCAGCGTAGAAAGCAGGGTCACTATCCACTAAGTTAATCAGGTCGTCAATCTGTCAGAGTTACCTCAGGATCATCTTTAGGGTCGACACCACAGTTCCAAACGTCGAGTGTGACGCTGCGTCCAGAGCCATCACCTCTTATCAAACCAGCTACTTGTCCTATCTGTAATATGATAAACAAATTACTAGAATTACTAAAATATATATTTCGTTAGCTAACCGTATACTCAATAGTCTACATAGTTACACATTCTATGGCAAATTGAAAGATTTTAATACTGTCCGCTAGAGGCGCTTGTCAATTTGCCATACAACTGTCTCTAAATACGTGAACTATACAGTGAGCTTACGAATAATCTCGCACTTGACGTTGTAATTATACTTGATTCCAATAAAAGGTATGGCAAAAACGCATGGGCGTACATAAATGTACCTTGGTTTAAAAAAGTTCTGTGCTTATGTACGCACTACAAGAGCCTCAACGTTTACTCTCATTTTAAATACTTACCGGTAAACCAAGCAAGTCTGTCCCATCAGCTTGCAATATACAATCTCCCATCTTCAGTCCCGCCCTGTCAGCCAGACCTCCCGACGTTATTTCACGAACCTATGGTAAGAATTAAAAAAATATTAGGGCTCAATATTAATATTCATCAAGAATATATTCTAAAAAAGGTTTTAAAAGTAAATATGCAAATAAAGTATTCTTTATGAACATATTTGCTCAAAAATGTAAAAGATCTTTTTAAAAGAAGAGCAACCATGGAGTTTCTTGCCTGTTCATCTCCATAGGAACGGCATTCCGAACGGGCGGTAAAGTAGTAGCTTAGTATTTTGTAACTTTTGATGATTCATAAGTACTGTACTTAATGGTCTACCATTAATTAAAATTAAAAAATAAGGTAATTTATACATTTTGTAAGTGTAAAAAGGAAAAAAACTAGCATTTTAAAATTGGATTTAAATAAATGATGTATGTATTTGAAGGATAACATCCAAAGGGAACCAAAATATTTGGGTTTTTTTATAAAGAGTTATAATTCTGTTCTGTACGTCAAGTACGAGATTATTCGTAAACTAACTGTATTGTTTATGTATTTAAACACATTGTATGACAAATCGAACAGCGCCTCTACCGGTCTATAATTAAATCATTCAATTCTCCATACAATGTGTCTAAATACGTAGACTATTTAGTAAACGGATAGCTTACGACTAATATCGCAATTGACGTGCTGCAAGCGTTGTGTTGTGAATGCTAAATACCACATTATTATCGGTAATTGAAGGCGTGGGATTAGCTACATATCTGAACATAAAATTAATATGAGTCTGTATATCGACATTGTATTCGGAAAGAAACTTGGGGAGTGACAGATAAGACAAATATAATCAGGTGACAGAAATACATTAAAAAAAACATTCAAATAAGGTTGCGTTCTATTCCATCAATAATAAATTGAGGTTATAACAAAGTAATGATTAAAGATTGTTGAGAGAGATAATCTCGTTCTATTTCCACAACTTACCCATGGATACGGGTCCCACAACGTTCGTGTCAAACGGAACCCGAGTCCTTCACCTTCGTCTTCTGGGAGATTCAACTGAAATTTAAAATCCAAGGTAACCATAAAATTAATCAATCAATCAATCAATCAATATTTATTTGCATTGAATATAGGTACAAATGTTCTTACAGTTAATTTACAATGGGTCCTTATCTATATTCTACCATTGAAGGTGTACAAATGTTTAAAATTCTAATAATTATATTTACCTACTTTACCTTATTAATTGAAAGCGAAAGAAAATTGTGTAAGAAAATCAGCGCGGTAACAATTTTTTTTAAATGTGTTATTGTAGGATTGTTATTATACTGTCAATAAACATACCAACATAACTCGAACACCGGCTGAGTAAGGTTTATTTCCGCTTCCGCTAGACGTGTCTGGCATTGGCGATTCCATCTACAAAATAATTTATATTGAATTTTAGTAGTTTTTTTTAATTATAAAATGGTAACATAATTTTGTCTATGACAAGGTCAAGGATTTCGTGTTTTTGCAAATTTGGAGGGAACATTGGCAAAAATATTACGAGTAGTTGGGACACGCCATTTTCATATCATCATGTCACATCCATTATTTCATTTATAATGTGTATTTATTGAATGTGTTATTGCTATTAATGACTTGACATTGGCAAAATACCCGCTAAGTTGTGGGTGAGGCCATATTCATATCCATTTTATTTCATCACATTCCATTTAGGTATTTACGTCTGTGGTGTTTTAGCTATAAAAAGACATGACTAAAAGAAAATAAAAGGTGGGCAAAACATACAAAACTTGTTTTAATAAAGCTTGCCGATTTAATATTGCAATATTGTCCTTTTTATGTCACCTTACTCAGATACCTACATATTTTGTTAGATTAAAAGCTAGGACTACATTTATTATAACTGGAAGCTCAGGGTCAGGGCGCGAAATTCAAAATTTCAATGGATTTTTTTTTTAACAAACTTAATACATCTAAACATCCAAGGCAGAATGCTAACATCACAAAACACTAAATTACATCGTAAAGATGTCCAAATAAATAAAAACCATTGACATTTTGAATTTCGCGCCCTGACCCTGAGCTTCCACCTTAACTTCAAGTATTGATTTCTTATATAAATATATAATATCGCCAGACGAACACACCAATACGGTCCGACACCAAGCAACGCTTGTATTATGGGTACCGTACAATGGACTGAGGGCGAACTCAGTATATAATACTTATATAGATATTAAACATCCACGACTCGGGTACAAACATTCGTGCTCGTCACACAAACTTTGTCTCTACCAGGAATCGAACCCGGGAACCTTGGCACAGAAAGCGGAGTCACTACCAACTGCGCTAATCAGGCCGCAATTATATTTACGCAAATACTGCACATTGAAATAAAAACAAATTTTACGTAACGTCGGTAACGTAAAAACATAATATAAACGCGATGAAAATCCGTAAAATTAGTTTTATTTCAATACATACTTAAGTACTTATAATGATGTAATGGGGGTTCTAGTAAGTAAAAACCTAAAACCCAGGTGAAAGTAGGGAATCGAAGCCGCTACCACCGGGTCCAGAGAGTGAACCTATCGCCTAATAGACCACGAGGTCAGTAAATTTTTACTTACGTTTTGCTTATCCCAAATGTATGAAACACAACAAATTGTATAGATAACTCGCGAGCACTAAGCACAGCTGATCATATTTGACTGTGTCGATGATCGCGACATCTTAATGCCATAGTGATGTAACTGTTACGTGAAAGTCATGTATCGATAAATGTTATCGACAGGCGAATATACTTCATAATATAATAATATCGGCAGACGAACACACTAACTATACGGTCCCACACGACGCAACGTGTATTGTGGGCACCGTACAATGGACTGAGGGTTAAATTAATTCAAATAACATTGTTTATTTATTTTGTTGATTTTACCCAATATTTTAAACTAAATAGAATTTGACACCAAATTTTACTGGCCGCTAGTATTTGTATACGCAACATTTTATCTTTAAACTGCCGTTTCTATTAAAAACAAAATATTATTTTTTAACCAATAGAATCACAAAAAAACTATACGATATGATTTACAATTATCGATATCGATGATACAACTCGCGCATCACTATTGAAACCAGTTCGCCTCCCCTCACGGCCGCGACCGAGGTCTTTAGCAATTAGGTTACTACATGTTACACAATCGTTGATCGAGAGTATGAGGGTCTGACACACCTTACTTAAGTAGGTACTCACTAGTGAGTAAGTACTACTTAATAATAATTCCAGCCCTTTTTTTAATGTCCCACTGCTGGGCACGGGCCTCCCCTCAATGCGAGGGGGATTAGGCCATAGTCCACCGCGCTGGCGGACTTCACACATCTTTCGAGGGGTTCTCTCAGACATGCAGGTTTCCTCGCGATGTTTTCCTTCAACGTTTAGCAAGTGATAGTGATAAGTGAGTACTACTTACTTAAGTACTTAATCACTAGTGAGTACCTCAAGTGCGAGATTATTCGTAAGCTAACTGTATAGTTTATGTATTTAGACACATTGTATGGAGTGTGGGAGGCTGTGGCTCCCAAGTCTTGAAGGTGCGTCGTAAGTGAAACGAGTTCAGAGAGAAATACCAATAATTTAATAAACTAAAAAACATATATACATTTAAAACTTATGGGTCACAACTAGTAGTGGAGTAACGCAGTGATAATAATGGCAAGTACGAATCAAAATAAATAATATGAATAATTAAAACTAAAGGGTTACAACTAGTGCCGTATAAACGGAGTGATAAAAAATAGTGTAGCGAGGTAGGTACGCTACAGTACTCCCCCTCTAGCGAAGCGTACATTCGGTTTCACTGCACGGCCGGACCGTGTGACGTATTGTTCACTCGGCGCCGGCGTCGACTGCGTTGGTCCAGTAGCTCTCAGCTGGATAGTTGAACTCGTAGTTGAAGCGTGCGGCGTAGATGCAGTGGTTCCTGGTGTCACTTCGTTATCTTCACTGAACAGATGTGCGGGTTTGATTCTGTCTATTGATACCACTGTTGTGCGCAGTGGTAGCTGGATTTTGAAGGTCTTGCTGTCACGATCCAGGACTTGGTATGGCCCGTCATACGGTGGGGTCAGTGGGCTCCGAACGGTATCGTTGCGAAGAAACACATGACTGCACGTTGCTAAGTCCTTGTAGACGAATGTGTCCTTGTTATACACGCGTGTCTTCTGGACCGGGGAGTAAGCTGCCATTGTTTCGGTCAGCTGACGGACGAACTCGCTATCTTCGATTTTTGGCTTTGTAGGCACGAAAAAATCGGAAGGCAGTCGCAAGGTAGATCCGTAAGTCATGAGGGCCGGGCTGACGTTAGTATCTTCACGTAGAGCGGTGCGCAGGCCCAGGAGAACGGTGGGTAGTTCTTGACTCCAGCTGGCGCCAGCGCCCTTGGCCATAAGTGCTGCTTTTAGTGAGCGATGCCATCTTTCAACTTGGCCGTTGGCTTGAGGATGGAAGGCGGTGGTACGTATTCTTGTGATGCCGAACCTCTTCATCAGTGCGTTAAAAAGTGCTGACTCGAACTGACGGCCTTGGTCTGACGTGATGCGTAATGGACATCCAAATCGTGCGATCCATCCTTCGTACAGAGCTTGTGCGACAGTCTCGGCAGTTATATCGCGTGTAGGTATTGCTTCGGGCCACTTGGTTCTGCGGTCGATCATCGTCACGCAGTATCTGTAGTCGTTTGATGGCGGCAACGGTCCGACTATATCTATGTGGATGTGTTCGAAACGTTCAGATGCGGGAAACTCGCCGAGAGGACTGACGACGTGACGATGGATTTTAGCACGTTGGCATCCGATGCATGATTTTGTCCAAGTGCCGACGTCTTTGTTCATCGAAGGCCAGAAAAACTTGGTTCGCATGATCTTCCTCGTTGTTCTCACCCCGGGATGACTAAGTTCGTGTTGCGCTTTGAATGCTGCAACACGATAAGTCACGGGTAGATACGGCCGAACGTTGTTTGTAGATACCTCGCACGTGATTGGTCGCCGACAGCCGGGTAGGGTAATTGACGTGAACTTTAAATTTGTTTTTGTTCGCAGCTGTGTTAGTTCATCGTCGCTCTCTTGATCTTCCGCCAACTTTTCGTAGTCGATGTTTGCCGGACATTGAATTTCGTTAATTCGTGATAACGCGTCGGCAACTTGGTTTTGTTGGCCGAGGAGGTGCTTGATGCTAGTGCAGAACTGGCTGATGAAATGAAGTTGACGTTCTCGTCGCGGCGTATCGGTACTGTTTGGGCCTCTTGTAAGCGCGTATGTAAGCGGCTTGTGGTCAGTGCATATGGTGAGGTCATTGCCCTCTATCAGTCGACGAAGATGTTTTACAGCTGTGTACATTGCAAGTAATTCGCGATCGTACACGCTGTAGCGGCGTTGCGTCTCACTCATGGACTTGGAGAAGAAAGCCAGTGGTTTCCAAACATTTTTGATCTTCTGTTGGAGTACGGCGCCCAAACTTGTATCCGATGCGTCGGTGAGTAGACACAACGGGGCGTTGTGTACCGGATGCGTGAGTAGAGTCGCCCCGAGTATGCTTTGTCGGCATGTCTCAAAGGCCATTTCAGCTTGCGGCGTCCACGTTATAGGAGTTTTATCATTCTTCTTAGTATTGTGTAAATACTTGTTCAGTTCGTGTTGATGTTCTGCGTGGTGAGGAAGGCAGCTGCGGTAAAAATTTAGCATGCCGAGGAATCTTCTTAATTCTTGTATGTTCTGTGGTTTAGGATAATTACATATTGCTTGAATTCTTTCTTCTGTGGGTTTGATGCCTTCGCTTGAAACTTCATATCCTAGGAAAGTGATCTTTTCTCTTCCGAACTCGCATTTATCGATGTTAAGAGTAACGCCGTAGGAGTTTAGACGTTGTAGAACTTGGTCGAGGTGGTGCTGATGATCTTCGGGGTTGGAAGAGTAGACCAGGAGATCGTCCACAAAACAGAAAACGAAGTCGTCTAGGCCCCTGAGTACCTCGTGCATGAAGCGTTGGAACGTTTGGCCCGAGTTTCGTAAACCAAACGTCATGCAATTAAATTCGAAGAGGCCAAAAGGTGTTATAATGGCAGTCTTCGGTGCATCTTCTTTTTCGATTGGTATCCAAAAGTAGGCCATCTTCATATCGAGCTTCGAAAATACTGTTTTCCCGTGTAGTTAGTACGTAAAATCTTGAATTCGTGGAATAGGATAGCGATCGGGTACAGACGCGGCGTTAAGTCGGCGGTAGTCGCCGCAAACACGTAGTGACCCATCCTTCTTCTTGACTACGTGCAGCGGGCTGGCCCATGGGCTGTTTGATGGTTTGCATATTCCCATCTCCATCATTCGTTCGAATTCGAGTTTAGCCGCTTTGTGTTTATCGGGCGGAAGTGGGCGTGGCCGCGAGTATATGGGCGGGCCGGTTGTTTCAATGTGGTGAGTTACATTGTGCTTCGCCGGAGTCTTCAGTGACATGGGCCGGAGTACATCTGGATACCGCATGAGGATGTCGTGGTATTCGTGGTTGCGGCTTAGCAGGAACACAGCTGGTTCGTCGTTGTGGATTTTTATGGCGTTAACGGTGATGTCTGTCGTGCTATCCGATAGCTTACGGCGATGAAGGTCGACAAGTAGCTTGAAATGACGTAGAAAATCTGCACCCAGTATTGATGTTTTGACATCGGCGATGATGAATGTCCATTTGAATTTTCTACGTAAACCTAGGTCGAGCTCGAGTGTACGCTCTCCGTAGGTACGTATCGGTGTGTTGTTTGCGGCAAACAGATTGTACGTTGTGTTGTCAATGTTGCGAGGATTTTTTCTTTTTGCCGCCAACACTGATATGTCGGCTCCGGTATCGACGAGGAATCTCTCTCTGGTTGCTATGTCGACGACGCATAGGCGGTGGCTGGTATTAAAAACATCGATGCCCGCCAATGTCGATGTTCGGTTTAGTTTTCCTGCTTCTTTAAACACGGAGACTCGCAGCGACGCGCAGAATCACCAAACTTGTAGTGGTACCAACACAATCGGTCGTCGTCGAGCCTGCGGTGGCCACGGGTGGGGGCCGGCGTCGGTGTTCTTGAACGCACGCGGGAGTGGTGTGCGAATGGAGATTGTCCACGGTTGGTACCTCGACGAGACCGTTGGTGATGGCTGCGTAGCTCGGCGATTTCCAATGACATCTTTTCGAGTTGCTTGGATAGCAACCCGAATTCTGTACTGGTCGAGGTGTTGGTGTTTGTGGTGCTCGTGTGTTCTTTTTTTGCTGTGACTGCGGCGATGCTCGGACTGAACAGGTGCTCTATCATTTTGTCGGCCATGGCAGCGAGCTCGTCATTGGTCGACGTTGAGTTGATGGAGAGCACGGCGCGGACTTGTGCGGGCATTTGATTAAGCCACATAACTCCTAATGCTTCCTCGGTGACGAGGTTGTTGCCCAGCTCGCGCATTCTTCTGAGCAGTTGAGTGGGCTTCTGGTCGCCGAGTTCGATGCCGTTGAGGAGTTTTTGGAGCTGCTGGTGTTTTGACTCTGCGTATACCGAGATGAGTCGATCCTTCAGAGCAGCGTAACTTCCCGTAGCTGGTGGGTTGGCGATGAGGTCGCTGACTTTATCCACGTCGCATTTCTGCAGTTTAGTGACAGCTATGTTGAATTTTTGCTTGTCAGCGATCTTCTGAGCGGCGATGGCAGCTTCGTATTGTAGAAACCAGTGCCTGGGTCTGTCACGCCAGAATAGCGGAATGGTGCCTTGGAGTGACACGGTGAAGACATCGCTGGTATTGGTTTCTTCATGAGCGGGCGCTGGTTTGTCTTCCATAGTGATGATTGATAGTGTTCTTTCTTCGGGGTCACCAATGTGGGAGGCTGTGGCTCCCAAGTCTTGAAGGTGCGTCGTAAGTGAAACGAGTTCAGAGAGAAATACCAATAATTTAATAAACTAAAAAACATATATACATTTAAAACTTATGGGTCACAACTAGTAGTGGAGTAACGCAGTGATAATAATGGCAAGTACGAATCAAAATAAATAATATGAATAATTAAAACTAAAGGGTTACAACTAGTGCCGTATAAACGGAGTGATAAAAAATAGTGTAGCGAGGTAGGTACGCTACAGGAGAATTAAACAGCGCCTCTATCGGACGGTATTTAAAACATTCAATTGTCATTTTATTTTGTATATTTATTTAATTACGCTCTGCTACGATGTTAAGTTAAGTTGAAGAGTCAGTATGTATGACAAAGAATACGAAACAGTTATGACGTAAACATCTTCTTTCTTTACGAAATGAAATGTGATGAAATATGGCCTGGATGGATGGATGAAATTTTGATGTCAAATTCAATAAATACACAACAGAAATATAGGATATCAGGATGTTTATATAAATTAAACTCGGTTTATCGAAATATATCTTGTATTAATACAAATATTTTCTTAAAACCCAAACCAACACTATATATATTTTTCCCTCCTTGCCGGTCCGCAATAAAAATACCTAGTAAGTTGTGGGCGAGGCGATATTCATATTAATTTTATTTCATCTTATTTCGTAAAGAAATAAAAAGAGAATTATTGGCGTATTTTTCTGAACTTTTTGGCGGGAACTTGAACCGTGAAGTTTTTTTTTTTCAATTTGGCATCACCATAGGTATTTTGCCAGGGTCAAGTAATATAAATTGCTTCAGCTTTCGAGGATATGCACAGGCCCAAAGGCTAGGCCCAAGTAAAATACCCCCCCATCCCTCAATCAGTAATGTGATGGATACTTTACTAAAATATGTTTTATGGATTTTTTGTGAAAAACTGAAAAGCCAAGTTTCGTCACTCTGTTTCAATTACCTACACTCGTGCACTTCACCGAACCCATAATGGTTAATAATCCACTTATATCACTCACTTATAACTCGCAGGAACACTAGTTTTAGAAATTAAATCATAACTGACGCCATGACTTTTCAGTTTCCCGCCAAAAAGTTTATTGGGTACTAATGTGTGTTGGTGTTTGATTATTAATAAAACGCTAATTAATATAATATATTGGTATTCTTATGATACCATAATCTTATTCATTCTTAAAAATAAAATCAAGAAACGTTCATTCGTTGGGTTTATTACGTCGGCTTTTATAGGGCGCCGGTATTTTTAAATGCACCGTTCTGACGTGCAACTTCATGGAGTTGGACTGTGAGAATGCCTTGCCGCAGTGGGTGCAAGCGTAGGGCTTCGCCCCCGTGTGTACCTGGAAATAATATTGTAATAAAAAAAAAATATTTTTAAGGATTTTATTAAGTTTATTTTTACGTTCCCAACAAGTGACGCAACGCAAGTAACAACTAAATATGAGGGTACCCCAGTTCAAACTATGACACTAGGACGGCAACCACCTCAGTCGTCTCGTGACCATGGTCGCTGTAAAGCAGCCGAAACGTGGGGAACGTAAAATATATACATAATATAAACGCGTTAAAATCCTTAAAAACAGTTTTATTTCAATGTGTAGTAGTCGCGTAAATATAAGAAATCAATACTCTCGTTATCATTTCTTATATTGCAAAGAATTAATACTCAAGAATATGTTAATTTTACGTATAATGAAACGACCAATCGAACTGTTACAAACGGGTGCGTTCGTTAAATGCACACAAATACATAAATTTAAATGTGTTCAGTTACAGCTTACGGTTAGATTCTGAATCTAAATAACATCCCAAATTCTACAGGATTATTTTGCACCAAAATTTCTCCAAGACCCATATTTTTACCCAAAATTGCGAAAAAAATACCCAATCTGGTAACCCTGGTTCGTATAGTTTGACCACTACCGCCGTGCCGCGCCCTAGAAATGCGGGGCGTGGTGGGGGGCGCACTGCCGGCCGACACTCCCCCCGCCCCGCCGCGCACATACCCAGGGCGCGCTACATCGGTAGTGGTCACACTATAGTACACCCCCGGTTATACCCCCTGCACTTAGTCCAGCTGTAAGAGTCTTGCTTCTGTGGAAATTTGTCTACCAGATCTTTCTTTTGTCTCTCGCTTTGCAATGGAGGGAAGTGGATAATTTTCTTCCAACTCCTCCTATTTTTATCTTTCGATTAAACTCGTGCGGGCTCCAAGACAATTAACTGTATCCCGGGACTCGGCGAGGGTCACACCTCGGTGTCATCATGGGACACCACTGTAGATCCTGGCTTACCGGAGTAGCAGTGGTGGGAGTGTGAAAAAAACCCCGGTTATAGTAGAATGGAAAATAAAGATGTTCTTACGCGATCGTGTCTGTTCAGAGCCGCCTTGTGTTTAAACGCTTTTGGGCAACGGATGCATTTGAACGGTCTCTCTCCGGTGTGTGTGCGAGTGTGAATCTGTAAATAAATATATTGTCACACTAGCTGTTACCCGCGACTTCGTCCGCGTTATTTAATTTTTATAAATTTTTTATTAATATTTTTTTAAATTAATTAGCCTTTTTAAATTAATTAATTAGCCTCAGTTACTCCTTGTTACATCGGCTATCTGCCAGTGAAAGTCCCGTCAAAATCGGTCCAGAAATTTCAGAGATCAGCCGTAACACACAGACAGACAAAAATTGTAAAAAATGTTGTTTTGGTAAATGTACCGCGTATACATCCAAATGCACTTAGTAAAAAGCGGTTATTTTAATATTACAAACAGACACTCCAATTTTATTTATTTGTAGTACAGTATTCTATTTTATGATTATGAAGAGAAATATTCTGATTCTGATTCTGTGGTGTATTGGATGGATGGCTACTTACTTTCAGCCTCTGAAAGACGCTGAAGCTCTTCGGGCATTCGGTACATTGGAACGGTTTCTCGCCCGTGTGAGTTCGCTGATGGTAGACCAGCGTCGCCTTGGACTGTGAACATAATAATAAATATCGCCAGACCAACACACCAACTGTACGGTCCCACACTGAGCTACGCTTGTATTATGGGTACCGTACAATGGACTGGGCGCGAACCCAGTATAAATCTTAACATATATAAATTACGTGTTTGTCCGCAATGGACTCCTAAACTACTAAACCGATTTAAATAAAATTTTGCACACTGCGTGCAGTTTTATCCAACTTGAAAGATACGATAGTTTATGTCTCAATTTATAATCGAAAATATTTCCTAGAAATAATGTATATGGCAAAACAACGATTGCCAGGTCAGCTAGTACTTATATAGATATTAAACATCTATGACATGAAAACAAACATTCGTGTTCATCACACAAAGTTTGTCGGTACCAGGATCCGAACCCGGTACACTCAGCATAGAAAGCAGGGTCACTACCGACTGCGCTAATCCGATCGTCAAAAAATGTGCCAAAGAAGCGCAGGTTCAAAAGTTAGTATATCCTTTTCCGTCTCGTTTGAAATGCCAAGCTTCGATTTCATTATTGCGACTAAATATATAATATATACCATATTGTTGTCTCTGTCGAACAAAGGCCGATTTGTCCAATCACCGACAGCGCCGATTTCGACTAGCTGTCCGTCGGTCAGTCTGTACACAGCTCGTGTGTTCTCATCAATGAATATAGCATTATCGTCTTTATCGACTGTCATTTGGAACGTGTGATCGTCCCAAAACCCAGCCTCGTATATGACTCCTCGACTCAGCTTCTTCAAATAACGTCCACTGTTCTTGTAATTGTAAAAATATATATCGTTATTTCTATCGACAATGAGATCTTTAATCTATACTTCTATACTAATATTATAAATGTGAAAGTTTGGATGGATGGATGGATAGATGGATGGATGTTTGTTACTCTTTCACGCCCGAACGGCTGAACGGATCTGGATGAAATTTGGCACAGAGATAGATTATAGTCTGGAATAGCACATAGGCTACTTTTTATCCCGGTAAAATGTATGGTTCCCGTGGGATAGATGTTTGAATTTTTCATATTTTTTATCGCGGGTAACACCGCCGGGCGCAGCTAGTGTTATCATACTTATCTGTGCCAGCTAGTCGTGTTGATACTCCGTTTTCAAAGACAGAAATACCGCGTCCCATCCCGGTTGTGTAGTAGAGTTTATCTTTGAATACTAGCAGCCAAACCTCGGTGACGGGAACCCAGAGGACCTTTTTGTTACTGACGAGGTCCACTTTGTAGATACCTACATTGGTAAAGTATGTGCCGTACACATCTCCAGTGCGTTGGTCCACAGTAAGGTCGACCATGCCGCTTATTTTGGCCGAGTCGCTACATGTCGCAGTGGTCAAATTGCACTGCACTATTATCTCTGCGAGGTCGCCATTCCTATTATAATGGTATAGCGTGTTAGTGCCCCTGTGGACGGCTCCGTAGCGATCCGATGTGCCGGGCAAGAGGTGCTTCTTGTAGCAGTGGCCGTTGAGACAAGCGTCGCAGTCCGCGCGGACCGCGCCCGCGAGGCACACTTGCAGCTAATACAAGTAAGCACTTTACTTACAGCAATCTGCCTCGTGTGATGTCGTGAGCACGCGATCTTAAAATTGGATTCTTTTTTTAATAATTGATCATAGTGTACTGCCCGTATATTTTAAGGCAATTCTCGTGTGGTTATAGGTAGCTGTTGTGCTAGGATCGCTATTATCCTGTGTATAGCGTTCAAACGAACATTTTCTGAAGTGGACTTAACCGATGTGAAGTCCTGATTAGTATTATTATTAATATAGATACATATTTGACCCAACACACACGGGTTACGCTGAAAGTACTTGATGTATTTTAATACTAGCTGTTACCCGCGACTTCGTTCGCGTGGTATTTAACAAAGACACAACCGTTGGCAACAGCCTGCTCGCGCGTTCTGAGCCCGCTGGACGCATTTCAGGTTGTTGCTATCAAACTTAATCAGGCGCAACGCTGCAACATTGGTTTTAATTTTTTTCGTGAGATCCATATTTTTTTCTAAAATAAAAGTAGCCCAAGTTACTCCTTGTTACATCAGCTATCTGCCAGTGAAAGTCCCGTCAAAATCGGTCCAGCCATTTCAGAGATTACCCGGAACAAACAGACAGACAGACAGACAGATAGACAGACAGACAAAAATTTTAAAAAATGTTGTTTTGGTATAGGTACCGTGTATACATCCAAATGCACTTAGTAAAAAGCGGTTATTTTAATATTACAAACCGACACTCCAATTTTATTTATATGTATAGATAACATGACATGACGATACATAGAATTATCTGCTTATTGGAGAAATACTGCGCGAATTATGATGAGTTTTTTTTTATAGATATTTCGTTTACATTGAATATGTTTGACGCGATCGCATATTAGGGTTATCAGTAAAATGTGTCCGCGTTATTCGGCACTGAGGTTGACCTTTTAATCACCATCTTGACCACTAGCAATTCGCCCCGGATCCCTCGACGAGCGCAGATATAAAAAAACACAATAAAATAGTCATTTATATGAACCAACCACATGTATCAGATCGACGAACAGATTGCTGCTTTCTGGGGCGAGGGGCCATGGTTCGAATTCTGGCAGGGCCAAAATTTCACAGCTCTTCTTTTGTTCTTGAACTTTCCCAATATCAGAGACGGATTCGGAAACTTTACAAATTTCCAAATAGGTAACCCCGCAGGAATGAATTTAATATTATTGGAACAGTACGGGGATAGACACTTGACCTGTCATGTTCAAGGTATCTCGAGTTTGTTCGGAACGTTTCTGTCCAACCTTCTGAGGCCCTCCGTCGTGATGTTAAGCATGTTCACAACTTGTGGCTCATTCGTAGCCCAACCGTCCTGAGGATACCTCGCTTAGAAGCGAAACACGTGGCGAATACTTTTTTACATTCGGTTCGTGGCAAATTGCATATTAATTGGGGTCCCGACACTCGTGACGAAACTTTCTCGACTAAACTTAGAGGAGTTCGGTGTTGCTGGCTTCTTTAATTATCGATCAACTTGTTTGGTTTGTAATTGGAAAAGTTGACAAGCCGAGGGTCAGTGGTGGGTCACTCTTCCCCCACATGTTTAACAATGGATTTCCGCCAAGTATCGCCTAGTTCTATCATTTATATATTTACAACTAATATCCCACTTAGATTCAAAGACTCTTAGAAGACAGAGCGACAGACAGACAGACGCTCTGGCGGACTCTATTAGTTATATATTATACACTACGTGAACTCAAGATCAGCCGAAAACATCGTTTGGGGAATTGTAATTTAGCCCTTATATTATATACATAAAGTTCAAAGACAAGTATATATAGTCTGTGTCCATGCCGGTACTGGAGATAAGGCTAGTACATAAAGCCCCGCGGACGGCGCCCTCTATCAGTTGACAGTGCTTCAGGGTCGGTGAGTTCCATTATTCAATATTATTCTCATAATTTGGATGGAGTGGATCTGAGCTTCAAGCTGGCCTTGTGGCCAGGAGGGGGGATGTACCGTACGCGTGTGGGAGTGTCGTGAGCGGTGAGGCGCAGGCTGTAGCTAGAGCCGTATTGCGGATATGAAACCTACTGATCTGATTAGCGCAGTAGGTAGTGATCGTGCTTACTGTGTCAAGCTACTTGTCCGAGAGTTTGAATCCTAGTAGATACAAACTTTGTGTGATTAGCATGAATGTTTGCACCAGAGTCGTGTATGTTTAATACCTATATAAGTATTATACTAGGTTCGTCTCCAGTCTATTGTCTAAGTCAATAGTTACGTTTTGGTTCGGTAGGTAATTATGTTGTTTAAGCCGCGTCGTTCAAGCTACATGTCGATAGAATCGATTCACAATTCCGAGCTGTATTTAAATTTAAATAATAATGAAATCCACCAAGACATGTTTTATTAAAATCCATCAAGCAGTTCAGCGCGACGCGTGCGCAGTTGGAAAAATTTGCATCTATTTTAATAATAATATTAATCAGGATTCTACTCCATGCCCGCTTAAGAAAATTTTCGTTTGAACGGTACATGCACAGGGCCGTAGCAAGCCGTGGCGCAACAGCTACGTATTGCCACTCAAGAATCGCCTCAAAGTATCCGGAACGTACACGATGATCAATTATTCACTAAATAATCCAATTTGACGACACCACGACATCACACGAGGCAGAGTGTTGTAAGTAAAGTGCTTACTTGTATTAGTTGCAGGATGAGGTTGTGCCTCGCGCTGTGCTTCGCGGCCACACTCGTCGGCGCGGTCCGCGCGGACTGCGACGCCTGCCTCGACGGCCACTGCTACAAGAAGCACCTCTTGCCCGGCACATCGGATCGCTACGGAGCCGTCCACAGGGGCACTAACACCTTATACCATTATAATAAGAATGGCGACTTCGAAGAGATAATAGTGCAGTGCAATTTGACCACTGCGACATGTAGCGACTCGGCCAAAATAAGCGGCATGGTCGACCTTACCGTGGACCAACGCACTGGGGATGTGTACGGCACATACTACACCAATGTAGGTATCTACAAAGTGGACCTCGTCAGAAACAAAAAGGTCCTCTGGGTTCCCGTCACCGAGGTTTTGCTGCTAGTATTCAAAGATAAACTCTACTACACAACGGGGATGGGACGCGGTATTTTTGTCTTCGAGAACGGAGTATCAACACGACTGGCTGGCACAGAGAAGTACGATAACATCAAAGATCTCATTGTCGATAGAAATAACGATATATATTTTTACAATTACAAGAACGGTGGACGTTATTTGAACAAGCTGAGTCGAGGAGTGATATACGAGTCTGGGTTTTGGAACGATCACACATTTCAAATGACAGTCGATAAAGACGACAATGCTATATTCATTGATGAGAACACACGAGCTGTGTACAGACTGACAGACGGACAGCTAGTCGAAATCGGCGCTGTCGGTGATTGGACAAATCAGCCTTTGTTCGACAGAGACAACAATATGATATATTATATATTTAACCACAATAATGAAATCAAAGCTTGGCATTTCAAACGAGATACGAGAGTGCATTGCACGACTTCTAGTTTAGGGCGTACAAGGACAATCACGGAGACCTATGTGAGTGAAGAAGATGGCAACATTAATGATAATACTGAGTCGGGAATCGACACTTCACTGCAGTAACAACGACTCAGGCGCAGATGGTACAGTCCAATCATAATGAAGCTGTACCGGTACGCAAGTGGGCGTGGTCATAAAATCGTTTAAATTTTAATGTTGTTTTGTATTTTTTTATGGTCCCTATCTATACATATAAATAAAATTGGAGTGTCTATTTGTAATATTAAAATAACCGCTTTTTACTAAGTGCATTGGGATGTATACACGTTACCTATACCGAAACAACATTTTTAACAATTTTTGTCTGTCTGTCTGTTTGTTCCAGCTAATCTCTGAAATGGCTGGACCAATTTCGACGGGACTTTCACTGGCAGATAGTTGATGTAACAAGGAGTAACTTAGGCTACTTTTATTTTAGAAAAAAAAATTAAAACCAATGTTGCAGCGCAGCGCCTGATTAAGTTTGATAGCAACAACCTGCAATGCGTCCCGCGGGCTCAGAATGGGCGAGCAGGCTGTTGTCAACGGTTGTCTTTGTTAAATACCACGCGGACGAAGTCGCGGGCAACAGCTAGTATTTTATATACAGGGTGTAAGTGTCTTCGTATCGAAAAATAATACCGTGTATTCAACCCATGATTGTGAACCTCCCAGTGTTGGAATTTTCCGTCCATCTTTTCATGAATTTTACGCAGTTTTTCACTTTTTTTTAAATAGATTTTAGCATGACATCATAATAGAAGTCTATCTCATCGTGATTATAAATCAAAAGAATAGAATAACTAATTCAGACTTAAAACAGCAATGTAAATTAAAACTCGATACGCTCGAGCGCGCTCGCCACTCGCACGCGTAGGGTGTCGCGCGGAGCGTTGTGTTGAGATCGCGTTGTTTACGATACATTGCGCGCTCAAAGATTATAACATTTGTAAATCATGACTTTCGTCATAAATTATTTCTATATTTTTATGTTTTCGTTACATTTTTATGTATTGTTTGAATTTATTATAATTTTTTTTAATGATATTTGCTCATGTTTTAATAGTTATTTCATAAACAGGAACCACCCCTTTAGGTACGGTACCATAAAAAAGAAGCACCCCTTTAGGTGCGGTACCATAAAAGAAAAGTACCCCTTTAGGTGCGGTACCATAAAAGAAAAGTACCCCTTTAGGTACAGTACCCTAAAAGACGAAGTACCCCTTTCGGTACGGTACCCTAAAACAAGAAGTACCCCTTTTAGGTACGGTACCATAAAACAAAAGTACCCCTTTAGGTACGGTACCCTAAAACAAAAGTACCCCTTTAGGTACGGTACCATAAAACAGTACTCACAATACACTTTTTCCCACATATCTCGCATACGACGGCCGCCTGTCGCCTCCCATCAGCTGTTTTGTACTTTGCTTTGATGCCGAGATGAACGCGCTGATAGTGTACCGAGAACGAACGCTCGTGGGCGAACGTGCGGTCACACTGGAACATGATGGGTGGGCAGTGACAACCAAGAACAGGGTAGTAGACACACGGCGGTAGAAAAATAATTAAATACACATTTGTGCACAACAACCCCCAAATTTATAGACAGCTATAATCCCACTAATATTATAAATGTGAAAGTTTGGATGGACGGATGTTCGTTACTCAATCACGCCAGAACGGCTGAACGGATCTGGATGAAATTTTGCACAGACATAGATTATAGTCTGGATTAGCACATAGGCTACTTGTTGTCCCGGTAAAAAGGAAATTTACGCGCGGGTAACAACGCGGGGCGCAGCTAGTGGATTGTAATGGCTTTGTAACTAACTTTTCAGAGGATAGAGTGCGTTATAATAGCCTTTTATAACTTTCTATAAATTTGAGGGTAAAGAAACGATAGTAAGCTTGCGTTTACGCACACTCGCATGCCATATAATATATTTTGACCAGTCTCTATTGACATCATTGTGCTAGAGCAGCCTTTCCCAAAGTGGGTGATAACGCCCCCTTGTGGGCGCTGCAGGCCTAAAGGCGGCGGTAAGAGATCCAGAAAAATGAGGGCGTTGTGTAGAGGCTTACAATAATTAATTTAATTTGAAGTTATAGTGGAAACCATACGGAATAGAAGAGGGAAGATGATAGGCCATCTCATACGACATGATACCTTCATAAAGAACATCATAGAGGGGAAGATCGAAGGAAAGCGTGGACGAGGAAGGCCAAGAATAAGCTACATGAGTCAGATAAAAGAAAGGATCGGTGTCATATCGTATAGGAAGGTCAAAGAAGCTGCTCTAGATAGAGAGAGATGGAAAGAGCTTCATCAGCTACACCGACAAGGGACCCTTAAATTAGAAGAAGTGGTTTTTAAGTAGGTGAAAAAATGGGGGCGCTAAAAATAGGACATTGGGGTCGAGTCACCTTCGTCCGTAGGAGAATTAAATACCCTCGAGATACCCTACACGTGACCCTGGGTGGTGCCAACCAGGTGACAACTCTACTGGTGGTAGGCTTCGGCCGTGGCTAGTCACCACCCACTGAACAAAGCCATGTCGCCAAGCGGCCTAGCCGTGTTCCGGCATGATGTTCGGTGTTGCCATTCATGGATGGCGGGTCAGATCAGTTGCGCTGCATGTGCCTAGTGAATGTAGCGTCTTGATCTACTGCCGCTTTCCTACCTAGGCAAGTATGCTCCATCGTAGATCTCATCATCACTTACCATCAGGTGAGATTGAGATCAAATACTTGCCTATACTGTAATAAAAAAAAAAAAAAAAAAATCTCAAAGTGGGCAGTAGACAAAAAAAGTTTGGGAGCCCCAGTCCTAGAGCTACCGCACTTACCTCTTCGCATCTCACTTCAACGCTTCTGTGATGTATCTTCTGATGGTCTTTAAGCACTTCTGAACTTGAGAAGTTCTCCCCACAATGGTTACATGGGCTGGAAGACCACAATATTTTTTTTTATCGCCATACGAACACACCAACTATACGGTACCACTTTAAGCAACGCTTGTGTTATGGGTACCGTACAATGGACTGAGGGCGAACCCAGTATACAATACTTATATACATATTAAACATCCATGACTCGGGTACAAACATTCGTGCTCATCACACAAAGCTTGTCCCTACCAGGATTGGAACCCGGGACCCTCGGCGCAGTAAGCAGAGTCACTGCCACTGCGCTAATCAGGCCGTTCTATACATAATACAAATAAGGGTTTGAATAGGAATCAAATACTTGCCTATATCGTAATAAAAAAAAAATAAAAAAAAGTTGTGATAGCCCACTCCAGGGCCCCAAGTCTGCTAACACAATCGATTCATAATCGGACAGCAACCGCATAGTAACTGTCACTTTTGACACATATTGCATGTGCCGTGATCTGAGTGTGTCGTATGTTAACTACCGACCAGTGTTGCCAGATTGGGTATTTTTTTCGCAATTTTGGGTAACAATTTTGGCTCTGGAGAAATTTTGGAGAAATGAAATTCTTGGAGAAAAATTTGGAGAAAAAAAAAATACCATGGAGAATTTTGGGTACTTTTTAGTTTTCATTCTTTTCACTCTGCTTTTTCTCTCTATGGTATGTCATACCCGTCAAACACATGCAGTGGGGATACGTAACGTAAAAAAAAAAAAAAAGCTCATTCTGCTGTTCCAGTTTGTAAATTAGAACAGCCTTTCAAGGAAAAAATAAGAAAAATTAACCGATATTATCAACTTTTTGCCTTTGGATAAAACTCAAGCAAATTGTATCATTTTGGAGAAAAATAATTTCAATTTTGGGTATAAATAGAAAATCACATCTGACAACACTACTACCGACCTTTGGTGAGTGTCGCAGGTGCCGTGTCCTGAGTAAGTCGTATGTTTGCTCAGCGCGTCCAGACTTTTGAACTTGAAGTCGCAAAGCGCGCATTTGTATTGAGCTGTGATACTGGACTTCTGAAATGGAGCAAAAAAAAACCATCTTGAAAATCGCTCACCCATCCGATTCGCGGTCTCGGCATGTCTAGCTTAACTTCTGATGTGACATCACCAACCAAGATATTTGAATAAGTAATTTGATAAATACACTTTTCTTGAGATATGGTTAACCATCCAAATAACAGCCTCGACTATAGTAGCTTAACTTACCTAATGACCTGATCTAGATAGCCATATAATCTCAGATGAAATTAGTATTATACGTAACTTAATAAGGACTATAAGTAACAACAATGGTCACCCATCTCCTTCCAAACCTCGACAACTGTAGCTTCACCTTAACCAATCAAACCTGGGAGCGGATTCAAATTACTAAGACTCAAAATACTCAAATATTGAAGTCATTAACTATGTTTGAGTCACAATCCCCACTTGATCATCCCACCATAAGGCTAGGTTCACCGGTCACCCATCATTTTCCAAGCCGCGGGAACCGCCGCTCAACCTCACCTGTTCGCCCCGGTGCGCCTTCTTGGCGTGCATGCTCAGCCCGCTGCGGCTAATGAACCGCTCCCCGCATTCCCCGCAGCTGTGCTCGGAGGGGTGCCGCAGCCGCAGATGGGTCAAATAACTCGTGGACTTGGCGAAGCACGACCCGCACACTTTACACACGAACTTGTGGCCGCTGTGCCATCGCACGTGCTCCTTGGCCTTGTGGCCGCTCTTGCACGTGTGCTCGCATAGCCGGCACGTGTATTTCCTCTCGTGCGAGGTGGATATGTGGGCTCGGAGCGAGCGGGCATCAGGCCATCGGGTGTGACAGATCTCACACATCTCCGGGCCCGAGGACTTGTTCATGAAATAAGATAAAAATATAATAATACTGTGGATTTTTCATTTCATCATGTCACATCCATTATTTTATTTATAACTAGCTGTTGCCCGCGACTTCGTCCGCGTGGTATTTAACAAAGACAACAGCCTGCTCGCCCATTCTGAGCCCGCGGGACGCATTGCAGGTTGTTGCTATCAAACTTAATCAGGCGCTGCGCTGCAACATTGGTTTTAATTTTTTTTCGTGAGATCCTATTTTTTTTTCTAAAATAAAAGTAGCCTAAGTTACTCCTTGTTACATCAGCTATCTGCCAGTGAAAGTCCCGTCAAAATCGGTCCAGCCATTTCAGAGATTAGCCGGAACAAACAGACAGACAGACAGACAGACAGACAGACAGACGGACAGACAGACAGACAAAAATTGTAAAAAATTTTGTTTCGGTATAGGTAACGTGTATACATCCAAATGCACTTAGTAAAAAGCGGTTATTTTAATATTACAAACAGACACTCCAATTTTATTTATATGTATAGAAGATGTGTAGTTATTGAATGTGTAACTGCTATCAATTACATGACATTGGCAAAATACCTGCTAAGTTGTGGGTGAGGCCATATTCATATCCATTTTATTGCATCGCATCTCATTTCGTTACGAAAGAAGAAGAATAATAGTGTGAATTATTTGAACACGGCCAACGGTAGGTTATAAAGATAACATTCCCAAAGAAATAAATCAAATTGTTAGACATATCAAAAATGACACCCTGTACTGAGCGCACGGAAAACGATACTGATTAACCTCGTTTAAAAAAAAATAATATAAGTTAGGGGCTAGTTATGTATATAATACTTACAACATCGTGACGAATCATATGATTTTTGTATGTCACATCTGTCACAAACCCCTTGTAACATTTGTCACACTTATAGAAGGAGTTTTGATAATTATATGTGTTCTTCCTCGCCAACACTTCCTCCAACTGCTGTTGTTTCGTCAACACCACCATATCTATCTCTTTCTCTGTCACACTGTCAATTTCTACTCCGTTCATGGCAGTGATATCATCAAAACTGTCAATCTGATTGTCAACAACATCTATATCATTGTACTCTTGTTTTATTGCAGTATTCTTTTTAATTTTCTTTTTTTTCTTAACTTTTTTAGCCAGCGGTTCGTCGTCACTTATTTCATTATCTTCAATTTTGAATATGATTATATCGGAATCAAATATACTTTCTTCTTTAATATTATCTGTTTCTATCTGTTCTGGTTCGTTGTAGGTGGGCACTACGGTGTAAGGTAGACTTATTTGATGGGATACTCTATCTATTGTGCGTATGTAATCTGTGGTTAGCTGGAAACGAAAATATAAATTAATAAAATCAGATAATTACAGAATCTATAATATGGTTATTGTATCTTACAAAGCACTTGGTCCATCCCTGTAACCCCAGACAAGCGAATAGTTGCCTTGATTTTTAAAATTTACCTTGACAGGAATGGAACCTAAAACCACGGCTGCAACCTTTAAACTGATATGTTATAAAAAATATTACCTCGTGATTTTCCATCGCATATTTCAGTAGCTTCTGACTTCTCAGACATCTTGCTTTGAATGAAACACATTTTGTCACCAATGCTGAGCAGTACGTACATAAATACTGCGGCAGATTGTCTGCAATCAACTGTAAACCAGAAAAAAAAAACACTATTGGAAACATTATTCTCAGATGGGGTAGGCTATTTAAGAGTTCAATATATGATTCCGCTGGTATAGCCCATATTATGCTGTACACACTACACAGAAACATATGTTTTTGTGTAAAGCAAGAGGCAAGCTAGGGATGCACTTTATACATGGTGTTATTTTAAGCATCTGTCATGGGGGCCCCCTATAATTAATCTTAAATAATGTACTTATCCTATTCATTATTCAAAATGTGTCCTGTTGACTGCAAAAATTAGTGATTTAATAATTAGAAGTGAATTCAGTTTTGTAACACACATACACACACCGCTTGGACTTCAAAAAAAAAAACCACCTACACATCTATGTACCTTTACCAGAGTAAAATATTTAGAATAGAGGGCTTTAATTAAGTAAAAAACCATTTGGAGGAAGAGAGGAGAAAAACTAGGAACCTATATCTTTGTACAAAAAGAAACAGCGATCATGATTAATTTGATTCCAATCTAGTATGGGATGAGTACTTAAGGCTAGTAGCATCTAAGAACATGTTAGTATTGCTAATTTTAAGAAGAAAAATGGTCAATGTATGATGTAGCAGCTACACACAACACATGCATAATATCTAAGTAATTAAACATACACAGATCATAAGAACATGAAAGAATTTCAATAGTTCGTAATGCTTTAGAGAGCTAGTTACGAAGTGAGGATACATTATTGGTCTGTCAGAATTTAATGGTTATCAAACGAGCCGTATTTTTAAAAGATAGAATTGTAAAGAAATATCAGCACCAGGAATGTATAAATTTAATTAGAGAAATACGAGTATACTAACATCAACTCCGGTTAGATTTTCGTAAGCTGTTTTCAAGTCATTTTCGTACATGTAATACAGTTTTACGTCGGTGGCTAAACAAACACGACAGGCGAATGGCCCCTCCATAATATTTACATAGTTTTCATACAATAAATTAATAAAATTGGAGGTAAATCTAGAGTTTCCAAACAAATAAAAATCCAATCAAGAACCGTCTGTCTGACTGTCACTCTGTGTTACTGTCAGTCAGACGTCAGAAGTAGTGTCAGGCAGTATTTTTTTTTATATTTGGCGCCGACAGATTTTTGGTATCATATATCTATCATCATAGACAAACTTTTATTTGTCTTTGATTAATCTAACGTAGTGTTTTACATCGATAAACCTTCAGATTTCATGAGCCCAACATTTTATTTCATCGCATTTCATTTCGTAAGGAAAGAAGAAGAAAAGAAAACAGCAGCTATTCTATGCTGTTTTCTAGGCTATTATGCATTGAAGGTGACGTTATATTTCAATGTTATTTTTACACCATGAAAGTGTAGAAATTGTTAGTGTTAGTTTTCAAATAAAATTATATTTTTTTGTAAGTATGAATAATATATTTTTTTAGGTTTACTATACATACCTGTATATTAACAAAATAACTTGCTATTACCAATTAATAATTTGTGGAAGACTTGAATGATTGCCGATTAAACAAACCAATCAATCAATAATATTAGAAGATAAACACAGAACATCACTAAAGCCAGCACGACATACCGTCAAGCTGTCAGATAGCAATATCATTTTACTTTTTTTCTCTGTGAAAAAGAAACCTCAAAATGGCAGTCGCGGCGACATAGCAAATTAATATCTTGATTTTATGTCGTTCGTAATCTGTGCCGAGACGAAAATTCCTTCGCTATGTCGGACTCGGACATGTTTTATTGTTCTTTCGTGAGCATACATTATATTATCTGTGAGTGCGGCGAAACTTTTCCCTCGGAGGAAGATTTGAGGCGCCATTTGGACCTCGAGCACTCTCAGAAAAAGGAGATCAAGGAATACAGATGCGGCATTGTAAGTATTTCTATAAGTACCATAAATATAAATTTAGAATAGGAAAACAGCTGTTTGGAGCAGACATATATTTTCCAGCGGTTGTTACTCGTAGGTTCTGTGAATGTCGATAAAAACATGACTTCTATTGTTCCCCAGAGGCTAGAAGTCTGTTCTGTATCTACTACCACAATGTGCCCAAATATCCATATGCGGTCCAGTCGTTTAGTGCATAAAAGTAAAAATACTACCATAAACAGGTGCTAGCAACTTATCAGAATATTAATGTACACTTACAGCGCCTACTTGTGAGTTATCTAAAATGGTGCTACTTCCCATTTAGAATATCTGTCATGGCTTTTATGAAGCATTTCCAAAAATGTTATTAAAATTCTGAATTATCCCACAAAATGTATGAATCATTCATATTATACAGATTGTGCCCCAATTGATGTATTAAAGTCATCAACCCAGCCCCCTAAACATCCATGACTCGGGTACAAAAATGTGTGGTCATCATTCATAGTTCTCCCAGGATTTCAATGTCTCTGGAACCCTCAGGGTACCTGGATGGGCACAGCGAAAAAACTTTATTTTATAAAATGTTATCTTAAATAAGTTTATAAATACTACATTATACTGTTTTTTTTAAGTGTGATGCACCATTCGATAGTGAGGATGACTGTATTGAGCACTACGAAGGTTCCCACATCGGCAGCCAGACCGAGCATGACTATGTCGAGGTGTACCCACAAGAGGATGAAGTTCAAGATGTCAAAGACATCAAAGATGTTGATTTACAGGTGCGTCTGTATGAAATGAATTTATAATGTAAAAACCTCAAACCTCAGATTTTATTTGAGTCTTTCGACAATTAATGTGTAGTACTAGATATAGGCCTCAGTCTCGGCCTCAGCATGCGGTCCCTCGATGAAATATCCTATAGTGCTTCAGTCAGATTATAGCTTTCTATCTTCTAAAGAGCTACAGTAGAAGGTTAATATCTTGTGATTTTCTTACAGAACGTAATTAGTATACCGGACAATGTAATTAGCATACCATACGACAATTACGAAGAGGAAGTGGTCCTCGGAGAGCCTGTCAATGAGGTTCCGGTGCCCATTAACCCCAAACGTGTGAAGATGAAGGGCAACAGAAAACCCAAGTCCTACTATGCAATGAAGAATGTGATCTGCGAAGTGTGCGGGAAGAAGTATGCTTCGAACGCAGCGCTACGGTACCACCAGAGAGTACACACCGGAGAGAAACCGTACAAATGCACGGAATGTGTTAAGAGTTTCACAATGCCATTATTTTTACAGGTAACCCAACTATGATATGGTATTTGAATATTATTTAATTGTTCGATTTGTTACTAGCTTTTACGTTTGGTTCCACCCCCTAGACCTTGATGAAACAGGCTATAACACTCGAGGGTAGTCAAGCTTTCTAATATATACTATACTATCAGCCGAAAGACATCCAGGCCTCCCCCAATGATTTCCACACATCACATTCCTCCGCCACTCGCATCCACCAGCTTCCTGCTATGTGTGTGATATCAACAGTCCAGCTTGTGAGGGAATCAGTCCCAAGAGTCCTTTAAGCATTTTGCGCTATTCCCATCTATATAAATGTTTCGGCTTTGGCCATCCACACCCGCTTGAAAAATTGAGCCTATATACTATTTTTATTTCAGATTCATCTACGCACGCATACCGGGGAGAGACCATACGCGTGCCCGCATTGTCCTAAAGCGTTCAGTAACAAGGCGGCACTGCTGCGTCACGATCGGGTAAGAGTTCGAGGCTGTTCACTGCTTTTTTTAGTCTCGGTCAGCGCCTGGAACCCAGGTAGCCTATGAACATCTCGGGGATTTTTGGATTTCGTGTGCGAATCTCATTTCTAACCACGATTGTCACTCGCTATACGGTGAAGGAAAACATCGCGAGGAAACCTGCATGTCAGAGAACCCCTCGAAAGACGTGTGAAGTCTGCCAACCCTGTGCCAGAGTGGTGGACTATGGTCTAATCTCCCTCGCATTGAGGGGAGGCCCGTGCCTAACAGTAAGACATTAAAATTGCTGGTATTATTCCACAGGTACACACTGGTGTCAAACCGTACGAGTGTCCGAAGTGTGGGAAATTCTTCACGCAATCCAATTCAATGAAACTGCACGTGAACACTGTACATCTGAAGATGCCTGCTCCGTACAAGAGTAAGAGCAGGAGGACTAAGCAGAGAGAGAAGGAGATGCTAAGGAATGCTATGCTGAGGAGAATTGATGACGAAGATACTAATGCTGGTGAGTGATTCCTCGAGTAAATATTTCCACACGAACTCTGGGCCCCAAGTCTGCTAACACAATCGATTCATAATCGAACAGCAACCGCATAGTAACTGTCACTTTTCACAGATATTGTATGGGATGTGTCAAAAGTGTCAGTTACTATGCGGTTGCTGTTCGATTATGAGTCGATTGTGTTAACAGACTTGGGGCCCTGTACGGTCCCACACTAAGCGACGCTTGTATAATGGATACCGTATAATAAACTGGGCCCGATCCTAGTATATGCGAAGTCATAATATTGATATTGAAATGAATGTTAAGGATTTTATCGCGTATTGATTTCTTATATTTACGCGAATACTACACATTACAAATAAAACATAAAATAAACGCGAAAAAAAACCGAAAAATTAGTTTCATTTCAATGATTTGGTGGCATAGAAATAAAGTGAAGTTTATTTCAGTTTAAGCATTTCACATGGCAGTTAAGTTTCGGATCCAAATTAGTCGGAAGCCTGTACCTTGGATAACTTATTAGTTTTCTTAATCTACAAATAATAACATTTACGCCCCAGAGTTGAACTTATGAGGGATTTTTGGACACTGGTCCCCTAATGGAGTTAAAGATATATTTTTAAGGTTAAGATGTAGCGCTTGGCGAATACTGAAATTAAAACCTAATTATTATTGTTTTACAGTTGAAAGTATAAGTCAAATGGATAATAGCGATGCGAGCACAGTCTACATTAAGCCAGAAATCATATACAAAGAAGAAGTCCAGGAAGAGTACCAGGAAGACTACCAAGAAGACGTCCAAGAAGACTACCAGGAAGAAGTCCAAGAAGAATTTCAAGAAGATGTTCAAGAAGACGTTCAAGAAGACGTCCAGGAAGACGTCCAGGAAGACATAATGATGGAAGACGTTGGACAGGAGATGATCACCTACGAAGTTATATATGAAGGTCAATAGATAGAACTGAGCTCATCCATCCATCAGCTGATGACGTCCACTGCTGGACATAGTGGACATAGGCTGTCCCAAATGATAAATACTTACCCCCGAATATATAGACGTTGTATAACTTTATCAAGTGTCACGTCATATAGTACTGCGCATAGCAAAACTTGTGCGCAGTACTAAGTGACGTTTGATAAAGTTGTAGAATGTCTATAAATTTGGGGTTTATATTCTCTTTTAGCAAATAATCGTGATCCAACCTGAGTGAATCTAACCAGGGCTAGGAATGCTAACACAATTCAATCATGATTGAATCGCAATGGCATTGTGATTGTCTGAAAGCTTTATTCTATTCAATTATGAATTGAATATTGTGTTATTTGGACTTTGAAATCCTGGTCTGAAAGTTTAGTGAACTATAGCTGGTATCCTCCACTCGTATTGAGAGAAAGTGCGAGCCCAACGGTGGGTTATGAAAGGGCTGATTATTATAAAATAATAAAAAAAAAATCTATGAACTTTCGCTATAGACAATCTGCGCCTGTTGTATTTTATATATTAAATAAAAAAAATACATATAATTATGACAATGTTTTTATTGTGTTCTTATATTAAATTTATATTAAACAACTAGCTGTTGCCCGCAACTTCGTCCGCGTGGTATTTAACAAAGACAACCGTTGGCAACAGCCTGCTCGCCCATTCTGAGCCCGCGGGACGCATTGCAGGTTGTTGCTATCAAACTTAATCAGGCGCTGCGCTGCAACATTGGTTTAATTTTTTTTTCGTGAGATCCTATTTTTTTTTTTCTAAAATAAAAGTAGCCTAAGTTACTCCTTATTACATCAGCTATCTGCCAGTGAAAGTCCCGTCAAAATCGGTCCAGCCATTTCAGAGATTAGCCGGAACAAACAGACAGACAGACAAAAATTTTAAAAAATGTTGTTTCGGTATAGGTAACGTGTATGCATCTAAATGCACTTAGTAAAAAGCGGTTATTTTAATATTACAAACAGACACTCCAATTTTATTTATATGTATAGATACCTGTCCCAAACTTCGTACTACGCACCCCCCTTAGAATTATATTTATTTGTATCTTTTTTTTTGAGAATTCCCTTTTTTTTTTGTCACATTTTCCATTCTGCTATTTGAAGCGAAGACCAATTCAAAAATCACTCTTCATACAAATCGGCGTTCTTGAGTTATAAATGGTGCAACTAACACGACTTTGCCTCTTATATAATGTTTAAGGTGGAAGCTCAGGGTCAGGGCGCGAAATTCAAAATGTCAAAGGTTTTTATTTTTTTACGAAAAATGTGGACACCTTTACGATGTAATTTAGTTTTTTGCGATATTAGCATTCTGCATTGGATGTCTCGATTTATTAAGTTTGCTTAAAAAAATACCGAAAACGATACAACACCATAAAGTTAGTAAAAGTAGCGGTTTTTACAAACCTTATGGTATTGTATCGGATTAGGTACTTTTTTGAGCAAACTTAATACATCGAGACATCCAATGCAGAATGCTAATATCGCAAAACACTAAAAATAAAAACCATTGACATTTCGAATTTCGCGCCCTGACCCTGAGCTTCCCCCTTAACGATAATAGTGTAAAATATTTTAGGGGGTGCTTCAAAATATAATCAAAAATATTTGAAATTTAAAAAATAACACTACATACTAAGTTCGCGATGCAACGGTACTGTCTCGCTCTCCCACAGAACAATCAAACACTGTACACACACATATATGTCATACATAAACGTGATCGTTATTACCTACTTGTTGACCCCTTTAAAATATTTTACACTATTTTGGTGAAACCTTTCTTTTTTATTTGAAAAATGAAATGAAAATGAAATGAAAAAAGTTTATTCGACACAGACACGAAGATACACAAATGAGTACATTTACATGAAAAAGTAGAAGTAAAGAACACACAAAGATACACAAATAGGCACATACATTAAAAAATGAGGAACATAAAGTAGGTATTGTGGATCTCAGTGTGAGCTGTGCCGAAAGGCGTTTGGCTCAGCATGAGCTGGTGGGAACGGATTCTCCTCCAGCGCTGATTTTCAGCCAAAGCCTCCTCAGTAGGACATTAATCATATCGCTTGGTAACCAAACTCAGACGCAATCGCAGATACACACAATAAATGTATAAAGTATAGAATAGAAATAAAAGTAATAGAATAGAAAGATACATATAACGTGCTGCATATTATGGTAATAAAAATAAATAAATAAAATAATTAATTAGGCACCATATATAATATATATGGTAATAATAATATAATAATATTTGGCATCACCATAGGTATTTTGCCAGTGTCAAGTAATATAAATTATTTCCGTTTTCGAGCATATGCACAGGCTCTAAGGCTAGGCCCAAGTAAAATACCCCCCCATGCCTCAATCAGTAAAGTGATGGATACTTTACTGAAATATTTTTTATGGTTTTTTTGTGAGAAACTGCAAGCCAAGATTCGTCACTCTGTTTCAATTACCTACACTCGTGCACTTCACCGAACCCACAATGGTTAATATTCCACTTATATCACTCACTACAACTCGCAGGAACACTAGTTTTAGAAATTAAATAAAAAGTTTCCCGCCATAAAGTCGGTGAAACCTTATATATTACATAATTTATTTATTTTTACTGGTGGTAGGCTTCGGCCGTGGCTAGTCACCACCCACTGAACAAAGCCATGTCGCCAAGCGGCCTAGCCGTGTTCCGGCATGATGTTCGGTGTTGCCATTCATGGATGGCGGGTCAGATCAGCTGCGCTGCATGTGCCTAGTGAATGTAGCGTCTCGATCTACTGCCGCCTTCCTACCTAGGCAAGTATGCTCCATCGTAGATCTCATCGTCACTTACCATCAGGTGAGATCGAGATCAAATACTTGCCTATAATGTAATAAAAAAAAAAAAAAAAAACGTTGACAGTTCAGCGATGCGGTAAGCTCACAAACAAATCATCGATTAAAATCATATCAATAGTCCGATTCCTTAGACCATAGATCTCGCTTCAAGTAGGTTTTCTGTTTCTAGATATTTCATCTTGCCCTTCCGAGTGGATCTGCAATTATAATTTATATTACATAAAAAAAAAAAAATGTTATATTCATCTCTTATATTTACGCGAACACTACACATTGAAATAAAACTAATTTCTGGAATTTTATCGCGTTTATTTTATGTTTTTACGCTCCCGACGTTTCGAGGACCGCGAACAACAACTAAATATGAGGGTAAGTACCCCGGTTCAAACTATGACACCAGGACGTCAACCACCTCAGCCCTCCCGCGACCATGGTTGCAGTAAAGTTGCTGGGCACTGCTAGACGGAATCCCACTAATATTATAAATGTGAAAGTTTGGATAGATGGATGTTTGTTACTCAATCACGCCAGAACGGATGATCGGATCTGGATGAAATTTGACACAGAGATAGATTATAGTCTGGAATAGCACATAGGCTACTTTTTAAACCGGTAAAATGTATGGTTCCCGTGGGATAGATTTGATTTAATTTTTCATAGAGCAAAGGATCGACTTGATTTTTTGCATAGGTAGCGATAGTTTAGGGGTCAGAAAATGACATAGGCATCGACTTACTTTTAAATCGCGGGTAACACCGCGGGGCGCAGCTAGTTAAAAATACACTGTACTCACAAGTTCATGATTCTTCAGCGCGGGCATTCTCTTGAAAGATTTCGGGCAAGTTTTACAGGCATACGGTCGATCACTCGTATGCACCCTTAAATGAGACTGTGGGGTAGAAAGAGAAAAACATATATATATATATCACGCGGTTTTCCCCAAAGGGTTATTCAGGTCATTGAACTACACTCTCGACTGACATCTTAGAGGAGTTCGGTGTTGCTGGCTTCTTTAATTATCTATCAACTTGTTTGGTTTATATATGGAAAAGTTGACAAGCCGAGGGTCAGTTTGTGAATTGATATACCATAAATTTCCCCCAAGTATCAATTTTATGAAATGAAATGAAATGAAAATTATTTATTCGCTAGATATGGTTTGGTTTACATAAAGATGTTAAATAAATTAATTGTACAACACATCTCGCCTGCAGTAGGCATGCGAATATTGAGTATATGATGAATATCATCATTTGAATCAAAACTTAAAACTATTCTTAAAGCTATAAGTATAATAATTAACAATTCTAATCTTATCCTTATAAATATATTACATTATTCTTTATGTTTGAATAACTCTTCGACACTGTAGAAAAAATTTTTTAGGAGCCATAATTTTAAAGCTTGTCTAAATTTGTTCATGGAAAGTTCATAGAAAGTTGTCAAGAAGCTTACGAATAATCTCGCACTTGACGTACAGAGATTATTCGTAAGCTAACTGTATACTTTATAGTCTACCGTATTTACACATTTTGTATGGAGAATTGAAAGTTTTAAATTCCGCCCGCTAGAGGCGCTTTTCAATTCTCCATCCAAAATGTCCAAATACGGCAGACTATAAAGTATACGGTTAGCTCGCACTTGACGTGTAGGTCGTCGAAGTAGGGCGTAAATGACAATTACGACACGAGTGCCATTTCATTATGAGTCAATTGTGAGACCCCTGGGGCACTTAAACCATATAATAGTTACCTGTAATAATCTCTTCATAGTAAACGTCTTGGGGCATTGAGTACATTTATATGGTCGTTCACCGGTGTGGTTCCTCTGATGATAAATTAGTCTGCTCTTCATCTGTAACACAAATATAATAATAATATCGCCAGACGACCACACCAACGATGGTACAGTTGGCTGTGACTCCGCCTTCTGTGCCGATTGTCGCGGAATCATATCCCGGTAGTAAATCATGTCGATCCTTTGCGCTATGAAAAATTAAAACAAATCTATCCCACGGGAACCATACATTTTACCGGGATAAAAAGTAGCCTATGTGCTATTCCAAACTATAATCTATCTCTGTGCCAAATTTCATCCAGATCCGTTGAGCCGTTCTGGTGTGATTGAGTAACAAACATCCATCCATGCATCCAAACTTTCACATTTATAATATTAGTGGGATGGGGATATTATTGCTGTACTCACCGGACATGTCTTCCCGCACACTTCACACACCCACGGCCTGGCTTTCTTCATGGTAGCCAGTTCTTCAGAGTCGACATGCATCCTCCTGTAGTGGGCTCTGTACTGCGTTTCATGTGAGAATGACTTGTCACACTGTGAAAACAAAAAAAAAAACTAATAGCTCAATCAAATCGGTATAAAGTACTTTAGCGGAATGGGGAAGTCTTCTAGCCATGCGGGTGGTATGGGGATTAGGCCAAAGTCCACCACGCTGGCCCAGTGCGGGTTGGCGGACTTCACACATCTTTCGAGGGGTTCTCTCAGACATGCAGGTTTCCTCGCGATGTTTTCCTTCACCGTTTAGCAAGTGATGATCGTGGTTGAAAATGGGATTCGCACATGAAATCCAGAAATCCCAGAGGTGCGAGCCGGGGTTTGAACCCGCGATGCTCGTTACCGAGGCGAGCGTTCTACCAACTTGGCTATCGCTGCTTACTTTTCATTATTATTATAATGTCATTCTTCACCTTTTCACAAGCATAGACCTTCGCACTCCTATGAGTTGTCACCAAATGATCTCTCATTGCCATCGCGTCGTTGAAGCATTCGCCGCAGTGCGCGCACGAGTCGCGACACGTTGCGCGACCGTCGCGCGACTGTTGCGTGTGGTTGGTCAACGCGGTTGGCGAGGCGAAGCGCTTACCACAAGTCGGGCATTGTGATGGGAGGTTTAACTAAGGAAATAATTAAAATGATCACAACTCTGAGAGCGCGGGAATGTACTATTCTACTCGAGAGGACATGACCACCGAATTCCTAAAACCGCGAGATCGCTATAGAATCACTAGATTATTTAAACCTCAATCTGTTGTTTACGAAGATCTTTTGAACGAGTGGCAATGCAGTTGGGATACAACAACTAAGGGCCGCCACCTCCACCAGTTCTTTCCTTGCGTTCGTGATCGTTTGGAGAAGACGTGGATGGAGGTGGACCACTGTGTGGCACAATTTTTAACAGGCCATGGTAACTTTAAGAGCAAATTATTCTATTTTAAATTAGTACCCTCGCCTCTGTGTCAATGTTCAACGCCGTATAACGAAAACGAGCAATCTGCACATCACATCCTCTGGGAGTGCAATCTCTGGCAAAACGAACGGAACATTATGCTTAATAGTTTGCAAGTAACTTCTGGGGTTGTATACTACACAGACCTTGTGGAAACCAGGGATAACTTCCGTGCGTTCAAGCGTTTTTGCCATACCTACTACTGGAATCAAGTTTAATCAGCTCACAAGTTTAGGACCAATTAGTATTTAAACTCTCCGTGGTGCCTTACACCTGGAATTAGTCCAGCTGTAACAGTCTTACTTCTGCGGACATTTGTCTACCAGATCTTTTTGTCTCCCGCTTTGCAATGGAGGGAAGTGGATAATTTTCTTCCAACTCCTCCTATTTATCTTTCGATTAATTTCGTGCGGGTTCCAAGACAATTAACTTTATCCCGGGACTCGCCGAGGGTCAAACCTCGGTGTCTTCATTGGACACCACTGTAGATCCTGGCTTACAGGAGTAGCAGTGGTGGGAGTGTGTGGCGGGCCTAGTCCCACATATTAACTCTGAGAGCGTTGTCGATTGCACTAGACCAGCCTTTCCCAAAGTGGGCGATAACGCCCCCTTGTGGGCGCTGCAGGCCTGAAGGGGGCGGTAAGAGACCCAGAAAAATATGGGGGCGTTGTGTAGAGGCTTACAATAATTAATTTAATTTGAAGTTATAGTGGTTTTTAAGTAGGTGAAAAAATGGGGGCGCTATAAAATAAGACATTCTCAAAGTGGGCAGTAGACAAAATAAGTTTGGGAACCCCTGCACTAGACAAATACGCCAGATAATTAGAGGTAAGCGAATAGGCCAGGTTCGATCAATAGTCCAATTTATCAAATAAGAACTGGCACTTAGCCGTGTTGGATCAATAGGCCACTTAGCCAAGTTAGCAAAGTAAGATAAATAAGGCAGTTAGCTAGGTTAGATTTATAGACCAACTGGCTAAGTCAGCAAAGTAAGATAAATAGGACAGTTAGCTAGGATAAATCAATAGGCCAACTGGCTAAGTCAGCAAACTAAGATAAAGAGGCCAGATAGCTAGGTAAAATCAATAGGCCAACTGGCTAAGTCAGCAAAGTAAGATAAATAGGCCAGTTAGCTAGGTAAAATAAATAGGCCAACTGGCTAAGTCAGCAAAGTAAGATATATATAAGACAGTTATGATAATAGTCTAGTTGGCTAAGTCAGCAAAGTAAGATAAATAGGCCAGTTAGCTAGGTAAAAGAAATAGGCCAACTGGCTAAGTCAGCAAAGTAAGATATATAAGACAGTTATGATAATAGTCCAGTTGGCTATGTTAGCAAAGTAAGATAAATAGGCCAGTTAGCTTGGTAAACTCAATAGGCCAACTGGCTAAGTCAGCAAAGTAAGATAAAAAGGCCAGTTAGCTAGGTAAAATCAATAGGCCAACTGGCTAAGTCACTAAAGTAAGATAAGCTAACCATTATAGATCAACAGGCTAAGTTATCAATCAGGGTACTCACATCTCTGTGGGCTCTCTTCTTGTGTGCATTGAGACCAAATTGTCCAATGAACCCTTCCCCGCACATCTCACACCACATCAGCTCCGAGGGATGATGCAGCCGCATATGTGTGAGATGGCTTGAAATATTTCTGGTAATAAATACCGTTTTGCATTTAGAGTCATTCTTGCTTTTAATTGTTGTATTTAGATGCAATCTTGCTGATAAATCTTGCCTTTAAATACATTCTTGCCACGAAACATGTATTCAGAGGTATTCTTGCTATAAATCATTGTATTAAGAGATATTCTTCCAATCAATCCTTGTATTTAGATACATTCTTGTTAGGGAACCTTGCTTTTAAATATATTCTTGGTAGGATTTGTAGAATTATTATTATGAATCTTCCATTAGAGATTTCCTTGCGTGCAGAATCTAATGTCAGTTCGCCTCAAGGCAGGGCAGGGCCCCAAGTCTGCTAACACAATCGACTCATAATCGAACAGCAACCGCATAGTAACTGTCACTTTTGACAGACATTGTATGGGATATCTGTCAAAAGTGACAGTTACTATGCGGTTGCTGTTCGATTATGAGTCGATTGTGTTAGCAGACTTGGGGCCCAGAGCAGGCTAAGAATTAGCATACCATTTCTGAATCAGCCGGTGTGACGGTATGTACTTATTTTTAATTATTTCTACTCACTTGTGTGATTTGCCGCAATGTTTGCATTCGTACAGATATCCGCCGTGCGATCTGAAATGTTCCTTTGCGTTGAAGCTGGAAATAATAAAAGACATCTATTGAAATAAAACTAATTTTACGGATTTTATCGCGTTATATTATGTTTTTTACGTTCCCGACGTTTCGGCTGCTTTACTGCGACCATGGTCACGGGAGGACTGAGGTGTTTGACGAAGCGCACCATTGCATGACCTCAAGACACTGTGAGTACTTTCTCTGTAGATCGGACCGCGAGCAACAACTAAATATGAGGGTACCCCGTTTCAAACTATGACACTAGGACGTCAACCACCAGCCCTTTTTAACGTCCCACTGCTGGGCACGGGCCTCCCCTCAATGACATGCAGGTTTCCTCGCGATGTTTTCCTTCACCGTTTAGCAAGTGATAATCGTGGTTGAAAATGAGATTCGCACATGAAATCCAGAAATCCCAGAGGTGCGAGCCGCGGTTTGAAACTGCGATCCTCGTTACCGTGCCAAGCGCTCTACCAACTTGGCTATTACTGCTTTTGCTATGGGATATATCTATAAATAAATAAAATTTGAGTGTTTGTTGGTAATATTAAAATAACCGCTTTTTACTAAGTGCATTTGTATGTATACACGGTACATATACCAAAACAACATTTTTTACCATCTTTGTCTGTCTGTATGTCTGTTTGTTCCGGCTAATCTCTAACGTAACAGCTAGTATGCCTTATATTTAAATGTTACTCACATGGTCGTCGTTACATATTTGCACTGTCTACACGCGAACCTCAGCCTGTGTTTCCTGAGATGCTGCGTTAATGATCTCTTATCTTTATATCGGAAGTGGCAGAACTCACAGACGACGTCTCCGCGAATCTGCAATATGACTTACTAGAGAATCTTGTAGATTAAAATATAAAAGATGGAGACAACTTTGCAGGTCCCAGTATAACAGTGGGAGACAACATTGCAGGTTCCAGTATAACAGTGGGAGACAACATTGCAGGTCCCAGTATAAGTGGGAGACAACATTGCAGGTCCCAGTATAACAGTGGGAGACAACATTGCAGGTCCCAGTATAACAGTGGGAGACAAAATTGCAGGTCCCAGTATAACTGTGGGAGACAACATTGCAGGTTCCAGTATAACAGTGGGAGACAACATTGCAGGTCCCAGTATAAGTGGGAGACAACATTGCAGGTCCCAGTATAACAGTGGGAGACAACATTGCAGGTCCCAGTATAACAGTGGGAGACAACATTGCAGGTCCCAGTATAAGTGGGAGACAACATTGCAGGTCCCAGTATAACAGTGGGAGACAAAATTGCAGGTCCCAGTATAACAGTGGAAGACAACTTACAAACCTTACACAAAGTGACACAAATATTTTTTCTATGATTAGCCAAAAAAATTTGTTTGGTTTAGGCCCGCCACACACTCCCACCACTGCTACTCCTGTAAGCCAGGATCTACAGTAGTGTCCAGTTATGACACCGAGGTCTGACCCTCGGCGAGTCCCGGGATACAGTTAATTGTCTTGGAACCTGCACGAATTTAATCGAAAGATAAAAATAGGAGGAGTTGGACGAAAATTATCCACATAAATTGTTTGGTTTACCAAATTATTTTGCCTAGGTAGGTGTTGCTAAGATGGATTTGATGTGTTATTACTACGGTCGTTACTTACAGGATCATGTTGCGAAGACACATGCTTCTTCAGGCTATCTTCATTCATAAAACCTCTGTAACACAGTTCACATTTGTACGGACTGTGTTGGTAGTTGAGGCTCAGTTTTCTATCAACAACGTTTTGCAACTGTTGTTCTGCAGTCAAAGTTATTATGTTAACGTCATATTCTTTCTCAAAACCCTCCATATTGTCTTTGGTCTCGAAATACTTGCCTTTTTTTCTAAATGTGTCTATTCCTTTCGGTGCGCCTGTATGTTTAGTTTTATTACTTTTCTTGATTTTGACAACTTTTGTTGATGCTTTTTTGTTTTTTCTGTTTGATTTTTCAATTTTAACAATACCAGTGTCACTGTATTTATTATTTTTATTCAATGTTCGTTCATCGGTGTCTAGATTGTCAATTTTAATGAAATGTGTAAATATTTTACCGTCATCATGATTGTGTTCCAATGATGATGTAAAACCTGTCATCATATGATCATCACAGTGATTGATATCACATTTTTGTGAGGAGCTGTCGTATGTGATGTTCAAGTCATCACTTGGATGAGGTTCTGGTGATGATACATCACACTTGATGGTATGATGATCCTCATCATCTGTGATATTAGCGTTGTATGACAAGTCATCAAATATGATACTATCATTGTATATAGTTAATAATTTTGTTTTTGTTTGTTGTTGCTTGTGTTGCAATTTAAGATTCATTTGATTTAGATATTCTGCTGTAATCTGAAATTAAAGATTTGAAATTATCTTGTGAAATTATCTTGTGCAATTCATATACCTATAAAGTGATTCTTTCCTAAACTCAGTATAAAACTATTTTTTATTCATGTAAACCATTAAGTACAGTACTTATGAATAATCTAAAAGGACACAAAATTCTAAGCTACAACTTCACCCATTCAGAATACTGTTTCTATGGAGAAGAACTTGCAAGAAACCTAATTGTTGCTTTCTTAGATCTTAAAAATTTTAAGCAGTACATTGTTATGGGTATGTGTGACTACTGCCATGTGAACCCATGCTTCTAAATCATTATTTGGAGTCACAATCGCACACAAATTCTCTACGGCCGACCAGCTACTTCCAGCCACCATAGTTACTCTTGTAAGCACAGATGATGAGGATTAGTGGTATCAGAAAAAGATGATGAGGTTTGACCTTCGGTGAGTCCGAGTAATGAAGACCTGAGATCTGTATACATGAGAAACTAAGGGTCGCTTCACATATACGTAGCAGAATTTTGGTTAAGGGTAATTTTAATTATTTTCACCTATTAATGAAGCCTTACTTACAATCTCATCTCTCATTTTAGCATCATGCAATATGTATCTTGCATTTCGACAGCATTCCCTGAATGTCATGAATTTCAGTAGCAGAGAGCGGCAATGATTACAAATGTAATTTGATACACCGTCGCAAGATGAAACCTGAAATGCATTGGAAGTTTATATAAGTCATCTAAACGAATCATTCAATTCCAATTCCAATTGATTTTTATGGCTCCATCGTTTACCGATGATTTTGCCAACGACAAGTAGATGAATGAAAAAAAAAATAATTAAATTGATTATACAGTAGGTGGATGACAGTTAACCGGTAGTTCGATAGCTGGTTTCATTTGGGCATACTGTAAGAGAACAAAAACAACATGTTAGTGATATTACTATATATAAAAGGATAAAGCTACCCTATTTATAAGACAACACAGTAAATAAAATTAAAATTATAAAAGTAAAAAAAGGAAGAAAAAAAATAAAAATAAATAAAAGGCAAGGAAAAGGGAGAGGCAAACACAAATGACGAGCTACAATCTGATGTTGTTAATACTGATACATTTGTAGAGGATTTTAATCAGGGGTAAACAAATCATGTTCAATTTAAATCAAGGATCCAATCGTAAGACTTAGTTTATTTACAACATGCTATACCTGCAACTTTGGAGTTGCAGGTATCATTATTGTTGCAAAAGTCCATTTGGTTGGTCACTTGGACTTTTGCACTGTGAAAATGCCTTTATAATAATAATAATAATACCAGCCCTTTTTAATGTCCCAATGTTGGGCACAGGCCTCCCCTCAATGCGAGGGGGATTAGGTCATAGTCCACCACGCTGGCCCAGTGCGGGTTGGCGGACTTCACACGTCTTTCGAGGGGTGCTCCTCAGACATGCAGGTTTCCTCGCGATGTTCTCCTTCACATGTATATATCAGTACAAAGTAAGAAAACGATTTATATACTCTAAATGGTTAAGTATTTTTTCTGTAAATGCTCCTAGCAGATATAGTCTCGATTGTTCCAATGTCCAATTGTTATTTTATTCTCTCCTCTCCTCTCTCTATAATTTCGTTAACTTACCTCGTCCATTCCTGTGAGGTGCTTGTAAGCCTCAGTAATTTTATCATTTAAACAAAACAACTTGTTATTTGTAGATAAACAGCCTAGGCATGCTAGTAAATCACTTGGAAATTGTGTAGTTGACATCTTTGTATGTTTTAATATATGTTTTTAAATTACTTTCCAATTAAAAGTTTATGGCTCCAGTTTAAAAACGATACTGCTATTGGAGTATTTAATAAGTTATTTTAATATCATTGGTGCGATGCAAATAGTATCCTGAATGCAAATTTGCGAACATATGGGGCTGCGCAAGAGAAAAATAAATATTTATATTTCTTCTTCTTTCTTTACGCAATGAAACGCGATGATTACAATAAGATGTTTCGGACTGCAGGCAGGCAGACAGCCGGTGACTATGTATGACAGTTGACAGCCGACTGATTGATTTATTTCTCAGTGATTGACTTTGCACCTGGTGCATTTAGCCAATTTCAAGTAATGCAATTAATATAGTCTATGTTCCAGTCACAAGGGAAAAGCCTTTACAAAAGCTATTTATCCTACTAGTCTTGAATCTTCACCTCTACCCGCTGAATGTACGTCACCTGCATGGTAAAAAATAACCCTATGAGCCTCTTGCAGGTAATAATTTTAAGGCAACGAGCTTTTGAACGTACCTAAGTGTAACACTGCAAGGGAATTCGAATAGTTCAAACAATAAAACGCTTCTATTATAGTAAACTTATACGTTTATTGACTACTTACAGTTTTTTAAAATAAAAAAACATATTCTACAATCCATAATTATTTTACATTTTGTTCGTTTAAATCTCAAACCAAAGTACCTGCTTACTTTTATATTAGGTATTTATAAAGGTATGGTAGGTAATATTAGTTTTTTTTTTCTAAAAAATTACAATCTAGTCTTTAAAAAGATTTATGGCCGATTTTTTTTTTAAAATGGGTAATGAAGAAAATGATATCAATAATTATCATTGTTGTAAGGTTCAATATTTAACGTTGTAAGTAGGTAGATATTTATTAATTAAACATATACTTAAGTCGGCAGTGAATATTATTGTATGCGGTAACTTAATTTTAAGTAGAAAAAATCTATAAAAACAAAAAAAGGACATAACAAATAATGGCAATGGCAAAGGCTATGGAGAAAATCTCCTTATATTTTAATTAGCACTTTCTTTTTGTAAAATCATTAACTTATTTTACAGGATGGTCAACCTGGTTTTTATTTAATAAGTAATATATTTTTTTTAATTCGTAATGAGAGCAGAATCTCATTTGTATCTACTCAATGAATTTCTCCTAGCCACTAGCGCCATTTGTTTTTTAGAAAGCCATAGTTTAAATTATAATTTAAAAAAATACAAATAAATAGTTTATGAAGGTCTATATCCTTATTAAATAAACTAGTGATGTGTTCGAATATTGCTTTTTAATTCCCGCTAAAATTAATATTGCACCTAAATATTACAATAATTTATTAAATACGAACAACGCCGCGTCTATGGCAGTAGGTAGGTACATATCTAGTGTAACATGGAGATTTTTAATTAATAATAATATACTTTTTATGTTCTTAGATTTGAATGTACCAGCCGGCTCTAAGGGCAGTTTTCCCAGTATTTATAAGAAATGGTCCTGTAAATTTCACATAAGTAGGTGCTCATTTCTCATTAAGTAGCTGCCCTACCCCTTTGCGTTGTAAGTCTCCATGCATACTAAAATGCCAATACATTATAATATATCTATAAATAAAAAAAAATGCCTTAAAAACCTAGAAAAAAGTAAATATCAGTACAAAGTACATCTATCCTATTATTAATTAGCATAAGTATATCACTAACACAAATTATTGCTTAATAATAATTATTAGCTATTATTATTTCATTATACTCGAGTTTAGTTTAGTGTAAGCGGAATTCACATGGCTATTAATTAAAAAAAAACACTGTGTTTTATTTTGTCGTTGCGACCAGAAATATTATGAAGCTGTTTTTTTTATACCATAGGGGCTTTTTCACAATTTTTGGCTGATAAACCATATTTAATTTCTACTTATTTATCAGAATTTCTACTAATTAGACGTGTAATCTGTCAGATTTAGTTCTTTTTTTTTCAACCAAGGCACTATATATGGTTGAATTTAACTATTGTCATATCGCTACAGATTCTGTCAGATATATTGATCTATATAATTGATTGTAGCTCAAAAAAAAATACAACCGAAATAAGAACCTCCTCCTTTTTGAAGTCGGTTAAAAATGGTGCACTCCACACCAAGATTCTTTTTAATAAATTAACAGTAAAATAAATATCTCAGACGAAGAAATAATTTATATCCACGTCCGAGATAAATATTTAAAATGATCAAAGACTGTCCGTAATTTATACTTGTAATTTTGAATTTTATACAACTAAAAATCTGTTGTTATGACTTCATAATATTCCTGATATAAGTACTTATCTTTTGACCAACCACAAACAATTATGGTCGTTTTGTTGCAAATTGCATAGGATCGCTTATTACTTACTAAGGTTTTAAATATTATTAATAAATTCATTTATACGGATGCGATTATCAGTAAAAAGTATTGTTACGCATTAAAATATAATATAATTAGGTACTTACAAAAAAGCTCATTATTACTATCGAAATTCATTCATGCACAAATTAAGATAAGCGCCATCTCTTGAGATTTTAATGTGTTAGTAGCAAGCATACAGCGCCACAACATTCCAGTGGCTAACAAGAGAACTAATACGCTGTAATATGGTATCGATGGGTGCCTACGTGTTTCTTTTTAGTTTAATTATATTCTGCCAGTCCGTCATCTTGGAACGTACAATACGTACCTATATGGCCTATATAAAACATTTTTGCGGTCGAAACCATTACAGTGTCATTGTTTTTCCATTGCAAATTAATTTTGTTATCAGGCTCGGGGCCCAGGTAACTTGCTAATAATATACACACTGGGAGCGGAGCGAATATTTCCATAAAACATATTTATATAAAAAAAAATACAACCGAATTGCGAACCTCTTCCTTTTTGAAGTCGGTTAAAAAGGAATGGCGCACATTTCACTAAAAAAAGTAAAGATCTTCACAACTTTTCACGAGGCTTATAACACTATAACTAATAATTTTGGTGTCACATCGTTTTACGATTACAAAAAAAACGAAAAAAAACGGTTCAAAAATGGAACGTCAAATGAATTCCGAACGCCGATTGGTCGAATTCAATTGAGGAGCGGTATGAGTAAGGCGAGAATGATGTCGATGACAGCTGTCATTCGGTGTTTGACAGCCGACGCGAACATCGGTGTCAACTCGTCCGCGTGCGCCGTGTGAGTGCCACCTAGCGTGTGAAATTGGAAGATGTCACTGACCTGAAAACAAATACGATTTGGTCGTCAACGATCGGTTTGCGTTGGCAATACTACGTCGGCATTTGTTGCCGATGGTGCAAAGGCTTGTGTGCGTTTGCGCATAAAATGTGTGCAAGTATGTCTGTAAAGCGACATCACCAAGCTTCTCCAACGGTATTGGGCCCCAAGTCTGCTAACACAATCGATTCATAATAGAACAACAACACAGACAGATATTGTGACAGTGTGAAGTGACAGTTACAATGCGGTTGTTGTTCGATTATGAATCGATTGTGTTAGCAGACGTGAGGCCTAGGTTGTTTTTGTAACAAGCACATGCTGAGTTCGGGCCGCTTTGTTTCTGGGATGGTACCCAAATTTGTAATCCATGCTTAGTGATCAATAGTATGTCACGAATTAATGTATTTCTTATTAATTTTTCTTGGTGGAGGCTTATTGATGATTCTGATAAGAAAGAGATGTCCTAACCAACTGTGCACTGTGATTTTGAGAGAGAGCCCTGACGGCATTACGCTGGGCGTGGCCTCGGTCAGTCTGTCGGCAGCCGACCTTCAAACAGCACGCTCGCGTACGCATCCCAGTTTATTATTCTCTTTTAGTTTTACCGCTCAACAAAAGATGTCGCCACATTGTATACGCGTCCAACCCTAAAGATTTTAGAGACATCTTGTGTCATATAGTTGAACCATGTAGTACCTTTGACATAAGTTTTTGCTATTCACCGCTAGATGTAAAATAGACAAGTGGGTGGACCCAACGTCCCCCCCAACCCAGCCCAGAGACACGCATCATTTTAAAGGGTATCACACTAATATTATAAATGTGAAAGTTTGGATGGATGGATGTTTGTTACTCAATCACGCCAGAACGGCTGAACGAATCTGGATGAAATTTGGCACAGGGATAGATTATAGTCTGGAATATCACATAGGCTACTTTTTACCCCGGCAAAAAGGACATACTTTTTAAACGCGGGTAGTAATACATACTCTTTTTTTTCCCTAATGGCCTTTTTCCATTAATACCTACTTAGTGTGTATAGCACGTACCTCATTCCATCCGTATCTGTTCTTAGCTTGCACTATGGCCTCGTACACAGCTCCTGGCTGCAGACTCTTCAGCTCGTGGGAGACTCGGTGGGTGAGCGAGCCGGCCGGCTCCGGCGCTGGGATCACCACATCATGCCACCGCCCCGGCTGCTGGAAGGTCTCGTTGATCTGTGGAAAGGCGCCATCTAGTTACGGTGTGAAGAATTATTAATGTGCCAGTTCCGTTGGTGTAGGATAGATGGCGGTGTCCGATTTTTGAACACGGTAATAAAGAAATGCAATGACCACGATGTTAACTGCTAGGCGTCGGTACACCATCTTGGTTCAATGGGGGTTGGAGAAGGTCACACACAAACGTGCAGGTTTCCTATAACCTTATTTTCAAATATCAGAATTAAAATATTTTATATTCATGTAAACCATTAAGTAAAGTACTTATGAATCGTCAAAATAGTTACAAAATGCTAGGCTACAACTTTACCACCCGCTCGGAATGCCGTTCCTATGGAGAAGAACGGGCGAGAAACTATATGGTTGCTCTTTTTAAAGAGATCCGTTACATTTTTTGGACAAGACATGGAAAATCGAGATTCATACATGAAATTCGAAAATTCTAGAGATGCGAGCCGACCAATCAGAAGCCAGATCAGATCAACGATCGAGAACATAGAAAACATTTTCACGTAGACATCCAGGTCAACCTCCATGTAGCCCAGCATCCTTCGGTATTCGTATTTACATACATTTCTTTGACAAGGATGCGATCTCGAGTTATCAAGCTGCATTGCGACCGCAAAGTATCGCGGTGACGCGTCTATGACGTGCTCATTTTTTTTAATTTGTCATCACCTTATGTATTTTGCCAGTGACAAGTAATATAAATTATTTCAGTTTTCGAGCATATGCACTGGCCCGAAGGCTAGACCCAAGTAGAATACCCCCCATCTCTCAATCAGTAAAGTGTGGGATACTTTACTGAATTTTTTTTTAAGGATTTTTTGTGACAATCTGAAAAGCCAAGTTTTGTCACTCTGTTACAATTACCTACACTCGTGCACTTTACCGAACCCATAACGGTTAATATTCCACTTATATCACTCACAATAACTCGCAGGAACAATAGTATTAGAAATTAAAAAATCATAACTGACGCGATGACTTTTCAGTTTCCCGCCAAAATGTCCCAAAAAGTCCTGGCGTGCTTTTACGCTAACGTGATGACGTACGTACCGCCAACTGTCGGTAAAGCAGCCTCAGCTCGTCGAGCGGCGGGTAGCTGTCCACGGCGAAGGCGAGCGTGTAGCGCGTGTGCGCGCGCGCAAGCGGCGCTGACGTGAAGCGCGCCGGGCCGGGCCGCCCCGACACCTCCACGTGCTGCCGGGCGCGGCCCAGGCTGTTGTCCGCGACACAACTGGACATACACCGTGTAAAGTCCATGGTTACGAAAACTTTAGGTTGCACTTAATGCGTACAATAAACGTTGCTCTCAAAACGTCTGGTGGAGACATCTGGGCCTCAAGTCTGCTAACACAATCGATTCATGGGGGGAGGGGAGGGGTTCTAAAATAAAAGTAGCCTAAGATACTCCTTGTTACGTCAGCTATCTGCCACTGAAAGTTCCGTCAAAATCGGTCAAGCCATTTCAGAGATTAGTCGGAACAAACAGACAGACAGACAGGCAAAAATAGTAAAAGAAATTGTTTTGGTATATGTACCGTGTATACATCCAAATGCACTTAGTAGAAAGCGGTTATTTTAATATTACAAACAGACACTCCAATTTTATTCATATGTATGTATAGATAAAACGTATTTTTTTACCTGTAATTACCAAAATCCTCGGGTTGTACATTTGCTATCAGCAATGTGTGGTTGTTCCCTCGTGCTGATATCGTGACTCGTTCGGAGGCGCTCAGCGGGAACGAGTTCTGGTACCATGTCACCTGCGAGCATCAATAATAATTGTATTGAAATGGAACGCAACCTTAATGTATTTTTAGTCTGTGTCAACTTTTACTTTTTATATAGGTATCTCCTTCTTCTTTCTTTACGAAATGAGATGCGATGAAATAAAATGTATATGAACATGGCCTCACATGGCCACAACTTAGCGGGTATTTTGCCTATGTCAAGTAATTAATGATTGAATTAATTACTTGACATTGGCTATATTTACTACGCATATCTCACAATAAGGCGGGAACGGTAGATACAAGATATACATGGCGGGAATATACCTATATAAAGACCCGCCATTTTCATATCATCATGTCACATCCATTATTTTATTTATAATGTGTATTTATTGAATGTGTTATTGCTATTAATTACTTGACATTGGCAAAATACCCGCTAAGTTGTGGGTGAGGCCATTTTCATGTCCATTTTATTTCATCGCATCTCATTTCGTAAAGAATGAAGAAGAAGAATACATTTTGACTTTTTGGCGGGAAACTGAAAAGTCATGGCGTCAGTTATGTTTTAATTTCTAAAACTAGTGTTCCTGCGAGTTATAGTGAGTGATATAAGTGGAATATTAAGCATTATGGGTTCGGTAAAGTGCACGAGTGTAGGTAATTGAAACAGAGTGACAAAACTTGGCTTTTCAGTTTCTCACAAAAAATCCATGAAAAATCTTTCAGTAAAGTATCCATCACTTTACTGATTGAGGGATGGGGGTATTTTACTTGGGCCAAGCCTTTGGGCCTGTGCATATGCTCAAAAACATAAATAATTTATATTACTTGACACTGGCAAAATACCTACGGTGACGCCAAATTTAAAAAAAAATACATTTTTGACAGAGTACTTGGGGAATTAGGTCAAGAATATTGAAAGATCTTATTCTTTATTCTGTTTTTTTAAAACAATTACTAGTACCCCACACGCAAATAAGTTGAAAAATGTTAGGCAATATGTAAAATTGTAACCAAATCATCTTTTAATAATTTAAAATGACAAATTAAATTAAAAAGACGCGCCAAGATTGTTAAATATGTAAAAGTATACGAGCTGATAACGCCATCTATTGGGAGCGAATGGAAAACTCCGTAAGTTATTCTAGTTTTTTATAAATTTGTATAGGTACCTCGGCTGGGGGGTCAGCTAACACAGTGCATAGGAGTTCCGCTCGGAAACCTTCACCGGTGTGGACCCAAGATCTCTCCACCGTTATCTCCGGAGGATCTGAAAGAAATAAAATACCTGTATATATCTTCAACCATTGACATCATATGGCGTGATGAATGTCAAGTTAACTATTCAAAGCTGTGTGCGCGTGTTATCTTACGTCATAACAGCGCATAACCAGCTTAGTTTAGACTCAACTACGCATAGTTAATGTCTGAGGGATCTACTACAGCGCCGGGTGTACTTATCATAGTCGCGATGTTTGTAAACTTCTCTTGCGTGTTTCAGCTTTAATGGGGAGTTATCTGTTTTATTGAGTGTTGTTTTTCGTGCCATCTGTTGGTGTACGATAACACTAACACATATAGCAACTAAACAGCTCGGTATACAACTAAAAATGTGGAGTTCCCGCAGTTAACAAACAGAGGTCACTATCTTCTCACCTGTCTACATCATCTACTCACTCACGCACCACTTAACCGCGTGTCTATCACCTGTCTTATCAACTGATTGTCATTGCACTCACACAATTCTTAGCCGTGTGTCTACTATGATCCTTGTCAACCAATTCCACATTATTCTACTCACACACCACTTGCCTACGTTACAATTAAGTATACATTAGGCTAACTAGCACCAGACAACTTAGCCGTGTGTCTACTATGTTCTTTGACAACAAATTTCAAATTTGTCTACTCACTTACACACCACTTGCCTACGTAACAATTAAGTTTACACAAGACTAATCAACACTAGACCTCTTAGCCGCGTGTCTACCTACTACGTCTACATTTGTTTACTTACACAGCACTTGCTACCGTCACAATTAAGTATACATTAGACCACTTAGCCGTGTGTCTACTAACTACGTCTACACTTGTCTACTTACACAGCACTTGCAGCTGGAACTCGGCTACGAGTGGCGCCCCCACGCCGTTGTCGACGGTGCACGCGTACCTCCCGCTGTGGGACCGCTCCAGTCGCGAGAGCTGGAGCTGTGGGCCCTCACCCAGCCTCGTGTTGGAGTCGTTCTGTGAGGAGTATAGAACAGGCTGCCGCTGAGTTATAAACGGAGATTCGTTAGAGTATCTGTCATTTTAAATATAATAACCATAGCAGTGATAGCCAAGTAACGCTAAGCTGCAACTTGACCACCCGTTCCTATGGAGAAGCACTGGCATGGGGTTGCTTTAAAAAAATTCTCATACGCTTTTGTTATGGGTATGTGAGAACGATGTAGGAACGGCTACGCGGGCTACCTATCGGCTGATGGATGGAAAATTGACCAACTGCGGCTCGCTGACAGACTCCGCCGGGCCCTAGGAGCGTTCACGTATTACGTAACGAATTTGGAGGGGGGGAGGGGGGTCTTCTGAAACGTTACGATACGTTACAAGGGCGGGAGGGGGGGTTTGACCTACGCTTTACGTAGCATTGTTTTAACCCTACAGAACGGTCGCGTAGAGATTTTACGTTTTACTAGGGGGGAGGGAGAGGGGGGGGGGGGGTAAAGAAAAACGTTACCGCGCGTTACATGGGTGTGGGAGGGGGGGGTCATACTTGAAAGCATTGAGACTCGTAATACTTGAACGCTCCCATAGGGGGCGAACCTATTGCAGCCATTGTACCGGGCACACTAACCCTCAATATGAGGAGGACTTAGGCCTTAGTCCAGAAGCAGTGATAGCCAAGTTGGGGGGGGGGGGGGGGGGGGTAAAGAGAAACGTTACGGCACTTTACATGGGGGGGAGGGAAATCTCCAATAATTGCGTTACGTAATACTTGAACGCTCCCATAGAGGGCGAGCCTATTGCCATTGTACCGGGCACACTAGGCCTCAATATGAGGAGGACTTAGGCCTTAGTCCAGAAGCAGTGATAGCCAAGTTGGGGGGGAAGAAAAACGATACGGCGCATTGCATGGGGGGGAGGGGGTTACGCCCCCTCTATTGGTGGGTGTGCTCACCAGCTTGTGCCAGATAACGGTGGGCACGGGGTTGCCGGCGGCGCGGCACTCGAGCGCCACGCCGCCGCCGCGCCGCGCCGCCGCGTGCCGGGACTCCGGCGCCGCGCGCACGCTCGGCGGCACCAGCACTTCCACCGTGTGCACCTGGTCGCGCGCCACGCGGTCCGAGATCTGGCACACGTAGTCGCCCGCGTCCTGCACGACATAAAAAATAATAATAAAGCCGCAGGGCAGCTTGTGGCGAGATGTTGGTGCGTAGCGACACTACGGACCCGAGTGCCCCAGAGAGTCGGTCAGGGCCCCCACCTCGTCGAGTCTTCGTCGGCCGAGTGGAAACCGACGGGGCCCGCAGGACTCTCAGCTCTGTCTTGGCTTAATTGGCTGTCCAGAGATGGGTCGTTAGAGCTATATGCTCCAGGGCTAGAAGTGTTAAAGGGCATAACGCCGCGAGTAACCACGGAGAAAGCGCAGCACACCTCTCTACACCCCTGAGCTGCTCGCGCCAGTGTTGCCCCTTATCTCTTATATGACGTCTGGTCTTATATGACGGCCTTTTTAGGGAGCCCACCTAACGAGCCGCCAGTCGCTATCTGCCAATTATAATAGGATAAAAGCTGATTATGGCAGGTGTCCGCTACCCTTCCAATAGCCCTATCTCATGTCCATCCAAACCTCAATCCATAGACTCAATTATCATTCCATATTCTTGCAATAGTTTCTCCGCATGCTGAGGTCAATTCCCTGTTAATGCTATAATTTTCATCAATTGACCCCTGCAGGTGGCTAACATAACATTAAAATTCTCAATAAGGGCCTCTACGTGTTGGACACATATCCCCACGCTAGCCTTCAAAAAATCCGGGTATAGCCTGTGTAAAGAGAGAGACAAATAATAATAATAATATCGCCAGACGAACACACCAACTATACGGTCCCACACTAAGCAACGCTTGTATTATGGGTACCGTACAGTGGACTGGGGGCGAACCCAGTATATATATTATTTATGTAAATATTAAACATCCACGACTCGGGTACAAACATTCGTGCTCATCATTCAAAGTGTGTTCCTACGAGGATTCGAACCCGGGACCATCGGCACAGAAAGCAGGGTCACTACCAACTGTGCTAATCAGGCTGTCTATACGTCATGTCAGGTCGGTAATAAGCTCTTTAATCAAATAACTATGGTCCTGACAAACACCGGCGCTCCACGCAATCTGCAATCTGTGACTGGCAAAAATGGCAGTATTTTGTAGCCAGTTGCCGACCGTAATAAAAAGTAGAATATTATTATACACTAAAAACTATATCGAGCACATGGCCACTTAGGTATATGCTGTTGAGTTAAAGAAGGTTGTGAGTTTGGATGTAAATGTAAGGGATAATCATCGAATTTAACGATCTGATTCGAAAAAAATATTTCATTATAATATTTCACTGTAAATAATATGTAAGTAGCACAAAAATAATTTTGACCACATTATAATCCAAGTTGTCCAACCTCAAAATAATGATTTCACTAAATTAAACAATCCCAAAATATAAATACGGAAAAAGGCAAAACAAAAAACATGGCCGTGCTAAAATTGCGCGGGAATCGCGCTCTGTGTTGCTACACATAAAAAATAACGAGCGGATACCCACCACAAAGGTTTTATGCGTCTATTATCATATTTCTTTCGGCCAATTACCGTTTAGGAGCCTATTTAGCATTTTCCGACGGCCCGAGAAAAAAATGTGAAGCCATTTTTAAAGTTATAAAAGCATTTCGGCAGATCATAACTGCAGATCTCGGAATTATTTCGTTGTGAATGGCGAGTCAATTTTAGAATTTAAGATACAATTTGTTCATTGAATTGTGACTCAATAAAATGTAACCGTAAACTATAGGTCTGAGCTTCTTACGGATCTTACGGATTTTATCGCGTTTATTATACGTTTTTTACGTTCCCGACGCTTCGGCTGCTATACAGCAACCATGGTCGCGGGAGGACATCTATTGAAGATGTCAATTAGTGGCAACACTGATCGTGATTTACTCTTAGACCATCGTTAGAAGGGAATACCTGCATATATAATAATTATGTTCAAATCTTAAAAAAACCATTGCATCTCATTCGAATCACTAAATCAGTAATAAGTTTGTTATCTCAATATTAAATCTGAAAAGGTAAACGACCTGCAGAACGAAAAGCCCGCGGTGTGGCAGCCATTTTGAATTGTTCGATTAAAAATAATGGAGGGAACGGAGAATCTTTAAGAAGGAGCTAGCAATGGAAGTGCATATTGATTTCTTATTTTACGCGACTACTACTTAGGTTCCAGTAATTAATATAATTAAATCCAAAACCAAGCGCACCATTGCAAGACCTCAACACACTGTGAGCACTTTCTGCGTAGATCGGACCGCAAGCAACAACTAAATATGAGGGTATCCCAGTTCTAACGATGACACTAGGACGTCAACCACCTCAGTCCTCCCGTGACCATGGTTACTTGAAAGCAGCCGAAACGTCGGGAACGTAAAAACATAAAATAAACGCGATAAAAACCTTAAAATTAGTTTTATTTCAAAATGAAATTGTATTTGACTAGGTTGTTACAAGTTACTAGTAACTCTTCAACCTCGCCACAAGCTACACAGATGGCGCTGCAGACGACATTGAGAACAAATGGCGAGGCTCCATACAATCCTGAAACGCGCTATGAGAGTTTTCGGAGCACGTAACATTATACAAGATCCCGACTATAAACATCGGGGCGTAGCGGCCGCCCCGCCAGCCATACCACCCGCCTGGCTGGAAGATCTTCCCTATTCGCTAAAAAGTAATAAAAATGGTGATGTTACCTGTGGCCCCACGTCAGTTATCTGAAGGTTATATCCATCAACTAGTCGGAACCGCTCGTCTCTGGTCACCATGAGGCTCGCAGCCGTCAGGACCGCTGGTCCTCGCCGCCATAGCAGCACCAGAGAACCTGCCAGACATACAAATCTTTATGTGATGTACCTTCAAATTGTTTTTTTGAATTAAAACCACTGGGACTCATTCGTAGCCCTGGACCCCAAATCTGCTAACACAATGAATTCATAATCGAATAGCAACCGCATAGTAACTGTCACTTTTGACAGATAGCCCATACAATGTCTGTCAAAAGTGACAGTTACTATGCGGTTGCTGTTCGATTGTGTTAGCTGACTTGGCCCCAACCGTTCTGAGGATGCCTCGTTTGTAGGGGAAATACTTACGAGTCGAATTTTGATGTGACATGGAGATATGAAAATGGCGTGTTGTGGCCTTCTTCAATAATCATCGAATCACTTCACATTATAAAACATTATGGTTTTCCTATTTTTTGTCAATAATGTTGCCAACAACAAAGTTTGAAAAGACGAAGAATTAGCCAGAAAAGAAAATATAAAAAAAAATATTTTTACCCTCGAATTTATAGACGTTTTATAACTTTATCAAACGTCTATAAATTTGCGGGTTCAAGTTTTGTTTATAACTGGGAAAGTTGGTTGATTTTTGACGGTGGGTTGTTTGGGAGTCAGTAAAATCTATAAATCATCTCATCAATGTGAGGAAGATAGAGATTATATGTAATTGGTATTATATTGCGTAGTCGTACCGAATCTTCGATTCGGTCATCAAGAATCGCTCTGAAAGATCGTCGTCGAAACGAGTAGATTTCTAATCGAATCGATTCGGATACTTGTTGGAACGTTCTGAATCGACTCGTTGGTCACTTACCGAGATTTTGGACTTGGCATGGTAGGAGCAGTGTATCACCCACTACTGTCCTGAAGGAGTGCCCGCGGGAGAGGAACCGCGGTCCGTCATCTGTGAAAGAAGTTGTTGAAATGTTTAGATGTATCTTTTTGACAGACTTCAGAATGGAGGCGGTTATAATGTCGTCGAGTATGTTTTTTTTTTTGATTTTGTGGCGAATTGCTCTTACCAGTGCTGGCAACATTTTTATGTTGTCTATGACACACCAACTTCCGAGAGACACAGATGGGTTTTTGGTTGTTACAACCACAGATCCTCGGAAAAGAACACCGATTCCGACCAAGGATAATACGTGAGGCCATTGAAATCAAAAAACATCCTAATTTGTATAGGGAAGATAGCTTGGTGCAACCACCGACTCGGGATCCAGTAATTAATATAATTAAATCCAAATCCAAGCGCACCATTGCAAGACCTCACGACACTGTGAACACTTTCTGCGTAGATCGGACCGCAAGCAACAACTAAATATGAGGGTACCCCGGTTCAAACTATGACACTAGAACCTCAAATACCACAGTCCTCCCGCGACCATGGTCGCTGTAAAGCAGCCGAAACGTCGGGAACGAAAAAACGGCAAATAAACGCGTTAAAATTCGTAAAATTAGTTTTGTTTAAAGAACAGATATAACCTCCTTCGTTTTTCGTCGGTTAAAAGCGCACAAAACAGATTGTCTGCGTCTGTCGAAAGCGTATACCATTAATTCTCACTCGCGAACCGAAGTTTTTTCTCTCCCAGCGAACACGAATGAATATGCTTATAAAACTTGAGCCATCAATTGCGTTTTATTGAATAGTTCCGAATGTTCTGCGAGAGTTATGCTCGTTTGCAGTCACACGTTGGGCACAGCCGCTATACATAACTCAAGTCTTGAGACTTTAGGAAGTCTTTGTGTGAAGTTGCCGATATTGGTTTAATCAGACCGCAATATAATAGGAGCGGAGAAATTTGTAGTAACCTCCTCAAACGCGCCGCAAGCTGCACAGAGGGCGCTGCAGACGCATTCAGAACAATTGACAATTCTCATCACAATCCTGAAACGCGCTATGAGAGTTTTCGGAGCACGCAACATATATACAAGATCCCGAGGATAACCGTCGAGGCATAGCGGCCGCCCCGCCAGCCATACCACCCGCCTGGCTGAAAGATCTTCCCTTTTCCGCTAAAATTAAACTTGTTGATTGGATTGGATACTTTACTGGAAATCTACCGGACATCTCGGGAGAACTTGAAAAGACAAGTTATACTATTTTATTTCAATTTCCTTCACTCGTGCACGTTTATGAACACACAATGGTTAATATCCCGCTAATATTACACGTTATTTTACAAAGAAACATTTTTTTTGGAAAATAAAATAAACTAACAACTTCTCGGTTCAACTTCCCGCCAAAACTTCCACTCTCTTATTTACTATATCTCCAAATAATAATATAACAAGATTAAACAATTAACAATTTCGCGTGTAGGAAGGAAGTGACGCAATGAGTTGTCACTTCCGGTGGAAGGGCCGCCATATTTATTGCGTCCGGCGGGACGGGATGCTGCGTTCACAGATTTTAATGGTGTTTTGGTATAAACAGAAAATCTGTGGGAACATTATTTTTATCTAAGCATCAGGGCCCCAATCAAAATAAAAATATAAAAATCAATCGAATAGCAACCGCATAGTAACTGTCACTTTTGACAGATATCCCATACAATATCTGTCAAAAGTGACAGTTGCTATGCGGTTGCGATTCGAGTGTGTTAGCAATTAAATTGATTTTAGCATGAAATCATAGTAGAAGTCTACCTAACGTGATTATAAAAGCATAATTAAATTAGACCTAACACTGCAATGTAATTTAAAACTCGATACGTTCGAGTGCTTGAAACTCGCACGAGTCGGGTGTCGCACGGTGCGTTGTGTTGTGATCGCGTTGTGTAATATACATTGCGCGCTTAACAATCACAACATTTGTAACCCATGAACTTTCAAATAAATGATTTCTATAAATTTATTGCAAGCATTCAGTGTAACGTTTACCCACAGTTTTCGTTACCAAGCCCCTGTATTTACCAAATAATAATAAATAAATATCGCCAGACGAACACACCAACTATACGGTCCCACACTAAGCAACGCTTGTATTATGGGTACCGTACAATGGACTGGGGGCGAACCCAGTATATATTACTTGTATAGATTTTAAACATCCATGACTTATCGGATACAAGCATTCGTGCTCATCACACAAAGTATGTCCTTACAAAGATTCGAACCCGGGGCCCTCGGCACAGAAAGCAGGGTCGCTACTAACTGCGCTAATCAGGCCGTCAAATTAAGAGCACTATTTTACACCTACTTATCGCGACCTATCACGTTTGGATACTTTACGATCTCATCTATACATACATATAAATAAAATTGGAGTGTCTGTTTGTAATATTAAAATAACCGCTTTTTACTAAGTGCATTTGGATGTATACACGTTACCTATACCGAAACAACATTTTTTAAAATTTTTGTCTGTGTGTCTGTCTGTCTGTTTGTTCCGGGTAATCTCTGAAATGGCTGGACCGATTTTAACGGGACTTTCACTGGCAGATAGCTGATGTAACAAGGAGTAACTTAGGCTACTTTTATTTTAGAAAAAAAATATTATCTCACGAAAAAAAATTAAAGCCAATGTTGCAGCGCAGCGCCTGATTAAGTTTGACAGCAACAACCTGCAATGCGTCCCGCGGGCTCAGAATAGGCGAGCAGGCTGTTGTCAACGGTTGTCTTTGTTAAATACCACGCGGACGAAGTCGCGGGCAACAGCTAGTAGAAAATATTATTGGATACCCCATCAAATATCCGTAAAGATATCGCTATAAAGATTATTATGAAGCGTCTATTATACTTTAGCGGAGAAGGGAAGATCTTCCAACCAGGCGGGTGGTATGGCTGGCGGGGCGGCCGCTATGCCCCGACGGCTATTGTCGGGGTCTTGTATATATGTTATGCGCTCCGAAAACTCTTATAGCGCGATTCAGGATTGTAATGAGAATTGTCAATTGTTCTGAATGCGTCTGCAGCGCCATCTGTGAAGCTTGTGGCGAGATTGAAGAGGTCGCTGCAATACATTCTATGTTGTCTATAATATGTTATGCAAATTATGCAAGGATAATGCCGATATAAAAAAAAATAAGCGGTGATAACTCAGCTGAGGGAATGGTCGCTTTGGACATATGACGAGGTTCAAACCCCAGTTCACGCGTTTGAGATTGTACCAGGTGTCATTGACGGCCTGATTAGCGCAGTTGGTAGTGACTCTGTTTTCTGCGCCAAGTGTCCCGGGTTCGAATCCTAGTAGGGACAAGCTTTGTGTGATGAGCACGAATGTTTGTACCCGAGTCATGGATGTTTAATATCTATATAAGTATTATATACTGAGTTCATCCTCAGTCCATTGTACGGTACCCATAACACAAGCGTTGCTTAGTGTGGGACCGTATAGTTGGTGTGTTCGTCTGGCGATATTGTGATGGAATACTTACTCCTGTTATTCTGCGCTTGCGCCGTTATGAAGACGGCCGCTAGCACCACCCACGCCACCTCCATGGTACCGTCAACCGCTACCACACCAGCTGACCTCAGCACTCCTCATCTGAAACAACAGAATCCAACATTAGAGGTATATAATACCAGCCCTTTTTAATGTCCCACTGCTGGGCACGGCCCTCCCCTCAATGCGGGATTAAGCCATAGTCCACCACGCTGGCCCAGTGCGGGTTGGCGGACATCACACGTCTTTCGAGGGGTTCTCTGAGACATGCAGTTTTCCTCACGATGTTTTCGTTCACCGTTTAGCAAGTGATAATCGTGGTTGTAAATGAGATTCGCACATGAAATCCAGAAATCCCAGAGATCCTCGTTTCCGAGGCAAGCGTTCTATCAACTTCGCTAGCACTGATCGTTAAAAGCTTTACGCACCAAGAAATAGATAACTTTGAATCGTTTAGAAAAAATCGGAGGGCGACCTTAGTACAAGTTGAAAATTAAAAGTCACCCTTTTACAAATGGTGGATTAAAACATTTACATCAAGGGGTGGATGGGTGACCCGTCAAAATCATCCCTTACAAATAGTATGGGAACATTCTCCTCAATCCGTTCCCGAGAATATTTGAGCACAGATAAACAAACAATCGCTTGCGCTGGGGATCGCTGATAACTTGTATAAATTAGCATGGTTAAGCTCAATTGTGTCGGTATTAGAATTGGATGGGGCGTTATTTGTTTGGATTGTAAGATTGTGTTTTGATTCGAATATGACGCGTGTGGGACACAGATCAAACGGTTGGATTTTGGACGTTGAAGAAAATTAACTTTTCGTTACTACTACTTTTTTAGATGTGTAAAGGCCCCTATTTCTCAGCGGCTACTCTGGGCAAGTGGCCCGGGCCGATAATCCATGGGGCCCCCTGTTGCAATGCAAGCATAATTCTAGATTTATTCAACTGCTATTTAGATTACTTTATTGTTATTTATGTTACATGAATAAGTAATCTAGAAAATGAACTCTTTAAGCATTCAGTATAGGCAACTTCAATCCGCTCCGCTCTGTTCCGCTGCGCTCCGCACCGCTCGACCCCGCTCGATACCGATCCGCCCCACTCCACCCCGCTTCGCAATTCATTACAAAAACTAGCCCTTAACAGCCTTAGCCAGGGGTCTTTTGCTTCTAAACACACATTTGGTCACGTAATTCAATTTAGGTGCAAATCGATTGTAATTTCACGGGTTTTTGCATCTAAACACACACTTGAGGAACCCTATTTCTTGACAGCGGGGTGCTAAACGCATTACTGTACTTTACAACAGTTGGTTAAGAGGATATCTCAATAGTGCGAATAATTTGTATAGGCGCAAGGGGTAACTGAGCAAGCCCCATGAAGGTCACAATTCACATAGTAGAAAACAACCATATAGGGTAGTATTGAAAAACCAAAAATCTAAAGATACCGTGTTCAAAAACATGTCAGCGACATCTATTGATGACATTCGAACTAAAATCAACAAATTTTTGTCACGTTCTAACGCCGGGATTCCAAGTGTAGTTAGCTCAGAGTTAATCGCTAAAAATCTCAACAATATCGATTTATTCGTTATAACAATACCAGCCCTTTTTAACGTCCCACTGCTGGGCACGGGCCTCCCCTCAATGCGAGGGGGATTAGGCTATAGTTCACCACTCTGGCCCAGTGCGGTTTGGCGGACTTCACACATCTTTCGAGGGGTTCTCTTAGACATGCAGGTTTCCTCGCGATGTTGTCCTTCACCGTTTAGCAAGTGATAATCATGATTGAAAATGGGATTCGCACATGAAATCCAGAAATTCTAGAGGTGCGAGCCGGGGTTTGAAACTGCGATCCTCGTTACCGAGGCAAGCGTTCTACCAACTTGGCTATCACTGATTTATTAGTTACTGGCATTCAATACGTATAATGACATTTTAGCACACATTTTTCTTAGAAATGTTCGCCATGATGAATTTACAATCCATTATAACTCGTCTATAAATTTGGGAGTAATAATTTGGATGATAAGTTCCGTGAGACACATAATACGGCCCCAGTAGGTAATAACAGTCCCTAATTGTATAAATAGAGGGTGTATTTTAGTGTAAAACCCCACCACGTAGAGCGGGAACTCGCAAATTACTATCAGAGTTGCGACAGGTGCGAAGAACGGCGTGAATTATAATTATTAATTGTCTGTGAAACACACGGGAACGCGAGGTGCGCGGGCGCGACGCGATACATAATTTTGTTTGTTTTAAGGGGGAAGCTCAGGGTCAGGGCGCGAAATTCAAAATGTCAATGGTTTTTATTATTTTACGAAAAATTTGGACATCTTTACGAAGTAATATAGCATTTTGCGATATTTGCATTCTGCATTGGATGTCTAGATGTATTAAGTTTGCTTAAAAAAGTACCTAATCCGATACAATACTATAAGGTTTGTAAAAACCGATACTTTTACTAACTTTATGGTGTTGTATCGCTTTAGGTATTTTTTAAGCAAACTTAATACATCGAGACATCCAATGCAGAATGCTAATATCGCAAAATGCTAAATTACATCGTAAAGATGTCCAAATTTTTCGTAAAAAAATAAAAACCATTGACATTTTGAATTTTGCGCCCTGACCCTGAGCTTCCACCTTAAGTCTCGAGGCCGTAGCTAAGCTATTATATACTACTAGCTGCGCCCCACGGTGTTACCCGTGATTAAAAAGTATGGCATTTTCCTCTATGTCCTTGTGCAAATGCACGGTTCCTGTATGCTATCCCATAGGAACTGTGCATTTTACCGGGATAATAATTTGCCTATGTCATTTTCTGACCCTTAAACTACCCAGCCTATGTAAAAATCATGTCGATCTTTGCTCTATGAAAAATTAAAACAAATCTATCCCACAAGAAACACATTTTACCGAGATAAAAAGCCTATGAGCCTATGTAGCCTATGTGCTATTCCACTATAATCTATCTCTGTGCCAAATTTCATCCAGATCCGTTCAACCGTTCTGGCGTGATTGAGTGACAAAAATCCATTCATTCATCCATCCAAACTTTCACATTTATAATATTCGTGGGATAATCGTCCCCAGTCCATTGTACGGTACCCATAATACAAGTGTTCATTTGTGTGGGACCGTATAGTTGGTGTGTTCGTCTGGCGATATTATAGTATATTTATTTATGCCAAATTGGTATGTACATATTTCAATCATTTGAAGTGCCTTGTAATACCATTGTAAAGCGACTAAAACTTATATTAATATGGGGAATAAGACATTTTTAATTGCAATAATGAATGTGTAATAATTACAGCTCGGAGCTCTACGTTAAAAAAAATATACTTCAAGCACAAATTTACGCAGCCTTCAGTACGCAAGCGTCCTCCATCCCCCTCACACCACAGATCTTATAAATTATTATGACAGAGACAGCATGTTTTCTCGATGACGTTACAATTTCGCCGGATCTTCTCAGTTGAGGTCGCGTTCCGATCTGGTTTTAGACTTAAGAAAAAAAAAATGTAACGACAATTTGTAAGTGCCCCCGTAGGCCTATACGAAATAAATGATTTGACTTGACTTGACTTTAGGAATCCTAGCTACGCTAACGTAGTAGATCGCGTAGTCGCGCGTAGCAATGCCGACGTAGCACGATACATAGTAATATATACTACGACGCGGTGGCTACGCGACTACGCGTCCACGTAGTAAGACGGCGTAGCAAGTGCTGTTTTTTTCCAACAGCACAGAATAGCTATAGTAAGCGAGCCTATGTTCTGCCAAGCGAAAATGATCCTAAAGCGTCAAGTTAGTAATGCCTCTGTTAATACGTTGTGGACGTAATCGCACGCTATTCTCGCCCTTATGTTTTCATTAATATAATTGTTAAGAGATACGTCGCGGTTCTGCGGTCGTAATTATGATTTAGATCACGCTTAGCTTTATGTAATTTGTCAACTCGTGACGTCGACGACCGCCATTTTGTATAATAGTTTGGGGAAATAAGTTAAACGAATATATAACACTGAAACTATTATATAAATAACCTCTAAAATTGACAAATATACGGACAATTTATACTTGCACGAGTGTACAAAAATCAAGTTAAACAGCAACACTTGACTTTTCTAGATCTGCCAAATAGTCAGGATCCAAAGTCTGCTAACACAATCGATTCATAATCGAACAGCAATCGCATAGTAACTGTCACTTTTGACGGATGTTGTATGGGATATCTGTGAAAAGTGACAGTTATTATGAGGTTGCTGTTCGATTATGAATCGATTGTGTTAGCAGACTTGGGGCCCCGGTCATGTGTCAATAAAGTATCTTTCATCTAACTAGTATTGATAAGGCTTTAATGTGCCTACGGATTAGGCCTTAGAGGAATCTCTTACATATTCAGAATCAGAATCGGAATATTTTTTATTCACGTAGACCATTAAGTACAGTACTTATGAATCGTCAAAAGTTACAAAATGCTAAGCTACAACTTTACCACCCGTTCGGAATGCCGTTCTTATGGAGAAGAACGGGCAAGAAACTCCATGGTTGCTCTTTTTTAAAAGATCTTTTACATTTTTGAGCAATACATTATTGTGGGTATGTGAGAACAATGTAGGAACGGCTAAGGAGACTTTAGCTGCAGGTCAAAGTGAAGTAAGTATTAAAGTTCTTCCTACTTGACATTGGCTAAATACCAACACAATTGTGAGTGACGGCATACCTAAAAAAAAAAAACGAAAACGCTATTTGCTCGTCATTATCGTACGTATCCGAGCTCATTAAAAGCTTATTCTATTACATATAACTCCCATGGTGAGCATTTAGCGCCCCAATATAAAAACCGACCGGTCCCACCCCCAAACCACCCCTGTGACGTCATGTCGCGTGTACGACATTTATCATTCGCCTACGATCAGTATAGATTTGTAGGGTGAGTATAGGGTGACATTTTCGAAGGACAAAATAGAATTTGAAAACAAAAAAAGGACCGAAATAACAGCGTAATATATCTTTTTAGCAAATCTTCATAAGTTTGACCTATATTACCACTAACGTCTATCATTGTTGATCCTCTGTTTAAGTGCTACCTCTAGTAAACTCTACATTTAATCTCATTTTTTTATTATTATTACTTACACTGTATCTCAAGACACTTTTTTTATTTATTTTTATTACATTATAGGCAAGTATTTGATCTCGATCTCACCTGATGGTAAGTGACGATGAGATCTACGATGGAGCATACTTGCCTAGGTAGGAAGGCGGCAGTAGATCGAGACGCTACATTCACTAGGCACATGCAGCGCAGCTGATCTGACCCGCCATCCATGAATGGCAACACCGAACATCATGCCGGAACACGCCTAGGCCAAACACACTGTGAGCTCTTTCTGCGTAGATCGGACCGCAAGCAACAACTTGATATGAGGGTACCCCAGTTCTAACTATGACACTAGGACGTCAGCCACCTCAGTCCTCCCGTGACCATGGTCGCTGTAAAGCAGCCGAAACGTCAGGAACGAAAAAACAGTTTTATTTCAATGTGTAGTCTTCATTGCTAGAACTAAATAGGATTGTCCCAATTACTCAAAACTTACTGGTCACCCTACAGTTCAATGTGCCGTGATCTATCGGAATAATAAGGCGCACGCGACGGCCACGCGACGCTAACGACACGACGCCGACACGAGTCCGATACGGGCAATTGTCTGTTTTGATATTTGTTCACGGTTCGCTTGCGGGGCTAGCTAGGGGACTTTGACATAGTATTATTTTTTAACTAGCTACCCCGGAAAAATGTATGAGAAGTTTAATAGTCATTCTGCTATCCGGGGCGGGAAAGAATTCAACAAATCATAGATCGAAACGTAATGTAAACACATAATAAACACGCGATAAAATCTGTCATTTCAATGTGTAGTATTCCCGTAAATGTGAGAAATCAATAAATCAAAGATCATATAAATCGACCCACCCGTTTTTGAGTTATGAACGGTGTAACTAACACGACTTTGTTTTATATATCTAAATATCTAGAATTTTACGTAAGAATACTTCACATCTAATTTATGATGTGCGTAACTAGCGCAGTTGGTCGTGACCCTACTGTCTGTGTCGAGGGTCCCGAGTTCGATCCTTCTTTTGGACAAACTTTGTGCGATCAATGCTTGATGTTCACAAAATTGGTGAACGATGAATTGATAGGAGACGAACAATTTCCAATCTCAGCGGATAACTAACCAGCCGAGCGCTAGCAGTCAGGGTTGCCACGCCGCGACCATTTAGAAACTATTATCCTAGTCTAATAAATATAAATATCGCCAGACGACCACACCAACTACACGGTCCCATGCTAAGCAACGCTTGTATTATGGGTACCGTACAATGGACTGAGGGTGAACTCAGTATATAATACTTATATAGATAATAAACATGAATGAATCGGGTACAAACATTCGTGCTCATCACACAAGGTTTGTGCCTACCAGGATTCGAACCCAGCACCCTCGGCACAGAAAGCAGGGTCAGTACCAACTTATTCAGGCCGTATAATATAAATATGAAAAAAAGAAGTATGTTTTTTAATTTGATAGTCTATCGCAGTCTCCCAGGGCTGCCTCGGTTTTGAGTCGAGTAGCAGTTGGCAATACTGGCATTACAATAAGGTGGCCAGGGACCAAAGGCATATGACAGCACTCTACTGAGCAACGTACTGACTAAGTGTCATTATCAGATGTCAATGACCCGACACAAATCTGGCCAAATGAACTCGAAGTAAATTAAGGCCATGTCTGAAAGAACCACTCGAAAGACGTGTAAGGTCCGCCAACCCGCACTGGGCTAGCGTGGTGGACTATGGTCCAATCCCCCTCGCATTGAGGGGAGGCCAGTGCTCAACAGTGGGACATTACAAAAAGGGCTGGTGTTAATATATATATTATCTACAAAGTGTCATCCATAACTCATCAACTCGAGCGGCCGATCGTTGCTGAAATTGAAAATTCCAACCACTACGGAACGAGTGAATTGCACTATCTATAACTATAGCATACGGGTACGTTAATTATAGTACCCATACATAGCTTCGCCATCCCACTTCCCACTAATATTATAAATGTGAAAGTTTGGATGGATGGATGGATGTTTGTTACTCAATAACGCCAGAACGGCTGAACGGATCTGGATGAAATTTGGCACAGAGACAGATTATAGTCTGGAATAGCTCATAGGCTACTTTTTATCCTGGTAAAATGTATGGTTCCCGTAGTATAGATTGTTTTTTTTTTTCATAGAGCAAAGGATTGACCTGATTTTTTGCATAGGTAGTGGTAGTTTAGGGGTCAGAAAATGGCATATGGGTTCCTATGGGATAGCATAAAGGAACCGTGCATTTGCAAAAGGACATAGAGGAAAAGGATATACTTTTAATTGCGGGTAACACCGCGGGGTACTGCTAGTAATTTATAAATTAAATTCCTTGGATATAATTGATAGAACTAGATGCTTGGCGGCATTCCATTGTCAAACAAATGGGGGAAGAGGGACCCACCACTGACCCTCGGCTTGTCAACTTTTCCAATTATAAACCAAACAAGTTAGTCGATAATTAAAGAAGCCAACAACACCGGATTCCTCTAAGATGTTAGTCGAGAATCTGTCTATCACGAGTGTCGAGACCCCAATTAATTTGCAATTCTTCGCGAATCGATGCGAATCTAAAGAAGTCAGTGGTGGATTCCTCTCCTCCATTTGTTTAACTTTTTTTTTTATATTAAAATGACAATACATTTATGTTACTGATTATTGAAAAAAAAAAAAAGGCATTTTATAGACATAATATATTGCCTTATTTTTCTGATAATGATTTGATTCTATTTCATCAACCACATTCTTTATGGGATTGGATTCTTCAAACTGATTATAGATACTTAGATTACTCTTTATATGGGACTGTTTTATTTTTCATAACATAAATAAATATCGCCAGACGAACACGCGAACTGTACGGTCCCACACTAAGTAACGCTTGTATTATGGGTACCGTACATAATGGACTGGGGGTGAACTCAGTATATCATACTTATATAGATATGAAATATCCTTGCATCAGGTACAAAAAATCATGCTAAACACACAAAGCTAGGCCGGCCCTACCAGGGTTCCAACCCGGGACACTCGGCGCAGAAAACAGAGTCACTACCAACTGCATTAATCAGGTCTTCTTCTTCTAATTTAAGGGTTAGACCCTTGTCGGTGTAGCTGATGAAGCTCTTTCCACCTGTGTCTATCTAGAGCAGGTCGGCAATATATATTTATATGAAATAGTAAATATTGAAAACCTTTTCTGATTCCTCACGTTACTCACTTCACCGTAGTTAAGTAACTATTAAAAAATAAATCACGAGCCACTTACAAACACAGATGCGAAAGCATGTTATTACAGTTTAATATTTTTAAAACTGGCAACATTAGTTCATAGATAAATACAATTTAAATGTCAATATTCCATTTAGAGTGTGTTACTACTGAACTACCATCGTCCGCTCCCCAAGACACGACTGGCGGTACTAGTGGTAAGGGCTGCACTGCCCACAATAAGTACATATTGTTATTTTATTACGTAGGGGAGACTGGCATTATCAAATCGATGTAGGGGTCAGAAAATATATTATTGATGTGCACGAAATTATTGAAATTGAAAACAAATATGATACTGGACTAATAATATACTAGCTGCGCCCTGCGGTGTTACTCGCGCAAAAAAACATGTCGATCCTTTGCTCTATGAAAAATTTAAACAAATCTATCCCACGGGAACCACACATTTTACCGGAATAAAACGTAGCCTATGTGCTATTCCAGACTATAATCTATATCTGTGCCAAATTTCATCCAAATCCGTTTAGCCGTTCTGGCGTGATTGAGTAACAAACACCCATCCATCCATCCAAACTTTCACATTTATAATATTAGTATATATTGATATTATTATATTATTTCGACTATATTAATCCAAAACCAAGCGCACCATTGCGAGACTTAGTTAAGAATTTTATTAATGAGAAAATCTTAGAAATATTAATATTAACCCCATTTTTATGTCCCAATGTTGGGCACGGCCTCTTCCGATGCGAGGGGGATTAGGCCATAGTCCACCACGCTGGCCCAGAGCGGGTTGGCGGACTTCACACGTCTTTCGAGGGGCTCTCTCAGACATGCAGGTTCCCTCGCGATGTTTTCCTTCACCGTTTAGCAAGTGATAATCATGGTTCTCAGTTCTCAATTGAGGTTGCGTTCCGATCTGGTTGTAAAAATGACAATTTGTAAGTGTCCCCGTAGGCCTATACGAAATAAATGATTTGACTTTGGTTGTAAAATAAATTCGCACATGAAATCCAGAAAACTCCGGGGTTAAACCTGCGACCCTCGTTGCCAAGGCGCGCGTTCGACCAACCTGGCTATCACTGCTTCAATGTGCAAGAAACAACAAACCGTATTGCTATCCTATTCTTATTTCAAGATATGTTACCAGGGGCCCGATTCAGCGAAATCTTGACTATTTCTATTTATTTATTAATCTGTGCAAAGCTTATCGTGAGATTTGATGCGAAAAATTGATTTTACCATAACCATATAAATAATGGCGGTTTATTATAAAATAACAAGTATTAACGATAACATTAAAATACATGTTTTATTAAATTTAAACATTCATTTGAAAACAATAGGACCGGTTGTGTCCACTAAAGACATAATTATGAAGATACTTATAATATTATTTATTATATTGGGTGAGTAATTTTTAACAACAAAAAACAGGACTTTGGAAGAGTTCTCAAAAAAGGCCGCTACGTATTGGACCCGTGCCCCCCCCCCCCCCCCCGCGCAAGCCTTCCAAAAGTCCAGGAAGGTATAGCCCGTGTGGAGGGATTTATAACACTTTTCGAAGAATCAAAAGTGTTCATTCTCTTTATTTGAACTTGTACCATTCATTTCTTATATTTACGCGAATACTACACAATATACAAAAGTAATGTTATCACGTAGATTTTGATTTTTACGTTCCCGACGTTTCGTCTGTTTTACAACAACCATGGTCACGGGAGGACCGCGGGTAAGACGTCCTAGTGTCATAGTTAGAATTGGGGTACTCTCATATTTAGTTGTTGTTTGCGGATAGATCGGAATCTACGCAGAAAATGCTTAATGTCTTAAGGTCCTGCAATAGTGCGTGGTCATGGATGGCGGGTCAGATCAGTTGCGCTGCATGTGCCTAGTGAATGTAGCGTCTCGATCTACTGCCGCCTTCCTACCTAGGCAAGTATGCTCCATCGTAGATCTCATCGTCACTTACCATCAGGTGAGATCGAGATCAAATACTTGCCTATAATGTAATAAAAAAAAATATTGCGCTTGGTTTTGGATTTATTATATTAATACTGGATGCCAAGTCGGTGGTAGCACCCAGCCATCTTCCGTATTGAAATTAGCATGTTTTTAATTTTAATAGCCTCGCGTATCATCCTTGGTTGGAATCGTTGTTCTTTTGCGAGGATCTGTGCTTGATCAAATCTGATAAAATGACGGGTGCGATCCTGTACATGTTCACAGATTGCAGTCTTCGTAGAGCGACTGAAGGGATGACATGTGAGGCTATTGAAATTAAAAACATCCTAATTTCTATATGGAAGATGGCTGGGTGCTACCACCATCATGGGATCCAGTAATTAATGTAATTAAATTCAAAACCAAGCGCACTGTTGCAAGACGTCAACCCACTGTGAGCCCTTACTGCGTAGGTCGGACCGCAAACAACAACTAAATATGAGGGTACCCCAGTTCTAACTATGACTCTAGTACGTCAACCACCTCAGTCCTCCCGTGACCATGGTCGGCTCCTACCACCGACTTGGGACTAAACTTGTACTACTCAATATGTTTCTTACAGTGACCTGGTCGTTAGTGACCTCGGTTCCTCAGTTCCTGGGCCAGGCGACCGAGGGCCAGCAGGCTACTGGACTATCTACTATCCTCGCGCTCCCGTTTCAGTTACCAAGAACTGTAATGAACAGCTTGGTAAGGGGATGAAAGAATAAATAAATTAGAAGATTATTCGTTTTTTTTTACTGTTCCGTTCTTTTCCTCTCCTACTGCTAAAGTCTGCTTAGCCGTTCCTACATTGTTCTCACATACCTATAACAATGTACTGCTCACAAATGTAAAAGTACTTTTTAAAAAAGAGCAACCATGGAGTTTCTCGCCCGCTCAGCTCCATAGGAACGGCATTCCGAACGGGTGGTAAAGTAGTAGCATAGTATTTTGTATCTTTTGACGATTCATAAGTACTGTACTTAATGGTTTATGTGAATAAAAAATATTCTGATTCTGATTCTTTTGAGAACCTAATTATGAAACCAATATTGCTAGGTCCACACATCAATTGTACAGTTTCAAGCTGAGTAACGCTTGTATTATGGGTACCGTACCATGGTCTGGGGGCGACACCAATATGCAGTGATTCAGAAAGAGTATACTAAACCTTGGATCAGCGCTTCTGTACCTCATATGTAGTCACTAGCTGCGCCCCGCGGTGTTACCCGCGATTAAAAAGTGTGTCCTTTTCTTCTATATCCTTTTGGAAATGCACGGTTCCTATATGCTATCCCATAGGAACCGTGCATTTCGCCGGGATAAAAAATCGCCTATGTAATTTTCTGACCCCTAAACTACCACTACCACCTATGCAAAAAATCATGTCGATCCTTTTCTCTATGAAAAATTAAAACAAATCTATCCCACGGGAACCATACATTTTACCGGGATAAAAAGCAGCCTATGTGCTATTCCAGACTATAATCTATCTCTTTGCCAGATTTCATCCAGATCCGTTCAGCCGTTCTGGCGTGATTAAGTAACCAACATCCATCCATCCAAACTTTCACATTTATAATATTAGTGGGATTAGTGGGATAAGTACCGTTTGTAAATAAGCCTGAATAATAATATCAAATAAATAACGCCAGACTAACACCATCTGTACGACCCTGCACGTCAAGTGCGAGCTAACTGTATACTTTATAGTCTACCGTATTTGGACACTTTGTATGGAGAATTGAAAAGCGCCTCTAGCGGGCGGCATTCAAAACGTTCAATTCTCCATATAAAATTACTAGATATGGTATAAATTATACGGCCAGCTTACGAATAATCTCGGACTTGACGTACGGAACTAAGCAACGCTATGTATAAGGGAATGGCGGCGACCCAGCGGCGTGTTACAACGTTCAGTCTGTTAACGGCTATTGAGATTTCCTAATTTTAATAGTTTGATCAACATCTGTAATGTACTTCGACCACTTCAGGCTATTTGACACAAAGGTGCTCTTAAAGTAAATGATAAAATAAAGATATGAAATCAAAAATAATATTTATTTAATTTTTTTAACCGAAATAACATTTTGAATCCGACTTTTTATTCCAAACATTACGTTCGCCGCATCAAATTAAAAAAAAGCTACACCAATCCAGAGACAATTTTTCGTTTAATTTTAAATTTCCGTTAAAAATAATAATGTTTATAGACGAATACAATCCTAAACGCACAATATTACAAAAGCCAAAATGTTGTCATGGTTATGTAAACAGATTATAATTCCAATTCAAGACACTTTGAATGCATTCAATTGTCAAACTTACAACGGGATTTTAAAGGGATTGTAATATCGTTTTACCGCTGCTGATTAATAGCACGGGCATGGCGGTGGTGGGCAAGGTGGGGGACAGGGCTGGGGGCAGGGATCAGGGCACGGGGCAGGGGGGCACGGCGACGGTGGGTACTGGCAAGGTGTGAAGACGGTAGCAGGACCGGTGCAAGGCGGGCACGGCTGCCCCATGGCTATTGAGGGGGGCGCGATGACCGGCTGGCCCTGGTCTCCGATGCAGACCGTGCTGCCATCGCATGTGCGGTAGCAGCGCCAGGGGGCGGCGGCGGCACAGCTTATTAATGCTAAAAGAAAAATAACCAAAGATCAAAATCATTTTTTTTCTATTTTTTTGTGGATATAACACTTATGAATAGTCAGAATGAGGCGGGTTCGATTCCCGAGTGCGGCACGCGAGTTTTCAAAATCTTTGAATGTAGGTTGTTTTTTTTTTAAAAAAAAAGGAGCAATCTCCAGTATTTAGAGTACTTTTCCTCCCGGTGCGGTTATACAATTCCACCCTGTATATAAATAGTCTCGCATATACAGGGTGTAAGCGGAATGGTAACAAAGTTACACTTAATGTTAAACTCAGTATTATTATTATTATAATACTTATATACATATTAAACATCCATGACTTGGGTACAAAAATTTGTGCTCATCACACAAAGCTTGTCCCTACCCAGATTCGAGCCCGAGACCCTCGGCGCAGAAAGCAAGGTCACTACCAACTGCGCTAATCAGTGCCCCAAGTCTGCTAACACAATCGATTCATAATCGAACAGCAACCGCATAGTAACTGTCACTTTTGACAGATATCCCATACAATATCTGTCAAAGTGACAGTTACTATGCGGTTGCTGTTCGATTATGAATCGATTGTGTTAGCAGACTTGGGGCCCAGGTCGTCGGATTCTTGTAATATTTACGAACTTCTTTAATAATGATTCTCCCACCCGTTTTGCAAACCAATTACTGATACCTTACTGATTAATAAAATGCTATTTTACAAGAAATGACCTTTGTAATGCTAGTGCAGGGGCTCCCAAACTTATTTTGTCTACCGCCCACTTTGAGAAAGAATTATTTTTTAGCGTCCCCATTTTTTCACCTACTTAAAAACCACTATAACTTCAATTTAAATTAATTATTGTAAGTCCCTACACAACGCCCCCATTATTTTCTGGGTCTCGTACCGGCCCCCTTTAGGCCTGCGCCCACAAGATAATAAATAATAATAAGGGGTGATAATGCCCCCTTGTGGGCGCAGGCCTAAAGGGGGCATTATCACCCTCTTTGGGAAAGGCTGTGCTAGTGTAATTATGAATGAAAGAAAAAAAGACAATATTTACCAAGAACTAATATTGCCTGTAAGCCCATTGCGACGTCAGTGTATGGCGATGCCCTTAACCCCGCTTAAATACCAGCTTAGTAGGTACATACCATCATATTATATACTATTTAATAAACGGTTGACTAAGTGTAGTGTACATAAAGAACCTACATACTAGTTAATATTCTAGATTTCTTATATTTTTCTTATATTAATGGGGTCGAGTCACCTTCGTCCGTAGGAGAATTAAATACCCTCGAGATACCCTACACGTGACCCTGGGTGGTGCCAACCAGGTGACAACCCTACTGGTGGTAGGCTTCGGCCGTGGTTAGTCACCACCCACTGAACAAAGCCATGTCGCCAAGCGGCCTAGCCGTGTTCCGGCATGATGTTCGGTGTTGCCATTCATGGATGGCGGGTCAGATCGGCTGCGCTGCAGGTTCCTAGTGAATGTAGCGTCTCGATCTACTGCCGCCTTCCTACCTAGGCGAGTATGCTCCATCGTAGATCTCATCATCACTTACCATCAGGTGAGATCGAGATCAATAATTTGCCTATGATGTCATAAAAAAAAAATACGCGAATACTACACATTGAAATAAAACTTAGTTTATGAAAAGTTTATGAATGTTATCGCGTTTATTTCGTTTTTTTTACTTGCCCGACGTTTTGGCTGCTTTACAGCAACCATAGTCACCGGAGGACTGAGGTGGTTGACGTCCTAGTGTCATAGTTTTCACTGGGCTACCCTCATATTTAGTTGTTGCTTGCGGTCCGATCTTCGCAGAAAGTGCTCACAGTGTGTTGAGGTCTTGCAATGGTGCGCTTGGTTTTGGTTTTAATTATATTTACTACTGGATCCCAAGTCGGTGGTAGCACCCAGCCATCTTCCCTAGTGAAATTGGAATGTTTTTTTAAATTAAATAGCCTCACGTATCATTTTTGGTCGGAGTCGGTGTTCTTTTGCTAGGATCTGTGGTTGATCAAATCGGATATAATGGCGGGTGCGATCCTGTACATGTTCACAGATTGTAGAAAGTTTCTAACTATGTCACTAGAACGTCAAACACCTCAGTCCTCCCGTGATCATGGTTGCTGTAAAGCAGCTGAAACGTCGGGAACGTTAAAACATAAAAAAACGCGATAAAATTTGTTTTATTTCAATGTGTAGTATTCACGTAAATATAAGAAATCAATAGTTTCAGAACTGGACCAGTAGTTCCGGAGATTACTGCCTACATATACACTAACACACTCATACATTTTACCTCTTTAAAATATACGTATATATCATACTTATCTATTTTTATTTGTAGGTGTCATCCTTGCTCCAGCCCACGCTTTGCCCACGCTTTTCCCACTGCTGGGCTGGGCATAGATCCCGAAACCTATCACATCAAACTCAAGTACTTAAAAAACATAAAGTCAATGAGACAAAATTGGTAAACTTAGTTTTATATTGATTTCTTAAATTTACGCGAATACTACACATTGAAATAAAACTAATTTTTTTCGCGTTTTTTATAACGTAAAATCTATACATATAAATAAAATTGGAGTGTCTGTTTGTAATATTAAAATAACCGCTTTTAACTAAGTGCATTTGGATGTATACACGTTACCTATACCGAAACAACATTTTTTACAATTTTTGTCTGTCTGTCTGTCTGTCTGTCTGTCCGTCTGTCTGTCTGTCTGTCTGTCTGTCTGTCTGTCTGTCTGTCTGTCTGTCTGTTTGTTCCGGCTAATCTCTGAAATGGCTGGACTGATTTTGACGGGACTTTCACTGGCAGATAGCTGATGTAACAAGGAGTAACTTAGGCTACTTTTATTTTAGAAAAAAAAATAGGATCTCACGAAAAAAAATTAATACCAATGTTGCAGCGCAGCGCCTGATTAAGTTTGATAGCAACCTGCAATGCGTCCCGCGGGCTCAGAATGGGCGAGCAGGCTGTTGTCAACGGTTGTCTTTGTTAAATACCACGCGGACGAAGTCGCGGGCAACAGCTAGTACAAAATATAAACGCGATAAAATCCTAAATAAAATTAGTTTTATTTTAATGCATAATATTATGTGTTATAAGCGTATATTATGTCCTTGAAAATATATATATCCTTTTCAATCTTTCGTTAATCAACAATGAATGCTTAAATGAATCCTAATCGAACGAAATACGAACGTTGATAGGTTAAATGTAAATAATTCGGTACATTAATATCGTGTATAAAAGATGGGGGATCTTTTCATTTTTGCACATAACGTTGTCACTATGGGGCGACTTACGGCATTGGGTATTATGGGTAAGAGTCAACTAACCTATAATAACTATTCCACTAACCATGGTGATTCAGAAAGTGTAAACTAAGCCCCAAACCTACGCTTCTTTGGCACTATAGTCATGTCAGAATTTCAATATGTGGATATTAAAAATAAGTGGATACATAGTTTGTTGTCATACTATTTTTAAGTTTTTTTAGTTTCCTATTTAGTTCAACTGTAACTGTGTATTTTAGTTGAATAATAAAAACAATGTTTCCGACAAATTGACCAATTGTGTTGGACTTGTTGGTGGGAAATTGAACCGGGAAGTTGTTAATTTCGTTTTCTTTTCCAAAAAATGTGTTTCTTTGACATATAATGTGTAATGTTGGTGGGATATTAACCGTTATGTGTTCATAAACGTACAAGAGTGTAGGAAAATAAAAATAAATAGTAAAACATGACTTTTCCAGTTCTCCCAAAAAGTCCGGTAATTTTTCAGTAAAATATCCACAGCGCTACTGATAGGGGTAGGGGATGCCTTTCATCATCAACGACATTATCATTATCATCAGTGGTACATATAATTCAATAACAATTATCAAGAATTACTCGACACTGGCAACAATGGCACTATTTTGTAGCCGTTTGCCAACCTAAAAAAAATAAGAAAACAATTGTTTTTTTAAAAACTTTGTGCAATGAGAACGAATGTTTGTACCCGAGTCGTGGATGTTTAATATCTATATAAGTATTATATACTGGGTTCGCCCCCAGTCCATGGTACGGTACCCATAATAGGAACGTTCGTTAGTATGGGACCGTACAGTTGGAGTGTTTTTGTTAGTAACTCGTGTGTAATTGTAAAGTATTCCTTACAGCGCTAGTAGCATCCGCGGCGGCGGCCCCCGCGCCTCAGTTCTGCCCCTGCCAGCCCCCGCCGTGTCTGCCACCGTGTCCCCCGCCACCGTGCCCGTGCCCGTGCCCGTTCCCGGGTCCAGCCCCCGAACCCATCGAACCTACGCCACCTCCACCTAGTAAGTATACTTAAGACCTGCGCGTTAAGTGCAAATAGGTATATTTCGCTTCGGTACAAGTGTGATCGCAAAATTGATTCATAATTGAACGGCCATGCCATTGACACTTGAAATTGGAATGTCTGTTTGTAATATTAAAATAATCGCTTTTTACTAAGTTCATTTGGATGTATACACGGTACATATACCAAAACATTTTTTTTGCAAGTTTTGTCCGTCTATCTGTCGGTCTGTTTGCTCTGGCTAATCTCTGAAATGGCTGGACCGATTTTGACGGGACTTTCACTGGCAGATAGCTGATGTAACAAGGAGTAACTGAGGCTACTTTTATTTTAGAAAAACTTTTTCGGTTAAATACCACGCGGACGAAGTCGCGGGTAACAGCTAGTTTTCTATAGAATGAGGCCATGGTCTCCTACTCATCTCAGCATTAGGATATAAAGGATTAATGCTCTTTTCCAGCGCCATGCGGAGACGGCGCCATCAAAGTGATGATGCAGAAGAACTGCATGCCGGAACGGCTCCGAGCTGCCGGTTTCCGGGAGATCGCCGTCCCCGGTGGGACCTTCTACATCAGCCCCTCCCCCGACGTCATGATACAACCACCGCCAATCCTGATCCGCCCGCAAACCTCAGCACCGATCACACCCCCCTCAATCACCGTTCAACCCCCCCAAATCCCCCCGATCACGCCCAGACCGATCATCGTAAGACCCCCGCCGTTGCCAGCGATTACTCCTCCACCGGTGCTCGCGAGACCAGGGCCATTGGCTCCAATCCAACCACCAGCAATTGTCGTGAGACCCCCGAAGCCTAGTCCGATCCAACCAGCTCCAATAAGCGTGTGCCAGCCAAGGTTGACTCCTGTAACCCCCCCACAGATTGTTGTGAGGCAGTCTAGACCTCAGTGTATCCAGCCTCCAACAATCTGCGTGTCGGCTACATCACTCCAAGGCGGGGCTGGTGTGAGCGGTCAGGGTCAGGCGCCCCCATCCGACTCGTCGCCCTGCGACTCGAGCTTGCCACCACCTAATCCTTGCCCGTGCTCGTACATGCAGCCGGAACAGTTACCGTGCGACTAAAATTTAAATGTTGATAGTTGAAACTTATTTTTAGAGGGTAGGTTGTGTGGGAAATATTAGATTGTTGAGGTATATGGATATAGCTCAGTTATAGCGCTTGGGAGCGGCTTAATCGTATAAATGGTTACTGTCGTTAACGCAGTAATCGAGTGAGCGGTTTCATCTCGTAATAATCGTGAGAGCGGCTGAAAATCGTTAACGCAGTAGTCAAATAAGCGGTTTTATCTCGCTATAATCGTGTAAGCGGCTGAAAGTCGTTAACGCGGTAATCGCGTAAGCGGTTTCTCCTCGTAATTATCTTGTGAACGGCTTAATGTTGTTAACGCTGTAATCTGAGAGCGGTTTGAGCTCCTAATAATCGCGTGAGCGGTTCGAGGTCGTAATAATCGCGTGAGCGGTTTGATATGGTTAATATGATCGTACTATTTTCGGAAATTGCTCAAGTTTGTATGAGCTTTGCTTACGACACAGCGATTGAGCCATTAAGTCGCTCATATTTTCCATAATTTCCACTCCAATCACAGATTGAGCGATAGGACAATCGTACAATAATGGTTGATAATTTAAAAATAAGTTTCAATGACAATATTTTTTAAATAAAAGATCTCTGCACGATTTACAATAAAGACGACTACAGGCTATGTTTATCGGTATCAGTGATGTTATATAATAGTTATTATGTTGCCCGTACGTATTTTTGTATGTGTTGATTATTTACAAACGTATCCTTGTTGTATTTATGTAAGTTTATTAATAAAAAAAAATATAAAATGATTTTTCTATTTTACTCAAATACCTTATAGCCCCAAGTCATATGTAGCGAGCTCTTCCAACTCATCACAAGCTACACAGATGACGCTATACATGACATTGGCATAAAATGACGACTCTCCACACAATCCTGAAACACGCTATGAGAGTTTTCGGAGCACGTAACATATATACAAGGATCTCGGCAATAACCGTCGGGGCATAGCGGCCGCCCCGCCAGCCATACCACCCGCCTGGCTGGAAGAGCTTCCCTTTTCCGCAGAATTGGTGCTACACTAATTTAAAATTCAACAACTAGCAAGCGAGTATGAAGTAGCTCACGTGCTATTACTTGATATTGAGGTGTTCATTCCAGCTGCACGCAAGAAGGCTTGCCTGCATTTAACACTGGCATATACACACCGCACTGCCTACCCGTAAGTTCTACTTGCATGCTTGACGTCACGCGTCTTGCAATCTGCTTGCACGAAACATGGTTGAAGTGCTTTTATCTATCATTCAAAGCGAAACAGGCCCAGTTATCATGTTCAAGTTACTGGTATGCTTTACACTTATCAAAGTTATTATATGGTGAGTGAATACTTTAACCGCGGCTTCGCCTGCTAATATTTCTGAAAAACAGGTTACTATTACGTTATACCAGAGGTTAATCTCCCTGGGTACCAAATTTCATTAGAATACGTCCCGCCGTTTTGGCATGATTCTCAATTATAAGCGACGAGTACGTCAAGTACGAGATTATTCAATTCTCCATACATAATCTCTAAATACGGTAGACTATAAAGTGTGCTGTTAGCTCGCACTTGAAGTGCAGTAAGACAGTAGACCAACTCACTACCTAAACAGTCACAATTCGACTCGACAGATGGCGTACAACAAACATCAAGCATTACACGTACAAGATTAGGATTCTACATACAAATCTGAATCGCGCAAGAGAATATCGCACGCTGTTATGTTAGTTAACCTAAAAATCAAACAGTGGCTCTATTACCAGACAGTTTTTGAAAAAAAGAACGCCAACTTGTACGCAACGCTTTACAATGTATGAGAAAACTAATTTATTGGTATTCTATGAAAAAATTAAACAAACCTATCCCACGGGAACCATACATTTCCCCGGGATAAAAAGTAGCCTATGTGCTATTCCATACTATAATCTATCTCTGTGCCAAATTTCATCCAGATCCGTTCAGCCGTTCCGGCGTGAAAGAGGAACAAACATCCATCCATCCATCCATCCAAACTTTCACATTTATAATATCAGTATAGATTGCTCCAATAAAAAAATTCATAGATGGGTCTGAAACTGTGGAATTACATAAAAAAATAATAATATAAAAATAAAAATAATGATCGCTCACATAGTGTGTGTGTGTGTGTGAGAGAGAGTGTGTGTGTGTAACATCGTTGCCCAGAAAGTATATAAAAAAAAATCCTACTCATTTAAGCGACTGTGATGCCTTCTAACGAACTGTTCGCATGATCATCAGCATCATCATCACCTGGAAGACGTCCTCAGCTCGATGGGCCTCCACCATGGAACACCACAACGAACGGTTATTATCTATCACAATCAGAATCAGAATATTTTTTATTCACGTAGACCATTAAGTAGTACTTATGAATCGTGGTACTACTGGTGGCTGGTGGCTACTGGTGGTAGGCTTCGGCCGTGGCTAGTCACCACCCACTGAACAAAGCCATGTCGTCAAGCGGCCTAGCCGTGTTCCGGCATGATGTTCGGTGTTGCCATTCATGGATGGCGGGTCAGATCAGCTGCGCTGCATGTGCCTAGCGAATGTAGCGTCTCGATCTACTGCCGCCTTCCTACCTAGGCAAGTATGCTCCATCGTAGATCTCGTCGTCACTTACCATCAGGTGAGATCGAGATCAAATACTTGCCTATAATGTAATAAAAAAAAAAAAAGTTACAAAATGTAAGATACTACATTACCACCCGTTCGGTTTGGGGTTCCCCACCCCTAATACCTATCTACCGCTTTATACACCAACTAAGAGAGTGCATCTGCGCTTGCGCATACCATTGCCTACTGTAATATCTCCTGTGTAGTTGGCTAGCCACCGTAGAGATTGGCCGCAATGACCGAAATTTGGCCAGAAGGACTGCTACTACAATATGAAAATAACATTAAATGAAAATCAGAATATTGTTTATTCATGTCAACCATTAAGTACAGTACATATGAATTGACAAAATAGTTACAATATGCTAAGCTACAATTTTACCACCCGTTCGGAATGCTGTTCCTATGGAGAAGAACGGGCGAGAAACTCCATGGTTGCTGTTTTTAAAAAGATCTTTTAAATTTTTGATTAGTACATTGTTATGGGTGTGTGAGAACAATGTAGGGACGGCTGAGTAGACATTAGCAGCTGGTCAAAAAAAAAGTACGAACTTAGTATAAAATTACATGTTAATGGCTACACGATTCCCATATTTACAAATTACTTTTGTACATGAAAATTAGAAGGCAGAGGAGATAAACAACGTCTGCGCGCCGTCTGACGCTGCGTCTTCCCGTTCGAAGTCGCCAGAATCCAGTTGTCAATTCTAAGAGCGATATCTCACTGACACTTCAGCTTAGTAATTCTACGATCTAGGAACGGCCGCAGGCGGAGGGGGGGGGGGGGGGGGGTTGGGCTTTAAGTACGGTTCTCCCTGCCTACCCCTCAAGACATCGTGCGTGAAGATAATGTGGCTATGTTTCAACAAATATATCCACGCTTTGATTCACACCAACTCAATGTCCAAGCCGTGAATGTAAAACACAAAATTATTTTAAAATATTTCTACTAACTTATTTGAATGAAAATATTTTTGTTGAAATTTTCAGGGTTCCGTAGGTATTCACAATGGGAACCCTGTTTCAATATGCCTCTGGTTTTTTATTCGGAAAATATTTAATTTGGCATATTCATAGATATTTCTCACAGCTACTCACAACAATTCTCAAGTTCTATTATTAAGTACACCCCCGTCGTAAACATCTCTGTGAAATCCTCTCCATCCAAAGGTTGCCTGGTAGAGATCGCTTTTAGTGATAAGGCCGCCCATTGTGACACTCGCTGAATAAGTTAAGTTTGTGTAATTTTGTATTAATTTTATGTGGTGGAACAATAAAGAGTTATCTATCTATCTACAATATTTTTTTATTAAAATGTTAACAAAAACCGAAAATATGACTCCCCTATATTAATGTAAGGAGCGGTGGAACGAAACGTTTTCTGTATTTCATGACTACTTAAATTTTGTTGTTATTAACATATACTGAACCCAACCTATTGCGAGAACCGACACGTACATAGCCAGTTTCTTATTAAAATTAAACAGTTTTAGTAAGAGTAATTCAATGTTAAATAACTATTAATTTAGAGTTGCTTTTTAAATGTTTTGTTATGTTTTATCGTAATTGGTGCGTTTCAAAATAGCCTCTCTGGTATATAAATAGAGTTTTCTTTTGCTTTTCATCAGACGATCGAAAATGGCGAAGGGCAAAGTCATCTGGTTATCCGGTAAGCATAATTAATTGTAATATATTTAAATGAAAACCCATCATTGAAATAAAACTAATTTTAACGGATTTTATCGCGTTTATTTTATGATTTTACGTTCCCGACGTTTCGGCTGCTTTACAGCGACCATGGTCACGGGAGGACTCAGGTTTTAGACGTCCTAGTATCATAGCTTGAACTAGATTTAAGATTAGTTTTATTTAAATGTGTAGTATTCGCGTAAATACAAGAAATCAATATCTTCCAGTAATGTTTATAAAAGCAATCTCATACTGGACTAGCGCAGCGGTCTATGGCATGAATGCTCATCCTACCCATACTGCAAAAGCCTCCCCCCCGTGTAAGGGGTGGCCATTAATGAAGCGCTATTGGGGTAATTACGATAATAAAGTATAATTATTTTTCCAAAATGTTACCCAAAAAAAAAGATAGAGAACGTATGTAAAGTAATATCTTATACTTTGGGGTAAGTCGGGAACACTTTCTATTTTGGGTAGAAGGTTTTTTTAAATTATCCATCATTTTACCTTACCCCATTTGAGGGTAGTCTATACGAATATTATAAATGTGAAAGTTGGTTGGATAGATGGATGGATGTTTGTTACTCTTTCACGCCCGAACGGCTGAACGGATCTGGATGAAATTTGACACAGAGATAGATTATAGTCTGGAATAGCACATAGGCTACTTTTTATCCCAGTAAAATGTATGGTTCCCGTGGGATAGATGTTTTAATTTTTCATACTTTTTATCGCGGGTAACACCGCCGGGCGCAGCTAGTTCGGGAATAATTTATATTTCAGGTAGATTTTTTTTAATTTTTTAACCCAGTATTCTGGCGCATGTAACAAGTTGTTCATAAACCTCTCGGCCCTGCTATGGTAAGATCACATCCCAATAACATAATAGTTACCGCGATTTCGACTAAGTTAGTTATCCGAATAACATTATACCTATTTATTTAACACAGGTAGATTGATCCTAAGTAAATAAAGTAATTTAGTTAGTTTAAACCAGTTGCGTACTAATATTTAAACTTGGACTACACAAATGTTTATTTAACTCTGGTTTAACGGTAATAATAATTAGCCCTTTAATGTCTCTGTTGTGGGCACGGGCCTCCCCTTAATGCGATGGGGGATTCGGGTCATAATCTACCACGCTGGCTGAGTCCGTGTCGGCGGACTTCCCACATCTTTCCTCAAAATTACTGCCAATAATAACAATTTTTTTTTTCACAGTTCTCATCCTTGGGACCGCGTTGGGTCAACCCATACCGGAACCCCAGTACCCCTGCCCCTGCCCATGCCCCTGCCCCTGCCCTAATCCCTGCCCACCCCCGCCGCCCCCCTGCGACCCCTGCAGCTCACCTTGCCTGCAGATCGGACCATGCAACCCATGTGAACCGCCTGTTAATTATATCTATGGCCAAGCACCAGCAGGTAAGAAATGCGACATCTATTGAATTGGCTACGTAAACAAGTTAACTACACACTTGGATAGATGGCGCTTATTACTAAATTACTCGTTTTAGCCGTCATTGCTGGCTTTTACGATGAAGTAGGGTTAACAACATTTCGTTACATCATATAAAGTATTTCAGTGACTGATGAGATGGCGAAATATAACCAAAAAACATATTGTCATATTTAGATGTTGAGTTCAGAAGTATTTTTTTTGGTAAGAAAGTACTATGTTTAATTTCTCATCTTTCAGGGTCTATTCTCATCAGACCGGGGCAAATTCGATTCCCGAACCCACCTCCAATAGTCGTCCGCCCTGGCGCAATCAATCTCCCCCAACCACCCCCAATCTGGGTGAGGCCTGCCCCAGTTCAACCTCCCACCCCGGCGCCGATCACAGTGAATCCGCCTCCAGTGCAGCCACCGACCCCCCAGGCATTCTACGTCAGAGTACCCCCTGTGGTCCCACCACGACCCCCACCAATGATCGTGAGACCCCCACCAGTGTTTGTGCCCAGACAAGCACCTATTAAAGTGAGTTAATATGATGAAATCATAATAATGCTTAGCTTGAGTTAATTTATATCGCACTAGGTGTACCCAGCATGCGTTGCCATAGCAACCTTAGTTTGTGGGCGCACAACAACCCAACAATGTAACATCACAATCAGATGAATCGTATGGAACGCGTACAGGAGCTCAATTCGGCTAATTTACAAACGTTTCAGTGGAGTGTGGATAGCGTGTCGGTTGAATGATTTTAGATATTTGATAGTCTACTAGTAGTTTAAGACCAGCGGCTTTCCACTGACCATCCATTCAACTATTTCGTATTCTGTATTTCAGTCGTGTATCAATATAATGTAGCTAAGTAATGGTATTCTACTAGTTATCTGACGTTTCAAGTAGTCGACACACATCCATGGACACTAAAATGAGACTCCATCGAGACGACATTAAAGTTTTAGCAGAATAGCCAATCTTTCACAGTCGTAATGGAACCTCAATAGTGTGTCGCTGGAATGACAAATTGTTTGTCATTATATTTAAATTAGCAGAACTGGGCCATAGACAAACAAAGGAACATTCATTTTAATTCATACATAATTGACAAGTGCCTTGTGAAAGACGATAGGTTTGCCCCATATTACATGAAACGTGACGTTATCAGCCATGTTTCGGGAGTAGTAAGCAGCACACACTGAAAGAAATAGACAGGATACACAGATGACATCCAGGATGCCAGTCTTGTGCTCTTAACACTAAATACTCTATCCATCACCACGAAATATTGTATGATGAGCATGAACGCTGATATATGTATTGTTAGCGGTTCCTATCGAATTGTATTAAAAAATATATGCACGAGGAACCGAGGGTAGATTTAATTAATTAATAAGAATAAAATCACATGAAAACCATGTAATTACACAACGAACAAACTTAATTCTTCAATATTTGAATCCAACAGAAATAACTCAAATTTAACAATTCCAACACGTATTATCGCTACAAAATTCGGAGAGCAAAGGAGGGCGACGTCGGGGCTCGCGCGCCTTATATAGGCGCGAAGGCCCGAACTGTCAAACAGTGTTGCCACATCGCTAATAGTATATTTAAACATAAAAGTAATTAACAATGTACTCGTACCCACCTACCCACCCACCACCCCCCACCACCCACCTAGTCTTATATTATTTTAATTTTGGGACCGTATCGTTGGTGTGTTCGTCTGGTAAATTTATGGTTTACTAGCTGCGCCCTGAGTGTTACCCGCGCAAGAAATCATGTCGATCCTGTGCGCTAACAAAATTTTAAACCAATCTATCTCACGGGAACCATACATTTTACCGGGATAAAAAGTAGCCTATGTGCTATTCCAGACTATAATCTATATCTGTGCTAAATTTCATCCAGATCCGTTGAGCCGTTCTGGTGTAATTGAGTAACAAACATCCATCCATCCAAGCTTTCACACTTATAATATTATAATACTAGCTGTTGCCCGCGACTTCGTCCGCGTGGTATTTAACAACGTCTCAACCGTTGGCAACAGCCTGCTCGCGTTCTGATCCCGCGGGACGCATTGCAGATTGTTGCTATCAAACTTTAAGCAGGCGCAGCGCTGCAACATTGGTTTTAATTTTTTTTCGAGAGATCCTATTTTTTTTTTCTAAAATAAAAGTAGCCTAAGTTACTCCTTGTTACATCAGCTATCTGCCAGTGAAATTCCCGTCAAAATCGGTCCAGCCATTTCAGAGATTACCCGGAACAAACAGACAGACAGACAGACAGACAGACAGACGGATAGACAGACAGACGGACAGACAGACAGACAGACAGACAGACAGACAGACAAAAATTGTAAAAAATGTTGTTTCGGTATAGGTAACGTGTATACATCCAAATGCACTTAGTAAAAAGCGGTTATTTTAATATTACAAACAGACACTCCAATTTTATTTATATGTATAGATGTATAGATTAAGTATAGATGTATATTTTGTTCTCCCTCCATTTTCTAGGTGCAACCACAGCCAGTGCAACCGCCGCAACCTGAAGCCCTCATTGTACTACCCCCGAGGATCATCGTCCCATCCCCACCAATTATATGCTTCCGACCAAACCCTCCTACAGCCTTCAGAACCTGCGGGTGTGCGACGATCACCAGATCCAGAACCCCACCAGCCCCTGAGCCAGTCCCCATTCCACAACCTGAGCCAATGCCACTTCCACCTTGCCCACCACAGCCTTGCCCAATGCCAATGCCCCTACCCTGCCCCGAACCAATTGACCCCACCCCCCAACCGGACCCATGTCCACAACCTGATTGGGAAAATTGATTTATGTTCCCAGTAAACAATTAATGATGTTACCCCATTTAACAAGCTATGGGGTAAAAATATTATTAAAAGTATAGATCGTATATTTATGTAGTATATGTATATTGTGTATAGTATACGTTTGTAAGTGTGAGTGTATTTAAATATAGTACGGGTAACATTTTGCAAGTAAAATATTGGTTTTATTATCTTTATACCTCCATCTTCTTTCGGAATGACCTGATTGGCAAAAATGGTAGTGACCCTGCTTCCTGTACCGAGGGGACTGGGGCGAATACCGTGGGGGGCAACCTTAACTTTTTGTGATGAGTACATTTTTTCGTACCCGAGTCACGGACATTTATTGTCTATATATGTAATGATATACTTGAATAGCCTTCGGTCTTTTGTACGGTACACATTATACAAGGGTTGCTTAGTATGGTACCGTACATTTAGTGTGTTCGTCAAGCGAGTTTACAAATTTTGATGTGTTAAACTGATAATTTTTGTGCGAAGACTGATAAATATTTTAAACTTAAGTAAGTTTCTATTACTTGAGTAAATAATATTAATGAAACCTGCCTGTAGCGTTATAGTCAAGGACCGGATTCACCAATATCGATGTGTTTTATTTTGCTTGATAGCTGGTGTCAGCGAAAAGGTTCTGAGCTATGTTTTATAAAAATCAATTGCCATTGTTCGTACCTTGGGTATTTATATTTTTTTTTTATTTTTTTTTATTACATTATAGGCAAGTATTTGATCCCGATCTCACCTGATGGTAAGTGATGATGAGATCTACGATGGAGCATACTTGCCTAGGTAGGAAGGCGGCAGTAGATCGAGACGCTACATTCACTAGGCACATGCAGCGCAGCTGATCTGACCCGCCATCCATGAATGGCAACACCGAACATCATGCCGGAACACGGCTAGGCCGCTTGGCGACATGGCTTTGTTCAGTGGGTGGTGACTAACCACGGCCGAAGCCTACCACCAGTAGAGTTGTCACCTGATTGGCACCACCCAGGGTCACGTGTAGGGTATCTCGAGGGTACTTAATTCTCCTACGGACGAAGGTGACACGACCCCAGAAATATAGGATATTTCCTATAATGTGTAGGTTGTACGTTTACCCGACCGAAGCTGGAGTAGATTGTTGATTAATCTTTGTATTTCTTTAAAAGGTTTGACACAACAGGTGATTCTGTGTGGGGAGGACTGGATTTACCCCATATTTATATACCATGGATTTATCAAAAATGACATGTGTAGGGGTAAGTCCGCAATAATAAAATACAATTATTCAAATATATATACAATTTATTATGCAATTAGATACATTTAAAATGTATGGTACCTACTACAAAGTCATACAAATTTAATTTTGAATATAATATAATATCATTTTTTTTTGTCATCCAGACGTATTAATTGGAATAACTATTTCAGAAAATATTTTTATTAATTATGTATGAGATCAAAACGAAGTCAGAATTATTTATAGATCACTTATAAGAGTTACAATTTCACATTTTTTTTTTATGTCACAAACTGTTACACATTTATTTATCCAATTGATTTTCCGTAATACGTCTAAATATTTTTAAAATTTGCAATACGATCAAAATCCGATTTTCAATGTCCGCTGTCGTTTATTTATCGATTTAATAGTGTCGAAATCAAACGCTGTAGATCTTGCGCCAGAGCATACCCGCGTGTTAGTGTTGTATGCCATGGAAGCGTCACTATTTATAAAAAAGCACGGCCCATTCCCATACCCAGACCTAAAGGAGCCGACTCACATACCGTGGTCCCGCCGACAGCCGGGCTTAGGCCAAGACCGCCAAGTCCACCGAGATAGCCGAGTCCACCGAGACCAAGTCCACCGTATCCGGCAAGCCCAGCCCACGGGAGACCGACACCGGGGTATCCGAGACCCATACCATTGTAGCCGAGTCCGAAACCAGGGTAACCGAGTCCCATACCGAGATTCGGCACGGAATCACAGACAGTTGTACTACCTACAGCGCCAAAAGGCATACCTACACCGACTCCCAGACCATTAGGCACGGAATCGCAAACTGTCGTACCCCCAAAACCGCTCACAGGCATGCCGAGTCCTACACCGCCGAGTCCTACACCGCTAAGTCCAAGACCGCTAAGTCCGTACGGGGTAAGACCGTACAGTCCCCCAATCCCTAATCCAGGGTTTTCAGCGCAGACGGTGGTCGAACCAACGCCCGGTAAAGGCAGTCCCATGCCGAGGCCGAACCCGTAGCCAAATGGATTTGCCAGCATATTAGGCGCGCTTTCACAGACAGTCGTAGGTCCAAAGTTGGGTAGGTAGTTTGGGGCAGAATCGCATATTGTCGTTTGCCCCAATGGGTTGCAACGAGCGACCGAGACGAGAGCTGGAAAAAAAAAAGCAATGACATCATTCATCATCATTAAAGAACTCTTTGGCTGTTTCCTCATCACCCCAGGAATCAGTGCATAGTTATAATATTTTTAATAACCAAAAATATAAAAGATCTTTTTAAATAAAAAGAGGAACCATGGAGTTTCTCGCCCGTTCTTTTCCATAGGAACAGCATCCCGAACGGGTGGTAAAGTAGTAGCTTAGCATTTTGTAACTAATTAATGCAAGTACTGTACTTAATGGTTTACATGAATATAAAATATTCTGATTCATGAATCGGGTACAAACATTCGTGCTAGGTAATCACTGAAAATTGGTATCTATCAGGATTCGGACCAGGGCCCCAAGTCTGTTTTTCTTCTTCTTTCTTTACGAAATGAAATGCGATGAAATAAATCGGATATGAATATCGCCTCACACGCAACTTACCGGGTATTTTGCCAATGTCAAGTAATTACTAGCAATATTAAATTCAATAAATACACATTATAAATAAAATAATGGATGTGACATGAAGAAATGAAAATGGCGTGTCTCCCCAAGTCTGTTAACACAATCGGTGCATACTCGAATAGTAACCGCATAGTAACTGTCACTTTTGACAGATATCCCATACAATATCTGTCAAAAGTGACAGGTACTATGCGGTTGCTGTTCGATTATGAATCGATTGTGTTAGCAGAGTTGGGGCCCTGGTGGTACCCTTGCCACAAAAAGCAGGGTCACTGCAAGCTGAGCTGATCAGGTCGTCAAATCAATGATGTGTTTACTGGAGACCAGTTCTGATCCTGGGCCTGGTCTGCAGATCCTTACACGAGCCGCAGAAAAGGATTTTACTTACCAACAAATAGAAGACTAGTGAACGCCATTTTGAAACCACGACTTGTCTGTGCCTCACCAAAGACAATTCTCACTTTATATACTAAAAAAAAAGTTAATCTGTCATGTTATCATAGCATCATCAATCACGGTTCAACAATTTTAGCGGAACAGATGTCTATTCAAAATTGGATATTTAATTAACACGTTGACTGCGTTAGGAGGTCTAAAAGAACTCTAACGTGACTTTCAGCTGGTGCGGCGCCGAAAATCGTGTTCTCCACCTCTGTGCGGGAGGTCGTAACTTCTTTATTTCTATGTGTTTGACAGAGACAAATATACATACCTACTTCCCGCTGCGAGTTTGATTCAATAATGTAATAAAAAAAATAGGAGATGGATGAGGTCTCTAACGCACTGAGTTGTAATAATATACATCTGTTGCGTGAAGAGATCTTTCGGACCTCCTAAAACACAGGCGTCATAGACGCAAGGAGAAGAGCGCGGGCGGCGCGGGCGCCGTTAGCTCGCGCTCAGTGTTGTTCCAATGTCGATAATGTGTACCTGCGCACTCCAAGTAAAAAAAATACGCTCTTATATTTTGTCAGCGTGGTAGCAAAAAAAGGCGTTGCACAGGCTGTCACAGTAAATAACGGCTTACATTTAGTAGCACAGATGCATCCAAAACAGCCAAACGAATAAATATGTGTATGTGTGTGTGTGTGTGTGTATGTACAACTATGTGTGCAATGCGATCAAAAAATGTGTTTACCATGCTTCAATGAGGAACATTTTTCTTAAATATATTTAGGTCACTATGTTTATTGAAATAAAACGAATTTTATGGATTATCATAATTCATCATTCACGGAAGGACAGTCACCATGGTCAGTCCTCCCGTGACCATGGTTGCTGTAAAACAGCCGAAACGACGGGAACGTAAAAAACAAATAATAAACACGATAAAATCCATAAGATTCGTTTTATTTCAATGTGTAGTATTCGCGTAAATAAAAGAAATCAATATTACTATGTTTAAATGATTACTTCATAAAAAGTTTAGCTATCGATAACTGGGGTTTTATTTTAATCCCATTACTAGTCACAACCCAAACGGATCTATCTTTAGTTGCGATGCGAGATTCAATGGATACCTAATTTTTTTTTCGTTATATCTCATAACCCACTTTTCATATCCCCATGCGTAGCAAACTTGAGATAGAACAGTTAATTCTCTATTATTTACAGAAAGAACATAGATTGTATCTTATTTTTTGATAAAGATATGAGTTTTTTTAAAATACCTTATTTTAGGAGATGGATTAGGTCTCATACGCACTACAGTGAAGCTCGGTTATGAGGTCGAATAGGTCTCTACCGCACTGGCTGAAAGTCCTCTGAAAATGGCACCGCACTCAACGTGTTAAAAAATGCTTTGATTGGAGTTTAAAGTTTGTAAATTATAGATAAGTACTCAATGTTTTTTAATTAGATTTTGAGGTTATATAGGTAAGTAGAACATAGACGATAGTTATTTTTTTAATGGTAATAGACAGTCTGGTCTAGAGAATTAAAAAAAACATCCAAGAATTACTCTAACGCAATAAAATTACGTAAGTATTAAATAATTATATTTTAATTTAGTTTTTGCTTAGATGCTGGTTCGGCTCCTCAGGAATATGAAAGACCTTGTTCGAGCAGACTATATAGAATATGTTTTTTCCCTTTCCTTCTTATTTTGATTTACAAATGTAATTTGTAAATGTAGGAACCATGTAGCCATTAACTTGAAATGATATACTTAGAGTTAGTACTTTTTTGACCAGCTGCTAAAGTCTGTCTAGTCGTTCCTAGATTGTTCTCACATACCTATAAAAATTAATGCTCAAAAATAAAACGGATCTTTTTAAAAAGAGCAATCATGGAGTTTCCCGCCCGTTCTTCTCCACAGGAACGGCATTCCAAACGGGTGGTAAAGTTGTAGCTTAGCATTTTGTAACTATTTTGACGATTCAAAAGTACTGTACTTAATGGTTTTCATGAATGAAAATTATTGTGATTCTGATTCTATAGTTATATAATCTACCTATTTTTTGTTGTTTTTATCTCTGTGAAAGAAAGAAAAAAAGTCGCAATGAGCAATCACTAATGTTTTTCTTTATATATATAAACTAGCTGTTACCCGCGACTTCGTTCGCGTGGTATTTAACAAAGACAAAACCGTTAGTAATAGCCCGCTCGCGCGTTCTGAGCCCGCGCGACCGGCAGCCTTTGTTAAGTCGTTGGCGGGGGTTGGGGGTTTTTTTTCTAAAATAAAAGTAGCCTAAGTTACTCCTTGTTACATCAGCTATCTGCCAGTGAAATTCCCGTCAAAATCGGTCCAGCTATTTCAGAGATTAGCCGGAACAAACAGACAGACAGACAGACAGACGGACAGACAGACAGACAGACAACAATTTTAAAAAAGGTTGTTTTGGTATAGGTAACGTGTATACATCCAAATGCACTTAGTAAAAAGCGGTTATTTTAATATTACAAACAGACACTCCAATTTTATTTATATGTATAGATGTATAGATAACGTCACCCAGCATTGCTGGAACTCTTAACTCGTATAGGTAGCTAATAAATTCTCCGAGGCCCCAGCATATGCTCATAATTATTCACATCCAAACAAGCGAAGTCGGATAAATTTCATAGTTCATCGTCTTAATCTTTGATTGGCCAAAGTCCGTGAAAATGTTTCATCTTTTTTTTTAAATATTTACTGAAACATCGTGTATTCGACTCTAGATCAAATTTTAAAGACTCTAAAGACTATTTTGGAGTGACCGATCGCTTATTTCGAATTAATTGATGATAGTGCATAGAATTGATTCAGAATTTTCAGTTTCAGCACAAGATTGAAAATGTGGGTTGTAATACTTGTTATATTTGGTCAGTATTTATAATTATTACATAATTAGCTTGGAAATAAAACTAATTTTACAGATTTTATCGCGTTTATTTTATGGTTTTACGTTCCCGAAGTTTCGGCTGCTTTACACCTATCATGGTCACGGGAGGACTGCGGTGTTAGACGTCTAACTAAATATATGAGGGTACCCCAGTTCAAACTATGACACTAGGACGTCAACCACCTCAGTCCTCCCGTGACCATTGTTGCTGTAACGCAACCGAAACGTCGGGAACGTAAACACATACAATAAACGCGATAATATTAATAAATTGTTGTATTGCAATGTGTAGTATTCTCGTAAATACAAGAAATCAATAGTTTTCAAAATCGGACCAGTAGTTCCGGAGATTTTTCCCTACATGTACACTTTTTTTTTATTATTAAATTATAGGCAAGTATTTGATCTCGATCTCATCTGATGGTAAGTGACGAAGAGATCTACGATGGAGCATACTTGCCTAGGTAGGAAGGTGGCAGTAGATAGAGACGCTACATTCACTAGGCACATGCAGCGCAACTGATCTGACCCGCCATCCATGAATGGCAACACCGAACATCATGCCGGAACACGGCTAGGCCGCTTGGCGACATGGCTTTGTTCAGTGGGTGGTACCTAGCCACGGCCGAAGCCTACCACCAGTAGAGTTGTCACCTGCTTGGCATCACCCAGGGTCACGTGTAGGGTATCTCGAGGGTACTTAATTCTCCCACGGACGAAGGTGACTCGACCCCACACACTAACAAACTCATACATTTTACCTCTTTACTATATACGCATAGATCATTATCTTCTATTTTTACTTGCAGGTGTCATCACAGCTCCAGCCCACGCTTTGCCCACTATTGGGCTGGGCGTGGATCCGGAAACGCATCACATCAAACTCAAATATAGTTTGATACCAATTATACCCAGTTTATGTGCACAAGCTGCTGTCAACAACAGTGTTTGCACGAGTCAGTGACACTGTACATTTTAATACCTTTTAATTCCTTTTCAATTCCTTTTAATACCTTTTTAGTTCCTTTTAATATCTTTTCAATTCCTTTTAATACCTTTTTACTTCCTTTTAATACCTTTTTAATTACTTTTAATATCTTTTTAGTTCCTTTTAATATCTCCATGTAAATAAAATTGATTTTATTTAAATATATTGTTTTAATGAGCTGACGGATTTATTAGCTCAGTTGGTGGTGACCCTGCTTTCTGTAACGAGGGGCCCGGGTTCGAATTTTGATGGAAGCAAACTTCGTGTGATATGCACGAATGTTTGTATCCCGGCTCATGTATGTCTAATATCTATACGGAGTGATTAAGAAAGAATATACTAACCTTTAAACCTGCGCTTCATTATCGCATCTGATTTCATTGTGTTTAGCAACGATTTTTTTTTCATTTACTTAGGTAGGTATATAGATAATGAATATATATAAATAAAATACCTGTAAAAATGTCCACATGGGTCTTGCCTGGCCTTGGCTACATACTCGTAATAACGTAACGGGGTCCTACGTGTATATTGAATATAATACAGGATGATTCAGAGAGTGTATACTAAGCTTTGAACCTCAGAGAATGGATAAAAGAGCCACGAGTGAAAAATCCCATCAGAGACCAAGCTACATAAAAACGGCCCACCGCGACTCCACTCACACGACGACTTGATTAGTTAAGTTGGTAGTGATCCGGTTTTCTGTTCCGAGGGTGCAGGGTTCGAATCCTATAAATGTCTATACAGGATGTCACAACGAGATGGGTCCGTATGAGAAAAATTTGTTCGATTCTTTTTTGGATCGTTATTGTCTGTGGTCCAAAGCTCGATATCCCCCCCCCCCCCCCTTGCCCGAGTGAACTTGATCCCCGTAGTGAATTCCTGCCTACGACCTTGATTGTATGGTACCCATAATACATGCGTTGCTTAGTATTTATCGATATTATATTATTACTAGCTGTTACCCGCGACTTCGTTCGCGTGGTATTTAACAAAGACACAACCGTCGGCAACAGCCTGCTCACAGATTCTGAGCCCTCGGTACGCATTTCAGGTTGTTGCTATTAAACTTAATCAGGCGCAACGCTGCAACATTGGTTTTAAATATTTTCGTGAGATTCTATGTTTTTTTCTAAAATAAAAGTAGCCTAAGTTACTCCTTGTTACCTCAGCTATCTGCCAGTGAAAGTCCCGTCAAAATCGGTCCAGCCATTTCAGAGATTACCCGGAACAAACAGACAGACAGACAGATAGATAGATAGATAGATAGATAACTCTTTATTGCACACCGATTTCATTAACATTAACAGACAGACAGACAGACAGACAGACGGACAGACAGACAGACGGACAGACAGACAGACAGACAGACAAAAAAATAAAAAAATGTTGTTTCGGTATAGGTAACGTGTATACATCCAAATGCATTTAGTAAAAAGCGGTTATTTTAATATTACAAACAGACACTCCAATTTTATTTATATGTATAGATGTATAGATGTAATATCTCTCCACACGGGCTATCCCCGGATCTTTGGAAGGCTTGCGCGGAGTCAGGTCCAACATGTAGAGGCCCTTTTTGATAATTTTAATGTTATGTAAGCCACCTGCTGGTTTTAACTTCTGAAAAAGACAGCATATACAGCGAACTGACCTCAGCAGGCGGGGGAACTTTTGCAGGAATATAGAAAGATAATAAAACTGGGACTATGGATTGAGGATTGGATGGATATGGGATGGGAATATTGAAAGGGTTGCGGACACCTGCCATAATCAATTAGCTTTTATTTAATTACTAATGGCGACTCGCCGCTGCTTAGGTGGGTCCTCTAAGAAGGCCGTCATATGAGACGATAAGGGGCAACACTGGCGCGAGCGGCTCAGGGGTGTAAGAGGTGTGCTGCGCTTTCTCCGTGGTTGCTCGCGGCGTTATGCCCTTAACACCAGTGTCTCCAACCCTCTTTGTCAAAATTACGGTGTTGCCTGGTCTAAAAATAAGGTAGGTTTAGGGTAGGTAGGTAGGTGGAAAATTACGGCAGACCAGTGTTGCTTATTTTTCTCCAAAATGATATGATAATAAAAAAAAGTAATTCTGCTGCTTCTTCCAAACTGAAGCAGCAGAATGACCATTTTTTGTTTTTTTTTTACGTTACGCATCCCAATGCAATGTTGCCGTTATAAACTAGTAATATTTTGCAAGTGTTGTCATTATAGAATTAAGGACACGGACGAAATTACGGTAGAATGTGACATGTCTACGGTAAGTGGTAGACCTAGAAAAATTACGATAGATCTACCGTAATTACGGCATGGTTGGAGACGCTGCCTTAACACTGATGTATCGACAGGGCTTTCTAGGTCGCGTGTGTGAGTCGACTCACAGTGGGTCATTTTATGTAGCTTGGTCTCTGTAAGTATTTTTTACTCGTGTGGCGCGAGCGGTTGCCTCGGGAAAGGTACGTACTGACAGAGAGCGGAACGTCTAGTGCGAGATTATTCCTAACCAAACCGAATACTTCATAGTCTACATATTTAGACACATGGAGAATTGAAAGTTGTAAATATTGCCAACTAGAGGTGCTATTCAATTCTCCATACAAAACGTCTTAATACGGTAGACTATAAAGTATACGGTTAGCTTACGAATAATCTCGCACTTGCCGTACTGAGGCCACCTCGTGAAACTGCTTGTTTTTTTTTTATTTATTACATTATAGGCAAGTATTTGATCTCGATCTCACCCGATGTTAAGTAACGATGAGATCTACGACGGATCATACTTGCCCTGAATGTACCTGTTCACTCTCGACTTGAGAACACCCAGATTAAAGTCAACGGGGAACAAAGACGTAGCGTGTTCCACCGGCCACCAGCCGGTCCGTGCACTTCGGTCAGTGAGTACACGGCTGATGACGTATGTAAGCTTATCACGTGTTATTTAACCGTGACAATAACTTGAAGAACGTGCAGTTAAAAAAAATATAACACATAATATTGATTTAAAATAGTTAGTTATGTTTAAATGATATATAAAAGCATAACGATATTTGGAAATGTCGTGAACTAAGCTTTTGGCGTGACTCTGCTTGTATTTGTATCCGCCGATACATACCATGTTTGTTGATACCTAGCTGTTTGAAAATGGTTAGTGGAAAAAGAAGGTGATGAAGTTTTTTAAATATACAAAACACAAGCGTCAATCTCTGAACCAGAGACATTATCAATTAAAAAAAATATGGAAATAATGTTAGTAAGTATATACTTATGTACAAATGCTTGGTTCTATACTTTATTTTGTAATGTAGGTACAAAGGTTTGGCTAAGGGGGGGGGGGGGGGGGGCTGGCTACGGCCTTGAGTGTTACATCATCGGTCCACCTTACGGGGGCCAACCTAAGATACGTCTACCGGCTCGTAGTCGGCATTTTAGAATCTTATGCATGGGGTATTATAGTAAGTAGTTCCTAGATACATTAAAAAATATACACACACACACATACACTCACGCACACACACACACACACATAGTCTCACACACATATACACTGATGCGCGCACACACGCGCACACACACACACAGTCTCACACACACACGTACACTTACGCACACACACATACACTCACGCACACACACACACACATATACATAGTCTCTCACACACACATACACTCACGCACACACACACACACATAGTCTCTCACACACACACATACACTCACGCACGCACACACACACACACACACACACACACACACACACTCACACACGCGCGCACGCATGACACCATTAGTATTAGTAACGTTTTGTTGACTTTTAATCGTAAATCGTGCATACATAACTGCGTGATAGCAATTCGCTATAAAATTAACCGTTTCATAAAACTTCATCATTATAACATATCCCAAGTACATATTTACTCACGTATTTTTGTGCAGAAATATGTAGTCTAAAAAACTTACACACAAAAATGATTATTTTATGCTTAGTACTTGCTATAATTTTGACTGGTAAGTAACCTTCTTCCTATTGCTTTACACTAAGATGGCTATAGACCAGCTTTTCCCAAAGTGGCCCCTTGTGGGCGCTGCAGGCCTAAAAGGGGGCGGTGACAGACCCAGAAAAAAATGGGGGCGTTGTGTAGAGTCTTAAAATAATTAATTTAATTTGATGTTAATCAAATTAAATTAGTGAGGCCATGTTTATATAAATTTTTAACCGACTTCGAAAAAGGAGGAAAATAATTTACCAAATCGGTTCACAAATGACAGAGATCTGAGGTATCAAACATAGAAAAAAAATACACCCGAATTGAGAACCTTCTCCTTTTGGAAGTCGGTTAATTTGATGTTAATCAAATTAAATTAGTTATTGTAAGCCTCTATACAACACCTACTCCCCCCCCCCCCCACCCCCAACCCCAGAACCCCAATTTTTTCACCGGTGAAAAAATTGGGGTGCTAAAAAATAATTCATTCTAAAAGTGAGCAGTAGACAAAATAAAAATAATTCATTCTCATAGTGGGCAGTAGACAAAATAAGTTTGGGAACATCTGCTGTAGACGAAAATTCCGAATAATTGACAATTGATGTACAATCCTGAAACGAGCTATGAGAGTTTTCAGACTGCATCCATTTGGGGTCACCAATTTGGCGGAAAGGGAAGATCTTCCAGCGGGTCAGGGCGGCCGCTGTGGTACTCGTATTACAAAGCGAAATACTTTATAATGTCATTGTAAATTGATTCTAAAAACTCGGAGTGCTTGTTTTCATTAATTTGATAGGTACTTATGCGTAGGAATTTTATAAATAGTTTTTTTTTCAGGACCATCTCTGGCCATCCCTCCGCCTTTATATTACCCGCAATGTACACCTCCAGAACCGTACCAGCCTGTGTACGACACCAATCCGTATCAGTACCGGAGCTCCATGTACAATTCTGCTTACCCTCCATGCGTGCAACCCATCAACGTGATAGTACAACCTGGTGAGTACCAAAAAAACTTATTTTAAGGATTTTATCACGTTTATTCTAAGGTGTTTACGTTCCCGACGTTATACGACAAAATAAACGCGATAAAATCCTTAAAATAACTTTTATTTCAATGTAAAAGACATGATACTCTTATAAAGAACATCATAGAGGGAAAGCGTGGAAGAGGAAGACCAAGAATAAACTACATGAGTCAGATAAAAGAAAGGATGGGTGTCATGTCGTATAGGGAGGTGAAAGATTCTGCTCTAGATAGAGACAGGTGGAAAGAGCTTCATCAGCTACACCGACAAGGGTCTAACCCTTAAATTAGAAGAAGAAGAAAAGATTAAAAAAAAAACAGTGATTATGGAGTTTCTCGCCCGTTCTTCTCCATAGGAACGGCATTCCGAACGGGTGGTGAAGTAGTAGCATAGTACTTTGTAACTTTTGAAGATTCATAAGTACTGTACTTAATGGTCTACGTGAACAAAATATATTCTGATTCTGATTCTCTTGGTCACATAACCATAATATCGCCAGACGAACGCACAGACCTCATACTAAGCAGCTCTTGTATTATGGGTACCGTACAATCCGAATATATAATTACTTGTATAGATATTAAATACCACGACATGTAGGATTCGTGCTCATCGCACAATATTTGCCCCAATTGGGTGTTGAACCTGGGACTCTACTGGGACTGGGACTTACCGCGTAGAAGGCAGGGTTACCAAACGAGCTGTAACAATTTTGTGGTAATGTTTTTCTGTATTTTTCAGAGGACTCCAAGCCTACCTCAGGGCCACCTCAGACCCAACCAGCACCGGCTACCGCTCCCCCACTCAGCCGTTCCGCCCCTGAACCGCCAAAACCGCCACCGGCCCAGCCACCGCCAAAACCACCACCAGCCCAGTCATCGCCACCGCCACCGCCCACTTCGTCGCTCAAGCTCTTCACCAAGTTATTTTCGTTACCAGGGGCACTGGCTGATAGCGTGTTGAGCGGAGAAATTCATTTACTTCCTTTGTCAATGTAGACATCTTAATAAATAGTGAAGATTACAATAAATTAGTTTATGAATATGTCAAAGTCAAAGTCAAATAATTTATCAACTCTATCTCGACTCGCCATTTTCATATCTTTTAAAGATAAAGATAAAGATCATTTATTTGTGAAAGTATGAGTATAACATGCAGGGCATGTCAGATGTTACATTATGATGAGATCAGTCATGTTCAGCCTTTAAGGCGTACAAATGTAAATCACAGAATTCTTATTATCTAAATTATAATTTAAGTCATGCAAACTCAACGTTAAAATAAAATGTCAAATAAAATATCAGTTATCAGGTCAAAGTTCAAAAATATTTAATAAAATGTCAAAAGCAAGGAACTAAGTTAAATTGTCATTAAGAAATTCTGTAATATTATAATAGGCTTTAATTTGTAATAACTTTTTCAGCTCAGTTTTGAGGTGTACAATATTTTGCTCTTTCCAGCAATATATCATATCATCATGTCACATCCATTTACTTTGTTTATAATGTGTATTTATTGAATGTTTTATTTCTATTAATTACCTACTTGACATTGGCAAAATACCCGCTGAGTTGTGGGTGAGGCCATGTTCATATCAATTTATAACCGACTTCAAAAAGGAGGAAAACAATTTTCCAAATCGGTTCATAAATGACAGAGATCTGAGGTAACAAACATAGAAAAAAAAAATACACCCGAATTGAGAACCTTCTCGTTTTGGAAGTCGGTTAATAAAGCAAAATCGACAACTTCACGTTCCAACTTCCCGCCAAAAGTCCAAATTGTATGTTAATGGCAAGCAAACATTTTTTTCAGTGCATATCCGAAAAAAGTTTGACAATTAAAAAGTACGAATATTGGCTTCATTAATGTATCTCACGAGAGTAAAACTCAGGAATAAATGTAACGAAATAAAATTGGATCTAAATATCAAATCAATACTCTCGTTTTCAACACCCAACGCAAAATTAAAGGGGTTATAAGTTCGAAGTTGTTGTCCTATCTGTGTGTGCGTATATCTGTGGTATCGCTGGTAGTGACTCTGGGCCCCAAGTCTGCTAACACAATAGATTCATAATCGAACAGCAACCGCATACGAGTAGTAACTGTAACTTTTGACATGTGCTGGGCTGCGCCCCGCGGTGTTACCCGCGATAAAAAGTATATCCTTTTGAAAATTCACGGTTCCTGCATGCTAACCAATAGGGACCGTGCATTTTGCTCGGGATACAAATTAGCCTGTCATTTTCTGTCCCCTAAACTACCGCTACCTATGCAAAAAATCATGTCGATCTTTTGCTCTATGAAAAATTAAAACAAATCTATCCCACGGGAACCATACATTTTACCGGGATACAAAGTAGCCTATGTGCTATTCCAGACTATAATCTATCTCTGCGCCAAATTTCATCCAGATCCGTTCAGTCGTTCTGGCGTGATTGAGTAACAAACATCCATCCATCCATCCATCGATCCAAACTTTCACATTTATAATATTAGTGGGATTATATACTGGGTTCGCCCTCAGTCCATTGTACGGTACCCGTAACACAAGCGTTGCTTAGTGTGGAACCGTACAGTTGGTGTGTTCGTCTGGCGATATCATTATATCATTACGCCTGTATTCCGGGGGCAGGGGACCAGTAATATCTAAACCTACCTAAACCATGAATTCTGAACGATCGTCTAAAATTGTTTATTTTGTTTAATTTAATTTATAATCTATGTTTATTTATTTACAACTCATATAAATATTTACAACAGGAAAATAAAAATAAAAACTTAAAAATGATATGAAAACAAACTAGGTATCAAATATCATATTATTATCATTTTCATCTAATATTTGATGATTGATATATAAGGTTTTTTTTTTTTTATTACATTATAGGCAAGTATTTGATCTCGGTCGCCCCTGATGGTAAGTGACGATAAGATCTACGATGGAGCATACTTGCCTAGGTAGGAAGGCGGCAGTAGAGCGAGACGCTACATTCACTAGGCACATGCAGCGCAGCTGATCTGACCCGCCATCCATGAATGGCAACACCGAACATCATGCCGGAACACGGCTAGGCCGCTTGGCGACATGGCTTTGTTCAGTGGGTGGTGCCTAGCCACGGCCGAAGCCTACCACCAGTAACAGGTGCAACAAAAATTATGTAAAATATTTTAACAGATGATTCGATAAGTTATATGGATAACATAGTTGAATACAATAATGAATGGAATACGTGACCATCGCTAAAGATTTCAAAACTATAACTCAATTGTCGAACTGCCATGAAACGCGGAGAGAAATCGTCAAACCAAAACATTTCTTATCGAATCCTCCATGCGGCTGGTGCTAAGTTATTTATATTGTTAAAAATAATGTATTTTCATTACATATGTCTGTGATGCAAGGTGTTGTTTATAATAATCGTGTAAGTGCTTAAACAATTTACTTAAATTTGACGGCCTGATTAGTGAAGGTAGTGACCTTCTGCGCCGAGGGTCCCGAGTTCGAATCCTGGTAGGGACACAAGCTTTGTGTGATGAGCACGAATGTTCGTACCCGAGTCATGGATGTTTAATATGTATATAAGTATTATATACTGAGTTCGCCCTCAATCCATCGTACGGTACCCATAACACAAGCGTTAAGCTTAAATTGGGACCGTATAGTTGGTGTGTTCGTATAAAAAAAAAGAAATTACAGTTAAACTATTCAGGAAAATAAAAAAAAACATAAAAAAATTGTATGACAACAAACTTTGTATCAAAAAGACTTTGTCCGCGTGGAATGGCGGCAAGAATGCTGGCTGCATTTCCTCGCTGTATTATGAAGCTAATTGTTTGAGCGAGGAGAGCCAGCCCTCCTGTCATCTGTGGAGGCAATCAACCTTGGAGATATTTTATCTATAAATTCTTTAGCGCTATGGCTCCGTGGGCCTATCGTCTTATACATAATCTATACATATAAATAAAATTGGAGTGTCTGTTTGTAATATTAAAATAACCGCTTTTTACTAAGTGCATTTGGATGTATACACGTTACCTATAACGAAACAACATTTTTTACAATTTTTGTCTGTCTGTCCGTCTGTCTGTCTGTCTGTCTATTTGTTCCGGCTAATCTCTGAAATGGCTGGACGGATTTTGACGGGACTTTCACTGGCAGATAGCTGATGTAACAAGGAGTAACTTAGGCTACTTTTATTTTAGAAAAAAACATAGGATCTCACGAAAAAAACAAAAACCAATGTTGCAGCGTTGCGCCTGATTAAGTTTGATAGCAACAACCTGAAATGCGTCCCGCGGGCTCAGAACGCGCGAGCAGGCTGTTGCCAACGGTTGTGTCTTTGTTAAATACCACGCGGACGAAGTCGCGGGCAACAGCTAGTTTTAACATTGTTCTCACATACCTATAACAATGTATTGCTCTAAAATGTAAAAGATCTATTTTAAAAAAAAGAGCAACCATGGAGTTTCTTGCCCGTTCTTCTCCATAGGAACGGCATTCCGAACGGGTGGTAAAGCAGTAGCATAATATTTTTGTAACTTGACGATTCATAAGTACTGTACAATAATGGTCTACGTGAATAAAAAATATTCTGATTCTGATTCTGATTCTAATTATATCTATACCGCGTTTTTACTGCACTAGTTAGCTCAGCGACAAACCAACCAATGAGACCGCTTCGCGCGCAGTCGCTAGCCGTGAGAGTGCCCTAGGGCCCAATACATGCAATTGCCATTCCATCGACACACTATTGAGGTTCCATTACGACTGTGATAGATTATTATGCTAAAACTTTAATGTCGTCTCGATGGAGTCTCATTTAAGTGTCAATGGTTGTGTGTTGACTGCTAGAATGATAACGGGTAGAACACCATAACTTAGCTACATTTTATAACAAACGCGACTGAAGTACAGAATACGAAATAGTTCTATGGCAGTTGAATGGCTGGTCAGTGGAAAGCCGCTGGACTTAAAAAACTAGTCTACTAGCAAATGTGTAAAATCATTCAATCGATACGCTATCGACACCCCACTGAAGCGTTTGTAAATTAGCAGAATTGAGGCCCCCTCAATTCGGTTGTATTTTTTTTTGTTCTCAGGTAACCTAAATGACCAGCCAACCCCCGCATCATGAGATACTGGAAGAAATGGACGCTATATGCTATGCTATGTGAGTTGATATTGCAATTTGATCTGTATTCTCGTTGATTTTATGTTTCTACGTTCCCGACGTTTCGGCTGCTTTACAGCAACCATGGTCGCGGGAGGACTGAGGTGGTTCATGTCGTAGTGTCATATATTTGAACTGGGCTACCCTTATATTTAGTTGTTGTTTGCGGTCCGATCTACGCAGAAAGTGCTCACAGTGTCTTGAGGTCTTGTGCTTGGTTTTGGATTTAATTATATTAATTACTGGATCCTAAGCCGGTGGTAGCACCCAGCCATCTTCCCTATTGAAATTATGATGTTTTTTTTTCAAATTTCAATAGCCTCACATATCATCCTTAGTTGGAATCGGTGTTTTTTGCAAGGATCTGTGTTTAATCAAATCTGATATAATGGCGGATGCGATCCTGTACATGTTCACAGATTTCAGACTGCAGTTTGAAACTATGACACTAGGACGTCTAACACCTCAGCCCTCCCGTGACCATGGTTGCTGCTGCAAAATTTGTAAAGTTAGTTGTATTTTAATAACAAAGACTAATTATAATCTCGCCATGACGAGCACACAACATTGCTTTTTCTAGTGACAGTTAATTTTCATTTGTTATAATGCTCATTAATTTGCATTCCGCCATTATACTGCATGTGTACCAACCATTATGTTATTGCTACTAAGGTTTTGTTAACAAAGTCTAATAATAGAATAATTTAATAGACAATATGATTAAATAAATGTATGTAAGTATAAAAATGATAGCAGTGATAGCCAAGTTAGTAGAACGCTTGCCTCCGTAACGAGGATCGCAGGTTCAAACCCCGGCTCGCACCTCTGGGATTTCTGGATCTCATTTTCAACCACGATTATCACTTGCTAAACGGTGAAGGAAAACATTGGAGGAAACCTGCATATCTGAGAGAGCCCCTCGAAAGACGTGTGAAGTCCGCCAACCCGCACTGGGCCAGCGTGGGAGGCTATGGTCTAATCCCTCTCGCATTGAGGGGAGGCCCGTGCCCAATAGTGGGACATTAAAATGGCTGGTATTATATGTATATAACTTCACTTCCTTCTGTGGAGAGGGCTAGGAAGGAAAAGCATAACACATTTTTGGTTTTGGTTTTAAAATATGGTTTTAACAATTTCCAAAAACTGACTTTAATTCATGTAAATCCTATATTTGGGAACACCAACGACTGAACCATGTCAGCCATTGAAGATTCGAAAAAAATAAAAATAAAATTCTGTTTGTTTTCAATGATCGAATTAAGATATTTAAATCTTTTCACGCCCAATCCTCGTGTTTACTTTGTAAACTCCATTTTGGTTGCTTTCATTGTTTTTCTGTAGGGTCACCACAATTTATGTTCGGCCTGGATACAGAATTATTAGGATTCCTTATAATTATGTCAAAAGATGTTGTCAATTTTAATTATCTCAATCCATATCACACAAAAGAAATGTTAGAAACACACAACGACAAATTAAACTACAGACTTCTCTATGGTCACAGAACACGTAATCTATGATGTCAGCTGATACACAACCGCCATTTTGTCACCAAACGTCTTGACTTAAGCAACGGATCGCCATTGTTTCATTTGGCAGCTTTTAAATACGTCACTAAGCAACGGATTTAGCTGATTTTAGCAACTGGTTTAGCTAAACAACGTTTATGATTAAGAAATAATAATAATAATACAAGCGTTGCCAAAGCAACGCTTGTATTATTAGTACTGTGGGACTGTATAGTTGGCGAGTTCGACTGGAAAAAAAAGTTGGTGTGTTCGTCTGGCGATATACCTATCGCTATATATATTGATATATTGTCTGGCGATATGTTATATCGGCCCCCTGATTACGTGAGGCAAGATGCCTAGCCTAACGATAGCAAAGCGACAGCAATAATCTCGCAATAATTGCTTTCAAATCGCAGATTTGTATGACGCCGCAGCGCTACGTAATACGAATTAGCAAATATTGCGTGATTACTGCTATCGCTAGGCTATTGCAAGTTACGTAATCAGGCGGCGGGACTCTATTGCCGTCGGCTAAAACTGGCTGTACAAAAATACACCCATACCCACCCCATTAATAAGTAAACTATTCGATTTTCAAATGACAATGCAAGTACGTACCTATTCCAAAAAAAATTACTCCCAAACAGTCCAAACGTCTGCGTATTCTGCCAGCATTTTTTTTAAATTTCAGGTCAGTCCGCCCAATTAAATAAAGCTTATACACATTACTCTAGGAGTGGTTTATACAATCGTAAAAGCCCTGATTTATATTCATCCCGCAGTTATAACGAGGCAGTGTGGCCAGAATACGTAATGAGGCACGAAGATGGGGAAAAGACTGCGGTTATAAGAGTTTTTGTTAATGCGCATTCGAATTTAGTCTGTAATTAAACTTGCTTGCAGAACGCAAGTCTTTTTATGGAAGTTTAATACATTGTAATTTGTCAATATATATACAGAATTATTTTCTAATCTATCAGCCGATAGACATCCACTGCTGGACATAGGCCTCCCCCAATGACTTCAACACATCACGGTCCTCCGCCTCTCACGTCCCCCAGCTTCCTGCGACGCGTGTGATATCATAGCTCCACCTTGTAGGGCCGTCCTACACTACGTCTTCCGATTCGTGGTCGCCATTCTAGAACCTTTCTGCCCCAACGGCCATCGGTTCTGCGAGCTATGTGCCGACCCCTGCCACTTCAACTTTGAAGTTCTTTGAGCTATGTCGGTTACTTTAGTTCGTCTACGGATCTCTTCATTTCTGACTCTATCGCGTAGCAAAATCCCGAGCATAGCTCTCTCCATTGCACGTTGAGCGACCTTGAGCCTTCTTCTTATATAATCTAAAACTATAAGGAATATTGACTTCTTATATTTACGCGAATACTACACATTGGAATAATACTAATTTTAAGTATATTTTAAGTGTGCAATCTGTGTACATGTACAGGATCGCACCCGCCATTATAATATCAGATTTGATCAACCACAGATCCTCGCAAAAGAACACGGATTCCGACCAAGGATGATACGTGAGGCCATTGAAATTAAAAAAACATCCTAATATAGGGAAGATGGCTGGGTGCTATCACGCGCCTTGGGATCCAGTAATTACTATAATTAAATCCAAAACCAAGCGCACCATTGCAAGACCTCAACACACTTTCTGCGTAGATCTGACTGGAAGCAACAACTAAATATGAGGGTACCCCAGTTCATACTATGACGCTAGGACGTCAATCACCTCAGTCCTCCCGTGACCATGGTTGCTGTAAAGCAGGCGAAACGTCGGGAACGTAAAAAACTTAACCTAAACGGGATAAAATCCGTAAAATTAATTTTATTTCAATGTGTAGTATTCGCGTAAATATAATAAATCAATACTATTATTTACTTACAGATGCTGTTATATTTATCAAGTCTACAGCCTCTGAGTATTCGCAGCATCATAGTTGCACTGATGGATTGAATGCAGAGATCCTTCGGCCGACATCGTATTTACGAAATCAGGTGAGCTGATCTCTGAGCATTGTTCACTATTTGCTGTGTCTAATCTCTGACCGCTAACAATGATCCACGTAGCCCAGGGGCAAACTCGGCAAACTTTTGAGTCGGAAGAGTCAAAAATTACAATTTACAAAATTTCAAAGTTTATAAAGAGCCACAATTTTTTTTCCTGCGAACAATGAATAAGTAGTGCTTGATTAAATAAAGTGTTTTGATAAAAAAAAAACCTCATCTATTTATCCATAAGTAAGTAGTTACACAAGAAATTCGATAGGATACAGGGTGTCCAAACAGTTAATCTATTCAAAATGATTTTTCAATGTTCTTTTTTTTTAACAATTAATATTTGCGTATGGAACTAAAGAGCCGCAGGTTGCCGACCCCTGTCGTAGCCGGATAATAACATACGAAACCAATTAACGACAGAAACAAATGCGGCAAATCCCTAGCTAATGCCAGCCCTTTATAACGTCCCACTGTTGGGCACGGGCCTCCCCTCAATGCGAGGGGATTAGGCCATAGTCCACCACGCTGGCCCGGTGCGAGTTCGCTGACTTCACACGTCTTTCGAGGGGTTCTCTCAGATACAGGTTTCCTCGCGATGTTTTCCTTCACCGTTTAGCAAGTGATAATCGTGGTTGAAAATGAGATCTAGAAATCCCAGAGGTGCGAGCCGGAGTTAGAACCTGCGATCCTCGTTACCGAGGCCGGCGTCTACCAACTTGGCTATCACTGCTGCCGTTCCTACATTGCTCTAACATACCCATAACAATATAAAATATATTTTTAAAAAAGATCAACCATGGAGTTTCTCGCCCGTTCATCACCATAGGAACGGCATTCCGAACAGGCGGTGAAGTTGTAGCTTAGCATTTTGTAACTATTTTCACGATTCATGAATACTGTACTCAATGGTTTACACGAATAAACATTATTCTGATTCTGATTCTGAATTTCAGATGCTCAACGAAGGCACATCACAAGATATTACAAAGAATATAAAATGTATTGTAACAAACGGGTGTATATTCGATCTGATCCACGACACGAAGTGCCACTGCCTAGGAAGTGACGTCACAGTGACGTTTTACCTATGCCAAAATGGCGTATATACTAAAACGGATGTTGTGTCAGTTGATATGGAAGCATTCGATGATGTTATCATGAGATACGATGATTGGATTTTAGTTGGTGAGGATACAAATGATTTTAATGAGACTGGAGAGTTGAATGATGATTCAATGGGGAAAGAAAGTGACAGCAATAATGCTAAAGACAGTGCAGTAAGTGATAATGATTATCAATCTATTAACCCACTGGATAGTGATGTAACAGGTCGATCATCACCCGACTGCTTTGAAGATACTATCGCTTTGACGGACTGGTATACTAGTGATGTGAAAAGTGATAACAAATCTGATAATGTTAATGTTAAATACGGTACTTTAGATATATGTGATGGAAAATCAAAAATATATTTTGTTAATTGCAATAGTAGTAATATAGCGAATGACAATGAGAGTTTAGATAAGGTTGGCAATACTAAAGATAGTGATATTAATGTTAGTGATACGGCAGCTTCCACAGTTCAAGATTTAGATGAAGCTATTAAGGCAAATTACTCCAAAACGTCTGATGTTAAACTTGATAATTTGTATAACAATGTTAGTAACATAATTTCTGTTAAACCAAACGTAATTCAAGATACAATGCTTACTGATAGTAATCTTGCTTCATACAATATTGATAACTTCATTTTGGAAGACAGTAATAATATCAACAATAAAGACAGTCCTATAATTGGTAATGAAAATGAAAATACTAAGGATTTTAGATATCCTAAGCAAGTAGATGATAAACACAGCTCTGAAGGTTACAATGTGAATCTAAACTTAAATGCTGAGAGTAAACTTAATAATGATGCAATTATTATACCTTATGAAGTAAAATCTTCAGGTGATGTTAAGCCTTTCGTAGTTTATATTAATTCTAAGTACATCGACAATGGTACTAAAACTTGGGATCATAATACAGTAGATGGTTCTCACTTTAAAATTGATAAAGACAATGAAAATCATAATAAATTGGTTTCGGAGTCTAAAAGAAATGAAGAAGGAATCTATGATACAGAAAATGCCATATATACACCCGAAGGTGATAGTTATAATATATTAAATGACAATTATAGCGTTATAAGTGCTTATCGTGGTGGCAACCCGAAAGAAAGGAGTGAAATAGATATTACAAATGAAATATCAAACAATAAGAAAGACTTCATTGAAAATGTTGATACTGAATCTAAATTTGATGGGAAAAGTAGCAATAAAGCCCAGTCTAATGTAATAGACATTCCACAGATTTCCACAAATAAATATAGTATCAAAGCTCTTTCAAAAGATTTACCTCCTTTTGTTATTGATGGTGCTAATAATTATGTTTACCAAGATAATGTAGTACCAATAAGTGTATCTGAAAAGCCTAACACTTATGTAGCATTTGATATAGACGAAGTATATAATGTAAATGAAAAAGGAATAATCGCTGCAGATGTAAACGAGGAAACAGAAAAAGACAATCATTTAAGTAATTTGTACGCGGTCAATAACTTAAAAAAAGATTTTACCCCTGTAAATAGTAATGTTGGTAGCTCGCAAGAAGGCATACACAATTTTAACATTGTTGACAATAATAATAAATTTATCCTAAATACAGAAGCAAGTAACACTCTAAAAAATTGTGAGCTAAGTGCAGAGGTTAACAATTTTACTACTAATCCAGATATTAAAGTAAAAGCTCCAAATGCACAACCAGAAATTATTGATCTAAGAACTAATGAACAAGAAACATTTAATAATATTCTTGATATAGTGGACATAAATAATATTCAAGAAGAAAATATTCCCATGGATGTTCCTAAAATAAATGTTGAAAATAAATTAAAACAGCAGATAGATAATTCTATTTGTAATTATATAAATATTAATAATTTACAAAATGAAATTGCTACTGCAAACTCTGAGGATAATTATAAGGAATATTTCAATGATGGTATCAATGCTGAACCAACAAGTGATAAAGAAAAAATAACATCAGATTGCATCAATACTACTAATTCACAAGAATCATCAGAAACGTATAATATCGAACTCAACACGAAACAAAAATCTCAAACTATTCATAATGACGCAAAAGATATAAGTGAAATTTATTTAAACAATTGTAGCAAACCATTTACAATTCCTACCGCATTTAATCTTTGGGCACAAGAAAAATCAAATCACGAGGACAAGACTAAAAAAAAAACTGATGAACCAGATTTGGGGGTTGAAATAAATAAAGACAGTAGAATAATAAATATTCCCCCCAAATATTATGTATTTGACATACAAACGCCATTCATTGGTGCAGCATCAAAACAACGTAATGAAAACAGTCATGTAAAGACAGACTTGAATGAGAACTTAAAATCAGTTCTAAATCCATCTGTATCAATACAAATTCCATCAGATACTACTCCACCTCAAGATAGAAGCCCGTTTGTATATATTCTAAACACACCAATAAGCAGTAATTCTGCAATAACTCCTTATACTGCTCTAGTTAAAAATACAAGTCCACTGACAAAGGTCACTGTACGACCTATTCCTACTAATGTAGAATCATTTTCGTCCAAATCAGGATCTATTTTCAATATTCCAGAATTAGCTGTAGACAAGAAAGCTATGTTCAACCCTAAACAACGATCTTCACTAGAATCTCTACTAAATCCAAGTACTGAAGAATCATCTCCTCAATCACAATCATTGACTACTTCAGAGTTGTCTTCCACAAAATCTGTATCTTCACCAATTTTAAGTACAGATGACATGAAAAATAGCCAAAGCTCAATTTCTAGGACACATTTGTCCCCATTACTTTCATTAGACCAACCAAGGGCAAGTGTTAACACATTAGAAATGCAAATACTACCTACGCCTTATATTCTTACTACTAATACATCACCTTTCTTAAATCCTGTATCACCTCCCTCCAAACAAGCGCCTTCCCAATATTCTGAAGCCATAAATCCACCATCAATTAATATATATCCAGAAATAACTACAGTAGACAGTCTAAAATCATTTAGTAACTGCAAACACAATCCATATAATATTAAAAAACTAAATATCAAAAGCGCTCTATTTGATTCAAATTATAAAAATCAGCCTTATAATATTAAAAACCAAATTCTTTTTTATGTCAAGCCCAAAGTAGCACAAGATACAGGTGTCACTACAGAATATTTCAATCTTAATAACATCATTACTCCAAATCTCGTATATCCATTTGATATTTATGATAAAACTAATAAAATATATCCATCACTTAACATCCTAAGCAGTAACTATGAAAATCAACCAATTGTTCGTAAATATCTAAAGCCAAACACTATAACTCAAGTGGCCGACAATGCAAACGAAATGTTAAATCGAAAAGATCAACCTTTAATTACATATCCCCCTTGTACAAAAGAGAGGCCTGTGCCCAATAGAGAAGCAAATAAATCCCCGACTACGTATTATCAAGATACAAATATTTTACCATCAACAAATATCGCACCACTTAAAGAAGATTATCAGAGTACTCCTATAAATACACAGTCTTATAATGAAATAAACATACCAGATGTTACTAAATCCAATTATTATCGATATACTTTACCTATAAAAGAAACAACATACACGAATCTGGATCGAGAGCAACAATTGAACGTAAAAGCACCTAATTTAGGAACAAAATTAGATTGGAATACTGTACACACAGTGACGGATTATAATAATATCCAAAATATGGAACAACGAAATTATACTCTTGGCTCGTGGTCGCCATTCCAGAACCTTCCAAGTCCTACATATCCTTGGAAATCAAAAATTGATAATATAGATGGTACAAATTATGCTAAAACAAGTTTCAGTAAAAATTACCACTGGAATTCATTGCCTAAAAAATCAGATAATATATCAAGATTTTATTGTACACCTACACTTCCCATTCTCACTGCTACTAATTCACCATCCCATTTTAATTCAATGTCAGGTTTATTAAGAATATCTGAGACTAATCCAAAAGTCTATGATACCTCTACAGCCCCATATACAGTATCTATCTCAACCGAATCATCTAACGTTAATAATATACCCAAAAATGACCTTACTATTCCTAGTAAAACATCTGATAATATAGGTTATTCCAATTTAGCATCCGAATCTCTTTGTAATTTTGAAACTTCAGCTAAAAATGAAGGTACAACTAGAACACCTTATTACTCTGACCTTAAACCTTACAACACAGTTAAAACACCTGCAAGTAATTTTGAAATTACGTCTAAAAGTTATGTTACAAATAGAAATGCTATTCAATCCCCTCCTGTTACTTACAAAGCCATCCCTGAAATGAATATAAACGATAATATACCCAAAATATTTGATGTCAAAGTTCCTAGTTCATACTTCACAGCTCCCTTTAATGTAAAATTTGATAATTCATTTTCTAACCCTGTATCTAGTGTGGCAGATTGTATCAAAACAAATCCTATAACCCTTACTATTTGCAATATAAAACCTGAATCTCCAGGTAATTTTGATGGAATACCTAAAACTTCTACTTATTCTAACAAATACTCTTTTAATACAAATCCTTTATACTGCCCTAACCATAGAGATACAATACCTAATAATAGTAATCAATTTACCATCAAACCATTGCTCAAATCTTCCAGTAATTTAATTAAAACACCTCCATTACCTAGTTGGTTACCTATCAATGTCCCCCAATCTCCTACAAAACTTAGCTTAGCTAACAATTTTTTTCAATATTCTAACGTCCCAAATACACCAATATCAACTAGTAATTCATATTATTTAAATATGGAACCTTTATCGATCAAAATGTCGGATAGAATGGAACCAGTTTCTACTCAATATACTTCAATACTATGTCCCAGTTATGTAGACAGCAACACTGGACTCCCAACTAACTATAATAGTCTAAATATAAATGTGCCGCATTCTCCTAGTAATTTGTGTAATCTTCCTAAAAAATCGTCTACTAACGCCGAAAAACTTGCCATTTCAACTAATAGTCCAACTACTCACTCAAGTCCACTCATAAATTTATCACCTCAATGTTCTAGTAATTTTGATGAACGTAAATATAATACTAATAGGAAGCTTACAAATATATGTTCTAACAATCCAAGCACATTGAATTCAAGGCCTACGCTCACTTCAGATAGCAATAACTCACCAGCCATTCCACCCCAATTGATTTCAATACCCAACCCCGCAATTTCATCGACTAATTCTGAAAACACTGCATACTTTAGTGATGTAATTACTGATATACCCGGAACCCCTATAAATTCTAAACTTGCCAACAAATTTTTAGCAAGGAACCCAACGTACTCTATCCCCACGATCAATATAAATCAATCTCCAATAAATGTCGTCGAAAGCCAAGGTTCGGATACTAGTTCAAAGTTCGACGCGAGATTTTCTCAAAACTCACCAAAACACCCAGAATTTGCTTCTACGCAGAATGTGACTCCATTTAAGAGATGGCTACTCCAAACTCCAACTTTTACTAGTAATAATATAGCTAATTCTGAACAGATCCTGGCTCCAACTAGCGGAGAGATATCCCAAGCTCCTACTGCTACTAATTATGTAGTTAAATCTAAGCAGATCGTCACAACATTAAAAGACATTTCCCAAACACCTTTTGCTAATAACAATTTTGCATATAATTCTAAACAGATATTATCTCCTTCTAGTGGCAAGTTTTTCCAACCTCTGATTACTACAAGTAATCATATTAATAGTTCTAAACAAATCGTGCCTCAACTGACAGAGATTTTTCAAATACCTTATACTATTAGTACTGCCAGTCCTAAACAGATTTTCTCTCCGTCAAATGGACAGATTATCCAAACTCCTACTACTACTCCTGCAGCCAGTTTTAAACCGAGTGTCTTACCAGCCAGTGAAGGATTTATCAAACCTTCTGCTATTCATTGTGGTACAATTTCTGAGCAGATCGACGCTCCATTGAAAAAGCTTTCTCGAATACATTCTACCAATAGTAATTATGCGGCCGGTTCTGAACAGATTTTCTCTCCACCTATTGAAGTGTCTAGCCAAACTCCTACTAGTAATTACCCTATAAATTATTTACAGATCTTCGCTCCCTCTAACGAGCTGTCTCAAGTACCTTTTACTAATAGTAATTATGCTGCCGGTTCCAAACAAATGTTCTCTCCACCTAGTGAAGTGTTTAGCCAAACTCCTACTACTAGTAATTATGCTACAAATTCTAAACAGATCATCTCTCCATTTAGAGACCTTTCACAAGTACCTTTTATCAATAGTAATTATGTTGCCAGTTTAAAACCGATTTTCTGTCCGCGTAGTGAAGTATTTAGCCAAACTCCTACTACTAGTAATTACCCTACAAATGCTATACAGATCGTCGCTCCTTCTAACGAGCTTTCTCAAGTATCTTTTACCAATAGTAATTATGTTGTCAGTCCTAAACAGATTTTCTCTCCACCTAGTGAGGTATTTAGCCAAACTCCTACTACTAGTAATTATGATGCTAGATCTAAACAATTGCATACTCCACCAAGTGAAGCGCTATACAAAATACCTATTTCTAACATTGACTGCAATTATGTAACATCAAACTTAGATACACGTGAAAATACTTGCCACCCTTATTTGACTTCTAATTCGAAGCTACAAAGTCATATTTCCAATGACGTTATAGACTTATATACAAGACAAATGACGCACCCAAATCCAGATTCTAAATTACAAGCACAACGTTCTTTTTCCAATGATATAGCTTCAAATAGAGAAAGTTATTCAGATTATAGCACTATATCACAAAATAAATTGAAAACAGATTTGACTAAAGGACAAAATCCTGGCTACGCGATTGCGAATTCTAATTTAGTGGCACAGAGTTACTTATCTAATAGCTTAACTAACCCAGTCGGATATCCAAATAAGGTTAATTCAAATGACTTAACTATACTTAAAAATAAATTAAAAACAGATATAGCAGATTACATAAACAATATATTACAAACGAATTTATATAATCAGTCTGAATTAGACTTACCAATGGAAACTATGATTTTAGCTAATTCTCAACCAAATGTAACAATAATAAACAATCCAGGTTTTGGTTTAACTATGTGGGATTCCCATTTTAAAATTGTTGAAGCAAAATTATGTTTAAAACTTAAAGACTTAAGAGTCAATAACTTTATGCCAGTAGTAAAGAGTTCATCGAACTGCAATTTAGATTTTGTCAGAGAGTACGCTAAAAAGTATGTTGCAAACAATTATGGAGCTTATATATTAGCCAACAAGCCTTATTCTAATAATAACGAGCGGATAATTATTAACGATAATGTATGTTATGAGCATTGCAACATTTTATGGCCAGAATATTATTATTAAGAACACATTAAAATAAAATGATACAAATTTTATCGCTTTTATTTTTGGTTTTTACGTTCCCGACGTTTCGGCTGCTTTACAGCTACCATGGTCACGGGAGGACTGAGGTGGTTCGCTGCGGAGCATAGTCGAGGCTATGCTCCGCGACAGGGGGGCCTGGGAGGCGATGGTCTCCTTCTGCGAGACTATCATGTCGCAGAAGGAGGCCGCGGAACGGGTCAGGGAAGAGGATGCCCTGGCGGACCCGATCCGCAGAGCGAGGCGGGGACGAAGAAGGGGGCGATACGCTCGCCTCCTGCCCCCACCATAAGAGGGGTTCTAAACCAGAGGTATCCGCCGGGGCGTCACGGTAGTGTGCTCATAGAGCGATCCCGTGGCGCCCCACAAAAGGCAGAGAGGGCGGCGCTGGGTTTTAGTGGGTAGTCTGGACTTCTTCCAGGAGCCCCACATAACCGTCCTTGCTCCCCCGGGCTTGGGCGGTATGCGTAAATGCATTTCCCAGCGAAAACAAAAAAAAAAAAGGACTGAGGTGGTTGACGTTCTAGTGTCATAGTTTGAACTGGGGTACCCTCATATTTAGTTGTTCGCGGTCCGATCTACGCAGCAAGTGCTCACAGTGTACAGTTTATAGTTTACATATTTAGACACATCGTACGACAAGTTGAACAGCGCCTCTGGCGGACAGATTTTAAAATATTCAATTCTCCATACAAAATGTCTAAATACGGTAGACTATACAGTATACGGTTAGCTTACGAATAATCTCGCACTGTACGAGTAGACATTACTTGACTTTACCATTTCCTTAGCTTTCAAAGTATCGCTCCGCCTCTCATTGGAGTTTCAGCCTAAATATTTGAGTAAGTAAATGCCTATTCAGATATAATCGGTATTCGCTACTGCTGTGGGTAACGGAAACCGAGATTGACGCGTCACGTATTTTGATTTCGCGCAAGCCCCGAAAGTTAATATAAGTATTTGGTGGTATACCATTCATAATTGGAATATTATTTACGTATGTTTAAGCCATTATAGTATTTATGCATCTTAACACGTTGACTGCGTTAGGAGGTCTAAAAGAACTCTAACGTGACTTTCAGCTGGTGCGGCGCCGAAAATCGTGTTCTCCACCTCTGTGCGGGAGGTCGTAACTTCTTTATTTCTATGTGTTTGACAGAGACAAATATACATACCTACTTCCCGCTGCGAGTTTGATTCAATAATGTAATAAAAAAAATAGGAGATGGATGAGGTCTCTAACGCACTGAGTTGTAATAATATACATCTGTTGCGTGAAGAGATCTTTCGGACCTCCTAAAACACAGGCGTCATAGACGCAAGGAGCGGAGCGCGGGCGGCGCGGGCGCCGTTAGCTCGCGCTCAGTGTTGTTCAAATGTCGATAGTGTACCTGCGCACTCCATGTAAAAAAAATACGCTCTTATATTTTGTCAGCGTGGTAGCAAAAAAAGTCGTTGCACAGGCTGTCACAGTAAATTACGGCTTACATTTAGTAGCTCAGATGCATCCAAAACAGCCAAACGAATAAATATGTGTATGTGTGTGTGTGTGTATGTACAACTATGTGTGCAATGCGATCAAAAAATGTGTTTACCATGCTTCAATGAGGAACATTTTTCTTAAATATATTTTAGGTCACTATGTTTATTGAAATAAAACTAATTTTATGGATTATCATAATTCATCATTCACGGAAGGACAGTCACCATGGTCAGTCCTCCCGTGACCATGGTTGCTGTAAAACAGCCGAAACGACGGGAACGTAAAAAACAAATAATAAACACGATAAAATCCATAAGATTAGTTTTATTTCAATGTGTAGTATTCGCGTAAATATAAGAAATCAATATTACTATGTTTAAATGATTACTTCATAAAAAGTTTAGCTATCGATAACTGGGGTTTTATTTTAATCCCATTACTAGTCACAACCCAAACGGATCTATCTTTAGTTGCGATGCGAGATTCAATGGATACCTAATTTTTTTTTCGTTATATCTCATAACCCACTTTTCATATCCCCATGCGTAGCAAACTTGAGATAGAACAGTTAATTCTCTATTATTTACAGAAAGAACATAGATTGTATCTTATTTTTTGATAAAGATATGAGTTTTTTTAAAATACCTTATTTTAGGAGATGGATTAGGTCTCATACGCACTACAGTGAAGCTCGGTTATGAGGTCGAATAGGTCTCTACCGCACTGGCTGAAAGTCCTCTGAAAATGGCACCGCACTCAACGTGTTAAAAAAGGGCACAATATGATTTAAGATTCCAACGCCCGTCCGGAATGCCGTTCCTATGGAGAAGAACGGGAGGGAAACAACATGGCGGCTCTTTTTAGAAGGATGCTACGTTTCGGTATACGAAGTAAATTGTTGTATCTATACTTACTTACTTACTAATATTATAATAGTTATAATCTATACTCTATACTAATATTATAAACTAGCTGTTACCCACGACTTCGTTCGCGTGGTATTTAACAAAGACACAACCGTTGGCAACAGCCTGCTCGCGCTTTCTGAACCCGCGGGACGCATTTCAGGTTGTTGCTATCAAATTTAATCAGGCGCAACGCTGCAACATTAGCCTAAGTTACTAGCCTAAGTAGCCTAAGTTACTCCTTGTTACATCAGCTATCTGCCAGTGAAAGCCCCGTCAAAATCGGTCCAGCCATTTCAGAGATTACCCGGAGCAAACAAACAGACAGACAGACAGACAGACAAAAATTGTAAAAAATGTTGTTTTGGTATAGGTACCGTGTATACATCCAAATGCACTTAGTAAAAAGCGGTTATTTTAATATTACAAACAGACACTCCAATTTTATTTATATGTATAGAGTATAGATGTGAAAGTTTGGATGGATGGATAGATGGATGGATGTTTGTTACTCAATCACGCCAGAACGGCTGAACGGATCTGGATGAAATTGGGCACAGAGAAAGATTATAGTTTGGAATAGCACATAGGCTACTTTTTATCCCGGTAAAATATATGGTTCCCGTGGGATAGATTTATTTTAGGTTTTCATAGCGCAAAGGATCGACATGTTTTTTATAACATTTTCAAATGAAGATAAAGTAGAATAAGAAGATAAAGTGCGGTATTCGATACCAACAGCGGTAGCGAATGCCGCCTATATCTGAATAGGCCGTTACTTAGTAATGGAGAATTCAAATCCATTTTAGTCTTGTGTTAATATTTGATCAGCGACGAAAGTATTGATGGGCTGAAAGAAGGTTGAAGGTACGCCATTGCATTTGGACTTTTGAATCGACTTCAAATAGGAGGAGTTTCTCAATTCGGATCAATTTTTTTATCTATACAACATACATTATTACAACAAATAATGTTTTACGTTTCATCTTATCTTATTTTTTACTAGCTGTTACCCGCGACTTCGTCCGCGTGGTATTTAACAAAGACACAACCGTTAGTAATAGCCCGCTCGCGCGTTCTGAGCCCGCGGGACCGGCAGCCTTTGTTAAGTCGTTGGCGGGGGTTGGGGTTTTTTTTCTAAAATAAAAGTAGCCTTGTTACATCAGCTATCTGCCAGTGAAAGTCCCGTTAAAATCGGTCCAGCCATTTCAGAGATTACCCGGAACAAACAGACAGACAGACAGACAGACAGACAGACAGACAGAAGGACAGACAGACAGACAACAATTTTAAAAAAGGTTGTTTTGGTATAGGTACCGTGTATACATGCAAATGCATTTAGTAAAAAGCGGCTATTTTAATATTACAAACGGACACTCCAATTTTATTTATATGTATGTATAGAAGAATTATGTTTTATTTTATTATCATTCTTGTCTTTTTTCTTTATTAACACGTACGCTTTATCTTTTATACAATAATGTTACTAATAATAATAAATATATAAGCTAGCGTAAATTAAGCAATCTAATAAGGTATGCAAGATACAGGCTTCCGCCTAGTTTTTTTTTTATTTTTTTTTATTACATTATAGGCAAGTATTTGATATCGATCTCACCTGATGGTAAGTGACGATGAGATCTACGATGGAGCACACTTGCCTAGGTAGGAAGGCGGCAGTAGATCGAGACGCTACATTCACTAGGCACATGCAGCGCAGCCGATCTGACCCGTCATCCGTGAATGGCAACACCGAACATCATGCCGGAACACGGCTAGGCCGCTTGGCGACATGGCTTTGTTCAGTGGGTGGTGACTAGCCACGGCCGAAGCCTACCACCAGTAAAAGTAAAAGTAAAGTAAAGTAGTTTGGATCCGCTTCTTAACTGCCATGTGTAATGCTTATACTGAAATAAACTTTACTTTACTTTATATACTCATGCCTGTATCCCATGGGGTAGGCAGAGGCCACTGGTTTTTTTATTACATTATAGGCAAGTATTTGAACTCGATCGCACCTGATGGTAAGTGACGATGAGATCTACGATGTAGCATACTTGCCTAGAAGGCACCTGTTCACTCTTGACTTCAAAACACCCAGATTGTAGTCAACGGGGAACAAAGATGCCGGCAGCGTGTTCCATTCCTTGGCAGTTCGCGCGATGAAATCACTTGGACTTGAACTCACGATGTCCAAGCTTCATTAAGGGGGTGTTAAAGGGAGTGGGGAAGATTGCGTGTTACCAAGTAATATATCCAACAAAACAAGTTAGGGGCAGTTCCCGCAATGACAAACGGTTTCAACGAGTCTCGTTTTATTGTGTAAGAATATTATAAATAAATATAAATATCGCCATACGAACACACCAACTATCCGGTCCCACTTTAAGCTTAACGCTTGTGTTATGGGTACCGTACAATGGACTGAGGGCGAACTCAGTATATAATACTTATATACATATTAAACATCCATGACTCGGGTACAAACATTCGTGCTCATCACACAAAGCTTGTCCCTACCAGGATTCGAACCCGGGACCCTCGGCGCAGAAAGCAGAGTCCCCATCACTGCGCTAATCAGGCCGTCAGTATATTATGTTATGCATATTATGTTATGTAATCATACCAATAAATTAGCACGCTCCTAGTTTTATAAAATGTAACTTGTATCCACCTTTTCAACTGCACGACAAGCTACACAGATGACGCGGCAGACACATTCAGAACGATTGACAACTCTCCATACGATCCTGCAACGCGCTATGAAAGTTTTCGGAGCACGTAACATATATACAAGATCCCGACAATAACCGTCGGGGCATAGCGGCCGCCTGCCAGCCATACCACCCGCCTGGCTGGAAGAGCTTCCCTTTTCCGCTAAATGCTGCAAAAAGTAATTACCACCCCAATACGTCAAGTTCGCGAGATTATTCATAAGCTAAGCGTAGCGCAGCCGTCCTCAAGTGAGGCGTAACGCGATATTATGATGCCCACATTATTTAAAAAAACTCAAAAAACACAGTAAGTATATCTTTTTCCAGTTGCCCCCCCCCCCCCCCCCCACTCGATCAATGAATGACGAAATGCAATGAAATCAAATGAATATGGCCTCGCCCACAACTTAGCGGGTATTTTGCCAATGTCAAGTAATTAATAGCAATAACACATTCAATAAATACACATTATAAATAAAATAATGGATGTGACATGATGATCTATATGAAAACGGCGTGTCTCCAGTGAATGTTTATTGGAATGATAACACTGACATTTAATATCCGACAAGTGTTGACATTTAAGGCTGTGTCCCCAGTAGGCAAACTGTTACCGGCCGACTGAGTTAGCGGCGTATCGGTTTAATACGCCCTTCCATATATTTGAAATGGAGTGTTCACAGTTTGCTAGTTTGCGCACACTCTACGCAGTTTGCTGTGTTGCGCGCGCCGATTGATTCAGTGAGCGGCAGACTCACAGCAAAACCGGTTCCAGTCGGCGGCGGCGATATGCTTGTTCGCCGGGCGTAGTGAGTCCGTAAGCGGACATCACATAACAGTTTGCTTGCAACGCACTCAAATTGATCTGAGTTTGCAGCTAACTCGAATTTCAGTTCGCCACAAATTTGCGGCTCACTCAGTCAGCCGCTAACAGTTTGCCTACTGTGGACACAGCCTTAATATCCGACAAGTGTTGACATTTAAGGGTGTCGCCCCGGCCATTAAGGTACGACATGTTTTTCATTCATCGTCCTGACATTTCGCTTAACGACTGCAAAACTGCAAATTATTATATGTCTTCGAAAACGCACAGCATAGCATTGAAGAAGCAGTCTTATATTTCTTCCGGATTATTGAAATAAGTGTGTATCATACCTTTATATCTCCATCACAAGTCAAACAATTCTGTTACCATAGAGTGGCGTGACGTCCAGTTCCCGCCATCTTAGCTGTCAAGTGTCATAGCTTTCTTGTATTTCGTTTGAATAACATGAAAACTTTTCTTTCATCTTTTAAATTGCAGAAAAGTTTTGTTTTATCATTTTAAACCATGTTATAAATAGTTTAAATGTTTCGTGTGAGTGTTAGTGGAGTTTTTTATAAGCACAGCATTGTTTTCGTCGTAAAAAGTGGAGCCTGCAGGTAACGACGCTGAGTAAGCCGGGCTAGATGTTGCTCGGAATGGAAAATAATGTCGTTTTCGAGGTCAGGGGTATCTTTCAGGATGCTAAACCTCAACCTCGGAGGTGTGAGGAAGGCCTGCACCACCCCTGCCCTGCGTTAGCGTACCTCGGCTCGAAGAGTAAGTTTCTTTCAATGTATAGAAGTACCTTACAGGTCTGCTTAGCGTCTAGGGTTTTTGTACGCTGAGATGAATATTAAATGATGTATCTCGGTATAAGAGTAAGGTTCATATGACTGTTACTGAGATCTTACAAATATGTGAGCTTGGCTCACCAAGATATAAGACTTATAAAACCATTTGGTATGCAATTAATCTTTGGCCTATGTTCCCTCTGAGGGCCTCAGGTCTGACTTAATGTTCGAGTTCAGTCATAAAGAAGTAGAGCCCTGTAAGTTAATATGTACCTAGATAGAGCTCTGTTTGGTGTGTATGGGTGCGGAACCCTTAAAATCATAGGCACCATGATAAAGCCCCGTTTATAGTGTTTGGGTGTGAATCCCTTAATACACAGGCAACATGATGAAGCACTGTTTTCAGTGTTTGGGTGCGGAACCCTAATAAGCATGGAAATAAATCCAAATGTGTGGTTGAATGTAAAATATTATTTCATACCAATACAGCTTAAATACATTACACAGGTAATTGTAGCAGTGAATCAGAGCAGGATTTTCTATTCTAGTGGTATATTATTAGACATGACAAATTTTTACAGGAGTGTAATTTACACAGGAGACAAATATTGTAAAGTATGTACCTCTTGAGTATGTCATTCAACATACTAGAGTGGAGAGCTGTGCGGGTTTAACTACCCCGGCACCTCCAGTTGCATTTGAGCAGCTGATATGATTACATAGTTGTGTATGGGCTTGCACATTACTTACATTTTCGTACCTTTGGTATCCGTGATACACAACACATACAAGATAGTCATATCGTACAAGACAGTCCACTGTTTTAGTTTATCATTGAGACAAATGTACAGCCACCCAGTACCTATTCTAATTGAAATGTGGATGAAGTTGAATAATATAATAATAAGATATACACCATCACCCCTTCAATCTCCGAAAGGGGGGGGGGGGGGCAAACCTGTAGTGTGTCCACATTTTGATGATGACCATTATAATAAGATGTATAGTTGAATGGTACATAATATGATTGTTCATGATCAAGTTGGTCAAATTAGATTATACTTTAGTCACTTAATTACTTTTCAAGAGAAATCTTCTGACATTATTTATTTATTATATATATAAAGAATAATAATAATAATTAACAAAAATAAATAATAATAATAAAAATCATAAGGAAATTGCACATATTCTTTACATAGCGGTTATCAATCTTAATAACAATAATGAGAATATAATTTCAATAAAGCACCTGTTGTGTGGTATTCACTTAAACCTACAATGGGCCATGCCCGTCTCATGGACCTAGTATTCTTTGGAACATTGTTTTTAAGAGATGTGTTGTTACATTGGTATTGTATATCCCAGGTACATGTAGTACCTACTTTGGGTGAGCCCAAGGATTATCTTATCAAAAGAGAAATTCCGTGCATTTTATTAGAGTATCACTGAGACATGCTTGATATAAATCATTTATAATCAGAGGACCCTTTAATTAACAGCATTCTGAATGGCTGATGTAATTCAACTCATATTGTTTTGTGGCAGCTCTGATGATCAAAAGTTATATAGTGGTGTTAATATTGAATACAAAATATTCTAATTTGGGTTTGACAGCCCAATCATTGGGTCTTTTTTTTGGCACCCGGTTGACAGTGTTTTCATTTGCGTTGCGGAGACTATTTAAAACTGTCGTATATGGTCTGGTGGTGTACTTGGTACCCCGTGGCCTAGCCCCCCAAGCATGTGGTGAGGTTGCGGAAACGCTTGCCCGCTTGGAGGCCCAGAGTTAGTGCATGTTACCAAGGGTGGTAACCAAGGTTCCTCACGATTTAGAATACCTGGGCCTGTCGAGGGCCGTCCGGAGCCAGATGTTAGCCTTGCCTATAAAGTCCCCCACTGGATGTGCTTAAAAGGGTTTTAAGGGTGTTGTATTTGAACAAACATGCAGTCACTCGAGGTAGGCTAATGTCGTAAAGCACAACTCTTTCTGGAAAGTTGACCTAGAGAGGCCAGAGAAGAGAACTGTGCCCCATCGTGCAACAAGCGTTGCGGTGGTGATTGGAGGTAGTAGATTGCTATCCTACTCCACAATATTAAGTGACCCGGGAGACCTATACAAAATAAATGAGAGTAAGAGAGATATTCTGATGACAAGTAAAAACAGACGCAGCGGATGCGAGCTCGTAAGCATGTCTATATCAGTAGCCATCACGAAGATGGTGAACAACTTTATGTGCTTAAGCATTTCATAGTAAGGTGATGTTTATTCTCTCTGATCTCATCAGGTCGCAAGTTGTACGGAATTTCGGTTGTAGAGTGCCTAGAGAATGTTTATACTGTCAATTTGACCCTGGCAAGCAGACTCGGGATTGAGGCAGGGTTTGGTCAATAAGGATGCTCTGACTAACAGAGGCTCCAAGTTAACCCAACCAGGTGGCTGGCTTTGACATATGCTGAATATAACAATGAGCATCCTATTTACTGAGAGATCTAAATTGAATTCCAGTTGGTCTTCATGAGGAAGATGTATACTAGAACAGCTTTATGCTACAGAGAACCACTGGAAAATAATTTAAAGTTGGGGTCATTTATTAAGTAAATATCTGAGCTTGTAAGTCAACCATGTTCACATATTCTAAGTATGTGCCAATCCAATGAGAGAATTATGTACTACTTTCTATACTAATCATCATAGTAATATGAAATCTAGAAGATTCCTTATTTGCAATATAAGAGGCTGCTGTTCTAGCCTATGTAAACTAGACTTCAGATGTTGAAATGTGTCTGTTATTCAGGGCTATAGTAGTTGACTGAGAAGCTGGTTTTTTGTGGTGAAGATTTTAATATATATAAAAAATATATATATATATACATACATCATTGACGGCCTGATTAGCGCAGTGGTAGTGACTCTGCTTTCTGCGCCGAGGGCCCCGTGTTCGAATCCTGGTACGGACAAGCTTTGTGTGATGAGCACGAATGTTTGTACCCGAGTCATGGATGTTTAATATGTCTATAAGTATTATATACCTACTGAGTTCGCCCTCAGTCCACTGTACGGTACCCATAACACAAGCGTTGCTTAATGTGGGACCGTATATTTGGTGTGTTCGTGTGGCGATATTATTATTATTATATAACAATAATTATTAATTATAAGAACTTAAACACACAGTTTGGTTCACATCCATTTACATATATGTTGCCATATATATTTTTTATAATAATTACAAAATAGTATTGTTGGGTTGCCAACAAAGAAATGGGACTGCTGCTTGATAATGCCTTTAGCCACACATTAAATTATCAAATAGTGTGAGTGTCACCACAATACAGTAATGGTACTAATGAACACAAAGTTTTTGGTATTCAAACCCCCAGGTAAGAGTGCCAACCAACCCCTCAACAGTACATGTAAAACCTGTAGAGGGTTAAGCTGGACTGAACAATAAGATAAAACCCACCACAGGTAGAAAGGTTGTCACTTTAGATTTTGAAAGTTAGGGGGAGGAGAATTGGATACTAAAGGATTCTAATACCCTGATGGCACCCTTCCACTCTAAACAACAGTAGTGCCACTTTAAAATAATGGGTTCAGTAACTTAGAGTTAACAAGTTAAAATTATAAATTATACAATAAAAATAAAAAATCCATATATTCAGTACAATATTGTTAAATAATTCTTTTATATCAAAACCGTGTAATACCATGGGCAGCTTAACAGATTATTTAATTGATAAAAGTAGAAGCACAGCCTTCAAATTCTGTTGCTAGCTAATGGCTGTAGATTACATAGACTTGCCCATTTGTTACTTTGAACACATGTACAGAGAACCATTTGTGATTGGGTTAGAATAGTTTTATGATTGTACCCAGAGACAATCAAACTTTAGGAACAGCATTAGGATCGAAATTTGTCTAGTGACTAATGCATAAGGGAGTTTATTAAAACATAGGAAGTAAAATGCAACAGGGAAAGATTATCAGATTTCTAGTGCAGGAGTTGTTAAACCAGGTTTGAGATTTGTGATCACTGATTTATGCCATCAGTTCTCAACAAGCTTATGTTAGAACCTCTCCCGAGTAGTGTCCAGTCAGCTTTACCATCTCGCAGATAGCTAAATACTCGGAAATGTCCTGGACAGAGAGAAACTTGTAGTATTTATTTTTTCAAAATATTACAGAGGTTTAATAGTTATTGTACTGGTTGTAATATGGCAGCTTTAAGATTGTTTATTCTTCACATTGAGGTTGTGATTTTACTGTTAGATTATAGTTTAGCAAATTATTACTTTTATGAATGAGTTAATTAATTGGTGATAAGAGTTGTTTAAAACTCGGAAGCTTTTATTATTAAATTCATGGATTCTTTAGAAGTTCATATTCGGTTTATTTGTTATCCAATTAAGATAACCAAGATATACTTTCTTATTACAATGTTTTTACAGGTACTTAATAGGAGTTGTGATATTTTATGAACCATATTAAGTACATTCACATAGCTTTCTTGTGTTAATTCTGTTCACCAGCAGAGATCAAACAGGTCTTCAATGCTATGCTGTGCGTTTTCGAAGACATATAATATAACTGTTTTGCATTAAGACAAAACAGGTATTATATGCTGGAGAAAACGCACAGCATAGTTTCAAGGAGCTTGCTGATGATGAAGACTATGACACTTGACAGCTAAGATGGCGGGAACTGGACGTCACGCCACTCTATGGTAACAGAATTGTTTGACTTGTGATGGAGATATAAAGGTATGATACACACTTATTTCAATAATCCGGAAGAAATATAAGACTGCTTCTTCAATGCTATGCTGTGCGTTTTCTCCAGCATATAATACCTGTTTTGTCTTAATGCAAAACAGTTATATTATTGGACTAATAGCTGCGCCCCGCGGTGTTACCCGCGATCAAAAAGTTACGTATAAAAAACACGGTTCCTGTATGCTATCCCATAGGAGCCGTGCATTTTTCCGGGATAACAATTAGCCTATGTCATTTTCTGACCCCTAAACTATCACAACCGCAAAAAATCATGTCGATCTTTTGCTCTATGAAAAATTAAAACAAATCTATCCCACGGGAACCATACATTTTACCGGGATAAAAAGAAGCCTATGTGCTATTTCAGACTACAATCTATATTTGTGCCAAATTTCATCTAACAACATCCATCCATTCTAACTTTCACATTTATAATATTAGTGGGATTAGTGGGATAAGAATGCAATAGCTACCTATTAAACCAAATTAAACCGGTGAAAGCCAAGTTGTTAGAAAGCTAGCCTTGAAATCCAAGGTGTGCAGTTCCAAATCCTGGCTTGAAACTTTGTGCTCTCCATGTGCAAATCTCATTTTTAATAATGATTGTCACTTGATGTAAGCTGAAGGCAATTATCGTGAAGAAACCTGCATGTCTATTAAAGGTTGTGTGAAGTTCACCAAACTGCGCTGGGCTAGTTTATCGACTACGGCCTAAATCCCTCTCATATTGAGGATGAATATGCTAGGTATAATGTTACGAGCCTTGCACCCTATTACATTGGGACCGAATCCGGTCGACGAAATGTGGGTGCCCTGCAATGCGCCTTTTGCGGAAAAGGGAAGCTCTTCCAGCCAGGCGGGTGGTATGGCTGGCGGGGCGGCCGCTTTGCCCCGACGGTTATTGTCGGGATCTTGTATATATGTTACGTGCTCCGAATACTCTCATAGCGCGTTGCAGGATTGTATCGGGAACTGTCAATTGTTCTGAATGCGTCTGCAGCGCCATCTGTGTAGCTTGTACCGCGGTTGAAGAGGTCGCTACCCACCTCTGACTACATGTCATGGTACATTATTTTTATCCGACGGCGCGACGCAAAGGAGGTTAATGTGTTTATCAATGAATACAACCATTTTGAAGTTTCACCAGACCTTGGGTAAGTACCGTAAGAAATGACGAAACGTAACACTATTTCCGATATTTACCCCACTCTAGAGCCCGTGATTACCCAATGTTGAGAACCTACGCTGCGAGACCAAGTGGTCGACAATTCATCTTGCATAAGCTTCGAGATCTGTGGCTAATGTGCCATCAAATTACACCTGCATAATACAGAGAGTTCCGGTCCTCCCCCAACGCTGATGTGTTTTAAATCTCCAACCGTGGCACGTGTTAGATTAGGTACGGTACCGTCTTCTGCAGCGTCATACGTCAATGACTACCAACAACCTAAAATGACGATTAGGGGCTCAGACTGTTTTAGACGGTCTCCTTATTACTACTACTACTACTACTAAATTTCAGGAGCAGCAGTGGATGACAAACCTGATGGATAGATATTTAAGTAATGTAACTTATAAACATACCTTTTTTGGCAGTGAGATTGTAGTCCAACGTGGCAGCTATTTACCTGAAAAAAATAATTATATATTTAAATAAATAAATATCGCCAGACGAACACACTAACCATACGGTGCCACACTAAGCAACGCTTGTATTATGGGTACCGTACAATGGACTGAGGGCGAACTCAGTATATAATACGAGTACTTATATAGTAAATAAATATCCATGACTCGGGTACAAACATTCGTGCTAATCACACAAAGTTTGTCCCTACCAGGATTCGAACCCGGGACCCTCGGCACAGATAGCGGGGTCACTACCCTGCCAGTTTTGCAATAAATAAATACTATTGTTATATTCGATTTTTAAGGCTTTTATTTTAATTTTATATTATTAGTTTTTAATGTTTTATTTTTCTGGATACGTTGGGATCGTCAGTTATCGCCCACACATGCGTTTCTAAGTTTGGGACCGTACCAGTAGGTGTGTTTCTCTAGCAATATTTATTATGTATTACTAGCTGTTACCCGCGACTTCGTCCGCGTGGTATTTAACAAAAAAGTTTTTCTAAAATAAAAGTAGCCTAAGTTACTCCTTGTTACATCAGCTATCTGCCAGTGAAAGTCCTCACAAAATCGGTCCATCCATTTCAGAGATCAGCCGAAACAAACAGACAGACAGGCGGACAAAAATTGTAAAAAAATATTGTTTTGTTATAGGTACCGTGTATACACCCAAATGCACTTAGTAAAAAGCGGTTATTTTAATATTACAAACAGACACTCCAATTTTATTTATTTGTATTTCACGTTGCTCGTTTAGTTCGCCCTTTCGCTGCATATTAAACTCGAGATTCTTCTTCGTTTTCCATCTAGAATTCTTCCTCGCCTAGATACAGGCAACATGTAGATATATAAGCGCCCAACAAAATTCGTCAAAAAGGCCTTTTTATTACATTAGTCAGGTAAGTGGCGCCCTCTTTGTCAACTCAGATAAGATTTAACCCCAAGGGTCCGCCATTTTGAGAAAATAGATTGAATTTGAAAGTGAAAGTAAAAATCTTGGACAGAAGTGTCGATAGAATGGGTGGCTAATGGTTTTACCCGACTGTGGGGAGGGAGGGATTGTTTTTTTTATAAAAAACAATAGGGTGGTACTAGTTACAGCCGCGACTTTCACATCTCACAAAATTTGCCCCTACTGGGCTTCGAACACGAAGCCCTCAGCAGAGAAAGCAAAGTCAGCACCTACATTAATTTTTGTTAATACTTATTAAGTACTAGCTGCGCCCCGCGGCGTTACCCGCGATTAAAAAGTATGAAAAATTAAAACAAATTATCCCACGGGAAGCATACATTTTACTGGGATAAAAAGTAGCCTATGTGCTTTTCCAGACTATAATCTATCTCTGTACCAAATTTCATCCCGATCCGTGCAGCTGCTCTGGCGCGATTGAGTAACAAACATCCATCCATCCAAACTTTCACATTTATACTATTAGTGGGATAGTTATGTCATAGGCCATTTCATTATGGATCGATTGTGTAACCCTTTTCAGGAATCTAAATCAATATAAACCTTGTCATAGATTTGTCGCGAAACAACATCTGCAACTTTAAAACTGACTCCCCTTTCTATTTTAAACTCTAATCTAATAGATCAGAGTTCACATTCAACTATCGACCGGCATTAAGGGTGAATTTGCGATGGTAATTTAATAATGCAGGGGTTTTCGCCATAATTCGCTTCAATCATATATTGTATTGGGTTCTATGGAGTTCACGGGGGTTCAACCGTCAAATGTCATTATGGGGCGTGTTTGTTTGTGAATCGCATTCAGGCTTTTAGTTTTTATTCGACGGGTAATTGGTATGGTTGTCACAAAATGGAGTGTATAGGTAAGATTATGGGGCAAATTGCGCTATCATATATGTATGACATTGATCTGGGATGATGATGAATGATGAGGTGAAGGAAAACATCGTGAGGAAACCTGCATATCTGAGAGAACCGCTCGAAAGATGTGTGAAGTCCGCTAAACCGCACTGGGCCAGCGTGGTGGACTATGGCCTTATCCCCCTCGAATTGAGGGGAGGCCCGTGCCCAGCAGTGGTACATTAAAAAGGGCTGGTATTATTATTATATTATACTAGCTGTTGCCCGCGACTTCGTCCGCGTGGTATTTAACAAAGACAACCGTTGACAACAGCCTGCTCGCCCATTCTGAGCCCGCGGGACGCATTGCAGGTTGTTGCTATCAAACTTAATCAGGCGCTGCGCTGCAACATTGGTTTTAATTTTTTTTCGTGAGATCCTATTTTTTTTCTAAAATAAAAGTAGCCTAAGTTACTCCTTGTTACATCAGCTATCTGCCAGTGAAAGTCCCGTCAAAATCGGTCCAGCCATTTCAGAGATTAGCCGGCACAAACAGACAGACAGACAGACAGACAGACAAAAATTGTAAAAAATGTTGTTTCGGTATAGGTAACGTGTATACATCCAAATGCACTTAGTAAAAAGCGGTTATTTTAATATTACAAACAGACACTCCAATTTTATTTATATGTATAGATGTATAGATTAGATCTGGGATACTATATAAGATCGTAGACAACATATTAGATAAGTATCCAATATGTATATATGATATCATAATTAAAATTATATGTATAATCTACATTATCATAAATACAGTATGATTCAGAAAAGATATACTAACTCGATGTTTAATATCTATATAAGTATTATATACTGAGTTGGCCCTCAGTCCATTGTATGGTACCCATAACACAAGCGTTGCTTAGTGTGGGACCGTCCACTTGGTGCTGTCGTCTGACATGTTCTTGTGTACCCTACAGGTGTTGGGTGGCGGCGAGGAGAGGACGCCATTTATTATCCTATTCCTAATCCGGCGGGGAGGAGGGGGGGGGGGGGGGGTAAAGATGAAGGTTTGTATTGAAACATGGCAACACACGTCTACCTATTTAAACTTTAGCGGAAAAGGGAAGATCTTCCAGCCAGGCAGGTGGTATGGCTGGCGGGGCGGCCGCTATGCCCCGACGGTTATTGTCGGGATCTTGTATATAAGTTGCGTGCTCCGAAAACTCTCATAGCGCGTTTCAGGATTGTATTGAGAATTGACTATTGTTCTGAATGCGTCTGCAGCGCCATCTGTGTAGCTTGTCGCGTTGAATAGGTCGCTACAAAACCATCTCAAATGTATCAACAATACCGGGCTAAATAGTTATTTAATGGTTTTATAATGATGATAAATTATTTTAGACCCATCACCAGATAAATGAGATGTTAAATAATCAAGCGATAATCTATTTATGAGGTTCAACAAAATGTTTGTGCAACATATTTAAACTCGTTATCGCCACCGGTCCATTGTACGGTACACACAATACAAGCGTTGCTTAGTGTGGAACCGTACAGTTGGTGTGTTCGTCTGGCGATATTATAATATGGAAACACTCTATCCAAATACGTAGGTGAACTACCTATACTGCCAAGTTGGTTGAAAGCTTGCCTCGCTAACGAGCATGGCAGGTTCAAACCCCGGCTCGCACCTCTGAGATTGCTAGATTTCATGTGCGAATCTCATTTTCAACCACGATTATCACTTGCTAAACGGTGAAGGAAAACATCGCGAGGAAACCTTCATGTCTGAGAGATACCCTCGAAAGACGTGTGATGTCCGCCAACGCACACTGGGCTAACGTGGTGGACTATGGCCTAATCCCCCTCGCATTGAGGGGAGGCCCTTGCTCAACAGTGGGACATTAAAAGGGCTGGTATTTTTAACTACTTATACTAGGATAAGATCCACAGCCAATGCTCGGCTTTATAGTAATAGGTAATAATATCGCCAGACGAACACACCAACCGTACGGTCCCAAACGAAGCTTGTATATGGGTATCGTACAATGGACTGAGAACAAATCCCAAATATAATTCATAGATAATAAACATCCATAACTCGGATACAAACATGGTCACCATGGTCATTACACAAAGTTTACCTCAACCGGGATTAAAAACCCCTGGATCAGCGGTACAAAAAGCAGGATCACTATCCACTGTGCTATTCAGGTTGTCGACATTTGGGACAGAGCATACTCCACCACGCTCATCAGAATCAGAGTCAGAATATTTTGTATCAATGTAAACCTTTAAGTACAGTACTTATGAATCGCCAAAATAGTTACAAAATGCTAAGCTACAACTTAACCGCCCATTCGGAATGCCGTTCCTATGGAGAAGAACGGGCGAGAAACTCCATTGTTGCTCTTTTTATAAAGATCTTTTACATTTTTTGAGCAGTACATTGTTGTGGGTATGTGAGGACAATGTAGGAACGGCTAGGCAGACTTTAGCAGCTGGTCATAAAAGTACTAACTCCAGTACATCCAGGGGAGGTTGGTAGACTTCACAAGACTAGGTTCCCTTAAAGTCTCAAGGATCTACATCTACCCAACTTGCCACCCAATTTTTAGGGCCTACCGACTGGCATGTAAATGATGCCAACATGCCTTTTGACATACCAATTTGCGGGGACCCTACAAGTCGGCCCTGCAGGTTGAGAGGCAAATTTGATCGTAGTGCCATTTACGCATGCAAGTGTCATGATCATCTCATCAGATCACCACAGTTGAAAATGATATACCTATAATTATACAAAAAAAATGTTCTTTTAGAAGAAACCGCATAAAAATATGTTGAAATGTTATAGGCAAAAGAGGTGTGTCGAAATCGAAGCGTGTGGTGAAAATGGAATATCTGCTTACCCCGTTTTGGGTAGAAGCATGATTGTATAATAAAACTTACCGATAAAAATGATTCCTTAAGCTTATATTAACACACAAACACCTTATAACGAATACGTTTTTCACAAACAGTCTGCCATCTTGGCTTTTACAATTTGAATTGAATTTAGAACACACTAATCACTTTTAAAAACACACACACACACATAATAATTAATCCAAGGATTATTCAAAAGAACGAATAGATAATTTATTGGGTTTTTTTTGGGTTATTATTGGGATTTTGGGTGAGTTTTCTTTGTGTGAAGCGTGGTACGTGCTGCCCGCGTCGCGACTCAACCCCGACTGAAGGTTCGATACTTAAAAGGACCAAGATGGGGGAATGTTTGACGGAATATGGATACGGCACGATTACCAATCAAATTAAGTACTTAATAATACGTATTTTAATGTCCCACTGCTAGGCACGGGCCTCCCATCAATGCGAGGGGGATTGGGCCATAGTCCACCACGCTGGCCCAGTGCGGGTTGGCGGACTTTACACGTATTTCAAGAGGTCCTCACAGACATGCAGATTTCCTCGCGATGATTTCCTTCACCGTTTATCAAGTGATAATCATGGTTGACAATGAGATTCGCACATGAAATTCAGCAATCCCCGAAGTGTAGATATTAATCATCCATGACTCGGGTACAAACTTTCGTCAATCACACAAAGTATGTCCCTACCGGGATTAGAAGCTGGGACCATCGGTGCAGAAAGTACGTTGACTAAAAACTGAGTGAATTAGTACCTCGAGCACGTACCGTTCCATTTTATGTACCCTTTTGGTAAGTAAGCGTCATCCATCCCTCTCATACTACAGACTTTATAAATAAGTATGACAGAGACAGAATGCTTGCTCGACGACGCCGCGACGTTACGATTACAGTAGGAGTTCCTGTTTATCATACAAAGCATCTTTAAAATCAGATTGATCATTAAAAAACTTAAGAGATACTACTTTATTTTTGACCATCTGCTAAAGTCTGCCTAGCCGTTCCTCCATTGTTCTCACACACCCATAACAATGTACTGCTCAAAAATTTGAACCATGGAGTTTCTTGTCCATTCTTCTCCACAGGAACGGCATTCCGAACGGGCGGTAAAGTTGTAGCTTAGTATTTTGTAACTATTTTGACGATTCATAAGTACTGTACTTAATGGTTTACATGAATAAGCATATTCTGATTCTAAAAAAGTTACGCCTACACAAAGACAATATATATATGTTCTTTTTTTTAACTAGCGCATCCAATTTAATTCCTGCATCGCAACCCCTGCGAGAGCGAAACAGACGACGTGCGAGCGAGACGGCAGAGCGGTGACGAATATACCAACTAATTTGTTATCATATTTATTTAGTTCTATTAAATTTTACAAATTATTGATATAAAAGACATTCAATAATAATAACACACAATACATAGTTTTATTTATAAAAAAAAAACACTATCATGGCTGTAATCTCCGTAGGAGTAGGCAGAGGTGCACAACAATGAACCCACAATTCGTGAAGTGCAGTTTAGTGAACTACGCACGACTTACAGACGGGCGGGCTTCCTCACGACGTTTGCCTTCACCGTACAGCAAGTGATAATCATTATTAAAACCGAGATTCGCACATGAAATCCAGAAATCTCAGAGGTGCGAGCCGGGGTTTGAACCTGCGGTCCTCGTTACCGAGGTAATCGTTCTACCAACCGGGCTATTTCCGCTTTTTTAAGTTACAAAAGAAAAACAAATTACACACTTCAACTATGGACTACGCAGCTACGGCGTAGCGTTCGCTACGTGTATTACGTAGGCGAGCTACGCAAGTGCTACGTTCTACGATGTGTCAAAGCTTTCAACGCGTTCAATTTATGTTTTGTCTATACAAATAAATATAAAATTAGAGTGTCTGTTTGTAATTTTAAAATAACCACTTCTGAAATGGCTGGACCGATTTTGATGTGACTTTCACTGGCAGATAGCTGATGTAACAAGGAGTAACTTAGGCTACTTTTATTTTAGAAAACTTTTTGGTAAATACCACGCGGACTATTGCGCAGACCTCGGTTGTACTGCTCGTTAGTTTTTTCTTTCACTCATATACATTAACACCTGTTATAATTATCTCCAGGGCTGTAATTGGTTTAGCTTACCGACTTTTACATATATGGATGACTTGCTGCGCCCCGCGATTAAAAAGTATGAAAAATTAAAACAAATCTATTCCACGGGAACCATACATTTTACCGGGATAAAAGTAGCCTATGTGCTATTCCAGACTATAATCTATATCTGTGCCAAATTTTATACAGATCCGTTCAGCCGTTCTGGCGTGATTGAGTAACAAACATCCATCCATCCGAACTTTCACATTTATATTATAAGTGGGATGACGACCTGATTAGCGCAGTGGTAGTGACCCTGCTTTCTGCGTCGAGGGTCCCGGCCTCGAATACTGGTAGTGGTAATTTCTCGTTCAGTGAAGCTGTAAATCATCTGCCACCAACAGCAATTTTCAATTCGAAAAAAAAAACCGTCGGGGCATAGCGGCCGCCCCACCAGGCGCACCACCCGCCTGGCTGGAATATCTTCCCTTTGCCGCTAAAAGTCCTTAGTATCAGTTTTTGTTACGAAGCCACTTACAACCAATATTATTTACTCGTTTGACATACGTACCTACCAATTAATATCCGCAGACCTCCATGTTCAACCCTGTCATTGTCAAATAAAAAGGGTGCTGCCCTACTCTATGGACCCCTGTGTCTATGAACATTGTGTACAATCGAGCACAACAACTTTGAATTACAGATATAAACAGACTTTCAAATTTATAGACGTGATATGAAACTATGACACTAGGACGTCAACCACCTCAGTCCTCCCGCGACCATGGTTGCTGTAAAGCAGCCGAAACGTCGGGAACGTAAAAACAAAAAATAAACGCGATAGAATCCTTAAAAATAGTTTTATTTCAACGTGTTATAACTTTATCAAACGTCATATGGTACTGCGCACAAGAGTTTTGCTTTGCGCAGTACTAAATGACGTTTAACAAAGTTATAGAACGTCTATAAATTTGGAGGAGACTTTGAATAGACCGAGAACCTACCTTATTCTTCTTTCTTTACGAAATGAAATGCGATGTAATAAAATATATATGAATATGGCCTCGCCCAAAAATTTGTGCGTAGGTATTTTGCCAATGTCAAGTAATTAATAGCAGTAGCACATTCATAAATTAAAAATGTGGCATTACTATCTGTACGGACAACTGTCAATTTAACAATGGTGGATGATTAATGATTTTTCATCTGTGCCATTCCTTAACGGCACTATAAAATACAGTTTTTGTTTTTAGCGTTTATATATATAGACAATTAAACAAATGGGCGAAGAGGAACCCACCAGTGACCCTCGGCTTGTCAACTTTTCCAATTATAAACCAAACAAGTTGACAATACTTAAAGATAATTAAAGGAGCCAGCAACACGAACTCCTCTAAGATGTTAGTTTAAAAACTATCCATCACTAGTGACGGGACCTCAAATAAAATGAAATTCTCAACGTTGTATCACCATTTTTATTATTATCGCGAAGCACTTTTCAACTTTATTACACCTTCTGAGAGTCGGTTGTGCTAATGAACGCAACCAGAGATTGAGTTTTTAATCTGAGTTTAATATCATTACGCTTTAACATTAGGGCGTGGGGAGTTGTTAATTGAAATAACACGACTTGCAGTTTGTCACTTGTTATTCACAATTCGTAGGGACTTTGGAACATTGGGGGGAATTTTGAGGGATTACGAAAAGGAGAATGTCCAAGCATGATAACATTGTTGAGACGATTAACAAGAGAACGACATTTTCATATCATCATGTCACATCCATTATTTTATTTATAACTAGCTGTTGCCCGCGACTTCGTCCGCGTGGTATTTAACAAAGACTCAGCCGTTGGCAACAGCCTGCTCGCGTTCTGATCCCGCGGGACGCATTGCAGATAGTTGCTATCAAACTTTAATCAGGCGCAGCGCTGCAACATTGGTTTTAATTTTTTTTCGAGAGATCCAATTTTTTTTTTCTAAAATAAAATTAGCCTATGTTACTCCTTGTTACATCAGCTATCTGCCAGTGAAATTCCCGTCAAAATCGGTCCAGCCATTTCAGAGATTACCCGGAACAAACAGACAGACAGACAGACAGACAGACAGACAAAAATTGTAAAAAATGTTGTTTCGGTATAGGTAACGTGTATACATCCAAATGCACTTAGTAAAAAGCGGTTATTTTAATATTACAAACAGACACTCCAATTTTATTTATATGTATAGATGTGTATTTATTGAATGTGTTATTGCTATTAATTACTTGACATTGGCTAAATACCCGCTAAGTTGTGGGTGAGGACCACTGACCTCTATGGCGTACTTGTATCATGGACGTCAGTGGTGAGGACATATTCATATCCATTTTATTTCATCGCAATCATCGCATCTCATTTCGTAAAGAAAGAAGAAGCATGATAACGATGATTGATTTCTTATATTTACGCGAATACTACACTTTGAAATGAAACTATTTTTGAGGATTTTATCGCGTTTATATTTTGTTTTTACGTTCCCGACGACGTTTCGGCGGTTGCTGTAAAGCAGCCGAAACGTCGGAAACGTAAAAACAAAAAACTAAACGCGATAAAAATAAAATCCTTTTCTTCTTTTACGAAATGAAATGCGATGAAATAAAATGGATATGCAAATGGCCTCACCCACAACTTAGTGGGTATTTTGCCAATGTCAAGTAATGAATAGCAATAACACATTCAATAAATACACATTATAAATAAAATAATGGATGTGACATGATGATATGAAAATGGCGTGTCCTCGTAGGTACATATAAAATTAGGGGGGAGTTTTGACAAATTACGAAAAGGAGAATGGCCAAGCATGATAACAAATTATGACATTCTAAAAAGAGTTCGGTGTTGTCGGCTTCTTTAATTATCGATCAACTTGTTTGGTTTATAATTGGAAAAGTTGACAGGCCGAGGGTCAGGTGTGGGTTCCTCTTCGCCTACTCCTCTTCGCGGGAAAAAAAGAGACGAAATAATTTGATCGATCATTTATTTCAGCCACCATGCAATGTTGATATGAACAGTATATTATCTTCATTCTGCAGCTCATAATCCAGCTCTCCAAACAACTCCCAATCAGAGTCGTTGATTAAAACTAGTATTCCAGGTCTCACCGAGTCACCCTGAAAGCATATATTCAAAGTCAATTCGTTTATTTCGTATATGCCTACGGGGGCACTTACAAATTGTCATTAACATTGTTTTTTTCTTGACTCTACAACGGTTCAGAACGCGAACTCAACTCAGGAGATCCGGCGAGAAACTCAGCGAGCTTGTTCGTTTGCATGTTTAGGCCTGCAGCGCCCACAAGGGGGCGTTATCACCCACTTTGGGAAAGGGTGCCATACTACAACTAAGCAATCCAAGTGTTGCTTCGTTTGGGGCCATATAGTTGGTGTGTTTGTCTGGCGATATTGATTTGATTCGTGTTTTTACCTGTAAAAATAACTCCGGTCTCTCTCTTAACAAATTATCCTTGATCCATACTAATAAGTCTCTTATCCGCCACTTATCAGTCGGACTATCTGGTGAATATTTTTTTAGTGATGGCAACTCAATTTCACGGTGTTTTATTTTGTCGAATAGCAACTCCGCACCGCCGCCAAAATGAAGGTTCAGTTTTAATGTTGCTGCCATTGTACTGTGAAAATGTTAAATGAGACATCATCAAATGGGGTACTTTAACCAGCATCCATTGAGAATCTTGGTACCTCTAACAAAAGAATCACGAAAAATGGTCACACACAAAAAAAACTACAGTTTGAATTGAGAACCTCCATATTTTTTATTCCTCAGTCAAACTCTTTTTGGCTGATGAATAAAAACTGTGGAGGTTCTCAATTCAAACTGTATTTTTTTTTAATCTTATGTGTGCATGAGTGTATGAAAATAAAACTAGATAGTAAACATGATTTTTGTGGTCCTCCCAAGAAGTCCGGTAATTAAAGTAGCGTCAACATTACTGATAGGGTTAGGGGGGGTTTATCAGGCCTAGTCTACAGATAAGACCAGCATAGAAAAAACTTTTCCAATTGATATTGGCAAAATACCTACCAAGAGGTGGGTGAGGCCATTTTGTAAAAAAAAAGTTTTAATTCATGTGGGAGTGTGTTTCATAAAAGAGAAAATTACTTGTATCCAGTCGGTCTCCACATGTATTTTGATGAAACTTTACATGGTGATAACTCATAGCCAGGGTCGACACAGCATACTTTATATCTCAAGCAATAGATAGATTCAATCAGGACAGCCAGAAAAAAGGCTGAATAACGAAATCCAAAGAGTATAGTGATCAAAGCCTTATATTTTACAGGGTCAATACAAATAAAAGGGTAAACTTTTATATTAAAAAAACTAGAGTCTATGCTTCCGAAGTTGGGAGCCCGGCTAGTTTATCAAAAATATCGAATGAGCAGCGGACGGATCGCCCCCCTAGTACATTAAGGCTTAATACCATCGGTTAGTTATGGAGTGCACCTCTACCCGACCCTTTAGGATATACGGGCGTGATGATGTAAACAATAAAAAGCTCATAGACAATACCTTGATTGCTTTCTTTATATCTTTTTGTATTACATACGACGCTGTGATATCAGTATATTCAATGGACAATAATTATGCTCTAAAACACTATTTTTAAAATTAAAGAAACGCTAATTGTTATGATTCTGCTAGATTACAACATTTTCATCTTAACTAAAATAATTTTTTAGAGGTTATTGTTTTGATTTCAGTACCGTCACACGGTTGTCAATGTCATCTGTCAAATAAAAACTTGACGGACCTTTGTGTTAGGAACTTTTACGTTGCGCCGGTTTGTTGACTATAACGGTTATAATAACGAACGCGTTATATAGTTAACCTGTGCTCTCATTACTCTGTAAATTACAGAGAAATAGAGAAAAAAGGCCATTTTTAACAATTAATCCAGATTGTAATTATTCAACTATTAACAGTAACCCAATAACTCCTACTTTGAATTCTGAAATTGCTTCATGCACATCACTAAAGCAAACGAATGGAAGCTGAAACAAAAATTGAAAAAATCCGTTGATTTTGTTTGTGTCGTGTTTTTAATCATTCTTTATTTATAGTAGCACGTTATTAGATATTTATTTAATATGTCGTCGTTCGATTTAAACGAGATAAACACAGCTTTGAACGATTCCGGTAAATTGCCAAGCGGTGTAGACTTTTCCGGAAAATCTTTAAAGTTAAATTCTGCTAATGATGGTGAGTACGTAAGATTTTCTTTCCTCGATGTTTTCCTAGTATTATAAATAAACGAGAAACAGCAATCTTTTCAACGAATTAATATTTTTAATGCACGTATTTCGATTATGAAAACATAACCTATACGAGTGCCTATAATAATGTAAACAGCACTAATAGCTAAGTTGATAAATCGCTAGGTAATAAGGGTTAAAGATTCAAACCCCGCTAGAAACTTTGAATTTCCTAGAATTCATGTGCTATCTCAAATATCACTTGTGAACGGCTAAAGAAAATATTCTGATGAAACCTGCATGTGTGAGAGGATTTTGCAGTTCTTGAAAGACATGTCCACTAATTTAGACAAGGCCAATGTGGTGGACTATGGCCTGAATCGGCCTCACATCGAGGGGAGGCTTGTTTATTATGTAAATAATAAAGATAATGGCCCTCTCTGATAGACATTGCAGTGTATTTATGTGTCTGACTGTCCGTGCTAATTAAATTATCATTTTCAGCACAACCAATTGTTGATGCCATCAATGCATGCCCGGACCTTCAGTTCCTCACACTCACGGGCAACACCCTGGGGGTGGCAGCGGCGGAGGCCATCGCTAAAGCGTTGGAGCACCACCCTGAGCTGAAGATTGCGAGGTTCTCCGATATGTTCACAGGGAGAATGAAGACAGAGATACCGCCAGCATTGGTGAGCTGATTTGAGACAAATTGCTGTCTGCTGACACAGCTTTGCCGTATGGAATTGTCATGGTTATGGGAGAAGAATACTGAAACCTTTTAAGGTCCCCATACGGTGGATTATGGGCATCCAGGAAGTTGGTAGATGCTTGATGGTGAAGGACTAGGGGGTTGGAGTATGTACATATGGTTCATCATGTTGCTGTTCGATTATGAATTGATTGTGTTAGCAGACTTGGGGCCCTGGTGTTTAGCATAGTTCTGTTGCGAATTTCTGTTCATATTCTCTTTCAGAGTGCACTTGGCGATGGTATGATAACCGCTGGCGCTCGTCTCAGCGTGCTGGACCTGAGCGACAACGCATTTGGACCTATAGGAGTGGAGGGGCTTGCTAGATTACTTCAGAGTGATGTGTGCAGTGAACTAGAGGTTATTATTATTATTATATTTCCTCATCTAAGGGAGCGTTTAGCGTATTACGTAACGAATTTGGGGGGAGGGTGGTTTGAGCTTCGCGTTACGTAACATTGTTTTAACCCTTCAGAACAGTCGCGTAGAGTCTACGTTTTACATGAGGGAAGTCAAAAACCTCCATAAATTGCGTTACGAAGTACTTGAACGCTCCCTTATGACGACACGGAAGACATGTTAAGACCTCTTCGGTAGTATTGCGACGTATTTACACACACACAAGCACACATGATCACACACAATCACACACGCACGCACAACTCTTAATAATAAGTATATGGCCACCTCATATCTTTTGTATGTGATTATGAATAAATTTTATATGACTTATGTAATATGTGTAACATAATTTGCATTTATAATATAATTATGTTTGTTTTTTTCATTTACAGGAACTCCGTCTAAACAACAATGGTCTTGGCATCACTGGAGGACGATTACTGGCTTCCGCGCTCTCCGCTCGACCTAGAAAACTGAAAATATTTATAGCCGGACGAAACAGACTTGAAAACGACGGAGCCACAGCACTTGCTAAAGTCTTTCAGGTCTGTTGATAAAATTTTACTTTTATTACATTATAGGCGCGTATTTCATCTCGATCTCACCTGATGGTAAGTGACGATGAGATCTACGATGGAGCATACTTGCCTAGAAGGTACCTGTTCATTCTCGACTTGAAAACCCAGATTGTAGTCAATGGGGAACAAAGACGCCGGCAGCGTGTTCCATTCCTTGGCAGTTCGCGCGATGAAAGTAGAAGCGAATCGCTTAGTACGTACCAAAGGAATGTCCACAGTGTACGGATGACACTTGCCCGTGCGTGTTGTCGACCGACGATAGAATAGAGATGGGGGGGAATTAATTCATGTAATTCCATCGCACACTCTCCGAAAATTCTGTAGAAGACCCTACTCTACCCAACGCTATGTGGGTCTGTAGCCTTTATTTTTATATTTCTGCCCACCCATCCAATTCCAAGTCTCACCGCTGACTTTCTTTCAGACTATGGGCACACTGGAAGAGCTGGCTATGCCACAGAATGGCATATACCATGTGGGTATATCAGCTCTTTCTGAAGCATTTAAACACAACCCGCAGCTTTGCAGACTCAATCTTAATGACAATACTATAGGCCCTAAGGGTGCGGATGCTATAGCAGGCGCGCTGCCCAGGTTAGTCACCATGTTCAGCAATTCTATACAGCCACAAATCTATACATCTACTATACAAATAAATAAAATTGGAGTGTCTGTTTGTGATATTAAAATAACGGCTTTTTACTAGTGCATTTGGATGTATACACGGTACATATACCAAAACAATATTTTTTACCATTTTTTGTCTGTCTGTTTGTTCTGGCTAATCTCTGAAATGAGTAGACCGATTTTGAAGGGACTTTCACTGGCAGATAGCTGATGTAACAAGGAGTAACTTAGGCTACCTTTATTTTAGGGTACCGTACAATGGACTGAGGGCGAACCCAGTATATATTACTTGTACAGATATTAAACATCCTTGACTTAGGTACAAACATTCGTGCTCATCACACAAAGATTGTCCCTACCAGGATTCGAACCCGGGACCTTCGGTACAGAAAGCAGGGTCACTACCAACTGCGATAATCAGGCCGTCGATAATATTTGTATATAACTAGCTGCGCCCCGCGATTAAAAAGTATATCCTTTTTTACCGGGATAAAAAGTAGCCTATGTGCTATTCCAGACTATAATCTATCTCTATGCCAAATTTCATCCAGCTCCGTTCAGCCGTTCTGGCGTGATTGAGTAACAAACATCCATCCATCCATCCAAACTTACACATTTATAATATTAGTGTGATATGTTTCAGGTTAAAAAATCTCAAATGTATCAACTTTGGTGACTGCCTATTGAAGTGCAAAGGTGCAAGGTCACTAGCAAAAGCTTTCAAAGACAACTCACTGCTATTAGAGGTAAGTTTAGAAGATCATTACGACCGTTAGCCCAGAAGAGATCGTCAGATAGACTGCGAAAATAATTTACCAAATCCGTTTCGTAAATGACGGAGGAAACATTTAAAAAAATACAATCAAATTGAGCGCCTCCTCCTTTTTATTTGGAGTCGGTTAAAAAATATTTTAAATATATGCAGGAATAATTTGTCATGTCGGCTTGCAAGGCCCAATCGGAAACTATGGGAATAGCGAAAAGTCTTAAACGATTTTGACGAAAACATAAAGCATATCATTGGATTTTTTTTTAATTATTTTACCAAGCTTGGACTTGAGCATTTTGAAAAAAAAAAGCCTCTCTATTATTACACCATCAGATATAGTCGCTAATTACGATCAAGTTCTGGGAAGTAATCACATACGATCAAACTAATGATTGATTTCATTTTGAACTTTATCATATTAGAGATAGCCTATGAAAACGAATCTTGAGTCTCATTCATATTTACTTCGCTATTAACAAAGCGCTTATAAAGCAGATGGTTATGGAGGATATTTTTAAATGGGACTAGGCTCGCCACACACTCCCACCACTGCTACTCCTGTAAGCCAGGATCTACAGTGGTGTCCCATGATGACACCGAGGTGTGACCCTCGGCGAGTCCCGGGATAAAGTTAATTGTGTTAGAACCCGCACGAATTTAATCGAAAGATAAAAATGGGAGGAGTTGTAAGAACATTATCCACTTCCCTCCATTGCAAAGCGGGGGACAAAAAAGATCTGGTAGACAAATTTGCACAGAAGCAAGACTTTTACAGTTGGACTAAGACTAGGTGTAAGGCACCACGGAGAGTTGTAAATACTAGATGGTCCTAAGCTTGTGAGCTGATTAAACTTGACTCCAGTAATAGGTATGGCTAAAAACGCTGGAACGCACGGAAGTTGTCCCTGGTTTCCACAAGGTCTGTGTAGTATACTACTCTAGAAGTTACTTGTAAACTATTGATCATAATGTTTCGTTCGTTGTGCCAGAGATTGCACTTCCCAGAGGATGTGATGTGCAGATTGCTTGTGGTACGGCGTTGAACATAGACAAAGAGGATATGTCGAATAATATATTTGTTGCAGTCGCTAGATCTGAGCCACAATGAGATAGGCAGGGAAGCGTGTATGGAGTTAGTGGACGCTATCACGACACTGCCTGACAGCTCTGACCGACTGGCGAGGGTAGTGCTGGCCGGTGAGTACACAAACACAACTCCTTTTTTTTTTATTTCGCTAATAATGCCTGATTAGCGCAGTGGTAGTGACTCTGCTTTCTGCGCCGAGGGTCCCGGGTCCGAATCCTGGTAGGGACAAGCTTTGTGTGATGAGCACGAATGTTTGTACCCGAGTCATGGATGTTTAATATGTATATAAGTATTATATACTGAGTTCGCTGTCAGTCCATTGTACGGTACCCATAACACAAGCGTTGCCCTTGAACTTGAATGTTTAAGCGGTATTCTTTTTATGAATTTTATGGAAACCACTGGAGTTTCCATGAAAGAACTAAATTGTTAGCATCGTATTAAACTGATGAACAATTTAAGATAGTTTTTCGAACACAGTCAATTAATAGCCTATTATGATTTGTTTCATAGGTAACAGCCTAGGTGGCGCTACGAACAAAAAGACGATGAGAGACAAGCTGGGCTCGTCGGCCGAACTCAGCGATGGGGAGGGAAGCGACGACGAATGTAAGTGTACTTCTAGTGTTGTAGTAGTGTTGGGGTGGTGTTGTAGTAGTGTTGTAGTAGTGTCTGGGTGGTGTTGTAGTAGTGTCGGGGTGGTGTTGTAGTAGTGTCGGGGTGGTGTTGTAGTAGTGTCGGGGTGGTGTTGTAGTGGTGTCGGGGTGGTGTTGTAGTGGTGTCGGGGTGGTTGTTGTATTAGTGTCGGGGTGGTGTTGTATTAGTGTCGGGGTGGTGTTGTAGTGGTGTCGGGGTGGTGTTGTATTAGTGTCGGGGTGGTGTTGTATTAGTGTCGGGGTGGTGTTGTAGTGGTGTCGGGGTGGTGTTGTATTAGTGTCGGGGTGGTTGTTGTATTAGTGTCGGGGTGGTGTTGTATTAGTGTCGGGGTGGTGTTGTAGTGGTGTCGGGGTGGTGTTGTATTAGTGTCGGGGTGGTGTTGTAGTGGTGTCGGGGTGGTGTTGTAGTAGTGTCGGGGTGGTGTTGTAGTAGTGTCGGGGTGGTGTTGTAGTAGTGTCGGGGTGGTGTTGTAGTAGTGTTGGGGTGGTGTTGTAGTAGTGTCGGGGTGGTGTTGTAGTAGTGTTGGGGTGGTGTTGTAGTAGTGTTGGGGTGGTGTTGTAGTAGTGTTGTAGTAGTGTCGGGTTGGTATTGTAGTAGTGTCGGGGTGGTGTTGTAGTAGTGTCGGGGTGATGTTGTAGTAGTGTTATAGTGGAGTAGTAGTATTCGATCAGTTAAATTTTTATTATATGTATAGATAATTTATAATTTTTAGACGTAACGGACTCGGAGGAAGAACAATCGGAGGGGGAAGAGGAATCCGACGAGAATTCGGAGGACAGCGCGACGGAGGACGCTCAACATTTCGACACAGTTGTCAACATTCCTGCCGACCTAACTCTGGACACGTCGGGTGAGTACCGTTCATGTGTTCACGGCCCACAGTCGTTCAAGGGGTTTCCCTAATAAATTTCTTCCCTCATGTAACGACTGGCTGAATAACGTGAATTTTCCTTAGGCAAACTAATGAATGGAAATAATTATTTGTTACCAGGCGTCGAAGAAATTGAAACGGATGTAGGCCGGTTCCTGCAGTACCCGACTCTGGATAATCTCATGAGATTAGGTCCGAACGCGGCGGACGTCATAGATACACATTTACAGGTAAATAATGAACATTTACCCGATGTGTGTTGTCGTGAAAATATCATAAATCGATTCAGCGGATCGCCAAGTTGGTAGAATGCTCGCCTCGGTAACGAGGATCGCAGTATCAAACCCCGGCTCGCACCTCTGGCATTTCTGGATTTCATGTGCGAATCTCATTATCATTATTACATGATTATCACTTGCTACACGGTGAAGGAAAACATCGGGAGGAAACCTGCATGTCTAAGAGAACCCCTCGACAGACGTGTGAAGCCCGCCAACCCGCACTGGGTCAGCGTGGTGGACTATGGCCTACTCCCCCTTGCATCGGAGGAGGTCGTGCCCAATAGTGAGATATATAACACATCGTGGTGGCCACTGTGCGTGATGGCACAGTGGCTGTTTTGAGCGCTTATTCTAGTATTTAGTACTGTAGCGACCACTTCAACCGCACTACAAGCTACGCAGATGGCACTGCAGACGCATTCACAACAATAGACAATTGACGTCACCATCCTGAATCGCGCTATAAGAGTTTTCGGAGCGCGTAACATATATACAAGATCCCGACAATAACCGTCGGGGCATAGCGGCCGCCCCGCCAGCCATACCACCCGCCTGGCTGGAAGATCTTCCCTTTTCCGCAAAAGTACATTGATGTAATTGTTTAGTACCGTTGTCTGTTGCAGTCTATCAAAGAACCAGCCGATATCATCCAAGCGTACGTGGAGGCGACCATGTGTGTGTCCGGCCTGTCGCAGGAGAGCGCGCTGGCTGCGCAGGCGACGCAGAAGCTGTACCCCATCCTCATGCGCCGGGCTGGTGAACAACACGCCGCGCAATGGATACTAGCCAACGCCATGCTCACAGCGCTCGGCCTTATCAAGGTAATAATATTATTAATATTGACCCCAGCAGGTGGCTGGCATAAAATTAAAATTCTCAAAAAGGGTGTCTGACCCACGTCCCCGCGCAAGCCTTCCAAAGATCCATTAAAACAATTCTTATCCAAATCGAATCCGAGATTTGCCAATTAGTAAGTTCAAAACTGTTGTGAAAACTAATCTATGTCAGGGTTATTACAGAATCTTGGATTATTTGGATGATACCGCAGTCTGGGACTGATCTCAGATATCTAGCTAGATATATTTCTAAACAGTTATGTTTTGATGACGACGAACCCAGTATATCCCTCTAATATTAGAAATGTGAAGGTTTAGATGGATGGATGTTTGTTACTCAATTACGCCAGAACCGCTGAACGGATCTGGATGAAATTTGACAGAGATTGATTATAGTCTGGAATAGTACATAGGCTACTTTTTATCCCGGTAAAGTGTATGGTTCCCGTGGGATAGATTTGTTTTGATTTTTCATAGAGCAAAGGATCGACATGATTTTTTGCATACGTAGTGGTAGTTTAGGGGTACATGAAAGGACATACTTTTTAATCGCGGGTAACATCGCGGGGCGCAGCTAGTAATTTCATATAGATAACTAGTTGCGCCCCGCGGTGTTAGCCGCGATTAATAAGTATTAAACATTAAAAAAAATCTATCCCACGGGAACCATACATTTTACCGGGATAAAAAGTAGCTTATGTTCTCTTCCAGAATATAATCTAGCTCTGTGTCAAATTTTATCTAGATCCGTTGAGCCGTTCTGGCGTGATCGAGTAACAAACATCCATCCATCCAAACTTTCGCATTTATAATATTAGCGGGACCATAACTCGGGTACAATACGTAGTCGTAGCCGGGATCAACTGCGCTAAATCGTGTTGATTTATTATTTGTGTGACAGTCTGAGAACAAGCAGTTCAAGATCCGCTGGTCGCTGGCGGCGTGCTACTTGTGCGCGGCGGCGGCGCTGCGGCAGGCGTACTGCCCGGCGGCGCTGCGCGACACGCTGCGCTTCTTCGCGCGCACCAAGCGCCGCGCGCTGCCGCCGCACGCGCAGCTGGCGCTCGACGCCTGCCCCGACCTCTGCGCCGAATAAATACACCCGCTTGCCACTCTACTGTGTGTTTCATTTATTCACCTGCCTCCAATAACTCGGTAAAATGATGGTCGAGTCACCTTCGTCCGTACGAGAATTAAATACCCTCGAGATACCCTACACGTGACCCTGGGTGGTGCCAACCAGGTGACGACTCTACTGGTGGTAGGCTTCGGCCGTGGTTAGTCACCACCCACTGAACGAAGCCATGTCGCCAAGCGGCCTAGCCTGTCCGGCATGATGTTCGGTGTTGCCGTTCATGGATGGCGGGTCAGATCAGCTGCGCTATGTAGCGTCTCGATCTACTGCCGCCTTCCTACCTAGGCAAGTATGCTCCATCGTAGATCTCATCGTCACTTACCATCAGGTGAGATCGAGATCAAATACTTGCCTATAATGTAATAAAAAAAAAGGTATTTTATGTCGATTGGCATTATATTCTCTATGGTCCTTTGAAGAAGATATAAGAAGTTGGGAAAACTATGCTAGTCTGTTACTATAGCGTCATTATTACGACTATCATCTTTTTATTTTGAGGGCGTGTTAGAATATCATGTTTTTCGATTCTGACTTGGAACGCCATTTTCATATCATGTCACATCCATTATTTTATTTATAATGTGTATTTATTGAATGTGTTATTGCTATTAATTACTTGACACTGGCAAAATACCCGCTGAGTTGTGGGTGAGGCCATTTTCATATCCATTTTATTTCATCGCATCTCATTTCGTAAAGAAAGAGGAAGAGTATATGCACCGAACCACAGGCTAGGCCCAAGTACCCCCAATCCCTCAATCAGTGAAGTGATGGATACTTGGAAAGATTTTTTGTGAGAAACTGAAAAGTCAAGTTTCGTCACTCTGTTTCAATTACTTACACTCGTGCACTATACCCTACCCGTAATGGTTAATATTCCACTTATATCACTCACTATAGCTCGCAGGAACACTGGTCTTAGAATTTAAATGATGACTTGTTTCCCGCTAAAAAGTAGTCTGTGTTTCATTTTATATCCGGCTACACCTGCGCTTAGTGCCTTCAGTTAACGCAGTAAATGACATAAAATTATGGTATTTTATGTCCATTGTAGCGTAGCATTATATTCTCTGTCCTTTGAAGAAGACACTCATCAGAAATTGGAAATCTATGCTAAAGTCTGGCATTATAAGGACTGTATCATTTTGAATTGTTTCAGTCATTTAGTGCCCGATAGATGTCGCCGGTATGAGATAAGAAATAAAACAATAATAAATAGGTAACAAAATATAGTTAATATATATTTTTAAACATTGATTCTTATAGTAAACTGAAGTATGAACACAGTACTCTTACCGCCGAATACTCAAACTGTGCTCAAATATTTGAGGTTTGAGACATTGTCATGACTTTTTTGTTAGACGCATCTCTACAATACGTTTTGAGTATTCGACAAATGTGTAGTTTTATTTCACACTAGCTGTTGCCCGCGACTTCGTCCGCGTGGTATTTAACAAAGACAACCGTTGACAACAGCCTGCTCGCCCATTCTGAGCCCGCGGTACCCATTGCAGGTTGTTGCTATCAAACTCAATCAGGCGCTGCGCTGCAACATTGGTTTTAATTGTTTTTCGTGAGATCCTATTTTTTTTTTCTAAAATAAAAGTAGCCTAAGTTACTCCTTGTTACATCAGCTATCCGCCAGTGAAAGTCCCGTCAAAATCGGTCCAGCCATTTCAGAGATTAGCCGGAACAAACAGACAGACAGACAGACGGAGAGACAGACAAAAATTGTAAAAAATGTTGTTTCGGTATATGTACCGTGTATACATCCAAATGCACTTAGTAAAAAGCGGTTATTTTAATATTACAAACAGACACTCCAATGTTATTTTTTCCTACACCTTTATAAATACAAAAGCTATTATATTCGAATGTATTTTATATAGATCTAATTTCACTCGTACATCATATTACAAAACAAACTATCGTAAAAAAATGATAAATATTATAATTTTTACAAAGAAAGAACATTGTCTTTCTTCCTGTAATCGGGGCCCGGACAAGTCGTTCAGCTAGCCGCATTCGCTCAAGGGGTACCCCATTCATCGGGATTCCCTTAAATATTTCTTACCCGTATAACGACTGGCTTAATTACGTAACATTCTCTTATGGAGTTTCCTGGATTTGAATCGAGATAACGAAATAGTCGATGAAAGATATAGGTGTGTTATACGGGAAACCCTTTAGAATGAGTTTTGCGTTCGACTTAGCTGAATCCAAACTTGTGTTAGGTAATCGGAAAGCCATGTTCAAAAGGTAAGTCAAGTGAATGGGTAACCATAAGTCAAATCTGACAGCAGTTAAGTGTCAAGGGACACCCGGATGGAACGAAGTTCCTTTATTACTTTTTATTATTTATGTACAAAAAACCTGTATACACTCAACAAAAATAATCGTCGCGACACCACTGTTCAATGCGAAATAGAAAGACGAAACGAAAATATCTGGCTTGCTTTCTATAAGAGAGAGAGACAGACAGAGAAACATGCGCACGCCGCACGGCTTACAAAAAAGTGTCGTTACAACTTTTCGTCTTAATTTTTTCCGTCTAGCCCCCTTTCGCAACGCGCGATAAGGAACTTCGTTCCAACACGTTCATAGGGTTACCGGGTTCCGGGCCCTGAATACAACATAATATATCCTTGTTAAATATAAAGCTACAAAACAATGATCTTTTGAGTTAAATAAAATCTTTTAATAAAGTTTAAACTTAATTAAGCCAGCCTGCACTAGACCAGGGCTCCAAGTCTGCTAACACAATCGATTCATAATCGAACAGCAACCGCATAGTAACTGTCACTTTTTACAGATATCTCATACAGTATCTGTCAAAAGCGACAGTAACTATGCGGTTGCTGTTCGATTGTGTTAGCAGACTTGGGGTCCAGAACCATAACCTGTACATAGCACTCATTGTGGGGAGGCCTGTGCCCAGCAGTGGGACCTTAAAAAAGTCTATAAAAATAACTTAGTTTGATGACATACAGAAAGATTCAGAAAGCGTATACCAGGCCTGAAACCTGCGACTCTTTGTGTGAAGTAAGAATTTCCGCTTCTTTGTGTAAAATAAGAATTTCTTTTTTTTTTATTTTTTTTTATAACTTGCTCCCAACAAAATGACAATTATATATTTTTTTAAATTCTCTCATTAATTGACATAGAACTAATTTTACGCATTTTATCGCGTTTATATTATGTTTTTTACGGTCCCGACGTTTCGGCTGCTTTACAGCAACCATGGTCGCGGGAGGACTGAGGTGGTTGACGTCCTAGTGTCATAGTTAGAACCGGGGTACCCTCATATTTAGTTGCTGTCTCATTAACTTCACATAATTATTTAAAATGCGCTACTGAGGCGCAGGTTCAAACCTAGTATACCTATTCTGAATATATAACAATTACCCATATCGCTAACGACAAAACACAGAAAGACAAGTCTATTCCAACTTGTTATATCAAAACCCTCACAAAACCATCACTAAAATCAGTTCGAAAACATAATTATGTGAATATCAACCTAATTATTTGTACAAGAGATGCGATTTTCCTTCAAACCTACCCTCCGTATATTAGAGCATTTTTCTAATCATATAATTCAGAATACCACCGTTTTTGAAGGAGGTCAAGTCGACTTCCGTATCGAAGCGTACTGTCACTCGGAATGATTTGCCGTTGTCGACCTGCGGGATAAAAAAGAATATTAAAAAAATAATATTACCAGCCCTTTTTAATGTCCCACTGCTTGGCACGGGCCTCCTCTCAATGCGAGGGGGATTAGGCCATAGTCCACCACGCTGGCACAGTGCGGGTTAGATCTCATCGTCACTTACCATCAGGTGAGATCGAGATCAAATACTTGACAATAATGTAATAAAAAAAAAAGATAATTCTTCAGAAAGGGGATACTAACCTTTGAAACTGCGATTCTTGAACGCATTTAATTATTATGTGAAATTAGAATTTGGATGTCGATTAAAAAAACCCTTTTTTTCAAAAGAATCGTAATTTCAAAGTTTAGTTTACCCTTTCTGAATCACGATGTATACTGGGATCATCCCCAGTCCATTGTACGGTACCCACAATACAAGCGTTGCTTCGTTTGGGACCGTACAGTTGGTGATCGTAGCTTAACCTGACCAATAGTACTAGGTATATGGGCAGTCTCCCATCCAGTTCCTGACCTCGGCGCGTGTATCTTACCTGCACGGTGGCCAGGTCCCCGGGCGCCAGCTGGTCCGGCAGCAAGATGGAGTAGCAGTCACCGCCGCTGAGACCCAGGCTGTCTGCATTGTCTCCTGCCAGGAACTGCAGTGGAATGATGCCCATCCCAACGAGGTTGGAGCGATGGATGCGTTCAAAGGACTCCGCTATCACAGCACGAATACCCTGCAAACGACATTAAAACCTCATAACAGTCGTGCTGACCGAATTTTCGGTCACGACGGACTCCGATCTCAACAGAGACTTACCAATAGATGGGGCCCCTTAGCGGCCCAGTCGCGACTCGAACCCGAACCATAATCCTTGCCGACTATTGCGATCAAGGGAACTTTCTCAGAAGCATATCTGAAAGAGAGAAAAAAAATTTTTTTTCTCATCATAGTTCTCAAAACAACTTTTTATAGATATACCGGTCCCGGGATAAAGTTAATTGTCCTGGAACCCGCACGAATTTAATCGAAAGATAAAAATAGGAGGAGTTGGAAGAAAATTGTCTGTAATGTGCCTTTGACGGCCCGATTAGCGCAGTTGGTAGTGACTCTGCTTTCTGCGCCGCGTGTCCCGGGTTCGAATCCTGGTAGGGACACAAGCTTTGTGTGATGAGCACCAATGTTTGTACCCGAGTCATGGATGTTTAATATGTATATAAGTATTATATACTGAGTTCGCCCTCAGTCCATTGTACGGTACCCATAACACAAGCGTTAAGCTTAAAGTGGGACCGGATAGTTGGTGTGTTCGTATGGCAATATTTATTTATTTATTAAGAAATGTGACTTTGTTCCCCGTTGACTATAATCTGGGTGTTTTCAAGTCGAGAGTGAACAGGTACCTTCTAGGCAAGTATGCTGCATCGTAGATCTCATCGTCACTTACCATCAGGTGAGATCGAGATCAAATACTTGCCTATATTGTATATAAAAAAAAATGTAGGAATGTACCCACCTGTCTGCTGCATCGAATATGTCCATCACGTCACCGCTGGGGTAGTGCGTGGTCTTGGGCCCAGCAGTGGGCGACAGCTTGTTCACGAGGCGAATGTTCGCGAACGTGCCTCGCGACATGACCGCGTCGTTGCCGCGCCGCGAGCCGTACGAGTTGAACTCACGGGGCGTTAGACTGTTGACGAGAAGTTATATGAATACATGTCGTTAGCCGAAACGGTCCCGGGTTCGAAACCTGGTAGAGAGAAACTTGTAATATGTAACAGATGTATTTTTAAAAAAGAGCAACTATGGTGTTTCTCGCTCGTTCTTCTCCATAGGAACGGCATTCCGAACGGGTGGTAAAGCAGTAGCATAATATTTTTGTAACTTGACGATTCATAAGTACTGAACAATAATGGTCTACGTGAATAAAAAATATTCTGATTCTGATTCTTTGTGCGATGAGCACGAATGTTTGTACCCGAGTTTTGGATATTTGATATCTATTTTAAGTATTATGGTTATTTATATTTATAACTAGCTGTTGCCCGCGACTTCGTCCGCGTGGCATTTAACAAAGACACAACCGTTGGCAACAGCCTGCTCGCACGTTCTGAGCCCGCGGGACGCATTGCAGGTTGTTGCTATCAAACTTAATCAGGCGCAGCGCTGCAACATTGGTTTTAATTTTTTTTCGTGAGATCCTTACTTTTTTTTCTAAAATAAAAGTAGCCTAAGTTACTCCTTGTTACACCAGCTATCTGCCAGTGAAAGTCCCGTCAAAATCGGTCCAGACATTTCAGAGATTAGCCGGAACAAACAGACAGACAGGCAGACAACATTTTTAAAAATGTTGTTTCGGTATAGGTACCGTGTATACATCCAAACGCACTTAATAAAAAGCGGTTATTTTAATATTACAAACAGACACTCCAATTTTATTTATATGTATGTATAGATCACGATGGGATAGAGTTCTATTATAATTTCATGTCAAAATCAATCTAAAAAAAAACTATAAAATAATATATGGATTTCTTATATTTACGCGAATACTATACATTGAAATAAAACTAATTGAAATCAAAAAACTTCCTAAATTCAATAGGGACGATGGCTGGGTGCTACCACCGACTTGGGATCCAGTAATTAATATAATTAATCCAAGACCAAGCGCATCATTGCAAGACCTCAAGACACTGTGAGCACTTTCTGCGTAGATCGGACCGTGAACAACAACTAAATATGAGGGTACCCCGGTTCAAACTATGACACCAGGACGTCAACCACCTCAGTCCTCCCGCGACCATGGTCGCTGTGAAGCAGCCGAAACGTCGGGAACGTAAAAGCATAAAATAAACGCGATAAAATCTGAAAAAATAGTTTTGTTTCAATGTGTAGTATTCGGGTACTAGATATAAGAAATCAATATGTTTATTCGGTTGTTTTGATTCTTGCAACATTTGACTTACTCAAATACTCATTCAACTTAATTTTATTTTGATTTTCAGATTTAAGTTTCAATGTATAAGTTACCTAAAACCTCTGAAGTTTCTTATATAATGTCATAACCAGGTTCCCAAGATACAAGCTTACGCTTAGTTTGGAACCGCAACACAAATACTTTGTAACTACTGTTGTTTACTGGTGGTAGGCTTCGGCCGTGGCTAGTCACCACCCACTGAACAAAGCCATGTCGCCAAGCGGCCTAGCCGTGTTACGGCATGATGTTCGGTGTTGCCATTCATGGATGGCGGGTCAGATCAGCTGCGCTGCATGTGCCTAGTGAATGTAGCGTCTCGATCTACTGCCGCCTTCCTACCTGTTCACACTCACACAATATGTCAAGTCGAGAGTGAACAGATACCTTCTAGGCAAGTATGCTCCATCGCAGATCTCATCGTCACTTACCATCAGGTGAGATCGAGATCAAATACTTGCCTATAAATATAAAAAAAAAAAAAAAAAAAAAACTATGCTTATGTTAATAAATATTATTATTATGAGAATAAGAATTAAATGTATTTTTTTTTTCAAATGTATCTGATAGATAAGTATATTGTTACGTGCGGGGGTAATCAAATGCCGATTACGTGAAAATTACTTTAATCGCTCTCCACACAGAAGGCAAAAATAGTACACACCAGTACACTAACTAGTTAAACACTCAAACAACAATACACCAAGTCACTTGAATCACAGTAGTCCACAGTCTTCGCTAGAGTCGCCGGTATAGTCTTCTTAGTTCGCTTCCGAGAGATGTGTTCACAATCGCTTTCAAATAAAAACTGTCTCCTCCCTGGTCCTGCACACTATTTATAATCCAAAAATAGCGAGGGTGGATCTTTCCAGAAAGGTGTCGACAAAAACCCACAAAACAGAAATGTTCCATAAGGAAAATGAACCTTATTTACATGGTAATAAGGAGGGGCTAGAATGTTCTGCATTCGTGAAATCGGTATTATTCTGAGAACTCCCAGTACCTTACTAATAATTTTAATAAAAATATTACGAGATATATTCTGGAAGCCGGTTGCAACATTGTTGGCGATTCTAGATCTTTCTTCACAGATCGATAGGGGACCTTGGACCCAACAATGCGTTTTTGTTTCTAGAAGCTTCGATGACTATTTCACGAGTTATCGATACCTCTTTTATACGCATCGTAACAATATGATAGAGCTTACCCTCTATCCGCTAGATATCTGGCGGCCGGCGAGTTCCGCGCGATAGACCCGGCCGGCGAGATGTGATCTGTGGTCACAGAGTCACCCAACAGGAGGAGACAGCGAGCGTTCTGGATCCCCTGGATGCTGGGCAGCTCCTGTGCACGACATTGATCTTAAAACATAGCTCAGAACATATAATAATTCCAGCCCTTTTCTTTAATGTCCCACTGCTGGGCACGGGCCTCCCCTCAATGCGAGGGGGGATTAGGCCATAGTCCTCCACGCTGGCCCAGTGCGGATTGGCGGACTTCACACATCTTTCGAGGGGTTCTCTCAGACATGCAGGATTCCTCACGATGTTTTCCTTCACCGTTTTAGCAAGTGATAATCTTGGTTGAAAATGAGATTCGCACTTGAAAAATACCAGAGGTGCGAGCCGGGGTTTGAACCTGCAATCCTCGTTACCGAGGCAAGCGTTCTACCAACTTGGCTATCACTGCTTTGAACTTTGCTCAGAACATATTATTTGAACATAATTATTTCGGTTTCAATTTTTTTTTTATATATATACAGAATGATTCAAAAATACTATACTAACCTTTGCTTCTTTAGCGAGACAGAATTTCGAAATGTCGATTTAAAAAAAAATAGTTCTCAACAAAATGATAATTATTGTGATTTGTTGAGAGTTTTTTTTAATACCAACATAAGCAGCAAAATCGCAAAAGAAACGCAGGTTCATAGTATACTCTTTCTGAACCACCCAGTATAAGTAATTATATACCGGGTTCGCCCCCAGACCATTGTACGGTACCCATGACACAAGCGTCGCTTGGTTCGGGACCGTACAGTTGGTGTGTTCGTCTGGCGATATCTATACAACTAAAATAAAATTGGAGTGTCTGTTTGTAATATTAAAATAACCGCTTTTTTCTATGTGCATTTGGATGTATACACATATACAGAAACAACATTTTTTACAATATTTGTCTGTCTATCTGTCTGTTTGTTCCGGCTAATCTCTGAAATGGCAGGACCGATTTTGACGGGACTTTCACTGGCCGATAGCTGATGTAACAATGAGTAACTTAAGCTACTTTTATTTTAGAAAAACTTTTTTGTTAAATACCACGCGGGCGAAGTCGCGGGTTCAGGTCAGGGCGCGAAATTCAAAATGTCAATGGTTTTTATTTTTTCACGAAAACTTTGGACATCATTACGATGCAATTTACTTTTTTGCGATATTAGCATTCTGCATTGGATGTCTCGATGTATTAAGTTTGCTTAAAAAAATACCTAAAGCGATACAACACCATAAAGTTTGTAAAAACTTTACTAACTTTATGGTGTACCCATTGACATTTTGAATTTCGCGCCCTGACCTGAGCTTCCACCTTAATGATTATGGTACTTACCCTGGTCATTCCATCGAAGAATGGGGGTCTCTTGATGTACGTGGAGTTGGCGTCCCATCCGTACAGCTTGCCTTGTGGCACGGACAGCGACTGCCAGGACGGGGAGCCTTGCTCTATCATCGCGTACACCTGCACAGACCACATTACAAATTAAAGAGCAGAATCACAATATCTTGTATCCATGTAAACCAGCCTTTCCCAAAGTGGGCGATAACGCCCCCTTGTGGGCGCTGCACGCCTAAAGGGCGGTAAGAGACCCAGAAAAAAAATGGGGGCGTTGTGTAGAGGCTTACAATAATTAATTTAATTTGATGTTATAGCGGTTTTTAAGTAGGTGAAAAAAGAGGGGCGCTAGAAAATAATTCATTCTCAATGTGGGCGGGAGACAAATTATGTTTGGCAGCCCCTGATGTAAACCATTAAGCACAGTACTTATGAATCGTCGAGAATATCACAAAATGCTAAGCTATAGCTTTATTTGATATGGGATGTCTAAACATTTACATCTCCTCTAAGTTACTTGTGTTATTTGGAGTCACTTGCAAATACACACACCGTATCACACACACAACACATCTTACACGCGCACACATACCACATCACAAACACACCACATCTCTCTCTCTCACACACTCACACTACGTCTCTCTATCTCTCTCTCTCTCTCTCTCTCACACACACACACACACGCACAACACATTTTACACACGCACACATAAAACACACCACAACTCTCTCTCTCTCTCTCTCTCACTCACACACACACACACACACACACACACACACTACGTCTCTCTGTATCTCTTTCTCTCTCTCTCACACCCACGCACACACACAAACACCCAATCACACAACACCACATCTCACACACACACCAAATGTAATAGTCGTAGGGCAGTGTCAGGGTTGCCACCTACCTCCTTGAACATGCCGGGTATCACGTGCTTGTTCTCCACCTCCTGTATCTCGGCCCTGGTCGGCCAGATCTCGCGCAGGTACACCGGGGACCCGTCGGCGCGGTGGCCTTAGCACATAACATTAAACTTATATGCGATCGGTGCAAGGTTCAAAACAATTGTTACAGAATATTCTAGGATTTAGGCCATAGTCCACCACGCCGGCACAGTACGGTTCAATGAAATTCACACGACTTTCGACAGACGTGCATGTTTCCTCGCGATGTTCGGCTTCACCGTACAGCAAGTGATAGTCATTATTGAAAATTTGATTCGCACATGAAAACATGGGTTTGAACATGCATACCTTGTTTCCAAGGCGAGAGTTCTACCGACTTGGCTATCACTGCTACCGATCTAAGCGGGGTTTAAATATGTGGACTATTACTGCTACCGATCTAAGCGGGGTTTAAATATGTGGACTATTACTGCTACCGATCTAAGCGGGGTTTAAATCAATGAGACTATTCCTGCTACAGACCTAAGCGGGGTTGAAATATGTGGACTATTGCTGTTACTGATCTAAGCGGGGTTTAAATATGTGGACTATTACTGTTACTGATCTAAGCGGGGTTTAAATATGTGGACTATTACTGTTACTGATCTGAGCGGGGTTTAAATCAATGAGACTATTCCTGCTACGGACCTAAGCGGGGTTTAAATATGTGGACTATTACTGTTACTGATCTAAGCGGGGTTTAAATATGTGGACTATTACTGTTACTGATCTAAGCGGGGTTTAAATATGTGGACTATTACTGTTACTGATCTAAGCGGGGTTTAAATATGTGGACTATTACTGTTACTGATCTAAGCGGGGCTTAAATATGTGGACTATTACTGTTACTGATCTAAGCGGGGTTTAAATCAATGAGACTATTCCTGCTACGGACCTAAGCGGGGTTTAAATATGTGGACTATTACTGTTACTGATCTAAGCGGGGTTTAAATATGTGGACTATTACTGTTACTGATCTAAGCGGGGTTTAAATCAATGAGACTATTCCTGCTACGGACCTAAGCGGGGTTTAAATATGTGGACTATTACTGTTACTGATCTAAGCGGGGTTTAAATATGTGGACTGTTAATGCACCAATCACCTCACACTTCATCGCATATTAGCTAATCCGAGCCTGCGGGACACCACTGCATCAACAACGACCAATCAGAGCGCTCGACCGTACGCCTCGCGATGAACCAACCCACATATGTTTAAATAATTTACTGTTAATTACTTTTTCACAAATTTTGCTACGAATTACACGTTTCATCAAGAAATCTGCATTTTGAATTTTCACTAAGGATCTCTCCACTGCCTTATGTCTATCTATTCGACATAATTTGATCCTACGGAGCCAAATAAATTCTACGAAGCCCGAATTGGACCTATGGAAAAGAAATAAACGCATCGTCCAGTGAAGAGTTTATACAAAGACGCAACGGTTATTGAAGGCTGCAGTAAGCGCGCATTTTGGTGAGACGTGCCAACCATCACTATTCCAAACCTATCCCAATCATTTGTGTTAATACTGTGTACTGTAACATTCCAGTGTTGGATTTACTACGACCGCAGTAAGTGTGTGTGCCCGCGACATCAGAGGTCAAAGTCCGATTCTCGTAAGAAAACCCGACTGTAAGTACATTTTAAGAACTTTACTTCCTATTTGTTGTCAAGATGACTAGCGTAGATGGAAGGGCAGACGAGGCCGTCCGCGAATGTAATAAACGTCGCGGTATAGTAAAAGGTCGACTTACTAACTTTAAAAAGTACATCGGTTCATTTAAAGGCCAGTCTGCACCCGCTAATGTTCAAACTGAGTTAAAATTACGTATCAAAGGGGTCGAGACTTTATTTACTGAATTTAACGACATTCAAAATCGTATTGAAAGTGTATGCTCGGACACTGAAATTGTCAATCAACTAAGATATCGAGAGGAATTCGAAAACGATTATTATTCTATTTTAGCTGAGGCTCAGTGCATAATAAGTTCCGATGAAGGGTCAAATCAAAGTTCAGGTCCGACGCGTAATATTGTTCAGTCTGTGAAACTACCCACTATTTCCTTGCCAACATTTAATGGTTCTTGTGATCAGTGGCTGGAATTTCGCGATACATTCGTGTCACTTATTCACAATACTACGGATCTCACAGATATTCAGAAATTCCACTATTTAAAATCTTCTTTGTCGGGCAATGCACAGGTTGTTATTGATTCGTTGGAGTTTTGCTCGTCTAACTATAACGTAGCATGGGAGCTATTACTAAATAGGTTCAATAATAACAAACTCCTTGTACACAATCATGTAAAAGCGTTGTTTTCGATGCAAGCCGTATCTAGCGAGTCGCCAGTGTTATTAAGAAGACTTATAGATACAGTACTAAAAAACTTACGCGCTCTCAAGTCTCTCGGCGAGCCCACGGATCAGTGGGATACCTTGCTCATTTACATGATCGTTTCCAAATTAGATGCAGTTACTGAACGCGAATGGGAACAATATAAATTATCATTATCGGGGCATGCAGTCAAAACAGACCCAACAACTAACGTTGGATTGGTACAAACCTTATTAGATTTTCTCAGGGATAGGGCGGAAATGCTAGAAACTCTTATTTTAACGCACAGTAAAGGTAATACGCAAAACTCTAAGCGGTGTGGACAGGTGCAAAACAGCTCCAAAGTACACTGCAACATTGTTACAAACAATAATAAGCGCAAAGATAATTTAAGGCCGAATTTACAACAAAAAAGATTGTGTCCAATGTGTAACGGAAAACATCCGTTATATTCTTGCCAATTATTTCTCGATTGTAACGTACAGAATAGATTAAAGTTGGTGCGCGATAACGGGCTCTGTGAAAACTGTTTTAATTTAGGACACACATCTCGGGATTGTAGATTTGGCCCATGTAGAAAATGCGAAAAAAAGCACAATTCGCTTATTCATCACGACGGAGACAGCGTCGACGAGAGTCCGGCTAACAAGCACACAGTTGCATTGTTATCAACAAAAACATGCAATGAAACCGGTTCTCCCGAGCGCGCCGTCCCCGCCGCTGCCGGCTCAGCTGTGGATACACATGTAAACAATGCACACATCTATACATATAAATAAAATTGGAGTGTCTGTTTGTAATATTAAAATAACCGCTTTTTACTAAATGCATTTGGATGTATACACGGTACCTATACCGAAACAACAATTTTTACAATTTTTGTCTGTCTGTCTGTCTGTCTGTCTGTCTGTCTGTCTGTCCGTCTGTCTGTCTGTCCGTCTGTCTGTCTGTCTGTCTGTCTGTCTGTTTGTTCCGGGTAATCTCTGAAATGGCTGGACCGATTTTGACGGGAATTTCACTGGCAGATAGCTGATGTAACAAGGAGTAACTTAGGCTACTTTTATTTAAGAAAAAAAATTGGATCCCTCGAAAAAAAATTAAAACCAATGTTGCAGCGCTGCGCCTGATTAAAGTTTGATAGCAACAATCTGCAATGCGTCCCGCGGGATCAGAACGCGAGCAAGCTATTGCCAACGGCTGAGTCTTTGTTAAATACCACGCGGACGAAGTCGCGGGCAACAGCTAGTCGACAATATAAACGCACAATTGTCTAGTGCATGTCATGTTTTGTTATCTACAGCGTTCGTCGATATTCGTGACAGTTTAGGTAATTATGTGAAGGCGCGCGCAATCCTAGACAACGGAAGCGAACGTTGCTTTATGACACAATCACTCTGTGATAAATTAAATACGCAAATCCAACAGTCCACTATGCTAATACGGGGTGTAGGAAACTCTGTCACACGATGTTCACATACTTGTGGCATTAAAATTCGTTCGATTTATGGCGACTATAACACACGCATAGAATGTATAGTGCTGCCTCAAATCACGTCGACTATGCCACGCATTTCTTTAAATAGAAATGATTTTATTATACCTGAGTATATCCAATTGGCCGATATAAGATTTAATGAGTGTCAAAAAATTGATCTATTAATTGGCTCGGATTTGTTTTGGGATCTTATGTTGGAAGGGAGAATACGTCTGTCAAACGGCCCGTATTTACAAAACACAAAGCTCGGTTGGATATTGTCGGGTCCGGTATATTCTAAAATACCTTTGGAATATGTAAATTGTAATTTTACGCAATCTGTAGATTCAGAATCTTTGGATAATTTGGTACGAAGTTTTTGGGAACTTGAGGAAGGTCCGACCAGTTCCCAATCGAAACATATCACGGATGAGGAACTCAATTGCGAAAATCATTTTATGCAAACAACAAGGCGCACTGCTGAGGGAAGATTTTGTGTACAAGTACCATTTAAGGAATCACCCGAAGGGTTAGGGGAAACCTTTCCTCAAGCCCAGAAACGGTTTTTAGCACTTGAAGCCCGTTTACAACGTAATCCAAATTATAAAAAATTATACACAGAGTTCATGAACGAGTATATGTCCTTAGGTCACATGACTCGTGTTTCCACTTACGGAAACCCACACTTCTTCATGCCTCATCACGGAGTGTTTCGAGAACACTCAAGTACCACGAAATTGAGAGTAGTATACGATGCCAGTGCGCGTTCGTCTAACGGTAGGTCATTAAATAATTTACAAATGAAAGGACCTCCGATTCAAGGTGATTTATTTCCGATTCTGTTACGGTTTCGAGAAAATAAGTATGTAGTATGCGCAGATATCGAAAAAATGTATAGACAGGTACTCGTTGACGAAAAACAGCGTGATCTACAGCTTATTCTCTGGCGTGAAAACCCGTCTGATGACCTGGGTGTATATAAGTTGAACACAGTGACGTACGGAACGGCATCTGCGCCGTTCCTCAGCTGCCGATGCCTAAAACAACTAGCAAATGAATGCACAGACGCTGACGTAGCTACGGTTATCAAGGAGGACTTTTACGTGGATGACGTAATATTCGGGGGCTCTGATATAAACGCACTAACTAGACTTTGTGCGGAAACCGCCAAAGTTTTACAATCAGGTTGTTTCCCTTTGCGCAAATGGATTTGTAACTTTAATTGTCCATCCTCCGACAATATTTCCAAAGAATTGTCGTTAGGTGAGTATACTCACAGTAAAACACTAGGATTAGGGTGGTATAATTACGATGACGAGTTATATTTTCATGCTCAAATCGATCATAAGTCTGAAATCGTTACGAAACGAACTATTTTCTCTCGCACGGCCCAGATCTATGACCCGTTAGGTTTACTAAGTCCCGTCATAACCACTGCTAAGTTATTAATACAAAAATTATGGTTAATGAAGTTAGACTGGGACCAGCCTGTCACAGACGATGTCCTACACATCTGGAATCGTTTCGTAGATGATTTATCGTTACTCGACACTATTCGTATACCGCGTAACGTAATGTGCGATATCCCAAAGCGCATCGAATTACATATATTCACAGACGCATCGCAATTAGCATACGGCGCTTGCGCTTACGTGCGTACGAGCGGTGACGATTCGCCCGTTACGGTTAGTCTGCTATGTGCTAAAGCTAAAGTTGCGCCGGTATCCAGTCCAATCACAATTCCCAGACTGGAATTGTGTGGCGCGCTATTGGGTGCTAAGTTATACGATAAAATTATTACATCCTTACGTTCTGAAATTCATGAAATTATATTCTGGACCGATTCTACCATCGTTTTAGGTTGGCTCCGCACGCAGCCTTATTTACTCAAGCCTTATGTACAAAATAGAATAACACAAATACATAGCTTGGCAAATGGGCATTCGTGGCACCATGTCAGTGGGAAAATTAATCCAGCTGATTTGGTGTCACGAGGTCAACATTTAAACGCTACCATTAAATCTGATTTATGGTGGAATGGACCAGAATTCCTACGGGATAATAATTATAAAAACAGGCACGATGACGTCAACATTAGTTCATTTGAAAATCTACCGGAAATTAAGTCTGTAAAAGTAAATACATTAACTGCGCTCGAGTGTAATGAGTCGTCATTATTTCCTTTCTCTAGATTCTCACAGTTCAACCGCATAAAGCGGGCGGCTGCATACGTACTTCGTTTTATATATAACCTCCGCAATAAAAATAATAAGCGGGTCGGCCCGCTTGGTGTGGATGAACGGAACGAGTCTACTCAAACGCTCGCTAGACTGTCGCAAAGGGAATCATTTCCTAGCGAGTACGAAACTTTAATGAAAACCAATTGCATTAAAACAAAAAACACATTGTCAAAACTTAATTTATTCATAGATGACAATAAAATTATTAGGGTTGGCGGACGCATCGAAAACTCACGCAATTTTAATTACGACATGAAGCATCCTATTTTATTGTCATCAAATCATCACTTCACGAATTTGTTATTTAGGTACGAACATAAACAGTTACTTCATGCTCCTCCACAGCTACTTTTATTCACCATACGAAATACCTGGTGGCCCTTAGGTGGCAGAAACCTGGCAAAGAAGGTAGTACATAGTTGTGTCACCTGTGTACGTATGCGAGGAAAGATATTGACTCCGATCATGGGAAACTTACCTAAAGAACGCTTGGAACCAAGTTTTCCGTTTGCTCGTTGCGGAGTCGACTACGCTGGGCCTGTTTATACATTGAAACACCGGGGTAGGGGCGCTAAAACTACTAAATCTTATATTTGTTTATTTATCTGTTTTACGACACGCGCTGTCCACCTGGAACTTGTCAGTGATCTTTCATCGGATGGCTACCTGCTAGCGTTAAAAAGATTCATATCTCGTCGCGGAAAGCCCGACGAGATTTTTTCCGACAATGGGAAAAATTTCGTAGGCCTTAAAAATTAATTTAATAAATTCCTTTCGTCTTGCTCCGATGATATTTTAGAGTATGCGACATCCCAAAATATAAAATTTTCAATGATTCCACCATACGCTAGTCACTTTGGTGGTCTATGGGAAGCCGGAATTAAGAGTTGCAAATATCATTTGATTCGCGTAGTCGGGAACACACACTTGACTTATGAACAGATGGCCACAGTACTATCACAAGTAGAAAGTATTCTTAATTCCCGACCTTTATACTCCCTCTCTACCGATCCCTTAGACTTCCTGCCTCTCACACCCGGTCATTTTTTGGTTGGCCGTCCACTGACCGCGCCTGTCACTGAAGAACTCCACGAGGTTCCGGACCACCGTTTAACACACTACCAGAGGGTGGAACAACTTCGCCAGCATTTTTGGAACCGCTGGTCCAAAGAATACGTGACCGAGCTGCAGACGCGATGCAAATGGACCAAAAATAAAGACAACCTGATAGAAAACACAATGGTTTTGATCAAGGACGACAACCTGCCGCCTCTGCGATGGAGTTTAGGACGCATAATACGAACCTTCCCTGGCAAGGACGGCGTATCAAGAGTAGCTGACATTAGGACGTCTAAAGGAGTTATTCGACGAGCATTCTCAAAAATATGTCCGTTACTGATACAAGAATAGTAACGATAAGATCACATAGTTGACTGGATGTTGTAAGCTGAAGCTTCCAAGGCCGGGAGTATATGTTAATGCACCAATCACCTCACACTTCATCGCATATTAGCTAATCCGAGCCTGCGGGACACCACTGCATCAACAACGACCAATCAGAGCGCTCGACCGTACGCCTCGCGATGAACCAACCCACATATGTTTAAATAATTTACTGTTAATTACTTTTTCACAAATTTTGCTACGAATTACACGTTTCATCAAGAAATCTGCATTTTGAATTTTCACTAAGGATCTCTCCACTGCCTTATGTCTATCTATTCGACATGGACTATTACTGTTACTGATCTAAGCGGGGTTTAAATCAATGAGACTATTCCTGCTACGGACCTAAGCGGGGTTTAAATATGTGGACTATTACTGTTACTGATCTAAGCGGGGTTTAAATATGTGGACTATTACTGTTACTGATCTAAGCGGGGTTTAAATCAGTGAAATTTGACAAATGCGAGCTCACCCAAGGGTTGTGTTTCAAAATCAATGTCGACGGTGCCAGCCAGCGCGTACGCAATGACGAGGAGGGGAGAGGCCAGGTAGTTGGCGCGGGTGTTGGGGTGGATGCGACCTTCGAAGTTACGGTTGCCAGATAGTACCCCACAGCACACCAACTCGTTCTGTCAAAGTTAAAAGTAATAATAATAATATCGCGAGACGAACACACCAACTATACGGTCGCACACTAAGCAACGCTTGTGTTATGGGTACCGTACAATGGACTGAGGGCGAACTCAGAATATAATACTTATATAGATATTAAACATCAATGACTCGGGTGCAAACATTCGTGATCATCACACAAAGTTTGTCCCTACCAGGATTCGAGCCCGGGACCTTCGGCATAGAAAGCAGGGTCACTACCAACTGCGCTGATCGAGTTGTCAAAAATTAAGAAATTAATAACACTATCATCAGGGCCCCAAGTCTGCTAACACAATCGATTCAAAATCGAACAGCGACCGCATAGTAACTGCCACTTCTGACAGATATCCCATACAATATCTGTCAATAGTGACAGTTACTATGCGGTTGCTGTTCCATTATGAATCGATTGTGGCCACGCCATTTTCATATCATCATGTCACATCCATTATTTTATTTATTATTTATTGAATGTGTTATCGCTATTAATTACTTGACATTGGCAAAATATCCGCTAAGTTGTGGGTGAGGCCATATTCATATCCATTTCATTTCATCGCATCTCATTTCGTAAAGAAAGAAGAAGATGAATCGATTGTGTTAACAGACTTGGGGCTCAGTGAAGATGCCAAAATTAGAAGTATATCACTAAACAAAAATGGAGTCAGCCAGTAGAGTAAAATAGAATCAGAATCAGAATATGTTTTTATTCACGTAGACCATTAAGTACAGTACTTATTAATCGTCAAAAGTTACAAAATACTAAGCTACAACTTCACCGGCCGTTCGGAATGCCGTTCCTGTGGAGAGGAACGGGCGAGAAACTCCATGGTTGCTCTTTTTAAAAAAAGATCTTTTACATTCATATTCTCACCTTCTCTATGGTGTTGGCTATGTTGTCATCGATGGGGCCAGAGTTGCCAATACACGTCATGCAACCATATCCCACTATGTCAAACCCTAATTTCTCTAGATACGGAACCACCCCAGACTCCTGTAACAAAATTCTTAAGTCAAAGGAAACATGAATATTTACAGAAGACATTTTGGCGAATAGTCGAAGTCATCAATTGTTTTTTATTTTCCCAATTAATGTGTTATATATTTAATGTCCCACTGTTGGGCACGGGCCTCCCCTCAATGAGAGGGGATTAGGCAATAGTCCACCACGCTGGCCCAGTGCGGGTTGGCGGACTTCACACGTCTTTCGAGGGGTTCTCTCAGACATGCAGGTTTCCTCGCGATGTTTTCCTTCACCGTTTAGCGAGTGATTGTCGTGGTTGAAAATGAGATTCGCACATGAAATCCAGAAAGCCCAGAGCTGCGAGCCGGGGTTTGAACCTGCGAGCCTCGGTACCGAGGCAAGCGTTCTACCAACTTCACTATCACAGCTTGTGTAATATTAGCGGATTATTAACCATTGTGTGTTCATAAACGTGCACGAGTGAAGGAAATTGAAAAATGGTACAACCTGAAAGTTTGAGCTTTTTTTTTTTTGTTTTTTATTACATTATAGGCAAGTATTTGATCTCGATCTCACCTGATGGTAAGTGACGATGAGATCTACGATGTAGCATACTTGCCTAGGTAGGAAGGCGGCAGTAGATCGAGACGCTACATTCACTAGGCACATGCAGCGCAGCTGATCTGACCCGCCATCCATGAATGGCAACACCGAACATCATGCCGGAACACGGCTAGGCCGCTTGGCGACATGGCTTTGTTCAGTGGGTGGTGACTAACCACGGCCGAAGCCTACCACCAGTGAAGCTCCCAGCTCAACCAAAAAGTCGGGTAAATTTTCAGTAAAGTATTCCGCAGCTTTACCGATAAGGCTAGGGGAGTTATTACATCATCATCATTATTCAGGTTTCATTCCCACAATAAAATACTACACTTTAGGCATCATCAATCACATTTACTTATCTATTTATCATTTTAATATGAGGATATAAAACACCAACACAAGTAGTACAATAATCAAAACCATAGACCAAAGCATTGAGTAGCGATAGGGGAGAAATAGAACTATCATTCCATAGAGACCGAATAAAGTCAGTTGGAATTCCCGCCAGCTCGTTGTATTATTTCAACCATGATTGCTGTAAGGCAGCGGCAACGTCGGGAACATAAAAACATAAAATAAACGCGATAATATCCGAAAAAAAAAAAAAAACAGTCATTCAAATAAATAAGAGTAGCCGGGGTAGTGGGGATGGCGGTCGGTTGCTTATATAAGGCGCGTGTGCGGTGCATCGTCGCTCATTCGTAGCCCAGCGGTCCTGAGGATGCCTCGTTTAGAGGCGAAACACGTGTCGAATACTTTTATAGATTCGCTTAGTGTCGCGGAGAATTGCATTTTATTTGAGGTCCCGTCACTCGTGATAGATAGTTTCTCGATCAACATCTTAGAGGAGTTCGGGTGTTGTTGGCTTCTTTTATTATCGATCAAGCTTGTTTGGTTTATAATCGAAGAAGTTGACAAGCCGAGGGTCAGTGGTGGGTCCTCTTTCCCCATAGGTTAACAATGGATTTCCGCCAAGTATCGCCTAGTTCTATCAATTATAAGTCATTCAAATGTAATTCATTCCATAGAGACCGAATAAAGTCAGTTGGAATTCCCGCCAGCTCGTATTATTTCAAGGTTGCGTTCCAAACTTAAAACTATCACCATCAAGAACATCATTATTAGGGGATACAGTTGTCAAGCATGGTGTGTGTAAGAAGAAGGATTTGTATGGTTGCTTTCCATACCTGCAGGTTCATTAAATCATTCGGAATCGACATCGGAAACGGATTTGAAACTTTCCGATGTCGATGTCGCTCCCGACGAGCTTTCCGACGGAAACTCTTTGAAAAAAAAAATACGATTTGATATCGTCATCGAGATACATCGAAGATGATCAAATTCGGAAATTTTAATAGCGATTGCGGTAATCCAGTTCGGAAGTGTTCGATTCCGTTTCCGATATCGATTTCGAATGGTTTAAATAACCCTGCTGGGCCTGTGGGACAACTCACCCTCAGGTAGAATGTGACGACTCCAGACCCTGGCGAGAGGGAGGTCTTGATGTACGGCAGCACACTCAACCCATTTTCTACCGCTTTCTTCGCGAGCAGACCTGACGAGGGAAGATATGGCTTGGGCATATGACATACGAGCTGTTACCCGCGACTTCGTCCGCGTGGTATTTAACAAAAAGCGGACGAAGTCGCGGGTAACAGCTAGTCTAAAATAAAAGTAGCCTAAGTTACTGCTTGTTACATCAGCTATCTGCCATTGAAAGTCACGTCAAAATCGGTCCAGCCATTTCAGAGATTAGCCGGAACAAACAGACAGACAGACAGACATACAAAAATTGTAAAAAATGTTGTTTTGGTATATGTACCGTGTATACATCCAAAAGCACTTAGTAAAACGCGGTTATTTTAATATTACAAACAGACACTCCAATTTTATTTATTTGTATAGATTTTTTTATATTATCCATGGTTCGATCCATTTCTACTCATCCCAAATGTCGACATTTGAAAATGTATGACAGGCCTCTTGGGCCGCCAGTTTGGATCCCTGTACGCTAGCCTTTCCCAAAGTGGGCGACAACGCCCCCTTGCGGGCGCTGAAGACCTAAAGAGGGGCGGTACAAGACCCAGAAAAAAAATGAGGGCGTTGTGTAGAGGCTCACAATAATTAATTTAATTTGAAGTTATAGTCGTTTTTAAGTAGGTGAAAAAATCGGGGCGGTAAAAAACAATTCATTCTCAAAGTGGGGCAGTAGACAAAATAAGTTTGGGAACCCCTGGTGTACGCTATGCTCTCACCGGCACCCAGCATCACGCTGGGGTTGGAGGTGTTGGTGCACGAGGTGATGGCGGCGATGATGACGGAGCCGTGCGTGATGCTGTACGTCCTCCCGTCGCTGAAGCTGAAGCTGCCGCTCGCGGAGAGCTGGCTGGGGGCGAGGCCGTAGCCCTTGAAGCCGACCTGGGGGGTGTCGTTAAACATCTTAAGGAAGAGTTAAAGTATTACGTAACGTATTTTTTGGAGATTTTTGAAATCTCTACGCGACCGTTCTGAAGTGTTAAAACAATGTTCAAACTGATGGGTTATGGGCAGCAAAGTAAACGATGTAGAAAAGATAGAAATGGATTTAATAAGTAAGAATACACACGGACATGTCGTAGAGAAACAGACAAGCAAGTGACAGCTTTGCTTTTCTGTACACAGAGGAGTTTACTATCTAACACTCCCCCTTAAACTACTCCGACATAGTTCAAAACATAAGACATACAACTTATACTCACAGCAAACTAAAAAACAACAACATATCAACATTCTTAAAAACAAACATAACTAAACCGTCATAGCATATGACAACTCTAACTACCTATGTCTAATAACCTTATTATAAATTAGACAAACATAAACCTTTAACAAACTGTTCATGTTTTTCTTTTGTCAGAGGTTTAGTCAAAATATCTGCTATCATCAAATCTGTTGACAAATACTTTACATCAATAACATTTCGCTTTATTGCCTCTCTAATGAAATTATGCCTCACATCAATGTGCTTAGTTCTGCTGTGGAACATTGAATTGTTAGTTAACTTCTGAGCAGATTGGTTATCGTTGTACATTAAAACTTTACAATCTTTCTCTAACAATTCATACAGAAAGTTGCGAACAAAATAAGCTTCCTTGCAAGCATCTGACATCGACATATACTCCGCCTCTGTGCTTGAAAGAGCAACTGTCTTTTGTTTTCTACTCTCCCAGGCTACTAAAGACTTTCCAAGTTTAAAAATAAAACCTGTGTATGACTTCCGGTCAATACCGTCGTTAGCCCAGTCAGCGTCAACGTAGGCGGTGACACTGTCCAGTCCTCCTTTTTCAAATGTCAATGAAAAATTGGACGTTCCTTTTAAATACCTTAGTATCCGTTTTGCCGCTTTCCAATGAACTTCTGAGTAAGTTTCGTTAAATTGGCTCAGCACACTCACAGCGTGAGCAATATCCGGTCTACTGCATACTGCGATATACATTAGACATCCAATCAAATTTCTATAACTATACTTCTCTTCCTTTCCTTTTTCATGCGAAAGTTTTAGCCCCTTTTCCATTGGTGTCTTGGCGGACTTACAATCTGTCATCTGAAATTTCTCTAGCACTTTCATTATGTAACCAGATTGATCAAGAGTTATTTTATTATCACTCTTCTTAACTCTCATACCTAAAATGTGGTTAACAGGACCCAAGTCTCTCATTTCAAATTCCTTCATCAAATCGCTCTTTATTTTCTTCTTTAAGACCGAATTAGTACTTGAAAACAATAGAATATCATCAACGTATAAGGCAATGATCAACAATTCACCTAGTATTCTTTTAAAATACACGCAGGGTTCAGACGAAGTTTTTCTAAAATTCATTTTCTTCAACAAAACTTCATTTATTTTATCATACCACATCTTGGATGCTTGTTTCAGGCCATAAATGGCTTTATTTAATTTATAAACCATTTGTTCTTTACCTTTCATTTTGTAACCATCAGGCTGCTCCATATAGACCTTTTCTTTTAGATCGCCATTCAAGAACGCAGTTTTCACATCGAGTTGATCGATATCCATATCGTACTCCGCAGCTATAGCCAGTAACATTCTAATAGTAGAGTATCTTACCACTGGGGAAAATGTTTCTTCGTAATCTACACCATACTTCTGAGTATAACCCTTTGCCACGAGGCGAGCTTTATACCTCAAGAGTTCACCGTCCAGACCTCTTTTCTTTTTGAATACCCATCTGCACTTTATAGGTTTTTGGTCTTTTGGTCTCTCAGTAAGTGTCCAACATTTATTATCAATGAAAGATTTGTACTCATCTGACATAGCTTTTCTCCACTCAACTGCTTCTGAACAATCCATGGCTTCCTGTACGCTTTCTGGCTCATCACCATCGCTGCATAATTTCTTCACCAGCAGTACAGACTGCGCATCCATCTCTGGATCTTCACAGTCTGACATGTATGATGTTGTATCGTCCAAGCTCGTATCACCTGGAATATATGTTGGATCCGCACAGCTATTTGATTCAAAAGTGTCGTCACTATCTGAGTCATGTACTGTATTTGTACTCATCCTTTGCCCTCGGCCATCAGACAACTCTGGACTTACAGTAGATAGCTCAGACGGTCCATCAGGTTGTATAAATACCAAGTCCTGATTATCATCATGTGACCTATTCTTGTAGAAACTCTTTTCCAAGAAAACGACATCACGAGCCCTGACACATTTATACGAATCAGTAGGATCCACAAGCCTGTAGCCTTTCGTATCGTCACAATATCCAACGAATATATATTGTTTTGATTTTGAATCTAGTTTGTTTCGATTCTTTAAAACAACTGCATACGCTAAACAACCAAAAATACGTAAATGGTTTACGTTCACCTTTTGATTGGTCCACTTTTCCTCAGGAACTTTTCCAACTACAGCCTTAGTTGGTGTCCTGTTCTTCAAGTAAACGGCAGTATTCACAGCTTCCGCCCAGAATTTGTTCTCCAATCCTGCATCTCGTAACAAACACCTTGTTTTCTCCACAATAGTCCTGTTCGCCCTTTCCGCCACGCCGTTCTGTTGTGGGGAATACGGGACTGTTGTCTGATGCTTGATTCCACTTTTCTTTAGGAAATCCTGTAATTTGGAATTAACAAATTCACCACCGTTATCACTACGAAGAATTTTTATTTTGTGATTAGTTTCATTTTCTACCACCGCTTTAAAATTCTTGAAATGCTCAAATACTTCATCCTTCGTCCTCAAAAAATACACATAAGTTTTTCTAGTGTAGTCGTCGATGAAGGTCAGAAAATACTTTTTACCGCTAAAAGAAACACATGGCATAGGGCCACACAAGTCTGTGTGAATCAACCCTAACACTACAGTAGCTCTGGTGTATGACTTCTTAGGGAAAGGCAGTCTAGTCTGCTTGCCCTCAATACACGCAGTACACGGATGAAAAATATTTGTATTATAGTTCACTCCTGTCACCATACCTCGTTTCAAAAGCGTCATGCTCCTGGAGTTCAAGTGGCCTAAACGACGATGCCACGTCTCCTGAGACTCCTCTGCTACTTTACCTTCCGAACTTGATGAAGCTCGTAAGACCGTCTTGCGATCCGATTGAAGTTCCTTACCATCTGTCAATGCACTGAAAGAAACAGATTTATTGATGCTCCCTACATAAGGTTTACCGATGATATCGAGTTTATAAATACCATCCCTTAACGTTGCAGTAGCTAGAACTCCCTTAACATCGGATATACAACACATATGTTTATCAAAAACTATTCTATAACCTTTCTTTACTAAAACACTCACAGATAGTAAATTTGCTGAAAGATTAGGTACATAATAAACATCTGTTATAGTCCGTACACAGTCTTTAAGGTTTACGGTAACCTGTCCTCGACCCGCTGTCAACAGCTTCTCACCATTTGCTATATTCACTACAAACGGCTTCTCACACACAAAATCGTGCAATAAGTCTCTGTTGTTGCACATATGACTCGTCGCTCCACTGTCCACATACCACATGTCATGCTGGATATTCGCCGTTAGTGCTGTCAAGGTAGCCTGCTGGTGTACCTTGTCTTTAGTCACCTTCTTGTTTCCTTTCGGGCAATCCTTCATAAAATGTCCAGTTTTCTTACATCGAAAACATCTTAATGGTTTCGTAGTGGTTGACAAAGCCATTGTATCGTCAGTCTTCTTGTCACGACGTCCGTACTCTTGCAATAATTTACTTTTTACAAGACCGCTGGACAGTTTGACGTTCGAATTCTCGAGGGCCATCACGAGAGGATCATAGTCGGGTTGCAATCCGCTCAACATGACAACCGCTAAGAAATCGTCTTCCAGGGGTGAGCCAATGTCCTGCAATTGTTGTGACAAATCTGACAATTTGGTGAGATAACTTTCCATGCTGCTGTGCTCATTCAGTTTCGTACTGAATAGTAATCTTAACAATCCTAGTCTGCGACACAGTCCTCTGTCTTCATAGGCTCTACTTAAATTCGCCCACGCTTCTTGCGCGTCCTTCGCATTTCTAATGTATGGAAATGCACCTGGTTGCACAGACAGAGAGATCTTCGCTAAAGCCTTCTGAGACTTTTTCGGACAGACTTTTTCTTCTTTGCTATCACCTTCAATGCAATCCCAGAGGTCATCGTGTATTAAAATCATTTTCATCATGAACTTCCATGTTGAATAATTGTCGATACCTCGTAATTTGTCGTTACATTGAATCAATGTGTTTGCTGCCATCTTTTCCAAAATTCACCCGATCGAAAATTTAATTATTTAATTTCACGAAAAAGGTTTGGAAATATATTTACATAACTACAGGGAACTACGCCCTGGGCCCATAACCTGATGGGTTATGGGCAGCAAAGTAAACGATGTAGAAAAGATAGAAATGGATTTAATAAGTAAGAATACACACGGACATGTCGTAGAGAAACAGACAAGCAAGTGACAGCTTTGCTTTTCTGTACACAGAGGAGTTTACTATCTAACACAAACGACTGACTGCTGCCCATAACAATGTACTGCTCAAAAATTTAACTGATCTTTTTAAAAACAGCACCCATGGATTTTCTCGCCCGTTCTTCTCCACAGGAACGGCATTCCGAACGGGTGGTAAAGTTGAAGCTTAGCATTTTGTAACTATTTTGACGATTCATAAGTACTGTACTTAGTGGTTTATATGAATAAAAAAAATCTGATTCTGCTGTTTTCATTTTTGAATTATATATATTACTAGCTGCGACCCGTGGTGTTACCCGCGATTAAAAATTATGTCCTTTTGCAAATGCACGGTTCCTGTATGCTAACATTGCTATCCCATAGGAACCGTGCATTTTCCGGGATAAAAATTAGCCTCTGTCATTTTCTGACCCCTAAACTATCACTACCTATGCAAAAAATCATGTCGATCGTTTGCTCTATGAAAAATTAAAACAAATCTATCCCACGGGAACCATACATTTTACCGGGATACAAAGTAGCCTATGTGCTATTCCACACTATAATCTATCTTTGTGCCAAATTTCATCCAGCTCCGTTCAGCCGTTCTGGCGTGATTGAGTAACAAACATCCATCCATCCATACATCCAAACTTTCACATTTATAATATTAGTGGGATTAGTGGGATTGTGATAAAAGCCGCGTACTACAAGCTAGTCGATAACAATAACATCGATGCGTGATTCAAGCACACATCATTTGTACACCTCAGCAAGGTCGTACGACACAAAATCGCTTGCCAAGCGGAAACATGACGTTTTGTGCTCAATAAATGACATTCAAAACACTTTATATTATACACTAGCAGTCCACGCGACTTCGTATAAAATAATAATAATAATTCCAGCCCTTTTTTAATGTCCCACTGCTGGGCATGGGCCTCCCGTCAATGCGAGGGGGGTGCGGGTTGGCGGATAAATAAATATCGCCAGACGAACACACCAACTATACGGTCCGACACTAAGCAACGCTTGTATTATGGGTACCGTATACTGGCGAACCCAGAATATATCACTTATATAGATATTAAACATCCATGACTCGGGTACAAACATTCGTGCTCATCACACAAAGTTTGTCCCTACCAGGATTCGAATCCGGAACCCGCGGCACAGAAGGGGGTCACTACCAACTGCGCTAATCAGGCCGTGAGGCCGTCGTATGAGTAACGTTAAAATTTATTATTGACTCATGTGCCCGATCGTATATAACAAATATAATCCTATATAAGGTATAAACAAAAATAATATAAAATATTTAAAGCAATGAATCAGTAAGTTATATATAATAACTAGCTGCGCCCGGCGGTGTTACCCGCGATAAAAAGTATGAAAAATTAAAACATCTATCCCACGGGAGCCATACATTTTACCGGGATAAAAAGTAGCCTATGTGCTATTCCAGACTATAATCTATCTCTGTGCCAAATTTCATCCAGATCCGTTCAGCCGTTCGGGCGTGAAAGAGTAACAAACATCCATCCATCTATCCATCCATCCATCCAAACTTTCACATTTATAATATTAGTATAGATTAGTATAGATTTAGTTATCTTTACAACCTACTGTTGGCCCTGTTAAACTATTATGGTTACAACTTATATACAGACAAACAAACTATACATTGAATATAATATAACATATCAAGGAAATATAAAATGCCTATGTCAGCTCTTTGACAAATATAATTACAATATAATAAGGAATCAATATTGAATCTTCCATTTTTGACACGAAGTATAGTGATCAGTGGGTTACTGTGACATTTGACATCGTATTTTAACTTCAATTGTATTGCAATTCAGTATCAACTCCGTGAGGGACTTTGGTAAGTTTTCGACCAAGAAACTCATTTATCAACTTATGGTTGAATATCATTTGCACATCGTAGAATCGCAAGGCCTATTTTATTCATTTATTTGAACTTAGAACGTATCAAATATGAACCATAGTAGATTTGTTTTGAACCAACGAACGCGATACAATCTGTAAAATTAGTTTTATTTCAATATGTTCTTAGGGACACTCCATCTCAGGGGTTCCCAAACTTATTTTGTCTACTGCCCACTTTAAGAATGAATTATTTTTTAGCACCCCATTTTTTCACCACTTAAAAACCACTATAACTTCAAACTGAATTAATTATTGTAAGCATCTACACAACACACCCATTTTTTTCTGGGTCTCTTACCACCCGTTTTTAGGTCTGCCTTTAGGCCTGCAGCGCCCATAAGAGGGCGTTATCGCCCACTTTGGGAAAGGCTGCTCTATCTGATTAAATAGGGGGCGACTCTATAACTTATAGACTCTTTCTTAGGTAAGGTAAATCGGTTCAAAAATCTAAAACGCATGTACAACGACACCTACCTGCCTACCCCAACAGGGTAGCCAGCCGTGATGATAATGCATAATAATATCCTACTTAACTTGTTCAATTACCTTAAGTCATTAATTAATGTAGTACCTTAGTTAGTTAATTACTTCAACATTATCGCAATTAACAAAAAAAAATGTGTCTGTAGGTATAATAGCTCACTGGATCGTGTGGCCGCCGGTTCGGTTCCCGGGCGATACAAATTTTCAAAACGGTCTTCGCCTAACATAATCTAACCGTGACATTGAATTAAAACAAATCTTAAGGATTTTATCGCTTATATAAAATTAAAACTAACAGGGATTCCAAAACTATTTTGGGCAAGAGACCCCTTTTCGAAAATGAACTGATACTTCAGACCCCCATAGCCAAATTACTTTACAAAATAATAATTTCATCTTGTACGAACTTGTGCACGCTTATCGACTTGTTGAGTTTATTAAAAGTACAACAATGATACTTCCTACTAAAATATTAGTCATTCTTATAACAAGTTGGTACACGTAACACAGCTTATACAGTATCTTGAAAGTTTCAAATATGAACTTGTGTTAATTACTAGGGGTCGCTTAGTCTGGGACCGTACAGTTGGCTTGTTTATCTGGCGATAAGATGTTTACTATTGTGTCAAATATTTCCTATTGTAACTCAATAAAAACAAATAATATTTTTCACAATAAATAATCACCTATGACACCAATTAAAAATATTACAGGATTATAATCTATTAAGTGCTAGTTAGATAATTAATCCTTATAATTAACTAATTAGTTAACCCCCTAATTAAGACAGGTTCACTCATTAAGTATGAGGTTTAAATACTCGTGGGGGTGTCGAAGTTAAATCAGTAATCATTTGAACATTGTAAGAGTAACATAACTGGAAAATAATAGTTTACTTTTATAATGTGTGTTTTTTAAGTTGGTGGTAACAGAATTGTCGTTTCAAACTATGTAAGTAATATATTTTTTTTAAATTTACTTTTCATATTACGTGAGTTAAAAAAAATAATTGTTTGTACTGATGGCACTGACATATGTTTAATTTGTCGTCAGAATAAGTTGTCACTCGCTCAGTAGACACGTCAGCAACTGTCACTGGGAGTGTGATGACTTCTACTGAGACTCACTCGAAATCATCATGTCACATCCATTATTTTATTTGTAATGTGTATTTATTGAATGTGTTATTGCTATCAATTACTTGACATTGGCAAAATACCCGCTAAGTTGTGGGTGAGGCCATATTCATATCCATTTTATTTCATTGCATCTCATTTCGTAGAGAAAGAAGAAGAGAGGTCGCCATTATTCAAAGCTACGACCACATAATGGCACCGGCATTACATTGAGGTCGTAATAATGTGATAAATGTATATATTTTCAAGCCGCATCATTTATGCAATAGTCTGTCACTCGCTCAGTAGACATGTCAGTAATTCTGTCACTGGGAGTGTGATGACTTCTGCTGAGTGACACCTATCATCATATTTCTTGAAATTATGTTACATTTACTGTTACTGAGCATCAGTCTGTCACTCGCTCAGTAGACATGTCAGTAATTCTGTCACTGGGAGTGTGATGACTTCTGGTTAGTGACACCTATCATCATATTTCTTGAAATTATGTTACATTTACTGTTACTGAGCATCAGTCTGTCACTCGCTCAGTAGACACGTCAGTAATTCTGTCACTGGGAGTGTGATGACTTCTGCTGAGTGACACCTATCATCATATTTCTTGAAATTATGTTACATTTACTGTTACTGAGCATCAGTCTGTCACTCGCTCAGTAGACACGTCAGTAATTCTGTCACTGGGAGTGTGATGACTTCTGCTGAGTGACACCTATCATCATATTTCTTGAAATTATGTTACATTTACTGTTACTGAGCATCAGTCTGTCACTCGCTCAGTAGACATGTCAGTAATTCTGTCACTGGGAGTGTGATGACTTCTGCTGACTGACACCTATCATCATATTTCTTGAAATTATGTTACATCTACTGTTATTTAGCATCAGTCTGTCACTCACTCAGTAGACATGTCAGTAATTCTGTCACTGGGAGCGTGATGACTTCTGCTGAGTGTAACCTATCATCGTATTTCTTGAAATCATGTAACATTTACTGTTATTTAGCATCAGTCTGTCACTCGCTCAGTAGACATGTCAGTAATTCTGTCACTGGGAGTGTGATGACTTCTGCTGAGTGTAACCTATTATCATATTTATTGAAATCATGTAATATTTAATGTTATTTAGCATCAGTCTGTCACTCGCTCAGTAGACATGTCAGTAATTCTGTCACTGGGAGTGTGATGACTTCTGCTGAGTGTAACCTATCATCATATTTCTTGAAATTATGTAACATTTACTGTTATTTAGCATCAGTCAGTCACTCGCTCAGTAGACATGTCAGTAATTCTGTCACTGGGAGTGTGATGACTTCTGCTGAGTGTAACCTATCATCGTATTTCTTGAAATCATATAACATTTACTGTTATTCAGCATCAGTCTGTCACTCACTCAGTAGACATGTCAGTAATTCTGTCACTGGGAGTGTGATGACTTCTGCTGAGTGATACCTATCATCGTATTCCTTGAAATCATGTAACATTTACTGTTATTCAGCATCAGTCTGTCACTCGCTCAGTAGACATGTCAGTAATTCTGTCACTGGGAGTTTGATGACTTCTGCTGAGTGTAACCTATCATCGTATTTCTTGAAATAATGTAACATTTAATGTTATTTAGCATCAGTCTGTCACTCGCTCAGTAGACATGTCAGTAATTCTGTCACTGGGAGTGTGATGACTTCTGCCAAGTAATAAATCATCACTAGGGCATGAAATTCTCACAAACTATTTTACAGTAGACCAGCTGTATTGTGATGACTTCTGCCGAGTAATAATGTATCGCCAGTGCATGCCACACATACAAACTTTATTGTCTATTAGCATCAGTTGCCACTCACTCAGTAGACGTGTTAGTTATTCTGTCACTGGGTGTGTGTTGACTTCTGCTGAGTGACACTTGTCATCATATGCCTTTCAATCGCGTTTTCCCTTTATTTCTTATGTTAGTAATAGTTTTCATAAACTCAGTAGACATGTTAATAGTTCTGTCACTGGGTTCGTGATAACTTCTGCTGACTGATATTTAATTCGTTTGATAATTGCATAGCAACTTTCACACGAAACTGGGAACTTACTTATGAAAAATGACCAATTGTTATCAATTTCTTATTGGGTCAAATACTACCCGTTGTCACACACTCAGTAGACATGTATACATTCTGTCACTGGGCTTGCGATGACTCGTATTATTTGACATTATCATCACATGATGATCATTATATCAATGAGAGTGTGATGACTTCTGCTGGGTGATATTTAGCTTTGTTTTTTTATTAATTGATTGATATGCTGATGTTACTTTATTTTTTTACTTCTATATCAGTTGTTAATGAGCACTAGTTGTCACTTACTCAGTAGACATGTCAGTATATCTGTCACTGGGAATGTGATCACTTCCGCTGAGTGACAATGCTCATCGCATAACCGACGGTACATTATATGATTTGTAACAAATGGGTGCTTTATTATTTACCAGAAACATCTATTTGTCATTAAAGGTATTATTTCAGTTCGTATCAGTATTCAGTCTTAGTAGATGTGAGGTTATACCGTCACTGGATGTTTGATTACTTCTGCTAATGACTCTCATCGTCAGGAATAGCGTGTATTAATGTTTTCATTTAGCAACAGTTGTCACTCACTCAGTAGACATGTTAGTGATTCTGTCACTGGGAGTGTGATGACTTTCGCTGAGTGATAATCCTCTTCAAAGCATAGTTAGTTATACCTTTAATTGTACTTATACTAGGCTTTAATTTTATTTACGTGGTGGTTGAATAAGTGTATTTTTTTCTTTCAATAGATTAGCATTTGCGGCTACTTCTACTTGTCATCAACAGTTATGTCATATAGAATTAGTTTTCAAACTCTCAGTAGACATTTAAGTTATACTGTCACTGGGTGTTTGATTACTTCTGCTGATGACTCTCATCATCAGGAATAGCGTGTATTAATGTTTTCATTTAGCAACAGTTGTCACTCACTCAGTAGACATGTTAGTGGTTCTGTCACTGGGAGTGTGATGACTTTCGCTAAGTGATAATCCTCTTCAAATAATTATTAATTATACCTTTAATTGTACTTAAATTGTATTTTCATAGTGTTGACTAAGTGTATTTCATTCTTTCAATACATTAGCATTTGCGGCCATTTCTACTTGTCATCAAAAGTTATGTCATATAGAATTAGTTTTCAAACTCTCAGTAGACATTTGTGTTATATCTGACACACTATTATTTAAATACAATAAGCTGTTAATAGTTATAAGTTTCTCTATGTAATCTCGTGTCTTGTGTTGTCTATACATATAAATAAAATTGGAGTGTCTGTTTGTAATATTAAAATAACCGCTTTTTACTAAGTGCATTTGGATGTATACACGTTACCTATACCGAAACAACATTTTTTACAATTTTTGTCTGTCTGTCTGTCTGTCCGTCTGTCTGTCTGTCCGTCTGTCTGTCTGTCTGTCTGTCTGTCTGTTTGTTCCGGGTAATCTCTGAAATGGCTGGACCGATTTTGACGGGAATTTCACTGGCAGATAGCTGATGTAACAAGGAGTAACTTAGGCTACTTTTATTTTAGAAAAAAAAATTGGATCTCTCGAAAAAAAATTAAAACCAATGTTGCAGCGCTGCGCCTGCTTAAAGTTTGATAGCAACAATCTGCAATGCGTCCCGCGGGATCAGAACGCGAGCAGGCTGTTGCCATCGGTTGAGACGTTGTTAAATACCACGCGGACGAAGTCGCGGGCAACAGCTAGTTGCCAAATAAATGTTTTTTCTGTCTTTCTTTCTTTCTTTTTGATGACTTTCGTCGTCAGGAATAGCGTTTTTTTTTCATTTAGCAACAGTTGTCACTCATTCAGTAGACATGTTAGTGGTTCTGTCACTGGGAGTGTGATGACTTTTGCTGAGCAGCAATCCTCATCAAAGTATGATTAATTATACCTTTACTTGTACTTACATTGTACTTATATTGTGCTTAAATTGTATTTACATGGTGGTGAATAAGTGTATTTTCTTTTTTTTAAGATATTAGCATTTGCGGCCATTTCTACTTCTCATCAAAAGTTATGTCATATAGAATTAGTTTTCAAACTCTCAGTAGACATTTGAGTTATACTGTCACTGGGTGTTTGATTACTTCTGCTAATGACTTTGCTCGTCAGGAATAGCGTTTTTTTTCATTTAGCAACAGTTGTCATTCACTCAGTAGACATGTCAGTAATTCTGTCACTGGGAGTTCGATGACTTTCGCTGAGTGACATTAATCATCATTGCTACGAGCTTTCTATCAGTTTTAAATTGGTTATTGCATATTTCTATTGTCATTTAGCGAATGTTATCACTCATTCAGTAGACATGTCATTAATTCTGTCACTGGGAGTGTGATGATATTCGCTGAGTGACATTTCCAACCATTCCTATCAGCTTTCTATCATTATTCAATTGGTAATCGTATATTTCTACCGTTATTTAGCAATAGTTGTCATTCACTCAGTAGACATGTCAATAATTCTGTCACTGGGAGTGTGATGACTTTCGCTGAGTGACATTTCCAACCATTCCTATCAGCTTTCTATCATTTTTAAATTGGTAATCGTATATTTCTACCGTCATATAGCAATAGTTGTCATTCGCTCAGTAGACATGTCAATAATTCTGTCACTGGGAGTGTGATGACTTTCGCTGAGTGACATTTATCATTATTCCCATCGGTTTATATTCGGTACTCACATATTTTTAATGCTATTTAGCAATAGTTGTCATTCGCTAAGTAGACATGTCAATAATTTTTTCACTGGGAGTGTGATGACTTCTGCTGAGTGATATTATCATCATTACTAGCTGCTTTTGAGTCTTTAAATCACAAATAACTCAGAATTGTAACGCAAAAAGTCATGCACGCAATAGTCTGTCACTCGCTCAGTAGACACGTCAGTAAATCTGTCACTGGGAGTGTGATGACTTCTGCTGAGTGACACTTGTCATCAGAACTAGTTCTGTATTCAAATAAATAAAAAAATACTGTCATACAGTATTATTAAAGTAAACAAATAAAATCTATGGTAACATAAATATAAGTTTCTTCTATATGTCATTACAAGAATACGTTTTACAATTAATATGTACAGGGTGATGCAGAAAGGGCACACTAAGCAATTACAATTATTACAAATGCGCTAAACAATCACAGATTCAAATGGTAGTACACCATTTCTGGGCCACGATGTATATTCCGCCTACCGCTTCGGGGACTACGGGCGTGGTGGTCCACACAGCATCTTACCTTGTTATTGAGACAGTCTTGGAAGTCTTTCTTCATCACGGACACGGAGACTCTGTCTTGCGGTCGCTTCGGCCCACTCACAGATGTCACGACTGTTGATAGATCCAACTCGACAATCTGAGGGCGAACAACATATAATATCAATAGAGTACAATATACTTATTCAGAATCAGAATACACACGTAGTAACTGTCACTTTTGACAGATATCCCATACAGTATCTGTCAAAAGTGACAGTTACTATGCGGTAGCTGTTCGATTATGAATCGATTGTGTTAGCAGACTTGGGGCCCTGATCAACTTCCCACCAAAAGCACCCCCAGGGTTGACGGGGTGGGGTGGTTACCTCGGAGAAGATGGGATCCTGGTCGGGATTGCTGTAATCCCTGAACTGTTTGGTGGCACGAAGATATGCTTCGATGATTTCAATTTTGTCTTTCGGCCTATCTGTAACAAAATAATTAAATTCTTACCATTGCAAACTACAAGGTTTAATGTCTTAAGGGAGCGTTCAAGTATTACGTAACGAGATTTTTGAGAAATGTAACGCGCCGTAACGTTTTTCTTTACCCCCCCCCCCCCCTAGTAAAACATAAAGTCGCGTAGTTCAAACCAGCCCCCCTCCCGCCCCTGTAACGCATCGTAACGTTTCAGAAACCCCCCCCCCAAATTCGTACGTAATACTTGAACGCTCCCTAACATAGTTGAGTTTTTATGTAATTTTATTATTTTTTACCTCATATATGTGTCAAAAACGTCGTACGATAACGCGCCGTAACGTTTTTCTTTAGCTAGCCCCCCCCCCTTGTAAAACGTATAATCTCTACGCGACCGTTCTGGAGGGTGAAAACAATGTTACGTAACGCGTAGTGCAACCCCCCCCCCCCCCCAATTTCGTTACATAATACTTGAACGCTCCCTTAGCACACTTGTAATATAATCTACTATATAAAAATAAGTCGGGTTTTCCTTCCTGACGCTATAACTCCAGAACGCACGAACCGATTTCCACGGTTTTGCATTCGTTGGAAAGGTCTCGGGCTCCGTGAGGTTTATAGCAAAGAAAATTCATTCATCTGGTGGCGAAACGGAGTTCGCCGGGTTTGCTAGTGTAGTATAAAACTTACTAGTTTGCGTCAGATACTGCAGCGATCTATCGTCGACGGGGAAGTGCGCGACCGTGGCACCGAACTCGGGACACATGTTTGCCACCGTTGCTCGGTCCGCGATGCTGAGCGCCCCCACGCCGGGCCCGAAGAACTCCACGAACTTGCCCACCACGCCCAGCGACCTTAAATGCTGCGCGAGGGGAATGATCACCATTAGTCATTACCCGATGAAGACCCTATAAGAATGGTTGGCACTAAATAATTCTTAAATTTTCATACATAACCCATGTTTTATGTATTCAATCAAATTGTTCAAACTATAAATAAATAAGAAATATCGCCAGACCAACACACCAACTGTACGGTCCCACACTAAGCAACGCTTGTATTATGGGTACCGTACAATGGACTGAGGGCGAACTCAGTATATAATACTTGTATAGATATTAAACATCCATGACTCGGGTACAAACATTCGTGCTCATCACACAAAGTTTGTCCGTACCAGGATTCGAACCCGGGACCCACGGCACAGAAGGCAGGGTCACTACCAACTGCGCTATTCAGGCCGTCTGTACTGAACTGTAGGCACTGACGTTCTTACGGTAATTACTCATTACCATCGGCGTTGTCTCCGTCTTATTTAGGAGTTGCGTGATGTTGATATTCATTTAAGTATACTAAGTCATCTATACATATAAATAAAATTGGAGTGTCTGTTTGTAATATTATAATAACCGCTTTTTACTAAGTGCATTTGGATGTATACCCGTTACCTATACCGAAACAACATTTTTTACAATTTTTGTCTGTCTGTCTGTCCGTCTGTCTGTCTGTCTGTTTGTTCCGGGTAATCTCTGAAATGGCTGGACCGATTTTGACGGGACTTTCACTGGCTGATAGCTTATGTAACAAGGAGTAACATAGGCTACTTTTATTTTAGAAAAAAAATAGGATCTCACGAAAAAAAAAATTACAACCAATGTTGCAGCGCAGCGCCTGATTAAGTTTGATAGCAACAACCTGCAATGCGATGTTTACAAGTTCGATCGAATCGCGGGCTCAGAATAGGCGAGCAGGCTGTTGTCAACGGTTGTCTTTGTTAAATACCACGCGAACGAAGTCGCGGGCAACAGCTAGTTAGAAATAATTGATTTCATATATTTACGCGAATATTACACATAAACTAATTATTCGGATTTTATCGCGTTTATTTTACGTTTCCAACGTTTCAAACTATGACACTAGGACGTCGAACACCGCAGTCCTCCCGCGACCATGGTCGCTGTAAAGCAGCCGAAACGTCGGGACCGTAAAAACAGAAAATAAACGCGATAAAATCCGTAAAAATTGTATTATTTTAGGGAGCGTTCAAGTATTACGTAGCGAAATTTTTGGAGATTTTTACCCACCCCCCCCCCCTCCCACTCCCCCTTATGTAACGGGCCGTAACGTTTTTCTATACCCCCTCCCCCTCCCCCTAGTAAAACGTAAAGTCTCTACGCGACCGTTCTGAAGGGTTAAAACATGCTGAGCCAAACGCCTTTCGGCGCAGCTCACACTGAGATCCACAATACCTACTTCATGTTCCTCACTTTTTAATGTATGTGCCTATTTGTGTATCTTTGTGTGTTCTTACTTATACTTTTTCATGTAAATGTACCCAGTTGTGTATTTTCGTGTGTGTGTCGAATAAACTTTTTTCATTTTTCAAAACAATGTTACGTACCCCCCCCCCCCCCTCTCGCCCCTGTAACGCATCGTAACGTTTCAGAAGAACCCCGCCCTCCCCCCAAATACATTACGTAATACGTGAACGCTCCCTTCATCATTAGAAATAGGTTGATGTACCTTAGTGATGGTCAGCACCAAGTCTGTCGAGGTTGTGAGTGGGTTCAGCTGACCCACCAACTTGTAACCCACCACCTTGGGCAGAAGCATGCTGATAGCTTGCCCCAACATCACAGCTTCCGCTTCGATTCCTGGACAGGACAAAATAATAACGACAAATCAGATGAAAATACATGTTATGATTGAAACAGAGTAACTTTTTTTTTTTTTTATTACATTATAGGCAAGTATTTGATCTCGATCTCGCCTGATGGTAAGTGACGATGAGATCTACGATGGAGCATACTTGCCTAGGTAGGAAGGCGGCAGTAGATCGAGACGCTACATTCACTAGGCACATGCAGCGCAGCTGATCTGACCCGCCATCCATGAATGGCAACACCGAACATCATGCCGGAACACGGCTAGGCCGCTTGGCGACATGGCTTTGTTCAGTGGGTGGTGACTAGCCACGGCCGAAGCCTACCACCGGTAGAGTTGTCACCTGGTTGGCACCACCCAGGGTCACGTGTAGGGTATCTCGAGGGTACTTAATTCTCCTACGGACGAAGGTGACTCGACCCCAAAACGTAATAGGCCAGCACGGCAAGTGCGAGCTAACTGTATACTTTATAGTCTACCGTATTGAGACATTTTGTATGGAGTATTGAAAAGCGCCTCTAGCGGACGGTATTCAAAACTTTCAATTCTCCATACAAAATGTCTAAATACGGTAGACTATAAAGTGTACGGTTAGCTTACGAAGAACCTCGCACTTGACGTACAGGGTCCCAAGTCTGCAAACACAATCGATTCATAATCGAACCGCAACCGCATAGTAACTGTCACTTTTGACAGATATCCCCTACAGTATCTGCCAAAAGTGACAGTTACTATGCGGTTGCGGTTCGATTATGAATCGATTGTGGTTCGATTATGAATCGATTGTGTCAGCAGACTCGGGGCCCTGTTGGTGTACGAGCGCGCTCGACAGTATAATGGTGGGTACAAACCTCCAACGCCCCACCCGACGACGCCGAGACCGTTGATCATAGTGGTATGACTGTCTGTGCCCACCACGGAGTCGGGGTGGAGGAGATCGTTGGTGAACACCACGCGAGCCAGGTACTCGAGGTTCACCTGCAAACAATAATACAAGGATTAAAACTCCCTGGTAATTCACAGGCCCTGGGGGTGAAGTTATAAACTTATTTGAAACTAGCTGTTGCCCGCGACTTCGTCCGCGTGGTATTTAACAAAGACTTAACCGTTGACAACAGCCTGCTCGCCCATTCTGAGCCCGCGGGACGCATTGCAGGTTGTTGCTATCAAACTTAATCAGGCGCTGCGCTGCAACATTGGTTTTAATTTTTTTCGTGAGATACTATTTTTTTTTTAAATAAAAGTAGCCTAAGTTACTCTTTGTTACATCAGCTATCTGCCAATGAAAGTCCCGTCAAAATCGGTCCAGCCATTTCAGAGATTACCCGGAACAAACAAACAGACAGACAGACGGACAGACAAAAATTGTAAAAAATGTTGTTTTGGTATAGGTACCGAGTATACATCCAAATGCACTTAGTAGAAAGCGGTTATTTTAATATTACAAACAGACACTCCAATTTTATTTATATGTATAGATATACAATTATTATTAAATTATAATACTTTGCACATTTTCACATTTTTGTTATCCCGGAAAAATGCACGGTTTCTATGGGATAGCATACAGGAACCGTCGCACCTCTGGGATTTCTGTATGTTCATATGCAAATCTCATTTTCAACCTTGATTATCACTTGCTAAGCGGTGAAGAACATCGCGAGGAAACCTGCATGTCTAAGAGACACGTGGTTACTGTCGGGATCTTGTATATATGATACGTGCTCCGAAAACTCTCATAGCGCGTTGCAGGATTGTATAGAGAATTGTCCATTGTTCTGATAGTTGTTTACAGCGCCATCTGTGTAGCTTGCGGTGCGGTTGAAGAGGTCGGGTCAGAGTACCATTTTTTTTTTTATAAGTTCTGCTAGATACTTACTTGATGTACGATGCCGGATCCGGGTGGCACAATCAACATGTTGTCGAACGCTTGAGCGCCCCACTGGGAAACAAAAATGTATATATAGGGGCCATCCATAAATTACGTCACACGAATTTCATGAATTTTTGACCCCTCCCCCGTGCTTGTCACAACTGGTCACATTTGTAAGCCCCCCCCCCCCCCCCAACCACCCCCTACCTTGTGTGATGTCACATATTCTGCAATTTTACATTTAGAAATGTATGAAATTGAAACAGCAGTGTTCCGAAATTGTTTTTATTTCCATTTAAATTATTTTTCAATAAAATCAATAGTTGTAATACTTAGATATAAAATATTATGTTTTGAAGAAATGTGATGTCACAAAATTTGGGACCACTCCCCGCCCCTTGTCACACAATGTCACACTTCGTCGACCCCCTCCCTCCCCCTTAACGTGTGACGTAATTTATGGATGACCCCATAGTGTCACGTGACCACAAACCATAATTTACAGAGTGTGATAGCCCTATTTTGTTGTTTTTTTTCTCTCTATAATCTTTGTGGGGGTGTGTAGGACGAAAATTGATTACTGGGGTATTTTATATGGGGCTAGGCCCGCCACACACTCCCACCACTGCTTCTCCTGTAAGCCAGGATCTACAGTGGTGCCCCATGAAGACACCGAGGTGTGACCCTCGGCGAGTCCCGGGATACAGTTAATTATCTTGGATCCCGCAGGAGTTTAATCGAAAGATAAAAATAGGAGTTGGAAGAAAATTAGTATATTATTGGGGTCGACCTATTAATTAACACAAGTTCTTATTTGAGACTTTCAAGATACTGTATAAGTTGTGTTACGTGTACCAACTTGTTATAAGAACGACTAATATTTGAGTAGGAAGTATCATTGTTGTACTTTTAAAACACTCAACAAGTCGATAAGCGTGCACAAGTTCATACAAGATGCAATTATTATTTAGTATCAATAGGAAAAAAAACTAGAGATAGGATTTTTAAAGTAATTTGGCTGTGGAGGTCTGAGGTATCAGTTCAGTTTGTAAAAGGGGTCTCTTGCCCAAAATGGTTTGGGAATCTGTGGTTTAGAGGCTCACCTTCAGAAACTGGAACCTCTCCTTGTTCCGTTCAAACTCGAGTTCCTGATTTTTGTTCAATGCGTCCGGCCTGTAAAAACATACAATTCATCACACTAATATTATAAATCTGAAAGTTTGGATGGATGGATGGATGGATGTTTGTTTGTTACTCAATCATGCCCGGACCGCTGAACGGATCTGGATGAAATTTGGCACAGAGATACATTATAGTCTGGCACTAATATTATAAATCTGAAAGTTTGGATGGATGGATGGATGGATGTTTGTTACTCAATCATGCCCGGACCGCTGAACGGATCTGGATGAAATTTGGCACAGAGATACATTATAGTCTGGAATAGCACATAGGCTACGTTTTATCCCGGTAAAAGGACATACTTTTTAATCGCGGGTAACACCGCGGGGCGCAGCTAGTATATTCATATTAATCGCTACATGTAAAAATACTGTGACTTGAATATGTTTATACATTTTACTAGCTGTTGCTTTGAGCTCGTAAGACATGCTTATAACACTAATTTTGTCCCTACCAGGACTCGAAACCTGTGTCCTACTCATGAAGCTATTTCAAAGTGGAGAAGTTGTTATAGTCTGAAGGTGGGGGGGGGGGCAATCGCACCCATTCCCGCAAGTATCCACCACTGCAACTAGGTATGGCCCTCCCTCAATGCGAGGAGATTCAGGCCATAGCCCACCATGCTGGAATTTCCCAGATCTTCAGAACTTGTGAGGTTCTCGCAAGACGTTTTTCTTCAACACAAATCCCTTGGCACAGAAAACGGGAGCAATATTCCCTCTCCCCCCCTCTCTCTCTCTCTCTCTATATATACTCTCTCCCTCTCTTCCTTATACCTCTTGACTAAGACACTTACGACCGAGCGAAGTCCACTTGCACAGAATGGTCAATGACCAGATCCGCTGGGCATATAGGGTTGATCTTCTGCGGGTCACCACCCAAGTCCTTGACCGCGTCGCGCATCGCTGCGAAGTCTACAACGGCCGGGACTCCTGTTAGATCCTGGCATCAAAGAGGAATGAATTTAAACGAACATTTTTTTATGGACAAAAAAAAAATTAATTCATCATGTATATTTGTTTTTTGTTTTAAGTCTGATCATACATAACTTCTTCGTGGATATCCAAATTTGTTTTTTTTTAACTGAATAGGGTATAGGTAGGTACCTAAAAAGAGGATCCCATTGTAATTTCTTCAGGGCCCCAAGTCTGCTAACACAATCGATTTATAATCGAACAGCAACCGCATACTAACTGTCCCTTTTCACAGATATCCCATACAATTTCTGTCAAAAGTGACAGTTACTATTATTATTATTATTTTTAATTTGGCATCACCGTAGGTATTTTGCCAGTGTCAAGTAATTTAAATTATTTCTATTTTTGAGCATATGCACAGGCCCAAAGGCTTGGCCCAAGTAAAATACCCCCCGTCCCTAAATCAGTAAAGTGATGGATACTGTTACGTGCGGGGGTAATTAAATGCCGATTACGTGAAAATTACTTTAATCGCTCTCCACACAGAAGGCAAAAATAGTACACACCAGTACACTCACTAGTAAACACTCAAATCACAATTCACCAAATCACTTAGAAACACAGTAGTCCACAGTATTCGCTAGAGTCGCCGGTATAGTCTTCTTAGTTCGCTTCCGAGAGATGTGTTCACAATCGCTTTCAAATAGAAACTGTCTCGTCGCTGGTCCTGCACACTATTTATAATCCGAAAATAGCGAGGGTGGATCTTTCCAGAAAGGTGTCGACAAAAACCCGCAAAACAGATATGTTCCATAAGGAAAATGAACCTTATTTACACGGTAATAAGGAGGGGCTAGAATGTTCTAGTGTACGTAGCTGCATTCGTGAAATCGGTATTATTCCGAGAACTCCCAGTTCCAGGTGTAGCGACTACTTCAACCGCACCACAAGCTACGCAGATGGCACTACAGACGCATTCAGAACAATAGACAAGTGACGTCACAATCCTGAATCGCGCTATCAGAGTTTTCGGAGCAAGTAGCATATATACAAGATCCCGACAATAACCGTCGGGGCATAGCGGCCGCCCCGCCAGGCATACCACTCGCCTGGCTGGAAGATCTTCCCTTTTCCGCTAAATTGGTGACCCCTGACAATGAACAACATCCTTCTGTGAAGACTCAAGCATCCAAAGTCATCACCACTCCATACCAAGACATCAACATCAACATCCAACAGCAAGCAGCCCGTCCCACAGCAAGCCAAGCCGTCACTCAGGACCATCACAGCCGACTCACCGCGCTCCTGGTTCTGCGACGCGCACAGCTCGGTCTCGACTCACTGCAGACCTTCGAGCTAGCTTCCTGGCCCTTGCACGCAAGACGCTGCCACTCAAAGATATCGACCTCCGGTCTTGGGGGGGAGTACTGTAGCGACTACTTCAACCGCACCACAAGCTACGCAGATGGCACTACAGACGCATTCAGAACAATAGACAAGTGACGTCACAATCCTGAATCGCGCTATCAGAGTTTTCGGAGCAAGTAGCATATATACAAGATCCCGACAATAACCGTCGGGGCATAGCGGCCGCCCCGCCAGGCATACCACCCGCCTGGCTGGAAGATCTTCCCTTTACCGCTAAACAGGAATTACATTGTCCTCGCATTTGTTTACTAATAATTTTAATAAAAATAATACGAGATATATTCTGGAAGCCGGTTGCAACATTGTTGGCGATTCTAGATTTTTCTTCACAGATCGATAGGAGACCTTGGACCCGACAATGCGTTTTTGTTTCCAGAAGCTTCGATGTCTATTTCAAGAGTTATCGATACCTCTTTTATACGCATCGTAACAATACTTTACTGAAAGATTTTTCATGGATTTTTTGTGAGAAACTGAAAAGCCATGTTTCGTCACTCTGTTTCAATTACCTACACTCGTGCACTTCACCGAACCCATAATGGTTAATATTCCACTTGTATCACTCACTATAACTCGCAGGCACACTAGTTTTAGAAATTAAAACATAACTGACGCCATGACTTTTCAGTTTCCCGCCAAAAAGTCGACAGTTACTAAGCGGTTGCTGTTCGATTATGAATCGATTGTGTTAGCAGACTTGGGGCGCAGGATTGGCTCGGTAGTTTTTGTTTTATCTAAATTCCTTTGATCATTATTACGATTGAGATGATGGTATCAGCAAATTACTTTTTAGTATCTATATGATTCGATTTTTATGATTCTTTTATTTTTATTAAATAGCCCTCATCAACACCTCAAATTGGGTCCTATTTCAAACTCATCAAGATTGGATTTTGAATCTTTATTTATTTTCTTCTTATTTCTTTACGAAATGAAATGCGATGAAATAAAATGTCTACGAATATGGCCTCGCCCACAAGTTAGCGGGTATTTTGCCAATATCAAGTAATTAATAGCAATACCACATTCAATAAATACACGTTATAAATAAAATAATGGATGGGACATGATGAGATGATATGAAAATGGCGTAAGCTCCATGAAGGTATGAAAATGGCGCGATCGCGTTTGTTAAAAAAAAGTAAGTCACTGACACTAACTAATGTCAATAGTTTTTTTTTATTACATTATAGGCAAGTATTTGATCTCGATCTCACCTGATGGTAAGTGACGATGAGATCTACGATGGAGCATACTTGCCTAGGTAGGAAGGCGGCAGTAGATCGAGACGCTACATTCACTAGGCATATGCAGCGCAACTGATCTGACCCGCCATCCATGAATGGCAACACCGAACATCATGCCGGAACACGGCTAGGCCGCTTGGCGACATGGCTTTGTTCAGTGGGTGGTGACTAGCCACGGCCGAAGCCTACCACCAGTAGAGTTGTCACCTGGTTGGCACCACCCAGGGTCACGTGTAGGGTATCTCGAGGGTACTTAATTCTCCTACGGACGAAGGTGACTCGACCCCAAAAAAGTTTAACCATTGACAATTCGTAGTGATTTCTTGTTAAACTGGCGGGTTTAAAAGTTGTTCTCACCTGTAATATCACCCTGGCCGGCTTGAACGCGATCTCGACGCCCCCCTCCACGGTCTGGTTGGTCTCCCACGCCAGCACATGCTCGACATCCTTCTCTAACACCTGAAAGTTGTCGCAGTTCCTCACGCACGACTCTAGGAGGACCCGCACGCAGAACGGCAGACGATCTAAAGAACACAGTATTAGTTTAATGTTATCTTCTTTGATTCCTTCGCCTGTCCTACAGGACGAATTAAGGTGGAAGCACTAGATCAGGGCGCGAAATTCAAAATGTCAATGGTATTTATTTTTTTACGAAAAATTTGGACATCTTTACGATGTAGTTTAGTGTTTTGCGATATAAGCATTCTGCATTGGATGTCTCGATGTATTATGTTTGCTTAAAAAAATACCTTTGTAAAAACTGCTACTTTTACTAACTTTATGGTGTTGTATCGCTTGTGGTATTTTTTTAAGCAAACTTAATACATCGAGACATCCAATGCAGAATGCTTATATCGCAAAACACTAAATTACATCGTAAAGATATCCAAATTTTTCGTAAAAAAAACAAAAACCATTGACATTTTGAATTTCGCGCCCTAACCCTGAGCTTCCCCCTTAAGGTGGAAGCGCTAGGTCAGGGCGCGATATTCAAAATGTCTATGGTATTTAAGTATTTTTTTACGAAAAATCTTAACATTGTTTCGAAATATTACGTGCCAGTCCGATTTCGGTTTTGCAACTCGATCAAGTTTACGGTTACGTAAATATATCATATAATTAGGTACCTACAGCCGAATTGTTTTATGTACTTGCGACGAATTCACCAAGTCCGATAACGTTATATTGAGTATTTAATTTTTTATTGACATTTGAACCTTAAAGACTTGTAGTATAGATACATAAATTACTTTATCAATAGGATAGGTACATACATATAATGAAAACTGATACTAAAAACTGATTCAACTCATAATTCTGGACCCCACAGAGATGGACATTTTCACTCAAACTTTTCATGAATTATACGCATTAATATTCACTATTTTAAAATTGATTTTAGCATACAATCATATTAAAAATGTATCTAAACATGACTTTTAGAAAAATAAAATTATTACAAATTTAGACCTAAAACTGCAATGTAAATTAAAACTCTATACGCTTGAGCGCGGTGGCCACTCGCACGTGTCGGGTATCGCGCGGGGCGTTATGTTGCGATCGCTTGGTTTACCATACATTGCGCGTGTTCAAAAACTATAGGTATTAAGCCCAACAAAGTTATAGTATTACTCTTAGGGGTAAATGGGGCATCTGACCGCTAGTTAATGGCAGGGGCGGTCCAGACATACAACATGGGCAAACCAGACCTATTTTATGAAATTGAGACAGCCAAATATCTCGCTCACGGCTCATACTCCAAAAATAACCGCCTATGAATATATTATTTTATACACATGTAGCGACCTCTTCAACCTGGCCACAAGCTACACAGATGGCGCTGCAGACGCATTCAGAACAATAGCCAATTCTCAATACAATCCTGAAACGCGCTATGCGAGTTTTCGGAACATGTAACATATATACAAGATCCCGACAATAACCGTCGGGGCGTAGCGGCCGCCCCGCCAGCCATACCACCCGCCTGGAAGGTCTTCCATTTTCCACACAAATGACCTTTAAGGTGAAACCAAAATTTTTGGATGGTGTATTTTTTTTTATACATACCATATTTAGCCCCGAGTGCAGCCACGTCGTAGTACTTGTATGTCTTGCCATTGATGTCGATCGTCTTCAGCAGACGGTCATACGGGTTGTTAACAACTGCAACAAACAATTGAAACAAGCTTTGAAATTGATCTTCTACTATTTAAAACAAGAAATTCCAAACTATTTTGGGCAAGAGACCCCTATTCCAAAATGAACTGATACCTCAGACCCCCGTAGCCAATTACTTTAAAAATCCCATCTCTAGTTTTTTTCCTGTTGATACAAAATAATAATTTCATCTTGTACGAACTTGTGCACGCTTATCGACTTGTTGAGTTTTGAAAAAGTACAACAATGATACTTCCTGCTAAAATATTAGTCATTCTCTTTACAAGTCGGTACACGTAACACAACTTATGCAGTATCTTGAAAGTTTAAAATAAGAACTTGTGTTAATTAATAGGGGTCAGAGTTTAGACCGCATCGACTCCTAACATCAGTTTTTTTATTTTTTTTTATTACATTATAGGCAAGTATTTGATCTCGATCTCACCTGATGGTAAGTGACGATGAGATCTACGATGGAGCATACTTGCCTAGGTAGGAAGGCGGCAGTAGATCGAGACGCTACATTCACTAGGCACATGCAGCGCAGCTGATCTGACCCGCCATCCATGAATGGCAACACCGAACATCATGCCGGAACACGGCTAGGCCGCTTGGCGCCATGGCTTTGTTCAGTGGGTGGTGACTAGCCACGGCCGAAGCCTACCACCAGTAAAAGTACCAGTTTTCGTTTATGTCGACCCCTGGGAAACTTATTTGGGGTCCTGTCACTCGTGATAGATCGTTTCTCGACTAAAGTCTTAGAGGAGTTTGGTGTAGTTGGCTTCTTTAATTATCAATCAAACTTGTTTGGACAATTGGAAAAGTTGACAAGCCGAGGGTCAGTGGTGGGTTCCTCTTCCCCCATTTGTTTTGTAAGTCTGTCTGTTTGTGTATCACGGGAAAACTATTATAAAACAGGTTAACATATAGGATTCTCTTCATCTTGGCGAATGTTTGGCTTCCCATGGAAAAAATTAAGACCTTAACCATCTAAAATAAGAAATATAATTCACTTAGGAGTTATTTTCGTTATACTGTTTTTTTAATAATTTACGTAAATGACATTGCATGGTACTTAAACTGTGTTTACATTGAATGAGTTAAGTTTTCTTAACCTTTGAACTATGTTAATTTGTTCAACGTACTATTATGAAATGGTTAAATGAAAAAAAAACATGATTATGCTAATTGTAGTACTTTTATTCATTACCAACTGCCTCATTGGCTAATAAAAAGCGCCTTGCTCCACAGTGGAATAGTTTAATATTATTACCATAAAAAGACACCAATTATTTTGCCGCACATTAAAATTAGGTTTATTTAGAACCTAAAAAAGTGTAGAGAGCAGTAACAAGGATTGCATGTTCAAACCCCAAGGATCCAACCTCCGGGATTTCTAGATTTCATGTGCGAATCTCATTTTAACCATGATTATCACTTGCTAAACGTTGAAGGATAAAATCTCGAGGAAACCTGCATGTCTCCCCTCAAAAGATGTGTGAAGCCCACCAACCCGCATTGGGCCAGTGTAGTAGACTGTGGCCAAATCCCCCTCGAATCGAGGGGAGGCCCGTGCCCAGCAGTGGGACATATAAGGGCTGGTTATTATGTTATTAGAACCTACAAAAATCAGCTTAGAGAAGACTATTTGTTACTATAAGTACTTAACCATTATTTCTAGTGTGGGGGTAAATGGGGCTAGTGATTCAGTCTGCCTGTAGGCAATGGGGCACCCAAGTCATGGGGCAGCTTAGACCTGCAATTAGGACAACCTAGTCCTGTAAATGAGAGTGTTTGGACCTAAATGTAGGATATATAAATTGAGGTAATTACTTTATAAGCAAGTACTGTAACCTAAAATACTATGTTAAAATCAGTAATTATTAATTAGTCTTTAATTATTGTATTGAAATCTGTATGCACTTTGTAACTTAATTTATAAATTCTACTAAGCTCAAAGTTTAGACAGATAATTTATTTATGTAGTAGAGGAACCACGTTTAATTATCATTATCATTAATAAAATAAAAGACGCTTATTTGATAGTCACCTAATAATGTTTACATTCAGTAAATATATAACTTTGATAATGAACTAGATTAACTAGTTTCTAAACAAGTAGGTACGTATAATCTTAATTCGAAAATTGAAAATTTACGTACCCGCCATTGCGAATCGTTGTCAAGTCACGTACAACTAGAGGTAGGACGCACTTCGAATCCCGATTGTGGTTATGGGAAAATCGAGAATATGCTATAAAAACTATTTACGACACAATTTCTCCTAAATAGCACCTCACACAAGATTGCTACGTTTGACACTGACTGACAGACAGATAGTTTTTTTTTAGCTTGGCTTGCAACGTCAACTGCACTGACCTCTATGGTATACATCGCGTACTTGTATCATGGACGTCAGTGGTCAACTGACATTGCGTAATGTGATACCATGTAATAAAAAAATATAGTAGTTATTCGTAACTCGATTCGCCATTTTCATTTCATCGTGTGACATCCATCATTTTATTTATAATGTGTATTTATTGAGAGTTTTATTGCTATTAATTACTTGACATTGTGCAAAATACCCGCTAAGTTGCGGGTGAGGCCATATTCATATCCATTTTATTTCATCGCATCTCATTTCGTAAAGAAAGAAGAAGAAGATTCGTAACTCGTTTACTTCATCGTTAAGAGTATTGCGCGATGTTTTAATTATCATTTCGTTTACTAGCAACTATTACGTCTGTGATAACTATTGACTGAATTGACGGACCGGGACGGTATAGTTCACGTCAGACATTCAGCGTCGAGTTTAGTTTCTTGTATATCCAGGAGAAACGCTTTTGTATCGAAAATAATGAACCTTACGATTATTTTGTGCCAAAACTATTTATTGTACAGAAGTTACATGCATGTATTTTTTTAATATCTATTTTTGAAACAATCGTAGATGGCAACCCTTATAACTTTTTCACATAAAAATGATTTGACACTTAGTGCATTCAGCCAGTGTAAAGTAACTAATATTCATCAAATAAGACTGCACATTATGATTTTAAAATAGAGCTGAAAAATAATGCTTTTACGTAAATAACAACAAATTACAAAATAAGAAATTTATATTTATTAAAAAATATATTTTATATTTATTACTTTTTCACCAGGACATACAAAAGGACTGGACTAGACAAGGCCAGCGTTTGTGAGCGCATAAGACACTGCAGTCACTTTTAACTAACACTAAACAGTACTTATTCTTATTTGGAATGCTAATAGTATATACCTATTTATTATGTCTGCAACTTCGTAGGAGTGGCTTTTACTTTATTCCCAGTGAATATTTCTTATGTCCAGAGATATGAAATAATAATATCTATTATCATTATATTCATAAATTGTATAATTATGTACTTAAAGGACTATCTCTAAGCTGAGATTAGAATCTATTTTAAAAGATTTACTTCTCATCGTTTTTTTGGCTTAGATGAGGAGCAAAGGTTTAATACATGAGGCAAGACGAGGGGCAGCCCAGACCAATCATAAATTAAATAAATGCAGATGTAAATGTTATAATTAAATAAGGCGCTATCTAGGAAGGTTTGTTATCTACAGATTGGGTTCAAAATTGGAATGATGGCAGCTATTTCTCGACTTGAATTAACTAATGACGTCACTCTCCATCGATTCTATTTTAAAAGGTATATTACGTAACAACCTTAACTCCTTATAATGATTCAGATTAATTTTTTTCTTCACACCATTAACACTTAAAACACTTGTATTCAAATCCTGAAATTCATTTGTAATGTTCTCAGCAATCCCATGCCAACTTTTTATTTCTATAATTTCTTCTTCTCTTAAATTGCAAGTAACCAATTCCAGTGGGTCTAGTTCTTTCTTTTTAATTGGAATGTTGTATTGTATGATATCTTGAGTATTATCATTATTCTCATCACATAGCTGACAGTTGAATGTGTGAGGCAGTATACCTGGTTTTAATATCATTCTACCGCCAACAAGATTATATTTGATGTAGTTATTGACATCTCTTTCAATCTGTAAATAGAATTGATAAAGAAAATATTTCAAAAAATACATCAGGGCTCCCAAGTCTGCAATAGGATTGACTAGCAGTGGCACAGACCGCAGGGTGCAGTAGGTAACGTTGCACCCTGCCGTCTATCTGTCCCGAGCATCTCATTTTCGAATCCTGGTAGAGGCAAATGTTTGTACCAATAGACTTTTCATGTGTATATAAGCAATGATATATTGGCATAACCCCCAGTCTATTGTATGGTACCCATAATGCAAGCATTGCCTAGTTTGGTACCTCTCTACTGTTTAGTTGGTGTTAGTGTTGAATGTTTGTACCAGAGTCATGGATGTTTAACCCACCATTAACCACCACAAGGACAATCCAGCTAACCGGCAAGAGGGCGCCACTTTCATGTGTTATTGTTTCGTTAGGATTTCTTTTACATTGTTGCGTTATCTATATAAGTGTTATATGCTGGGTTCGCCCCCAGTCCATACATAGTACAGTACCCATAATACAAGTGCTGCTTGGTGTGCGACCGTATAGTTGGTGTGTTCGTCTGGCAGTTTGGCGATACTATAGTATAGAACCATGTCATTATTAAGTATTTTATATCACAAGGTATTCGTTAAATATCAAAAACGATGTTTCGGAAGTTCTTTCGTTCGAACTTCTGAAGATAGAAGGTAACTTACATCGAAGTGGTCCTCACAGCAATGCAAAGAAGTTTTATATGATAAAGGTTCTCTGTCCACTCTGTTCATTGCGTTACACCATTTTTTTCTAATTTTTTATGCCTTGGTACTGGAAAAAAATATTTTTCCGGCGTACTCCGGTTTGTGTTCATACATTTAGGGACCAGGCAGTATTTGTAGGAGACAAGTTTACCTGCCATTGGTCTACACTTCACTGATTTTGTACCTATAAAGGTCTTATTTGTTTACTTGTAAAAACAACTGTATTATTCACATAACCGAAATGAAAACAAACAAAGCAAAAACAAAATGACTGATTGATTTGACAGTGACAGATCGTGGCATAAATAAAATATATTTTCTGACAGCATTGATGACAGAATAACAATAATCAATATTCCATTGCATTTCATCGCATTTCATTTTTTCTTCTTCTTTCTTTACGAAATGAGATGCGATGATATAAAATGGATATGTTATTTCGTAAAGAAAGAAGCAGAATTATATAAAAAAAATACAGACTACACGGCATGCCGGCAGCGACATAGTAGTAAAGAAAGCCAAACGTAGGTATTCTATCAAAATATTTTTTTACCGTCGATAAAAAATGGAGAAGGTTTGTTTGTTTGGCACCGAATCGATACTCATTACATATTAGATTTAGTTACACAAGGTTGATTATTTTTTCGATTGCGATTCAATTTCGATTGTCGAACAAGTGGTTTTGAACCACGCATCTTTTTAAATAAGTATTAAAACCACTCGTTTTATTTCAAACAGTTTTATATTCCATTCATTGAAATGAAAGTGTTTTACTAAAGAATTTAAATCAACATTTGATTGAACATCGAGCACATAGAGAGTGTATATAAGACACAGTACATTATTATTATTATTACAGTAAAGCAGTGCCCTTTCAAACTAAAATAAGTATGAAATCAAAGTCGCGTACAATGTATTCTCCTTTTCACGTAGAATGGCCCTGGCAATGCTATTTAAGTGTATTAGCTTTATGATCATACAAATATTTCACTTCATAAGCTAATTCACCAAATTGCACGGCCCGGGATACTTTGGTATAATGTTGCTGCTAAAAGACATGTATCTCCGCGAATAACTGTAAAAAAAGAAATTAATCTCCGCGAATAGCTGCAAAAAAAAAGTTTATAAATAGTTATTATAGTGTATCTGGCTCTTTCTTCCCTTGCCTTGGAGTCAGCCTCGGTGTTTAATTAAATTCTGAACACTGACAGACAACGCCGAGGCTTTTGAAATTTGGAAGACATATTTGTAGCGGCCTTCACCCTCACCACAAGCTACACAGATGGCGCTGCTGATGACATTCAGAACAATAGACAATTCTCATCACAATCCTGAAACGCGCTATGAGAGTTTTCGGAGCACGTAACATATTATCACATAAGATCCCGACAGTAACCGTCGGAGCATGGCGGCCGCCCCGCCAGGCACATCACCCGCCTGGCTGGAAGAAATATTCCTTGAGTATGAAGTACGAGTTACAACTCTGCTGGGATGCATTTAGGTCCCAGTAGCCCAGCCATCCTGAGGATGCCTCGTTTAGAGTCGAAACACGTGTCGAATACTGTTTTAGATTCGAATCGTTTCGCGGAGAATTGCATAAACAATTGGGGTCCCGACACTCGTGATAGACAGTTTCTCGACTAACATCTTAGAGGAGTTCGGTGTTGCTGGCTTCTTAAATTATCGATCAACTTGTTTGGTTTATAATTGGGAAGTTACAAGCCGAGGGTCAGTGGTGGGTCCATCTTTCTCCATTTGTTTAACAATGGATTTCCGCCAAGTATCGCCTAGTTCAATGAATTAAAGATTTTTTTCTTTAATTGTTAAAATATATAAAGTGTTAAAATATATTTACTTACCGAACTATTTCTTCCAAATGGTCGAAACTCGTGATTGAACATGAATATATATAAGCGTTTTGATAGCATTTATCAGTCCTGTGGTTTTTTAATTGATACACAAGTTAGTTAGATACTGTACCTACATTTTAACGGACTTCTGTGTCATTAAAGGCGACTAAAAGAACTCAAAGCGACGTACCACGTAATAGATATTTAGATAAGTTCACGATCAGTATATAGTTTACGTATTTAGACATATTGTATGGAGAATTGAACAGAGCCTCTACCGGACAGCATTTAAAACATTCAATTATATATATGTACCGTGTATACATTCAAATGCACTTAGTAAAAAGTGGTTATTTTAATATTGCAAACAGACACTCCAATTTTATTTATTTGTATAGATGTTTACGTTGTGTGCCAACCATACATACCCACCCATGACATTTTTTTTAGCTATCAAATGATATTAAACCACATCCAAAATAAGCAATCATTTGTCCGATTTCAAACCGCAAGTTTGATAAGGAACCAACAGTCAGATACTAAACTATAGCTACCTATACGGCGTGGTTCTGAAATGGTATAACACCATTTGATCCTACGCTTCTTTCACTCACAAAAAAAAACTAAAAACCATTATTTTTTTGGTGAAAATAATTATCTGACCACATCATAATGATTGCAAGGTGCTATCGAAGCGCAGAATCAAATAGTATTGGAACGGGGTGGAGCGCAGTGGAACAGGGTTGAGCGGAGTGGAGCGTAGTGGAACGGGGTTGAGCGGAGTGGAGCGTAGTGGAACGGGGTTGAGCGGAGTGGAGCGTAGTGGAACGGGGTTGAGCGGAGTGGAGCGTAGTGGAACGGGGTTGAGCGGAGTGGAGCGTAGTGGAACGGGGTTGAGCGGAGTGGAGCGTAGTGGAACGGGGTTGAGCGGAGTGGAGCGCGGCGGAGCGCAGTGAAGTGGGGCGGAGCGGGGCAGAGCGGATCGGGGCGGATCGGAACGGGGCATAGCAGAGCGTGGTGGAGGGGAACGAGATATTGCTGAGCGGAGCGGAGCAGAGCGGGGCGGGGCGGGGCGGGGCGGACTGGTGCGGAGCGGGGCGTAGTGGAGCGGAGATATCACCTCTATCTAATTCAGCGTTCAATATAAAATGATCTTAGAGAACAGTACTACTCAGTTCAAAGATATCCTGGTACTCACTCACATTGGGATGCCCACCCAGCCCAGCTTCTGACTAACACACCATGCCTTGCCGCCGCATTCCTCAACTATAGTCATAACTACAAACAATAATGTTTATTTACATTTGCATAATTTTGTAGCCAAATAATTAGGCTATTTGTATCAACAATCTTTGTAATACAAACAAATCAAACGCTATATTATATAGAGAATTGTGTTCCTTGTATCATTTCGTATAGAGTTGGCACCAGTGAGGCTTCCCAAGCGCCTACTTACTGGCGCCCATTTTGTAAGCGTAGAGTACCGTAATTACCCTTCTTGCATTGTGTTGAGTAAAAAAATAGATGACGAACTGCATGGTAGAGACGTGTGTTTGATAAGAGATGTGCTTTAAAATGCGATAGAGTTACAATCTAATATTTCTTTGATAGAAACCGTGCAGTGTCTCTAAGGCTGCCTTATAATTGTAAAGTGAAATAGAAAAACGTACTTCTCTGAATGAGAGAGTGAGATATATTATATTGAATACACATATCGCTACTAGGTACATTACACGGTAGAGCCGCGCTGTGGTCCTAGCGCCCATTTTGCAAACCGTAAAATCAAATGGAAACGTAAAGGTCACTGAGTGCAACGTGGAAGTGAAGTGTTTTCTAAGTAGAGCTTAAAAACCGATAAGTTTAGAAAAAAACCGATACATTGAGCAAAACCGATAAATTTAAAAAAACACCGATAAATTTATAAAAACCGATAATTTTAGAAAAAACCGGTACATTTAGAAAAACCGATAAATAAATTCAGAACAATGCTATCGCTTGTTCTGATATTACTGTTAAAGTTAAAGACAATAGCCGGCATCGATCCAGTGACTAAAGACTTGCTGACCCCTTTACAAGAGATCGGGGAGGCATGTGGATATATGGTGAGTCTTACCACCCATCCATTAGCCGAAAGACGTCCACTGCTGGACACAGGCCTCCCCCAATGACTCCCACACAACCCGGTCCTCCGCCACTCGCGTCCACCGGCTTCCTGCGACGCGTGTAATATCATCGCTCCACCTTGTGGGGGCCGTCCTACACTACGTCTTTCGGCTCGTGGTGTCAGAGAACCTTTCTGCCCCAAGGGCTATTGCTTCCATTTATACTATATAGTATATACCATGCCTATTTAAGCAGTGATAGCTAAGTTGGTAGAGCGCTTGCCTCGGTAACGAGGATCGCAGGTTCAAGCCCCGACTCGCACCTCTGAGATTTCTGGATTTCATGTGCGATTCTCATTTTCAACCATGATTATCACTTGCTAAACGGTGAAGGAAAACATCGCGAGGAGACCTGTATGTCTGAGAGAATACCTGGAAAGATGTGTGAAGTCCGCCCAATCCGCATTGGGCTAGCGTGGTGGACTATAGCCTAATCCCCCTTTGAGGGGAAGCCCGTGCCCGGCAGTGGCACATTAAAAAGGGCTGGTATTATTATTATTATATTATTAAACGACCTGATTAGCGCAGTTGGTAGTGACGCCAAGGGTGCCGGGTTCGAACCCTGATAGGGACAAGCTTTGTGTGATGAGCACGAATGTTTGTACCCGAGTCGCGAATATTTAATATCTATATAAGTATTATATACTGAGTTCGCCCTCAGTCCATTGTACGGTACCCATAACACAAGCGTTGCTTAGTGTGGGACCGTATAGGTGGTGTTCGTGGGCGAAAAAAAAACTATTATATGTAAGGGGCCATCCATAAATTACGTCACACGAATTTCATGAATTTTTGACCCCTCCCCGTCCTTGTCACAACTGGTCACATTTGAGAGGACCCCCCCCCCTACCTAATGTGAGGTCACAAATTTTGCAATTTTACATTTAGAAATTTATGAAATTAAAACAGCAGTGTTTCGAAATTGTTTTTATTTCCATTTGAATTATTGTTCTATAAAATAAATAGTTGTAATACTTAGATATAAATAATTATATTTTGAAAAAATGTGATGTAATTTATGGATGGCCCCTAATATCAAAAAATGTATTACTCTCCAACGCTGTATTTTTGAATTGTTTTGAATTCCTCGTCTCTTAACTTGAATATTAGCCAATGTGCCTCACTGTGGCTACACCCATGTGATAGCCAACGTTGGTAGAACGCCGGACTTGATGCAAGGGTTCAACCATTAATTTGTGGTAATTTCAGAGCTGCCCCAACATAAACAAAGAGGCCATCAATGTCCACATAGTGCCCCACAGCCACGGCGAGCTGGGCTACACACATACCTTCTATGAACATTACACAGGATGTAAGTATTATCTAGTTAGTATCAAAATATTGAAATAAAACTAATTTTACGGAGTTTATCGCGTTTATTTTATGTTTTTTTACGTTCCCAACGTGACAGCTGCTTTACAGCAACCATGGTCACTCCGTAAGATTAGTCAATCCGTAAAATTTGTTTTATTTCAATGTGTAGTATTCGCGTAAATATAAGAAATAAATATGTATCAAAATATATTTGTGAGAATTCTCGTAAGTAGGTAAAATCATCAAAATCAAAATGGATTTTGTTTTATTGATGGACTTAGGCCAAAAAAGCACTTATGGGTCCGTTTTCATGTCATCATCCATTGATCTATTATATTTACGCGAATACTACACATTGAAATAAAACTAATGTTACATTTTTATCGCGTTTATTTTCTGTTTTCACGTTCCCGACGTTTCGGCTGCTTTACAGCAACCATGGTCGCAGGAGGACTGAGGTGTTAGGCGTCCTAGTGTCATAGTTAGAACTGGGGTACCCTCATATTTAGTTGTTGCTTGCGGTCCGAACTACGCAGAACGTGCTCACAGTGTCTTGAGGTCTTGCAATGCTGCAATAATTTTTGGATTTAATTATATTAATTACTGGATCCCAAGTCGATGGTAGCACTCAGCCATCTTCCCTATTGAAATTAGGATGTTTTTTAATTTCAATGGCCTCGCGTATCATCCTTGGTCGGAATCGGTGTTCTTTTGCGAGGATCTGTGGTCGATCCACTCTGATATAATGGCGGGTGCGATCCTGTACACATTCACAGATTGCAGACTTCGGGGAACGCCGGTGTTTCACATCAGCGATGTGTTCTTTTACCCGGGTTTTTATTGATCTTTTATTTATTATTTTCAGTTGACGAAATGTTTGATAGAAGTCAGATCAACATGAAGAACATATTAGATGCCACTATAACGGAGCTGTGGGCAAATGATCAAAGAAAGTGAGTTATATCCTTATTGGGCAAGCAATCCCCGTGGTACAATAGTTCAGTGTGTAAGGGGCCTGGTAACGAAAACATTGGGTAAAAGATGCACTTATTGCCTATAAATATACAATGATAGAAATCATTTATCTTGACAGTCATGTGTTTCAAATGATGTTATTTTTAATCCCGCAATGTACACGCGATCGCAATACAACGCTTGTTGTAATGGCAACACTGTTTGTCACGTAGTATTGGGCCTCGTCGGAAGAGAATACCTGGCATAGTATATTAGTATTATATTAAACTTAATTCCCTTGCTCATTCATGAAGCAAGTACTCCAGTAAAAATGTTTGGGTAGACCCAGTGGCGTAGCATAGGTCATTAGCACCCGGTGCGGATTTCAAATTTGCCGCCCTCTTATTTTTGCTATTCATTATAAAATATATTGGGCAAGGCAAAATAAAATGTCGAAAAAACACTGAAAGAATTTTTTTTTTTACTCAATTTTTAATTTCATGTCTTAATTTTTTTTTCTCTAACCGCCAATTGTGAAATGCCGCCCCCGGCAAAGTGCCGCCCGGTGCGGACCGCACCCTCCGCATGCTACGCCACTGGATAGACCCTAGGCTAAGATTAAATCAAGTAATTAATTCCAGGTTCACCTTCGCCGATTTCCCATATTTTTTTCATTGGTGGAAAAACAGAGATGCCACAGGTAAATTAGATTCCAAGCTATTCCAAGTCAAACTGTACCCGCCCACAGCTACGTACTGCTTCAGTGAAGGGCGATGTTATTTGTATGGTTCCAGTCCGTCGCATGGTGTTCCAACTTCTCCGCCAGGGGAGGCTGTACTTCGTCGGAGGGAGTTGGGGCATGAGCGACGAAGCGACTACAAGTTATCACGCTATTATCGACCTATTCACTTATGGATTGAGGTGAGAAAAAAATTATATCAGCAGGCCTTACTCCCAGCGATCTGTACTAGGTCAGGCTGGAAGACAACTACTGTTCAGGGTGTTTTCAAGTCAAGAGTGAACAGGTACCTTCTAGGCAAGTATGCTACATCGTAGATCTCATCGTCACTTACCATCAGGTGAGATCGAGATCGAATACTTGCCTATGTTGTAATAATAAAAAAAAGACCCCCTCGTATGGCGAGGCATGTGGTCAATTCTGGATATTTTTTTCAATCAAGCTAATATTGTAAATGTGAAAGTTTGGATGGATGTTTGTTACTCAATCATGCCAGAACGGCTAAACGAATCTGGATGTAATTTTGCACAGAGATAGATTATAGTCTGGAATGGCACATAAACTACTTTTTATCCCGTTAAAATGTATGGTAGTTTTGTTTTTAATTTTTCATAGAGCAAAGGGTCGACATGATTTTTTGCATAGGCAGTGGTAGTTTAGGGGTCAGAAAATGACATAGGGACACACTTTTTAATCGCGGGCAGCACCGCGAGGCGCAGCTAGTTACACATACTTTTACAGGAAACTGAACGCGACGTTCCTGGAGTGCGGTAGACCTCTGGTGTCCTGGCAGGCGGATACCTTCGGCCATTCCCGAGAGTTCGCCTCACTCATGGCGCAGATGGGCTATGATGGCCACTTCATCAATCCAATAAGCTTTGATGATGAGCTGGAACGAATGAGGACTAAGAGTCTGGAGTTTGTGTGGAGGGGCAGTGATGATTTGGGTAAGGGTATACTGCGAGCTTGGTATGAGAATAATACCAGCCTTTGGGCACGGGCCTCCCGTCAATGCGAGGGAGATTAGGCCACAGTCCACCACGCTGGCCCAGTGCGGGTTGGCGGACTTCACACGTCTTGCGAGGGGTTCTCTCAGACATGCGGATTTTCTCGCGATGATTTCCTTCACCGATTACCAAGTGATGTTTGAAAATGTGATTCGCATATGTAAATTGGAAATCTCAGAGATGCAAGCCGGGGTTTGAACCTGCGATCCTCGATACCGAGCCAAGCGTTCTATCAACCTGGCTATCACTGCTTTTGGGATGAGATATATACTTTGCAAAATTCAATACAAGCTTCCTCGCTGAATAGCCAAAGCTACTCGCTGAGCGAGGAAATGTCCGGCTCTCGGGTCGCCGCGCCGTTTCTGTTGACCAATCTTCAAATTCAATAAGCTTCTCATCAAATCTAATGCTTGCCTCGGCAATGAAGGTCGCCGGTTCAAACCTCGGCTCCCGTTCAAACCTCTGAGATTTCTGTATTTCATGTGCGAATCTCATTTTCAACCATGATCTGCCTGCTAAACGGATAAGAAATACATCCTGAGCAAGCCTGCATGTCTGAATAGAACCCTTCGAAAGGTGTGTGCAGTCTACCAACCGCACTGGGCCAGCGTGGTGGACTATGGCCTTATCACCCTCGCATTGAGGGGAGGCCCGTGCCCAACAGTGGGACATTATATAAAAGGGATTTTATTATGTAATTTTTTGTGTATATAATTTTATTTTTATTTCATTATACAATGTCCTATTTATAAGTATATTTTAGTTTTTTGTTTTCCATCTTTGTACATAACTATTGTAAATAAAATAAAGTATATAATTGTCCGTTAAGTCCATAAAGTATATGAAATAAAATTTTATATACTCTTTTTAAGTTATATTAGTTTGTAAATATTTCAGTTATTTTCTTTCTAATTGTTAACAAAATATTTTTTTTTTATTTATTTTATAATGTATTCCAGGTGCCTCCAGCGATATTTATACTCACAAGCTGTTCGACGGGTACTGGTCTCCGCCGGGCTTCTGCTTCGGAGGACTCTGCGCGGATCCCCTCATCATCACCTCTGATTCCAATTTCCTTAACGTCGCAGAACGTGTGAGTGAATTCTTCATACAAATTACATTTCTAATTTATTTATTTATTTTATGGAAAACCAACAGCTACATACAAAATGTTAAACACAAGTTTGGTGACAGGAAGCAAATTAAACACAAGTTTGGTGACAGGAAGCAAATTAAACACAAGTTTGGTGACAGGAAGCAAATTAAACACAAGTTTGGTGACAGGAAGCAAATTAAACGTTTTCACGTATAGTAACAGAAAAGAATCTTAAACAAAACACGTAATAGCACACAAATCACACTTTGAACAGTTGTGCTATCATTTTTTTTTTTTTTTTTTTTTTTTTTTTTTTTTGTCCGGGCGCTGTCCTGGCCCGGCCCGCGAATCCCTCTGACATGGGGGTCAGAGACCTTATTTAAACTAATATTAAAATATAAGTACATAGGATTTTTTATTTAAATAAAGTAAAAGTAATCTTTATTGTACATTTTAAAAGGCAATGAAATCTTATAGCAAATAACAACTTAAAGCAACTTTTATAAAGCAAATAATCTAACATTTTAGGGTACAACTTATGACATCTTTTGGGACAGGGGAAATTCCCTCTGCCCACTGCACAAGACCGCTAGCCAGTGTAATCAGGATCGTGGTAGTGTTAAGATTCTGGATTTAAATATTAACATAATATTTATACAGACATCTTCTTTCCAGTTAGGTCTTATTCCTGTTTATTACACCGGTCGCTAGCTTCGCACAGTAGGACAGAAAGGCCTCCTGTGTCCTCTTGTCCCTAATGAGACTGCCTAGATTGTCCAACTTAAGCTGGATGTCTAAAGACATTTCCAATTCCAGTCTCTGGAGAGCGTAAATTGGACAACTAAGCAGTATGTGTGCCACCGACTCACTCACGCCCGGTTCGCAGATGCACGATGGATCTTCCTTGCACTTGAAGCGATTCAAGTACTCGGAAAACCCACCGTGCCCCGTCAGCACCTGAGTGAGTACGCCGGTGGGTTGTATCCTCCTGATCGTGTTGTGTGCTTCTAAAAGGTCAGGGAAAAACATCTTTGTTGTAGACGCAGTGGTGTCAGTTTTGTACTTACGATTCCACTCGTCAAGCGAGTCCTTACGGATCTGTCGCTTGACGAATGATATCGGACATTTGTCGTACGTCGGTTTGGTCTTCATACGCAGTGCAGCCTCTTTGGCCAGTACGTCTGCCCTCTCGTTCCCTTCAAGCCCTGCGTGCGCTTTTATCCAGAACAAGGAAACGTCCTTGCCCTGGAGTTTACAGTGGGCAATGTTGGTTCTTGCTTCAGTAGCTAGCGGGTGAAGAGGGAGTGCGTTAGCCACTGTCTCTAACGCAGAACGCGAGTCGCTAATGATGGCATAACTGTCATGTTTACTCTCTAACGCATGGCGTGTGGCTCGGCATATGGCCAAGAGTTCCGCTTGATAGACCGTGCAGTGGGGCGACAGTTTGAGCTTGACTGACTTGGTCTCGGTTTCACTATGCCAAACGGATAATGAAGCTCCGACCTTGCCCTCAATCTTACTGCCGTCCGTGTATATTTTAACTGCGCTACTTACGTTGGTAACAACGTCTTGTTGGTCCGTCAAGTGTAGAAACTCGAGCCTCATATGCTTCGCCGGATGCGGAGTACTCGTATATGGCAGTTTTTTCTCCATTTCCCTGTCGCCTAGCTCGGGCCGGGGTACTCCTCTCCTGGCCTTGTAAAGGGCGGCCGCTTCTCGCACTCGGATATCTAGAGGTAGTAGCCCGGTCAGGGCCAGAGACGCATTCAAGGAGACCGTTCTATATGCTCTGCACATCTTTAGTGCAAAGCCTCTCTGTACTGTATACAACTGCTTCTGAATAGTGATCTTCGTGGTCGATGGCGACCAAGCACTGGATGCATACATGATGATGGGCTCTACGGTGGCCGTGTAAATCACCCGGATGACTTCCGGGTGGAGGCCCCAGCTGGTTTTGGCTGCCTTTGCCAGCTGCTTGTAGACATTCAACGCCTTTCTGCAGATGTTCGCAGTGTGGCTATTGAATGTCAATTTATTGTCTATGGTGAGCCCCAAGATCTTAATTTCATCCGTCATGCCAATGTCAATCCCCCCCATGGACAGGAGCGGGGTGTCGTAAACGCGCTTTCGGGTCACAACCATCGCGTTTGTTTTGTGAGGTGCAAATTTCAGCTTGTTTCTAACTCCCCACTCCCGGACATAGGCCAGAGTGGCACTGGCCTGGCTTTGTATCTCCAGTGCCGTCTCGCCATCGAAGACGAGTACTACGTCGTCTGCGAAAGCCTGTACATATTGTTTGCGCGTTTCTAGTCCTTTCAGCAGCGGGTCTAGGAGTAGATTCCAGAGAATCGGCCCGCCAATAGATCCCTGTACGCACCCTTTCTGAGTGCCCTTTGTGTACTCCTCACCAGCATACCTAACCCGGACCTTTCGGTCCTGCAGGTAGCTGTCGACGATTCGTCGGAGGTTGACCGGGCACTCCTCCTCGGCTAGTCTCACCCTTATGGCCGGCCACCAGGCGCTATCGAAGGCTCCCTCTATGTCCAATGATACCACGGTCACGATCTTTCGCTCAAGTAGTTTGCCGCGTATGTACTGTATCAGGTCATAGAGGGAGTCTTCAGTACTCCTTTGGGGCATGAAGCCATATTGGCGAGGACTCAGTCTGGGTACCAGGTGCCACTTGACTCTATTGACGACCAGCTTCTCCAGAATCTTACCCATGACCGGCAAAAGGCCGATCGGTCGGTAGGACTTGGGACTTGTGTAGTCCGCTTTGCCAGGCTTTCTCAGCACGACCACCACTGCTTCCTTCCATTGTTCGGGAAAGAAACCTAATTCAAGGCATTTGTTCATCATGGCCAGATGTAGGTCAGGGTCCTTTTTAATCATCTGGCAACATATATCTGCAGTGAACCCGTCCCCTCCGGGTGCCTTCCTCGGATTGAAACTTGTGCTATCATTTATAAAAGTTCGTAATAATTACCTATTGAAAAAAATTAAGATTTAGCCGCTTTCTTGCTTGATTACTCTTAGTGACATAGGGGTCAAATGAGAATTAAGCAACCATTCGCAATCAAAGCTTCTACGAGTGCTCAATTGAATAAATATCACCAGAAGAACACTCCAACTATACAGTCCCACACTAAGCAACGATCGTATTATGGGTACCGTACAATGGACTGAGGGCGAACTCAGTATATAATACTTATATATAGATATTACACATCCATGACTTGGGTACAGACATTCGTGCTCAGCACACAAAGTTTGTCCCTACCAGGATTCGAAGCCGGGACCCTCGGCACGGAAAGCAGGGTCGCTACCAACTGCGCTAATCAGGCCGTTATTAAAAGACAAGATGGTAGAATACATCTAAAGTAAAGTAAAGTAGGTACTTTCCTTCCGTGTCATACCCTTGGGACACTGCATACCTAACACAATTATTTGATTGTGTTAAAACAGAAAAGGGTAGATCTTCCAGACAGTCGGGTGGTATGGCTGGCGGGGCGGCCGCTATGCCCCGACGGTTATTGTCGGGATCTTGTATATATGTTACGTGCTCCGAAAACTCTTATAGCGCGATTCAGGAGTGTGATGAGAATTGTGTATTGTTCTGAATGCGTCTGCAGCGCCATCTGTGTAGATTGTGGTGCGGTTGAAGTGATCGCTAGAGTGTTTTAAAGTGGATTGCGGATCTGACTATGTTGTTCAGTGTCTGTCGACATCACTGACCTCTATATATACATCGCATCGCGTACTTGTATATATACACGTCAGTGGTCGACATTAATATCAAGTGTATGTCCTAGCATTCAATTAATCTCGCAGGTAGAAGAATTCATAAGATCTGTTAAGAGGAGACAAGCGCCATTCTACACCACCAAGAACATCATGGTCATGATGGGACGCCGAAATGGATACTACGACGCAAAAGCCTGGTTCGTGAACATCGAGAAATTGATATTGTGAGTTATTTATATACGTATAAAGTGCAACAATAATAGTGTAAAATATTTGAACACGGCCAACAGTAGGTTATAAAGACAACATACCCAAACAAATTGAATTAAGTCTTTTTTTTCGTTAAATAGGTTAAATAGGTTTTATACTTTTCTTTCTTTCTTTACGAAATGAGATGCGATGAAATAAAATGGATATGAATATGGCCTCGCCCACAACTTAGCGGGTATTTTGCCAATGTCAAGTAATTGATAGCAATAACACATTCAATAAATACACACTATAAATAAAATAATGGATGTGACATGATGATATAAAAATGGCGTGTAGATTTTATACTTATTAAGTTTTTTTCATGTGAGGTCGTTTTGGCGGGAAGTTGAACCGTGAAGTTATCAATTTTGTTTTTTTTTTGTTTTTTGGAACGAAGTTCCTTATCGCACGTTACGAAAGGGGGGCTAGACGGAAAAAATTCAGACGAAAAATTAAGATGAAAAGTTGTAACGAGCTATTGTATGCTTTTTTATAAATGAAAGTATAGTTTACTATATAAAACCCAAAATAAATAAATATATAAAATTACTTCTAGAGCCGATGCACTTCGAGTCAGTGGGTTCAAATTCGACGAATAAAATGGACTCATGGATGATAATGAAACAATTCTCGTACGACCCTTTTTTGTCAACCCAACTCCATTTCCTATGTAAAGGCCGGTTATAAACATGATTATTTGTAAGCCGTGCGGCGTGTGCATGTTTCTCTGTCGGTCTGTCTCTCTCTCTCTCTTATAGAAAGCAAGCCAGATATTTTCGTTTCGTCTTTCTATTTCGCATTGAACAGTGTGGTGTCGCGAAGATTATTTTTGTTGAGTGTATACAGGTTTTTTTGTACATAATAAATAATAATAAAGGAACTTCGTTCCATCCGGGTGTCCCTTGACACCTCTCAAGTTTTTTTTTTTTTTTTTCAAAAAATGTGTTTCTTTAATAAATAATGTGTAATATTAACGGGATAATATCCATTGTGTGTTCATAAATGTGAACGAGTGAAGGAAATTAAAATAAAATAATAACTTGACTTTTCAAGTTCTCCCAAGATGTCCGGTTAATTTTCAGTAAAGTATCCACAGCTTTACTGATAGGGGTAGGGGATTTATTTCATCATCATCGTCGTCAACCTTATCCTTATCAGGGGTACTTATAATGTAATAACAATTATCAAAAATTACTCGACACCGTCAAAATTGGCACTATTCTGTAGCTGATTGCCAAACTAAAAAAAAAGAAGAATTTGGTCTTTGCATTTGTTTTTTTTTTCAGCTTCGTGCAGAACAGGCAGCGCGAAGCCAAAGAGAAAGTGTCTTTGTTTTATTCGACACCTGCTTGCTATTTGAGAGCAGTTCATAATGAAAGGTAAGTACCTACTTTAATTTATAACCGTACTTGTTTACATCATGGCGGGTACAGGAGGGGAGGTGACTAGATGACTAGGAGACTAGGTGTTACCCGCGACATCGTCCGCGTGGTATTTAACAAAAAGCGGACGAAGTCGCGGGTAACAACTAGTCTAAAATATAAGTAGCCAAAGTTACTCCTTGTTACATCAGCTATCTGCCAGTGAAAGTCCCGTCTAAATCGGTCCAGCTATTTCAGAGATTAGCCGGAACAAACAGACAGACAGACAGACAATTTTTTTTTTTTAAATGTTTTGTTATATGTACCGAGTATACATCCAAATGCACTTAGCAAAAAGCGGTTATTTTAATATTACAAACAGACACTCCCATTTTATTTATTTGTATACATTATTAATTTATATTTCAGCCCGAAACTAGCGAATAAACAGGACGACTTCTTGCCATTAGCTTACAATAAAGACTCGCACGCATCGGGTATGTTCACGTCGCGGCCGGTCGTGAAGCTGCAAGCGAGAGAGATCCACCGCTACGTTCAGGTACAGTGGCACAGTTGGTAGTCACCCCGGGCCCCAAGTCCGCTAACACAATCGATTCACAATCAAACAGCAACCGCATAGTAACTGTCACTTTTGACAGATATTGTATGGGATATCTGTCAAAAGTGACAGTTACTATGCGGTTGCTGTTCGATTGTGAATCGATTGTGTTAGCAGACTTGGGGCCCTGCTTTCTGTACATAAGTTCCGGGACTCGAATCCCGGGAGAGGCAGACTTTGACTTTACTTTGACACGTATATTTGTACACGAGTACATGGATGTTCCTTTTTCTTCTTTTTTTTATGTTGGCAATCAGCTACAAAATAGGGCCATTTTTCCAATGTCGAATTTTTGATAATTGATATTGAATTTTTTTGATAGTTTACGCTGGGAATTTACGCGTACCGCTTGAGCCCGGGGGACCCGAACGGTTATGGGGCTCCAGGGCCCCAAGTCTGCTAACACAATCGGTTCATAATCGAACAGCAACCGCATAGTAACTGTCACTTTTGACGGATATCCCGTACAATGTCTGTCAAAAGTGACAGCTACTGTATTGTGGTTGCTGTTCGAGTATGAATCGATTGTGTCAGCAGACTTGGGGCCCTGGACTTAACATGCAGACTAGCCACTACAATCCAGCGGTCCGCCTTCACTACCTTTGGGATCGTTCAAGTATTACGTAACGCAATTTTTGGAGATTTTTAACCCCCCCTCTCCCCCATTTAACGGGCCGTAACGTTTTACATTACAGATGGCCAAGCAGTTGCAAGTCCTCGGTAGATTAGGAAACAATGATAAGGCCTTTGAGGAGATGCTATGGATCGCTGGTAGGTATTGAACGAATTTTTTTATGGCTTCCTTGTGTAGAGGAGTCCGGGCTCGACTCCCGGTAGCGAACTTTATGTGATAAGCACGAATGTGTGTGCCCGAGTCATGGATGTTTAATCCCACTAATATTATAAATGTGAAAGTTTGGATGGATGGATGCAATTACTCAATCACGCCAGAACAGCTGAACGGATGGATGGATGAAATTTGGCACAGAGATAGATTATAGTCTGGAATAGCACATAGGCTTCTCGGTCTCTCGCAACTGTACCCCGAGGATTGTACATTCGATTCCCGCCGGGATAAATTATGAAAATTATATTTGTGTAATGTTCGCCGAGCGTCCATTATGGTACGGTGAGTACGGTACATACACAGATATATGAGAGGAGATATGTTATGAAAGCGGTGGGCTTGCGCTCACGTTTAGCCAAAATTAGGCTAACATAGAGTTTTCGCCGTCAGTCGACTGCAACTGCACGTCGGTATCGGAGCTCTAACTTTTTTTTTAAATGCCGTGTTATTCCGTGGTTGTGTGCAAAAATACTAGCAGCAAAGTGAACTACGCGAAAGATGGAATCTCATTTCACCAGCCAGTATTAAGTATTTTATTTATTCGTCTTTAAAATCATTAAAAACAACAATTCTAAAAATATTTAATGCCTTTATTATGTTATTTTAGTTTTCATGTAGCACAACGACTTTTTTATTTTTGTACAAAATACATGGCTCTTTAAGTACCACCTATGTTCGCTACTGAGTGAATGTACGAGGCAATGGATAGATCGTCTAACGATACTTTGAATAAACTGGTGCGTCGCGTGGTACGGCCGCTGTATGCGGCGACGACGCAGCACGCACCGAAGAGACTTCGTATTGGTTGGTTTTAGCGAGTGGTGGGGAACAAAACGGAGACAGCGAGTTCCCATACATTTTGAACCACACGGCATATCTCTCGTGATCTGTGGGTACATACAATCGTTGCTTAGTGTGGGACCGTACAGTTGGTGTGTGTTCGTCATACGATACTTTATACTTAGTTAGTACTTTTTGTTTTTTTTTGACCTGCTGCTAAAGTCTGATTAGCCGTTCCTACATTGTTCCCACATACCTATAACAATGTACTGCTCAAAAATGTAAAAGATCTATTTTAAAAAAGAGCAACCATGGAGTTTCTCGCCCGTTCTTCTCCATAGGAACGGCATTCCGAACGGGTGGTAAAGCAGTAGCATAGTATTTTTGTAACTTTTGACGATTCATAAGTACCGTACATAATGGTCTACGTGAATAAAAAATATTCTGATTCTGATTCTGATGATATTTATTTATTTGTTCCAGGGGTCCTTCAAGATCATAATATCATAACTGGCGAAATGGCAGCCCATGTTACATCTTACTATTACCAAAAGTTTTTATTCGGCAAGAATGCCGCACTTGATGTTTGCAAACAGGGTTTTAAGTACGTGACCTTACAATATATAATTAAATAACAGCTATCCAAAACAAATGGGGGCAGAGGAACCCACCACTGACCCTCGGCTTGTCAACTTTCCCAATTATAAACCGAACAAGTTGATCGATAATTAAAGAAGCCAGCAACACCGAACTCCTCTAAGATGTTAGTCGAGAAACTGTCTGTCACGAGTGTCGGGACTCCAATTAATATGCAAATCTCAAGTAAAATAAGTTTTATTTCAATGAAATTAATTGTGATGTTTTGTGATTTTTAGTGATTTTGTTTTACAATTCCAAAATCTGGTAGTGCAAGTTCAAAGCTATTTATTTAATAATACATAACTAAATATCAGTGATAGCCAACTTATTAGAACGCTTGCCTCGGTAACGAGGATCGCAGGTTCTAACTCCGGCTCGCATCTCTAAGATTTCTGGATTTTCACGTGCGAATCTCATTTTCAACCATGATTATCACTTGCTAAACGGTGAAGGAAAACATCTTGAGGAAACCTGCATGTCTGAGAGAACCCCTCGAAAGACGTGTGAAGTCTGCCAACCCGCACTGGGCCAGCGTGGTGGACTATGGCCTAATGCCCCTCGCATTGAGGCGAGGCCCGTGCCCAACGGTGGGACATTAAAAAGGGCTGGTACTATTATTAAATAATTATGCGTTTCAGTAAACTCCGTAAGACTCCATATTCAACGCTGTATCATATTTGTCGCTTCAACGTGTCTTCGTGCATACCCATAGACGGGCAATGGTTTTACGTAAGTATTCGAGTAGGAATTGTTTCGTAAGCCAAACGAACGTGCACTTTATAGTGTAGCGTACCTACCTCGCTATACTATTATTTTTCCCACTGTCTATATACCTTACTATCTGTGACCCATAAGATTTAATTGTTTATATTATTTATTTTGATTCGCTCTTGTAATTTTATCACTCCGTTTATCCTCTACTAGTTGTGACCCTCAACTTTTAAATGTATATTATGTTTTTTGTTTAATAAATTATTGGTATTTCTCTCTGAACTCGTTTCACTTACGACGCACCTTCAAGACTTGGGAGCCACAGCCTCCCACAATAGTATGCGTATTTTTTATTTTGTATGGCAAATTGAAAAGCGCCTCTAGTGGATGGTTACTAATATATTCTTTATAGAGAGTGGACAAATATGATGACCCGATTGGCAAAGTTGGTAGTGGACCTGCTTTCTTTACCAGTCCCGGGATTAAGTCCCAGGGTAGGGGCAAACTGCGTGAAGCGCACCGATTCGTCACAGAAATGTGGGCTTTGAGTAGAAAGTTTAATTTGGATTTAAAAAAATATCAATTAGCCCCACTCCTTTACTACGTTTGCAGTCGTATATATAAAGTATTAAGGTTGATTTTAATTTTGTAACCCGAATTTTTTTTCTGATATTCCCCCTCATGTATATGAGTAAAGAACGCACTGAATATGGTTCGAATTGCTTATTAAACATATTTATTTTTTAAATTGTCTTACAGCTAGTTGCATACAATCCTCTGGCGTGGCCGGTTACTATACCAGTAAGGTTGCCAGTGAGAAGAAAGGAATATGTCGTGTACGACCCCAAAGGTACGTACAAAAATGGCCATTGTTCTTTAATAGAAAAATATTTTGAACAAGAATGTTCGGGGTGGAGTCACCTTCGTCCGTAGGACAATTAAGTACCCTCGAGATACCCTACACGTGACCCTGGGTGGTGCCAACCAGGTGACAACTCTACTGGTGGTAGGCTGCGGCCGTGGTTAATCACCACCCACTGAACAAAGCCATGTCGCCAAGCGGCCTAGCCGTGTTCCGGCATGATGTTCGGTGCTGCCATTCATGGATGGCGGGTCAGATCAGTTGCGCTGCATGTGCCTAGTGAATGTAGCGTCTCGATCTACTGCCGCCTTCCTACCTAGGCAAGTATGCTCCATCGTAGATCTCATCGTCACTTACCATCAGGTGAGATCGAGATCAAATACTTGCCTATAATGTAATAAAAAAAAAATGTAAACAAATCGGGGAAGAAGAACTCACCACCGACCCTCGGCTTGTCAACATTTCCAATTATAAACCAAACAAGTTGATCGATAATTAAAGAAGCCAGCAACACCGAACTCCTCTAAGATGTTAGTCGAGAAACTGTCTGTCACGAGTGTCGGGACCCCAATTAACACGTTGACTGCGTTAGGAGGTCTAAAAGAACTCTAACGTGACTTTCAGCTGGTGCGGCGCCGAAAATCGTGTTCTCCACCTCTGTGCGGGAGGTCGTAACTTCTTTATTTCTATGTGTTTGACAGAGACAAATATACATACCTACTTCCCGCTGCGAGTTTGATTCAATAATGTAATAAAAAAAATAGGAGATGGATGAGGTCTCTAACGCACTGAGTTGTAATAATATACATCTGTTGCGTGAAGAGATCTTTCGGACCTCCTAAAACACAGGCGTCATAGACGCAAGGAGCGGAGCGCGGGCGGCGCGGGCGCCGTTAGCTCGCGCTCAGTGTTGTTCAAATGTCGATAATGTGTACCTGCGCACTCCATGTAAAAAAAATACGCTATTATATTTTGTCAGTGTGGTAGCAAAAAAAGTCGTTGCACAGGCTGTCACAGTAAATTACGGCTTACATTTAGTAGCACAGATGCATCCAAAACAGCCAAACGAATAAATACACTATGTGTGCAATGCGATCAACAAATGTGTTTACCATGCTTCAATGATGAAAATTTTTCTTAAATATATTTTAGGTCACTATGTTTATTGAAATAAAACTAATTTTATGGATTATCATAATTCATCATTCACGGAAGGACAGTCACCATGGTCAGTCCTCCCGTGACCATTGTTGCTGTAAAACAGCCGAAACGACGGGAACGTAAAAAACAAATAATAAACACGATAAAATCCATAAGATTAGTTTTATTTCAATGTGTACTGTTCGCGTAAATACAAGAAATCAATATAACTATGTTTAAATGATTACTTCATAAAAAGTTTAGCTATCGATAACTGGGCTTTTATTTTAATCCCATCACTAGTCACAACCCAAACGGATCTATCTTTACTTGCGATGCGAGATTCAATGGATACCTAATTTTTTTTTCTTTATATCTCATAACCCACTTTTCATATCCCCATGCGTAGCAAACTTGAGATAGAACAGTTAATTCTCTATTATTTACAGAAAGAACATAGATTGTATCTTATTTTTTGATAAAGATATGAGTTTTTTTTAAATACCTTATTTTAGGAGATGGATTGGGTCTCATACGCACTACAGTGAAGCTCGGTTATGAGGTCGAATAGGTCTCTAACGCACTGGCTGAAAGTCCTCTGAAAATGGCACCGCACTCAAGGTGTTAATATGCAATTCTCCGCGAAACGAAGCGAATCTAAGAAAGTATTCGACACGTGTTTCGCCCCTAAACGAGGCATCCTCAGGACGGCTGGGCCACGAATGAATTAGAATTTGTTTGCTCAGTATTTAAAGTAGACTATGTAGGACTAAGTTTTTTAAATATTCATAATGTATTTTTTTTAAATTGTCATATCCAAATTTTGACTTCACATAGAATTCAGAAATGCGTTACAGAAGCCGATAGGTTAGTATACCCTTTCTGAATCAGGCTGTATCATATTGATTTCTTATACTTGCGCGAATACTACACATTGAAATACAACTAAATTTACAGATGTTTTCGCGTGTATATTATGTTTTTACGTTCCCGACGTTTCGGCTGCTTTACAGAAACCATGGTCACGGGAGGACTGTCCTCCCGCGACAATATCCCGTGAAAACATAATATACACGCGACAAAATCTGTAAAATTAGTTTTATATCAATCAGCCTATATTTTGTAACTAGCTGCGTCCCGCGGTGTTACCCGCGATTAAAAAGTATGCCCTTTATCCCACGGGAACCATACATTTTACCGGGATAAAAAGTAGCCTATGTGCTATTCCAGACTATAATCTATCTCTGTGCCAAATTTCATCCAGATCCGTTCAGCCGTTCTGGCGTGATTGAGTAACAAACATCCATCCACCCAAACTTTCACATTTATAATATATTCGTATATATTAGTAGTAGTCACAGATCACTGTGGTAGTAGTAGTATATATTAGTGGGATTAGTGGGATTGCATTAGCCCTATTACTAAGATCTAAAATTTATGTCATTTTATCATCTTGAATGATGTAATTTGCATTGCAGGCAACATTTTGGATGCAGTTATAATGGTGCTCCCTCAGCCAGTTATAAACATACCTCACCGGCACACCACGGTGATGAACGAGCTGGTCTTCATGGCGGAAGACCTGCCTCCGCTCGGCTTCAGAGCATATTATGTTGATACTATCCCTAGAAGATATAAAAGATCTATCAATCAGGAGGATGGACTTATACACCAAAGATCTAGAGGTGATTTGTATATTTTATTTTTGTAATATCGTTACACCAGGGATCCCAAAGTGGTCCCGATAATGACCCCAAGTGGTCGAGGTGATTTGTGTATTTTATTTTTATAATATCGCCAAACGAACACATCGACTGTACGGTCCCAAACCAAGCAACGCTTGTATAATGGGTACCGTACAATGGACTGGGGGCGAACCCGGTACATAACTACCAATACAGATAGTATACATCCATGACTCGGGTACAAACATTCGTGCTCATCACACAAAGCGTGCTCCAACTGGTATTCGAACCCAGGACTTGGAACAGAAAACTTTGTTAATAGGGGAAATTTCAATAATATGGCAGCTGTCACGGGGCACGAGGTGTTCTAGATCACGTGATCGGCCCAAGCCTACGTCATCAGCCATCTTCGACCAATCAGCGGTGTTGATTCTATTTTGTATCAATAGGAAAACAAACTAGAGATAGGATTTTTAAAGTAATTTGGCTACGGGGGTTTGAGGTATCAGTTCATTTTGGAAAAGGGGTCTCTTGCTAAAATAGTTTGGGAATCCATGCATTACACATTAAGTCGTCAAACATCAAATACTCAGCCTCTATCTACAGGTAACACTAACAAACGACGAGGGAAGTCGATAATAATGAAACTAAACAAAACTAAGAAGAAGAAATATATAACCAGACAAACTAATATGAAACGCGATGACCAACATCTCCTCGACGAGGACTTGGACCTAATGGAGCCCGAGTACGAGTACTTTGAAGATTCAACAACGGAGGTTACGAAAACGAAGATAGTTTTCGGCGACGTATCGAACCGTCAAGATGCCGACGACGATAATGACGATGTTGTGACACCCCCACCTAAAGTCACCACCGATAGTTACCTTAATGTGACAGCGGACATTGTCACAAACAATGCGACAAGCAATATTACTGTGTATGTATATTTTCTTTTTTCATTACGAAATGAAATGCGACACGCCATTTTCATATCATCATGTTACATCCATTATTTTATTTATAACCAGCTGTTACCCGCGACTTCGTCCGCGTGGTATTTAACAAAGACACAACCGTTGACAACACCCTGCTCGCGCGTTCTGAGCCCGCGGGACGCATTGCAGGTTGTTGCTATCAAACTTAATCAGGCGCTGCGCTGCAACATTGGTTTTAATTTTTTTCGTGAAATCCTATTTTTTTTTTTCTAAAATAAAAGTAGTTACTAAGTTACTCCTTGTTACAACAGCTATCTGCCAGTGAAAGTCCCGTCAAAATCGGTCCAGCCATTTCAGAGATTAGCCGGAACAAACAGACAGACAGGCAAAAATTTTAAAAAATGTTGCCGATGTGTAAAATGTAACCACGCGAACGAAGTCGCGGGTAACAGCTACTTAATTTATAAAATCATACCGCTTCAACTTCAGATCACCAAAACCAGAACCTATTACCTGGGCACCCATAAATGGTGATACCACTGATGGTGGTGATGAGTACGAAGATGTTGATGAAGAAACCACCACTACGACCACATCTACGACTGAAAAACCTTCAAGACTTGACTACGATGCGTATTCCAGGAGGATGGCTCAGAATGTCTACTACGCTGCTCTGTCTAACGATTTGTTTATAAGCAACAAGGTAAGGATATACTAGGATATACTGGCAGTGATAGCCAAGTTGGTAGAACGCTTGCCTCGGTAACGAGGATTGCAGGTTGAAACCCCGGCTCGCACCTCTCGGATTTCAAGTGCGAATCTCATTTTCAACCGTGATTATCACTTGCTAAACGGTGAAGGAAAACATCGCGAGGAAACCTGCATGTCTGAGAGAACCCCTCGAGAATATTAAGTACAGTACTTATGAATCGTCAAAAGTTACAAAATACTAAGCTACTACTTTACCACCCGTTCGGAATGCCGTTCCTATGGAGAAGAACGGGCGAGAAACTCCATGGTAGCTCTTTTTAAAAAGATCTTTTACATTTTTGAGCAGTACATTGTTATAGGTGTGTGAGAACAATGTAGGAACGGCTAAGCAGACTTTAGCAGCAGGTCAAAAAAGGTACTAAGTATAATAAAATAAATATAAAATTTCGGTTAGTGGACTTCGCACGTATTCGCACGAAAACTAGTCAGGTTTGCTCAGAAGCATAGTTGAGGATGAGATTCGCAGATGGAATTTAGAAATTCTGCAGCTGCGAACTGGGGTTTGAACCCGCTAGGCTTTTAACCCAGGCGAGCGTTCCACCAACTCAACTACCGCTGCTTTTACACCTAACACAGACACCGCAAAATCTAACCACCGTCTTATTTCAGTACATCCGTATAAACATGAACTCAAACAGGCAGATTTCAAACATGGTCCTATCAAATGGAGTGACCATATCATTGCAAATACAATTCTTCTATTACGTGTCAGATGAGCCTGCAAAATTTGGTCTGGACAAACGTGCACCTGGGCCCTACATATTCAGACCAATGGACCCCAGACCCGAGTTCATAAATACAAATATCAACGCTCGTGTTTACAAAACCAGTTTGTTGGAGGAGATACATGTGAATTATTCGGATTACGCTTCGTTATCTCTGAGGATCTATAAAGATATGCCCACCGTGGAACTGGATTGGGTGGTAGGGCCGATACCAGATGACGATGGGTTAGGCAAAGATGTTTTTATACGATACGTGACTGATTTGGATAGTGCTGATGTTTTTTATACTGACTCTAATGGACGGCAAACGATTAAGAGGATCCGGGATACTAGAGCGACGTATATACCCGTCAACGAAGATAGAATTCCAGGTGAGTTTGGTTATAGTTGCGTCCGGAATACGGGGTACAAATTCGTTGGTGAACATAGTACTAAATATGGGGTCGAGTCACCTTCGTCCGTAAGAGAATTAAGTACCCTCGAGATACCCTACACGTGACCCTGGGTGGTGCCAACCAGGTGACAACTCTACTGGTGGTAGGCTTCGGCCGTGGTTAGTCACCACCCACTGAACAAAGCCATGTCGCCAAGCGGCCTAGCCGTGTTCCGGCATGATGTTCGGTGTTGCCATTCATGGATGGCGGGTCAGATCAGTTGCGCTGCATGTGCCTAATGAATGTAGCGTCTCGATCTACTGCCGCCTTCCTACCGAGGCAAGTATGCTCCATCGTAGATCTCATCGTCACTTACCATCAGGTGAGATCGAGATCAAATACTTGCATATAATGGATAAAAAAAAAATACTATATCGATAACTTTTTTTAATGGGACTTGGCCTGCCACACACTTCCACTACTGTTACTCCTGTAAGCCAGGAGCGGTGCCCAACGAAGACGCCGAGCTTTGATCCTCGGCGTTTTTTACGTTCCCGACGTTTCGGCTGCTTTACAGCAACCATGGTCACGGGAGGACTGAGGTGTTTGACGTCCCAGTATCAGAGTTAGAATTCGGGTACCCTCATATTTAGTTGTTACCTGTCGTCCGATCTACGCAGAGTTATTACGTTGGGAACGTAAAAACATAAACCCCAATAAAATCCGTAAAATTAGTTTTATTACAATGTGTAGTATTCGCGTGAGTATAAGAAATCAATTCAAGATTATGATAAAGAGGCGCAGGTTCAAGGCTTAGAATGCCCTTTCTGAACCACCATGTATAGCTAAATATTCTGTTTACAGGTAACATATTTCCAGTGACATCCAAAATTTACATAGAAGATTTAAAAAAGAATATTCGACTGTCCATATTCAATGATCGATCACAAGGTGGCACTTCGTTGAACAGCGGACAAATAGACCTTATGTTACATAGAAGAATTAACACCGATGACAGTGGAATCCTATCATACATGAACGAAACATTCGCCGGGAAAGGCCTCATAGTCCGTGGCAAACACCACTTGTACCTAACCAAAGCCAATTACAGACCAAACAGAGTATTCGAAAAGAAATTCGCAAAAGAAATTGAGTTAGGGCCTTTTGTGTTTACATCCATACATTATCTTAAACTGGTAAAAGATTTGGAAGGATGGTTCGCTCATAATAACGAATACAAAGGTCTGAATAAGAAATTGCCGATCGGCGTGCATATTTTGACGCTCGAAAAATGGTCAGATAAAATATTGTTAAGGTTGGAGAATTATTTGGAGAAGTCTGATGTTATAAAGAACGGTGTTAAGCGAGTGTTGATTAAAGATCTATTCAGTGATTTCAATATTACTGACGCTAGGGAGACGTATTTAGGAGCAAATGTGTGGTTGGACGAACTGAGTCCTGTAAAATGGAAGACAACACCGTTTTATACAAATTTCAATGAAGCATACGGCCCCGCAAATGGTACTTTAGAAGTTAATAACGATGACAATAAATCTGTTGAAAAATTAAATTTAGACGATGGAATTATTTTGACGCCACAGCAGATAAGAACGTTCGTTGTGAGTTATATAAATAAATAAGTCATGTTACTGAACAGGCGCCCTATTCTGCTAATTTACAAACGCTTCTGTGGAGTGTCGATTGAATGATTTTAGACATTTGGTAGTCTACTAGCTTTTTAAGACCAGCGGCTTTCCACTGACCATCCATTCAACTGCCATTGAACTATTTCGTATTCTGTACTTCAGTCGTGTATCAATAGAATGTAGCTAAGTAATGGTATTCTACTCGTTATCTGTCGTTTCTAGCAGTCGACACACAACCATTGACACTGAAATGAGACTCCATCAAGACGACATTAAAGTTTTAGCAGAATAGCCAATCTGTGACAGTCGTAATGGAACCTCAATAGTGTGTCGCTGGAATGGCAATTGTATGTGATTTCATTTAAATTAGCAGAATTGGGCCACAGTTGTGTTATTAATAGTTAAGCGTTGTTACTGTGATAATTAATGCATTACAAGTATTGTTAAATAATATTGATTTGTTTTCATTTTTTTTAAACGTATCTCCAAATTAAGCCGACGTTTGGCTTATCCCTTAAAACAGAGACGGTCATCTCTGATTTTGCCTTCGAGGAATACAGATATAAATGTACTTATGTTGTAAGTATAACTAGAGTTATTACGACCGACCAAACCTCTCCAAATACTCTATGCTCGCCATCTTGCTCGGCATCTGTAGATACAATGCTGTTACCACGACTAATTTCTTGGGAGTACCACAGGGTAAGCTTTTAGGTCCACTATTACAAAACAATAAAACAAATCACAATTTAAAAAAAATCATATTTATTTGGCTTTAATTAAACACAAATCACATACATGAATATTGCTACATGATACATCTTTATGCCTAAATGTTATTTAGAAATTAGAAGTAATAATTTCATTATATAAAGTTACTAGGACAGGACTGCGATATGCCGCCGAATGTTGATAAGCGATCGGCTGATTTTAGCCGAAGGAGCCCAAGTCTCGCGAAGCTGAGCGGCTGGTTTGGACACGGCCATTCAAAGATTTTAAACGAGTTACATTTGACAATTCGATCGTTACATACGTACATTCACAGCCCCTCTTCCTCTTCCACGAAATATACCTTTAAATCAACTCCAGCGCAGATGATGCTTAAATTCACGACAAGTGGCGGTACCCGTTCCTACGTATCACATAGCATTAAAAAACAAAGTATATATTAAAATTTCTTTACTTCATAATCTATAATAAATGTTCTAATTTGTTGTGCCTTCAAGTTGACTTTAGTAAAATCATGAGTCAGATCAGCATCCCTGGATGGACCACCAACATCATTCTCAGTCTTCCAAACCATCCTTTCATGATCATTCAACCATTGATTAGCTGATAGAACTGTTTCTTTGACGTCAGTAATCTTAATGTGCTTTATAATCTTATTCAAATCAATCACTAAGTTAGATTTATCACCGTCTTCCAAGTAATTTTCAATTCTAAGCAACAGCTTGGAACCCCACGGCTCAATTGTAAGTAAATGTAGACCTTTAGGCAAATCATTAGTTACAAACGAATATTCATTAAGTAATGATTTCCAAACATTGAAATTCAAATTCTCAGCGTCAGAGAACATTACAAGAGGTGACAATTCAGCTTCCAACACATATTTCCTTGTATCTTTATCATTGGTGCTACCAATTAAGAAGCCATGTTTGCCTCTAACTACCAAACCTTTATCAAAAGCCGTCTCGTTTAGAGGTTCACCAACACCGAAGCCATCGTCAAATAATAATCGTCTGTGCAACATTAATTCCAATTCACCTTCAATTAGAGACGTCCCACCTTCGGACCTGTCAGTTAAAACTACTACTCTAGTTTTAGAATCATCATTCTTGATATAGATCTCATTTGTAACTGGATAATAATTACCAGCAATCGGCTCGGCCAGAGTCACATTCCATTGTGGACGATAATCTAATTTTCTTTTAAGCACCTGTCTACCATTGGAATCGGTGAAAAATTCTCCATTGTTCACTACGTTCGTTTCGTATTTAATAATATATTCTTTGCCCACATTATCATCAATGGATATAGGGCCTACAACCCAATCTAAGTGAGCTACATTTAAGCCGCTGTAAATTCGAAATGCATAATACGCGTTGGAGTTAAATACTATTTGAATTTCCTCAAAAATGTCACCAGTGGCACCGTCTCCTCCAACCGCTTCTAGCTTCTTAGGACGAACCTCGTTTGGTCTAAATATGTACGCGCCCGAGGCTCTATCGCTTGGTTTTTCATTCTTACCAGCACTGCCGGTGTAGTAATACATGCTTATATTCAAAGCAACATTAGAGCCGTCGTTTGATGAAACATTGATTTCATTTGTTCTTCTGTTTATAGTGTAAAGCTGAAAAAATGTATCCATTTATTTGTTGCTATCTAATTAATTTCGTAAGCAAACTTGTAACATTGAACGGAATCAGAATATTTTTTATTCGTGTAAACCATTAAGTACAGTGCTTATGAATCGTCAAAAAGTTACAAAATGCTAAGCTACAACTTTACCACCCGTTCGGAATGCCGTTCCTATGGAGAAGAACGGATAAGGGTGTTCCTAGTAAATTAAGCCTATAGCTGTTCCTACATTGTTCTCACATACCCATAACAATGTATCACTCAAAAAATTCATTACAACCTTATAAAAAGAGCAACCATGGAGTTTATTGCCCCTTCTTCTCCACGGAACGGCATTCCGAACGTGCGGTAGAATCTTGTAGCGACCTCTTCAACCTCGCCACAAGCTACATAGATAGTGCCGCATTCAGAAAAAAATACAATTCTCAATATGTACAATCCTGAGTCGCGCTATGAGAGTTTTCGGAGCACGCAACATATATACAAGACCCCGACAATAACCGTCGGGGCATAGCGGCCGCCCCGCCAGCCATACCACCCGCCTGGCTGGAAGATCTTCCCTTTTCCGCTAAAATCTCATTCTAACATAATTTCGTGAACGTTTAACGATTCATAAAACAGTAAGGTATAATAATATTCTTATACAAACACCTAAGTCAAGGCAATAGTGTTTATAATCAAGCAAGAATCCACTCACCCGTTCTCCTCCATTGATCATCGTCACATCATCATCGAACCGCTCAACGACCATCGGATCATCAGACAGCATTCTCATTTCATCATCATTCAAATCGGGGTAGCTCAGTCTGCTTCTCCGACCGCCTCTCTCTCTATTATCATCTCTTAAATACTCTTCTACATCATCGAACTTCTCATCTTTAGTTCCTTTGAGTACATCAACGTTGAATGTCTTGAATTCCTTGTTCTCAAACACAGTAGGTTGCAAGGGAACTTTATTGTCATTAACTATAAGTACATCGTCAATATTTTTAATCTCAACATCAGGTTTAGTTTTAATATCTTTCCAATATTCGTTGATGTTGTTGTAATATTCCTTTTTTCTTTTGTTATTAGTTTGCCTCTTTGATCGTGTGTGTTGTTTTTGAACGTAAAACGATTTGTACGATAAAGGTTGTAGATCGGTGATGAATGTTATTTCTTGTGTTGCTTTAGATACTCGGGTTGGTATATTTCTTATTGTCTTCGGTAGAATGTACATTTGGTGTTTAATTGAATCGCCTTAAACAAACAAATAATTATAAAGACGGCCTGATTAGCGCAGTGGTAGTGACTCTGCTTTCTGCGCCGAGGGTCCCGGGTTCGAATCCTGGTAGGGACACAAGCTTTGTGTGATGAGCACGAATGTTTGTACCCCAGTCATGGATGTTTAATATGTATATAAGTATTATATACTGAGTTCGCCCTCAGTCCATTGTACGGTACCCATAACACAAGCGTTAAGCTTAAAGTGGGACCGTATAGTTGGTGTGTTCGTATGGCGATATTTATTTATTATTATTTATTTATTTATAAATAACCAACACACCAACGTACGGTCCCAAACTAAGCAACTCTTGTATGATGGATGCCGTACGATGGACTGAGGGCGATCCCAGTTAAACTCAGTTTAGATAAAATTATGACATCATTCCCCAAATTAGCCAGGCGGGAATCGAACCGGCAACCATGCGAGTAGCCTGAACTGAAAGCACTAACCTACGCCGTCTCAGAATGGAAATGAAATTAAAATAATACACCTAGTTACACACTTTTACAGAATCAGAAATGATGAAATCTGTAGACGCACTAGAGACACTCGCGAAGTTTTAAGAATTGCTAAGTTGCAGAGGATAACCTTGGAACACAAAGGCTTAACAATGGCGACCACGCGCCTGAGTAAATACTGTGGGATCCCTACAAGATGGACCGAGGGCATCACACTTGTTAGAGTTAAATAAAGGTCACTTCGCTTGTCATAGGGTCATCCCACTTGTCGTAGGGTCATCCCACTTGTCATAGTCATCACACTTGCCATAGGGTCATCCCACTTGTCATAGAGTCATCACACTTGACATAGGGTCATCCCACTTGTCATAGTCATCACACTTGACATAGGGTCATCCCACTTGTCATAGAGTCATCACACTTGCCATAAGGTCGTCACACTTGTCGCAGCGTCGCGGTGGATGCGAGCGACGGAGGACCGTGAGGCTAATGTCCAACAGAGGACGTGTTCCGACTGATGAATAGATGTTTATTTACTCACCATTAGGACCAAATACTTCGTAGGCGCCGTCAACGACCGGTATAGCTACGGGGGTTTTTACTTGCCAAGCTAAAGGATTGTATACTGTCACCTGTACATAAATAAACACACACGTATTTAGGGGTACATAAAACATATATATAAACAGTGATAGCCAAGTTGGTAGAACGCTTGCCTCGGTAACGAGGATCGCAGGTCCAAACCCGGCTCGCACCTCTGGGATTTCATTTCATGTGCGGATCTCATTTTCAACCGTGATTATCACTTGCTAAACGGTGAAGGAAAACATCGCGAGGAAACCTGCGTGTCTGAGAGAACCCCTCGATGTGTGAAGTCCGCCAACCCGTACGGGCCAGCGTGGTGGACTATGGCCTAATCCCCTCGCATTGAGGGGAGGCCCGTGCCCAGCGGAGGGACATTAAAAAGGGCTGAAATTATTATAAAAAATATTCTAACTTAACATCGATCATCAAAATTGTATGTCGACTTACCACAAATTGCGCGGAGTTCTCGGAGACATCACAACTCGATTCGTTCAATCGACATCTGTGTACTCCGAAAATGGGCGGCTTGGTGTTGCTGCGCTGTGACATTTTACTGAGAAACAACGAGAAAATTTTAAACATTTTCAATGTCATGATCTAAGTATACATATACTTAACCAAGATCACCAGAGTTTGGGCGACATATAAAGTGTGTTATATTAGATCAAGACCATTGCCATTCAAGGTAACTTAAGGTCACTGTCATATATTTTTATCTATACACAAATAAATAAAATTGCAGTGCCTGTATGTAATATTAAAATTAAAATAATTTGTAATATTTACTAAGTGCATTTGGTATACACGGTACATATACAAAAACATTTTTTTTTTCAATTTTTGTCTGTCTGTCCGTTTGTTTCGGCTAGTCTTTGACTAGATTTTGACGCGATTTTCACTGGCAGATAGCTGATGTAACAAGGAGTAACTTAGGCTACTTTAATTTTAGGAAAACTTCTATTTACATGCCACCCGGACGAAGTCGCTGGTAACAGCTAGTAAAGTATAATAATGCATTGTGAAGCGAGTCCTATCGCGTACCAACACTATTCTTGCAGAAGTCAATGAATGAAGTACACTATTTTATTATTATACTCCATCCTTCAACTAAGGTCACTCAAGGTCACTGCACTCCATAGTGTATTAATACCGATACTCACTTGATAGCCTGTCTAGCTATGATCATAGCGTCGTCTATCGCTTGGCTCAGTATTCTCTCGTAGTCGTGGGTCACATGCTGCTTCTCTGTTCCCGTTATAGCGTCGTGATGCTGCATTATGCCTTTACAAATGTGATGTTATTACAATAGGGTATTATAATTTCATGCCAAAATGTGAATATGCACCTACATTTATATCTTCTTATATATCAAATTCTCGTGTCACAATGTTAGTTACCATACTCCTCCGAAACCGACCGATTTTTATGAAATTTGATATGCATATTCAGTAGGTCTGAGAATCGGCTACTATCTATTTTTCATACCCCTAAGTGATAAGGGTTGTCCAACACTAGCATTTTTTTTTATTTTGTGGACAAACATTTTTATTTTTATTATGATGATGAGGCATTAAAAGTACATACAACCCTAAATTTTCACCCTTCTATCACCAACCCCTATTTTTTAATAGTAATTTTAGTCATCAGAACGCGCGAGCGGGCTATTGGTAATGGTTGTGACTTTGTTAAATACCACGCGGACGAAGTCGTGGGTAACAGCTAGTTTCAATTTAAAATGTTGATGTTATCTTGTAAAAACTGATTTGTAATGGTACTGTAAGTTAATAGTACTTCTTTAAATTTCTCGGCAAGTGTGTATATAATGTCGACATGTCCCTAAAGATAAATCTGCTGGTAAATTTTCGGTAAATTAAACCTACGGGCTTACAATATACGTAACAAATTTAATTAATTACTGGCTTGGAACTCACCCATAGCACTTTTGAGTTCGTCAAGCACAAATTCGTTGTGCCCCTCCAAATCTGCGAAAACTTGTAACTGTTTAACCATCTGAAAATAAAGTTCATTCTCGCTAAGCTAGTGGTCCCATTTGTTCTAACGTCTATGACACTTATTTAGGGCGTAATAAGGCTGAATCAGAATATTTTTTATTCACGTAGACCATTCAGTAGAGTACATATGAATCGTCAAAGTTACAAAATACTAAGCTACTACTTTACCACCCGTTCGGAATGCCGTTCCTATGGAGACAAACGGGCAAGAAACTCCATGGTTTCTCTTTTTTTTTAAAGATCTTTTACATTTTTGAGCAGTACTTTGTTATAGGTATGTGAGAACAATGTAGAATGTGCTGAATTCTCACAAGCAACTGATGTAACTCATTTGTGTACTTGTAGGCAGACGATAGTTGCTCTGTGTAAATATTTATAATCAGCTAAATTAGGAGAGAATGGGCGTCCGCCAAAAAAGTATTTGTTTCCTCCTTAAAAGTGATGTGACCTCGTGTGTGAGAGTGAATACCTGTAATATATTATTTCCCTCTCTTTCAAAGTACTTAGTCGTAGGTCTTGATGTGAAGTACCCAGTCCAATATGCAGTCGAATCGCTTGCGTACGGGAAGAAATCGTCCCGCTTCGTGGGCAAAGTTGGGCTGAAAACATAGTTAGTGGATTTTAATTAAAACAAATTGAGGAATTATTTTTGACAACTATACCTCAGTGTTGCGATTATTTGTCATTTTAAATTTTACTAGACCCCGCGCATATTAATGGATTGATATTAATGAAACGTCGCATGGTGATAGGTTGTACCCTGGGTCAGTACACTTCTATATGGATTTAAATAAAATATGTAAGTACAAAAGTAAATTATATTCAGCAGGGCCTTCATTTATCACCAAAAGTACCACGCGGGCAATGCCGCAGTTAATGGCTATTCATTATATTATGACTTACTTTGCATCTTTCACGGCTTTCAAATAACACGTGGGCGTTGAATAAAACAGTGTGGTATTCAAGCCATCTTTAGCCGCTTTCAAATTTGAGTATCTGGAATGGTACAATAATTACTATCTATGTATATATATACACAAATAATGTCGTGTTAGTTACAACATTTATAACTCAAGAATGGGTGGATTTTTATGATTTTTTGAATTCGTCTCCGGCCCGAATCACTATTAAAACATAATAATAATAAACATAATTGATTTTCTCATACATTTGATTCTGAGGCGGTACGCAGTTCGCCGGGATAGCTTGTTCATTATAAATCATAAGTATTTCGAATATTGAACACTATATGTTAGACCTTCTATGCTATCAAAACGTCAAGTTCGTCGCCGAGAGGTAATACTCACTTTATAAGCTTATCAAGGTTAATGTACCACATGTTAGCATCTTGGTAAGTGAAGTCACCTCCCATGGTCACTATGACATTGTTAGTCCTATAGTACCGAGCTTGGTTCTTAATGTAATCTAAAAACACTGATATCTAGAACAAGACAATATAAAATATCAGTATTAAAGACGTATTTAGTTACGGTTAGGCTATGTTCATAAAGCCTGGTAGACTGATAGCTTTACCCGGGGATTCACAAACCTGTCGAAATCGGTTTCCCAGAGGTCAACATAATCGAAATTTTGGGGGTCGACGAGGTCTAAAAATTGACCCCTATAAATTAACAAAAGATCTTATTTGGAACTTTCAAGATACTGTATATATAAGTTGTGTTACGTGTACCAACTTGTTCTAAGAACGACTAATATTTTAGTAGGAAGTATCATTGTTGTACTTTAAAAAAACTCAAGTCGATAAGCGTGCACAAGTTCGTACAAGATGAAATTATTATTTTGTATCAATTGGTAAAAAAACTAGAGATAGGATTTTTAAAGTAGTTCGGCTACGGGGGTCTGAGGTATCAGTTCGTTTTGGAAAAGTGGTCTTCTGCCCAAAATAGTTTGGGAATCCCTGCTTTAGACCTTATACAAGATCTCAGAACCAGATAAAGTAAACATAAATAAGACCTAATGACCCCGAAAGCAATTAAGGCCCCCGAGTGGTACAAAAACCTTGACAAACAGAAATAAATATGTGAGTGAGAAATGGCCAACCCACTTTTGATAATAATCCTATAATCAGATGTTATCACAACGAAACAACAAGAAATGATTTGTGTCACTATCATTGGTTGGGAAATAGTAATAATTTACTGAGCTCAGACTAAGTCCTGACTAGAACATACTAGGATTAAGTCCTGTGGTGCTATTCTGTAACACCAATCTCATTTCTCACGCGTGACTCCGTTAGTAAATTGTGTAGTCCCACTAATATTATAAATGTGAAAGTTTGGATGGATGGATGTTTGTTACTCAATCACGCCAGAACGGCTGAACGGATCTGGATGAAATTTGGCACTGACATAGATTATAGCCTGGAATAGCACATAGGCTACTTTTTATGGCGGTTAAATGTATGGTTCCCGTGGGATAGATTTGTTTAATTTTTTCATAGAGCAAAGGATCGACATGATTTTTTGCATACGTAGTGGTAGTTTAGGGTAAAGAACATAGAGGAAAAGGACATAGTTTTTATTCGCGGGTATTACCACGCAGCTAATGTTAATATAAATTTAACATTTTACCAACGGAATCACGCGTGAGAAATGAGATTGAATGACAAACTTATATCTTACGCGTGAATCCTCGGCAAAAATGTAAAATTTATATTAAAATTTTACAACTCACTTTCGAAGTCTCGCGTGGGAAATGATATTGGCGTTACAGAATACCACTACTGATCACGTCATATACATTTTGTAGATCTATATCTACAACTACACTTCAAATGTACTTATATGTAGTAAACTTCAATTTGAAGCTATTACAAGTCACATTATTATCAACACACCACAAAAAGTTAGTTTTTTTTATTTATTTCAGATGTTTTTCAAAGTATTGAAATAAAACTAATTTTTCGGATGTATCGCGTTTATTTTATGTTTTCCCGTGCCCATGGTTGCTGTAAAGCAGCCGACACGTCGGAAACGTAAAAACATAAAATAGTTTTATTTCAATGTGTTGTATTCGAGTAAACAAAAGAAATCAATATATTTTAAAGTAGTCAAAATAATGAAGTGATTTTGTCCTGAATGTATGGAAATAGATCATGTGCATGCATGCGTACATATAAGTATAAATATATACGTGCAACTGTATACATGGTAACTTACTCCATCAATTTGTCGAGATTTTTGAACCACATCGCCGCGTCTTGGTAATTGAAGTCTTCACCCATTGTGATAAGAATGTTATTAGTTCGATACGCTTTGGACATATTGGTGCATATATCTAGGAATGTTGCCACCTTGAAAAAAATATATATATACATCGTCATGGATGTATTCTTCAAGTTGTTACAGAGTATGTGTGAATGAGTGAATGTGAGTGAATGTCCGAAAGTTAATGAGCCCCGCATGTATTCTTTCACGCATGCATGAATATGCAGTGACACGACGCTGCATATGCGTGCACTTACTATATCAATTTGTCAAGGTTTTCGAAACACATCCCCGCGTCTTGATATCGACAGTCGTCGCCCATTCGACCTATGTGTTGACATATCTTTAGACAATCTAGAATCTTATAAAAAAAAATTGTCACACCATGCAGGTGTGACAATTTTGACATTGGCGGGCACAGTTTTATCTAAATAATAATAATAATATCGCCAGACGAGCACACCAACTATACGGTCCCACACTAAGCATTTATCATACAGTCAAACACCTTCTTAGGATTCAACTTAAGGGGGAAGCTCAGGGTCAGGGCGCGAAATTCAAAATGTCAATGGTTTTTATTTTTTTACGTAGTAATAGTAGCGGTTTTTGCAAACCTTATGGTATTGTATCGGATTAGGTTATTTTTAAGCAAACTTAATACATCGCGACATCCAATGCAGAATGCTAATATCGCAAAAAAACTAAATTACATCGTAAAGATGTCCAAATTTTTCGTAAAAAAATAAAAACCATTGACAATTTGACTTTCGCGCCCTGACCTTGCGCTTCCCCCTTAATATAGGAATCGCGTACGGAGTCACGGTTTAAGGATAGTATATTAACCTTGGATTCCACATTGTACATTGGCGAATCGGGGTCGTCAATTATGGGCTCATCATTGCATAGCACATCGAAACAGAAGCCGGGCGGTGGGGAGTACGTATTGTACAAAATTCCCGTGAAAATATCCGATGATTTACCTGCAAATATGAAAGCTTTTCAATTTATTTTTCCGAGTGTACGTTAAGGTGAGTTCACTTACGAGTATAGTGACCTCACTATAAGTGTACTTACCTTAAGTCCAGTCCAGTCCAGTATTACTATGAGTGTACGTTAAGGTGAAATCAATTATAGTGACCTCACTACAAGTGAATTCATTTTGACGTTCACACAGCAATACTGGACTCACACTACTGCTGTGAGAGTCATTCAAATGACAAAGATTTGAATGTGTCTTGAATTCTTGTTCAATTCTCATTGAAGTGATAGAATTCAGTTCGAAAGCCAACGTTTCATTTTCAATTTGAGATTGCTTACGAGTGGGGTGGAGCGGGGCAGTGCGGAGCTGAGCAAAGCGGAGCGGGACAGAGCGGACCGGAACAGAGCGGAGCGGAGCGGGGCTGAGCGGAGCGGGGCAGAGCAGAGCGGAGCGGGGCAGAGCAGAATGGGACAGAGCGGATCAGAGCGGGCAGAACAGAGCGGCGCAGAGCAGGGCCGAGCAGAGCGGAGCGGAGCGGATTATACTCTCATAGGACTATGTGAGTCAGGGAAAAGGGAATGCAGCTGTGCTTACGCACAAATTTGTCCACTATAACTCCTGCGTAGTTGGCTAGTCACCGTTGTGACCGTTCGCCGTGACGGAAATTCAGTCGGGACAACAATTACTCACCCAAAGCATCATCTCCTCTCCACACCATCTCCATGTTCCTGTTGGTCATCCGATCACGTTTGTCCTGATAATCTATTCGCCCCAAGAACAACCCATCGTAGCCCATTCCGGCGAGCAGCGACGCGAACTCGCGCGAATGTCCGAACGGGTCGATTTGCCAGCCGACACGAGGAAGGCCGCATTTGCCGAACGTCTTGTTGAGTTTGCTGAAAGACGAATAACAAAAAAAAAATACAATCGAATTGAGATATATACTTATAACAATGTATTGCTCAAAAATGTAAAGGATCTTTTTTAAAAAAGAGCAACCATGGAGTTTCTCGCCCGTTCTTCTGCATAGGAACGGCATTCCGAACGGGTGGCAAAGTAGTAGCTTAGCATTTTGTAACTTTTTTGACGATTCATAAGTACTGTACTGAATGGTCTACGTGAATAAAAAATATTCTGATTCTGAGAACCTTCTCATTTTTTTTTTGAGGTTGGTGAAATATGAGATTCAACGCTATGCGTCGTCTCTGTAACCACTTAATACTTAAGCACAACCAAATTTGAGGGACGCCGTAACAGTGACCAACATGACATACCACTATCAAACAATTAAGTAGGGCTCAAATATTTGAGTGTCATTTTGGTGATTGAATCGGATAATGTGATAGAAACGGTTGAACTGGATCAGATTCCCAAACTATTTTGTGCAAGAGACCCCTATTCCAAAATGAACTGATACCTCAGACTCCCATAGCCAAATCTCTTTAAAAATCCTATCTCTAGTTTTTTTTCTTATTGATACACAAAATAATAATTTCATCTTGTACGAACTTGTGCACGCTTATCGACTTGATGAGTTTAATAAAAGTACAACAATCATAATTCCTATTAAAATATTAGTCATCCTTATAACAAGTTGGTACACGTAACACAACTTATACAGTATCTTGAAAGTTTCAAATAAGAACTTGTGTTAATTAATAGGGGTCGATATTTAGACCTCGTCGACCCATCAATTCTTGTTTATGTCGACCCCTGGGAAACCGATATGGACCTCCTTGGGAATCCCTGATCTAGTCCAACAAGCAGAGTTTGTTAAATCGGTCAATAATGAATCAGCTCAAGTGGTTCAATAAGTTGAACGGGATGAACCATGTCGTTGGTTCAGTAGGTTGAACACTCACCTGAGCCCCCAGGTGAACTGGTCAACGGTGCTATGGTAATGGGCGGCGGCCTCGTCGTTCATGCTCCACGCGCCACCGACAAATTGCAATCTACCCTCGCGAACCATCGTATGCACCCTCTGTTGAACCACGTCGGATTGACGCACCCACCATTTCCAGAAGAAGGCAGTTTCAACATAAATAAACCTTGAAATAAAACAAAATTTACGGATTTTATCGCGTTTCTTTCATGCTGCTTCTTTTAAGCCGCCACTGCGATGTACCTCTGCCTACTCCTGCAGGGATAACAGGCGTGATTGTGTATTATATTAAATGCAAACGAATCGTAATCGATTAGACATCGTATAGTGATATCATTTTTCAATTATTGTGTTTTTTTTTTATTACAAATTATAGGCAAACATTTGATCTCGATCTCACCTGATGGTAAGTGACGATGAGATCTACGACGGAGCATACTTGCCTCGGTAGGAAGGCGGCAGTAGATCGAGACGCTACATTCACTAGGCACATGCAGCGCAGCTGATCTGACCCGCCATCCATGAATGGCAACACCGAACATCATGCCGAAACACGGCTAGGCCGCTTGGCGACATGGCTTTGTTCAGTGGGTGGTGACTAGCCACGGCCGAAGCCTGCCACCAGTAGAGTGGTCACCTGGTTGGCACCACCCAGGGTCACGTGTAGGGTATCTCGAGGGTACTTAATTCTCCTACGGACGAAGGTGACTCGACCCCAAAAATTGTATGAAATTTGTGATGTTTCCAATATGTTCCTATTATGTAACCTTTTTTTTTATGGGACTAGGCCCGCCACACACTCCCACCACTGCTACTCCTGTAAGCCAGGATCTACAGTGGTGTCCCATGATGACACCGAGGTGTGACCCTCGGCGAGTCGCGGGATACAGTTCATTGTCTCGGAACCCGCACGAAATTAATCGAAAGATAAAAATAGGAGGAGTCGGAAGAAATGATGATGTTTGTGTAACCTGTCTTAGGGTTATGTTTAACTGTTCATACAATGTTAAACAAATGGGGAAAGAGGAACCCACCACTGACCCTCGGCTTGTCAACTTTTCCAATTATCCCAAACAAGATTCATGGATAACTAAAGAAGCCAGCAACACCGAACTCCTCAAAGATGTTAGTCGCGAAATTATCTGTCACGAGTGTCGGGACCCCGAATAAAATGCAATTCTCCGCGAAACGAAGCTAATCTAAAAAAGTATTCGACGCGTGTTTCGCCTCTAAACGAGACATCCTCAGGACGGCTGGGCTACTGACATCTTAGAGGAGTTCGGTGTTGCTGGCTTCTTTAATTACCGATCAACTTGTTTGGTTTATGATTGGAAAAGTTGACAAGCCGAGGGTCAGTGGTGGGTCCCTCTTCCCCCTTTTGTTTAACAATGGATTTCCGCCAAGCATCGCCTAGTTCTATCAATTATATTGTTCATATACAATGTCCGATGAACCCTGGAAACTGGTAGGGCATGTATCATATTGCTTACCTCCGTTTCGGATCCTCCCACAGTTCCTTTATGACTGAATCCAATATGTACTGCACACCGGCTTTCTGTATGTTGTTGCGACCTTAAAAATGTAATAATTATATTTATTAATAACTAGCTGTTGCCCGCGAATTCCTCCCCGTGGTATTTAATAAAGACACAACCGTTGGCAACAGCCTGCTCGCGCGTTCTGAGCCCGCGGGACGAATTGCAGGTTGTTGCTATCAAACTTAATCAGGCGCAGCGCTGCAACATTGTTTTTTTTTTTTTTCGTGAGATCCTATTTATTTTTCTAAAATAAAAGTATCCTTAGTTACTCCTTGTTACATCAGCTATCTGCCAGTGAAAGTCGCGTCAAAATCGGTCCAGCCATTTCAGGGATTAGCCGAAACAAACAGACAGACAGACAGAAATTGAAAAAAAATATATTTTGGTATATGTACCGTGTATACATCCAAATGCAGTTAGTAAAAAGCGGTTATTTTAATATTACAAACAGACACTCCAATTTTATTTATTTGTATATATCTTATTTATATGTATAAATTACTAGCTGCGCCCGGCGGTGTTACCCGCAATAAAAAGTATGAATAATTAAAACATCTATCCCACGGGAACCATACATTTTACCGGGATAAAAAGTAGCCTATGTGCTATTCCAGACTATAATCTATCTCTGTGCCAAATTTCATCCAGATCCGTTCAGCCGTTCGGGCGTGAAAGAGTAACAAACATCCATCCATCCATCCATCCAGACTTTCACATTTATAATATTAGTATAGATTAGTATAGATTGTATACTTACTTCCATAGTAGTATTGATCGACTGTTTTCAACCATCCAACATCGTCATGGGTATGGGGTACTATGTGCACATTCAGGAAACCATTCTTAGATGGAGTACAACTCTGAAAAAAAATTGTGAAAATCTCAAAATATAACACAGTTTGTAAGGGAGCGTTCAAGTATTACGTAACGTTTTGGGGTCGAGTCACCTTCGTCCGTGGGAGAATAAAATACCCTCGAGATACCCTACTGACCCTGGGTGGTGCCAACTAGGTGACAACTCTACTGGTGGTAGGCTTCGGCCGTGGTTAGTCACCACCCACTGAACGAAGCCATGTCGCCAAGCGGCCTAGCCGTGTTCCGGCATGATGTTCGGTGTTGCCATTCATGGATGGCGGGTCAGATCAGCTGCGCTGCATGTCCCTAGTGAATGTAGCGTCTTGATCTACTGCCGCCTTCGTACCTAGGCAAGTATGCTCCAACGTAGATCTAATCATCACTTACCATCAGGTGAGATAGAGATCAAATACTTGCCTACAATGTAATAAAAAAAAAAAGTTACGCAAGTTTTGGAGATTATTTTTACTTTGATTTTTTCATGTCCCACTGCTGGGCACAGGCCTCCCCACAATGCGAGAGGGATTAGGCCATAGTCCACCACGCTGGCCCAGTGGGGGTTGGCGGATTCTCTCAGACATGCAGGTTTCCTCGCGATGTTTTCCATCACCGCTTAGCAAGTGATAATCGAAGTTGAAAATGAGATTCGCACGTGAAATGAAATCGCAGAGTAGCGAGCCGGGGTGTGAACCTGCGATCGTCATTACCGAGGCAAATAAAGTTATAAATACTTTCATAATGTCAACAGTCGTTGAATGGTTTACTCTTTCGATAACACTTCGAACTTTAACACGGCGCACTGATAAGAATAACACTAGTCCATATTAAATCTCGGTACCTATTTGTAAGCGCGTTTGGCATTTCAATACCACTCCCATCTTGAATGGGGATCAGAATTATACCACCAGCACGACGAGCGCGAGCTAACTGTATACTTTATAGTCTGCCGTATTGAGACATTTTGTATGGAGCATTGAAAAGCGCCTCTAGCGGACGGTATTTAAAACTATCAATTCTCCATACAGAATGTCTAAATACGGTAGACTATACAGTTAGCTTACGAATAATCTCGCACTTGACGTACTGACTGCCTCCGTAGTTTAAGAACTGTCTAAAAGGTAGGCCTAAAAGGCACTAATGAATATTCAGAAGTTACCACACCGTCCCACCGAGAAGAGCCGGCCAGAAGCTCAGTGGTCTTTCAAATAAGAGTTTAAATTCTCAGGTAGATTGACGGCAAGATGAACAGACAGCGCCATATTGATTTCTTATATTTACGCGAATACTACACATTGAAATAAAACTAATCTTACAGATTTTATCGCGTTAATCTATGTTTTTTACGGTCCCGACGTTTCGGCTGCTTTACAGCGGCCATGGTCGCGGGAGGACTGAGGTGTTTGACGTCCTAGTGTCATAGTTAGAACTAGGTTACCCTCATATTTAGCTGTTGTTTGCGGTCCGATCTACGCAGAGAGTGCTCACAGTGTCTTGAGGTCTTGCAGCTAGCACCATTCCCACGAATACTATGAATATCTTACAATACTAAGGTATTACCATTCTACTGCGAATTAATTCTGTTTTTAGACTTGGGTCCCTATTAATAGCTGTAGTGGACACAGACGTTACGTCATCAAAAAGCATGCTGGCAATATAATTCTTGTTTATGATTTGCCATGTGCCCGAGGTACACAAAGAAAACATGTTTCCAAACTTTGCCCGGCCTTTTGAGGCAATCTGAAATGTCTCCTGAGTGCACCTCGGGGGTACTCAAGGAATATATTATCCTCGCAATTTGAAATTTCCAGGTCCACTGGCGAATTGTGGGTGCACCGCTACCTCCCCTTCGGGGATGACAATGGGGATGGTATATATACATTACCTCGTATCCACATCTTTCTGCACTCCTGGTAGAAGACTGCAATGGTACCGATTGTATTGTACCGACGACGGCGAGTAGTAGTAATGTGTTTAACATTACTGCCTGCAACAAAACGAGAAGATGGTGTTATACAAGAAAATGTGAATTTATGTTAAACATGGATATGGATTTACTAATAGTATGACGATTCTAATTTACATATATACTGGTGGTAGGCTTCGGCCGTGTCTAGTCACCACCCACTGAACAAAGCCATGTCGCCAAGCGGCCTAGCCGTGTTCCGGCATGATGTTCGGTGTTGCCATTCATGGATGGCGGGTCAGATCAGCTGCGCTGCGTGTGCCTAGTGAATGTAGCGTCTCGATCTACTGCCGCCTTCCTACCTAGGCAAGTATGCTCCATCGTAGATCTCATCGTCACTCACCATCAGGTGAGATCGAGATCAAATACTTGCCTATAATGTAATAAAAAAAAATAAAAAAATATTCAGACGATCCGTTTCGCGCAGTTTGCGCAGTTGCAAGTACTTTCTATACCTTTAAGTACTTTCTTGAATCCCGGTCGAGGTAAACTATTTTGGTGGAGAAGGGAAGATCTTCCAGCCAGGGGCCCAATTCTGCTAATTTAAATAACATTACATACAATTGCCATTTCAGCGACACACTATTGAGGTTCCATTACGACTGTGACAGCTTGGCTATTCTGCTAAAACTTTAATGTCGTCTTGATGGAGTCTCATTTAAGTGGCAATGGTGGTGTGTCGACTGCTCCAAACGTCAGATAACGAGCAGAATACCATAACTTAGATAATGACTTTACTGTCTAGTTTCATGCATTATTCATCCATTTTCATATCATCATGTCACATCCATTATTTTATTTATAACTAGCTGTTACCCGCGACTTCGTTCGCGTGGTATTTAACAAAGACAACCGTTGACAACAGCCTGCCCGCCCATTCTGAGCCCGCGGGAAGCATTGCAGGTGTTGCTATCAAACTTAATCAGGCGCTGCGCTGCAACATTGGTTTTCATTTTTTTTCGTGAGATCCTATTTTTTTTTCTAAAATAAAAGTAGCCTAAGTTACTCCTTGTTACATCAGCTATCTGCCAGTGAAAGTCCCGTCAAAATCGGTCCAGTCATTACAGAGATTAGCCGGAACAAACAGACAGACAGACAGACAGACAGACAGACAGACAGACGGACAGACAGACAGACAGACAGACAGACAGACAAAAATTGTAAAAAATTTTGTTTCGGTATAGGTAACGTGTATACATCCAAATGCACTTAGTAAAAAGCGGTTATTTTAATATTACAAACAGACACTCCAATTTTATTTATATGTATAGATGTATAGACTAGCTGTTACCCGCGACTTCGTTCGCGTGGTATTTAACAAAGACACAACCGTTGGCAACAGCCTGCTCGCGCTTTCTGAGCCCGCGGGACGCATTTCAGGTTGTTGCTATCAAACTTAATCAGGCGCAACGCTACAACATTGGTTTTAGTTTTTTTTCGTGAATACCTATGTTTTTTTCTAAAATAAAAGTAGCCTAAGTTACTCCTTGTTACATCAGCTATCTGCCAGTGAAAGTCCCGTCAAAATCGGTCCAGCCATTTCAGAGATTACCCGGAACAAACAGACAGACAGACCGACAGACAGACAAAAATTGTAAAAAATGTTGTTTTGGTATAGGTACCTTGTATACATCCAAATGCACTTAGTAAAAAGCGGTTATTTTTAATATTACAAACAGACACTCCAATTTTATTTATATGTACAGATGTGTATTTATTGAATGTGTTATTGCTATTAACTACTTGACATTGGCAAAATACCCGCTAAGTTGTGGGTGAGGCCATGTTCATATCCATTTTATTTCATCGCATCTCATTTCGTAAAGAAAGAAGAACTTAAATAATGTATCTATGTTATGGTAACTAAGTTATGGTATATTGATACACGACTGAAGTACAGAATACGAAATACTGCTATGGCAGTTGAATGGCTGGTCAGTGGAAAGCCGCTGGCCTTAAAAAACTAGTACACTACCAAGTGTCTAAAATCATTCAATCGACACTCCACTGAAGCGTTTGTAAATTAGCAGAATTGAGCCCCATGTTAATGTATGAGCCATTAACTGTTGTGCGTCTTGGTTAAAAATTAACATATTATTAGTAATTGGTGTCAACGACCTATACTAATTAGTTTGACAATTTATTTGAATATCGACGACCGATTAGTTCCGGGTGTGCGCAAGTGTTAGCCAAGTTGTTTGAACACTCGCCTCGGTAACTAGGGTCGCAGGTTCAAACACCGGCTCGCACCTCTAGGATTTCTGGATTTCTTATGCGAATCCCATTTTCAGCTGTGATTATCACTCGCTAAACGGTGAAGGAAAACTTTGTGAGGAAGCCTGCTTGACTGAGGGAACCCGGAAAGACGTGTGAAGTCCGCCAACCCGCACTGGGTCAGCGTGGCTCCCCTAGCATTAAGTGCCCAAAGTGGGGGCCCTGACCGACTGTCTGGCGATATTATTATTATTATATGTAGACTAGCTGTTGCCCGCGACTTCGTCCGCGTGGTATTTAACAAAGACTCAGCCGTTGGTAACAGCCTGCTCGCGTTCTGATCCCGCGGGACGCATTGCAGATTGTTGCTATCAAACTTTAATCAGGCGCAGCGCTGCAACATTGGTTTTAATTTTTTTTCGAGAGATCCCATTTTTTGTTCTAAAATAAAAGTAGCCTAAGTTACTCCTTGTTACATCAGCTATCTGCCAGTGAAATTCCCGTCAAAATCGGTCCAGCCATTGCAGAGATTACCCGGAACAAACAGACAGACAGACAGACAGACAGACAGACAGACAGACAGACAGACGGACAGACAGACAGACAGACAGACAGACAAAAATTGTAAAAATTGTTGTTTCGGTATAGGTACCGTGTATACATCCAAATGCATTTAGTAAAAAGCGGTTATTTTAATATTACAAACAGACACTCCAATTTTATTTATATGTATAGATAATATACATACTTATAATGTGATGCAATGGTTCTTAAGATAGTCAATGATGTTGAAATTTATGATATGGGTTAATGGACACTAGTATTAATCGTTTTATCACTCAACTTTACTTAATCTAGAAAATTTATCGCCAGACGAACACACCAGCTATGGTCCCACACTAAGCAACGCTTGTATTATGGGTACCGTACAATGCACTGAGGGCGAACTCAGTATATAATACTTATACAGATATTTCAACCAAGATTATCACTTGCTAAACGGCGAAGGAAAACATCGTGAGGAAACCTGCATGTCTGAGAGAACTCCTCGAAAGATGTGTGAAAACCGCCAACCCGCACTGGGCCAACGTGGTGGACTATGGCCTAATCCCCCTCGCATTTAGGGGAGGCCCGTGCCCAGCAGTGGAACACTAAAAAGGGCTGGTATTATTATATAATGTCTAGCTACAACGACATTTTGTTTACTAAAATATTCCGTGTAAAGATTAAGTCCGTGTTAACTCCAAGACGTCATACAAAAACGACCATACAAATCGAATCCTTATCGCAAACCGTTAAATACATATATAGCATGCATAATGGTCATTATACAACTATTAGTTTCATATTAGCTAATCTGGTATACCTATCAGTAATATTAGGAAGAGGTCATGTTTGTGAGTTGTTTGTACTTAGGGGGTAATCTCCGAAATTCCTGATCCAATTGCGAAGATTGCTTCACTAATAGGAAGCTTACAGTATACAGAGTGATATTGGTTACTAGCTGTTGCCCGCGACTTCGTCCGCGTGGTATTTAACAAAGACAACCGTTGACAACAGCCTGCTCGCCCATTCTGAGCCCGCGGCACGCATTGCAGGTTGATGCTATCAAACTTAATCAGGCGCTGCGCTGCAACATTGGTTTTATTTTTTTTCGTGAGATCCTATTTTTTTTTCTAGAATAAAAGTAGCCTAAGTTACTCCTTATTACATCAGCTATCTGCCAGTGAAAGTCCCGTCAAAATCGGTCCAGCCATTTCAGAGATTAGCCGGAACAAACAGACAGACAGACAGACAGACAGACAGACAGACGGACAGACAGACAGACAGACGGACGGACAGACAGACAGACAGACAGACAGACAGTCAAAAATTGTAAAAAATGTTGTTTCGGTATAGGTAACGTGTATACATCCAAATGCACTTAGTAAAAAGCGGTTATTTAATATTACAAACAGACACTCCAATTTTATTTGTATGCATAGATGTTTGATCTAGTTACCGCGCGTGGAACCGCGGGTCGAAGCTAGTTTAGAGATATATAGACACCTACGGTTGAGTACACATATTGTAATCTTCGAAACAAATAAATATATCTGCGTTCCACCAAAATTTGCTAAAAGAGAGTCGCGTGCGCACAGGGGCTCAATTCTGCTAATTTACAAACGCATCAGTGGAGTGTCGATAGCATGTCGATTGAATGATTTTAGACATATGGTAGTCTACTAGTTTTTTAAGACCAGTGGCTTTCCACTGACCAGCCATTCAACTAACATAGAATTATTTCGTATTCTGTACTTCAGTTGTGTATGTTCACGGCGAGCGTTCTACCAACATAGCTATCAGCTTTTTAATATACATATATTCCAACGGAGAATAGGCAAGAAAGCTAGTTACAAGTACCAGGATGCCATAGCCCTAATGTATCACATTTAGAACGTAATAGGTACAACAGGAAAACTCAATAGCGTGGATGGAGAAAAAAATCTATGTCGTATAACTGTCTAAGCCGAGTTCCGTTGAGCTATGCTATCCTGGTACTTAGTAGATCACGACTTGTTTAGATGCAGTATTTATAAACAGACTTCAAAAAAAAGGAGGAGGTTCTCAATTCGGTTGTATTTTTTTTTATAGGACCCCGCTGTGGACAATAAATCTATGAAACATGTTCTATATAATGTTCTCTATGGTTTTCTCTCCCTTCTCTATGGCGCCTCCTTGCCATCGTTTGGTTCTAAAAAAGTGTTCTGAGTATCAAATAAAAATATGATTATTCAACTAACAAGACGTATTTATTTTCCTCCCCAGGGCCCAAATGGTATATTTACCACGCTTGCATAGTCTTAAGGGTGGGCAATAAGGAGGATACAATACTAGCAGCGCCCTGCGGTGTTACCCGCGATTAAAAGTACGTCCTTTTCCTCTATGTCCTTTTGCAAATGCACGGTTCCTGTATGCTATCCCATAGAAACCGTGCATTTTTCCGGGATAAAAATTAGCCTATGTCATTTTCTGACCCCCAAACTAGCACTACCGATGCAAAAAATCATGTCGATCCTTTGCTGTTTGAAAAATTAAAACTAATCTATCCGACGGGAGGCATACATTTTACCGGGATAAAAAGTAGCCTATGTGCTATTCCAGACTATGATCTATATCTGTGCCAAATTTCATCCAGATCCGTTCAGCCGTTCTGGCGTGATTGTGTAACAAACATCCATCCATCAAAACTTTCACATTTATAATATTAGTGGGATAGTGGGATAATTCATACCTCTCTACAGACCCAGTTTGTTCAAAAAGTCGTAATGTTAAAATATATTTTGTACCAGGATCGCATGACCAAGAAAGGTCGCACTGAATTGATCTAGGTAGGTGCCTATTATACAATTGAGTTGAATGACTAAATTGGTTCAAGAAACTTCATTTAAATTCACTGCGGTTTCTGAAATATACCAACATGCGTATGTAAACAAATGATAATTGAGCATACGCACGGACGCCATTTTCATATCTTAATGTCACATCCATTATTTTATTTATAACAAGCTGTTGCCCGCGACTTCGTCCGCGTGGTATTTAACAAAGACAACCGTTGACAACAGCCTGCTCGCATGTTCTGAGCCCGCGGGACGCATTGCAGGTTGTTGCTATCAAACTTAATCAGGCGCTGCGCTGCAACATTGGTTTTAATTTTTTTTCGTGAGATCCTTTTTTTTTTCTAAAATAAAAGTAGCCTAAGTTACTCCTTGTTACATCAGCTATCTGCCAGTGAAAGTCCCGTCAAAATCGGTCCAGCCATTTCAGAGATTAGCCGGAACAAACAGACAGACAAAAATTGTAAAAAATTTTGTTTCGGTATAGGTAACGTGTATACATCCAAATGCACTTAGTAAAAAGCGGTTATTTTAATATTACAAACAGACACTCCAATTTTATTTATATGTATGTATAGATGTGTATTTGTTGAATTTAATATTGCTATCAATTACTTGACACTGGCAAAATACCCGGTAAGCGGGCGAGGCCATATTCATATCTATTTTATTTCATCGCATTTCACTTCGTAAAGAAAGAAGAAGAAGAGCATACATAATGTGGCCTAGCTCTGGTTACCGAGGGATCAGCTTATGACTACATTCGGCAGCCGGACAACCAACTGTACCTGCCCCTGGTGCTATCCGAGTAGGTAGTTATATTATTACTTACTAGCTGTTACCCGCTACTTCGTCCGCGCGGTATTTAACAAGTTTTTCTAATATAAAAGTAGCCTAAGTTACTCCTTGTTACATCAGCTATCTGCCAGTGAAAGTCCCGTCAAAATCGGACCAGCCGTGTCAGAGATTAGCCGAAACAGACAGACAGACAGACAAACAATCATACAAAAAAAATGTTTGGGTATGTACCGTCTATGTATCCAAATGCACTTAGTAAAAAGCGATTATTTTAATATTACAAACAGACACTCTAATTTTATTTATTTGTATAGATATAAAACGTCTAATTAGTCAGTGGACTCGGGTAAAAATATTCGTGCTCATAAGACTAAGTTCAAATCCAGGACCTACGGTGCTATATGCGGGGTCACTATCAAAGACGCCAATGGGGCCATTACAAATTAAATAAATACTGTAATATTGTTCTCAAATAAATTAAAGATATGTGCGTTTTATCAGTTAAATATTTTGAATTACTTGTCCAGTTATAATCACCTTTGAATATATACAGTCAAATAAATACTCTAAATTTAAAGTACCTAAGTATTACCTAAATATTCAATGATCACTTACCATTCTGTTAATCTTCACCATGCAACAAAAATAACTTAATTAAAATCGGAAATAATAATTATCGGATAATTTCAAACTAAACTACCGCTACTCGCAACTGACAAAACAATACTGACCACAGAGAGAGAATAAATAATCACTACCAAACAGAATGAACTAGGAACGAACGTGGAACGAACGGATTCTCGGACATGTGCTTCATTGGTGTCAGCCACACTCTCAATCTGGATCACTGTAAGGACGGACTAGTTAGAGATACTACGTATCGTTTGTATACGAAGCTTATACAATCGATCGATTTACAATGTAGAATGTTCACTTTTTTTAAATATAGGTTGGGTATGCCACAGGCATGGAACTCTGTGGAACCATTTTTTGGCGGGAAGTTGAACAATGATTTTGTTTTAGTATCTGAAAATTATGTTACTAATGTATAATATTAGTGGAATATTAACAATTGTGTGTTCGTGCACGTGCAACATGCTCGAGTTAAGGAAATTTAAATAATACAGTATATCTTTAATTTTCGAGTTTTCTCAAGATGTCTTGTAAATTGTCAGTAAAGTGTGCACAGCTTTACTGATAGGTGATAAACACCTAACGTGTTTCATTTCACCATCACCGTCATCAACACCGTGATTATCATCAGGGGTAACAATATTTAAAATAACGACGAAACATTTTACTTGACAGACGCAAAAATAACACTATTTTGTAGCCTATGGCCAACATAAAAAAAAGAAGCAGACATTTGTAAACTACTTGCCTTGAAATTATAATTACAGCCTTTTCAAACGCACCTCAATACATGCAAGACAAGAATAAGGTCGTTTAAGTCACCGATGTAGTACCTACTTCTTTGATGACTTTAAACGACAAACAATAGGATTACAAAATGCCGGGTAGGAAGGGATTCAAACTACCTACCCACTTGCCTGAATATACAAACACAGAATAAAATACTCACTCAAAAGCGTCAGTATAACCACGACTGGCACCGAGTTCATTTATAAATTTTATACAAAAATTATAAGTGATTTATTTATTAGAATAGTGTTGTTTAAAAAGTGAATTTAGTTGATACATCTGAGAAATAAAAACATTTAAGGAAGCTGTGACGTCAATGTGAGTGTTTTTATTACGTAAAGATTACTTACGTACCTACGAGTTTTTTTCATATTAATGTTTTGTAGAATTTTGGTTAAAAGTGTATTTACATTTTTAGCAGAAAGGACCGGCTGAAGGATACCTGTAGTACCTACTCAAGTAGTACTATCTTTTCTGTACGAGTCCAACCCTTTCCATCCCTAAACACAGTCGGAAATAAATCTGAAAATGTTGAGCCGCCTAAATTTAGACTCTAAAGAGAGATGCGTTGAGACCATTGCACCAAAAACAGATTGGTTGGTCCGTATTGGACACAGATTCATAAATCTGAATTATTTACGAGACGAAGATCATTATTACCAGGAATTTAATCGCAATGAAAGCGATTGTCGAACCATCGAACCATCTTTAAATACAAGAGAGAAAAAGTTATTCTCGATAATTGAGGAAGATCCAATATCTAATTTCGATTTTATCGAGAATGTATGCATGCATTTTCCACATATAGTATCTCGAATGGCGATCAATCTTTCAGGTTTCGCAATAGATAGAATATCCACCCAAATATTTTCTAAAAAAAAGGTAAATGAAAGGTTTGTGGAAATGTTTTACCTTTTTTTCATACCTTTTTATTTACAGAAAAAGTATAGCTGGTATACTTTGCATTTCTTCATCAAAGCTAGTAAGGCTCATCCAAAACATTTTGTAACTACATTCACGATGATTATAAAAGACACTCGCACAACAAATAATGTATTAAAAGATTACATTAGCACTCTAGATGTGAACAGATGTACTGAATTAATAAAAAACGTTATTAACATTGAATTAAGTGCTTCACAATTTGAAAACAAGTTGCCGGTTATATATTTACTTTACAAAAAATGTGAGAAAAGTCAAGATATTTTTCACTACGTGTACTCAAATTTGCAAACATTCAATTATTATTGTCGATATAATAAAGAATACGGGAGGTTGTTGCTATATTTTATTCAAAATTTATCAGGCTTTAATATTGGACTTAGGCTGGTCACTCAGATGGCCGGTAACCATTTTACGGCTTACAAGGGCCCCTGCTTGGAGGCTATAGATGTTCACCTAGCTGATATCATAGCGTTACAGGTAATGGATGTGTATGATGAACCAAGAATTGTAATACCAAGACCGCTGGAAGAATCCCAATTGTAAAGAAATCGTAATATATTGTGAAATTAATTGTAGCCTGCGTACAAAGTGTATAACTTATGTAACCTATTCCCTTTCACTCAGAAGAAAAGATGTAAGCGATTTTTTTTTTAATGAAATATTACTTAGTATAAATACCTATCTGTGGGTCAATGGGATACCCACATGAGTAAGTTTATTAATTACCCACATATTAATGAATAACTCTATGAATTATAATTAATCACTGTTACTTAATTAATGTTTCATTTTAACTTCGCGTCGTTTTGGTTTATGTAAATGCCATTCAAATTAGTTTTTTTTAAATCAATAAACTACCTAGTTAGGTAGGTAGTACATTGATTAAAAAAAACATTGTAAATCTCATGTATTTTTAACTAATTGCATGATGCTGTTATCGCTTGTATTGCAACTTTATTTGTCCTTGTAGTTACTGGAATGTATTAAATGAACTCAAGTATTTTACTTTATTTGTTGCTTTAATCCCTATCCCTAAGGCGCAAAACTATAAATTGCTGCGTTTTCATGATTTTGAGATTTTAACGATAGTTCCTAAAAAAATCCAACAATGTTTTAGTAAGCTATTTAGAAATATATAGACAATTATTTCTATGAATTCCAAAATTCTAGCAAGTTGATGTTATGAATGAGGGTCAGAAATCGCTGCTCGTCTACCCCCTAACTCCTTTAATTCATTATTTTAAAAAGTGAAAGTTTAGATGTTTAGTAACGGTGGTTTTTCACCAGGAATCCAAGAGTTGGTCATTATTTCGTATCTTTAACCATGAACCTGTCTTTAACACACCACTATTAAATCAAAGACAATTCCATTTTTATTTATTTGACAATAGCAAATGTCATATATTTGATTGTCAGATTTTTGTTATTGTTTCTGGTTTCTTGTGTTTACTGTTTATACCGGCTCCAAATTAGTTAAATTTATAATTTTTTAACCGAATTATGTACGAATAAAACAATGTATTGTACATGGACATTTTCACCGTCATCTCAGGCGCTATTAAAACGATGTTTAGACGCTGCGGCGCCATACGACAGTGCCAATAAATGGACCAAAATGTTCGGTCCGAAAAACAACGAATTGCTTGATAGAAACAACGCAATGATAGATTTAAGTGACTCACCAGACAAACAACATGAACCCTCATCATATACGAGAGAAGATAAACCAGCTTCATGTAACTTTGAAGACATTATCGACAACGATACAGTATTGACAAGATTTGATATATTTCAAGAAGAATCTTTAAAAAATCCATTATTACTCACGAAACTTGCTTTAAATCTACCTGTAAACACTATAGAAGGTCTTATTCAGTTGATTTTCGATGGTACAGATAAAAACGAGAAGTTTATTTCGTACTTTATAGAATACTTTTTACCTGTGTTTATAAGCCGTGATAATTCAAGGCTGTGTACAGATGTGTTGTTAAAAACACAAAGATTATACCCAGAATACTTTAAAAAGTTATTAAAAATAATAATCAAAGATGCTAAAGTTCAAAATAATGTGTTAAATGACTTTATCATATCATTAGACAAGGAAAAAGTAACAGATTTTTTAAATATTTGTTTGTATATAGAGTTGACTTCTGAGCAGTTTGTACACAACTTATTTACTATTTACACAGCATATACAACATGTAAAAAGTCTGTGAACATACAGAATTATATATTCAGCTGTTTGAAAACATATAATAATGTCTGTACAAATAATAAAAATTATGGTCGGCTGATGTTGACATATTTACAAAGTTTAAATAGTTCGGAATGTAAAGCTAATAGTACAATTCTAGGAGATCTTTTAGAAAACCATAGATCACCGTTTAAAAGACCCTGTATGACTATTTGGAAGGAAATAAATGAGAACCCAAATTGATGAAAATGATTTTTATTCTTCACACTCACATCTCATAGATTATTCCTGTTCACTACACCTAGCCCATTGGCTCAGAAAGATTACTGGCCTGCCTAGCAAATCCTTAAGAGCATTGGCTGTAAAAATCTTATGTACTAGCTGCGCCCAGCTGTGTTACCCGTGATTAAAAAGTATGTCTATTCCTTCAAAACCATACATTTTACCGGGTTAAAAAGTAGCCTATGTGCTATTCCAAACTATAACCTATCTCTGTGCCAAATTTCATCCAGATCCGATCAGACGTTTTTGCGTGATTGAGTCACAAACATCCAACATAACTTTCACATTTATAATATTAGTAGGATACGGGGATAAATAAAAAAATCTTGATCCAAAACGGTAAGTACAAATTTAATCAGTCCATCATGGTTTATTTTACATTCAAGAATGTTAACAGTAGGTATTTAACAGATAAAATGGCGACGACACAAGTCAGTTAAGGGGCGACTAATTAAGACATCGTAAAAATATGGTACTTAAGGTGGTAGTGGTGGTGGTGTTAAAAAATACCTAAAGCGATACAACACCATAAAGTTAGTAAAAGTACCGGTTACAAAAAACCGGTACTTTTACTAACTTTATGGTGTTGTATCGCTTTAGGTGTTTTTTTTTAGCAAACTTAATACATCGAGACATCCAATGCAGAATGCTAATATCGCAAAAAACTAAATTACATCGTAAAGATGTCCAAATTTTTCGTAAAAAAATAAAAACCATTGACATTTTGAATTTCGCGCCCTGACCTTACGCTCCACCTTAATTGGGATTTTGGGAGTTTGTTGATTAATCATGTTACTTTCTTATCCATTTCCTGTACAAAACATATTACAGCAACTTTAATTTGTCACAGATAAATTATACGTAGATACTTATTATTTAAAATTTGTCTCAATCATTTGTAGCATAAAAAACCAACAGAAGATATGCTATTTTCAACCTCGGTGCATAATTTGACTCCAACCCATCTCAAGAAAATTGGATAGGTACCTATGTACTTACACAAAATAAATCATGTAATATAACCGTGTTTTTTTTGATAATTAATAAAATATTGATTTGTTATATTTACGCGAATATTACACATTGAAATGAAACTAAATTTTAAGGATAAGTAATTAATATTATTAAATCCAAGACCAAGCGTACCATTGCAAGACCTCAAGACACTGTGAGCACTTTCTGCGTAGATCGGACTACAAGTAACAATTAAATATGAGGGTACCCCGTCTCAAACTGTGACACCAGGACGTCAACCACCTCAGTCCTCCCGCGACCATGGTTGCTATAAAGCAGCCGAAACGTCGGGAACGTAAAATGGAAATAAAATTATTAATAAAATAAAAATAAATTCATCAACACAACCCGCACCTCGTATATATTGTCAATAGTTCACCCCTTAAGTTGGACATACATAATTGAGTAGCGTTTGCGTTGTAGCAATTGACTTAAGTAAATCATTTACAGACCTGCACTTAATTAAGTAAATCATTTACAGACCAGCACTGACTTTAGTAAATCATTTACAGACCAGCACTGACTTAAGTAAATAATTTACAGACCTGCACCGACTTAAGTAAATCATTTACAGACCCGCACTGACTTAAGTAAATCATTTACAGATCTGCACCAACTTAAGTAAATCATTTACAGACCTGCACCGACTTAAGTAAATCATTTACAGACCCGCACTGACTTAAATAAATAATTTACAGACCTGCACCGACTTAAGTAAATCATTTACAGACCTGCGTTTGTTTTACCAAGTTGACACGTTATTTTACAGGTCGTAGTGTGAGTGGATTACAAAATGATACTTCTTTTGATCATATACAGGGTGTAAACTAGAACGTTATGCAAAATGTAATGTTTTGGACAAGTAATCGACGCCGATTATACATTAATTATATTTACGTTAATTAAGCCGGCTGGTCCATAACTGATATTATAATGTGTATATGAATGAACACTTTCGTGGATCACAGAATCCAATACACAGGTGATAAACGTGGTGACATTAAAAAAAAAGATAGAAAAGAAAAGAATAGAAATCCCACTAATATTATAAGTGTGAAAGTTTGGATGGATGGATGTTTGTTACTCAATCACACCAGATCGGCTGAACGGATCTGGATATAATTTGGCACAGAGATAGATTAGTCTGGAATAGCATATAGGCAATTTTTTATCCCGGAAAAATGTATGGTCTCCATGGGATAGATTTGTTTTAATTGTTCATAGAGCACATAGACATAGAGGAAAAGGACATACTTTTTAATCGCGGGTGCGGACAGTTAAGAAATATATAATTTATATGTACAACATTTTTTTCCACATTTGCTCCACAGATAATGTCTTGCATAGCTACGTCTCTGAAGGAAACCCCTACGGGTACGAAAACTAAAAACTATCCCAAATTGTTTGTTTGTTTTTCAAGTCACCAAGTTTGTTTACATTATTTACAACAACAATTACTTAGGATTTGCTATCAACAGTTCGGAATCACAGATGTGTTATGTCTTTTTATAAGTATTTTATACCCTTTTGCGTAGAATATTATGCTTTAGCCTCATTTTATAATTATATTTGTGTAGATGTGAATATAGATGTATAATTACAAAGTAGATATGTAAAAAGTGAAAAAAAAATGGAGACAATTTTAGAAAAAAAAAACACTTGTCAAAAATGTTTGGCGGGAATTTTAGAAAAAAAAAGATAACATAATTAAATAATATTATAACATATTATTTATGATCCGATTTACATGCCACCATAGACAGACAGAGCTATAAAATACGTGAAGCTGTTTATAATCGAACCTCACTTTAAACTAAGCTTCACTCAAAGAGCAGGATAGAGCTACTACACATATTAAAAAAAAAGCATCGGGTGCTGCACATTTTTTCATAATTATAGCTCTTTCCCTTTACGTTAGATAGTCGGATTGATATACTCTAGATATACTCACTTAGCAGACAGCTCAGTTCCCAAAATCCCTTTCGATTTGAGACTAGGCCCTTAGCCCAATATACTCTTACAAAGTTAAAAAATATGTTGAAGAAAAACTACATTTTTTTTGTATTTTTTGTTTTAGTTTTCTTAAATTACAGCTATGTTAGATTATGCATGTACTAATGTTAGAATATTCTATATTAATGAACCTATTCAATGCAATTAATATTTTTACCGTCTTTCGGATTCTTATTGGAACATTTTTATTTTAAAGCTTTTCTTGTTTAACAAATAATTTGGGCAATAAACATAAAGTAATGTGAAATATTTATAAGAGGTTCACAAGTAGGTTATCCCGACGATGCTTATGTATAAAATATTATCTAATTGACCTGAACTAGCGATATTTTAAAAAAGACACGAGTTATTTTACAATCTATGACCTGGTGTTATTTTTTAATTATATTTTTTTTTTGAGAATCTAACCTTCATAAACAATCTAGGGACCTCTTTAAATATTTTACACCAATACTGTAACATCGTAAATACGTGTTTATCCAAAATATATAAAATAACAAGACTATAGAATAGATACCACAATCTGTAAGCCACATGGGCTCTCATCTTTTTACTTGGGAGAGGGAACAAGAGAAAAAAAACTTTCAAATTTTAACTGGCAACATTACTTAGTAACAATTACAGTATATATTTATCATTAATGTCTACGTGATTATCTGATTACAAATTAAATACTAATTTGCAACTACATTATTCAGTATGGTATGGTATATTGACGAAAAAAAAGGATTTAGTAAAAATAAGACGAAAAATAAATATAAAATAGAGAAATATTAATAGAAAAATGAGTTTCCTTTTCAAAAAGTAGTTAAGTTTTATAATGAAAATATGTCAAACCATGAATAAGATCTTTTATAATATATGATCTTAATAATGGTTTTTCTTTTTATAGCTAATCTACTTAAGTGGTCAGTCTTATATAAATAAGAGAAAAAAAAAGATAAAAAGAAAAAATAGATAAATATTTCACATTAGTAATATCACAGTATTCGTATTTTTTTCTAATTTTTACTAAAATATTTCTTGGGATTTTTATATTCCGGACTATACCCGACTATGACTTGATATTTTTTGTTCAGAAATACAAAATGGCAGTGAATATCAGTCTTTTGAGTGTTTCAATTGCATATTGAGATCAGTATTATTTGCTATAAATATCCTTAAAAAATACTGTTAGCATTTTCTTATATTTACGCGAATACTACACATTGAAATAAAACTATTTTTTTTCGGATTTTATCGCGTTTATTAGAAGAAGTTCTTCCGTGACCATGGTTGCTGTAAAGCAGCCGAACGTCGGGCACGTAAAAACATAAAATAAACACGATAAAATCCGAAAACAAATTAGTTTTATTTCATATTTTTAGCACATTTAGGTGAATATAGCACTTTTAACTCTGTGTGTGACTTTGTTCAGTTTATAAGTTATGCTCGCAGAGTAGCTATGCAAGGATTATAGTAATTAAATATAATATAATAATGGAACGAATTAAGTAGAAATTTTATCATAAGAATATGTCAACTACATACTTTATAATTCTACAAAGATTTGATAGTAAAGAAATATCAGATTACATAAACAGATTGTGACTATGTAATTCACTATTTAGTTAGTTTTCAAACATCTAGTCACCGCGAGTCACAAGATTATACAAGTCACACACAGTAGGTAGCGGAATCACGCCGAGGTCTGAACGAAGCTCAACTGAATACATTTATAACAAGCCTTACTAACTGCTTATTCTACTTATATATAAAAGGGTATAGGAAAATATGTGTTAAGTATAACACCCTGCTTTTTTATTGTTATTTTCGCTTTTTTGTGTACAAATACGTCTTAGAAGAAAAATATCTGTAAATATTATACCTACTTATTATAAATACATCACACGATCGAGCGAGATGGGATTTATTTTTATTAGTTATGGTAACTGTTTTATTTTACGCCTGGGGGTTTATCGATTTATCGGTTCCAAGTGGAATGCCCGTATTATGACAGGTATGTAAGTTGTAACACAATAGAGCAACATTAAATCACAAATTTGACTGCATTCTTAGAACGATTTGACTGCATTTTTAAAGCATTTTGACTGTTTTATTTTTAATTACTTAATACTTAACGATAAACTAAATTAAAAATATACATTATAAACTATTTAGATATTCAATATTATTTTAATTAACTGTTATGAGCCGAGCACCTGTATTTTATTTCATAATCACTTTACAACATTTCAATAATTAATAGGTCACTTTTTTCGCAAAAAAAAAGAGACTGAAAGAATGGATAAAAAAATTGTGAGATCGTTTATATATATTAAGCTTGGAAACATTTATGATTGGGCAAGCCACCAGAGGTTTGAGCAAAAACTTTAAACTAATGTTGGATTAGGATTTAGATTAAGCCTATTAAATTTAATATGATTCCGTATTACCGGTCCAAATTAAGCTTAGGTGCTCCCCGAAATGGCGCAAAAATTATTAATGACAATTTTTTATTATCAAATTTAAACGAAAAATTAGCACTTATCTTTTTTTATGCAGAGTGACTGCCAAAATGTTTTGCGACTTATGGGATTTATTTATTGTAGGGAAGGTAACTCTGGCAAGCCCGGTGTTTCAACATACTGTATACCATCTAAAATGCAAAGAATATACAGGCTGATTCAGCAAGGGGATAATAGTTTTAAAAACCCGCGCTTATTTAGCGCATTTTTGATCATGTCACGTCAGAATTACGATATCAATTTAAAAAAAAACTAAAAATGACAACTGTAATTATTTTGGAAACAAAATTTGTTTTAAAAAAAACGATTTATTGAAATTCTGACTTCGCATAATAATTAAAAACGAGTCAGTGTACCCTTTTTGAATCACCTGTAGATCACATAATAAAAACTCTTATCTTTCCAGTCACCTGTATACAGTTCTTACCTCTTTAATCCAACATTTCAGCCAACTTCTCCCGTCGCTCCATATGAATCTCATCCCCACAATGGGCCATAAGTATTGACTCGCCAACAATCATATTCTCAAAACATAACGAACACGCATACATTGCATCACCAAAACAGACAATTTTGTTGTCATCTCGGTACATTGTCATCGGATTTAATACAGTGCTCGGTTGAATTTCCTTACCGGATGACACACACTTCTTAATATAAGCGGTTTTGTACAAAAAATGAATTTTCTCGCAATGTTTTTGGCTTAATATATGCTTAAGAAGACTGTCTTCTTCGGCCTCGGTCATCTCACAAGATGGACAGTAGAACGAGATTGCATTCTTTGATTCGTAACCATCCACTGTCTCACACTTGAGTTGTATACTATGGACTTGTACGTAGAAGGTGATACGTTCAATAGCAGGTTTCTGAAGTAGTGTGTTAAGTAAACTTGTATCTTGGAAGCTGTTGTAGCTTATCACTTGATCGAGGGATTCAGAATAAGCTGACAAAGTTGTAGAATCTAACGTGAAGTTACCAATCGATGATGTTATGGACTGATTTGATAGGTTCTCCGTTTTAAGCCCTGAATCTGATTGGTTGAGTGACTGATAGTGACATTGGCAGCTACATTGGTGATCATGATCCGAAATGTCATCTGAATCGGATTCTGATTTAAAAAGATTGAGCAAGGCGTCTCTTAGATCAGGAAAATCGAAATGTTTTATTCGCTTCTTATTCGATACTTTATTAGATTTGTGAATACGTTTTCCTTTATGTAAGTCGAAGGTGGTGCTCCTCTGAAGTTTTTTAATGTCCTTAATTTGTAAATAGTTTGTTGCGAAAGAATCAATGGAAGTTTTTAATGAACCGAGTTGTTTGCGAAGTTTGTACTTCGCCATAATATCTTCTTTCTCCATAATGATGTTCCAGGATTCAGGACTGCCTCGGTTGACATTATCCATGTATGTAACTTGTCCAAGTGTCCTTGGGATATTGGAAATGTCAGTGCCAGGCAGTGTGTTGACTATTGACCGACTATTAAATATTTTTGATACTTCAATATGAAATCGGAAGTCTGCAAGCAGTTTTTTTAATACGCATTCCATTTTTTCGAACTTCATTTGGTAGTTCAACAGTAATGTGATGCGTTCTTCTTCGTTTCGATCCAATTCAACATCTCCAAAGGACTCTGGAGTGTTTGAAGGTATCGGTTGGCCCTCTAAATCAGTCTCCACCTTCCTACACATTTTAATATCATCGTTTTTCGGTGTTATATCAGAATCTGAGCCTTCCGATAATGATTCAATATCAATAGCGTCCTCAGACGTTTCCGAATCATCGTCAAACTCAAATGAATGACTAAAATTTAACTTCCTGAACTTTTCACTGAACATATCAGCACTTCTACAATCGAGTAATATATGTTTTGGTGTGTTCTCCACGTTGTCTGAACGTGATATACATTCAGTCATGGATTGGCTGGCCTTTTTTATATCAAGTTTTAGAGTTTTATTTTTTAATCTGCGCGCGTTGAGGGGCTCGTTGTTGATCGCAAGGAGGTCGGTGTCAGACAGAGAACCTTTTTTGGTGCCGAAGATTTTGACGGATTCCGGTAATTTTAAACTTGCAGCGAAGTTTTTCGATGTTGAGTCTGCTTCGGTGTGGAAAACGGGATTTTTTGACGATTCGCTATATGAATGTAGTGTATCACGACGTTGGTTCAAAGTCACATCGTCTGGATCATCGCTTTCCGGGCTTTTGCCGTCTCCAGACTTAGAAAAGTAGGATATATTCGAAAACATTTTTCGCAACGAAAACGCCATGTTTACTGGCGTATTTCGGATTTGTAATGTGGAAAAGGGCTTCTATTTCCGATTTTGCTTGTTAAAAATGCCACTGTACATGAAAATAAATTGAAGTAATATTGATATTATTTTCAGATACAACAAAGAAAAGTAAAGTTATGTATTAAAAATCTTTCTTTACCTCTGACTCAGTCTATCCGATGGCGACGGCACTTTTCCCCGGACTCACTTCATTTTGGCTCCGATTTAAATTATTTTTTACAATAAAATACCCTCATATAAAATAAAAACACTGATTTGTTTCTATTGTTTACAACGAAAAAAATCTTTAGTTTTGGTTTGTTTGACATTTAACAGATCAATGACCTGTGTCTATGGCAAACAGACAGGCCGACCATAGATTTTTTATAATTGAAAATCATATATTAAAATATAGCAACGATTGCAAACTCTGATCCACCAACATGTTATAGCACGGTTTAATCGTGGGTTTAGTGGTTTAATACCAAAGTGTTCTTGCCTGCATTGATCATATTAATAAAATTAATGTCTATGCCAAAGGAAGGAGTATTGGTTTATTTTCTAGGTATACACCCTACAGAACCTTTTAGCTTGCCCTGATAATTTTACGCCTATCTATGACTTTATCAACTCCTCGCTTGGAGATATTTGAAGAGACAAAACAAAAATACAAGACAATCCATCAAGGACTAGACTAGTTTTTACTTTAACAAGTAATCAACATGGACATATAATTACTGAACTATTTAAAGAAAATAATTATTCAAGATTTGGCACTTGTGCCTTTATATTTAAATTGTATACCTGCAAGTAAATTTGATCAAGAAAATACCCATGACATTGACAACATCAGAATTGGCAGTATGGATTGATTCCTTCGCCTGTCCTACTGGACGAATTAAACTACTACTACTACTTTCTAGGTATACAAAAGCACGCTGGATTGGTCTATGCCATGTGTCAAATTGAAACAAAACAAATCCTCAGGTAAAAACATTGCAATAATAAAATGAAACCGGATCACGCCATTTTCATTTCTTCATGTCACATCCATTATTTTATTTATAATGTGTATTTATTGAATTTAATATTGCTATTAATTACTTGACACTGGCAAAATACCCGCTAAGTTGCGGGTGAGGCCATATTCATATACATTTTACTTCATCGCATTTCATTTCGTAAAGAAAGAAGAAGAAGAAAATGAAACCAATTGTTGATATCGACTCGCTCCGGACGGAGCACGAATCTGACGAGCAATGGGAGGTGCGGCGTAACTTCATGGTGGAGCATAAAGAGGACTTTGAGGAATCCGAACTCATTACTTTAGCACAATTGTTTACAAACATCGAGTTTTTAGGATGTCGGTAAGGAAATACATATCTTTATACCTAATGGTTAATTAATTATCTGCCAATCTAACCGACCACCATCCTAACTGGCCCTCCAAAGCACGGAGGCCGGTTCCCTATCCAAGTCCCGACCGGGCTAACAGGCCTTTGGCGGGAAATTTGAGTTGTGTACCTTTTCCAAGAAGTGTTTCTACGAATTAACGAAGGATGTGAGTGGAATATTAATAATTGTTTTCAATAAAGCACACACATGTATGTCATCACAATTTAAGTGCCCAGGTGGGTTATTTTAAATCATTCGGAATCGACATCGGAAACCGATTTGAAACTCCGATGCTGGTGTCGCTCCCGATGAGATTTCCGACGGAAACTTTTTGAAAAAACGTTTTGGTATTGTCATCAAGATACATCGAAGATAATCAAATTCGGAAATTTTAATAGCGATTGCGGTAATCCAGTTCGGAAGTTTTCGATATCGATTTCGAATGGTTTAAAATAGCCCCGCTGTACCTAATTTTCCAAGCTACTAATTAGATGGCTTTCAGATACCCATAATAATCACAATGGTAATTTTTTAATGGAATGCTACATATATATTTACAATAAACTCTAATATAAGTGGATGATAATTACCACTGTTAGCCAATTTTTTTTAATGTTGGGAACCTTTCATGGCTGCAAAAGATGACAAGGTCTGGGTGTAACATTTGGACTCCCAACAATTAAAACCCTTCAGACGTCTTTCTCTCTTGTTCCATAGCATGTGACTGTGAAGCGGTGGTTCTATGTCCCCGAGAAATAGCTGGCTGCTTCACAGCTAGCTTCGAACGTAAGCTTATCACTCTTATTTCATCTGTACGGACCATAAACCAAATAAGTTGTAGATGCAACTTAAAAAGCATATTACATAACAAGCTTTTATATCATTACAGTTACCCGCCTGAAACAATGAAAAGGATAGCCAAGTTATCGGAGAAAGTAGCTTCTAAATACCGGGAGAGCAGAAAGAACAAGCTCAAAAGAACTTTTGTGCAAGCGAGCGATGCAGCCGAGCAGAAAGCAAAGAGAACTTTCAAATAGATATTGTAAAATGTTAAGAGAATAATAAAAATCATTTTGTAATAAAACACATAACAATTATATAAAAAAGGTTTATAATTAAATGAAAATTATATTTTATACAGTTCCTTACAAAACATACATTATTTTGATATTCGTGATTTAAAGTTTGATTAGAATTGGATGCTTGCTTACTATACTTCCAAATTTCATAATAAAACTAAATTGGAGTTGTTACATTGTGAAGACTAACGCCAGATTTATAGATGTTTTATAACTATGGTACTGCACAAACCAAAACTCGTATGCACAGTACTTTGGGACGTTTCATAAATTATAAAATGTTTACACATTCGGAGGTATAAATATAAAAGTAAGTCAAGCTGCTCTTGAGGGAAAGTGCCATAAATAAATATTAAAGATAGCCAATTTATATTATGTGAATGTTTATTTTAAACTTAAAAAAAAACTGCATTCATATAATTTTGAAGTTATAATCTAATCGCTGCCACAAACACCAATGCGACAAACGAATCATCTTAATTATTATGAGGTCTTCAATTCATTTTCTTAATGTTTATTTTAAGATACTGTTGAACCATATCATATGCCCCATGCCTTAGCACCATAAAAATAACGCTTTTTACTCGCGTTTTACACTTCGATTCCCGACTCGGACAATGTGACTTTTAAAACCTATACAAATAAATAAAATTGGAGTGTCTGTTTAGTAGTACTATTAAAATAACCGCTTTGTACTAAGCGCATTTGGATGTATATACGGTACATATACCAAAACATTTTTTTTTACAATTTTTGTCTGTTAGTTTCGGCTAATCTCTGAAATGGCTGGACCGATTTTGACGGGACTTCCACTGGCATATAACTGATGTAACATAGAGTAACTTAGGCTGCTTTTATTTTAGAAGAATTATTGTTAAATTTCACCCGGACGAAATCGCGTGTAACAGCTAGTCTTTAATAAATACGGTACATTATTTTTTTTTATTACATTATAGGCAAGTATTTGGTCTCGATCTCACCTGATGGTAAGTGACGATGAGATCTACGATGGAGCATACTTACCTAGGTAGGAAGGCGGCAAAGGAGTTACTTTTGACTCAACTGTAGGTTATTTGAACGTTAGCTACATATACCAGCACTATTATGACACAAGCCCCATTTGAGCAGGAGTTGATTTAAAGTTGTGTTAGCAGGGATCAGTGCGCGCCATGATTGGTGCCGGTATAAAGTTGCACTATTCTATAATAAGTTATTTACAAAACTATTTATTTATATTTAAATATTATCAGTCTCTTGTTCGGAGCCCCCATATTGATGTTCGTCTGGTGCCAACCGTAGGTCTGGCGATAGCGCTGTGGGAAGAAAAATATATATCAGTAAAGTCTGCACGGAATATTTTTTTTTATATCACATTGAAATAAAGCAAAGTTTTTTCGGATTTTAACGCGTATAATTTTTACGTTCCCGACGTTTCGGCTGCTTTACAGCAACCATGGTCACGGGAGGCCAGGTTTTTGACGTCCTAGTGTCATAGAACTGGGGTACCTTCATGTTTAGTTGTTACCATCAGTTCATCTGTGGATCGCTTCATTTCTGAGTCTATTATGTAGTGAAACACCAAGCATAGCATAGACCTTGATCTACTCAAGAGTCCCATAGTAAGCAACCTCGACTCAGTGCATTTGTCATCTTGGGCAGCACACACAGGCTTCAAATACCTCAAGCACAAGACTTTTCTTCCAATTTAAAAGTATTAGAATCAGAATCAGAATATTTTTTTATGCACATAGAACATTATGTAGAGTACTTATGAATCGTCAAAAGTTACAACAATATTATGCTACTACTTTACCACCCGTTCGAAATGCCGTTCCTATGGAGAAGAACGGCATTATATAAAAAAATAGCATAGCAATTTTTCTGCTCTCTGAAGCTGTATCTAGTGCTCCAATTAGAAGATATATTTCAAAACTCTGTCGAAATTTACACCAATTCTCACATTTTTTTGTTTATTACATTATAGGCAAGTATTTGATCTCGATCTCACCTGATGGTAAGTGACGATGAGATCTACGATGCAGCATACTTGCCTAGAAGGTACCTGTTCACTCTCCACTTGAAAACACCCAGATTGTAGTCAACGGGGAACAAAGACGCAGCGTGTTCCATTCCTTGGCAGTTCGCACGATGAAAGTAGAAGCCAATATGGCCGTTAAGCACTGTAGTACATACCTGAACATGTATTGGTTGACTTGTATAGCCGGCAAAGCGGCTCGCAGTGTCATGATGGATTGAGTTTGAAGCATTCCCCACACTTCCAAATACTGAAGGGCCGGCATGCTGTTCAATTTCCTTTAAATTAGAAAAAAAAACAACCATAACATTTGACAGTTTACTATTTGTAAAATAATGAATTTCAAAAAAAAAAAAGACAAGCCCGCTGAGTTTCTTGCCGGATCTTCTCAGTTGAGGTCGCGTTCCGATCCGGTTGAAGACTTAAGAAAAAAAAAATGTAATGACAATTTGTAAGTGCCCCCGTAGGCCTATACGAAATAAATGATTTGACTTTGACTTTAGCAAGAAAAGAAAAACGACAATTGTTAGTTTTGGATAAGCAATGTTTTTTTTTAAATTTAGACTACACATAATATTTAGAAAGGTGCTAAAGAAGCATAGGCTCAAAGGTTAGTATATCCTTTCTGAATCACTTAAATATACACTGGGATTGGTCACTGACGTCCATGATACAAGTACGCTAGACTAATGATACCCTTTAAAATGACAGCTATCTATTATGCCTATTTGAAGCGCCCCCATCGTGGGGGAAAGGAACTAAATCTGACGTAAAATGCAAATGGCCGTTGTTTTGTTTACATTGTCTCCGTGTTTATAAAGTGATTTTGAAGGTTTAACGCGATTAAACTTGTTTGTTGTGTCGTATTAATATAGTTAATACATAAATAAGTGGTGTTAGTTAATAGGTAAACCATGAAAGAGTGCGTGTTATGCAAAACTCTTTACCAGAAGGGAAGTGGGGTTACATTCCACAAGTAAGTGAATTTACGGCTAATATTCAAGAAATTAAAACTTCTATTGATATTATAGGCACTTAAAAATATGTTACTAATCTTATTTATACGTGATTACAACGCATTTGTCTTTGTATTATCGGTTTTTTATAAACAATAAAATTCAATAGTGCTGTAAAAGTTCCTTGTCGATAAAATTTATCGATATTTTTTCTATCAATATCTTAAATAGATAGAACGTTCAAGAACGTAAAAATCGCCGAAGACAGATTTGTATTATCAAATACATATTATTTAAAAAAATGTTTACTAATTCACAGGTTTCCGACTGACAATAGAAGACTAGAATTATGGCTCAAAAACATTGAAAAGCATAGTTGGCGTCCGAAAAAATATGATTACATCTGTTCAAAACACTTCTCTGATGACTTTTATTAAACATAACTCATGTACTACTTTGATGATTTTTATTTTCTATTAATACCTTACCTACTCCATTGCTTCCCAAACAACATTACATTACCTCATTTCTAATTAAAAAACAATCCTTATTTAAGTAGGATCTAGCTAGTCACACACCACCCTTTAGTCCGGTTTCGGCTTATCCTAAGATTACCTACCCTACCCATGAGCGATTCGGCTAATCATTATCATTATTTGCTTCATCTTAGTATTAACCACTCGACTATTTTGGACATTAGCCATTGTTAAAGGAATGGATCATAATTATTTTCATTTTACTGCATGGGTAGGTTTAAGCATAAACATTTTTATCGATGTATCATATCACTGTCCCATCTCTATTATTAGTTCCATTCCCCCTCACTGCCGCTATCAGCGCCAAAATGGCGAAAATCAAATAGGCACACGATAACCGGGCTTATGATTAGTCCAGCGATGTATACCATAGAGGTCAGTGGGATTGGTACTAATCCATCGGACGGTACCCATGTTACAAGCGTTACTTAATTTAGGACCGTACCGCTGTGTGCGTATGGCGATAGTATCTTACAATATCACGGCCCCAAGTCTGCTAACACAATCGATTCAATAATCGACCAACAACCGCATTGTAACTGTCACTTTTGACATATATGTCTGCTAACACAATCGATTCATAATCGAACAGCAACCGCATAGTAACTGTCACTTTTGACATATATGTCTGCTAACACAATCGATTCATAATCGAACAGCAACCGCATACTAACTGTCACTTTTGACCATACAATATGTGTCAAAAGTGACAGTTACTATGCGTAATTGATAGAACTAGGCGATACTTGGCGGAAATCCATTGTTAACTTGAATTGCATTTTATTTGAGGTCCCGTCACTCGTGATAGATAGTTTCTCGATCAACATCTTAGAGGAGTTCGGGTGTTGTTGGCTTCGGTTGGTTCGGTTTATAATCGAAGAAGTTGACAGGCCGAGGGTCAGTGGTGGGTCCTCTTTCCCCATAGGTTAGTTACTATGCGGTTTTTTTTTAAATTTTTTTTTTTGGTTGCTGTTGATTATGGATCGATTGTGTCAGCAGACTTGGGGCCGTGGGGGGTACAGACGTGAGCGCGTGCGCGGGCAGCAGGTAGCAGCGGCTCAGCGCCAGGTGCTCCAGGCGGCGCAGGTGTAGGGCGGCGGCGGCGGCGCGCGCGCCCAGCTGCGAGCAGTCCGACACGTCCAGCTCCAGCAGCCGCGAGCACCGCCCCACCAGCCGCTCCACCACTGGGACACACCACACGCATGTTAAACTAACCATTTTTTCTGGTGGTAGGCTTCGACCGTGGCTAGTCACCACCCACTGAACAAAGCCATGTCGCCAAGCGGCCTTTTTTTTTTTTTATTACATCATAGGCAAGTATTTGATCTCGATCTCACCTGATGGTGAGTGACGATGAGATCTACGATGCAGCATACTTGTCTAGGTAGGAAGGCGGCAGTAGATCGAGACGCTACATTCACTAGGCACATGCAGCGCAACTGATCTGACCCGCCATCCATGAACGGCAACACCGAACATCATGCCGGAACTCGGCTAGGCTGGTGGTGGTGGTCTTTTTACTGGTGGTAGGCTTCGGCCGTGGCTAGTCACCACCCACTGAACGAAGCCATGTCGCCAAGCGGCCTAGCCGTGTTCCGGCATGATGTTCGGTGTTGCCATTCATGGATGGCGGGTCAGATCAGCTGCGCTGCATGTGCCTAGTGAATGTAGCGTCTCGATCTACTGCCGCCTTCCTACCTAGGCAAGTATGCCATCGTAGATCTCATCGTCACTTACCATCAGGTGAGATCGAGATCAAATACTTGCCTATAATGTAATATAAAAAAAAAAAAACCTTGCTCACATCCATCCCGCTCACACACCACATATCATCAGTAAGTATAATAGTGACAGCATGCTTTCTCGATGACCATAACATTTTAAATATCGCTCAAATGAAATAAGCTAAGGCGGCCTCTTAAAGATAAGATAAGATAATGATTTATCTACTATATAAAAATAAGTCGGGTTTTCCTTCCTGACGCTATAACTCCAGAACGCACGAACCGATTTCCACGGTTTTGCATTCGTTGGAAAGGTCTCGGGCTCCGTGAGGTTTATAGCAAAGAAAATTCATTCATCTGGTGGCGAAACGGAGTTCGCCGGGTTTGCTAGTTGGTTATAAAATAGGTATACGATACATTGATGCTACAATGACATAGGTAACAATAGTTAGGTAACGTCCCATTCCCGAGCTAGGAACTAACCTGTGTTACGGGTAATGGGACGTCAGCCTACGGTAGTCTCTGAGCTGGGTCATGCAGTAATTGTTGCAGCATCATACCTGTTAGCGACGCGATACCGTTATGTTTATTTAATTAAAATTAATCTTTAAACTCCTATACTTAAGTTGCCTATGTTTAACTATTTACATCTAGATATAAGTACCTATTGTACACGGAAGCGCGCGGGGTACGGGCTGAGGCAGGAGGGGTGTGCGCCCTCCACCACCTTGTTAAAGCAGTCTATGTAAGATCCTCCTGTACGCTGCACGCTTTCGCCGCTTTTAAAAGTTTTGTCATTGCTACCTTCAACTTGGAAAATATACCCCCATGCAGTGAAAATTTTGGATATTTTTTCCCCTGCTTCACCACGCCTTCTACAATACCTTTGAAGTCCCAAACTAGGAAAATCCTGTTTATTGGGATTCAGTAAACCTTACTTAATACAAAGAGCGTACTCACTGTCATCGGTCATGACCCTCGCGCCACCTATGTTGAGTCTCTGCAACCGTTGCGGCAGCATCGTCACCAGCACCTCCAGGGACTCCTCGCTCAGTTTACACCACGAAATGTTGAGCGCTTGTATGCTGAAAAATCAAAAATCAATTACTAACTATGTATACGCTATCTTTGCTACGTCTATATAGCCTTAATTGTACCTGTCACACCTGTCAAAAAATGTACTCTTTTGTTATTTGGCTTCGATTAATAAAAATTTATTATTATTATTTATTATACATATACAGGCATGCTATTTTTTAACAAATACGGCGGCTCTCAAACTAAATCCACTTTTCTTTGCGAAGACCAGCAGTGTGATTTTGAAACCTCGGAAATCGGAATCGGATTCGGAACGGTAGTTTGTGTCTACGAAGTTACTTTAATAATGGTAGGAAATAGTAGAAAAAATATTGATCGCGAACGGCACGGGCCTCCCCTCAATTAGAGGGGGATAAGGCCATAGTCCACCACGCTGGCCGAGTGCGGGTTGGCGGACTTCACACGACTTTCGAGGGGTTCTCTCAGACATGCAGGTTTCCTCGCGATGTTTTCCTTCACCGTATAGCAAGTGATAATCATGGTTGAAAATGAGATTCGCACATGCAATCCCAGAGGTGTGTACCGGGGTTTGAACCTGCGATCCTCGTTACCGAGGCAAGCGTTCTACCAACTTGGCTATCACTGCAACTTTCTTATATTATATGACACTAGCTGTTGCCCGCGACTTCGTCCGCGTGGTAATTAACAAAGACAACCGTTGACAACAGCCTGCTCGCCCATTCTGAGCCCGCGGGACGCGTTGCAGGTTGTTGCTATCAAACTTAATCAGGCGCTGCGCTGCAACATTGGTCTTAATTTTTTTTCGTGAGATCCTATTTTTTTTTCTAAAATGAAAGTAGCCAAAGTTACTCCTTGTTACATCAGCTATCTGCCAGTGAAATTCCCATCAAAATCGGTCCAGCCATTTCAGAGATTAGCCGGAACAAACAGACAGACAGACAAAAATTGTAAAAAATGTTGTTTTGGTATATGTACCGTGTATACATCCAAATGCACTTAGTAAAAAGCGGTTATTTTAATATTTCAAACAGACACTCCAATTTTATTTATATGTATAGATGTATAGACTAGGACGTCAACCACCTCAGTCCTCCCGCGACCATGGTTGCTGTAAAGCAGCCGAAACGTCGGGAACGTAAAAAACACTAAAATAAACGCGATAAAATCCGTAAAATTAGTTTTATTTTAATAGTATTACTTACTTGGGGCATCCTTTTAGTATGGCAGTGAGTCCTTCCGGGGTCACGCCTTGCGCCATACTCAAATTCAACGTTTCCAGGTTGTGACATTTGGCTGAAATGAGAAATGGAATATTTGAATTAGGGGCCATCCATATATTACGTCACACGTTAAGGGGCAGGGAGGGGGTCGACGAAGTGTGACTTTGTGTGACAAGGGGCGGGGAGGGCTCCCAAATTATGTGACATCACATTCGTTCAAAATATCATATTTTATATCTGAGCATTACAACTATTGATTTAAATGGAAATCAAAACAATTTCGGATCACTGATTTTAATTTCATTTTTTTTTTCTTTTTTTTATTACATTATAGGCAAGTATTTGATCTCGATCTCACCTGATGGTAAGTGACGATGAGATCTACGATGGAGCATACTTGCCTAGGTAGGAAGGCGGCAGTAGATCGAGACGCTACATTCACTAGGCACATGCAGCGCAGCTGATCTGACCCGCCATCCATGAATGGCAACACCGAACATCATGCCGGAACACGGCTAGGCCGCTTGGCGACATGGCTTTGTTCAGTGGGTGGTGACTAACCACGGCCGAAGCCTACCACCAGTAGAGTTGTCACCTGGTTGGCACCACCCAGGGTCACGTGTAGGGTATCTCGAGGGTACTTAATTCTCCTACGGACGATGGTGACTCGACCCCAAAATCATAAATTTCTAAATGTACAATTGCAATATGTGACATCACACTAGGTAGGGGGGGGGGATCTCACAAATGTGACCAGCTGTGACAAGGACGGGTCAAAAATTTATGAAATTCTTGTGACGTAATTTATGGATATACTGATCGCTCAAATATCTGTAGATCAATTAAGATTGGTGACAACGGTGAAGGAAAACATCGTGAGGAAACCTGCATGTCTGAGAGAACCCCTCGAAAGATGTGTGAAGTCCGCCAACCCGCACTGGGCCAGCGTGGTGGACTATGGCCTAATCCCCCCTCGCATTGAGGGGAGGCCCGTGCCCAGCAGTGGGACATTAAAAAAAAAAAAACGGCCAGAATTACTATATTATTATATTGTAATTAAAATTTATGAAGTCTAAGTGAAGCGTGTGTGCGCCTCGCATGGCAACACACTTGATTTATTTAATTCGTAAAAAATCATGGCTGTTACAAAAAAGACAAGCCCGCTGAGTTTTAATTTTTTATCAAATTTTCATTCAACGTAGACTGAATAAAGTTAGTTTGAATTCCAGCAAGCTTATTATTACTTCAGATACAAGTGGCAGAGGACCGGGATGTGGGGAAATCATTGGCGGAAGACCAGGATGTGGGGAATTAATTGGCGGAGGAGCAGGATGTGGGGAAGTCATTTGCGGAGGACCAGGATGTGCGGAAGTCATTGGCGGAGGACCAGGATGTCGGGAAGTCATTGGCGGAGGACCAGGGTGTGGGGAATTAGGAGGACCAGGGTGTGGGGAAGTCATTGGCGGAGGACCGGGATGTGGGGAAGTCATTGGCGGAGGACCGGGATGTGGGGAAGTCATTGGGGGAGGCCTGTGTCCAGCAACGACGTCTCTCAACTGATGGATGGATAGATTATATTTGTTGTTTTAGAATAGCAACCCCGGCTAGTGCATAGTTGAACTCACCAATCAGCTCGCAAGTAGAATCCTCCACGTGGACGTTCTCTAAGCTCAATTTCTTCAATCCCGGACATCTTGAGAGCAAGCTGTTCAGACTCTGTATGTCTATGGTCGCCATGCTCAAGTCCAGGAACTGGATTCGGGACACATTTGTCGATGGTGCAGGATGCCATTCCCCAATCTATACATACAAATAAATAAAATTGGAGTGTCCGTTTGTAATATTAAAATAACCGCTTGTTACTAAGTGCATTTGGATGTATACACGGTACATATACCAAAACAACATGTATTACAATTTTTGTCTGTCTGTCTGTCTGTTTGTTTGTTTCGGCTAATCCCTGAAATGGCTGGACCGATTTTGACGGGACTTTCACTGGCAGATAGCTGATGTAACAAGGAGTAGCTTAGGCTACTTTTATTTTAGAAAATCTTTTTTTTAAATACCACGCATACCAAGTCGCGGGTAACAGCTAAACAGTAAGTATAATAGTGACAGCATAAGCTTAGTATACCGTTTCTGAACCACATGTATAGCTGAGACTGACTCACCTCTGAGCTGGCTAGCCTGACAATTATGGGTTTCCGGGCCAATATCCTTCCTAGGGCGTCTTTGGCCAGAGTCTTGTTGCCCAAGTCTAGTCTTTGCCATAGAGTCTCATCGCAGGCCACTCTGTACCATCTGTAATTAAAACTCAATGATAATACACATATTTTTGTTAACAGTTAGCGGAAAAGGGTAATCTTCCAGCCAGCGGGTGGTATGGCTGGCGGGCGGCCGCTATGCCCCGACGGTTATTGTCGGGATCTTGTATATATGTTACGTGCTCCGAAAACTCTCATAGCGCGATTGAGGATTGTATTGAGCTTCGACATTTGTTCTGAATGTCGTCTACAGCGCCATCTGTGTAGCTTGTGGCGATTTTGAAAAGGTCGCTACACACTTTTACCCTCACATTTAGAAAAGCTTTTTAGGTTTTTACATTTTCTTTTAGCCAACCCGCACTGGGCCAGCGTGGTGGACTATGGTCTAATCCCCCTCGCAATAAGAGGAGGCCCGTGCCCAGCAGTGGGACATTAAAACGGGCTGGTACTATACTATTTTTTTTTTGTCTATAGTACATACCTCTTACAGACCAGCATACTGTGTACTAAGGTCCTCTTGGGCAGCCACCGGAAGACGCTGAGAATCATCTCATCCGAGAGTACATTGAAGGAGTCTGTGCCGACCGGCTCTGAGGTGTGGCGGCGATTTATTATAAGTTCATCTTCTAAGCCGAGAGCTGAAAAATGTTGTATTAAACTTAATAAATCACGGGCTTATGGTAACTTAGTGCTTTTTAGATTCTGTTAGCGTTGATTTAAATTATATACCGCCATTTTGACTGGCATTTTTTTTGGGCATTATTAAACTATATCTATAGAACAATGTCGTGTTAGTTACACTATTTATGACTGAAGAACGGGTGGACAGATTTTTATGATCTTTTAAAATTGCCTCTGCCACTGAATAGCAGAATAACTATGAAATTATGAGAGAATTTAACTTAAAATTTAGTTAAAATAAAACTATTTTATCGCGTTTATATTATGTTTGTAGGTTCCCGACGGTTCGAAAAATTTTTTTTATTTCAATGTGTAGTTAGTAGTATTCGCGTAAATATAAAAAATCAATACACAAATTTAGTAATAAATAAAGTTAATTTTCTCATACATTAAATTCTGAGGCGGTACGAAATACGCAGGGTCAGCTGGTGTAGGTATACAAATAAAAAAATAATGGCGTCCATGAAAACATCGCCTGCATGTCTGAGAGAACCCCTCGAAAGACGTGCGAAGTCCGCCAACCCGCACTAGGCCAGCGTGGTGGACTATGGCCTAATCCCCATCTCATTGAGGGGAGGCCCGTGCCCAGCAGTGGGACATTAAAAAGGACAGAATGCAGTACAGGACAATGTCTGTCAGATCTGATAATAAAAAAAAAATACAATGTCTGTCAGATCTGATAATAAAAAAAAAATACAATGCTGTCAGGATAATATGGCTGACCAAGTAACCGTGTGCTTACGTGTAAACCTTCCATATCCCTTCTCCTCACTGCTGACACTACCGGCACTGAACCCGGGCCCCGGGGGCAGGTACTCAGCGCTGACCGACTGAGCCAGCGGCGTCTCCTCATCAATTAGGTAATCCTCTAGCAATGTTGTCTCCAGTAACAGCTGGTCTGTTGGTTGTAATGTTCTCTCTGAAATATATAAATAAACAAATATTACTCATTGAAATAAAAGTAATCTTACGGATTTTATCGCGTTTATTATTCGTTTTTTTCGTTCACAACGTTTCAGATGCTTTACAGCAACCATGGTCGCGGGAGGACTGAGGTAAATGACGTCCTAGTGTCGTAGTTTGAACCGGGGCGACTCTTATACATCCATGACTTGGATACAAGCATTCGTGCTAATCACACTGTTTGTCTCCACCAGGATTCGAATCCAGGACCCTCGGCACTGAAGGCAGGATCACACTCAAGAGAACGTTCAAGTATTACGTAATAAATTTGGAGAGAGGGGGGGTCTTCTGAAACAGAGGGTGGGGGGTTTGAACTACGCTTTAAGTAACATTGTTTTAACCCTTCAGAATGGTCGCGTAGATATATATTTTGTCATGCATTTTTTAAAGCTTTTTTTTCTCAAAATTTCGCGACAAATATTAAAAATTAAATTCGACTACATTAGCGACTTTCCGGTACTTTACGCCACATAATTGTGACGTTCAGGTAAAAATGGTCACTTGGTGGTGGTTACGTAACGTTTTACTAGGGGGGGAGGGGGGGTTTAAAGAAAAACATTACGGCGCGTTACATGGGGTGGTGTCTGATGAATGAAGTCGTAAAATTATTCCTATAGACTTACGTTTCTCAGTACTTCTAGGGCTCTTAAGTTTCGAAGGTCCCGCCCCAGGGCTGCACTTGACTCTAGGGCTTCTAGGGCTGTACTTCGAGCGTGGTGACGTCACCGAGTTTATGTTAGGGTTCACGTTCTCTATGTCGCGTTTGCGTTTTAACGTTTTGTGGTGACCCTGAAATGGTTGTAAATAGTTAGCATGTCCACAAGAGGTGTATAGAGCTATTGCCATAGATTATTTTATTATGTATATGTACATACCATTCCAATATTCCCCGTTTCAAATGCCACCTCACTGTCATCCGGTTCTAGAAGACTCACTCCCATTTCTTGCAATATCTACAATCAAATAAGTGTTTAGAGATGGCTCTTATACTTTAGTAGGTCGGCTCGACCCTGGGGTGCCAGACGTGCAGAGTACCCAGCAACCGCAGAGGAGGAGGGTTGGGGCTGGTGGTTTACATGAATAAAAAATATTCTGATTCTGAGACCAAGTTTAACAGCCAGGGTAGGAATTGAAGCAAAACATTAGGCTATGGGTACTTGGTACTTAGTTCTATCTAGTACTCATAGTCCACCAACTATCTGTGCCAGAGTGGGCTCACGGCATTGTAACCATCAATGGTGGGATCTAATCATAATTATCACCCTAAGAGTAGAATAATAAAAGGGCTTTGGACTAGGCCCGCCACAAACTCCCACCACTGCTACTCCTGTAAGCCAGGATCTACAGTGGTGTCCCATGAGGACACCGAGGTTTGACACGCGGCGAGTCCTGGGATAAAGTTAATGTCTTGGAACTCGCAAGAATTTAATCCAAAGATAAAAATAGGGCATTTTCTTTTTTGGGACTAGGCCCGCCACACACTCCCACCACTGCTACTCCTGTAAGCCAGGATCTACAGCGGTGTCCCATGATCACACCGAGGTGTGACCCTCGGTGAGTCCCGGGATAAAGTTAATTGTCTTGGAACCCGCAAGAATTTAATTGAAAGATAAAAATAGGGCTTATAATGGAATATGTACTTGCATCAAAGACTTAAAGCTGTAGTGGCCATGAGCAAGGCATGGCAATAGACTGTCTATTAATACTATGTCCACCCTTTCACACCGATAATAGAAATGGGATCGCGTCACGATATCAGACTTTGATGACGTATTAGTCCATCCCGCCCTAATTTGGGATAAACAGCTAATTACCACATCAATATAGAAATATAACGTATATTTTAAGTATCATAGGTATTAGGATGGTTATCCATGAGTATCTACAAGGTAATTTATTGACACATTTGGAATTCTAACCAAAATATGGAAGAAAAAAAAGCGGGAATGTCATGTCGTCTCACCTCATGATCCGTCTTCCTGTCCATCAAACTCCAGCTTTTCCGACCTGGATTATCCATCCGCGCGCGTTTCCTGCGAAAATATCACTGATTTTAACACACCCCGGCGATATATTAGGAAATGTTTTAATTTTAACTCGCTGTGTTGTTTCGCGCCTTTTGACTTTCCCGCGAAGCGATCAGCTGTCACACACCCAACACCGAATTTGTGGCGATTTTACGACATATGTTTACTATTTACCGAGGACTTTCCGCCTCTTCCACGCTTATGGACGTTGGGAATTCATCTTCTCCGTTGTTTGAGTTCATTACTTGGCTTTTAATTTACAATATTATTAATTTTCGAACCGAACTTGTGTCAGAAGGCTAGGAATGAAGGAGAATAGAATGGTTTAATAAATGAATGACTGAATAATAAAAGACAGATAGACAAGATAAATATAAGTATGAATGAATCATAGACAAATAATAGCGAGGGAGTCGAGTTGGGCTGCCATGTCGGTTAAAGTAATAACGCCATAAAGGTTAATGACCTACTTTTATATAGTAATAAATATCATTATTAGATTAGAGATATATCTTGCGCGAGGTACGGTGCATAAGTGTATTTTTTTTTTTTTAAATTTGTCTCCTATTTTTGGCCTTTGAGGTCAGTTTGGGGTTGATAGTACGGCGTGTTTATGACAGGTCCGCTTCATTTTTAATTTTAGTGTTTTACGTGTTGCGTTGTTTTCAACAAGAAGCTGTTCTCTATTTTATAACTCACTTTAAAAAGGAAGAGTACACTGTCCTTGATATTTTTTGCGCTGGCACCTTCGTTTTTTTGTTTACAATATGAACACCAATCACATCGCAGATTTCTGACGTTCCAAATTATCATTGGTCACGATATACTCGAAATTGACCAATTACATACTTTTGCGATTCGCACGCCTCGCCTTATTGTAGCGGAATAAATACTCAACAAGCATTTGTTGCAAAAAGAAAACAAAGACGATCGCGAAGGGCTGCGCTCTTTGTGCGAAACCTTGTTAAATATCCAAGTATTGTTTGTTAACAAGTGTATAATTTAGTAAAAATAACTTTTCCATCGTGTTCTGTGATTGTTAATTGTGAAAATGACGGCTCGTAAGCTGAACACCATCGAAGATTTGAGCGGTGAGTACATTCTGTCCGACATAAATAAACAATGAAAGTAAATGTCAACAAAACTTGTAGTGGTCTTTGTTCTATTATGATTTACGCAGTGATTTCATAAGATTTACGATTAATGGTTTCTTTTACTATGTTAGTCGTTTAGTATAAAGTTTTGTTAGGTTTAAATTGTTAGTTTCGAAATCGTCAGTAGAATGTGAACAGTTCGAAAATTTAATACTTAGCTAAGCGTGTTTCAATCAGCAATAACTTCATGATTATTTTTGCAATAGTCTTGTTTACTTTGTCCACGTATCAAAATAATTCAATATGGCGTCACGAGATGAACTCTTCGAGGTCAATCAGTATTTAATTTGCGTCATAAATTAATAAATTGCGTACGTGATACGGATGATGATTAGCCGGCAATATTAAATGGACCGGCGGCGGTCTTGTAAGGAAGTGGTTTATGGAGTGGCTTCCGTACTTTGCCGTATTATACCTGTGTATGTAAACATCTGCGTTTTATGATATCCTGGTACTATCGACTGAATATCTATAGGTTTATGTAGACTAATTTAACACTTATGAGCTTCTACAAACGGCGCAATTTGGCACCGGTTCGGTCCGGCAATCGGTTGGGCCGTTTTGTAGGGACCCTACAAGTTGGCATGTCAAAACAAGAGGCGAGTTGGCTAGTCGCGTCAATTTGTTGGCATTTAAGTCGCCACACAAGTTCACAGATCAACCCTACAACAGATTGGCGAATGAAGAGCGCTACCTCGACCTATTTCGCGCTACTTGCACGGAGTACCTTATATTTATTTTTGATTAAGTTTATTTGTCTCTGTTGGGAGCTTCAAATCGCAAGAGTATAAAATTTGAGACCTGGATTGACATTACCCACGATTTGATACGAGTTTTGCCAAAAGCCAGATTGTGTACCTTATAGTAGCTAGGTATATACTAGATTGGTAGCTTAGTTGGGTCGGCGGTTGGATGTAATGTCTGGTCGCGTGCACATTACAAATCGGCGCTACAGATTGGGAGCCGGGTTGAGCCGTTCGTAGAGGCCTATTTCCGGGTCCAGCATGGACTCGGTATTAAGCTAGTCCCTTGAAGATTAGGCCAAGCGTCAAACCACGCGAGCCCACATTGGCCTACGCTGGGCCAGCATGTGACCATATCGGGCCCCAAGTCTGCTAACACAATCGATTCATAATCGAACAGCAACCGCATAGTGTCTGTCACTTTTGACGGATATTGTACAGGACATCTGTCAAAAGTGACAGTTACTATGCAGTTGCTGTTCGATTATGAATCGACTGTGTTAGCAGACTTGGGGCCCAGGTTTGTCTCGTCCCCATTATCCGTGAGTTGTAGTTAAAAACGCAATATTGTTATCTTATCTAAATATTTAAAAGAACCATGTACTTTCTTGAATGATTTTTATCTTATCCAATAGAGCTATACAGATACCAGTAATGTCTTCCGATTTCTGCGCCATTGATGACATCAGCAGTGTACCCAAGGTGCATGCGTTTTCTTACGTAAAAGATCTATTTTAAAAAAGAGCAACCATGGAGTTTCTTGCCCGTTCCTTTCCATAGGAACGGCATTCCGAACGGGTGGTAAAGCAGTAGCATAATATTTTTGCAACTTTTGACGATTCATAAGTACTGTACATAATGGTCTACGTGAATAAAAAATATTCTGATTCTGATTCTGATTCTACGTCTTAGTATATATAACACTCTTTACGGGCATGGAGAAGACTGGACATTCTGACATCGGGTCTGAGGCAGTGGCATATTTACCCTTGGGCCACGTGAGCCATTCTTTTTCTGATTCTGATATACAGTATTACTTTCGTCCCCCGCTGTGCAATGGAGGGACGTGGATAATTATCTTTCCTACTTCTCCTATTTTCCTTCTGATTAATTTCGTTGCGGGTTACGAGACGATGAGCTTGTCCCCAGGACTCGCCGAGGGTTTGACCCTCGGCGTCTTCATAGGGCATCGCTGTAGATCCTGGCTTACAGGAGTAACAGTGGTGAGAGTGTGTGGCGGGCCTAGTCTCATTTAATTTCTCCGGTGTTGCTTACGTATTGCAGCAATACTTATATGTCTCACGGTTGGCCTCGCCTCAATGCGAGGGGGGATTAAGCCATAGTCCACCACGCCGGCCCAGCGCAGGTTGGCGGACTTCAAACGTTCCTCATACATGCAGGTTTCCTCCCTTAGTTTTCCTTAACCGTTAAGCGTGTAATAATCATGGTTGAAAATTACATTCGCACATGAAATCCAGAAATCCCAGAGGTGCGAGTCGGGGTTTGACCCTGCGACTCTCATTACCGAGTCAAGCGCTCTACAAACTTGGCTATCTCTGCGTCAACCCTGCATCTTGACCTGCAAGAGATCGCAAACCACAATGACATCATGGGTACGAATTGGACGATCGTCCAATAAAGAATGATTGCAGTGCAAAGACTCGGTTCTTTAAATAGCCGACTAGTTGATTGGTAAATTGCTTGCTATTTTAAAGGTACTATCGGGGGGGTCTTATACCAACTGAGTTTGATGATTATCACAGCGATTTAGACACGTCTTCAGTACAGATTATCAGGGCCCCAAGTCTGCTAACACAGTTGATTCATAATCGAACAGCAACCGCATAGCAACTGTCACGTTTGACAGATATTGTGTGGGATAGGTGTCAAAAGTGACAGTTACTATGCGGTTGCTGTTCGATTATGAATCTATTTTGTTAGCAGACTTGGGGCTCAGATATCAGTTGTAAATTTGTTTTTGCTTATCATGTTGAGGCACAGAGTAAGTTAGAAGTTGGAGTCGTGGCATTATTTGGGCTTGTGATGAGAAGTATGTGACCAAATGAGTGATTAGTCAGATAGTGGATTACTATACCAAGAGAGGAGTACCCAAGGAATTTATGATTTGTAGGAGGCTGGAGATTGGATGGGTAGTCTGGAGGAGGACAATTCTACCTACTCAAGATTCTTCTTAAAATAACATAGGATTTCAGAGGTTAGTTGGTTGTTAGTAAATCCGTGATGTCAGTAGAGTTTTCGTTTCCGTTTCCGACAGCGATTTCGAATGATTGACTAGAATTCCGCTGACCAAAGACGTGCGCGAAACACGGCATGGTTTTTATGTGTATTTTTTAAATCACTATCTCATGCAAAAGCTTGTAATTCATGGGTGCTCTTAGGTCGCATATCGATGGATATACCCGAAATGCGCACGGGCAAACCTAATCGTTAGGCAGCTGTTTTAAAATATACCTCGTTATCTACACCAACCACTAGCGGTGGCATTAGATAAGGTATGCACGTAACATCAAGGTCGTGATTCCGATAACAAGTGTATCCCATCCTTAAAAGCTTAGAGATATGCAAAAAAATATATGGAACAACATTATGGACATTGTTTCGTGCCAGTGTTATCCATTGCTCCCAAAGATAATTGTCATTTTTTTTAAATGGACGATAAATAATGTTGCCCAAAATTGTACTCGCATTTATTATAGCAAGAACAAGACTCATACGTCTCGCGGTTACGTCAATATTTTGCATTGTTATTGTTCTCTCTGTCGCGAACGCGCTGACCACTGGCGGTGACGTCACGGCCCATGCAAATGTAGAGTTTGTAATATTTCAGTGTATTCTGACAGGGTTGATAAGTTATAAAAAAATATTGTCATTAAAATATAAGGCATATTTTTGAAGGTGTTGAAAATCGACACCCTGATCGTTTTATAACATCTGGCAACCCTGGGTGGCGGGGCAACAAAATGTTTTGTCATTGGTACATTGTGGCTATCTAGCCGGCCATATTATATTCGCTACACTCCGCCATATTTGTTGTTTCTGTTATCTAACATGTTGGACATTTATTATGTTTGCCAGATGACACGAGAGATTTGTTTCAGATTCCAACAGTTCGATGCCCTTTGTGGATGACAAAGTTAACCAATAAGCCCCTCTCTGTCTATCTCTCTGGGGAAATCAGCTGTAATGGCATTCGGACGATCCGATTGGCACAATTGGTAGTGACACTGCTTTCTGTACCGACGGTCCCGGGTTCGAATACCGATGCGGGAAAACTTTGTGTGATAAACGCGATTATTTGTATTCGATATGTAGGATTTTTATATGTATATATAATTAATTATATACTGAAATCGCCCCCAGTTCAATGGTACGGTACGCATAATATAAGCGTTGCTTAGTTTGGGACCGTACATTTGGTATGTTCAAGTGTTCGTTCTGGTGATATTTATTATTGTTTTTTTCCTTTCCATCTTAAAAAAAAACAATAAAAAAAGTATTTGATATCACAAAGAAAATTCACCAAAATGTCTCACAAAGTACCAGGGCACAAGGAAACACGAAGAGTTAGCATAGACAACCCCTAGTTCGTTAACCCATCAGATACAGACGTCTAGACGACCTTGCACATTCGATCGATATTGTTTTCAGGAGTAAACAAACTGTGATGATTTTCTGATGCCCTTGTTATATTTTTCAATGGCTAATTAATGTATGGAGACTCTGAAAGTGTAATCGGTGTTACCTTATTATTATTTAGTGTTTCGTCAAGGTACCGCAGGCGGAGCCGCAATCAAAAGCTAAGCTATAAATCCAGTAATTAGCTGTTTGGTAATCGAGACGGCAGGAAATATTGTATTTCTAGGATTGGTAACTTAATATTTGTTGATCTTAATACACTATAGCTGCCCATGGTCTAGTGGCCGCGCTTTGAATGTGCGGTCGGACGATCGTGGAGTCCTCGGTTCGAATGCCGCTTCGTGGAAAATATGGAGTGACAGCTCAGGGCCCCAAGTCTGCTGACACAATCGATTCATAATCGAACAGCAACCGCATAGTAAAAGTCACGTTTGACTGTATGGGATGTCTGTCAAAAGTGTCAGTTACTGTGCGGTTGCTGTTCGATCATGAATCGATTGTGTTAGCAGACTTGGGGCGCAGATGTTTTGTGCAAACAAACATCATGTGAAAATTGCTTTATCTCCGTGATAATGGGATGTCACTGTCGTGCTCCTCTAACGCGCATAATGTGTGTTGACAAAACATGTTGTGACACGAACACGGCTACTGCGCCGTATGTATACTCAAAACGACCTTGACAACGAGATTGAGATCGGAAATAACGAAAAGAACGGTCCTATTTTTATCTTTCGTTTAAATTCGTGCGGGTTCCAAGACAATTAACTTTATCCCGTGACTCGCCGAGGGGCAGAACTCGGTGTCATCACTGGACACCACTGTAGATCCTGGTTTACAGGAGTAGCAGTGGTGGGAGTGTGTGGCGGGCCTAGTCCCACTGAAAAAAATACAATGGCGTGTTAAGTTTATGCGTCTGCTGACAGCCTACATATCACCATAACTAGCTACATCCCACACATGATCTTGGGCTACATTTATATTAACCCAAGACCCTTTAACAATAAGCAGTGATAGCCAAGTTGGTAGAACGCTCGCCTCGGTAACGAGGATCGTTCGTTCAAGCCCCGGCTCGCACCTCTGGGAATCCTGAATTTCAGGTGCGAATCTCATTTTCAACCATGACTATCACTTGCGGTCACTATCACATAAACGGCGAGGGAAACATCGCGAGGAAACCTGCATGTCTGAGAGAACCCCTCGAAAGACGTGTGAAGTCCGCCAACCTGCACTGGGCCAGCGTGGTGGACTATAGCCTAATCCCCCTCACATTGCGGGGAGGCCCGTGCCCAACAGTGGGACATTAAAAGGGCTGGTATTATTAAGACCATGTAACTGGAAGCTGAAAACTATGGAGCATTTTAAAATGGCATAGCACAAAATGCTACGAGGAGGTATACATTTGTGTCAGGAACTTGGCCGACCCCACACTCCCCCCACTGTTTCTAGCTTCGGAGAGAACGTAAAGCTGTCAGTACTGCGCATGATCTCTGTTCCATCGTGTGGCATTGTTGTCCCATCGGACTATGGGAGTGAGAGAAGTGAGAGTGCACCTGCGCTTGAGCGCACACTCGTGCACTATAATTCCTGCGTAGTTGGCTAGTCTCCGATAAAATTCGATCAGGACGACTACAGAATCAGAATATATTTTATTCACGTAGAACATTAGGTACAGTGCTTATGAATCGTCAAAAGTTACAAAATACTATGCTACTACTTTACCGCCCGTTCGGAATGCCGTTCCTATGGAGCTGAGCGGGCGAGAAACTCCATGGTTGCTCTTTTTTTAAAAAGATCTTTTACATTTTTGAGCAGTACATTGTTATAGGTGTGTGAGACCAATGTAGGAACGGCTGATCAGACTTTAGTTACAACTTCTGCAAGCCAAGATCTGCTTTACCAAATTAATAATGCATTGGCAAGTTATAACCCAATTAAAGTCTTTGACCGTGACATGTCTTGGAAGCGATGCGGTCTATTGTGTGCCGATTAACCAAACGTTTTAATTGCGATAATCCGCTTGCGACATCATCTGTCCTATTTCTTGTCCGTTGATCAGACAAGGACGAGTATATTGCCAATCCAGTTGCACACGTTTATCTAGTTTTTAATTAAACGACTTAAAAAGGAGGAGGTTCTCAATTCGGTTGTATTTTATTTTTATGTTTGTTACCTCAGATCTCCCCCATTTATGAACCGATTTGGAAAATTATTTTTTTATATAAAAGGACATGCTTACCGATTGGTGCCATTTTTTTCAAAAAAATGTTCTGATCATGGGATCCATAAGGAATTGAGAGGACTCCTCAAATTTTATAGGCATACCTATAGCAATAGGAACGTGAATATTGAAACGTGTAATAAACGCGGTAAAATCCGCAAAATTAGTTTTATTTCAACTTGGCTTTCGGCTAATGACTTGTTTTGCTACTCGGGTGACTTTTTTTTATTTTTTTTTATTACATTATAGGCAAGTATTTGATCTCGATCTCACCTGATGGTAAGTGACGATGAGATCTACGATGGAGCATACTTGCCTAGGTAGGAAGGCGGCAGTAGATAGAGACGCTACATTCACTAGGCACATGCAGCGCAACTGATCTGACCCGCCATCCATGAATGGCAACACCGAACATCATGCCGGAACACGGCTAGGCCGCTTGGCGACATGGCTTTGCTCAGTGGGTGGTGACTAGCCACGGCCGAAGCCTACCACCAGTAAACTACTAGACTACGAGAGATTTGGTACTATACTAGCTGAACCGATCAGCTGAACCTTTATCTATCTAGTACAAGTTACTGACAATATTGTTTTAACGATTATGCGTTATCTGTGAACCGTAGTGTCTTGGAACCAGCCGTGACTGTGAGGCGCCTAATAGATGTCGTATTGTAAATATGATAACACTAATATTGTATTTGTTTACCCAAAAGTCGTAGTCTCGGCTATAACGTCCCACTGTTGGGAACAGCCTCCCCTCTTGTTTACCCAAAGTTGTAGAGTCTAGACGATAACGTCCCACTGTTGGGCCTCCCCTCAATGCTAGGGGATTCAGGCTATAGTCGACCTCGCTGGCCCAGTGCGGTACGGCGGACATCGCACGCCTCTCGAGAACTAGATTCTCTCTGAAATGCAAGTCACGCTCATCACATATTTATGAGATGAGTACGAAATCACATATATAAATATATATAAAGTACCCTGTTATAGGTAAGTAAAGTACCCTTCCAGATTATATACCTGCATTATATTAATTTGGATTTATATTTGAATACGATTCACAACTGCGCAATGACTTATTCGAAGGTCAACAATATTTATGTTAAACTTGAAAACTTACACCACAACATCTGCATACTGCCCGCCCTACAACAACACCGATCTACTCACCCTTTAAAAGCGAAACGGACAATAGTACACGGCCTCCCTCCGTCCTTGTCGCACAAACAAAAGATATGCGCCTGCGCACGCTCGGTGAGTCACGTTCTCTTTGCTCGACGGAACCTGTTCCCGCGCGTCCTTCACCTTACCCGTTTCCATTGTTGAAGGATAAAATCGTTCCGAGAAAGATTTTTGTTGAGGTATTTTGTAGGTGACCGTTTAATGTCTGAATAGACTCAAAGTTACGGTGAAGGAAAACATCGTGAGGAAACCTGCATGTCTGAGAGAACTCCTTGAAAGACGTGTGAAGTCCGCCAACCCGCACTGGGCCAGCGCGGTGGACTATGGCCTAATCCCCCCTTGCATCGAGGGGAGGCCCGTGCCCAGCAATGGGACATTAAAAAAGGGCTGGAATTATTATAGACTCAAAGTTTGTGAAATGTTTTTAAAAATTTTTGAAATGTTAATTAAAACAGCTGTAGCGTACCTCTTCAATCTCGCTACAAGATACACAGATGGCGCTGCAGACGATATTTAGAACAAATGAGGATTATTCCTACGATCCTGAAACGTGCTATGAGAGTTTTCGAAGAACGTAACATAAGTACAAGATCCCGACAATACTCTTTGGGGCTTAGCGGTAGCCCCTCCAGGCGTACCACCCGCCTGGCTGGAAGATCTTCCCTTTTCTGCTAAACAGCCTTTGGACAGCTCATTGGGAGCTACATCAACGGCAGAAAGTTTTCAGATCCATTCCCGATATAGATCTGCAATGATTCAGAATAGTCCAGCGAATGGTAATGGTATCAAAAGTACAGTACACTTCCAACAAAACGCTTCCTTCTTTATCTACCGTTCGTTGACAGTGGAAACGGAGCATGCAATATTATGAACTGTAACGTGTGAGTAATAAGAACGCCGGACGGACTGTGTGTATTTTTAGCCGACTTCAAAAGGTCGAACGTATTTGTTTGTTGATATATCTCACACACGGTCTTACTAGAAAAAGAAGGTGTGTTTCCCAGAAGTTGGAACCGTGAAAAACATGTTTATTCCGCTTCTGTAACTAGAGAAGTAAGAAAACATGCGTAGAGGCACACTCAAAATGCGTAATAGTCAATGGAAAAGCTTATATACACCAGTGGAAGTATTCCATCTGGCTTCATAAAGTTATAATGGAAGAACAGTACATGCTGCTGAAGACACTATTGGTTGCGGGATAAGGTATTACTAATTTCAATTGTCCAAAAGTGCCGGTCATACCATAAAATGCAAGATAAAGACGTCTCTTAATCTTGGAAGTACACTAAGCACATGGCCCCACCGATGCAGGAAAGCATCGCGCGATTTCACATTGGCGTGCTGTTTATAAATAAACTGGGCATGTTATTATTAGCGCGAATCTGACGTCAATCCTATTGAAAGTGAATGCACCGCATGGTGGGAACACACGTGTAAACCATGCTGTCAACAATGGCCGGCATACTCTTTCAGCTGGGTCCAGTCTACGTGACTCTCGTCTCGTTCACACAGATTGAACCGCTATATTGTATCAGCACTTGTGCGAGCCAATTGAGAATATTGAAATGAAACTAATCTTGCGGATTTTATCGCGTTTATTTTATGTTTTTTATGGTCCTGACGTTTAGGTTGTTTTGCAGCAACCATGGTCGCGGGAGGACTGAGGTGTTTGACGTCCTAGTGTCATAGTTAGAACGGGAGTACCCTCATGTTTAGTTGTTGTACGCGGTCCGATCTGCGCAGAACCGCGAACAGCAACTAAATATGAGTCTACCCCAGTTCAAACTATGACACTACAATATTGACTTTGGAGAAATAGGGTGTTCATAGATCTTAATTTCAAGTTAACAAACCATTCCATATTTTTCTTTATGAATCCTTACTACACCATATACGTGCACCAAATGCAGCAGCTGACACGATCTCTCTTAAACCGTCTCCATTACGTCAGAGGCTACGTGAGTACTGTCTCGCGTCTGATTTGTACCGTAATCTCATACAAAGTGCGTATTAATAAAGCCATTATCAACACAATTCCTGTGTGTATCTACACGATATGGCCTCTATCTTACACTGAGTTAGTCTCTTCATACTTCATTGTTGATTACTGAGTTCTATTTCGGGCTGAATTGTCTTCCACGCTCTCAGATTTAGAGATTTAACAATGATTTAGACATAGTATTGATTTCTTATATTTACGCGAATACTACACATTGAAATGAAACAAATTTTTGTGTCAACCACCTCAGTCCTCCCGAGACCATGGTTGCTGTAACGCAGCCGGAACGTCGGCAACGTAAAAAAAGTATAATAAACGCGATAAAATCCGTAAAATTCGTTTAATTTCAATTAGACAAAGTAGTAGCTATGCGCTTCTGATACAGATGACGCTAGGTATCTAGCAAGTGCCTTGACCACATTTGACTTATCCAGTAGCTTAAGTCTTATGAATTTTCTTCTGCGGGCAGTATGCATAAATCGTCGACGTATAGAAATAAAACTAATCTTACGGATTTTATCGCGTTTACTATACGTTTTTTACGTTCCCGACGTTTCGGCTGCTTTACAGCGACCATGGTCGCGGGAGGACCGAGGTGGTTGATGTCCTAGTGTCATAGTTTGAAACAGGATACCCTCATATTTAGTTGTTGCTACCGGTCCGATCTTCGTAGAAAGTGCTCAGTGTCTTGAGGGCTTGCGATGGTGCGTTTGGTTTTGGATTTAATAATATAATGTATTGGATCCTAAGTTCAAATAAATATAAGAAATCAATATCGTCGACGTATGTTTGGTTTCTGTGAGAGCAGCGAAGCTGACAAGTTTTTTTTTTTTATTTTTTTTTATTACAATATAGGCAAGTAATTGATCTCGATCTCACCTGGTGGTAAGTGACTCATGACAGAGCATTCGGGGATTACTGGCTGTGATGTTATGTATTTACAAGTGTCAAGATGTCCACTGCATTCAATGCGTGTTCCTTGTTATTTCCCAACTGCACTTCCAACCTCAATTTACTGCAGTCCCGAATTGTATTAACTCGACCACTGCGTCACTGTAAATCTGTCGGGATTTATTTTTGGGTGTTTCTTGTTATTCCGGTCTCTTGGGAAGGTAACAAACAAACGTCTGAATTCAGAACTCTTTCGATGTGTCATTGATGTACTTACCTATACTATTGTTTGTCAAGTACTAGTCGTGAATGTTGTCTAGAAATATTTTCCAAGGCCAAAAAAGAATATATCGCCAGACGAACACCCAACTATACGGTACCACACTAAGCACTATAGTAACTGACATAGTATTTTAAGTGGCAGTAGTCGGGGCATATTGCTCGAAGAACCGAATGCCGTTGGGGCAGAAAGGTTCTAGAATGATGACCACGAGCTTGAAGACGTAGTGTGGGACGGCCCCCCTCCGAGCGTTGCTCATACCCCTAGCTATGTAGTAGTACGTACAATGCAGTAAGGGCGAACTTAATAGATTATATAATGTTTATTAAACGTCCTACAAACATTCGTGCACATCACACAAAGTATGTCCCTACTAGGATCGAACCTGGTAACGTCAGCGCAGAAAGCAGGGTCCTGCTTATAAGTGAAGGTTGAGTAAAGACGTTACTGTATCTTGTTTACATAAATACCGCCGACAAAACTTATTATTGTTAAACATAATTCACTGATAGTAAAGGTCACCAAACACTTCGCGTTTATTATAAGAAAGTATAAAGATTGCCAGGACAGGCAATCTCTACTGGCACCCTCGAGAAGATGGAAGGCAAAGGGGAAGACCACAAAAGATATGGAAAGATGACATAGTGGACGTAGCAGGAAATTTATAGATCCAAACAGCCCAGGATAGGGAAAAGTGGCAACAGATGGAGGGGGCCTACGTCCAGTCATGACGACCTTAAAGATGATGACCTTAAAGTAGACGTAATATTTTAAATTTTCTCAAGTGTACGTCATGTAACAATGTGTATATAAGATGGAAATAATAAAGGCTATTTTTACTTTATAAAGATTGCCACGTAAGCGTTTGTAGTATTGATACCGGGGAGCTAAGTAAGTGTACTGCGCAGATCCTAGTACTGCCAGTACTCTCAGTATTCTCAGTACTACCCAGATATCAGACAAAATCGTTATTGACATCGGATATTGATAACAAATATGACGCGTAAAAACTATGTCAGATTATCAAATCGAGTAGATTCTGAACAATCACCTTTTCGCAACAACACTCGTGAATGTAAACGAACGCCGCTACGCGTCTGCGCCCACGCATCACGCCACGCTATGTTTACATGTGCGCGCGACGTTCTAAAATTGAAAGAAAATTCAAATCAGTTTCGCATCGGACGTCGATGAGAGCGATCGCGTTCGCTAACGCTCTCGAAATAAACACGTTTTTATAATTGAAAGTGATTATTTATTTTTTGTTACGCAGTTCATTTAATTACTACAGTGTTTATTAGCTTGTGTTGATTGTGAAAATGACGGAACCACTGAGCCCTGTGCCAGCCGACGAATTAGGTATTTAATTTCTTTGTTTACGCACATGTGCTGTGTTGTTTTATTGGCGATTGCGATATACGTAGGTGTAACGAAATCGAAAGCGTGGCGTGGATCAATAAAATAGTATTCCCCGACGGGTTATATAGAGGCGTTATTGTAATTAAAACGAACGCATATTGAAGCCAGTGACTCAAATTCCTTTAGTATTGTATCTGCGTCAAACTGGAAACAGAATGGATTCGGAATGTGTTTAATATAACCTGCTATTATGGCATTTTAAATGCGTGATTATAATATGGAAACGTATAATTATTGACAGGATGATAAGTAATAATAATAAACATCGACAATCGAAAACATTTACTATACGGTCTCGCAATAAGCAACGCTTGTATTATGTGTACCGTACAATGGACTCAGGACGAAGTCAGTTTACAATACTTATGTGGATATTAAACATCCATGACTCGGGTACAAAATTCCTGGTCAACACACAAAGTTTGGTACCAACCAGGATTCGACCCAAAGTGCAGAAGGTTGGGTCGCCACCCAATGAGCTAATCATCAGGGCTATTTTAAACCATTCGAAATCGATATCGGAAACGGAATCGAAAACTTCCGAACTGGATTACCGCAATCGCTATAAAATTTTCCGAATTTGATTATCTTCGATGTACCGTGATGACAATACCGAATCGTTTTTTTTTTTCAAAAAGTTTTCGTCGGAAAGCTCGTCGGGAGGGACACCAACATCGGAAAGTTTCAAATCCGTTTCCGATGTCGATTCCGAATGATTTAAAATAACCCACCTGGTCGTCAAATTAAGGTGTTTTGCTCAAAATCCTGTGGAGGAATGTCTTCAATTGTACTTAAGAATAAGTACAGGTTCTTACTGAGACAAAACTTACAAAGAGATTAGCAAAGGATCTGCCAAGCGATTGCATATGATATTTATGCTATTTGCCTTGCCATGGGAGCAAGCCATACATATTATAGTAAATTAAAGTTATTGCAAAGATTCCCTAGATGCAATTGAAAGCTATTAGACACGGAAGACATTGAAAACAGCTTGGTTTAGCGATTTGAGCGTAGGTAGCTTGCCTCGAAGACGCATAATTGTGCATTTCATTTCCGCCTGAGTAAATTTTGATCACGATCTACTTATTTGGTCTTGATCAAGTTGTTATCCGAGTGTATTTCACGGTACCCATAATACGAGCGCTGATTAGTTTGGGGCCATAGGTTCAGTGTGGTTGTCTGGCGCTATTCCTATTCCAGTAATGTCACCAGCCAGAACGGAATTAATTAGTGCAGGAATTAAACCAAAGTCAAAGTGAAATCGTTGTTTCGTATAGGCCTACGGGGGCACTTACAAATTGTCATTACGATTTTTTTTTAACTCTACAACCGGATTGGAACGCTACCTCAACTGAAACGCGACCTCAACTGAGAAGATCCGGCGAGAAACAATATTTTTACAAAATAGTAAAAAGCAAGCTCCAGTATGTTGGCATGCGAGGCGCACACACGCTACACTTTGACATCACACATCTTGACATTTGAGCGATCAGTCCCAGGCTGCTGTATCATCCAAATAATCCATGATTCTGTAATGACCCTTACGACATAGATTAGTTTTCATGGTTATTATTTAGACTGTCTACATAAAATTACGCCCTAATATATTGTATGGGATATCTTTTTTTTTATTTTTTTATTACATTATAGGCTTTAATTCGATCTCGATCTCGCCTGATGGTAAGTGACGATGAGATCTACGATGGAGCATACTTGCCTAGGTAGGAAGGCGGCAGTAGATCGAGACGCTACATTCACTAAAAATATCTGTCAAAAGTGACAGTTACTATGCGGTCGCTGTTCGATTATGAATCGATTGTGTTAGCAGACTTGGGGCCCAGGTTTCCAAGGTACAGGGGTAGGCTTTCGTCCAGTTTGGAGCCGCACCTTAACCCACCATGTCAAATGTCCGAACTGAAAATTTTTCTTTTATCTTCAATGTGCAAGCATGCAAATAAATCATTGCCAGAACCTGTTTATGAAATTTTTATGGCGCCATTGCCTAAAATAGATCGCGCTAATCACCTCGGCAAACTGTTAAACGTAACACTGCTAATGTACGAAGAGCAACGAACCATACCAACACAAAGAGGAGATTATTTGCGTGTTGTGACGCTGGGCGTGAGACATCCTTGGCATTGGATCTTCGGAAGGATAGTGCTACTGGCATATGTTGAGATCAGGGTTGCCAGGATTTTCTATTTCCACCCAAATATGAAATTATTATTCTCCAATAGGATCCAATTTGCTCAAGTTTTACCCACACGCAAAAAGTTAATAATATCGATTGATTAACTTAACCTATTGGTTCGTTCTCTATTATTAGCTGTTAGCCGTTTTTTTTCTTCAATATACTGTTCTAATTTCTGTACCGAAACAGCAGAATAACCTAGCAAACAAATAAAGTCAGTATATCGAAAAAAAATTATAGAATATGTTCATTTCATATAGAAAGAAATGACATAGTAGACTGTTTGAAACGTTCGTTAAATGTACTCAAATACATAAATGTAAATGTATACAGTTACAGCCTACGGTAAGACTCTGAAACTAAAAAAAAATCTCCATGACTTGTGATTTCTCCAAGTATTTCATTTCTCCAAATTTTCTCCAAACTCCAACATTTTTATACAGAATTGCGAAAAAAATACACAGTGTGGTAACCCTGAGGAAAGTGCTACCGCGATATGTGGAGATGACGAAGCGGTAATGGAACTCTCGTTTCCTTTAAATACTTTACGGACGACAGAGTGGGACGGAGCTATATAAAAGAATCAGAATATTTTTCTATTCACGTAGACCATTAAGTACAGTACTTATGAATCGTCAAAAGTTACAAAATACTATGCTACTACTTCACCAGCCGTTCGGAATGCCGTTCCTATGGAGAAGAACGAGCTAGAAAGTCCAAGGTTGCACTTTTTAAAAAGATTTTTAAATTTTTGAGCAGCACATTGTTATGGGTGTGTGAGAACAATGTAGGAACGGCTAGGCAGACTTTAAAAGCTGGTCAAAAAAAAAACGAATTTGCATAAGTATATGTTTCAAATATTAAAAAAAAATTAAACCGACTAAATTTTGAATTTCGCGCCATGACCGTGAGCTACATTGCAATGAACTTCGGTTTATATCAGGGTAATTTTCCTAAGGGATTTTATAACAGTCTTAACATTAACTTTGCCCCTGACCTCCAAAGTTCAACGCACTCTCATCAGCACAGATAAAAGCAGCATTGCAAGAGAGCATCGCACTGCAGACGAGGTTATCTTATCACAAAGCTATTATCAACGAAAACCAAAATTGTATATTCATATTGATTTTTCTATGTCCTCTGAGTCAGACGTTTACTGGTGGTAGGCTTCGGCCGTGGCTAGTCACCACCCACTGAACAAAGCCATGTCGCCAAGCGGCCTAGCCGTGTTCCGGCATGATGTTCGGTGTTGCCATTCATGGATGGCGGGTCAGATCAGTTGCGCTGCATGTGCCTAGTGAATGTAGCGTCTCTTATCTACTGCCGCCTTCCTACCTAGGCAAGTATGCTTCATCGTAGATCTCATCGTCACTTACCATCAGGTGAGATCGAGATCAAATACTTGCCTATAATGTAATAAAATAAAAAAAGACGTATTTTTTAACCGACTTCAGAAAGGAGGAGGTTCTCAATTCGGTTGTATTTTTTTTTCAAACCATTTGATTGGTCTATTATGGCTTTGTTAATCATCCTCGTTTCGGATACAAACATTCGTGCTCATCACACAAAGATTATCACTACCAGGATTTGCACCCGGGACCATCAGCACTGAAAGCAGGGTCACTACCAACTGCGCTAATCGGATCGTCGAAATACGCCCTATCCTTCGGGAAACAATTTATTTCCGGAAATAAAATATATTCTAATGGTTGTCCCGAGTTATAAGCTATTATATGATGCACCAACAGACAGAACAATTTAAAGGCTGTGGTATCTCCTTCTGTATCTCCCCTTCTTTCTTCTCTTCATCCATTGTACTTCCAAAAAAAAATTGTTTATATTTTATCCGCCCACATCCCTAAGTCCCTCTAGCGACCTTTTCGAAGTTGGGGTCACCAAATTTAGTGGAATAGGGAAGATGGTCCAGCCAGGTGGGTGGTATGCCTGGCGGGGCAGCCGCTATGCCCCGTGACGGCTACATACTTACTTACTCTTGAATGGTGATGCTGCTGGCCAATGCGGCCTTTTCAGCTTCACCAGGGCCCCAAGTCTGCTAACACAATCGATTCATAATCGGACAGCAACCGCCTAGTAACTGTCACTTTAGACAGATGTTGTATGGGATATCTGTCAAAAGTGACAGTTACTATGCGGTTGCTGTTCGATTATGAATTGATTGTGTAAGCAGACTTGGTGCCCAGGTTTTTTGGGCGAACGTTGAGTGCGCTCCAGCCGGAGGGGCAGGCAACTAGCTCAAGGGCGCCACACGGGGCACAACCTTGGCTAGGGCTGTTGCCTGGCGGGGCGGCCGCTATGCCCCGACGGCTATTGTCGGTATCTTGTATATATGTTACGTGCTCCGAAAACTCTCATAGCGCGATTCAGTATTGTATGGAGAGTTGTATTTTTTTTCTGAATTCGTCTGCAGCGCCATCTGTGTAACTTGTGGCGCCGTTGAAGAGGTCGCTACATCCCCATCTGCTTTCTATTCCCATTAAAATACAATAGAAATGAAATTATTATATGTTTCTCGATACTTTCCTAAGACCGGTCGGCGCAGTGTCGTAATTTATGTCTGTGAGGCGACGTCGGACCGGTTTGTAGACGATCCTCGCGTCCAGCGAGGTAGCTAGTCACATCCAAGTCCAACTCACCGCCTGATTGTAGATGTATCTTTCTTGTATTAAACACACAAACTACCACCCCTGTCCTGTCTGAAAGGGTAAGCAGAGTTGTGTGTTTGATCATCCACATTTTGCCTAAAGTATAAATTTCGCCAGACGAACACACCAACTATACGGTCCTACACCACGCCACGCTTGTATTACGGGTACCGTACAATGGACTGGGGGTGAACTCGAGTGTATATTACTTATATAGATATTAAACATCCATGACTCGGGTACAAACATTCGTGCTCATCACACGAAGTTTGAGCCTACCAGAATTCAAACCCGGTGCCCTCGGCACAGAAAGCAGGGTCTCTACAAACTCCGATATGGAATGCAAATGAATTAAGCTACCCAACAGCCGTGAACAAATAAAATAAGAGTAAACTCTTGATGCGATCTGTATAATGGGGAATCCTAAACATGTTATTGTTACAAGCTGCTATAGAACAATAGGATAGGACACGCACCATGGTTTTACAACGTCCTGGCTGTTATAATTATGGGGCATAACAACTATACCTCCATTGTAGGTTAAGGTCGTCATAATATCGTGTGCGCGATTACTTATCACCATTAGAATATGTTATACTAGCTGCGCCCGGCGGTGTTACCCGCGGAAAAAGTACGAAAAATTAAAACATCTATCCCACGGGAACCATACATATGTGCTATTCCAGACTATAATCTATCTCTGTGCCAAATTTCATCCAGATCCGTTCAGCCGTTCGGGCGTGAAAGAGTAAGAAACATCCATCCATCTATCTATCTATCTATCCATCCATTTAACATTTATAATATTAGTATAGATTCACGTAATGTATTACAGGTTAGGTTAGGTTACATTACTTCTTCCCGTAGCCCCCCCCCCCTTCCATGTAATTTCCTGACCCCTAAACTACCACTACCTATGCAAAAAATCATGTCGATCCTTTGCTCTATGAAAAAATAAAACAAATCTATCCCACGGGAACCATACATTTTACCGGCATAAAAAGTAGCCTATGTGCTATTCCAGACTATAATCTATATCTGTGCCAAATTTCATCCAGATCCGTTCAGCCGTTCTGGCGTGTGTGAGTAACAAACATCCATCCACCCATCCAAACTTTCACATTTATAGTATTAGTGGGATTATTCTTCTCTTTTTAGCGTTGAATATAAAAATGCGTACATATGATTACGCATATTGTTTTCACTATATAAAGGTCCTTTAAAAAAAAACCACTGTGCTATCGATCAGGTCATAGACACGAGATGACAAGTCCGAAGTCTATTAAGAGGTCGCCGGGAGTCACACAAATGCAAATCTTATCAGTGCATTGTTTAAATTGTTTGTTATGCTTGAAGCTGCCGATAAAGGTTGTGCGAAGGTGTTGTTCTGTTAATTCAAACTGAGTCATTGACTGCTTGGAATGCTTTTTTCTTTATCAAATACTAGTAATGTTATCTCATTTTCATCTATGATTATCACTTGCTAAACGGTGAAGGAAAACATCGCGAGGACACCTGCATGTATGAGAGAACCTCTCGAAAGACGTGTGAAGTCCGCCAACCCTCACTGGGCCAGCGTGCTGGACTATGGCCTAATCCCCCTCGCATTGAGTGGAGGCCCGTGCCTAACAGTGGGACATTAAAAGGGCTGTTAAAGGCTATTTATAATAGGAAGTGAGTACAAAAAGTCTCGATCTCAAAATGACTTAAATATAGCCATTTCGGAAATCCGTCTCGGAAAGTTGTCGGTTCAGTTTCCGATACGGATTTCCTAAAGACTTAAAATAGGCCCCGCTAAAGTGTGACATCTTGTTGTTACAGAATCATGGGTGGAGCTGAACTCTGGCGGGGGCCTGGCTGCCGTCGAGAACGAGTACATACGGCTGTTGCGGGAGGCGCAGCGCGAGAGCCGTGACTCCTCGGTGCGCCACTCCAGAGCGTCTAGCGTCAAGGGCAGGTTGGTAACCAGCGTTTAGCGTCAAGACTAGGGTGGTAACCAGCGTTTAGCGTCAAGGCTAGTTTGGTAACCAGCGTTTAGCGTCAAGGGCAGGTTGGTAACCAGCGTTTAGCGTCAATGCTAGTTTAGTAAACAGCGTTTAGCGTCAAGGGCAGGTTGGTAACCAGCGTTTAGTGTCAAGGCTAGGTTGGTAACCAGTTTCTAGCGTCAAACTTAGGTTGGTAACCAACGTTTACCGTCAAGGACAGTTCGGTAACCAGCGTTTAGCGTCAAGGGCAGGTTGTAACCAGCTTCTAGCGTCAAGGGCACATTGGTTGCCAGTCTTATAATTAGCGCATACTCAAATCGCTCGCTGTGCCAATATCGACTATAATAGCCTATTTGACTGTGTTTGAAAACTTTCTTTAATTGTTCATTAGTTTCATATGATGCCAACAATATAGTTCTTTCATTGTTCTTTCTAGTATTTTCCATAAAATTCGATAATAAAGTTTAAATAAAATTAAAAAAAAACCGCCAAAACGCGGCCTCTGGGTCACGCGCCCCTTGTGAAAATAAAACTCATTTTTTGAATAATTCAACTTCCCGCCATTCTTCTTTTAAGCACACTTAATACATACCAATGTCGCAAAAAAAAACATCATCGTCGATGTCCCAGTTTCTTCATAAAAAAATTAATATTTTGAATTTCGTGCCCTGACCATATCGCTTCCACCTTGATTGATTCGAATGGTTCGTATAGTTGAACAATACTTACCGCGGGTATCGCAACGCAACGCCCTTCGGCGTGGGCTCATTACGCCGGCTTCCTTGTGCATTGTGTACTAATTAGCTTTCAACTGATCTGCATACCTGTGTTTACGTACCACATTTTTTTATTAACCATCTGCTAAAGTCTGCTCAGCCGTTCCTACATTATTCTCTGTAGCGTATTATTGTAGCATTATGTAGATGATATTATAGCTTTATATATTTTATACTTAGTTAGTACTTCTATACATATAAATAAAATTGGAGTGTCTGTTTGTAATATTAAAATAACCGCTTTTTACTAAGTGCATTTGGATGTATACACGTTACCTATACCGAAACAACATTTTTTACAATATTTTGTCTGTCTGTCTGTCTGTCTGTCCGTCTGTCTGTCTGTCTGTTTGTTCCGGCTAATCTCTGAAATGGCTGGACCGATTTTGACGGGACTTTCACTGGCAGATAGCTGATGTAACAAGGAGTAACTTAGGCTACTTTTATTTTAGAAAAAAAAATAGGATCTCACGAAAAAAAATTAAAACCAATGTTGCAGCGCAGCGCCTGATTAAGTTTGATAGCAACAACCTGCAATGCGTCCCGCGGGCTCAGAATGGGCGAGCAGGCTGTTGTCAACGGTTGTCTTTGTTAAATACCACGCGGACGAAGTCGCCGGTAACAGCTAGTTTTGAAATAAAAACAATTTTTAAGGATTCTATCGCGTTTATTATTTACGTTCCCGACGTTTCGGCTGCTTTACAGCAACCATGGTCACGGGAGGACTGAGGTGGTTGACGTCCTAGTGTCATAGTTAGACGGGGGTACCCTCATATTTAGTTGTTACTTGCGTACTTTTTTTGACCAGCTGCTAAAGTCTGCTCAGCCGTTCCGTTCCATTGTTCTCACATACCTATAACAGTGTACTGCTCAAAAATGTAATAGATCTTTTTAAAAAAGAGCAACCATGGAGTTTCTCGCCCGTTCTTCTCAATAGGAACGGCATTCCGAACGGGTGGTGAAGTTGTAGCTTAGCATTTTGTAACTTTTGACGATTCATAAGTACTGTACTTAATGGTTTACATGATAGAATATTCTGATTCTGACATTTAACGAGTAGATAAGAAGCAAACAGTTCAAAGCTGCGGGGCCGTGACGTCTCAGCCATGCGTCTGCGCGCGTGTGACAGAGATGTCATGACCCAACTCGCGTCACACTACTTATTTCGAAGAGTATAATCATATATTTTGTCTCGTTCCAGCCCGAAGTCGCCGCCGAACAGCCCCAACCTGGAGCCCTCCACCGAAGACGAGCTAAAGGGCGTCTATATCAACTGCAGGGTGAGTTCCACCTTCCCACCACCACCACCTTCCGTGCGTTCAAGCGTTTTCGCCATACCTACTACTGCAATCAAGTTTAATCAGTTCACAAGTTTAGGACCAACTAGTATTTAAACTCTCCGTGGTGCCTTACACCTGGACTTAGTCCAGCTGTAAGAGTCTTGCTTCTGTGCAAATTTGTCTACCAGATCTTTTTTGTCTCCCGCTTTGCAATGGAGGGAACTGGAATATTTTCTTCCAACTCCACCTATTTTTATTTTTCGATTAATTTCGTGCGGGTTTTATCCCGTCTGGCGATATTATTATAAGTTACATTAGTACCGGAATCCCACCAGACCAACCCTATATCTAAATATTTGCGTTATAATGTTTCAGGATGACACCAACGACTGGGTGTGGGACTGGAGCAGTAGACCGGACCAGCTGCCGCCCAAGTGAGTCCTCTTAGCTTGCTATAATCTAGAATAATTCAGAAGACTTGATATGTTGAGGGTTCTGACGCAAAATTTCCAATTTCTGAAGGTCCAATTCGCAAGTATTGCCATAAAGGTCCAATTGCGAAAACTTTCAGTTCCCATATTTCCAATTTGCAAAAGGTTCAATTTGGATGTGATTCGTGCCAAAGATTTAATTTGCATGTCTTAGTATGTTTTGTTTTGAGAATATTGTTATTTCTCAAAAGGTCAAATTTAGTAAATGTCAGATCCTCAAAAGGGCACATAGCAAAACTTTTAGATACAGTTAAAAGACGGAGAAGATTAATATGAACAAGATACAAAGACATACCTGAGTATGAATTTGATGTTTTATTTTTTATTTTATTTTTATTAAATTATAGGCAAGTATTTGATATCGATCTCACCTGATGGTAAGTGACGATGAGATCTACGGTGGAGCATACTTGCCTAGGTAGGAAGGCGGCAGTAGATCGAGACGCTACATTCACTAGGCACATGCAGCGCAACTGATCTGACCCGCCATCCATGAATGGCAACACCGAACATCATGCCGGAACACGGCTAGGCCGCTTGTCGACATGGCTTTGTTCAGTGGGTGGTGTCTAACCACGGCCGAAGTCTACCACCAGTAGAGTTGTCACCTGGTTGTCACCACCCAGGGTCACGTGTAGGGTATCTCGAGGGTACTTAATTCTCCTACGGACGAAGGTGACTCGACCCCAGAATTTCTGACGTCTCTCGATGGAAATACCAATTCGTTCGTTCGTTTTTTCCGTATAGTTGCGGTCGGAAAGTAAGCTTACCGACCTTTGAGACTTTTTGAAAAACTATTTGTATTGTCATCAAGATACATCGAAGATAATCAAATTCGGAAATTTTAATAGCGATTGCGGTAATCCAATTCCGAAGTTTTCCATTCGGTCATCATTCGGTTTCCGATACCGATTCCGAATGATTCAAAATAACCCCGGCCTGGACTTGGATGGGTGGTCGTATTATATCGTGTAATCTGGTCTGCAGGGACTGGCGGTTCAAGCATCCGCCCAGCGCCCGCGGCCCGCCCTCCGCCACGTCCTCCATCGAGGTTCTGGAGCAGACCCTCGCCGCGCCAGCCATGCAGCAAGTAAGTGATCCATCCATGCCGATCTATACAAATAAATAAAATTGGAGTGTCTGTTTGTAATATTAAAATAACCGCTTTTTACTAAGTGCATTTGGATGTATACACGTTACCTATACCGAAACAACATTTTTTAAAATTTTTGTCTGTCGGTTTGTTCCGGCTAATCTCTGAAATGGCTCGACCGATATTGACGGGACTTTCACTGGCAGATTGCTGATGTAACAAGGAGTAACTTAGGCCACTTTTATTTTAGACTAGCTGTTACCCGCGACTTCGTCCGCTTTTTGTTAAATACCACGCGGACGAAGTCGCTGGTAACGGCTAGTTTTATTTAAACTAGCAGAATTGGGCCCCGGTCGGTGTGTTCGTCTGGCGGTATGGTGAGGGTGCGTGTTGTTGTTCGCAGAGCCACTGCCTGTCGGTGCGGCGCACGTGCCTGTTCAGCCGGGGCGCCGTCGCCGCCGTGCTCGTCACCAACCTGGTGTCGCTGCTGCTGGGCGCGGGCATCGGGTGAGCACACACACACACACACACACACACACACACACACACATGCACGATACACATGCGCGAGACACACACGTATTATTTTCAGTTTTTTAAACTGATTTTTGTATAAAATCATGATAGAAGTCTATCTCAACATGATTATCTATACAGCTATACGAATAAGTAAAATTGAAGTGTGTTGGTAATATTAAAATAATCGCTTTTTACTAAGTGCTTTTGGATGTATACACGGTGCGTATACCAAAACAATTTTTTTTTTACGATTTTTATCTGTTTGTTTGGGCTAATCTCTGAAATGGCAGGAGCGATTTTGACGGGACTTTCACTGGCAGATAGCTGATGTAACAAGGAGTAACTTAGGCTACTTTTATTTAAGAAAAACTTTTTTGTTAAATACCACGCGGACTAAGTCGCGGGTAACAGCTAGTGGAATATAAACACACGATACACACACTCCCACACATGCATGATACACACACACTTATACGTACATTTTTTTTTATTAGTTTTTTTAAACTGATTTTTTTCATCTCATTGCAGCGTGTGGCTGAGTAAGAGGGGCATGCTTCCTCCGAGACTGATAGTCTTGAACTAAACGCACGAACAAGACTGATACATGTGCCGGGGAGGCCGCCAGGCGGGCGAGACGGGCTGCGGTGCGACGCGAGGACGCGAAAACGATGGGTGGATTGAGGTGGTACCGCTCATCGCCTAACTTTTGTTTGTTGAAACAAAATTATTATTATACATTAGACTATAGAAAAACATTTTCAAAGAAAAAAGCAAGCTGATTTTTGTAGTGAACGCGGAATTCGCATGTACTACTAACATCGGCTTAGTTTTGTCACTCGTCGTCGTTCTGACACTCCGTCTATTTTTTATTTCTTTGTCTATGGTCAGTATACTTTTTTTCATGCCACGGCACTTCGTCGCATCGCAGTTGAATGTACTAGATTTAATTGGAACACAATTGATGTTAGATAATTAATACAGCCACCGTCGTGTGGTCCCAAATTAGGGAGCACTTTTTATCACTGGTACGGGTGCTATGAAGTGGGGTCGATCCCAGTAGCACCTAGATCCGTGAGGCGTTCGCGAAAGTGGGGAAAAATTATCTAATATCAATTTGCAAGGACAGTATGTGATGTAAGAATGAAGAATATTAATAATAATAATTAAAAAATAATACAAGTAATAATAAATATGTAGCTCTATGGGTACACTTTTAATATTTTCTTACATTTTCAAATCTCCCCTGTCGTGTCTACGGTTTGTCAATAAACAGTGTATAGGACGCATCAAATAAAAAGAGCGAAGATGGCGGCGGTGCGCATCTCGATATCGTACACTTAGCCATCTTTGCTCATATTATTTACCAAACTGGGGTCGGCCCCACTTACACCCGGACTGGGGCCGATAGCGGAAAGATGATTTGCAATGATGTGAGAACAATGTTTATAGACAAATTGTGTAGGTAGTTCTCACTAAATTAGTATAAATGACTATTGAATATTTTTATATTATCGTAAAGTAGTGTTAAGCGGAAACACGTTGAGTTAAGTATTGTCTATGTTTTTAATACATATATTTTGACTGACTAGCTTTGAAGAAAAAAGAGAAATTGTCTATTTTCAGTTTCATACTCGAGTTATATAAATATATGCACTAACAACGGCCCTTGTAATATTTTGTTATATGAAGTTATTGGCATAATAATATTATTTTATCATCGATTTTTATTCTCGATAAAAAAATACATTCACATTGTTCTGTGATTTAGAAAAAGAAAATACTTATTTATTGTGTTCGAATGTGTTGCATTATTTAAAAATTCATAAAAACTGCTTTAAATATATTATTTAGTGTTTTTATATATTTTCCACAATTTGTTCTAGAAATAAATACGTTTAGGATGCGCTAATTTGAAATGGCTTAATAACTGTTGGGGCTGTAGCCTTCGACAAAAAATAAGTTTCGGTACCATCTCGCTATTATAATGGAAATGGGCTAGCTTTAGGGACAAATTACATTATAATTAACTATGTCATATATCTAAGACGCCCTATTTATATGAAAATGTTATGAAGACATATGGATTTGTTATATTTATGCGAACACTACACACATTGAAATAAATCCAATTTTACGGATTTTATCGCGTTATATTATGTTTTTAAAGTAGCCGAAACGTCGGGAACGTAAAAAACATGATATATCGCGACAAAATCCGTAAAATTATATTGATTTCTTATATTTACGCGAATACTACACATTGAAATAAAACTATTTTTTAGGATTTTATCGCGTTATATTTTGAGTTTACGTTCCCGACGTTTCGGCTGCTTTACAGCAACCATGGTCACGGGAGGAAATATAAACGCGATAAAATACTACAAATTAGTTTTATTTCAATTAATCAAGACATCATTGACTATATGGTCAGTTTTACATTTTTCTAGCATCATATATTCAGGATCTTATATATATGTTATAGATATATGATAGTGAAATATGTCCCGTTTAGCTATTTACCAGGCACACACAAGTTGGAAGATATTGCTGAAATTCAGTTTAGCGCCATTTTGTTTGTTTATTTCCGTGTTCCACAGTTGTGTTTTGTGTTACAAAATGTAGAAATGTTTTTATTTTTAATTAGAAATAATCGGCTAGAGAATTCATTTTTTTTTATATATAAAAAAATAATTTCACTTTGATTTCTATGTAAGAGTACGTTTTTAAACGCTGCGATAGTAAATTGAAAATATGCGAGTTTAATTTGAAAACGGGGATTATTTTCTATAGCTTGAACAGTCAGATGATGGCTTAAAAAATTTGACCGCCGGTAGTCCCACTTGGTCCTGCAAGTGGCAAGTGGGACCGTTGGATAAATGCGAATTCGTGAAAAAAAAGTAATAGAGATATTTTTTATTATTCTTTTAAAAAATAAGTATGAATATGTTAGATTTATTACTAAAGCCATTTTTTTATTTACTATCGCACAGGCATAAATGTAAATATATCATGTTATTGTGTCACGTAATCATTAACGTTTTAAGCCGCTTTAAAATATAAGAATATGCATTTTATTACCGCGTTGTTTTCTTCAACCATGACACTATATTTGGAACCCTGTAATGTTTATTTGGAGCGAATGGCGAAAATGCATGCTCCATGGTGGATGATGCGCGGAAATCAGATAACGCAACGAGTATTATAACTATAGATAACGTTAGTGCTCCCATGAATGTGGGTCATCACATGAAATGGAAATTGGATGAGACATTTCAAGGGACTGTGTTATTCCGCCATTGGTCCATTTAGTGGACTTTGTTAGAAGCTAATTTCTTAAGTCTCGGGTCCAAAATATGCCCGGGTTACACTTGTTAGAACGTGGAAGCGTTTAGTTAGTTTCTTTACTGAATTTATTTGCCAATCCTCGGCAGGTGACTTGAGCTCGACAAACATTTATGTTTTTATAAACAATCTCAAATGGCAGCATTCGAATACACAATAGTAAAACAGAGATATCGCGGCAAACCTATTTTTAGGCAAACGATTCCATCATCATTTTAACCAAAACGAAACGCAATACCATAGACTTGCAGAGAGTGCGAATCAAACATGACTGACATATATAAGTATCTGGGTCTGTCAAAAGTTCAATGGCGGCCGAGCACACATTGAGCAAAACATATTTCACGTTCACATTTTAAACTCAAACATCGCTACATGATATTAATTTCGACAATCTAAACATTGTAAACGGATTATAATGTCCATCGCCGTGTCGGACTGCTTCACAATCGGCAGTATAGTGGCCACGAGAACGTGTTACAATGAAAATATCGAAGGGGAGGTATTGGCGTTCGATCCGCAAACGAAAATGTTAATTCTGAAGTGTCCGTCGTCCAGTGGCAATCCTAAACGCCACGATGTGAACATTGTGAACCTCTCGCTGGTGAGCGATGTGCAAATCAAGAAGGAAGTGACCACGGTACCAGAGCCTCCGCAATCTCTAAATCTGCACAGACTAAACACAAGAGTTCGGAATTCTATAGAAAATAAAAGAAGATTAGTGAGTATATACTCTTTGGTGTGCGTATAATAGTTTTAGAAAGGAGGTTGGTGGTATGGATGATGGAATATTTATGTAATTAGTATTTTTATTCTACTGAATTACTATCTGTTCAACCCTAAATGTGAGTGTTATACTCATAATACAGTGTGTTAAATTAATCAGTATGATTTGTTCATCTTATTGATGGTTTAAAGTAGTTATAGCCAAGTTGGTAGAACATTCACCCTGGATACAAGGTGTGCATGTTCAAACCCCAGCTCAAACCTTTGAGATTTTCGTATTTTCATCAACAAGTCTCATTTTCATTACTGATCACTTGGTGTAGGGTATAGGCACACTTAGTGTGAACTTTAAACCGCACTGGGTCAGGGTGGTGAACTATGACTTTAATCCTCCTCATATTGAGGACTGTGCTCAGTATAATGGCAATAGGCTAGCCCCCATTGGGACCAATATACCATTGGTTAAATGTGTGTGTATTGCAGTGCCCTCTGCCAAACCCTTTGGGGATGGCAGGCATAACGGTGGATATAATAAATATATTAATTTAATTTCTAATTATTTGTTATAAACATATTACTAGCAGTCCACTTAGCTGCACTCACTCAAGTGGGCTTGTTAGTTAAATGGCCATGGTAGGGGTAGAGCCTGGAGCCTCTTGTATATAAGGCTGACTTGTCTAACCACTACACTATTTACCCTTAAATGAAATGAAATGAATGAAATGAAAAAAGTTTATTCGACACAGACACGAAGATACACAAATGGGTACATTTACATGAAAAAGTAGAAGTAAAGAACCCACAAAGATACACAAATAGGCACATACATTAAATCTACATGTTTAAAATGGAAATCATCACACTAATATTATAAATGTGAAAGTTTGGATGGTTGTTACTCAATCACGCCAGAACGGCTGAGCAGATCTGGATGAAATTTAGCACAGAGATAGATTATAGTCTGAAATAGCACATAAACTATACCTCCATAAATGATCCTGGTTAGTCTATTTTTTTTTCTGTCACAATATGTTTATTGATTCTTCGATGCCCGCTAAATCCCAGCCAAGGGTTTAACATACTAACTAACTCGGTGTTCCACCAGGTGACTGCACTATCAGCGTGCTTGGACCCCGAGGGCCAGCGTCTGTTCATGGCGATCGCGCGAGTCATTGACGACGTCTCCTGGGCGGGGCAGAACATCAGGGTGTACAATGAAGTCATTATAACACCACCATATAAGGTACAATTATAATATTACTACCTGTTGCCCGCGACTTCGTTCGAGTGGTATTTAACAAAAACACAACCGTTGGCAACAGCCTGCTCGCGGATTCTGAGCCCGCGGGACGCATTTCAGCTTGTTGCTATCAAACTTAATCAGGCGCAACGCTGCAACATTGGTTTTAATTTTTCTTCATGAGTTCCTATGTTTTTTTCTAAAATAAAAGTAGCCTAAGTTACTCCTTGTTACATCAGCTATCTGCCAGTAAAAGTCCCGTCAAAATCGGTCCAGCCATTTCAGAGATTACCCGGAACAAACAGACAGACAGACAACATTTTTAAAATAGATTGTTTCGGTATAGGTAACGTGTATACATCCAAATGCACTCAGTAAAAAGCGGTTATTTTAATATTACAAACAGACACTCCAATTTTATTTATATGTATAGATGATGACAAACCTCTGTAGGTTATATAGAAAAATTCAAAACCGTACACTACGAACAACGAGTCGTGAACCCGCGGAAGTTAGCGCCAAGTGGATGCGCAAAACATAACTTTACTCGAAAATGTATCCTAATGTTGGTATTGTGTAATGATTAAAAAAATATGTAAATGTTCTTTTTAAACAGAGCAACCAATGGAGTTTCTCGCCCGTTCTTCTCCATAGGCACGGCATTCCGAACGGGCTGTAAAGTTGTAGCTTAGCATTTTGCAACTATTTTGACGATTCATAAGTACTGTACTTAATGGTTTATATGACTAAAAAATATCTGAATCAGAACATGTTATGGTAATAATATTACAATTAATTTATGACGTCTCAAACTATGACACTAGGACGTCAACCACCTCAGTCCTCCCGCGACCATGGTTGGTGTAAAGCAGCCGAAACGTCGGGAACGTAAAAAAAGTATAATAAATACGATAAAATCCGTAAAATTAGTTTTATTTCAACATTTAATATATGTTTGGACGGCCTCATTAGCGCAGTGGTAGTGACTCTGCTTTCTGTGCCGAGGGTTCCAGGTTCGAATCCTGGTAGGGACACAAGCTTTGTGTGATGAGCACGAATGTTTGTCCCCGAGTCATGGATGTTTAATATGTATATAAGTATTATATACTGAGTTCGCCCTCAGTCCATTGTGCGGTACCCATAACACAAGCGTTGCTTAAAGTGGGACCGTATAGTTGGTGTGTTCGTATGGCGATATTTATTTATGTTTTTATTTCAGGTTGACAATGTAATAGGCGAAAAAGACTCCAAACCATATAATTATATAAAGAAATTCGTGGAGCGGCATTGGCGCGACGACCGCGAGCACCCGGCCGCGCCACACTGCAGCCAACAACCTTAATTTTGTAACATATACCGCGACTCCACTCAGCTACGGCCAATATTTGTGCCAGCGACTCGACCAATGCTTGTACCCAACACGTAGAGCGGGATTTATGGTATTGTTGCCAACTTTTTTTCCTATAACAAATATAGTTGTTCAGTGATTATTAAATTTTAAAAAAATATACCTGCGATTAAGGTCGCTCTATAACTATATAAAACGTCATATAGTGCAGCGCAAAGCAAAACTTGTGCGCAGTACTATGTATATGTTGTTTGATTAAACAAGAGTTTGTCTATAAACTCGGGGATAGTAGATGGCGAAAAAAAAATAAAAACCATAACTACTGTCTTTTTTTTTCACAAAACTATATTTTCTCCTTCATTCCGTGGTACGATACTACATTTGAAAAAAAAAATTGCATGTTCTGTTATGCAAATCATGTAAGGTCTAAACTTCAAAGTTATCCAAAATTACAACAGTTGAACAAGTTTTAAATGAACAGCTTATGTGTATATGGTCTTGCGGTGACTAGTTTTGGCAGAGGGTTACGCCTTTTGATGCCATGTCTGGGCTATTTGGTCTGAATCCCCTGAGGCCAGAATCTTGGCACAAATATTGGCAATTATGAAGAGTAGGTTTTATATACATATGTATTGTCACTATGTCTGGTTTAAACACTAATTGATGATATCCAAGATTTTAATTAAATGAAGCACACTTTAAAAGGCATATACAAAATCGTGAAATTGTTTTTTTTTCCCTGTTTTATTTATGAATTAAGCACTGTTTGCATGCTAGCTACTTGCGTGTGACTCTCGAGTGTGAGTTTGTTTTTCGAATTGTTGCTTATAGTGTTTGAATCAGGCAGGGTGACCCCATTATATAATAGAACCACGAGATTCCTTCAGTTTTGTAAACATTCGTTTTTGGCTGTAAAATTGTTATTTTTTTCAAAAGTCCCCATACGTTCGTAGAACCGATTCGATCAATTATGTCTATGATCTAACAAAATTATAAAAAAATCGCATTTAAATCGGTTCAGCCGTTTCGTAGCTATGATGCCAAATGCGCTCTCATACACACTTTTTGTTGACAACAATTTCTGGCATAAAACGAGTCTTAAAATTATTCCAAAATTTGTTTTGAAACTTCCAATTTTTTGAGCTCGCAACACTGAAAAACTGTATTGCCATGGCCGTTTTAACGTAAACATCGAACCGTTCACGGCAATCTGAACGTTACGGCTATAGTAATATGGTTGTTAATTCAAAATTTGGAGTTATGTCAAGTATATATATAATATATATATTCTAGTAACACTATTTATATGATGTTGGACTAAGTAATAGTGAAAAGAATTTTTAAAAAAAAGATTGAAAACTTTCCCTCTTGTGTTTTATTTTATTATAACCCCATAAATTAGTATTTCACACGCAAGTTGTAAGATTATGATTTACTAGCTGCGCCCCGCGGTGCTACCCGTGATTAAAAAGTATGAAAAATTAAAACAAATCTATCACACGGGAACGATACATTTTACCGGGATAAATAGTAGCCCATGTGCTATTTCAGACTATAGTCTATCTCTGTACCAAATTTCATCCAGATCCATTCAGCCGATCTGGCGTGATTGAGTAACAAACATCCATCCACCCAAACTTTCACATTGATATGGGTACCGCACGAAAGACTGGGGGCGAACCCAGTATATCTATCTCTCAGCCGAAAGATTTATTTTTTTTGGGGTCGAGTCACCTTCGTCCGTAGGAGAATTAAGTACCCTCGAGATACCCTACACGTGACCCTGGGTGGTGCCAACCAGGTGACAACTCTACTGGTGGTAGGCTTCGGCCGTGGTTAGTCACCACCCACTGAACAAAGCCATGTCGCCAAGCAGCCTAGCCGTGTTCCGGCATGATGTTCGGTGTTGCCATTCATGGATGGCGGGTCAGATCAGCTGCGCTGCATGTGCCTAGTGAATGTAGCGTCTCGATCTACTGCCGCCTCCCTACCTAGGCAAGTATGCTCCATCGTAGATCTCATCGTCGCTTACCGTCAGGTGAGATCGAGATCAAATACTTGCCTACAATGTAATAATAAAAAAAAGACGTTCACTGCTGGACGCAGGCCTCCCCCAATGACTCCCACACATCACGGTCCTCCGCCACTCGCGTCCACCGGCTTCCTGTACCGCGTGTGATCGGCTCCAAGGTCTCCTATCGATCTGTGAAGAAAGATCTAGAATCGCCAACAATGTTGCAACCGGCTTCCAGAATATATCTCGTATTATTTTTATTAAAATTATTAGTAAACAAATGCGAGGACAATGTAATTCCTGGAACTGGGAGTTCTCGGAATAATACCGATTTCACGAATGCAGCTACGTACACCAGAACATTCTAGCCCCTCCTTATTACCGTGTAAATAAGGTTCATTTTCCTTATGGAACATTTCTGTCTAGTGGGATTTTATCGACACCTTTCTGGAAAGATCCACCCTCGCTATTTTCGGATTATAAATAGTGTGCAGGACCAGCGACGAGTCAGTTTCTATTTGAAAGCGATAGTGAACACATCTCTCGGAAGCGAACTAAGAAGACTATACCGGCGACTCTAGCGTATACTGTGGACTACTGTGATTCAAAGTGACTTGGTGTATTGTTGTTTGAGTGTTAACTAGTTAGTGTACTGGTGTGTACTATTTTTGCCTTATGTGTGGAGAGCGATTAAAGTAATTTTCACGTAATCGGCATTTAATTAACCCCGCACGTAACAATACTTATATAGATATTAATCATCCGTTACTCGGGTACAAATATTCATGCTCATCACACAAAATTTATCTATACCAGGATTCGAACCTGGGACTCTCAATGAGACTGGAAGCTGCTTTTACATATCTGGGCCCCAAGTCTGCTAACACAATCGATTCATAATAGAACAGCAACCGCACAGTAACTGTCACATTTGGCAGATAGCCCATACAATATCTGTCAAAAGTGACAGTTACTATGCGGTTAACAGCGCCTAAAAGTGTTATACGAGATAGCAAATAAAACACATTTGAAAGCTACGAACATTTATTCCTACTTAAAAACAACTACATGATTACATTATTTCGTTTAAATATTCAAAAACTTTATAATGGCAATACAGATTACAGCTGGCAATAATATGATAACCGCACATACAGCGCCACAAACTTATATTTCAACCGGTGGCAAAAATTTGAACTTATTGTACTTTTTACTTTTTTTTATGTTGGTAATTGGCTACAAAATAGTGCCATTTTGCCGGTGTCAAGTGAAATGTTTCTTCATTATTTTACCTTTGATGATAATGATAAATGGATCCCCTAACCCTATCAGTAAAGCTGTGAATACTTTACTGAAATTTTATCGGACATCTTGGGAGTACTTGAAAGTCTATCCCACTAATATTACACATTATTTATCAGAGAAAAAAAAATCTGAAATAAAACAAAATTGACAACTTCACGGTTCAACTTCCCGCCAAAAATTCAGTTGCACTTTTTACTTTGACGAGTGTTGCATAGACCTTAGATTATACACCTCGTAGCTAATGCTACAGCGTGGTCGCTTATAAATCGACAATATATTGCCAAGATTTACAATCTGTTTCTTTATTTTACGTGCGTTTGTTAGCTAGCTATCTCACTCTGACAGCTCAAAGTTGTCAACTCCGTTTCATCCATGAGTAATATATTCAGGGCGCGAAGAAATATATAAGTTTGTAGCACTATCGTAGAGTCAGCAAAACAAGGCACAATACACATAATTAATATTAAAAATGACTAAATAACAATTGTTTGAACATTAAAAACCTGACCATCGTCAATAATATTAAAAAATATTAACATCCCAATAAAAAAAAATAAACAATAATACTTATTGGAATGATTTGCACATATAACTACGAGACCACTAGCCCGTTATTGATTAAATTTGGTAGATCAATAGCTGAGAACTAGAATTCTTTGCATATATTTTTGAACTGTAGGCGAAACATAGTTTTTTTTTAGTAAAATTTTTGCTACGAATTTATTGTGTAATAACTAAAATATACAGGGTGTTAAGGGCGTGGTAACGAAAACTTTGTGTAAAGGTTATACTTAATTCCTATAATAACATTATAGCAATCATTTGTGTCGAAAGTCATTGGTCACAATATTGTAATATTTGAGCGCGCAATGTATCGTAAATCGCGCGATTACAACACAACGCTCGGCGCGACACCCGACGCGTGCGAGTGACAAGCGCGCTCGAGCGTATCGAGTTTTAATGTACATTGCAGTTTAAGTTCTCAATTAGTAATTATATTTTTTTATTATTATTATAACCCATGTCAAGATATACATCTATTATGATTTCATGCTAAAATTATTTAAAATATGCTTCAAAAAAGGCATATATTGATGAAAAGATTGACGGAAGATTTCAACTCTGGGGGATACAGGAAAATTCATTGATAGCACGGAATCAGTTTTCGGTACGACGCCACTAACACCTTGTATATTATTGTGAAATATTTATATCAGTTTAAATAGTCGTTTAGTTAACTAATTTCGTGACATAGTTGCTTGGGAACAACCCCGTCATACCTCGAAGTTCACCTGCAAAAGAAAAATATATTTATAATAGTATCAGTTAAATAAATAAATATCGCCAGATGAGCACACCAACTATACGGTCCCACACTAAACAACGCTTGTGTTATGGGTACCGTACAATGGACTGAGGGCGAGCCCAGTCTAAAATAAATGTAGCCTACGTTACTACTTGTTACATCAGCTATCTACCAGTGAAAGTCCCGTCAAAATCGGTCCAGCGATTTCAGAGATTAGCCGGAACAAACAGACAGACAGACAAACAAAAATTATAAAAAAAATTGTTTTGGTGTACGTACCGTGTATACATCCAAATGCACTTAGTAACAAGCGGTTATTTTAATATTACAAACAGACACTCCAATTTTATTTATTTGTATGTATGTAGCATATGGATTCCCCTGGTGCAGTCGCAGTGCAGTGCTGGTGGGGTCGAGTCACCTTCGTCCGTAGGAGAATGAAATACCCTCGAGATACCCTACACGTGACCCTGGGTGGTGCCAACCAGGTGACAACTCTACTGGTGGTAGGCTTCGGCCGTGGCTAGTCACCACCCACTGAACAAAGCCATGTCGCCAAGCGGCCTAGCCGTGTTCCGGCATGATGTTCGGTGTTGCCATTCATGGATGGCGGGTCAGACCAGTTGCGCTGCATGTGCCTAGTGAATGTAGCGTCTCGATCTACTGCCGCCTTCCTACCTAGGCAAGTATGCTCCATCGTAGATCTCATCGTCACTTACCATCAGGTGAGATCGAGATCAAATTCTTGCCTATAATGTAAGAAAAAAAAAAGACCTCACCTTGCCACCACGCCGGGTCCTGGCTCCTGTCTGTCACGGCTATTATGTCGTCCTTTTCAAAGCTCAACTCGTCGGCGTTTTGAGCTGTGTAAGGATACAAAGCTATCACCTGTTGAGAAAACATTATACCTACTTAAATATAATTATATACATATACTTATATAAATGAAAAAATATAAAAAGCAGTGATAGCCAAGTTGGTAGAACGCTTGCAGGTTCAAACCCCGGCTCGCACCTCTGGGATTTCATGTGCGAATCTCATTTTCAACCACGATTGTCACTTGCTAAACGGTGAAGGAAAACATCGCGAGGAAACCTGCATGTCTGAGAGAACCCCTCGAAAGGCCAGCGTGGTGGACTGTGGCCTAATCCCCCTCGTATCGAGGGGAGGCCCGTGCCCAGCAGTGGGACATTAAAAAGGGCTGGTATTATTATATTATATACTAGCTGTTGCCCGCGACTTCGTCCGCGTGGTATTTAACAACGTCTCAACCGTTGGCAACAGCCTGCTCGCGTTCTGATCCCGCGGGACGCATTGCAGATTGTTGCTATCAAACTTTAAGCAGGCGCAGCGCTGCAACATTGGTTTTAATTTTTTTTCGAGAGATCCATTTTTTTTTTCTAAAATAAAAGTAGCCTAAGTTACTCCTTGTTACATCAGCTATCTGCCAGTGAAATTCCCGTCAAAATCGGTCCAGCCATTTCAGAGATTACCCGGAACAAACAGATAGACAGACAGACAGACAGACAGACGGACAGACAGACAGACGGACAGACAGACAGACAGACAGACAAAAATTTAAAAAAATGTTGTTTCGGTATAGGTAACCTGTATACATCCAAATGCACTTAGTAAAAAGCGGTTATTTTAATATTACAAACAGACACTCCAATTTTATTTATATGTATAGATAAATAGTAATAATATCGCCAGACAAACACACCAATTATACGGTTCCACACTAAGCAACGCTTGTGTTATGGGTACCGTACAATGGACTGAGGGCGAACCCAGTATATAATACTTATATAGATATTAAACATCCATGACTTGGGTACAAACATTCGTGCTCATCACACAAAGTTTTCCCCTACCGGGATTCGAACCCAGGACCCACGGTTCAATGTATCACGGTACGGTACCAAACCGAGCAACGCTTATATTATGGGTACCGTACAAAGGACCCGAAGTCATTAATATTGAATCACTGCCTTCCAGATGATTATTTGGTATGCACCCATACAATACATTACCTTATCGATGACAGTTTCCGGCGGAAGCGCGTCCATCTTGGATAGCACGGGTGTGGTCCTACCGGAAGTCCGTCCGGACGACTGGAGAATCTGAAATAGAATATTATGATACATATCAAGAGTAAGAAGACAAAGATTTACAACCCTCCCCTGCGGCCTCCCCTCAATGCGAGGGGGATTATGCCACAGTCCACCACGCTGGCCCAGTGCGGGTTGGCGGACTTCACACATCTTCCGAGGGGTTTTTTTTTTTTTTTTTTTATTGCAGTATAGGCAAGTATTTGATCTCGATCTCACCTGATGTTAAGTGACGATGAGATCTACGATGTAGCATACTTGCCTAGAAGGTACCTGTTCACTCTCGACTTGAAAACACCCAGATTGTAGTCAACGGGGAACAAAGACGCCGGTAGCGTGTTCCATTCCTTGGCAGTACGCACGATGAAAGTAGAAGCAAAACGCTTAGTGCGTACCGCAGGAATGTCCACAGTGTACGGATGACACTTATCCGTGCGTCTTGTCGACCGACGATAGAATGGGGATGGGGGAATTAACTCGTGTAATTCCGTCGCACACTCTCCGAAATGTATTCTGTAGAAAACTGATAGGCTGGCAACCCTACGTCGGTGTTCCAGGCTCTGTAGCTTGGCCTGCACTAGGGTCTCGTTGCCAATGAGCTTTCTAGCCCGCCTGTCTATGGAGTCCAAAGCCTCCAGCTGATACTTAGCAGACCCATCCCAGAGATGGCTGCAGTATTCCATGCACGATCGGACTTGAGCTTGATATAAATTTAGAAGCTGTCCCGGCGTGAAATACCGCCTGACCTTCCCCAGGATGCCCAACTTCATAGCAGCTAGTTTGGCTTTGGACTCAATGAAGGAACCGAAATTGAGCTTGGAACTGAGAGTCACACCCAGTAGCTCTAGGTGGTCCTTCACGGGCACAGATACATTACGGAAAGTCGGAGTCAGGTGAAATGGACTCCGTTTCGCGGAGAACAGACACGCTTGGGTCTTAGAAGCATTGAATTTGACCAGGTTGGCATCGCCCCATTCGGAGACTGCCTGCAAGGACAAATTCAAGCTGTCGACCATGGTCTCTCGATTGGACTGTATCAGCGCTGCTCCGGCACGTGCGTCAGACATGTATCTCTCTGATACTGTGCTGTCATCTGCATACCCAAAGATACCGGGTCCAAGCAGGTCGTTTATATGCAGCAAGAAAAGAGTTGCAGAGAGAACGGACCCCTGAGGTACCCCGGCATTAATTGCCAATTGGTCGGATGTGGAACCGTCCACGACAACTTGTAACGACCGTTCCCTCAGGAAATCTGATATCCAAACGCATAAGCCTGCTGATATACCATAGGTTGGAAGCTTGCTAAGAAGGCTGTCGTGCCAGACTCCGTCAAAGGCCTTCGAAATGTCTAGAGAGACGGCCATCGCCTCTCCATTCCTTTCAATGGCCTCGCCCCAGATATGGGTGGCATACACTAGAAGATCCCCAGTAGACCGATTCCGGCGAAAGCCATATTGTCGGTCACTGAGAAGGTCATTCTTTTCTAGGTATGCCAGGAGCCTACAGTTCAGTACACGTTCCATACTCTTGCAGAGTATAGAAGTGACCGAGATGGGCCTGTAGTTGACGGGGTCAGCACGACTACCCTTTTTGGGTACAGGTTGTACGTTAGCAAGCTTCCACGCCTTTGGTACTTGTCCAGTTTGAAGCGAGAGACGGTATAAGCGTGTTAGCACAGGAGCAAGTTCTGGCGCACATGTCTTAAGGACTATTGCTGGTATGCCGTCGGGGCCACTAGCCTTGTTCACGTCAAGATTTCGCAGTGTTTTCCGTACCTCATTCTGACGAATGCGAATTTCTGGCATTGATGCCTCACAACGTGGTAAATTCGGAGGTAGTTCACCAGAAGTATCGAGACGCGAAGACTCCGCGAAAAGAGATGCAAACAAGTTTGCTTTCTCTATAGCAGTGTGAGCTAGTGATCTGTCTGGCTTAATAAGTGGAGGCAGGGCAGGTCGGCAGAAATTTGCTTCGACCGACTTAGCCAGGGACCAAAAAGCTTTACTCCCAGCTGGGTACGAAGCAAGTTTGGCCCCTATTCGGCTTATGTGGTCAAAGCGTGCCTTCCGTAGAGCCTTCTTGCAAGACTTGGCAGCTTTGTTAAAGGCTCTCTTCTTTAGGCCCACATCCCCAGTTTTGCGGTTTCGAGCTTCAGCCCAAGATAAGTATGCCTCATGCTTCAGTGCTTCCGCACGTCTGCATTCGGCTCCAAACCAAGGGCGAGCTTTGCCAGACTGGTGTGTATCAGTATACGGAATAAAATATTCCATAGCCTGAAGCACAACACCTGTAACGGCATCCGCAGTAACCGAGGGATCGCCAGAAGAGAAGCACGTACGCTGCCAAGGATAAGATGCTAGGAATGATCTCATCTCATCCCAATCTGCTGAACAGTATTTCCATATGCGACGGCTGCCTCTCGGGCTCGGGTCGGGCGGAGAATATGTCGATACTGACTTCACCAGACAGTGGTCGGAGCTACCTAGAGGTGATGATACCGACACTGAGTATCGGTCTGGGTCAGTTGTCAGCAGAAGGTCTAAGCAGTTGGCTGTGTGACCATCGATATCGGGAACCCTCGTTGCCTCACGGACCAGCTGGCTGAGGTTCAGTGTCAATGACAACTTATAGACCTCTCTGCCGGCATGGTCTGTATTCTGGTATGGGAACAGCCACTCCTGGTGGTGGGCATTAAAGTCCCCCAGAAACACGAGTTGCGCTGAAGGGTACCGCACTTGGGCCATATCTGCCGTCTCACTTAAATAGTCCATGAGCCTACTTGTCTCCTGATCTCCGGTGTGCGATCTGTAGACACCAGCGTAGATGATCTGCTCTACACCGGTGTCTACCATAACCCATAAGACGGAGAAACTGGTGTTTTCAAGGTTTCTGAGACGCCGATAACATACCTCATCACGAGCATAAATGCATACCCCGGCTCGTGGCTTGAAATTATGCTCCAAGACATAGCCGGGGTACGACAGATACGCCACGTCCTTCGGACATCTTATCTGCGTCTCAGAAAGAAAAAGCAGGTGAGGTTTAGCAGTCTCAAGATGGTGGTGGACTGAAACGATATTTGAGTGCAGTCCTCTTATGTTCGCGAGGTGCACTTTGAGCGAGAGGACGTGCTTCCACTGTTTAAACCTCATCTTGTTAGCTAGCTTTTTCATTGTGTGTGAGTGTGAATAGGTAGGAAGGCGGCAGTAGATCGAGACGCTACATTCACTACTGAAAGGCACAATACCCGAAGCTATGTCTTTGGGGAGCTGGACCGGAGACCGCGGGGACGCCCGAACCCCCCCAGGGATGTCCATCGGGTCCTCTCATCCGGTCGCCAAACGGCACGATGGCGCACCCCGGGATTTTTCGCGAGTTGGCGGGGCAGCCTTTCGTGAGTGGCTAGCTCACCTACTTGGGCCCCCTACTACCTGCGGTCGGCCAGCGGAGAACCGTGCTTCGGATCCCGCTGCTCTCCGAGGCCAGCTTCCCGGCACAGCTTCAGAGTACTGTGACAGTCACCCGTAGGCACATGCAGCGCAACTGATCTGACCCGCCATCCATGACTGGTGGACATGGATGGCGGGTTCTCTCAGACATGCAGGTTTCCTCGCGAAGTTTCTCTTCACCGTTTAACAAGTGATAATCATGGTTGAAAATGAGCTTCGCACATGAAATCCAGAAATCACAGAAGTGCGAGCCGGGGTTTGAGCCTGCAATCCTCGTTACCGAGGCAAGCGTTCTACCAACTTGGCTATCACTAGTATATCATATTGTTATACATATCTGACCTTGACGTAGCTAGCTGGGAACCAGCCGACTTGTCGGTTCCTCCCCTTGGCCTGCAGCTCCCCCTCCCACCAGCCGGTATCGGCTTTCTTGCGCACCACCAGGAGTTGTCCCTTCTGCAGCGTCAGCTGTTCCGTGCTGGAACAGAGATTAGGATCAAACCGTGGGGTCATTGTTTCAGTGAGGCTTAGTGTTTCAAGCCTAGTGGTTAAGTTAGCAATGTTACCACGAGAGTCAAAGTTATAATGAGAGCCAAAGTCAAATTGATCAAAGTTACCACGAGAGTCAAAGTAACCACCGTCAAAGTTACCACGAGAGCCAAAGTAACCACTGTCAAAGTTACCACGAGAGCCAAAGTAACCACTGTCAAAGTTACCACGAGAGTCAAAGTAACCACTGTCAAAGTTACCACGAGAGTCAAAGTAACCACTGTCAAATTTACCACGAGAGCCAAAGTGACCATGATCAAAGTTACCACGACAGTCAAAGTAACCACTGTCAAAGTTACCACGAGAGCCAAAGTAACTATGTTCAAAGTTACCACGAGAGCCAAAGTAACTGTTGTAATGCTATTACGAACTCATTGGAATGGTACATATTATTTTAAATTAAGAATGTGTCAGTAATTTTAAAAATATAGAACTGTCAGCACCGATATCTATTTTCTTCCTACAATAGTAACCATGGTCAAAGTTACCATTAGAGCCAAAGTGACGAGTACCCCCTTACCTGCTAGCAGTATAGTCGGCGATGGCTTGCGCTATCTCATTCTTCCGGCGTCCGGTCACGGAGTCCCGGCCGGAGTCCCGGCGCGCGGCGGACGCTGGACGCGCCACTGACGCCGCGGACGCGGACGCAGACGCGGACTCCGTGATGGACGCCACTTCTGATGATATCGGAGTGGAGGACTTCTGTTCCTGCAGAGCGAGACAAAGTATTCAATGTTTGAAGCTTCCGATACATGTGGCTTTGTGCGAGAGGGAGTGAGGGAAGAGAGTGCGCCTGCACTATAATATTTTAGCGGAAAGGGAAGATCTTCCAGCCAGGCGGGTGGTATGGCTGGCGGGGCGGCCGCTATGCCCCGACGGTTACTGTCGGGTCTTGTATATATGTTACGCGCTCCGAAAACTCTTATAGCGCGATTCAGGATTGTGACGTCAATTGTCTATTGTTCTGAATGCGTCTGCAGCGCCATCTGCGTAGCTTGTGGTGCGGTTGAAGTTCTCAATTCGGTTGTATTTTTTTTTCATGTTTGTTACCTCAGATCTCCGTCATTTATGAACCGATTTGGTAAATTATTTTTTCTGATATATGCTCACCAGTACTGGCGGGGAGGTGGGCATGGTGGGCATGGTGGGCGCGGGGCTGGGCTGCGGGGGCGCGGGCTCCGGCTCGGGCTCCGCTGGCGGCTCAGCAGCCTCCGGGATCGCCGCTATCGCCTCCGTAGTGGACGTCGTCGCGTCCTTGGTTACATAGTTCGACGGGAATATCCCGGTTCTATGGTACCAAAAAAAAAATACGAATTAAAAAAAAAACTACCGTACAGAATCAAATGTATGAGACAATGAATAAGAATTATATTTATTATATATTTATTATTTATATAAGTATTATATACTGAGTTCGCCCTCAGTCCATTGTACGGTACCCATAACACAAGCGTCGCTTAGTGTGGGACCATACAGTTGGTGTGTTCGTCTGGCGATATTATCCTCACCTGATCCCGATGCGGCCAGTCCACCAGTCCCCGTCCCTCCTCACCACCTCGATCCTCTCCCCCGCCTCGAAGGTCAGGTCCCCCGGCTCCGCCGAGGTGTACGGATACGCGGCTATGTAGAAATCACCACCTTCTGCCCCCAGACAACACTTATAATTACAGTTGAAAAAGCAGCAATACACACAAACCCAAATACACCCACCCACTCACACACACACTCCTAAACACACCCACCCACTCACACACACGCCTAAACACACCCACGCACTCACTCTCACACACACACACACACACACACAAGCACGAATCAAGTTATACATCGTGATTGAGAAAGGGTATACTACCCCGGAAACTTGCGCTGCTTTAGCGAATATCTGATGAATATTTGAAGTCCCAATTTTTTTGAAGACCCAAAAACGATATGTCGATTTAAAAAAAAAGGTTCAAAGACAATTGTATTTATTTCTTCATAAATAAAAAAAAAATTAAAAAAAAACTACTATGGGTACAAATAAATAAAATTGGAGTGTCTGTTTGTAATATTAAAATAACATCTTTTTACTAAGTGCATTTGGATGTATACATACACGGTACATATACCAAAACAACATTTTTTGTCTGTCTGTTTTGTCTGTTTGTTTGTTTCGGCTAATCACTGAAATGTCTGGACCGATTTTGACGGAACTTTCACTGGCAGATAGCTGATGTGACAAGGAGTAACATAGGCTACATTTATTTTAGAAAAACTTTCTCGTTAAACACCACGCGGACGAAGTCGCGGGTAACAGCTAGTATATATTAAAAAAATTCTGATGTCACATAATGTTAACAAATGCGCCAAAAAAGAGCAGGTTCGAGTATTAGTATACCCTTTCTCAATCACGTTGTACACAAGTTATATAGCGGTTGTAATATAGCATTCGCTTACCCACTACCGGCATCGCGCCTCCCAAATCGCTAGACACTTCCGCTTCCGGCACCTCAGCGATACCTGGGAATATAAAACATAATGTAGCGACCTCTTAAACCGCGCCACACGCTACACAGATGGCGTTGTATACGGCGCCCAGAACAAATTACGATTCGCTATACAATCCTGAAACGCGCTATGAGAGTTTTCGGAGCGCGCAACATATATACAAGACCCCGACAATAACCGTCAGGGCATAGCGGCCGCCTGGGCCAAGTCTGCTAACACAATCGATTCATAATTGAACAGCAACCGCATAGTAACTGTCACTTTTGACAGATACTGTATGGGATATCAGTCAAAAGTGACAGTTACTATGCGGTTGCTGTTCGATTGTGAATCGATTGTGTTAGCAGACTTGGGACCCTGGCTGGACAATCTTCCCTTTTCCGCTAAACATAACATATTTATATATATCACAGAGCTAATTCAAAATGTTTATTCTAAGCCTTAAGACTGGCTTTCTTCACGCATTTGTGAACACATACCCCCGAATTTATAGACGTTCTATAACTCTATCCAACGTCTTATAGTACTGCGCAAGAGTGTGGCTTTGCGCAATACTATGTAATCCGTTTCCTTCTAATTTTTATTTACAAAAGTTTTTTGTAAATGTGGGAACCATTTAGCCATTAACTTGTAATTATATACTTAGAGTTAGTACTTTTTGACCTGCTGCTAAAGTCTGTCTAGCCGTTCCTACATTGTTCTCACATACCCATAACAATGTACTGCTCAAAAATGTAAAAGATCTTTTTAAAAAGAGCAACCATGGAGTTTCTCGCCCGTTCTTCCCCATAGGAACGGCATTCCGAACGGGCGGTGAAGTAGTAGCATAGTATTTTGCAACTATTTTGACGATTCATAAGTACTGTACTTAATGGTTTACCTCAGGGGTTCCCAAACTTATCTTGTCTACCGCCCACTTTGAGAATGAATTATTTTTTAGCGCCCCCATTTTTTCATCTACTTAAAAACCACTATAACTTCGAATTAAATTAATTATAGTAAGCCTCCACACAAAGCCCCCATTTTTTTCTGGGTCTCTCACCGCCCCCCTTTAGGCCTGCAGCGCCCACAAGGGGGCGTTATCGCCCACTTTGGGAAAGGCTGGTTTACATGAATAAACAATATTCTGAGGCCTTACCTTCCAATTGAGTTTTAGTTTCCATCGGCTCTATGACTTCCGTGAAGGGGGGGGGGCGCGTTGATGTCTTCCACATACGACTCCGGGAACCAGCCAGACTGACCTGTCACGATAACAATAATGACCTGACCAACCAAATCAACGGAGACTAGCCAAAATTTAGACCAAGTTTCGGTCATTATGGCCAATCTCAACGGAGAATAGCTAAAATGTTGACACATTTTCGGTCACTACGGCCAATATCAACAGAGACTAGCCAAACATCTGACCAAATTTAGGTCACTACGGCCAATATCAACGGAGACTAGCCAAACATCTGACCAAATTTAGGTACTATTACCACACCCTATTACCATAGCTGGTAACCAAGGGTCCCGGATTCGCATCCCGGTTGTGACAAACATTGAGTGATGAGCACGAATGTTTGTACCAGAGTCAAGGATGTTTAATATCTAAAGTAATGTTATACTAGGATCGCCCCTATTCCATTGTACGGTACCTATAACACAAGCGTTGCTTAGTATGGGACCGAACGGCTGGGCCCCAAGTCTGCTAACACAATCGATTCATAATCGAACAGCAACCGCATAGTAACTGTCACTGTCACATATTCAATATCTGTCAAAAGTGATAGTTAGTACTATGCGGTTGCTGTTCGATTATGAATCGATTGTGTTAGCAGACTTGGGGCCCAGGTGTGTTCGTCTGGCGATATTATTATTGCCAGTAATGGTATACCTTGCGCGATGCAATCAAGTTTAATCAGCTCACAAATTTAGGACCAACACAAATTAAGTATTGCAACTCTCCGTGGTGCCTTACACCTGGACTTGGTCCAGCTGTAAGAGTCTTGCTTCTGTGCAAATTTATCCACCAGATCTTTTTTGTCTCCCGCTTTGTAATGGAGGGAAGTGGACAATTTTCTTCCAACTCCTCCTATTTTTATCTTTCGATTAATTTCGTGCGGGTTCCGAGACAATTAACTGTATCCTGGGACTCGCCGAGGGTCACACCTCGGTGTCATCATGGGACACCACTGTAGATTCTGGCTTACAGGAGTAGCAGTGGTGGGAGTGTGTGGCGGGCCTAGTCCAAAAAAAATTTTTACTGGTGGTAGGCTTCGGCCGTGGCTAGTCACCACCCACTGAACAAAGCCATGTCGCCAAGCGGCCTAGCCGTGTTCCGGCATGATGTTCGGTGTTGCCATTCATGGATGGCGGGTCAGATCAGCTGCGCTGCATGTGCCTAGTGAATGTAGCGTCTCGATCTACTGCCGCCTTCCTACCTAGGCAAGTATGCTGCATCGTAGATCTCATCGTCACTTACCATCAGGTGAGATCGCGATCAAATACTTGCCTATAATGTAATAAAAATATATATATATATATATATATACCTCGTGCGGTCCCCCAGCGCCAGCCCGGCTCCGCGTCACCGCGAGGCGGCGAGGCGTCGCTCACCTGACATATAAATAAATATTAATAAACATATGAGGTGTATTGATTACTTATATTCACGCGAATACTACACATTGAAGTACAACTAATTTAAGGGTTTTTCACTGTGCCAGCGTGGTGGACTATGGCCTAATCCCCCTCGCATTGAGGGGAGGCCCGTGCCCAGCAGTGGGACATTAAAAAGGCCTGGTATTATTATTACAGATTTTATGGCGTCTATTTTATGTTGTTTTACGTTTCCGACATTTCGGCTGTACTACACAACACCTGGGCCCCAAGTCTGCTAGCACAATCGATTCATAATCGAACAGCAACCGCATAGTAACTGTCACTTTTGGCAGATAGCCCATACAATATCTGTCAAAAGTGACAGTTACTATGCGGTTGCCGTTCGATTATGAATCGTTTGTGTTAGCAGACTTGGCGTCCTGGACGTCAACCACCTCAGTCCTCCCGCGACCATGGTTGCTGTAAAGCCGAAACGTCGGGTTTATACTGGTGGTAGGCTTCGGCCGTGGTTAGTCACCACCCACTGAACAAAGCCATGTCGCCAAGCGGCCTAGCCGTGTTCCGGCATGATGTTCGGTGTTGCCATTCATGGATGGCGGGTCAGATCAGCTGCGCTGCATGTGCCTAGTGAATGTAGCGTCTCTATCTACTGCCGGCTTCCTACCTAGGCAAGTATGCTCCATCGTAGATCTCATCGTCACTTACCATCAGGTGAGATCGAGTTCAAATACTTGCCTATAAAGTAATAAAAAAAAAACGTAAAAAACGTATAATAAACGCGATAAAATCCGTAAGATTAGTTTTATTTTTTATTGCAATGTGTAGTATTCACGTGAATATAAGAAATCAATACAGTCAAATAGCCTATTGTTGTTGTCGTGCCATATTGCAATGTGTTAATAATTCGTTATATTATCTTTGGAAGCGCCAGTTTGTTGTATTTTCTAAATCGCGCAATTAATAGTGACATCTATCGGAAACTTTGGTAATTAAATCAAATAGCCAATAGAATGCCTTTCCTATCACTCATTCAAATTAGTACACTTTCATTCCTTAGTTCCCGCATCCATCTTCCTTCCTTCCGGCCCACAGTCTTAGCATCTACGTTGAATCGCGCGCACGTATGCTGCGCTCCGCACCGCACCGGACCCATCGGGAGTTCCTCATATTGAAAACACTTAGTGATGTTATAATCGTGTGTGCCGCCTTCCAATAATATAATTAGTTTCTGGACATCCACCTCATACCTACTCGCGATCGTGCAGTGTGAGTGTCCACGCGCCAAGGCCCAGGAGTTCAGCAGCAGCCAGGAAATAAGGTATGTGGGCCTCCCTTCAGCTCCTGAACCACCTACCTATAGGCACAACTGCATTTGGCACGCATAGCATCGGTAATTTGATAAGTACCTACCTAAAGAATATTGCATCAGTCAGTCGCCATTACATATACAGTCCATTCAAAATAATAGCAACGAACCAGCGCATCCATTTGGTTAGATATATTTTAGGTCTTTCGCTTCACCAATCTTCATTGTACCTTCTTTAAGGTGGAAGCTCAGGGTCAGGGCGAGAAATTCAAAATGTCGATGGTTTTTATTTTTTTACGAAAAATTTTGACATCTTTACGATGTAATTTAGTGTTTTGCGATATTAACATTTTGCATTGGATGTCTCGATGTATTAAGTTTGCTTAAAAAAATACCTAAAGCGATACAACACCATAAAGTAAGCAAACTTAATACATCGAGACATCCAATGCAAAATGTTAATATCGCAAAATACTAAATTACATCGTAAAGATGTCCAAATTTTTCGTAAAAAAATAAAAACCATTGACATTTTGAATTTCGCGCCCTGACCCTGAGCTTCCCCCTTAATTATTATAATAAATAGTTACCAAGTCGCCTGGCTGCAGGCTAAGTTCATCCACAGTGCGTGCGGCGAATTCGTACACGCACCGCCATCTTGGAGCCGCAGATGAAGGCACAGCCTCCGTAGCTAATTCAAAATATACCATTATTTATAATACAATCCCATCAGAATTTTAAGACAAGGTGAATTGCTCAATTGTATTGCAGCGACCTCTTCAACCTCGCCACAAGCTACAGAGATGGCGCTGCAGACGCATCCAGAACAATAGACAATTCCCAATACAATCCTGAATCGCGCTATGAGAGTTTTCGGAGCAAGTAACATGTATACAAAACCCCGACAATAACCGTCGGGGCATAGCGGCCGCCCGCCAGCCATACCGCCCGCCTGGCTGGGAGATCTTGCCTTTTCCGCTAAAGTATCTTCCAAAAAATATGTTAAATACAAAGCACTAGAAGTATACAGGGTCATTCAGAACGGGTACACTAGGCCTTGACCTGGGCTTCTTTAGCGAATTGTAATTGTGTGACGTCAGAGCTTCGATGTCGTTTTAAAACAAAAAAATTATCGCAACAAAATTACAATTAAGGTGGAAAGCTCAGGTCAGGACGCGAAATTCAAAATGTCAATGGTTTTTTTGTTTTTACGAAAAATTTGGACGTCTTTACGATGTAATTTAGTTTTTTGTTTAGTTTTTTGCGATATATATATCAAAACCGCTACTTTTACTAACTTTGGAGTGTTGTATCGCTTTAGGTATTTTTTTAAGCAAACTTAATACATCGAGACATCCAATTCAGAATGCTAATATCGCAAAAAACTAAACTACATCGTAAAGATGTCCAAATTTTATCGTAAAAAAATAAAAACCATTGACATTTTGAATTTCGCGCCCTGAACCTGAGCTTCCCCCTTAACAGTATTATCTTATGTCGCAACCGTAGGGGAACGCAAAAAAATAAATAAACAAATCAACTTGAAGATACAAAATATAAAAAATGGTATAACAACTAAATTAAACTCCAAACTTTACAAGCATAAATCCCATACAAAGCACCTAAGCATTAGTAGAAATTGCTCAAAAATTTAAAAGTTTTTTTTTAAAAAAAAAGAGCAACCATGGAGTTTCTTGCCCGTTCTTCTCCACAGGAACGGCATTCCGAACGGGTGGTAAAGTAGTAGCTTAGTATTTTGTAACTTTTGACGATTCATAAGTACTGTACTTAATGGTCTACGTCAGAGTTCCCCAAACTTTTTTGTGTCGTAGACCCCTTGCCATGTTTTTCCGTGTTGGGTAGACCCGCTACTTACCTGATATTGATTTCCTATTGATTTCCGTCCTTTATAGAGTGACGAATTGAACAAGTCAGTGCAAGGTAGCGAAGCTCTGAGACTGCGACTCTCAGGTTTTTACAAGTTCAAAATGTATTGCAACCACAAAGCGAATACCAACATCCTACAACTTACACAATTTTATAAACATATATAATATTTTTTTTACTTCATAGGTACTGTTATAAATAATGTATATGTTTTGATATTATAAGATAGTATGATGTAAGTAAATAGGTACTATCAGTGTATGTGTTGAGATCCACTATCGTGGACCCCCATTTTCATTTCATGGACCCCCAAATTTTTTTTCGCTGACGTAGACCCCTTGCAGGTTGTCATAGACCCCTAGGGGTCGATATAGACCACTTTGGGAATCACTGGTCTACGTGAATAAAAAATATTCTGATTCTAACAAGAAATTAGAAAGATAGAAAGATTTTTTAAAAGTACTTACCGGTAGTGGGTGGCGCGTCGCCCCACGCTTCCTCGGCGGCCGCGGTCTCGCCCCACGTGTCATTGGAAGTACCCCAGTCCGGTTCCGCTAAAATAACTAGTCATTACTATAAGGAATTTCCCCACATTATAACTAAAGTAGCCGAGAAAGCTTGCCGTTTCACATATTCTCAACGTCCACGCCGTACTTGCGTCATTTATTCCCCACACCCCGAAAGTTAATTCTATTTTGCCTACACTTACCATGAAAAACACCACATTCGTACATTATTTGCCCCCACACTCCAATGGAGACGCGACACTTTATATTTGCCCATACTTATCCTGATTTTCCCCACACTTCAAAATCATTCCCTTCTTCATGTTCCACACACCCCTATAGTAATTCAAAACGCAACCAAAACTTCCCCACAGTCATTCAAAATTTCCCCACGTTAACAGGTCAATTGCCCACACGTTCCTCACAGCCCAAATCACCACCAAAATGTCCCCACAATGTAATTAATTTCCCCACATCCGGCCCAAATTTCCCCACACTCACCGGCGGTGGGCCAAGCACTCTCCGCCGCGGCCGAGCTCCTCGCCAGGTACTCCTGCTTCCGGGTCTCGTACAGCTGCCACACTCTTTCGCACTTGTCGCCCAGCTCCGAGACTCGCTCGGTCAGCTCGGACAGCTGAGCGTTGTTAGTCTCCAAGTCTTGTTTCTTAGTCTCAACCAGAGATTTGGCTGCATCCACCTTGAATAAAAAAAACTTTATTTATAACTATCGGCGCCCCGCAGTGTTACCCGCGATTAAAAAGTCCCTTTCTGTACCCCTTGACCCCAAGTCTGCTAACACAATCGATTCATAATCGAACAGCAATCGCATAGTAACCGTCAACTAGTATTTAAACTCTCCGCGGTGCCTTACACCTGGACTTAGTCCAGCTTTAAGTCTTGTTTCTGTGAAAATTTGTCTACCAGATCTTTTTGTCTCCCACTTTGCAATGGAGTGGATAATTTTCTTCCAACTCCTCCTATTTTTATCTTTCGATTAATTTCGTGCGGGTTCCAAGACAATTAACTGTATCCCGGGACTCGCCGAGGGTCACACCTCGGTGTCATCATGGGACACCACTGTAGATCCTGGCTTACAGGAGTAGCAGTGGTGGGAGTGGCGGGCCTAGCCCCAAAATATTACCTTATCGCGGAGTTGTTTCAGAGTTACTTCCATCATGCTCAGCTTCCCGTCTTCACCCGCGCCTTCTGAAGCTTTGGCCTGAAACAAATTTCGAATTTAACTTAGCGATGTACCCTCAACATTCACAGGAGTTCCTACATCGTTCACATATACCCACAACAATGTACTGCTCAAAATTATAAAATATCTATGCATACAAATAAATAAAATTGGAGTGTCTGTTTGTAATATTAAAATAACCACTTTTTACTAAGTGCATTTGGATGTATACACGTTACCTATACCGAAACAACATTTTTTACAATTTTTGTCGGTGCGTTTGTTCCGCGGCTAATCTCTGAAATGGCTGGACCGATTTTGACGGGACTTTCACTGGCAGATAGCTGATGTAACAAGGAGTAACTTAGGCTACTTTTGTTTTAGAACCCCCCCCCCCCCAACCCCCGCCAACGACTTAATATCACAAAGGGGGCTATTGCTAACGGTTGTCTTTGTTAAATACCACGCGGACGAAGTCGCGGGTAACAGCTAGTTGTACATAAAGTCAGACCTTCGCGTCGAGTTCCGCTTTCTCCTTGTTCAGAGCGATCTGTTTGGCGTTCAATTCCTTGACCTTGGCCTTCAACTGCTGCATTTCCGCCATACTCGAGTCGCGATCTGACCTGTAATCATATTAGTAGTAAGGAACAACTCCAAGCGCGTTTGCCGTCAGTGTTGTGCTTTAAAAGTGTAATATCACACGTGCCAAAGTATAAAAAGTGTAATGCCACATGTGCCACAGTATAAAAAGTGTAATGCCACAAGTGCCACAGTATAAAAAGTGTAATGCCACAAGTGCCACAGTATAAAAAGTGTAATGCCACAAGTGCCACAGCATAAAAAGTGTAATGCCACAATGTTTAAAGACCGAGAAGTAACGCATCAAGTGTCCTAGAATAAGTGTTGCAAGTTTGAAACTTGGATCAATACATAAGGTGTAACAATAATAGTGTAAAATATTTTAACCGGGCCAATTAAATGTATTTATACATTACACCTGCCACTGGCAGAATACCTAAGATGGTCGTGCCTCTGTATATATTTAAACGACAAAGAAGTGTATTAACACAAGTGTCAACGGGCTACAAGTGTAACATCACAACTATGAAGTGTACCAAGTGTTTTGAATACCTACCTCATGCCGTCGATGGTGCATTTGGCGGAGGCAACGGCTGTTCTGGTCTCGCGAATGTCCTTAGCCAAGTTGCCAGCTCGCAGGGTGACTGAGTTCAGCTCGGCTGACACAGCTTGACTCCTGGCCTTCAGACTCAAGACCTTCGTCTGTTCCTCGGTGCGCATGGCTTCCAGTTCCCGAGTTCTGAATATTGATTTCTTATATGTACACGATATACGATATAGCAGTGATAGCCAAGTTGGTAGAACGCTTGCCTCGGTAACGAGGATTCGTGGTTCAAACCCCGCCTCGCACCTCTGGGATTTTCATGTGCGAATCTCATTTTCAACCATGATTATCACTTGCTATACGGTGAAGGAAAACATCGTGAGGAAACCTGCATGTCTGATAGAACCCCTCGAAAGATGTGTGAAGTTCGCCAACCCGCACTGGGCCAGCGTGGTGGACTATGGCCTAATCCCCCCTCGCATTGAGGGGAGGCCCGTGCCCAGCAGTGGGACATTAATAAGGGCTGGTATTATTATTATTATATATGTACACGAATACTACACATTGAAATAAAACTATTTAACGGATTTTATTTAGGTTTGACCTCAAGACACTGAGAGCACTTTCTGCGTAGATCGGACCTCAAACAATAACTAAATATGAGAATCAGAATCAGAATCAGAATATTTTTTATTCACGTAGACCATTATTGTACAGTACTTATGAATCGTCAAGTTACAAAAATATTATGCTACTGCTTTACCACCCCCCCGGAGGATCCCCGAGGATACTCCGGTTCAAACTATGACACTAGGATGTGTAACACCTCAGTCATCCCGCGACCATGGTTGCTGTAAAGCAGCCGAAACGTCGGGAACGTAAAAAACGTATAATAAACGCGATAAAATCCGTTAAACAGTTGTCATTTCAACCTCGAGTTCTATTCAGCATTTATTTATCACACTAATATTACACATGTGAAAGTTTGGATGGATGGATGTTTGTTACTCAATCACGCCAGAACGGCTGAACGGATCTGGATGAAATTTGGCACAGAGATATATTATAGTCTGGAATAGTACATAGGCTACTTTTTATCCCGGTAAAAAGGCAAACTTTTCAGTGGCGGGTAGCACCGCGGGGAGCAACTAGTGTGTTGTATTTTTGTACCTCTTTTTTTCCCATTCAAGTTGGCACTGTCTCTCCATCTCCTTGCGGGCAGCTTCGCGCTTTTCCTAAACAAAAAAAACTAATCTACAGGATGTATGTGGCATCGTAACGACCACTTTGGGCACTAAAATGATAAAAATCCTTTTCGTCTTGGGTTATATATGTTGTCAATTTTGAGCGCGCAATGTATCGTCAATCACGCGATCATAACACAACGCTCCGCGCGATACCAGACTCGTGAGAGCGACGAGCGCGCTCGAGCGAATCGAGTTTTAATATACATTGCAGGTTTAGGTCTGAATTATTGTTTTGTTATTTAAAATCACGTTGAGATATACTTCTATTATGATTTCATGCTAAATTCAATTAAAAACCCTAATCAGAAATAAATCATTGATTGATAGTAAAAGTAGCTAGAATGTTTGCCTTAGAAACAATGGTACCAGGATCAAATTCCGCCTCGCACCTTACGCAAATTAAAAGTCCTATAAGAGTATTACTGTAAGTGTGTTATAAGACTTACCTGTTCCTCCTTCTGTTTTCTCATTAACTCTTCTTGCTCCCTCTTCTGCGCTTCCAAGCGCAACTTCTCCCTCTTCTCCGCTTCTTCTCTTTCCTTTCTCTCTCTTTCCGCCTGTATAAACATCAAATACATGGTACGGTACTAAACTAAGGGACGCTTGTATTATGGGTACCGTACAATGGACTGAGGGCGAACTCAGTATATAATACTTATATACATATTAAACATCCATGACTCGGGTACAAACATTCGTGCTCATCACACAACCTTTGCCCCTACCGGGATTCGAACCCGAGACCCTTTGCACAGAAAGCAGGGTCACTAACAACTTTGCTAATTAGGGTTTTAATGTTATTATGGTTACAAATAATAGTAATATTTGAAACAGTAATTATGATTAAGCAGAAAAGGGAAGATCTTCCTGCCAGGCGGGTGGTGTGGCTGGCGGGCGGCCGCTATGCCCCGACGGTTATTGTCGTGATCTTGTATATATGTTACGTGCTCCGAAAACTCTCATAGCGCGTTTCAGGATTGTATAGCGAATCGTCATTTGCTCTGGGCGTTGTATACAACGCCATCTGTGTATCGATGCGGTAAACATGTTACCTTTTAGAGAGTTTTTCGAGATGTCGCTACATTACTAGTAATATGGAAATTTTAAAAATAAACATTTTGTTTATTTACCTCTGCTTCCTAGATAGCATGAGACGAAAGAAATAATTAAAAAAAAAGCAATTTGGTCGGGGCAACCCTAGTTGAGGATAGGCAGGCATCAGTTGCTCGTCGATTCTATCGCGATAAATACCTACAGCTCTCTGTACCCCGGCGGTTGGGGAGCGTTCAAGTATTACGTAACGAATTTGAGAGGGAGGGGGGGGGGGGGGTGTTCTGAAACGTTACGATGCGTTACAGGGGCGGGAGGGGGTTTTGAACTACGCGTTACGTAACATTGTTTTAACCCTTCAGAACGTTCGCGAAGAGATTTCACGTTTTTATCGGGGGGTGGGGGCTGGTGAGCTAAAAAAACCATAAGGAATCCGAGATTTGCCCATTAATAAGTTTAAAACAACTGTAAAAAGTAATCTTTGTCGTAAGGGTTATTACAGGATCTTGGATTATTTGGATGATAAAGCAGCCTGGGACTGATCGCTTAAATATCAATATATATAATGTTAAAGTGTAGCGTGTGTGCGCCTCGCATGGCAACACACTGGAGCTTACTTTTATATTTTTTGTTTTGTAAAATAATGAATTTCAAAAAAAAAGACAAGCCCGCTGAGTTTCTTGCCGGATCTTCTCAGTTGAGGTCGCGTTCCGATCCGGTTGTAGACTCAAGAAAAAAAAAATGTAATGACCATTTGTAAGTGACCCCGTAGGCCTATACGAAATAAATGATTTGACTTTGACTTTGACTTTGACATACTCATCGTAGTCAAAAATCTCCAAAAAATTACGTACGCGTTATGTAATACTTGAATGCTCCCTTAAGGCCGCATGCACACGCAAGAGATAGAGTCATGGGATAAAAAGAGAAGGTTATAGTTACGTAATAATTGCTTTTTAAAACGCATCCAATCCATCAAATCCAGCGGTGTGTGAGCTATAGTGCACATTATTGCTTTGTAGCTGGAGTCGCGTTTCATTTGCAAGTTTCGCCGAGTGGAATATCTGTTCTTAAAAACTATTTTATAATCTGTGGCTCGGGTCAATCTTTGCAGATCTGACTGCCGACTTTCAATAGCTTTCGTGGCACGCTTATAACATATATATTAACATTTTTTGATATATTTTCTCTAACAAAAAACAACAAAGACCATGTAAGAGTGCATAAAAGAATGAATGAGCGAATGCACTTATGAATGAGTGAATAAAATCATGAATTATTGAAGAGAACTGTGAATGAGTGAGTAAAATATTTAATGAGTGAAGTTAAATTTGAATGGGTGAACACAATTATGTATATGCGAGCGAAATAATGAATGAGTCAGTTAAAAGAAATATGAATGAGTGAATGAAAAATTAAAGAACGAATGAGCGAGTGAATGTACGAACCTTCTCCTTCATCTGTGCGTCGGCCAATTGGGACCGGCGTCTCTCCAGCTCGGCCTGACCGCGGGCCATGTTCTCTCTCCTTCTCTCTTCGTACGACTTGTTACTCGTATTCGACGTCACTGATTCACGTCTGAGCGAGACAACACATACGTGGGTATAACCAGTGAAGTGTCACCAGGGCCCCAAGTCTGCTAACACAATCGATTCATAATCGAACACCAACCGCATATTAACTGTCACTGTTGACCGATATTGTATGGGATATTGGTCAAAAGTGACAGTTACTATTCGGTTGCTGTTCGATTATGAATCGATTGTGTTAGCAGACTTGGGGCCCAGGTCGTCATAATAAATAAATAAAATCCACCTAGATTTGGAATTTCGCGCTTCGAATTGTACCTGAACGTGGGCGGAATCAGTTCCAGGGGTAGTTTGGCCGGAACCGGTTCTCCTTGGGTTGCTTTCTCACAGAGATACATGGCCAAGACGAACTCCTCGCAACCTGGTGAGGAAATGGTTAATAAAGTATCACTTGCTAAACGGCGAACGAAAACATCGCAAGGAAACCTGCACGTCTGAGAGAACCCATCAAAAGACATGTGAAGTTTATCAACCCGCAATAGGCCAGCGTGGTGGACTATAGACTGAACCCCTCGCATTGAGGGTATGCCCGTGCCCAACAGTGGGACATTAAAAGGGCTGGTTTATAATTATTTGTATTAAGAAGGAAGGAAGGAAACAAGAAAGGAAGAAAAGAAGAAAGGAAGGAAGAAAGGAAGGAGGGAGGGAAGGAAGGAAGGAAGGAAGGAAGGAAGGAAGGACGGAAGGAAGGAAGGAAGGAAGGAAGGAAGGAAGGGGGGAGGGAGGAAGGAAGGAAGGAAGGAAGGAAGAATAAAAATTCTAAATTTATTTGTATCACCGAGCTTCCCGCAAGCAAGGGAGGGAGGGAAAGAAGGAAGGAAGGAGAGAGGGAGGGAGGGACGGACGGAGGGACGGAGGGACGGAGGGAGGGGGGAGGGAGGAAGGAAGGAAGAATAAAAGTTCTAAATATATTTGTCTCACCGAGCTTCCCGCAAGCAAGGGAGGGAGGGAAGGAAAGAAGGAAGAAAGGAGGGAGGGACGGATGTAGGGACGTAGAGAGGGGGGAGAGAAGGAAGGAAGGAAGGAAGAATAAATATTCTAAACATATATGTCTCACCGAGCTTCCCGTCCGAGTCCAGGTCGGCGAGCGCCCAGATCTGCGCGAGCGCCGGCTGCGGCAGGCGCGACTGCAGCATGACGGCGCGCGCCTGCGCCCCCGACACCGCGCCCGCCTTCGCGCGGTCCGTCGCGTTGAACAGCTGCGTGTACCTGGCAACACCGCGGACCGACTCCTCTCTAGGCAAGTATGCTCCATCGTAGATCTCATCGTCACTTACCGTCAGGTGAGATCGAGATCAAATACTTGCCTATGATGTAATAAAAAAAAATAAAAAAAATAAGGGTAGGGGATTCGTATCATCAAAATCATTATCCTCATCAACATCATCATTATCATCAGTAATCACGAATTCACGGGTAATACCAAAATCAGCTTGGTTTTTGTGCTCCTACATGTTGACCGCGACCCCCCGTCTATATTATTACTTAACCTTAGGTAGTACTATGGAACCTTTAAAGAAAACATCGCGTTGAATTGGTACTTATGCTTACTTGAGTTTTTGTGGTTGGGGTATCCCCCATTCGAGGGCGGGGGGAGGGCTCATGACCCCCAGGGGCACCTCCGTGGGGCTCGTCACTGCGGACCCCACGAGGGAACCTGCCCAAAAACCAGTGACGTCAGCACAGATAACATATCTAAAATTGTTTGGTCAAACTAGAGTAATTTGTTAATTTATAGTTCTGCTAACGACTTTTTTAAGAAACTTATTGGCTATTCCAGGCTTCCTTACCAGATATAAAAAGTCATCCTCAATGACAACACGGGTTATAAGCTATCACCATGGCAAGTTGCATTGAAATCCGTCCAGTAGTTTCCTAGTGATGCATGAACCGACAGATGGACAAAAATAATAACACTAGCCCTTTTTTAAGTACCACTGTTCGGCACGGGCCTCTCTTCAGTGCGAGGGGGATAAAGCCATAGTCCACCACGCTGGCCCAGTGCGGGTTGGCGGACTTCACACGTCTTTCGAGGGGCTCTCTCAGACATGCAGGTTTCCTCGCGATGTTTTCCTTCACCGTTTAGCAAGTGATAATCGTGGTTGAAAATGAGATTCGCGCATGAAATCCAGTAATCCCAGAACCGCAATAAAAAAAAACCTCATTCATAGACATTTGAATAGTCAATCGTGTGAACCGGGTATCTGATTGACACAAACGCAATAACCGGTGATTTCCGATTATCTTACCGGCAAAATAAAAAAAAATTACCGGTAATCGATAAAATTTTGATTAAAGACGAACATTTATTTTTTATTAACCGATAAGTGAACGAGCGATTACGAACCGGTACTAATTACCGGACGACCTGATTAGCTCAGTGAGTAGTGACCCTGCTTTCTGTGATGCGGGCCCCGGGTTCGAGTCCTGGTAGGGACAACTTTGTGTGATTAGCACGAATGTTTGCACCCGAGTCATGGATGTTTAATATGTATATAAGTATTATATACTGAGTTCGCCCTCAGTTCATTGTACGGTACCCATAATACAAGCGTTGCTTAGTGTGAGACCGTATAGTTGGTGTGTTCGTCTGGCGATATTATTATTATTAATTAACCGGTACAAAGGTTAGCCTCTGCCAGCCCCACCGGAATCAAAGTCAAATCATTTATTTCGTATAGGCCTGCGGGGGCACTTACAAATTGTCATTACATTTTTTCCTTCACTCTACAACCGGATCGGAACGCGACCTCAACTGAGAAGATCCGGCAAGAAACTCAGCGGGCTTGTCTTTTTTTTTATCCATTATTTTTACAAAAAAAAATAACAAGGTACATGCTTACCAGGTTTCGATAAACTATCCCTCCTGACAGCTGTTATGGGGGTCGAGGTGACGGGCTGAATCGACCCCATGACCTCATCTGGGGGGCTGTTCATCAAGGACCCCATAGACGGGCCCATCGGCAATTGAGGTTGAGGAGGTGGTATTAACGGAGTTGGACCTACCAGGGGTTGGATTGGAATCGGTGTTGAGACCGGTTGGTTCGATATTAAAGGCGGTATATTTTGATTGATAATCATCTGACTAGACATTAGCGATTGATTGGTAACCATTGATTGATTGGTAACCATTGGTTGATTGGCAACCATTGGTTGAGTATCAATCAATTGAGCGCTCATCGATTGAGATATTAACGGTTGGTTTGTGTTCACCAATGATTGGGTTACAGCAACCAATGGTTGCCCACCCATCAATGGTTGTGGCGGTTTCACACCGGATATCAGATCCGGCACTGAATTAGGTGCCATTGGTTTCAAAGGTAGATTTGGGTATGCAGGTTGCGTATTGATAAGTGGTTGTCCAACTAAATCACCGAGTAGCGATTGGTTAGTTGGTGGTGAGATTGGTTGTGGTAAACCGGTTATCAATTGTGGTTGCGGTGGCATAGAGGGCATCGGTGGGATTGGGGGTTTGGCGGGGGGGAATTGTGGTTTTTGGGCACCTGAAAAGAAATTGAATAATTAATTTGTCAGTACAATTAGGTTTAGACAAATGGGGGAAGAGGAACCCACCACTGACCCTCGGCTTGTCAACTTTCCCAATTATAAACCAAACAAGTTGATCGATAATTATAGAAGCCAGCAACACCGAACTCCTCTAAGATGTTAGTCGAGAAACTGTCTGTCAACGAGTGTCGGGACCCCAATTAACATGCCGGCAGGAAGCCGGGGGACGCGAGTGGCGGAGGACCGGGATGTGTGAAGTCGTTGGGGGAGGCCTGTGTTCAGCTGTGGACTTCATTCGGCTGATGGATGGATGATTAGGTAACTCAAGTTTCAATAGTACTATCTCACCTGTGGGGCTTAAGGATGCGAGTAGAGATGGTGGCAGGACTTTCGGTACTTCAATACCATGAAGTTTCAGGTTGATTATCTGTAAATAAATAGCTCTTTCAGTACAGCCCTGGAGGAAGTATTCAGCGGTGGAACCACAGGCTTCGACAGGTAATTTATACAGGGTGTATTAGTGGCTTCGTAACGAAAACTGATGCTATGGATTCAGCTCGTGTTTCTGGACCCACCAGAGTTGGTTTCTTCCATCAATCATTTAATGAAATATTTTTATTTTTTGGATTTTAATATTAATTGAACACCTTTTATAATTGAAAAAAAAACGATTTTTTCCGATTGTATCGCGTTGATTTTATGTTTTTACGTTCCCGACGTTTCGGCTGCTTTACAGCAACGCGAGGTCGCGGGAGGACTGAAATCCGAAAAAATCGTTTTATTTCAATGTGTAGTATTCGCGTAAATATAAGAAACCTATTATGGTGTTACGTAAAAATTTAATGAAAAATACTGAAAACAAAAAAAAAACAATTAAATACAAAAAAAAGCGCATATTTGTGAAAAGATCGACAAAAAATTCCAGAACGGGCGGGTCCACAATCATGAGCCGAATCGGCAGTATCAGTTTTCGTACGTACACCCTGTATAAGGATTTTGTGCTTACCTTGCAAGCAATAGAGAACTCCTTAAGATCCAGTTTCCCATCAGCATTGGTGTCTGCTAAAGACCAGATTTGTCCAAGAATCGGCGGTGGTAATTGCGACTGAAAGAATTTACATCACACATTACATGCTAGGCCAGTTTTTTTAGGCTTCACTTGTGCGTATATTCTCCTTTGTGACTGCACTATAGTGTTCTGGGAAAATGTTAGGTCTCAATCTTTTTTTTTTTTTTTTATTACATTATAGGCAAGTATTTGCTCTCTATCTCACCTGATGGTAAGTGACGATGAGATCTACGATGGAGCATACTTGCCTAGGTAGGAAGGTGGCAGTAGATCGAGACGCTACATTCACTAGGCACATGCAGCGCAGCTGATCTGACCCGCCATCCATGAATGGCAACACCGAACATCATGCCGGAACACGGCTAGGCCGCTTGGTGACATGGCTTTGTTCAGTGGGTGGTGACTAACCACGGCCGAAGCCTACCACCAGTAGAGTTGTCACCTAGTTGGCACCACCCGGGGTCACGTGTAGGGTATCTCGAGGGTATTTAATTCTCTTACGGACGAAGGTGACTCGACCCCAAAAATCATTATGATTGATGAAGGAACTCGAGGCTAAATAATTTGATTTCAGCCGTAGGATATTAAATGCGATGGGTATGTTTTTTATCACAATCAAGTGCGACAGTCTGATACAAACATCAAATTGAAGCAAAAAACAAGCTGATTTGTGTAATGACATCTAAATTCCTGTGTACGTAAGGATGTAATTCGCTTGTACTGCACGAATCATCAACACTCCGTCTATATTATTTCTTCGTCTCATTTATTGAGTTTATATACAATAATAATTCCAGCCTTTTTTAAATGTCCCACTGCTGGGCACGGGCCTCCCCTCAATGCAAGGGGGATTGGCGGACTTCACACGTCTTTCGAGGGGTTCGCTCCGACATGCAGGTTTCCTCACGATTTTTCTTTCACCGTTTAGCAAGTGATAATCATGATTGAAAATGATATTTGCACATGAAATTCCAGAGGTGCGAGCCAGGGTTTGAACCTGCAATCCTTGTTACCGAGGCAAGTGTTCTACCAACTTGGCTATCACTGCTTTAAAGTCTATATTGATTCTATATTCTATTCTATATTGGTTGATCTATTGAGTTTATATTACCAACCTGCAACATGAATCTCTTGGCCTGCTCTCCGTTGAGGGTGCCATTGACTGGACCCAGGTTGCGGAAGTGCTCTGCAAACTTTGCATGCTCATGGGCTTGAATTGCCCATGGATCTGCGGCCATGGTGCTAGATCACAAAATATTACAACATTTAATTTTTAGTTATAACTAATATATTATTACATAATGTAATGGAATCCAAATCATTTGATGCCTTTGCGAAATCTAGTCGATATAGTCAAAAAAAATTGGCTACCCATAAATTCAGGCTTTTGCTGATCAAGGAAATAAAAAATATATATAAAAAAATCGTGAGAATGTATTCTCATCTACCTACATACTTCAGGTCTTTTTTACGTTTAATTCAAAGAGAAATTAAACTAATAATATGGCATCGGGGTCATTATTCAGTGTTTGTACTAAATTGTTATCATAAAATCAATAGTAAACGCAGGTAGGCTGATACAACTTTCTAAAACCATAATTTATAGAAACGACTGTTACAATAATGATGAAATACAAAATATAATAAGGCAACTTACGTTCCCTTCGTAGGTCCGCTGATAAACTGGGAATGTAACGCCCCTTTGTAGTTATTTGATTTTAAAAACTGGTAGAATTATCTCGTTAAACTATTGATCGAAATAAAATGACGTACTGGCTGATATTGTGTTATTGTCATTTTCAAGATGTGTAAGAGATAGCTTATTCAATCTATTAGAGGTGTGAAAGAGCTAGCACATTTAGAATGCTTAAAGTAAAATACTTGTGAGATAGGAACTATTGAAGACCGAATTGACATTGCGGTTTTCGTTCCAAACCATGACTGACGTAAGAAATTCTTAACATTTCATATTAAACTTATTTTCATATCTTCATGTCACATCCATTATTTTATTTATAATGTGTATTTATTAAAGTGTTACTACTATTAATTACTTGATATTGGCAAAATACCCACTAATTTGTGGGTAAGGCCATATCCATATAAATTTTATTTCATTTCGTAAAGTAAGAAGAAGATTCAACTTATTCTTGTTTTATTTATATAACCTTTTTTTCTAATTAGGACAAAAACTGGAGATTATTATTAGTGGAAATTTTGTTTTTTAATAAAAAGAAGATTTTGAACGAAGCTACTAGTGCCAGTTCATAATCCTTGTTTACATATTTATTTCTCGGTTTTCCGTAGCTCTATTATTCTAAAATAATCCTTAAAAATGACGAAAACAGCCGACAACGTAAATCCTAACGTGTACGAGAAAGAATCAGCGCGAGAAATCAAATCAACAGATTATGACGAAGACGTCGTGGATGATTTCGACGAGCGCGAAATTTTCGACTTGATTCGTAATATCAACGATCCGGAGCATCCCTTGACGCTGGAGGAGCTCAGGGTCGTCGAGGAGAGTAATATAACTATAGATAACAAGAAGAATGTTGTGCATGTTACATTTACTCCGACAATTCCTCATTGCAGCATGGCTACATTGATTGGTAAGTACTGTGACGTCATTAGACAAATAAAACACATCAGGGGGAAGGGCCAAGAGTAAATAGTGGGTCCATTTACTTTTGGCTTGCCAACTTTCCTAATAAACAAGGAAATAGGTTGATAGCAAGATACCAACAAAACTGAGCTCTCTATGGTCTTAGTTGAGAGTAAGAGTCTATTGAATGAATAAACTTCCTTCAAAGAAGCGAATCTGAGATAATATTTGACACAAGTTTCGCCACTCAACTAGACAACCATAAGGGTTGGATTGCAAACGAAAGAAAAAGAAATGATACAATTAATAATATCGCCAGATGAACATACATAATATGTGGTCCTGAATAGCTTAGTCAGTAGTGAACCTGCAATCTGTACTTAGGGTTCGAGTCCTGGTAGGGGCAAACTTTGTGTGATGAGCACAATTGTTTGTACTATTATAAGTAATATCTATAAAGTAATTGTATACTGGGATCACCCCGTCCGATGTATGATATTCATAATACCAGCGTTACATAGTCTGGGATCATACAGTTGAGTGTGCTCGACTAACGTTTATTTATAACATGACTTCATTTCTCAGGTCTCTCAATCCGAGTCCTTCTCCTCCGAGCATTGCCTAGTCGGTTCAAAGTGACCGTCGAAGTCACCGAAGGTAGCCACGCTTCGGAACATGCGGTCAACAAACAATTGGCTGATAAAGAGAGGGTCGCAGCCGCGTTGGAGAATAAGAATCTTGTGCAAATCATTAATCAGTGCATTGGGAGTATTTAATTATTATCTAAATTTCGTTAAGGCATGTCCGAACTGCAGCTAGGGTTCCCAACCATTACTATGTTATCTATTTTTTTTTACACTAGCTGACTGACAAGCCACAGACGTATTGAACCTAGAGGTTTTCAGTTCCGAAGATATATGAGTGAGTACCGTAGAAGCGCAGTGGTCAGGTAGTTTTGGAATTTCCACCCCTGAGGGGTCAAATGAAGATATTTTTTTCAAATATTAAGTTTGAGGATGCAGTTAGTGATATAATATCCTTCTTTATTTATTAAGGATCCAACCATAATAATAATAAAAAAAAATACATATGTTTATATTCACCCAAGACTCACGCGTGACATATGAGATTGTCGTTACAGAATAGCACTACTGATAACTATTTTTTTTTCTGTCCACTATGCCAATGGTTAAATAAAACATGGCTCTATGGTACGCTGATAATTCACGATGAGGGTAAATAAAAAAAAATCAAGTGTACGTACGTAACCTAGTTTATTTAAGAATATTTTGTGTAAAATAATGTAAATATAAAAATATTGGTAGGTTACTAAACATTTATTATGTATTTATATTATAATAAATACTTACTAATGTCTCTTGAATACGTGTTTCATTTAGAATTAGCTGCCTTAGTCTCGTTCTTGATATCGTCGTAAGAAGCAAGATTCTGAAAAAAAAAACATTTACAATTCAAGAAAAAAAAGCAGTATACACAACTATTGATTTCTTATATTTACGCGAATACTGCACATTGAAATAATACTAATCTTAAAGATTTTTATCGCGTTTATTATATATTTTTTATGTTCCCGTCGTTTCGGCTGCTTTACAGCAACCATGGTCACGGGAGGACTGAGGTGTTTGACGTCCTAGTGTCATAGTTTGAACTGGGGTACCATCATATTTAGTTGTTATTGTAATTAATATAATTAAATCCAAAACCAAGCGCACCATTGCAAGACCTCAAGACACAGTGAGCACTTTCTGCATAGATCGGACCGCAAACAACATCTAAATATGAGGATACCCCGGATCAAACTATGACACTAGGACATCAACCACCTCAGTCCTCCCGCGACCATGGTTGCAGTGAAGCAGCCGAAACGCCGGCAACGTAAAAACATAAAATAAACGCGATACAATCCGAAAAAAATGTTTTATTTCAATCTTAAGTCCTTGTCTGATTGGACCTGGCTTTGAATCAGCCGCTCTGCTCGCCCAATGGTAGCGCCGGCCCCGCCCTTATCCTGAAGTTAGAAGAGTACTCACGTCCCACATCTCGCTGTCCCACTCTGGGAACAACTTCTTGAACACGCTGGGCTCCGCTTGTTGTTTGACGATCACCGCGATGGTCGTGTCGTAGGTCCGCTCCAAGCCATCGTCTTCTATGTACTCCTGGTAACAGAGATGAATCATTGAAATAAAACTATTTTTAAGGATTCTATCGCGTTTATTTTTTGAAATCAATATAGAAATGAATCATAATAAAAACAGTCTTGGACGTCAAGTACGCGATTATTTGTAAGCTAACTGTATACTTTATAGTCTACCGTATTTAGACATCTTGTTCGGAGAATTGCACAGCGCCTCCAGCGGACGGTATTTAAAACTTTCAAATCTCCATACAAAATGTCTAAATACGGTAGACTATGAACTATGCAGTTAGCTCACGGATAATCTCGCACTTGACGTACTGACCGAAATTCGGTCAAAGCGGCCAAAAGTTAACGGAGACTGGCCAACTACGCAGGAGATTATAATAATATCGCCAGACGAACACACCAACTATACGGTCCCACACTAAGCAACGCTTGTGTTATGGGTACCGTACAATGGACTGAGGGCGAACCCAGTATATAATACTTATATACATATTAAACATCCATGACTCGGGTACAAACATGCATGGTCACACAAAGCTTGTCCCCACCAGGATTCGAACCCGGGACCCTCGGCGCAGAAAGCAGGGTCACTACCGACTGCGCTAAAATAGAAATATTATTATTAGTTCAGGTCCACTCCCACTTCCCTTACCCTCAATCTACGATCATACCAAGTAGATAACGGCTTCATGGTTCATACATGACCAAACCAGGGCCCCAAGTCTGCTAACACAATCGATTCATAATCGAACAGCAACCGCATAGTAACTGTCACTTTTGACAGATGTCCCATACAATATCTGTCAAAAGTGACAGTTACTATGCGGTTGCTGTTCGATTAGGAATCGATTGTGTTAGCAGACTTGGGGCCCTGGTACTTTAGTAAATGAAGATATGAGAGATCAAAGATCAGACCGTCAATAAAGAAAAGTAGGAACAGAAAATGACACCCTGGGAATCGGGGACCCCCCCCCCCCCCCCCCGATCGAATGGCCTCGTCGCCGTGAAGAACCAATAACAGTACCTTGATAATTTCATTCCTGGCTTGCTTGACTCGCTCTGGGACGTTCGTTCCTTGCCAAAGATATAACTCTTCGCCAGTATCCAGTATGTACACTCCATCATCAGATAAATCCTGAAATAATAACATATAATGATTGAAATAAAACTAATTTTATGGATTTTATCGCGTTTATTTTATGTTTTTTGCGTTCCCGACGTTTCGGCTGCTTTACAGCAACCATGGTCGCGGGCATAGATAATACATATAAACTGGAACTGGTCGCGGGAGGACTGAGGTGGTTGACGTCCTAGTGTCATAGTTTGAAACGGGGTACCCTCATATTTAGTTGTGGTTTGAGATCTGATCTACGCAGAAAGTGCTCACAGTGTCTTGAGGTCTTGCAATAGTGCGCTTGGTTTTGGATTTAATTATAAAGAAGCACAAGTTTGTGGTTTAGTATACTCTATTCGTATCAGCCCTGTATACTGGGATAGCTCGCAGTCCATTGTACGGTACCGGAGCGTTGCTAAGCTTGGGACCGTACAGTTGGTGTATGTGGTGAGTAGGTATGTTTACCTGCTGAGTATACTCGGTATCCATATCTTCAAACTTAATCTTGCCAGTGACGCTGACCGTCGCAGAGCTGAGAGTGTGTGGTGTGGTCACTCTTCTATTGACTGCTTGCCGCCAGCCGGCTGGGTCCTCCTTCTCATCTGGTGCACCTCCTAGAAGAATTAAATAATTATTTGACAGCTCATACAGGCGCGGATCGTTTAGGAAAATCGATCTGGGACCGTGTAATTATGCAATGCGGGATATGTAATTGTGCAATGCGGGATATGTAATTGTGCAATGCGGGATATGTAATTGCCTGTCAATTTTATATTTCGACTAGGTACATGATTATTCTAATGAAAGAAGTATATTTTTTAACAAAATTGCAACTACAAACTGAGACAAAGTATCTATCTAGCGTAAACTTACGCCGTGGACCTGGTGAGGATGCGTAAATAAATCCATGTATATAACAACAAAGTTGAGTTAGTCACGTTATTTATAACTCAAGAACGGGTGGGCCGATTTTTATGATCTCTTATTTTTTTGAATTCGCTTCCGCCCCGATCAGCAGAATAACTATTAAAATATGGACAAAAAACATAATAATAATTTTTACGTTGCCGACGTTTCGGCTGCTTTACATCAACCATGGTCACTGGAGGACTTAGTCCTCCCGTGACCATGGTTGCTGTAAAGCGAAAAAATAGGTTTATTTCAATGCTTTTGGTATATATAAATCTACTAGCTGCGCCCCGCGGTGTTACCCGCGATTAAAAAGTGTACATTTTACCGGGATATAAAGTAGCCTATGTGCTATTCCACACTATAATCTATACCTATGCCAAATTTCATCCAGATCCGTTCTGGCGTGATTGAGTAACAAACATGCATCCATCCAAACTTTCACATTTATAATATTAGTGGGAAGTGGGATATTCCTTACCTAAAGACTCCCAAAACTCTTCAGGTTCCTCTCCCTGCTCCACAATTGTGATCTCCTTTTCATCTCCGACAACCAGCGTCACGAAGCTGGCGGCAGCATCTTGCTCAGTGGAGTTCGACTCCTTGGAAATTAAGAACACATGTTATTAGTTTAAGGTATTTGTATAATTAATTATATGTAACGTAGGTAGTATGTGAAGGTGTTCTGTCATTCGTTTGTCCTTCAACAAAAGTGTGGCACACTGGTCTGCCTTTTAAGTTATTATGAAGTCGGGAGTCCTGTAGGAAATCTCTCAATTAGCTGTTCCGCGGAATCTTTTTTCAGACTATTTCCGCCCATTGTTGGTTGTAGGGAGAGTCAGCTCTACCATAGGGCTAACGAAGTGGCTGCTCCAGGTGCAAAGACCTAAGGTAACTTAAGTGAGCCAAATTAGAAGAGACGTTAAGATATCGCGATCTTCCAAGTTCTATAGGTACTCTCTCTTTAAACTCTCCGTGGTGGCTTACACCTGGAATTAGTCCAGCTGTAAGAGTCTTACTTCTGTGGACATTTGTCTACCAGATCTTTTTGTCTCCCGCTTTGCAATGGGGGGAAGTGGATAATTTTCTTCCAACTCCTATTTTTATCTTTCGATTAATTTCGTGCGGGTTCCAAGACAATTAACTGTATCCCGGGACTCGCCGAGGGTCACACCTCGGTGTCTTCATTGGACACCACTGTAGATCCTGGCTTACAGGAGTAGCAGTGGTGGGAGTGTGTGACGGGCCTAGTCCCAAAAAAAAAGGTACTCTCTCTCTCTTTCTCGTTCTATTATCGTATCTGAGCCGCTCGCGCCAGTGTTGCCCCTTATCGTCTTATATGACGGCCTTTTTAGGGGGTACACCTAAAGAGGTCCCGGGTTAGAATCCTGGTAGCGACAAACTTTGTGTGATGAGCACGAATGTTTGTACCCGAGTCATGGACGTTTAATACCCATATAAGTAGTATATACTGAGTTCGCCCTCAGTTCATTTTACGGCACCCATAATACAAGCGTTGCTTAGTGTGGGACCGTATAGTAGGTGATTGTCTGGCGATATTATTATTAATAATAATACCTTTCCATTCCAAACATAAACCAGCTCTTTGGTCTCCAATACGTAAACATCATCGTCCTCCAAGGAGTCAGCGTTCTCTGGAACCTGGATGGCTCTCATGTCCACTCCTGGCTCTGTACCTTCAACCTGAAAGAGACTTTGTTGATTAATAATACCAGCCCTTTTTAATGGCCCACTGCTGGGCACGGGCCTCCCCTCAATGTGAGGGGGATTAGGCCATAGTCCACCACGCTGGCCCAGTGCAGTTTGGCGGACTTCACACGTCTTTCGAGGGGTTCTCTCAGACATGCAGGTTTCCTCACGATCTTTTCCTTCACCGTTTAGCTAATGATAATCATAGTTGAAAATGAGATTCACACATGCAATCCAGAAATCCCACAGGTGCGAGCCGGGGTTTGAACCTGCGATCCTCGTTGCCGAGGCGAGCGCTCTACCAACTTGGCTATCACTGCTTTTTTTATTACACCGTATATATGAATGTACTAGCTGCGCCCGGCGGTGTTACCCGCGATAAAAAGTATGAAAAATTAAAACATCTATCCCACGGGAACCATACATTTTACCGGGATAAAAAGTAGCCTATGTGTTATTCCAGACTATAATCTATCTCTGTGCCAAATTTCATCCAGATCCGTTCAGCCGTTCGGGCGTGAAAGAGTAACAAACATCCATCTATCCATCCATCCAAACTTTCACATTTATAATATTAGTATAGATAACTCTGATATAAGTTAAAAATATAAATGGGCTTAAAATAAATAAATAAAAAGGTTTTAACAAAAAAACCTTCTTCAAAAATCGAAACAGCAAATCTAATCTTGAAATCTACCTTGTCTAACTAAATCAAATATTTAACGAATGTGAAGTCGGTGCAGAATTATTTTTAACCGACTTCAAAAAGAGGAGGCTCTCAATTGGGTTGTATTTTTTATTTTATTATTATTATTATTATGTAGAACGTAAGTTTATTCTGTTTACCCTAAACAAGCGAAGGTTATCTTCATCATAAGTTCCTTTTGAGTTTGCCGCTTTATATTCGTCGTCATGGTTACCGAATATTATTGCCAGTTTGCCTGTAAGTAAATTATAATAATGTTTTTAAATTATTTTAAACATTCGTTCTTTACCGTTCATTCTCTTGCGTGTCTTAGCTTACGACGTTGACATTGGCAGAATCGTATTGGGCCTAGTCTCAATAGAAAAAGGCCAATAGTAAAGAAAAAAAATATATTTTAAACGCGCTATGAGAGTTTTCGGAGCACGTAACATATATACAAGATCCCGGCAATAACCGTCGGGGCATAGGGGCCGCCCCGCCAGGAATACCACCGCCTGGCTGGAAGATCTTCCCTTTTCCGCCAAACACTTACAATAAGTTTAAAATATACTTACAGGATATATTTATAATAATAATAATACCAGCCCTTTTTTTAATGTCCCACTGTTGGGCACGGGTCTCCCCTCAATGCGAGGGGGATTAGGCCATAATCCACCACGCTGGCCCAGTGCGGGTTGGCGGACTTCACACGTCTTTCGAGAGGGTCTCTCAGACATGCAGGTTTCCTCGCTATGTTTTCCGTCAACGTTTAGCAAGTGATGATCGTGGTTGAAAATGAGATTCGCACATGAAATCCGGAAATCCCAGAGGTGCGAGCCGGGGTTCGAACCTGCGATCATCGTTACCGAGGCAAGCGTTCTACCAACATGGCTATAACCTGCGCTTCCTCTTACAAATGCGATACAGGAGTGTAGGTTCAAAGTTTAGTATACCTTCTCTGATTCAACCTGTAGATAAATGACTAAGTTACCTTTGAAAATGCTTAAGAAGTGTTTAGGCTCCTTCCCCTGGGGGACCCTCACGAGGGTGACTCCCCCTTCCAGCTCCTCTTCCATCTGGCTGGCCAGCTCAAGCCCTGATTGCTTATCATCATCAGCACTATCGGAACCCTGGAAAGAAAAAGTGTTAAAATAAACTGGGGTTATCCCGCTAATATTATAAATGTGAATGTTTGGATGGATGTTTGTTACTCAATCACGCCACAACGGCTGAACGGATCTGAATGAAATTTGGCACAGAGATAGATTAAAGTCTGGAATAGCATATAGGCTACTACATTTTACCGGGATAAAATGTCTATGCGCTATTCCAGACTATAATCCATCACTGTGCCACATTTCATCCTGATCCGTTCAGCCGTTCTGGCGTGATTGAGTATCAAACATCCATCCATCCAAACTTTCACATTTATAATATTAGTGGGATGATTAATAACTAGTATTTAGGTAACTCACTATCCAGCAGTAGACCACATATGCATCTTCGCCGGTCTCATTCGTATATTGGTATTTGACAACGTACACTTCGCCCTGGTAGAAGACGGGAAGACCGGATGCGAACTTCTCTGTGACGTCTTCTTGCTCTTTTGATACCCTGCCGAAGAATATAGGAAATAAATACGGGAGGATTCCGAATTGGTATACCTACTAACCTTCGTACCTGATCTTCTTTGTGGAGTCTGTGATAAGAGAGAATTTCGAAATGTCGATCTTAAAAAATAAATATCGGTCCAAACGAAATGACGACTGTTTTTTTTTGTGAGCATTCCTTTTTTAAATTTGACATATCGAAACTCACTTGACATATGAGTATAAATTTGATAAAGAAACGCAGGTTCAAAGGTTGGTATACTCTTACTGAACCAGCCTGTATTGCGTCCTTTAAGAAAAAACAAAAAAAAATACCGAGTTCGGCCTCAGTCCATTGTACCGTACCCATAACACAAGCGTTGCTTAGTGTGGGACCGTATAGTTGGTGTGTTCGTCTGGCGATATTTATTTATTATTTATTGGGGGGGGGGGGGGGGGGGGGTGACTATTATCCAGTAGAAGTCTTCCAGCTCTTGAATGGATGCAGAGAAAGGGTAGCCAATAATAGTAACTTTACCATCAGTCATTGGGGATATATATCCAGTTCCTACACCAGGTGGGCTATTTTAAATGATTCGGAATCGATATCGGAAACGGATTTGTAACTTTCCGATGTTGGTGTCGCTCCCGACGAGCTATCGACGGAAACTTTTTGAAAAAACGATTTGGTATTGCTATCGAGGAACATCAAAGATAATCAAATTCTGAAATTTTAATAGCGATTGCGGTAATCCAGTTAGGTAGTTTTCGATTCCGTTTCCGATATCGATTTCGAATGGTTTAAAATAACCCCGCAGGTTGTGGAAGTCTTCCAGCTGCTGGCTACATATAGGTGTCGTTACCTAACAACTGTGAGGCTGCCGTCCCCCTGGTCTGGCATGTAGCCCCTGGCGGAAGCGCTCTTGCCAATCAGCTTGGCAGTGCAGGCGGACTGCTCAGCGTCCTCAGAGAAGTAGCCGGCGTCTGCAAGGAGTGAGGATATGAAGCGGAAGGTGGATATGGTAATCAGCTATGTCATGATCACGCATCTTTCATCATTGAAGAATGCACAGGAAGGTTTTATGAACACCATATAGTATTATTATTGGGTTTTTTTTTGGGCGGGATGTTGAACAATGAAGTTGGCAATTTTGTTTTTTTTTTTTTTTATTACATTATAGGCAAGTATTTGATCTCAATCTCACCTGATGGTAAGTGACGATGAGATCTACGATGGAGCATACTTGCCTAGGTAGGAAGGCGGCAGTAGATAGAGACGCTACATTCACTAGGCACATGCAGCGCAGCTGATCTGACCCGCCATCCATGAATGGCAACACCGAACATCATGCCGGAACACGGCTAGGCCGCTTGGCGACATGGCTTTGTTCAGTGGGTGGTGACTAGCCACGGCCGAAGCCTACCACCAGTAGAGTTGTCACCTGGTTGGCACCACCCAGGGTCACGTGTAGGGTATCTCGAGGGTACTTAGTTCTCCTACGGACGTAGGTGACTCGACCCCAAAAATCGCACGAAATTTTCCAGGACATGTCTTCTTCTTCTTCGTCGTCTTTGTTATTGGCGTTTGCAGCTAATTGCCACAATTATGCCGGTGTCTGTGTTGCTAGTGTCATAAACTTCGATGTAGATGACGGTGAGGAACAAATATGGCCGGTGGAGTGAGACGAACAGTGCTGCCATTATTTGACATCTTCAATCGCTCATTGGTCGAATAAGGCCGATGACGTAGTGTACGGCCAATGGCCTCGCTGTCACAAGAAGAGGTTACTTGGCGAAGCATATTAGTACCATGTGCTATATTTTCATACCTGAATCGGTCACCAGTCCCCTGGACGACGCGACGATGGTCTCCCAGCTGTGGAAGTATTGCTTGAAGGTGGAGCTCTCCGAACCCTCTGAGACCCTGGTCACATTCACCTGTCAATCATTAACGGAAGCTAGCATATTCATTTGTTATATCAACGCGAATACTACACAATAAAATAAAACTAATTATAAGGATTATAGTGGTTTAAAACTCGATTGTGAATGAGGGCTCTCGTACATAGGGCAAACTAAAAGATCCATAAATCCATACATCGGGGTATAAGAACACATCGCTGACGTGAAACACCGGCGCTCCACGGAGTCTGCAATCTGTGAACATGTACAGGATCGCACCCGCCATTATATCAGATTTGATCAAACGCAGACCCTCGCAAAAAAACACCGATTCCGACCAAGGATGATACGTGAGGCCATTGAAATGAAAAAACTGCCTAATTCAATAGGGAAGATGGCTGGGTGCTACCACCGACTTGGGATCCAGTTATTAATATAATTAATTCCAAAACCAAGCGCACCATTGCAAGACCTCAAGACACCTTGAGCACGTACTGCTTAGATCGGACCACAAACAATAACAAAATATGAGGGTACCCGAGTTCAAACTATGACACTAGGACGTCAAACACCTCAGTCCTCCCGCGACCATGGTTGCTGTAAAGCAGCCGAAACGTCGGGAACGTGAAGAACATAAAATAAACGCGAAAAATTCCGTAAAATTAGTTTTATTTAAACTAGAAATTTTCTCTAAAACAACAAAAGTTGGCAACCCCAGTTATGCTTCTGTGGAAATTTATCTACCAGATCATTTGTCTCCCGCTTTGCAATGGAGGGAAGTGGATAATTCTCTTCCAACTCCTCCTATTTTTATCTTTCGATTAAATTCGTGCGGGTTCCGAGACAAATAACTTTATCCCGGGACTCGCCGAGGGTCACACCTCGGTGTCATCATGGGACACCACTGTAGATCCTGGCTTGCAGGAGTAGCAGTGGTGGGAGTGTGTGGCGGGCCTAGTCCCATTTTAAAACCCTAGTTATGGTATATCCTGGACTCACCCAAGACGGATATCCTTTTACTTCAAGGTATTTGTCAGCCAGCTCATGGTAGGTCTTCTTGACATCAGCGCTTACGCCCGACCCGATCCAGACGTAGACCCCTGAGCATGGAGTATCCAGGATATACATCTCCTGAAAGAAACCCAGGATCAGTGGTATCGCTAGACGAACGCGCCAACGCCACGCGCCACGCCAACCGCACGGTCCTAAACCAGGGACCTTTGTGTTATGGGTGCCGTACAATGGATAGAAGGCGATCCCAGTATCATTATAATAACTACTGGCTGTTACCCGCGACTTCGTCCGCATGGTATTTAACAAAAAGTGGACGAAGTTGCGGGTAAGAGCTAGTCTAAAATAAAAGTAGCCTAAGTACTCCTTGTTACATCAGCTATCTGCCAATGAAAGTCCCGTCAAGATCCGTCCAGCCATTTCAGAGATTAGCCGAAACAAACAGACAGACAAATATAGTAAAAAATGTTGTTTTGGTATATGTACCGTGTATACATCCAAATGCACTTAGTAACAAGCGGTTATTTTAATATTACAAACAGACACTCCAATTTTATTTATTTGTATAGAAGATATAGTATAGTTATTAAACATCCATAGCTTGGAAGCAAACATTAGCAGTCGTCACGCAAAGCTTGCCCCTACCGGGATTCGAACTCGGTACCCTCAGTAAAGAAGACATTCTTTACGAATCGGGTCTAAACTACCAACTGTACGAATCGGGTCGTCATTATCATTGTACGGAGATGAAAACTTATCTACGAAATGTGGGCGCACCGTAGTGCACCTCTGCCTACTACTTTATAGCGGAAAAAGGGAAGATCTTCCAGCCAGGCGGGTGGTACGGCTGGCGGGGCGGCCGCTATGCCCCGACGGCTATTGTCGGGATCTTGTATATGTGTTACGCGCTCCGAAAACTCTCATAGCGCGATTCAGGATTGTATTGAGAATTGTCTATTGTTCTGAATGTCGTCTGCAGCGCCATCTGTGCAGCTTGTGGCGAGGTTGAAGAGGTCGCTACCCCTGCATAGGTACCTACCTCCGACGATAATTGACCCTGTTTATAAGGTTTGCTCAGTGATATAAGCTCCAAATCATCACCGGATAACACCCTGTATAGATATACAGCTGAAATATCCTCTCTCGCGTAGCTCTGAAACAAATTGAAAATATTCAAAAAATCATTTTACAAAAAATCTTTAGGCCGTGCTTGCTCTATGAAGGTTTGGTACCATTCTTTTAGTTGGTTCTTTAAGATTAGACGGTAAAACATGATCCTAGATCAGGGTTGGCGAACCTTTATGTATCAACGTGGCATTTTTTCTAAAGTAATGTTAAATGAGGCATAGACGTGCCATCACATCATTTTGACTGTGATTACTACTATAATTTTGACTATGCCTCTGAGCTTACGCACACTAAAGCAATGTGTACATGCACTCACTATGACATACATAGCCCAACGTACTTCGTGAAATAGAATATCTGTACCTACTTCACACTTTTTTTTATAAGTGCATTATGAGTTTTTGTGATAGGTGACGTGCCCAAAATATTGTGTCGCGTGCCATTGGTTCGCCGTCCCTGTCCTAGATGCTTGGTTGTAGGGAGGAACCCGCTTCCTGAGATCCATTTTATAATTTCAAACCATCAATACATCAACGTATCGCAATGTAATCTATAAATCTCGTTGCAATGATAAGAATCATTCGAAACAATTGATAGAACTAGGCGATGCTTGGCGGAAATCTATTGTTAAACAAATGGGGGAAGAGGAACCCACCACTGACCCTCGGCTTGTCAACTTTTCCAACTATAAACCAAACAAGTTGATCGATAATTAAAGAAGCCAGCAACACCGAACTCCTCTAAGATGTTAGTCGAGAAACTGTCTGTCACGAGTGTCGGGACCCCAATTAATATGCAATTCTCCGCGAAACGATTCGAATCTAAGAAAGTATTCGACACGTGTTTCGACTCTACGCGAGGCATCCTCAGAACGGAGGGGCCACGAATGAGCCCAGCCGTCGTAGATCATTCTACTTACAGATGTAGAGTCATCATTAGCCAAATCGTCTTTTGATCCTGAGCCGAGGGCATCGAAGAACAAGGCAATGTCACCATCCGACGAGAACTCATCTGAAATTGACGATCACTTGAGCTAGAGATAAATAGATATCGCCAGACCAACACACCAACTGAATGGTCCCAAACTAAGTAACGCTTATTGATTTCTTATCTCTACGCAAATAATACACATTGAAATAAAACTTTATTTTAAGTTTTTACGTTCCCGACGTTTCGACGTTCAGATGGCTGGGCGCTCCCAACGACTTGGCATCCAGTAATTAAATCCAAAACCAAGCGTACCATTGCAAGACCTTAAGATACTGTGAGCACTTTCTGCGAAGATCGGACCGCAAGCAAAAACTAAATATAAGGGTACCCCGGTTCAAACTATGACACTAGGACGTCAAACACCTCAGTCCCATGACCATGGTTGCTGTAAAGCAGCCGAAACGTCGGGAACGTAAAAACATAAAATAAACGCGATAAAATCTGTCAAATAAGTTTTATTATAATAAGTAACGCTTGTATTGTGGGTATTGAACAATGGACTGGCGGTGATCTCAGTACATAATTAGTTATATCTCCCTCCTCCCTATGTATATTCCCTTAAAGAGTTCAGTGTTAGACAGGGATAGCCAAGCTGATAGAACGGTCTCCTTGAAAGCGAGGTTCAAACCCCGGCTCGCACCTCTGGGATTTCTGGATTTGATGTACCAATCTCGTCTTCAACCATGATTATCACTCGCTCCGGTCGTGTCGGATTGCCGTTCCATCGGACTATGAGAGAGAGGGAGAGAGAGTACAGCTGCACTTGCGCACTCACTTGTGCACTATAATATCTCTTGCGCAGTTGGCTAGTCTCCGTTGAAATTCTTTTGACGGCCTGATTAGCGCAGTGGTAGTGACTCTGCTTTCTGCGCCGAGGGTCCCGGGTTCGAATCCTGGTAGGGCCAAGCTTTGTGTGATGAGCACGAATGTTTGTACCCGAGTCTTGGATGTTTAATATGTATATAAGTATTATATACTGAGTTCGCCCTCAGTCCATTGTACGGTACCCATAACACAAGCGTTGCTTCATGTGGGACCGTATAGTTGGTGTGTTCGTATGGCGATATTTATTTATTTATTCTACACCGCCACGACTGATATCAGCAGGCAACGCCGGGCAATTATACTTACCAATAATCTCTATTGTAGCCCTTCCATTATGATAATCATCCCTCAATGTGTTAGCGACGCTTATGATCTTCCTTCTCTGAGTAGCTTTAGCCCCTTCTGGCATCAGCACGAAGATGTCGTGCTCCACTTCCAAGATGAAGCAGTGGTCTTTGGTCAGAGATGAGGAGTCGGCAGCCACCTGGAATTGAATATAACGATATCGCCAGACGAACACACTACCTGGGCCCCAAGTCTGCTAACACAATCGATTCATAATCGAACAGCAACCGCATAGTAACTGTCACTTTTGACAGATATTGTATGGGACACATGCGACAGCGAATTGACCTCAACAGGCGGAGGAACTATTGCAGGAATATGGAAAGATGATTGAGGTTTGGATGGACATTAGATGGGAATATTGGAAGGGTTGCGTCCACCTGTCATAATCAGCTATGCATTCATCAGTTATGCATTGAAATTCGTTGAAAATGTCTATCATAAATTATTATCTTCGATAAAAGTTGAATCATATCACCTATCTACTTTATTCGGTCAATCAAGCGGCCTTTTTGGCCTTGGCCTACGGCCACACCTGTGGCTTTGTGCACTAATTAGTGCCTTAATAATGTCACTAAGCAGATGTGGCCGACAGCTTAACACAATAATTCACTAACGCCATTACTTAATGACGTTAGACATTTTACTATAAGTGCAGATCTATATTTATTTAGCCAAGATTTTAACGTGGTATTTTTACTGCCTTAACTAAGGCATTGGCATTAACATTGACAATATTGTTAACACAGATGTGGCCGAACCGTTAGGAAATCATAATTAGTTCATTATCGAGTAGTCGTGGCGGTTATCTGATATCTAAGATAACAACGATATATTGTTTGTTATCCTGATTACTTGAATAAATTACGTTAAAATATTAAGTATTTACAGAATAACTATTATCATATTACAGTCAAATAGGTTGTATCATTTTCATCCACGATTATCACTTGCTAAACGGTGAAGGAAAGCATCGTGAGGAAACCTGCATGTCTGAGAGAACCACTCGAAAGACGTGCGCGAAAGAAGTCACCCAACCCGCACTGTGCCAGCGTGGTGGACTATGGCCTAATCCCCCTCGCATTGAGGGCAGGCCCGTGCCCAGCAGTGGGACATAAAAAATAGGGCTAATATTATTATGTCTCTCTTCACACGGGCTATACCCGGATATTTAGAAGGCTTGCGCGGGGACATGGGTACAACACGTAGAGGCCCTATTTGGGAATTTTAATGTTATGTTAGCCACCTGCTGGGGTCAACTGATGAAATTATTATTATTATTATTATTATTCAGTCAGATATTAAAATTTGCGGCAGATTTGGGAGAACAGCGGGGGGGGGGGGTCGTTTATGATCGTCACTCCTTACCTCTTCGATCCTCATGTTCTCACAGCCAGATAACTTCAGGAGTCGTTTCTCGGCGCCCGCGTTGGTCTCCACTTCATTGAAACCCGATTCGTTGCCACCCTCCATGTATCTGATAGCTGGAACCAAACCATGGTTATGGTAATGGAGGGGGAAATTAAAAAAAATATTTGAAAAAAAAAAATTGTCTCGGGATTTTGTATAATTTACAGGTAAGCCCGGCCTCGTTTACAAGGCATAGCATGGCATCAATTTTATTAAAATACTAGCTGTTGCCCGCGACTTCGTCCGCGTGGTATTTAACAAAGACAACCGTTGACAACAGCCTGCTCGCCCATTCTGAGCCCGCGGGACGCATTGCAGGTCGTTGCTATCAAACTTAATCAGGCGCTGCGCTGCAACATCGGTTTTAATTTTTTTTCGTGAGATACTATTTTTTTTTCTAAAATAAAAGTAGCCTAAGTTACTCCTTGTTACATCAGCTATCTGCCAGTGAAAGTCCCGTCAAAATCGGTCCAGCCATTTCAGAGATTAGCCGGAACAAACAGACAGACAGACAGACAGACAGACGGACAGACAGACAAAAATTGTAAAAAATGTTGTTTCGGTATAGGTAACGTGTATACATCTAAATGCACTTAGTAAAAAGCGGTTATTTTAATATTACAAACAGACACTCCAATTTTATTTATATTTCGGCTGCTTTACAGCAACCATGGTCACGGGAGGACTGAGGTGGTGGACGTCCTGGTGTCATAGTTAGAAACGGGCTACCCTCATATTTAATTGTTGATTGTGGTCCGATCTACGCAGAAAGTCCAAGCAGCCGAAACGTCGGGAACGTAAAAACGAAAAATAAACGCGATAAAATCCTTAAAAATAGTTTTATTTCAACATATTAATAAATTAAAATTAAAATAAGATAAAAATTAAAATTAAAATAAGGCATGTTTGAGAATGCACTCAGCCTTCCACATCCCCACCACCATAGGCCGGGAAGGTGCCCAGAACGCTGGCAGCATTGCCACGTTGAATGTTGTATGTTGTTTGTTGGTATATAATTGTATCTTAGCCGTGCCGTGTGTGATATCTTAAGATACTTTAATATTTACATCATAAGATTACATACTTTAATAGTATCTTCAGAGTTTGTGACACTTTTCAAGAGTTTATTGAACTCTAATAGTTTCATACTTGCCTGGTTTGAAATATCCCAGGAACAGGCCGGACTCGTGACCCTGCACCTCCCTGTGATGCACCGCTCTCCCCCCCAGCATGTCGTCCAGGGTAATAGTCCATATGGCTGCCGACCCCATCTTGTCCTGGGTGGTCTTGCTGCCCAGCCAGAAGTGGGCGTCGTAGCTCAACGAGGTGGTATCGTCTCCGGTAGTCTGAAAGGTATACTGGTTTGAAGCTTGGATACCTTTTATTTCGTTTGAGCATATAATCGTGTTTATTGGACGACTTGACGTATTGACGAATATTAAAAAAAAGTTAGTTATTTTTTTAAATATGCTTCCTTTTAGCGAAGCTACACGATTTAAACATAATTTTGTTAATGGAAAAGACTGACTTGATTCGTGTGTTACCATAGCAGGTATTATTAAGGGAAAACGGTCATCAAAATAAGTAGCATTGAATGGTGTGTTACCTATATCATGGCAGCATGCATACCTTAAGAACGATGTAGGAATCTCCATTGTAGAATTTTCCATACAATTTGATGTCAATGGGAACTGGCTCGAATTTCTGTAATGTAACATCATAACGTCATATAAGCATAGCAAGCATACATGGGGAGGGGGGGGGGGGGGGTAGAAGGACGTGGTGCTATTCCCCCCTCCACCCCTCACCCACAACTAAAGTACCCACCAGCTTTGCCAACCTAAACAGAATCCTGACACTTATTCTTGTAGCGCTACGAAAACTGTAGAAAACCGCTAAAATTCTATGTTCTATCTCTAATAGAGTCTGCATAGAATGCCTGCGTACTCGGACAGACGGATATGGCATAACTATAAGGTTCTACATTAACAAAGTAACCCTTAAAACAGGATGTCTAACTAAAGCAGAATTATTGATTCAAGACCGCGAACTTTAATTTACGATCAGTAATAAAATATACAAATTTCACCTCAATAGTCCAAACTTCAATGCCGGCTCCTGCGCCGGCGTCCGAGAACGATGGATGATCCATTCCACGCGATTTAGATCACCAAATATATGTAGCTAAAATGTTTACCACACAAAATGTGTTTCCGAACGTGCCTTGCACAACACTGACTATGGATTAGTTGTGTGATCATCATCGAATCGAATGATAAGAAAGATGAATCATCTGATAACGTTGTATCCATATGTGTTTATATTAGTTAGTTTATCGCTCGTCTTGGAATGACAATCTTATCTACTCAGTTTATTTTCATCCAATCACGATCAATAAAATATGTGAGTACTGAGCAAGGTAATTTAACATTCCCAGCACGGATATCGAACCTGTTACCACCAGATCTACGGAGTCGAGTAGCCTACACTGAGACCGTTCGGTCATCAATGTTTAAATAATAAACCAAATTGATCAACAACAAAATTTTATTTCAACAATATAAAATCTACACATTTTCACAAAAGATAATTCTTAGAAAGCCATTACACAACTCATAAACAAATCGATGGTTTTATTTTAACAGATGCTTTTTTAACGTGCGTAACGTGCGTGCGTGCGTAACGCGTATAAAATCCATGGTTCAATCCTCCCCCGAAATGCCTTCGAGAACCCACCGATTTCAGCATAGGTACCCACTAATGTCTCTCGACCGGGGCCCCAAGTTTGCTAACACAATCGAACAGCAACCGCAGAGAAACTGTCACTTTTGACAGATATTGTATGGGATATCTGTCAAAAGTGACAGTTACTATGCGGTTGCTGTTCGATTATGAATCGATTGTGTTAGCAGACTTGGAGCCCCGAGCTCGGTCCAGAGCTCGACTCTCCCAGAAGTGAATTTGACCCCCCACCCTTCGAAGTCAATTCCTGGCTGCAGCCTTGACAATGACCAAATTACTCCAAGAAATATAATCATAGCGTGTGAGGTACAATAAATTGGAATTTAATCGGAAAATATTTTCTAACAACTAATAAAAGGTCATGATTGTAGTTAAGCACACGTATGTGAGGTTGATTATGAGATTGGATGCCGAGTTCGTAGATTCTGCATCGTCCTGTAACAAAATAAAGAGTATATGCAACTAATAATAATAATATCGCCAGACGAACACACCAACTATACGGTCCCACAGTAAGCAACGCTTGTATTATGTGCACCGTACAATGGACTGGGGGCAAACCCAGTATATAATACTCATATAGATATTAAACATCCATGACTTGGATACAAACATTCGTGCTCATCACACAAAGTGTGTGTTCACCAGGATTCGAACCCCTCGGCACAGAAAACAGGTCACCACCAGCTGCGCTAATCAGATCGTCAAGTACGAGTATAAATATGTAATATTGAGTTAAAATATAAATTGTCGGGCAGCTCGGTATCCTGGCTGGAAACAGAATACGCCGCCAGGTCCATTGTGACTATAGGTATACAACCTACGCTGTGCGAAAGTGTAATACCATAGAGTTACCATAAGCCATTTCCACCTAGCCCGGTTGTACCATAATATATGGTAGCCTGTATATGTTGGCCTGCATAGAATCTTCCATATTTGATATTAAAAATAAACATTCCACTTGACATTGGCAAAATACCTACCCAAAGGTGGGTGAGGCCATTTCTCAGGAAAAAAAAAAGAAAATATTTATTGGTACATTCTAAAACGTAGTGATTACATACGAATACTCTTTGGTACACTCCAGAATCAACAGTCAGCGGTCACACGAAACGCTGATGAGGTAACTGCACCCTTAAGAAAACGCCAAAAAAACACTGACTAAACTTAACCACCACTTAACAAAGCCATGTCGCCAAGCGGCCTAGCCGTGTTCCGGCATGATGTTCGGTGTTGCCATTAATGGATGGCGGGTCAGATCAGCTGCGCTGCATGTGCCTAGTGAATGTAGCGTCTCGATCTACTGCCGCCTTCCTACCTAGGCAAGTATGCTCCATCGTAGATCTCATCGTCACTTACCATCAGGTGAGATCGAGATCAAATACTTGCCTATAATGTAATAAAAAAAAAATAAAAAAAACTTACGGGAGATAATTTCTGGGTGACACGTTTTTCGCAACTAATCTCGTCGATCGAAGTTCGAAATCGCTCCACTTCCGCGCTGTTGTTTATATCCGGCTGAAATTTGAAGCTGAAACAACGCCACTAATATTATAAATGTGAAAGTTTGGATGGATGGATGTTTGTTACTCAATCACGCCAGAACGGCTGAACGGATCTGGATGAAATTTGGCACAGAGATAGATTATAGTCTGAAATAGCACATAGGCTACTTTTTATCCCGGTAAAATGTACACTTTTTAATCGCGGGTAACACCGCGTGGCGCAGTTAGTGTCTAATAATTTGATTTATTTATTTGGGAATCTTAAATATTTATATAAAATTAAGAATTCTACATAGGTAGGTACACCTTCGAGGCGCGAGGCTCTTCGGACTGCGAAGCCGTGGGGCAGTGGCGTAGCATAGGTCATTAGCACCCGGTGCGGACTTCAAATTTGCCGCCCTGTCAAAAAACCATGACGAAAAAAACACTGAAAGATTTTTTTTTTTTTACTAAATTTTTTTTTCTCTTACCGCCGCTTGTGAAATGTCGCCCCCGGCAAAGTGCCGCCCGGTGCGGACCGCACCCTCCGCCCCCCCCATGCTACGCCACTGCCGTGGGGAAAGCCCCACGTCGCCCACGCCCCACGCCCCCACTCGTGATGAGTGTGTGTGTGTGATGTACCATCTACGTACTCACTTATTGCTCTGACGTCCAATAGGTTTTTCGACTTCTTCAACAGTTGTTGTAGGAATATCTTTCTCTTTAAAAGTCTCGGCACTGTCTGCTTTGTAATCTGAAATGAATTAACGTATTATCGCCAGACGAACGCACCGACTGTACGGTTCCACAGTAAGCAACGCTGTATCATGGGTACGGGGATCAGTCCCAGTCGGATACACGGTACCATATAATGGACTGGGGGTGCGCATATTAAAGATACATGATATGAGTTTAAACCTGCTGTATCTTTGTGTATTTATATGTCAGATAATTGGTAGTACCTGCTGTATCTTTGTATATTTATATGCCAGATAATTGATGGTACCTGGTGTATCTTTTTATATGCCCGATAATGGATGTTAACTGGTGTATATTTGTATATTTATATGCCAGATAACTGATGGTACTTGCTGTATCTTTGTATATTTAAATGCCAGATAACTGATGGTACTTGCTGTATCTTTGTATATTTATATGCCAGATAATTGATGGTACCTGCTGTATCTTTGTATATTTATATGCCAGATAATTGATGGTACCTGCTGTATCTTTGTATATTTATATGCCAGATAATTGATGGTACCTGGTGTATCTTTGTATATTTATATGCCCGATAATGGATGTTAACTAGTGTATATTTGTATATTTATATGCCAGATAACTGATGGTACTTGCTGCATCTTTGTATATTTAAATGCCAGATAACTAATGGTACTTGCTGTATCTTTTTATATTTATATGCCCGATAATTGATGGTACCTGCTGTATATTTGTATATTTAAATGCCAGATAATTGACAGTACCTGCTGTATCTTTGTATAATTATATGCCAGATAATTGATGGTACCTCCTGTATCTTTGTATATTGATACGCTAGAAAATTGATGGTACCTGAGGTATCTTTGTATATTTCCGCTAATTCCTTCTCGATTCTCGCTTCCTCGTCGTCCTGCCCTATTCCGTCTATCTTGTCAATGTCCTTGTTGAATTTCCTGCGAGTGTCCTTTATCTAAAATACATTACATTAAGTAAAGTAAAGTAATGTCAAGTAAAGTAAAGTAAAGTAAATAAGTGCATGCTGATACCGCTTATTTTTAATTTTAATCTTCATTTATTTTTAATTCAAGTAATAGATAGTAAGGTTCAATTATGTTTTTTTTATTTCTATTATCGTTGCACATATAATGTAATTATACTTTTATCAGATCATAGTTAAATTTATGTTATAACTAGCTGCGCCCCGCGGTGTTACGCGCGATTAAAAAGTTGAGTTTAAAAAACACGGTTCCTGTATGATATCCAATAGGAACCGTGCATTTTTCCGGGATAAAAATTAGCCTATGTCATTTTCTGACCTCTAAAATACCACTATCTATACAAACAATCATGTCGATCCTTGGCTCTATGATAAATTAAAACAAATCTATCCCACGGAAACCATACGTTTTACGGGAATAAAAAGTAGCCTATGTGCTATACCAGACTATAATCTATCTCTGTGCCAAATTCCATCCAGATCCGTTCAGCCGATCTGGCGTGATTGAGTAACAAACATCCATCCAAGCAAACTTTCACATTTATAATATTAGTGGGATAAAAAGTTTATCTCACAGTGGTCATCTTCTTGATCTCCTTCTTGGTCGCAGGCTGTATCGCATTACTGGAGACTTTATCATCATCATCGCTCTCCGCCGACGGCTCCTCCTCCAACCCTGGAGGTAGCTCTGTCACAAACAATAGGATCTATATATTGCCAGACGAACCCACCAACAGTATGAATCAGAATCAGAACATTTTTTATTCGTGTAAACCATTAAGTACAGTACTTATGAATCGTCAAAATAGTTACAAAATGCTAAGCTACAACTTCACCACCCGTTCGGAATACCGTTCCTATGGAGAAGAACGGGCGAGAAACTCCATGGTTGCTCTTTTTAAAAAGATCTTTTACATTTTCGAGCAGCACATTGTTATGTGTATGTGAGGACAATGTAGGAACGGCTAGGCAGGCTGATTAGCTGGCTAAAAACTACTGACTCTAAGTATTTATTTACAAGTTAATGGTTCATGGTTCCCACATTTACAAATTGCTTGCAAGATATGGTCCCGAATTAAGCGACGCTTGTATTATGGGTACCGTGCAATGGACTGGGGGCGAACTCAGAATATTATCTTTATATGAATATTATAAAGAGGGCAATTTGGTTGGTTTGTGAGTTTGGATGTAGGGGGTAATCTCCGAATCTACTGATCCTATTTTGAAAATTCTTTCACTAAATATGAGGGCAAGTAACAACTAAATATGAGGGTACCCCCGTCAAACTATGACACCAGGACGTCAAACACCTCAGTCCTCCCGTGACCATGGTTGCTGCAAAGCAGCCGAAACGTCGGGAACGTAGAATAAAAAATAAACCGCGATAAAATCCTTAAGATTAGTTTTATTTCAATGTGTAGTATTCGCGTAAATATAAGAAATCAATATAATTCTTTCACTAATAAAAAGCTACATTGTCTCTGAGTACCATAGGTTATGTTGCATCAAGGTACCGCGGCCTACGAGAGCGCTACGCTCGGGGTTTCGCTACGCGATAGAATCAGAAATTAGGAGATCCGCAGACGAACTAAAGTAACCGACATAGCTCAAAGAATTTCAAAGTTGAAGTGGCAGTGGGCGGCACATAGCTCGCAGAACCGATGCCCGTTAGGGCAGAAAGGTTCTAGAATGGCGACCACGAACTGGAAGACGTAGTTTAGGACGGCCCCCACAAGGTGGAGCGATGATATCACACGCGTAGCAGGAAGCCGGTGGATGCGAGTGGCGGAGGACCGGGATGTGTGGAAGTCATTGGGAGAGGCCTGTGTCCAGCAGTGGACGTCTTTCGGCTGATAGTATATGTATTGTATAATACCTTTTACAGGAGCCCCGATCTCAATCACCTCCTGTCCCATAGACTCGGTTAAAGATTTCACATTATTTTTCGAAGCCACACAATAAATAAACGATAACAGCGTGATGTATAACAATAAACGCGTCATTTTATAGAATCTAAATGTGTAGTTGATAATTATAATTGTTTTCAAGAATGATTTTGTTTTGAAGCTTCCCAGATTTTATAATGTTTTATCTAGTTGGCTATGGATTACGTGGGTATCCCATTGGGGTAGGTAGGGAGGGTTCCTTTTTCTTTACGCAATGAAATGCGATGAAATAAAATGGAATTGAATATGGCCTCGCCCACAACTTGGTGGGTATGTTGCCAAATGTCAAGTAATTAATAGCGATAATACATTAATAAATAAAATAATGGATGTGATATGGAGATATGAAATTGCTTGTCCTAGATAGGGACTATTTTATACACAATTATTCTGACCCGTGTACGCTTGCTTTTTGAGCACATTTATATATCATTATGTGAAGACAGAATTTTGGTAAGTCCACAAAAAAAATACTTCGCAGAAACAAAATTGCCATATTGTTGAATTAATTGAAATAATTTATCGCGTTTATTTTTTTGTTTTTTTTACCAGCTGCTAAAGTCTGCCTAGCCGTTCCTACATTGTTCTGACATACCTATAACAATGTACTGCTCAAAAATGTAAAAGATATTAAAAAAAATAATAGGTAGCAACCATGGAGTTTCTCGCCCGTTCTTCTCCATAGGAACGGCATTCCGAACGGGTGGTAAAGTAGTAGCTTAGCATTTTGTATCTTTTGACGATTCATAAGTACTGTACTTAATGGATGAAAATATTCTGATTCTGGTACTAGCAATTTTTTTTAAGTGTGCGTTCTGAATCTGATTGATTGGAGTCCCTGAACGACTCAACCCGGTTTACAGTCGTGATAGTAACAGTTCGGACCTAGATAACTGAAGAAATGTATGTCACAGTATGAGGTGCCAAATATAAGACTCAGTTAACTTTTAACTGTCGTTTTAACCACACATGTTACGGAGCTTTATGTTGAGGTAAATAATAGTTTTTATTATTGTATTGATTTCTTATATTTGCGCCAATACTACACATTGAAATAAAACTAATTTTAAGGATTTTATCGCGTTTATATTTTGATTTTTACGTTCCCGACGTTTCGGCTGCTTTACAGCAACCATGTTCGCGGGAGGACTGAGGTGTTAGACGCCCTAGTGTCATAGTTTGACCTAAACGTCGGGAACGTAAAAACATAAAATAAACGCGATAAAATAGTTAAAATTAGTTTTATTTCAACGTTTTTATCATAATGAGTTAGGTACCTGTTTTTATGATTAGCGCAGTTGGTAGTGACCCTGCTTTCTGTGCCGAGGGTCCCGGGTTCGAATTCTGGGACAAACTTCGTGTGATGAGCACGGATGTTTGCACCCGAGTCATTGATGTTTAATATCTATATAAGTAATATATCCTGGGTTCGCCCCCAGTCCACTGTACGGTACCCATAACACAAGCGTTGCTTAGTGTGGGACCGTATAGGTGGTCTGGTTCAGAAAGGTAATACTAAGTTTGAACTCTGCGCTCTAGGCCCAAGTAAAATAACCCCCCATCCCTCAATCAGTAAAGTGATGAATACTTTATTGAAAGATTTTTTATGGTTTTTTTGTGAGATACTGAAAAGCCAAGTTTCGTCACTCTGTTTCAATTACCTACACTCGTGCACTTTACCGAACCGATAATGGTTAATATTCCACTTATACCACTCACTATAACTCGCAGGAACACTAGTTTCAGAAATTAAATCATAACTGACGCCATGACTTTTCAGTTTCCCGCCAAAAAGTCACGTCAAACACATATAATATTCAGTAATATACATAATTGGTATGCCATCTAGTGTCATTTTCTAAATACTTAACTAAATTTGTTAATTTCTAATCAATAAGTTGTGTGCGTGTCTCTCTAGATGGCGTTAGATGTCCATTTAAAACGCGGTAATGAAGAAACGTGGGGGTTCGAGATCTTGGGAGGCACTGATGAGGCGCCTCTACGAGTGGATAAGGTACACATACTGCCTTTTTATTGATATGACTTGGTCCCTGATTCACTGTCAGTTTATTATGGCTTCATATTTGAGGCCGTAGACCACCAGGCGGCCCCAGTGCGTGTTGGTGAACATCAATTTCTCGCACGACTTTCGTCAGTACGTCTAGTGCGAGATTTTTCGTAAGCGAACTGTATAGTTTACGTATTTAGACAAATTATATGGCGAATTGAAGAGCGCCCCTAGCGGACGGTATTTAAAGCTTTCAATTTGCCATACCATGTGTGTAAAAACGTAGACTATGAAGTATATAGTTAGCTCGCACTTGACGTACATATGTGTGTAGCGACGTCTTCAACCTCGCCACAAGCTACACAGATGGCGCTGCAGACGACATTCCCAACAAATCACGAGGCTCCATACAATCCTGAATCGCGCTATGACAGTTTACCAGCTAAACGTGCGTTTCCCCACGATGTTTGCCTTCAGGGCCCCAAGTCTGCTAACACATCGATTCATAATCGAACAGCGACCGCATAGTAACTGTCACTTTTGACAGATATCCCATACGATATCTGTCAAAAGTGACAGTTACTATGCGGTCGCTGTTCGATTATGAATCGATTGTGCTAGCAGACTTGGGGCCCTGTACTACACTATAATTACTTAGAATCAGAATCAGAATATTTTTTATTCACGTAGGTCGTAGACCATTATGTACAGTACTTATGAATCGTCAAAAGTTACAAAAATACTATGCTACTGCTTTACCACCCTTCCGGAATGCCGTTCCTATGGAGAAGAACGGGCGAGAAACTCCATGGTTGCTGTTTTTTAAACTAAAGCAAAAGTTTTTTAAAAACTAGCTGTAACTAAGTAGATTAACTAATTGACATTGATTTAATATCTATAATTAAATCGATTGTGTTAAGATTGGCAGTGTGACAATGTGCCAATACTCTTGGCCGTGTTCATTTGAACTTGCGTAATTAGTTTATATTATTAGATCGACATCTGATTGACAAGAAGACGTTTATCACGAGCGCTTGTTTAGAATGATTAAGTGGTGATATAATACCAGCCCTTTTTTTATCCCACTGCTGGGCACGGGCCTCCCCTCAATTCGAGAGGGATTGGGCCATAGTCCACCACGCTGGCCCAGTGCGGGTTGGCGGACTTCAAACATCTTTCGAGGGGTTCTCTCAGATATGCAGGTTTCCTCGCGATGTTTTCCTTCACCGTTTAGCAAGTGATAATCATGGTTGAAAATGAGATTCGCACATGAAATCCAGAAATCCTAGAGGTGCGAGCCGGGGGATTTGAAGCTGCGATTCTCGTTACCGAGGCAAGTGTTCTACCAACCTGGCTATCACTGCTACTGCTGCGGTGATAGCCAATTGAAATAAAACTACTCTTACGGATTTTATCGAGTTTATTTTATGTTTTTTACGTTTCCGGCGTTTCGGCTGCTTAACAGCAACCATGGTCACGGGAGGACTGCGGTGTTTGATATTCTGGTGTCATAGTTTAAAGGTAGACCGAGGTCCTAACTGCAGTTCTTAGGACGCCTCGTTTAGATGCAAAACACGTGTCGAATTATGTTGAGTAGATTCGTTTCATTTGGAGAATTGCATATTAAGGGGGATGCTCAAGGTCAGGGCGCGAAATTCAAAATGTCAATGGTTTTTATTTTTTTACGAAAAATTCGGACACATTTACGATATAATTTAGTGTTTTGCGATATTAACATTCTGCATTGGATGTCTCGAGGTATTAAGTTTGCTTAAAAAAGTACATAATCCGATACAATACCATAACGTTTGTAAAAACCGCTACTTTTACTAACTTTATGGTGTTGTATCGCTTTAGGTATTTTTTTAAGCAAACTTAATACATCGAGACATCCAATGCAGAATGTTAATATCGCAAAACACTAAATTATATCGTAAATGTGTCCGAATTTTTCGTAAAAAAATAAAAACCATTGACATTTTGAATTTCGCGCCCTGACCCTGAGCTTCCACCTTAATGTAGAATCTCATGACAGGCATAGATAGATAGATAGATAGATAGATAGATAACTCTTTATTGTTCCACCACATAAAATTAATACAAAATTACACAAACCTACTTAACTTATACAGCGAGTGTCACAATGGGCGGCCTTATCACTAAAAGCGATCTCTACCAGGCAACCTTTGGATGGAGAGGATTTTACAGAGATGTTTACGACGGGGGTGTACTTAATAATAGATACATGATTACAAATACTTTCTAGATTAACTTACAACAAACATATACTTACATATATAATTATATATATAGCACAAATACATACATAAATACTTTATTAGATAGACATATATACTCGACTGGCATCTTAGAGGAGTTCGGTGTTGCTGGCTTCTTTAATTATCGATCAACTTGTTTGGTTTATAATTGGGAAAGTTGACAACCCGAGGGTATGTGCTGGGTCCCTCATTGGATTTCCGCGAAGTCTGGCTTAGGTCTTCCATAAATTGACGGCCTGATTAGCGCAGTGGTAGTGACTGTGCTTTCTACGCCGAGGGTCCCGGGTTCGAATCCTGGTAGGGACAAGCTTTGTGTGATGAGCACGAATGTTTGTACCGGAGTCATGGATGTTTAATATGTATATAAGTATTATATACTGAGTTCGAACCCAGTCGATTGTACGGTACCCATGCGTTGTTTAGTGTGGGACCGTATAGTTGGTGTGTTCGTAATTAGAAAAAAAAAGTACAAGTGTAATGGTTTTTTTCAGGTACAACCCAATTCTTCAGCAGATAAGGTGGGATTGCAGAATGGCGACACGATTTTATCCATCAATGGAGTCGAAGCTATCGATATGAAGCAGGTCGACGCGCGTCGGACAGTCGCAGAGTGTGGAGACAGCCTTAAGCTTGGAGTGATGCGGTGAGTATTCAATATGGTAATGGCCTTAATCTCCCTTGCATTCAAAGGAGTCTATAATGTTTACTCCTGTTAAATTTGGGCTTAATGGCAGTGGCGTAGCATGGGGGGGGGGGGCGGAGGGTGCGGTCCGCACCGGGTGGCACTTTGCCGGGCGCGGCATTTCACAGGTGGCGGTAAGAGAAAAAAAAATAAGATACGAAAAAAAAAATATTGTAAAAAAAAAATCTCTCAGAGTTTTTTTCGTAATTTTTTTCTGTCGTTACCATGCCCCAATTTTTTTTATAATGAATAGCAAAAATAAGAGGGCGGCAATTTTGAAATCCGCACCGGGTGCTAATGACCCATGCTACGCCACTGCTTATTGCCATCGGTGAATTGTGGGTTCACTGCAATGCACCTTTGCCAATTCTTTCGATGATTTAAAGTGTGTTTTTAATATGGCAATTCTAACATACCAACTGTACGGTCCGAACGAGGGTACCCATGTTTTTTGGGTACAGTAGATTGGACTAGGATGATCCAAGTACATAGATGTTAAAACTAGGGTAATCCCAGTAAATGTTACAAGTTCATGAGTTCGGGTACAGACATTCGTGCTTTTAACACAAAGTTTGTACATAACTGGGACCATTGGTACCGACTGTACAAAAAAAAAATCTAACAGTAGCTGGTTTCCAGCTACTGTTAGTTGTACTGTTAATCACAGAGAGAGTTAATCACACAAAGAGAGAGTTAATCACACAAAGTTTGTCCCTACTAAAATTCGAACCCGGGACCCTGGACCCGGTGCAGAAATCAGGATTACTACCACTGCGCTAATCAGGTTGAATATAAAATATATTTGAACTACGTACGAATAATTTTTAAGCCCACAAAGCATGTATGTTCGCTAAAACGAATAACGAAATAAAACGATTAACTATGCCATTGTTATATATTCAAAGTTCAAGAATATCAATGAATCAGTGATATATTCTTGTAGTATCAGAATTAAGAGTTTGATGCCAATAATAAAAATAAATTTAAATGTGTCCTTAACCGTCGAATCATGGTTAAATACCGATCTGCGATCAACAAAGCACTTTCCGTTTCATTCGCCATTCGTTTTCGGCGGGAAAACGACACAATTTTGCTATTTTTTTTCTTTGTTTATTTTTTTTTTAAATGAACCATGAAGTTTTACTTGGTCTATAAAAATAAGTGAGTGGTTTTTTTTTATTATGTGCAGTGATATGTGTACATCAAGTGCGAGATTATTCGTAAGTTAACCGTATACTTTATAGTCTACCGTATTTAGACATTTTGTATGGAGAATTGAACGTTTTAAATACCGTCCGCTAGGGGCGCTTATCAATACGGTAGACTATAAAGTATACAGTTAGCTCGCACTTGACGTGTTGGATAGTTAGTCGATTCGATACGACCGATAGTAATTTATAATTGATTAAAATTTAAAAAAAAATGAGCTCCGAGAATAAAAGTGATGTGTCGTTATTATCGATAGTGATTTCAAGATATTATAACAATGACCATAATGTTTGTAGAGTTGTATTATAATAAGCCATTTCCGTTTTGATTTTATTTTATTCACTGTTTTGCTGCACCCGATTTATACAACATCAGCCTTCGTATTTAATCGATAGTATAACCTATAATAGCGCCAGACGAACACACCAACTATACAGCCAACACTAAGCAACGCTTGTATTATGGGTACCGTACAACGGACTGAAGGCGAACTCAGAATATAATACTTATATAGATACTAAGCATCCATAACTCGGGTACAAACATTCGTGCTCATCACACAAAGCTTGTCCCTACCAGGATTCGAACCAGGACCCTCAGCACAGAGAGTAGGATCACTACCAACTGAGTTAATCAGGCCGTCTAAATTAACTCTGTATTCATTTTCATTCAGCCATTTTAAATTTAAATTTACAAATTTGTGTTAATAGGTAATTTATTGTAATTTGCCAAGTAGAGACTGCTCATTCTTAGCTGTATTGCTTGAGTATCTTTTTAAAATATTTTTTGTTTGGTCTCTGCATAATCTACTAGAGACTCGAATGCTTCAATCCTTTTTATTTTATTCCTGACTATGACGGCCTGATTAGCGCAGTTGGTAGTGACTCTGCTTTCTGCGCCGAGGGTCCCGGGTCCGAATCCTGGTAGGGACAAGCTTTGTGTGATGAGCACGAATGTCTGTACCCGAGTCATGGATGTTTAATATGTATATAAGTATTATATACTGAGTTCGCCCTCAGTCCATTGTACGGTACACATAACACAAGCGTTGCTTAATGTGGGACCGTATAGTTGGTGGGTTCGTGTGGCGATATTTATAATATTTATTTTTTATTCCAGCGGTCTCTACGACCCAGTTTTAGACGACCAAGAGCCGATATTCGAACCGTACGAACCGGACGCTTCCGACCCACAATCGCAACCGACTGAGGTATTTAAAATACAACAATTCATTGATGCGCCGGAGCCTTTACAGTTTTTAGAACCACCACCCTGTATCTTCCCGCCACCCTTTGCTGAGAGTAGATCCCTAACGTCCTCCCCTTTCGTACTCCCTGCTAAACCTTACAGACCATTTTCAACAGAACCTCTAGAAGTACCGCCTATAGAAGATCCTATTATATTAAACCCAAATTACAAGGACCAATTTGGTTTGGACTCTGAAGAATTGAAACCTGATGAGTTACTGGGCTCTTATTATAAGGATTCCCTTGGAAAAGCTGATAATGAAACCAAATTTAAACTACCAATATCCGAGAAGTACGATCCTGAGGGTAATAGGGTGAAGATTGATCTTAATATTGAGAAAACTTTTAAGTATATAGAGTTTATTGAGGCTAGAGATGCTGTGTCCAAAGAAACGGTGGCAAATGGAGAAGTTACAACTAGAAACCAAATTTCCAGGACTGAGGATACTAAAAAGATAAATAAAGATGTTAAAACATCAACGAAAGAGAAGATTACTGAAGTAAAAGATGTTCGAAGAGCTAGTAAACATAGTATATCAGAAGAAAAACACTTAACAGAAAGCGTAGATGAAATATTACAAGATGAATTGAGATACATAGAGAAAATGAAGCTGGAAATTGATTTGGATAAGATTGAGGAAACAGCGTTGTCAGTGGTGGATGAGAGCATTGAGAGAGCGGTCTCAGTAGCAGAAGAGATAAAAAAGGAGACCAATGAAGAACTAATTAATGAAAGAAGAGAATCTAAAGTAGCCACAAAAATAGCTTCTGAAGTTAATGAAATAAAATCTGAAAATGATCGTGAATTTATTGAGTCGGCAGAAGATTCTAAGGATCTTAATGCGGATGCTCATGAGACGACGGAGACTGTACATAAAACCCGTAAAGACAGCAAAAGCGAGACTAAAGAATATAAAAGTGAACAAGCTGAAGATACAGAAGTCTTAGATCATGAATATTATAAACGCGAAGAAGATAAGAGTGAAATGAGAAGAGAGTCCAGAACTTATGAGAGTGATACAAAAGAATCGAAGATGACTGGCCAAGAACAGAAACTTATAAAGCCCGCCGTACAAAAGGAACAGAAATCTCACGAAGAAGTGAACGTCGCAGAAGAGCGGGAGTCTATTCAGGAAGAAAGAGTAATAGAAAGAGTTATTGAAGCTAAGAATGCTACAGATAAACTCGAAGGAAAAGAAACAAAAAATGAGTTTCATAAAGTTACTGAGTCCGTACATAGTGATACTAAAAGTGATGCTGAACAAAGAATATATTCTATTGGTCTACAGACTATACCAAATATAAGGGGTGTTGTGACTTCATCTTACCACTACGATTTGCTTTTAAAAACATTCTTTATACATCTGACTGACGTCATGGTAGCCCTGTCTAGGTTTATTTTAACCCAACCTGTATTTAATAATGGAAAAGAGACTGCGACTGAAAATAAAACGTGTGAGAGTGGAACCAGCCAAGTAAAAAGGAATGTGCAAGTAGCAACTCAAGAGAAGACAATGGAGAAAGTTATTGAGCATAGACCTGTAATTAAGGAGAGGAGAGACTCTAAAATTGAAAAAGTTACGAAGGTTCTATCAAACAGAGTTGAAAAAAAAGAACAAATCATAAAACCCCAACCAGTCATACAATCTAAACAGGAAAATATCCAGAAAGATGTCAAACAAGTTATAGTTCAAAACGAGACTAAACAGCAAATGAAAACACGGAAAGAAAGCATAATAAACGGAGATGCTATTAAAAAAGATATAAAACGAGAGATGAGAGTTGAAAATGAATTCAAGGAAGAAAGACATGAGTCAAACAACAAACGTCGAGAGAGTCGAACAACAAACAATGGTACAGAAGTGACAGAAATGAGAAAAATATCAGGTGCATCGATGGCTCAATTATCAGAAAAGAAACTATCCAAAGATCTCACACAGAAAATGGACGCAGTTATGGCCGAGTTCCAGACTAAAGCTACAGCAGATTTTATAGATATGGCAGAAGTCAAAAAGCAGATGAATGAACGCAGACGAAGATCTAGGAGTAGAAGTCAAGTGGAAGAAGAAGTAATGAGAGAGAGTGACCCTCTAGAATGGTTAGCTAAAGTTGACAGTAGAAGAACGTCTCAAGAACGCACAGAAGTAAGAAAAGAGTTATCTTCTACATCAGAGTCATTTGAAAAAAATAAACAAGCTAAAAGAACTAAATCGCCTAGACAGACGTATATAGCTATAGTAGAATCTCACGTATATACAAATCACGATGCTATTTTCGAGGAACAAGTGTCAGAACTGTCTGAAACATCGTCCGTACAAAGTGCTGAAGAGATTAATACAGCTTTTGAAGCTTTACAGATGGAAACTACTGAAAACGTAGCTATTGAGAACGCTGTAAGAGAGCTTGAAACTGCTGAAACAGTAGTTGAAGATAATTACTTAGATATTGCTAGCTCTAAACGTGAAGCCACAGTCGAAACGGTCAGTGAAATGGTCCATGGCACTGAGGACATTAGAGATTATAAGACCGAACAGAAAGCTCTGGTTAAGAATGAGATACAAGAAGTGTTAGTGCAAGAAAGCAATGAAATAATAGAACCTGTAATAGATATAAAAGCGACTAAATTAGAAACAGTTAATGTTGATATTAACCAATCTCTTACTATAGCCGAATCGCAAGAAATTAATGTAAATGAGTCTAAAAGTGACATAACGAATGCCAATGAAATCAAGAAGGAAACTGTGTCTATTGTATCAGAAGATCATAGACAAAATGCTGTTAAAACAGAGTTAATAGCAGATCGGTTTACTGAGCTAGCACAGGCACAAACAATGGAGTCTAAACATGAAGTTATCAAACCTGAGTATCAAATAGTGGAAGGAGAGGACATTACAGAAAATGTTGTGATAAAATCAAATAAAGAAAAGAAATATGAGGTCATAGATGCGTCAGCCGAGTTAAAAATAGTTAAAGAAATAGAGATTGAGTCGCAAGCAGAAATAATTGAGATAGAAGATGAGAATGAGATAGTCAGAGAAAGTGGTGTAGATGCACAATCTGTAATTAACAAACTAGAAATCATGAAATCGTTAGAAATTGACAAATCTCAGAATATCACTGAAAAATCAATAGTCACTTCTGGATTTGATTCTAATATTCTAAATGAAGAATTGAATGGGATGAAAGAAGATTCTGAATTTATCAGCGAAACAGAAAAATCTAAATTAGAACAGTCTGAAATTCAAACCAAAATTAAACAAAGTGTTGCAACTGCGGAATCTGAATCTAGCCAATCAGCGTTATCTAAAACAAACCAATTAGTAGCACAAAGTTCTGAAACCAAACGAGCATCTACAGCTTCGAAATTTGAACTCAAATCAGCCACCCAATCAGACACGACTACAGATTCGTCTTCATCCATTACAATGGATGACAAAAAACTAGCTTTAGACACAGAAATCGCATTGAACAGACAAATTTCAGCGCAGAGTGACGAAAACAATAATATCGATACTCCCACACCTAGCACGGTCCCTCCTACACCCCTAGTCGATGAATATGTCTTTAAACTAACCATCCCCCTCCCTAAAAGTAGAGGTTCCACGCCGGTACCTAGGGACTGCACTCCTCCCAACGAAGAAGATCCACATATTGTTAAAAAGAAATTAGTGCCTTATATTGAGACGACAATTGAATCAGTGCTTTATGATCCACCGTTGCCAACTCCTCCTGGAAGTAAGGCTCAATCTCCAGTTTATACTAAGCCGGGATTAAGGGGAGGCTGTGATAAAACCGAGTACTGGAGGAACAGAAAGGTATGTCAGTGTTTGGGAATATCCGCCATCCACCATTTTTCTGGATTTCATGTCATAGTATACAGGTCATTCAGAAAGGATACACTACCCTTGAGCCCGTGTTTCTTTAGCGCATTTTAAGTCAGAAAATCGGTAACTATATGAATTGGAAAAGATGTTTGTTGGGTTGGGGACTACATTTATTTTTCATAGCATATCATAAATCTTGATTTCTTACATTTACGCGAATACTACACATTGAAATAAAACTAATTCAACTTTAGATTTTACACTATTTTTGTCATATACATCATCATGCGCCATGACTTTTAAAATACCATTACTTGCTCAGGTTACCTCAGTACTATCTTAACCTAGACCTTGGTATGGATAATGTTAATAAAACTGCATAATTACTATTTACATTAAATGGCAATATATTTCTAATGGCCTCTTAAACGCATCGAAATTAAAGTCCTAAATCCTATCTAGGAGGAGATACGGGAGATTGAACGAAAATCATCTTTACTAGCATCAGCAATTGACGAAACCATTAAAAGCATTGAAGAATACAAAGAAGAAGTCGGCATCGACTTCAATGATGATGTTGAAGTCCAAGAATTTAAGTCTAAAAAGGTCACAAAGTCTTTCGAAAGTAGCTATAATAGAGAAGTTACTGCACACAGTGATACACCTCAAAATGAATCGAAATTCGACGAAAGGGCTGAAAAACCACACGATACCGATATGAAAGAATCAGTTAACAAAATAGACATAGAACAATTTAAGTCAGAAGATTTAGAACCTAAAGTTGACGAATCAGAATATAAAATTGAAATATTTGAATCTAAAGATGAATCAGAGTTTAAAATTGAAAATGAAATTGTTGAAGTTGAATCACCTTATCGTGAGCATACACCCGATGCAAAAGACGATACAGTTGAAACTCCAAATATAGAATCAGACTCTATTACTGAAACTGAAAAAGTTAAATCAACAACTATTGAAAATAAGGTTACCGACTCAAAAACAGTAGAAGTAACAGAAGTTTTAACTGAAAATAGTATAGTGGAGCCTGAAAATCTTATAAAAAGTGTAATTAAAACGGTGACAGAATCGAGGGCAACCAATCAAACAGAATTACCTGAAGTAAAATCAGGTGAAAACAATGAAAAATCTGAATCTTTGCCTGGATTCAGGCCTGTAGTATTCCATCCTGAAACTACGCCGAAGCGAGAAATACCATACTTAGATGTGCCTGTAAGTATTATTTCTGTTTTTTTATACTAAAGAATGTACATGTTATTCTGTCGAAGTAGCAAACTACTACTACACTAGAATATGTTACAACTAGCTGTTGCCTGCGACTTCGTCCGCGTGGTACTTAACAAAGACAACCGTTGACAACAGCCTGCTCGCCCATTCTGAGCCCGCGGGACGCATTGCAGGTTGTTGCTATCAAACTTAATCTGGCGCTGCGCTGCAACATTGGTTTTAATTTTTTTTCGTGAGATCCTATTTTTTTTCTAAAATAAAAGTAGCCTAAGTTACTCCTTGTTACATCAGCTATCTGCCAGTGAAAGTCCCGTCAAAATCGGTCCAGCCATTTCAGTGATTAGCCGGAATAAACAGACAGACAGACAGACAGACAGACAGTCAGACAGACAGACAGACAAAAATTGTAAAAAAGGTTGTTTCGGTATAGGTAACGTGTATACATCCAAATGCACTTAGTAAAAAGCGGTTATTTTAATATTACAAACAGACACTCCAATTTTATTTATATGTATAGATACATTATCACAACATTTTCTTAAACGCAGTCAAAGATATTTTTTTTTATCGAACTCATCTGATGGTAAGTGACGATGAGATCTACGATGGAGCATACTTGCCTAGAAGGTGCCTGTTCACTCTCGACTTGAAAACACCCAGATTGTAGTCAACGGGGAACAAAGACGCCGGCAGCGTGTTCCATTCCTTGGCAGTTCGCACGATGAAATGAATGAATGAAGCAGAAGCTATTCCAGAAATTAATTTACAATGCATTCCACAATTTGTAATAGATGGTAATTTAAATATTTAGGAGGACCGGGCTGAGCACAGCAACAATGAAGGAGATAGTATAACATAGTATGTTTGTAGAATTGAACTGCGCCTCTAGCGGGCGGTATTTAAAACTTTCGATCCTCCATACAAAATGTCTTAATACGTAGACTATAAAGTATATGGTTATCTCACGAATAATCTCGCATTTGACTATGTGTACGGTCCCAATTTAAGCGACGCTTGCATTATGGATACCGTACAATGGTCCAATTGTAAACCTAGTATATATAATACTCATATAGAAATTAAACATCCATGACTCGGGTACAAACATTCGTGCTCATCACACAAAGTTTGTGACCCTACCAGAATTCGAAGCCGGAACCTTGACTGCAGAAAACAGGGGCCCCAAGTCTGCTAACACAATCGATTCATAATCAAACGGCAACCGCATACTACCTGTCACTTTTGACAGCTATCCCATACTCTGTCAAAAGTGACAGTTATTATGCGTTTGCTTTTCGATTATGAATCGATTGTGTTAGCAGACTTGGGGCCAGGATCACTACCCACTGAGCTAATCAGGTCGTTAGGAGATAACGAAGATTGCCAAGGCAGATTTCTTTCAAATCTACTACTGTCTGTTAATATATCTTTCTTATTGCAGTTACTAGAATTGAAACCTCCATCTCAAGGTGGTCGACAATCTCCATATTTAACTGAAACCGGAGAGTCAATAGGCACCATCCAAGGAATCGTTGATGGTCTGGAAGAGGTTGTCATTGATCCCGAAGTAGCGAGTAAGTAATAACATGAGGTCGTTAGACGATGGAATATTCAGCTCAAAGGTACCACAAGAAAGGAGTAATAAATTCCCTTACAGACAGTGCAATAATAGCCAAGTTGGTAGAACGCTTGCCTCGGTAACGCGGATCGCGGCTTCCCCGGATCGCACCTCTGGGATTTCATGTGCGAATCTCATTTTCCACCATGATTATCACTTACTAAACTAGAATAAATTCGCGTAAATATAAGAAGTCAAAAAACTGTAAATGATGACAATTTATTTCACAGAAGAGCTCGGCAAGCCCGGGATTCCTGAGGAAATTATGGCCGAATTGATTTCAGGAGAATCAGAGATGATGAGAGAGGCACACGTCATGGGGTGAGAAGATTTAGCATTATTTTTAATATCTTCAGTATTTATCGGTTGCGCAGTGGCCTGTAGGTCATTATAATACCAGCCCTTTTAATGTCCCACTGTTGGGCACGGGCCTCCCCTCAATGCGAGGGGGATTATGCCACAGTCCACCACGCTGGCTCGGTGCGGGTTGGCGGACCTCACACGTCTTTCGAGAGGCTCTCTCAGACATGCAGGTTTCCTTGCGATGTTTTCCTTCACCGTTTAGCAAGTGATAATAATGATATTTGTGTAAATAAAATAAATGAATATGTTAACGAAAATACACAAAAACACTAAACAGACTATATTTGACGACCATTAGCGCAGTTGGTAGTGAGTCTGCCTTCTGCACCGAGGGTCACCGGTTCGAATCCTGGCAGAGATAAACTTTGTGTGATGAACATGAATGTTTTTACCCGAGTAATGGATGTTTAGTATGTGTATAAGTATCATATACTGGGTTCGCCCCCAGTTCATTGTACGGTACCCATAATGCAAGCGTTGCTTAGTGTGGGACCGTATAGTTGGTGGGTTCATCTGGCGATATTATTATATCTATTTTCTTTGGTTAAAACAGCCTCTCAAGAGTGATAAACTCACACATGCACCGAATCGACGACGCCGACGAGGATGCCCAGAAGATAAAACCAGCGATACCCTCACTAAAAGACTCTGAAGTCTTGAAAGCCTTGAACGAGGACATAGCGAGGACTAAGGAACAGGAGAAGAAGAAGGAAGAAAAGAAATGGACTAAGTTCCTGCAGAAACCAAAAAGGCCGGTACCCAAAGCTATGTTTGGATATCATGGTTGGACGGCGCCTGAACCAGAGCAGGACCATATTGAGGTAGGTATTGACAAAAAAAAACATCAGAATCACGCAAATCAAAAATAGAACTAATTTTAAGAATTTTATCGCGTTTATATTAGGTTTTTTACGTTCCCGACGTTTCGGCTGCTTTACAGCGACCATGGTCACGGGAGGACTGAGGTGGTTGACGGATGGTTGTTGTAAAGCAGCCGAAACGTCTGGAATGAAATTGAAAAGCGCCTCTAGCGTACGGTATTTAAAACTTTCAATTCTCTTCAGATACTTCAGATGTTGCACATTTGGTAGTCTACTAGTTTTTCAAGACCACTGACCAGCCATTCAACTGCCATAGAACTATTTCGCATTCACTTGCACGGCACTTCAGTTGTGTATCAATATAATGTACCTAAGTTATGGTATTCTACTCGTTATCTGACGTTTCTAGCAGTCGATACACAACCGTTGACACTGAAATGAGACTCCATCTCGACGACATTAAAGCTTTAGCAGAACAGCCAATCTGTCAGTCGTAATGGAACCTTAATAGTGTGTCGCTAGATTGGCAATCGTGTCATTTTATTTGAATTAGCAGAATTGGGCCCCTGAAGGTGAATGCACCTTTTTCTTCCCTTTTCTCAAGTTATGTATTTTAATTAATTACTTTGTTGCGCTTGCGTCTTCAGCTTGTCGTATCCATTTTTTCTTCTTCTTGTAATGGCTGCCGCGAACTTCCGGTGTTGCCCGATTAGTTCCTCTACGGCTAGTGAGCTATTTAGTCGACGTTAACAGAAGGACTTTTACTGGCTCAAAAGCATTTCGTGAGAGCTGAAATTGACCCACTCAAATGCCTAAAGGCACCGAGCCGCTAACCTCGTTGACCGAACGATACCTAACAGTCTTGTATGTCATCTCACGGCCAGAGATGCATTATCTTACGTCTATTTTGATCCTCGTTTCCTGGTTGACTGCGGATGCTGTAGCATACGTGATATTAATGATATTCTACAATGAATTCTTGGCGACAATTCAATGATTTCCAATTGGCAATTAAAATGATAAGATATACCTTAGTTTGATTTAGTTTTTGATAGTGTACGGTTGTGAGTCAGTGTGACGATAAGTGGATTAGACTTTTGTGAGTATATTTATTTATTTATGACAACCTTTCCCAAAGTGAGCGATAACGCCCTCTAGTGGGCGCTGCAGGCCTAAAGGGGAAGAGACCAAGAATAAAAATGGGGGTGTTGTGTAGAGGCTTATAATAATTAATTTAATTTGAAGTTATACTGGTTTTTATGAAGGTGAAAAATGGGGGCGCTAAAAAATTATTCATTCTCAAAGTGGGCAGTAGACAAAATAAGTTTGGGACCCCCTGATTTATGAGAACCATTAAGTACAGTACTTATGAATCGTCGAAATTGCTACAAAATGCTAAGCTACAACTTTACCGCCCGTTCGGAATGCCTTTCCTATGGAGAAGGACGGGCGAGAAATTCCATGGTTGCTATCAAATTTTAAAGTCTTGATATCATGACATCGCCGGTCAATAATGTTGTCATCCTTGCACCAGTAAATAGCAACAATAGACCATCTGTCTTCGTAGCTTGTTCATTAAGTCCAAATTTGGTAAAAGGTTTTATCTATAAATTTCAATTGGTATTTGTCATGAGAATTATGGATTCAGAAATAAAAGTAATAGTTTTTAGTAAAGCAGCCGAAACGTCGGGAACGTATCCCGACGTTTCGGCTGCTTTACAGCAACCATGGTCACGGGAGGACTGAGGTGGTTGATGTCCTAGTGTCATAGTTTGAACCGGGGGGGCCTCATATTTAGTTGTTGCTTGCGATCCGATCTACGCAGAAGGTGCTCACAGTGTCTTGAGATAAAAAAACTAATAATAAAAGCGATAAAATCCGTAAGGTTAGTTTTATTTCAATGTGTAGGTAGTATTCGCGTAAATATAAGAAATCAATATGCTAATTCGAAGTTGTTTTTGGAAAAAAATGATTATTAATTAAATTTCTATTGTTTCAGGAACCGTATAAAGTTAAAATAGTGAAACAGCCGAAGCCAAAGGTTGCGCCTGATTATAAGCCCGAGGTAAACTTAATAATGTAGTATTTTAACTTAAAAAAAAATAACATTTATTAAAACCATTGTTATACATCGTGATTCGGAACGGGTTTAGTACAGACTTCCGAACGTGCGCTACTTATTTGAAGTCAGAATTCCGATAAGAAGGTACTTATGGCAATTTTTGGCGACCTGATTAGCTTAGTTGGTGGTGACCCTGCCTTCTGCGCTGATGGTCTCGGGTTAGAGTCCTGGTAGCGGACAAACTTTGTGTGATAAGCATGAATGTTTGTACCCAAGTCATGGATGTTTAATACCTATATAAGTATTATATACTGAGCTCGCCCTCAGTCCATTGTACGGTACCCATAATACAAGCGTTGCTTAGTGTGGGACCGTATAGTTGGTGTGTTCGTTTGGCGATATATTTTGATTATATTTTCGAAAAAAAAAATTGTCACAAAGACAACTGCCATTTTGTTGGGAGCAAAATTATTTTTTCACAATCAACATATCGCATTTCTGACTCCAAATAATATCCTCCCTTTCTGTATCACGTTGTACGATTAATATCTACAGATACCTAGCCTCCTACCTAGCACGATACTTATTTTGTTATGTGGTTCTCCTGCTAGAAATTAAAATTAAGTGTATAAGCGTTTATAGGCTACTGGTTAGATGGGTTGAGCAAGTGAACTTCATGAAAAAGAAAAAAAAAAATTTTTTCTTGTATTGTCTACTATTTAGAAAAAAATATCGTTCTGCGATTTTCTAGATTGAACGCAACCACGTACCTACTGATACAATAAATTATGTTTATATAATTTCCTAGTTATTTACATATTTACTAATAGTAATATTATATTAATGTACCTATTAATTAACAAAATAAATGCTTGATTGTGTTAATTTTTTAAAAATTATTTATAAGCCCTGTAACTGACTTTTTGGCGGGAACTTGAAGCGCAAAGTTGCCTTTTTTTATATATTTTTTTTAATGTGTTTCTTTGACAAATAATGTGTAATATTAGCGGAATATTAACCATTGTGTGTTCATAAACGTGCACGAGTGAAGGAAATTGAAATAAAATAGTATAACTTGACTTTTCAAGTTCTCCCAAGATGTCCGGTAATTTTTTCAGTGAAGTATCCACAGCTTTTCTGATGGGGGTAGGGGGTCCATTTGATCACCATCATCGTCATCGACACCAATATTATCATCAGGGTTTCTTAAAATTTTATAGAAGGAATACTCGACACTGGCAAAATGGCACTATTTTGTAGTCGATTGTCAAGGTAAAAAACGAAATACCATTTATCTTAATGTTTTCACGAAGACATATTTCAAGCTCGTCTACATATCCCCAAAATTACAGCATCTCTTAAAAAAATACTTGACTGTAAGCTAAGTTGGGCTGCTTTCTGTGCTAAACGACCCCGGTTCAAACCTGGTAGGTACAAGTTTTGTGTGATGGGCACGGATGTTTGTACCCAAGACATGGATGTTTAATATCTATATCAGTAATATATACTGAGTTCGCCCTCAGTCCATTGTACGGTGCCCATAATAAAAACGTTGCTTGCTTGTATATAATACTTATATAGATATTAACCACCCATGACTCAGATACAAATATTCGTGCTCATCACACAAAGCTTGTCCCTACCAGGATTCGAGGCCGTGACCCTCAGCGCAGAAAGCAGTATCACTACCTACTGCGCTAATCAAGCCGTCAAATAGATTCCATTCAATAGTTAATCTAGAATCCGTCACATCGCTTACCATATAATCAACATCTCATTTCGCGTCCCCATAATCATTCCCGCAGGACTTCGACACCGGCCCCCTCCCGTGGGAGGAGAGACAGTTAATCGAAGCCTCATTGCCACCCATTGAACCCGAAGAACCCATTCTCATACCCGAAGAGGGGCCAGAGTTTCTGGAAGCAGTCGATCCGTTGCCGGAGAGTGAGGTCCCAGATTTGGAGGATACCGGTAAGGTCTTCAAAAGGTTATCAACATCTGCTCGATTCTCTCTCTCTCTCTCGTTACATTGAAGTTAGTACAGTACTTATGAATCGTCAAAACAGTTACAAAATACTAAGCTACAACTTCACCACCCGTTCGGAATGCCGTTCCTATGGAAGAGAACGGGCGAGAAACTCCATGGTTGCTCTTTTTGAAAAGATCTTTTAAATTTTTGAGCAGTACTTTGTTATGGGTGTGTGAGAACAATGTAGGAACGACTAGGCAGACTTTAGCAGCTGGTCAGAAAAAGAACTAACTCTAAGTATATCAAAAGTTAATGGCTACGGTATAGTAGTAGTCTAGGACGGTACCGTACAAGTTGGACCGATGATCATCACACGCGTCTCGCATCTCTGGGATTTCTGGATTTCATGTGCGAATCACATTTCCAACCGTGATCATCACTTGCTAAACGGCGAAGGAAAACACCGCGGGGAAACCTGCATGTCTGAGAGAACCTCTCGAAAGACATGTGAAGTCTGTCAACCCGCACTGGCCAGCGTGGTGGACTATGGCCTAATCCCCCTCGCATGGAGGGAAGGCCCATGCCGAAAAGTGGGACATTAAAGGCCTGGTATTATATATCATTCAGCCCCGAAAATATTGATTCTGCGAACCAGAATCCACAGCGGTTACCAACGAAGACGCTGAGGTTTGACACTGGGCTAGTCCCGAGGACAAGCTAATAGGGTATTAGACTGTATGAAAAATATGCTTAAAATTGTGGCCATCCTAAAAGATTATAGCTTTTTATAGTCTTAATTATTCTGCAAAAATATGGATTAATTTGTTTAAAATCATAAAATAAAATGATGTTTTTTTGTTTGGTCACGTGATTAAACTCGCTCTGAATTGTTGGTTGGTGCGTTGTGAATAATCTTTGGGATTTTATTGCGTTTTTAATTATACTTTTTTACTTCCTCCCGCGACCATGGTTGCTGTAAAGCAGCTGAAACGTCGGGAACGTAAAAGGTATAATAAACGCGATAAAATCCGTAAGATTAGTTTTATTTCAATGTGTAGTATTCGCGTAAATATCTGACATCAATACAGTCAAATAGCCTACTGTTTTGGAGTCCGCTACGCAATTAACTAAAAAGAAAATTGCAAGAGTGTGTAAGACAATAGTGGAGATTGATCAACTAATGAACGAGGAGAAGATATAGCACCATTTCTCTTTCCATAGGGATTCCACTATCACCAGTCCAGTTAAGAGAGCCCACACCACCTGTTCTCACTGAAGAATTAACTCCAGTGTTAACACTAGAAACAGAAGACCAAAGAGAAGAAAGAGAAGAGTTAGTAGAAGAGAGAGAGGCAGAAGTCATGGACAACAGATTGGCAGACCAGCTCGTTAGAAGCGTTAAGAGTATGGTTGGTAAGTATCAATATCGCCAGACGATCACCAACTATACGGTCCCACACTAAGCAACGCTTGTATTATGGGTACCGTACAATGGACTCATTTCGAAACCAAAATATAATACTTATATAGATATTAAACATCCATGACTTGGGTACAAACATTCGTGCTCATCACACAATGTTTTTCCCTACCAGGGTTCGAACGGGACCTTCGGTACAGAGGGCAAGGTCACTACCAATTACACTGAGAAAAATGACTCCCGTGCTTCATAAAATATAAACATGAAGAATGATATCTAATTAGACAACCGTAAATCTAGCATGAACATGTTGACATATCGTTCCGTCGGGTTCGACTTACGTTTTACAACAACTAGTTAACGTGAACGTAATGATTGGATTTCATTCTCATGTTTATTGGTGAAGCCAATTCATGTTAAATTGTTATTATTTACGCACAATGTGTCCGTAACAAATCTTGGTCCTTTTTTAACAGGAATACGGATAGAAGTTGCAGAATACCTTATAAATTAATCGTAATCATGCCAAGGTCTTTTTCTCAGTGTATATATAATTTGGTCATTGACTTGCGAAAATCCCATAAGGAAGTATATGTTTTTTATTGGCAGATCCTAATGCAACATTGGAACAACAGTTGGCTCAGATGCGAGCCCAACTGGCCGCGCTGGCCCAGCTGCCGGAAGTCATCCAGGAGACCTTGGAGCTGGTGACCAGGCAACTGAGCCAAATTGGAAAACAGGTATACTGACTCAGACGAAGACATAACCCACGACCCCAGGTCTGCTGACACAATCGATTCATAATCTTCTTCTGCTTTTACGAAATTAAATGCGATGAAATAAAATGGATTATGAATATAGCCTCACCCACAACTTAGCTGGTATTTTGCCAATGTCAAGTAATTAATAGCAATAACACATTCAATAAATACACATTATAAATAAATTAATGGATGTGACGTGATGAAATGAAAATGGCGTCCCGATTCATAATCGAACAGCAACTGCACAGTAACTATCTGTCAAAAGTGACAGCTATTGTGGTATTGATGGTTGCTGTAAAGCAGCCGAAACCTCGCTAAAACATAAAATAAACGCAATAAAAACCGTAAGATTAGTTTCATTTCAATGTGTAGTATTCGCGTAAATATAAGAAATCAATATCCTTCAGTAGTATTATTAAGAATGTATGTTTTGCTTTACAGGAATTTTCAGCTTCTCAGACCAAAAGCGATAATTACGAGCAAGTTGAAGGTATGTTAACTATTTATTTATCCAAATCATTATCATACCAAACGATCTCGAAATTCCCATAACAGTGCAAGCAAAAAAACATTGAATGACAAGTTGTTAGAACGCTCGCCTTGGTAACGAGAGACGCAGGTTCAAACCTCGACTCACACCACTGGGATTTTTGACATCTCATTGTCAACCATTATTTTCAATTGCTAAGCGTTAGATCATACCCCATAAATTTACAGTCCACGTATTTGGTTACCTTGTATGGAGAATTGAACAGCGCCTCTAGCGGACGATATTAAAACATTCAATTCTCCATACAAAATGTCTAAATACGTACCCCCGAATTTGTAGACGTTCTATAACTTTGTAAAACGTCATATAGTACTGCCCACAAGAGTTTTGCTTTGCGCAGTACTACATGATGTTTGATGAAGTTATACAACGTCTATAAATTCGGGGGGTTTACCATAAAGAAAACGGTTGGCTTACGAATAATCTCGTACTTCATGGACTGCAACAGATTAAAAATACTATACCATATAACAGATACGCAGAACCACAATGGATATCAATCTCAAGAAGAATCTAACGAAGTCCAAAAAGAAGTAAGATTTGAGACGACTGCAGAAGAATCTCATAATACCAACGGCATCGAAGAAGCCAAAATGGTGATAGAAGAGATAGTCGAGGATCAAATGCTGGTGGAAGATAAACTGATGAAGGTGGAACATCAGAACGAGAACAAACATGATGGAAAAGTACAAAAAGTACCCGAGACGCTGGAAGAGGAGACGAGATCGGAGAAACAGAAAAAGGTTGGTGATCGTTAACACTTTTCTTTACACTTATATCATTCCACAGGTGGGCAAAGGCAGTGGCGTAGCATAGGTCATTAGCACCCGGTGCGGATTTCAAATTGGCCGCCCTCTTATTTTTGCTGTTCATTATGAAAAAAATTGGGGCATGGTAACGACAAAAAAAATGACCAAAAAAAACACAGATTTTTTTTTTTTTTTTTCTTTCATATCTTATTTTTTTTTTCTCTAACCGCCACCTGTGACATGCCGCCCCGGCAAAGTGCCACCCGGTGCGGACCGCACCCTCCCCCCACCCCCCCCCATGCTACGCCACTGGGCAAAGGTGATATGTGTTGTGCCTTCCAATATCATGAAAAATAATTACACGCGTTTTTTTTAAGGTGGATGTTTATTGATTGATAGAAGTAAACTATGAAGTATACGGTTAGCTTACGAACAATCTCGCAAGACACGCGAATTACGTACTTAATACACAATCAAATTATATTTATTGATTCGTTTAAGCCACAAACTACTTGAAAATTATTTTCAGTTTTACTTCTAAACTTAGACGGAACTTAGACTTACAATTTTCTACGTGATTCTGGATAAGCGTATTCCCAATATATAGGAACAGCCTCGGCAACCCCAAGCGAAGCAGCCCACCGCCCCTAGAGCCTGCAAGCCGCAGCCGAAGTTTGGACCCCTCGACCCCGACCAGAGGGCTGTAGTCCTCCCCGGAGGGAGGAGATGGCGGAGGACTGAGGACGTTTATAACGAGCAGTTGATCGCTGAAACGTTAGCCGCACAAGCGGAGCTGATTCAGGGGAAGGCACTAGGGTATTATATTTTATGAAGTAGTAAAAATTATAAGGTGTAAAAAAATGTATAGGACATTTTGATAGGTTGATGATTAGGTCATACCGATCATGATTATGTGTAAAATGATTGTGTTTTACTAGTTGTTTTTTCATTAAGAAAGTGAATGACTCGAACTTAACAATACACAGCGCATTATTTTAAACAGCGACCGAAAAAAGGAATCAACATAATTGGGAGCTAGTGTTGTTTATATGACACCCCCGTAGAACATTTATGATAATTCTTTTTTTATTCCTATAGGCCTTTTTCCATTTTTGAGTATGATTGACAATTTTTTTTTTTTTTTGCATCACCATAGGTATTTTGCCAGTGTCAAGTAATTTAAATTATTTCTGTTTTCGAGCATATGCACAAGCCCAAAGGTTAGACCCAAGTAAAATACCCCCCCCCCCCCCATCCCTCAATCGGTAAAGATTGACAATATTGGTGACCTTTTCTTAATTTTGGTGAACTGCCCTGGGTACTAGCCCATTGGGGCCTATCAGTATATTTTTAGTTGATGTTGTAGTTTTGCCCTATATCATAAATATTAATTACTCGTTTAACTACTATCTATTATCTTCGGTTGCAGTGTACGTGTAGTCATTTTTAAATGTAAAAACAATTAAGTTGTTTTAATATTGTTTTTATAACCTACTGACCGCCGATGGATCTGTTAAAATGTTTTTTTTACACTATTATTTTTACACCTTATAATATAGATACTTAGCAACGTGAGTGTTCACGTAAAGCATCAAACCAGCTGCGCTATTCTGAAATTGTCATTTGCGAAATCCACTTGGGAAACCGCGGTGAGATCACAGTTCGTATGACTTCTTCTTTCTTTACGAAATGAAATGCGATGAAATAAAATGGATATAAATATGGCCTCACCCACAACTTAGCGGGTACTTTGCCAATGTCAAGTAATTAATAGCGATAACGCATTCAATAAATACACATTATAAATAAAATAATGGATGTGACATGATGATATGAAAATGGCGTCGTATAAATTCTTAAATTGAGTGAGTTCTACACTAGCACCACTGAGTGACGACGGAAGTACGAAGAATTACGTCGAGTGAGAATTTTGACGTTTTTTCTATACGTTTTGGTATTATGAAACAAAATTCGCCCGCCATATCGTGGACTTTCAAGATAGCTTCTGAGGTCAATTACTTTTTTCAAAATAGCTCTGCTGGGCTCGTAAAAAAAAACATATATTGAAACTGTTGACATTCATTGTGTGTCATTTTGTAGGTTTGAGAGCGAACATCTCACACGCGACTCCAGGTTTGTCATTTCATTCATTATACACTATTTATTTATCTATTTGTGTATATAATTTAAGGTCTAACAAGAATATTGTAAATTTATTAAAAAATACGTGATTAAAAACAAAGATTATGATTCTAAGAACAGTGGCGTAGCATAGGTCATTAGCACCTGGTGCAGATTTCAAATTCGCCGCCCTCTTATTTTTGCTATTCTTTATAAAAAAAATGGGGCATGGTAAAGAGGGTACTTTTATTCAATAACGCCAACCTGAAAAGTGAAATTAACATTTTATCATTTATGTAAAAAATAAGGATTAAAAATTATTATACCTATAACGACAAAAAAAAATGTCGAAAAAACACTGAAAGAAATTATTACTTAAGGTGGAAGCTCAGGGTCAGGGCGCGAAATTCAAAATGTCAATGGTTTTTATTTTTTTACGAAATACCATAAGGTTTGTAAAAGCCGCTACTTTTACTAACTTTATGGTGTTGTATCGCTTTAGGTATTTTTTTAAGCAAACTTAATACATCGGGACATCCAATGCAGAATGTTAATATCGCAAAACACTAAATTACATCGTAAAGATGTCCAAATTTTTCGTAAAATAATAAAAACCATTGACATTTTGAATTTCGCGCCCTGACCCTGAGCTTCCACATTAAAACAATATTTTTTTACTCAATTTTTTTTTCTCTAACCGCCACCTGTGAAATGCCACCCCCGGGAAAGTGCTGCCCGGTGCAGGTATAAGTACCTTGTATACATCCAAATGCACTTGGTAAAAAGCGGTTATTGTAAAATTACAAACAGACACTCCAATTTTATTTACTTGTATATGTATATATGATTGTTTTTTTTTTAAACTAGCCATCTTATCAGTGTACAGAAATCATATGTAATGTAGATAATTATTTTGTGTTCTCGGTCGGCAATGCATACTTATATATTTAGATCACGATAATTAGGTAAGTAGGTACTTACTTATAAGGATTTAGTCATTGATATTTCGCTTAGCTATAATGTTTTCATTCATTTAAATATATTTGGTGGGTAAGTGGTGTATAAACGAATTCGCTAGATATTCTTAGCTATTACATTATTCACGCACACTGTATTTATATACCTACATGTACATTTCATGTAAAATATATTTTGTGTGTTGTGTTTATTATATTACTAGCTGTTGCCCGCGACTTCGTCCGCGTGGTATTTAACAAACACTCAACCGTTGGCAACACTGCCTGCTCGCGCGTTCTGATCCCGCGGGACGCATTGCAGGTTGTTGCTATCAAACTTAATCAGGCGCAGCGCTGCAACATTGGTTTTAATTTTTTTTCGTGAGATCCTATTCTTTTTTCTAAAATAAAAGTAGCCTAAGTTACTCCTTGTTACATCAGCTATCTGCCAGTGAAGTCCCGTCAAAATCGGTCCAGCCATTTCAGAGATTACCCGGAACAAACAGACAGACAGACAGACAGACAAAAATTGTAAAAACAATTGTTTGGTATAGGTACCGTGTATACATCCAAATGCATTTAGTATAAAGCGGTTATTTTAATATTACAAACAGACACTCCAATTTTATTTATATGTATGTATAGATTATCCTATCTTAAGGGGGAAGCGCAAGGTCAGGGCGCAAAATTCAAAAAGTCAATGGTTTTTATTAGCGATACAATATTCCAAAGTTAGTAAACGTAGCGGTTTTTACAAACCTTGGAGTGTTGTATCGCTTTAGGTATTTTTTTAAGCAAACTTAATACATCGAGACATCCAGTGCAGAATACCAATATCGCAAAAAAATAAATTACATCGTAAAGATGTCCAAATTTTTCGTAAAAAAATTAAAACCATTGACATTTTGTATTTCGCGCCCTGACCTAGCGCTTCCACTTTAATATGAATAGGTCCGCTTACATCGCTTGTTGTCTCTTAATCATAGGTTTTTGAATACTTAGAAAACATTCGACAATTCTGTTATGAATGTGTCGGTAAAATCTTTTAACAATTACATATATTAGTTGGAGCGGCAAGAAGTTCCGGGCTAAGTAAAAATATAGACTTGCCCGGTTTTGGCATAATTCGCCTGTGTTTATCGCTCATTAAAAATATATTACTACTAACTGATCAGTTTTTATTGTTGAATATTTGCGATTATAAATGGAGATATAAACTATCCTATCTTTCAATTTGGATTAAAATGCACACTGTGTGCAAAATTTTATTTAAACGGTTTAGTAGTTTAGTAGTCCATAGCGGCCAAACACCGTGACACGTAATTTATATATTAAGATAAGTTTTGAGAACGCAAAAAAAAAGAACATCATCTTCAACCACTTGTAACATTAATTACCAGTAGGTACGTCAAGAGCGAGCTGACTGTATACTTTATAGTATACCGTATTTTTATTTATTTACATTTCGTATGGAGAATTGAAAAGCGCCCCTAGCGGACGGTATTTAAAATTTCAATTCTCCATAAAAAAATGTCTAAATACGGTAGACTATAAAGTATACGGTTAGCTTACGAATAATCTTGCACATGACGTACTGTAGCGTTAGTTCGTGTGCTCACGTGTGTTTTCTGTTTGTTTGCATGTTTGCTGTGGCAGATTGACATATGGAACACAGTTTGGCCCTGGGGTGACACCAAGCCTTACTGTAGAAAGTATAGGTATGTAGCTAAATTTTACATAAATAGTTAATAATGTTGAAATAAACCTAATCTTACGGATTACATCGCGTTAATTTTTTGTTTTTTACGTTCCCGAAGTTTCGGCTGCTTTACAGTAACCATAGTCACGGGAGGACTGAGTGAGCACTTTCTGCGTAGATCGGACCACAAGCAACAATTTAATATGCGGGTACCCCCGTACAAACTATGTCACCTGACGTCAACCACCTCAGTCCTCTCGTGACCATGGTTGCTGTAAAGCAGCCGAAGCGTCGGGAACGTAAAATCAAAAAATAAACCGCGATTCAATCCTTAAAATTAGTAAAAGTAAGCTAATGGTTTACATGAATAAACAATATTCAGATTCTGATTCTACTATTGGATGATCTTCACATATTTCCAGGGAGTCAAACTGCCACCTAGTTGATTTCCGTAAGCTTCGGAACACCATTGTCGCTTCCTATAACAAGCTGATTGAAGTGAGTCTAGATACCCATATTTTAAGAACATATACAGGCTGTGATTGATAGATCAATCATAGCCCAGCCGACCACGGCCCCAAGTCTGCTAACACAATCTATTCATAATCGAACAGCAGCCGCATTGTAACTGTCACTTTCGACAGATTCCCATACAATAATTGTCAAAAGTGACAATTACTATGCGGTTGTTGTTCGATTATGAATCTATTGTGTAAGCAGACTTGGAGCCCTGACGTTGCCTCATGTTGAGGCGAAACACGTGTCGAATACTTTCTTAGATTCGCATCGTTTCGCGGAGAATTGCATTTTATTTGGGATCCCGACACTCGTGACAGACAGTTTCTCGACTAACATCTTAGAGGAGTTCGGTGTTGCTGGCTTCTTTAATTATCGATCAACTTGTTTGGTTTATAATTGGAAAAGTTGACAAGCCGAGGGTCGGTGGTGGGTTCCTCTTCCCCCATTTGTTTATTTACAGGCTGATTTAAAATAGTGGCGGATTGAGATAATGTTTGCGAGAGAAAGCAAACCCCCCCCCCCCCCGCCCCCCCCGCATCCCTCAATCAGTAAAGTGATGGATACTTTACTGAAAGATTTTTTATAGATTTTTGTGAGAAACTGAGAAGCCAAGTTTCGTCACTCTGTTTCAATTACCTACACTCGTGCACTTTACCGAACCCATAATGGTTAATATTCCACTTATATCACTCACTATAACTCGCAGGAACACTAGTTTTAGAAATCAAATCATAACTGACGGCAGGACTTTTCAGTTTACCGCCAAGAAGTCTAGGTCAGAATTTCAATGTGTCGGCAAACACATTTTTTTTTACAAATAAAAAAAAACAATTGCCTTAAAATCTATGTCGATAGACAATATGCGTTGCCGACCAGGAATGTTGAGTTGTTGCCTTCCAATTTATTGTGAGTTGCAACATATTTTTTTTGCATTCCCACAGATTATATTAGTTGTACTTATAGTTATCCAACATTTTATTTTTTTACATTTCCCCGTTTTCATCATACTTCACATATTTTTAAGTCTTAACTTATAACTGCACTCTATTTAATACGTAGTATTTTTAAGTCGTATGTACCTAACAATAGTTGATCGCAACATTCAATCATTTTTAAGTCTAAGCCTTGTTTTTTTTAAGTCGTAACCTTTCACGGAGAAATGGAGTCTCGCGAACAAATATTGAAGCATATAAAATTAAACCGATTTGTGTAGTAAACGCGAATTCCCGTGAATTATTTCTTCGTCAATACGACAAGTACGAGATTATTCGTAAGCTTACTATATAGTTTACGTATTAACACACTTGAATGGCAAATTGCACAGCGCGTCTAGCGGACAGTACAGTATTTAAAACGTTCAATTCGCCATACAATGTGCAGTCTAAATATGTACCCGCAAATTTATAGACGTTCTATAACTTTATCACACGTCATATAGTACTGCGCAAAGCAAAACGTTAAATAAAATAAAGTTATAGAACGTCTATAAATTCGGGGGATATACTATATACTTTAAAGTATACGGTTGGCTTACGAATAATCTCGCACTCGACGTGCTGAGGTCGTAAAGTTATAGTAAAGTTATAGTTTCGAAGTAGTTTTTTATGATCGCAGGATAAACTTCATGAAATACGAAAAGCCGCCCGTATCGCTCGACCACCTCCAGAACTCGGAGGTCTACAAACTGGTTCACAATATGGACCAAAGTCCCTTGAAGAGAGTTGAACTGCGCACGCCCGTTATGTCCGAAGCTGATTACAGAGAGGTACTGACTAGGTCTGGTCCCCCCCCCCCCCTCCCTAATCGCCAGACGAACACACCAACTGGGCCCCAAGTCTGCTATCACAATCGATTCATAGTATGGGATATCTGTCAAAAGTGACAGTTACTATGCGGTTGCTGTTCGATTATGAATCGATTGTGTTAGCAGACTTGGGGCCCGGTACGGTCTCAAACTAAGCAACGCTTATCTAATAGTTACCGTACACTGGAGCTTACTTTTTATTTTTTCGTAAAAATAATGGCTTTTAGAAAAAAACGACAAGCCCGCTGAGTTTCCCGCTGGGCCTTCTCAGTTGAGCTTGTAGAGTTGGTTGTAGAATTAAGAAAAAATATGCAAATGACAGTTTGTAAGTGCCCCCGTAGGCCTATACGAAATAAGCGATTTGACTTTGACTTTGACGTCTATTATAATAATTATGTTTTATATTTTCTCTCCAGAGATGTCGCTCCGCGACCCCATCGATAGCCGGCCAGAACCGTCTCGAGATTCCTCAGCAGTTCCACCCCTAACTCTATAGCTACCTATGTTATGTTACCCTAGCTAGTACATAGTTTAATCATTGTTTACCTTGTACCGTAAAATAATTGTCTTTGGAATAAATGATTGTTTAGGAATATTTGTTTTATTATAGAAAATTATTTTATTTCTTAATTACATGCTGGCTGAACATAAGGCTTGGGATCGATACCCGGGCCAAGACTGCATTTTCCTAGCTATTGGCACCTATCTAGCTAATTTTAAAGTATGCCTGGGTAAACGAAACGGCAATAGGCTTGTCGGCTTAGATCACTGACCTCTATGTATTGTATCATGGACGTCAGTGGCTTAGATATATAATCACCTCTGCCTAGCCCTTCAAATAAAATAGGTATGTACGTTTACGGAGTAAGTTAATACTAATTTACCTGAGGCAACGTAAAAAAATAATCTTAGCTAGCTTTACAAACAATGTAACTGTCAAAATATTTCGTTCCGATCTCCTCATTTTATATACTTCAAGCATGAAATAGAAGAGTTGACACACCCTTTCCCGTCAAGTATAAAAGAGATAAACAATACAAAATAAGTATACACCTCCCGTACTGGGTGTGGAACGCAACTGGACGTCATTGAAATCAATCACGCCGTTTTGTTTACTTCTAGAAAAATACCAAAAAAATCTCTATTTATTTCATAAAACTTGTGTTTCTCTAATCGTATAAATCAAACTTCACTAAAATGTTGACCTCGAAGGTAAGCCGACTTGGTTTAATTACGTTTTATTGGTTTATATCAACGTCTCGCGTGTTATTATCAGATTTTAACCGTTTTAATTTATACTTAATTACATTAATTATTAATGACTGTGCATTATACACTTTGGCCTCGCTTCTACGTGATTATTCAATCACATTATCAGCTATTTATTGTTAAATAAAAGGCAAAGCATAATAAACACTGCCACCTCTGGCTTGCTTTTTGAATATATTTTTTAAATTGGTTTATATGAGGTAAAAGGCGAAATTTCAGGGTCATTTATTTCGCCCTTCAAAATAATATGTTAACCGGGGTCTTTTTGGCGGGAAGTTGAACTGTAAAGTTGTAAATTTGCTTTTATTTTCTGAAAAGTGTGTTTCTTTGATAATTAACGTGTAATATAGTGGGATATTAACCATTGTGTGTTCATAAACGTGCACGAGTGATGAAAATTGAAATAAAATAGTATAACTTAATTTTTCGAAGTTCTCTCAAGATGTGCAGTAAAGTACAGTGGTGGTAAAGTATCCACAGCTTTACTGATAGGGGGGGGGGATTCATTTTATCATCATCATCATTATCAACATCTACATTAGAATCAATGTAATTATAAATTTATAATAATTATCAAGAAATACTAAACACTGGAGAAAATTTTGGGGTCGAGTCACCTGTAGGAGAATTAAGTACCCTCGAGATACCCTACACGTGACCCTGGGTGGTGCCAACCAGGTGACAACTCTACAGGTGGTAGGCTTTGGCCGTGGCTAGTCACCACCCACTGAAAAAAGCCATGTTGCTAAGCGGCCTAGCCGTGTTCCGGCATGATGTTCGGTGTTGCCATTCATGGATGGCAGGTCAGATCAGTTGCGCTGCATGTGCCTAGTGAATGTAGCGTCTCCATCTACTGCCGCCTTCCTACCTAGGCAAGTATTTTGTAGCCAATTGCTAACCTACCAATAAGAAGAAGAATATGCAAACCAATTTATTTTTCTGCTCTGACCACTGACTTTTATTTCTTTGTTTACAGCTAGAAGTGTTAGTAGATTTTGGACCTCAAGTAGATGAGAAGATATTAATTAAAACACTGAATGAAATAAAATCTCAAGATGGTGTAAATGAGGTATCTATTAAAAATATTGACTTTTTGGAAACCTGCATGTATGTCTGTAGTTGTGTGAAGTTCACCAAACAGCACTGTGCCAGCATGGTGAACTATGGCCTAAATCCTCGTCATATTGAGAAAGAAATGTGCCTGGTATAATGGCAATAGACTCACTCCCTGTTACATCGAGACCAAATACCATCAACGAAATATATATAATAATGGTCTATTATTTAAATAAATAAATATCGCGAGATGAACATACCAACTATACGGTCCCACAATAAGCAACGCTTGTATTATGGGTACCGTACAATGGACTGGGGACGGAGCCAGTATATATTATGTATATAGATAATAAATATCCATGACTGAGATACAAACTCTCTTGCTAATCACACAAAGTTTGTCCCTACCAGGATTCGAACCCGGGACCCGCAGGACGAGAATTAAATAAAATATTAAAGGTAACACATTTTTAGGCTGTCTTCAAAGATGGCGCTATTATGGTGGAGACGACGTTACCCAGCTCCAATATACTGGACATGGTGGCTAGAACATCAGGCAAGAGGGCGGTCCTGCAAGGGTTTGGGGGTGAGGCACTTCGTACCCGTATTCCTATGAGGGATCATGGTGCTACCACGGCCCCAAGTCTGCTAACACAATCAATTCATAATCGAACAGCAACCGCATAGTAACTGTCACTTTTGACCAATATCCCATACAATATCGGTCAACAGTGTCAGTTACTATGCGGTTGCTGTTCGATTATTAATCGATTGTGTTAGCAGACTTGGGGCCCTGAATTATTTCTTCCAAGCATTCCAGGCAGGGTTATTTTAAGCCATTCGAGACCGATATCGGACACGGAATCGAAAACTTCCGAGCTGGATTACCGCAATCGCTATTAAAAATTACTGAATCAAATTATTTTCGATGTGTCTCGATGGAAATACCAAGTCGTTTTTTTCACAAAAGTTTCCGTCGGAAAGCTCGTCGCGAGCGACACCAACATCGGAAAGCTTCAAGTCCGTTTCCGATATAGATTCCGAATACATTAAAATAACCACCTGGTGGGTTATTTAAAATCATTCGGAATCGACATCGGTAACGGTGTTGAAATTTTTTTTCCGACGGAAACTTTTGAAAAAAAACGACTTGGTATTTTTATCAAGATACAGCGAAGATGATCAAATTCGGAAATTTTAATAGCGATTGCGGTAATCCAGCTCGGAAGTTTTCGATTACCATTCCGATATCGATTCCGAATACTTTAAAATAACCCCCCAGATCCAGGTTTGATTAGTTTTGTTAGAGCAAAATAAATATTGGTTAGTTTTGTTTGAACGATACAAATATTGGTGCTCAGACACTCAGTCGGCAGTCGCAATGGTCTCCAGCCAGTCCTGCTGCCAGGGCCGCGTGCTGGGTGTGGTTAGGTTCCAGCAGGCCGCCGAGGGGCCGCTGGTGGCCGACGGCAGCATCGACGGCCTGCCCACCGGCCTTCACGGCCTGCACGTTCACGATGCTGGGGACTTGAGTGAGGTGAGCCTCTCACGACACGTGTAGAGACCTCGCCACGAGCTACACAGATGGCGCTGCAGACGACATTCAGAACATATGACAATTCTCCACACAATCCTGAAACGCGCTATGAGAGTTTTCGGTGCACGTAACATATATATATATATATATACAGTGATAGCCAAGTTGGTAGAACGCTTGCCTCGGTAACGAGGATCGCAGGTTCAAACCCCGGCTCGCACCTCTGGCATTTCATGTGCGAATCCTATTTTCAACCACGATTGCTCTCACTTGCTAAACGGTGAAGGAAAACATCGCGAGGAAACCTGCATGTCTGAGAGAACCCCTCGAAAGACGTGTGAAGTCCGCCAACCCGCACTGGGCCAGCGTGGTGGACTATGGCCTAATCCCCCTCGCATTGAGGAGAGGCCCGTACCCAACTGTGGGACATTAAAAAGGGCTGGTATTATTATAGGCCTGGCGGGGCGGCGGCCGCTATGCCCCGACGGTTATTGTAGGGTTCTTGTGTATATGTTACGTGCTCCGAAAACTCTCATAGCGCGTTTCAGGATTGAATTGAGAATTGTCACTTGTTCGGAATGCGTCTGCAGCGCCATCTGTGTAGCTTGTGGCACGGTTGAAGTGGTCGCTACAAGTTCATCTCGCATTTTCGCGCACCCTTGAAAAATACACCCTATATACAGGAGCTAGCTGGTGTTGAATCTCCGACTCTCGTTACCAAGGCGATCGTTCTACCCACACGGCTATCGCTCTCTAATTAGATAACCTACTTCTGCATATAACATAACACGGAACCTTACGCTCCAGGGGTGCAGTTCAATAGGGGGTCACTACAACCCCAGGGGGGGTCCGCACGGGGGTCCAAATGACCCCATAGAGGGCAGACACGCTGGCGACCTTGGCAACATTGTTGCTGATGAATCGGGAAGATCGACATTCAGAATAGTCGATAACGTTTTAAAAGTAAGTGAAGATTACTTTTAATAATAATATCGCCAGGCGAACACATATAATTTACATTGCAGTTTTAGATCAAAGTCAAAGTCAAAGTAAAATCATTTATTTCGTATAGGCCTACGGGGGCACTCACAAATTGTCATTACATTTTTTTCTTAACCCTTAGTAGCCTGATTTACGAAAGTGATTTATATTTAATATTACTGTGTTTAATGTTACTGTGTTTAATAATAATGACATTTGTTTTTTTTTTAATTTTGTTGGAAAGAATATTATACAACAGTAAAATACGTACAGCCAACCTATAAAAAAAACTAATAGTAATGTGAACATTCGGTTTAAAAGATTGGTATCAAAATTGAAACTCTAGGCTATTAAGGGTTAAGTCTACAACCGGATCGGAACGCGACCTCAACTGAGAAGATCCGGCAAGAAACTCAGCGGGCTTGTCTTTTTATTAAATTCGTTCAAAATTAGTAACCACGAAATTAGTATTGAAATAAAACTAATTCTACGGATTTTATCGAGATTATTTTATGTTTTTTACGTTCCGTATAACATCGTTTATTGCTCTGGCGATATTTATAAGGATGCCAAATAAATCAATTTAGCAGCAGGCAATGTATATATTTTTATGAATTTTTATTATATTACTAGCTGCGCCCCGCGGTGTTACCCGTGTTTAAAAAGTATGTCCTTTTTACCGGGATAAAATGTAGCCTATGTGCTATTCCAGACTATAATCTATCTCTGCGCCAAATTTCATCCAGATCCGTTCAGCCGTTCTGGCGTGATTGAGTAACAAACATCCATCTATCCAAACTTTCACATGTGTAATATTAGTGGAATTAGTGGGTTTTTTTTTATAAACGTTTTGGTAATCTCTATGGTTCGTAGCTATGGGACATAGTCGGTCGATCGGTCGCTGTCACGGAGAAGGAAGACAACCTCGGTCGAGGGTCATCACCCGAGTCCAAAATTGACGGAGAAAGTGGGAAGCCGTAAGTACAATCTATCCAGAGATTCATCTTCATTATCATCATCACCGTCTGACAGACAACGCACAACCTAAACCGTTGAACTAGAGATTTGTACGTCAAGGGCGTGATTATTCGTAAGCTAACCGTATACTTTACAGTCTACCGTATTTACACATTTTAGGAGAATTGATAGTTTTAAATACCGTCCGCTAGGGTCGCTTGTCAATTCTCCGTACAAAACGTCTAAATACGGTAGACCATAAAGTATGAAGTTAGCTCGCACTTTTTTTTTTTTTTTTTTTTTTTAATTTGGCATCACCATAGGTATTTTGCCAGTGTCAAGTAATATATTTTTTTCTGTTTTTGAGTATATGCACAGGCCCAAAGGTTAGGCTCAAATAAAATACCCCCCATCTCTCAATCAGTAAAGTGATGGATACTTTACCGAAAGATTTTTCATGGATTTTTTGTGAGAAACTGAAAAGCCACGTTTCGTCACTCTGTTTCAATTACCTACACTTGTGCACTTTACCGAACCCATAATGGTTAATATTCCACTTATATCACTCACTATAACTCGCAGGAACACTAGTTTTAGAAATTAAAACATAACTGACGCCATGACTTGATGAGATGAGTTTCCCGCCAAAAAGCCCAGCTCGCACTTTACGTGTTGATATTTATACCCTACAAATGCACTGAGGAGGATTTTTTTGGGAATTTGGACCCCTAAGGGGTTCAAAGTTTTGTATGACGTATTTTCGGGCACATGGGTAGTCGACTTAATGAAGTTCTTAACGCTGACCGACAGTCAAACGTCTTCATTATAATAACTCCAGCCCTTTTTTTAATGTCCCACTGCTGGGCACGGGCCTCCCCTCAATGCGAGGGGGTCGACCACACTGGCCCAGTGCGGGTTGCCTGTCTTCATTTAAAAAGTATTTTTTTAAATATGGATACCATGTAGCTATTAACATGTAATTATTTACAAACCCTCGAATTTATAGACTTTCTATAACTTTCTAGAGCGTCTATAAATTCGGGGGTTGGGGCTACTACTTTTACCAGCTCCTTAAGCCTGCCTAGACTCATTGTTCTCACATACTCACAACAATGTGTTATATACAAACCCTCGAATTTATAGACTTTCTATAACTTTATAGAACGGCTATAAATTCGGGGTTTGGGGCTACTTCTTTTGCCAGCTCCTTAAGCTTGCCTAGACTCATTGTTCTCACATACTCACAACAATGTTCGGCTCAAAAATGTAAAAGATCTGCTTTAAAAAGAGCAACCATGGAGTTTCTCGCCCGTTCTGTAAAGTAGTAGCTTAGCATTTTGTTACTATTTTGACGATTCATAAGTACTGTACTTAATGGTTTACATTATTAAAAAATATTTAGATTACTGATTTTTTTTTAAATTTGTGTTGGCTATTCTAACTACATAATGCCACGACGTGTCCAAAAATAATTATATGTATTAATATTTTCTTCCACAGCATAGCATGTGGCGTGATAGCTAGATCGGCGGGCATTTTTCAAAATCCGAAGCGTATATGCGCGTGCGACGGTGTTGTTGTGTGGGACGAGAGAGACAGACCTATAGCGGGGAAAGGGAGACGAGACGAGAAGTGCTGTAAACGAGACAGCGAGAAAACTGAATTTAAAACGTGTTGTAAAGTTTAACATGTACTGTGAAACGGTCTCAGACGAAGTGTCGCGAACAAGCTATTAGGGAGCGTTCAAGTATTACTTAACGCAATTATTGGAGATTTTTGACCTTTAAGCTTTACTGATAGGGGGTAGCGGATTCATTTCATTATCATCCCGGGTACTTATATTTTTTTGTCACAATAACCAATAAATATTCGACACTGGCGTAAATGGCTCTATTTTGTAGTCGGTTATCAACCTTAAAAAAATAGAAGTATGCTGAAATAACTATTGTAAATAGGCACTTAAGTCATGATAAAGTTGTACTTATTATTGCTTTAAATGTATATCGTGGGAATGGAATTTTGTTATTTAATAAATTATTTTTCATTATGAATATTTTTTTATGTAGGTAATACTTGGCGATTGCTCAGCAGCCCCGCTCGACCCCTAATCCTATCCTAAACCATAATGTACTGATTCTTCTGAGTCCAATAACGAGAATTCATCCAATAAAACTAATTTTGCTGATTTGATCGCGTTTATTTTATTTTTCCGACGTTTCGGCTGCTTTACAGCAACCCTGGTCACGGGAGGACTGAGGTGTTTGACGTTCAAGTGTCATAGTTTGAACTAGGGTACCTTCATAGTTGTTGTTTGCGGCCCGATCTACTCAAGTCCACAGTAAATATGAGGATACCCCAGTTCAAACTATGACACTAGGACGTCATCCACCTCAGTCCTCCCGTGCCCATGGTTCAGTGTTGCCAGATTGGGTATTTTTTTCGCAATTCTGGGTAAACATTTTGGCTCTGGAGAAATTTTGGAGAAATTAAATTCTTGGAGAACAATTTGGAGAAAAAAAAATACCATGGAGAATTTTGGGTACTTTTTAGTTTTCATTCTTTTCACTCTGCTTTTTCTCTCTATGGTATGTCATACCCGCCATACACATGCAGTGGGGATACGTAACGTAAAAAAAAAAAAAAACGTCATTCTGCTGTTTCAGTTTGTAAATTAGAACAGTCTTTCAAGGAAAAAATAAGAAAAATTAACCGATATTATCAACTTTTTGCCTTTGGGTAAAACTCAAGCAAATTGTATCATTTTGGAGAAAAATAATTTCAAATTTGGGTAGAAATAGAAAATCACATCTGACAACACTGCCATGGTTGCTGTAAAGCAGCCGAAACGTCGGGAACGTAAAAACTTCAAATAAACGCGATAAAATCTTTTCAGTTAGTATCAATTAATATTAATAAATAAAACTCTGATTCAGCTTATATAATATCAGTTTATTTTCACCATAAAGAAGGTCTACAAACACGATTCACTGATAATCGAATTCCAATGGCATGGTAATGAAATATGAATGACAATTACGACTCGCTTCCTATTGTATTGGGTTCGATGGAAATTATGAGTGAATTGTGTTCACAGATTTGAGACTCGAAACAAATCAAATCCAGACATAGTTATATAATAAGAATTATACAAAATCTTTCACACACTGATATTCAATATCAATTCATTACGCAATTATGCAGAGACTACAATATTGAACCTTATCAAGATATCTTTAACACACATTGCGCAGTATATTTTTGATAGTGGGGTCATCAAGTGCGATCTCTTGTGATACTGACCCCCATGTGTATCCTAATGGGGGTTAAACAAACATTACATATTGAAATTGAAGATCACGCAATTATAATGACAGATAGCAAGGTCATTACGTGCTATTTCTTGTGATAGTGACCCCCATGAGTACCCTAATGGGGATCAAAAAATATTACATATTAAAATTGAAATCTAAAATGGCCGCCATTCCAAAGGAAAGCATCCCCCGTTTTAGTGTGTTTTATGAAATTAGTTCTAGTTCTTCAGTGTAGATTAATTTTCAACGGGCTTTTCTGTAAGTTCATATTTCTAGCCTGGTTGCTGTTTTAATAGAATTTGCCAGAATATGTTAATGGCACTTTGCTCCCCGAAGACGCGATAAGTATATTTAACAAATTCAAAATGTGTACCCAACTTAATAGTTAAAACGTTGTCCCATCATGACATTTATTGTTATTATAAATATCTTAACTATTACATAATCTATTGGCTGTGTTTTGCATTTGTCTGTGGTTGTCGCCAAATCAAATGGGGTCCGTTATAAAAGTATTTATGGTATTGCCAACAAGCGAAACCGTTTAAGAGTGTAGAAAAAGCAAATTTGTAGCCCCGTCCAATGACAAGTAATAAATAAATAAATATCGCCATACGAACACACCAACTATACGGTCCCACTTTAAGCTTATCGCTTGTGTTATGGGTACCGTACAATAGACTGAGAGCGAACTCAGTATATAATACTTATATACATATTAAACATCCATGACTCGGGTACAAACATTCGTGCTCATCACACAAAGATTGTGTCCCTACCAGGATTCGAACCCGGGACCCTCGGCGCAGAAAGCAGAGTCACTACCACTGCGCTAATCAGGCCGTCGAACAAGTGTATGAGGAGATCCCGAGATGCATGAATATATATGAAGCGTCAATGGTATACCATCATAAAAGCATATGGCAATCAGTGGTCGCTGCCTACCCCCATAGAATACAATCGTGAATGTGTGGTATATTAAATAAGAAATAAATAATTTAAGTGGTTATTGAGGTCCCAACGGTTCTTTTGGTGTAAGATTCATTTATATTTGATATTAAACATCGCAAATCAAATCATCTGTGACGTACTTAATTATAGCAATCTACAAAATATATATTTTTTTTATTATTCTTAATAGCATAGATATTATTTATTTACTCGTGAATAAGTTGCTGGCAATACCATTAAAAACTATTCGCATACTTGTGGGTCCCATTCTAATTTGGCGCGCTTAATATATTTTTTTATGAAGCAATAAGTATCCATCTAAAGCTTTTTTTTTATTTCATACAAAATATTATTCCAATAGACACTTTTAATTAATGTCAGTTTCTTTTTAAATATTTATTGACACCTTAAAGTAGGATTTTATACACATTCAGCCCTTTATGGGGTCAAAAAAATCATTGAGTTATAACCTTAAGACCTATTAACCCTCGAAAAATATGGGGTCGCCAGATCAATAGAAATATTTTTTTTTTCATAGACACACGAGGTTATATTTGAAAGATTTTTTTGACTTCAATCTGGGTGTTTTCAAGTCGAGAGTGAACAGGTACCTTCTAGGCAAGTATGCTCCATCGTAGATCTCATCGTCACTTACCATCAGGTGAGATCGAGATCAAATACTTGTCTATAATGTAATAAAAAAAATCATTTGAATTAAGACTGAGATACCCAATAGTATTACACAACGCGAATTACAATCAAATGGTCTGTAAATCACAATGTATACGACACTTCAAGCTTCACAACATCAATTCTGCATGTGAGCAGAGGACTAACAACATGCATGCATGCATGCATTTTGGGGTCGAGTCACCTTCGTCCGTAGGAGAATTAAGTACCCTCGAGATACCCTACACGTGGCCCTGGGTGGTGCCAACCAGGTGACAACTCTACCGGTGGTAGGCTTCGGCCGTGGCTAGTCACCACCCACTGAACAAAGCCATGTCGCCAAGCGGCCTAGCCGTGTTCCGGCATGATGTTCGGTGTTGCCATTCATGGATGGCGGGTCAGATCAGCTGCGCTGCATGTGCCTAGTGAATGTAGCGTCTCGATCTACTGCCGCCTTCCTACCTAGGCAAGTATGCTCCATCGTAGATCTCATCGTCACTTACCATCAGGTGAGATCGAGATCAAATACTTGCCTATAATGTAATAAAAAAAAAATGCCTTGGATCGCATAAAACAGACATGTGCCCCAATGTCACGGGTTTGAGGGTTACAGGGTTCTTACAGGGCCCCAAGTCTGCTAACACAATCGATTGATAATCGAACAGCAACCGCATAGTAACTGTTACTTTTGACAGATGTTGTATGGGATATCTGTCAAGTGACGGTTACTATGCGGTTGCTGTTCGATTATCAATCGATTGTGTTACGTACCTACTACAAAAAATAATTTAAAACGTACATTTATTCCTCAGCCCTCAATAAAAATGGGTTTCATGTAGGTACCTGTAAGTGTTTGAACTCATTCGAATCAGCATTTATATAAAAATATAAATAAAAACACACTTACATTATTATAACTAACTAGCTGTTACCCGCGACTTCGTTCGCGTGGCATTTAACAAAGACAACCGTTGGCAACTGCCTGCTCACGTGTTCTGTGCCCGCGGGACGCATTGCAGGTAGTTGCTATCAAACTTAATCAGGCGCAACGCTGCAACATTGGTTTTTTTTTTTCGTGAGATCCTATTTTTTTTCTAAAATAATGGTAGCCTAAGTTACTCCTTGTTACATTAGCTATCTGCCAGTGAAAGTCCCGTCAAAATCGGTCCAGCCATTTCAGAGATTAGCCGGAACAAACAGACAGACAGACAGACGGACAGACAGACAGAAAGACAAAAAAAATTAAAAATGTTGTTTCAGTTTAGGTAACGTGTATACATCCAAATGCACTTAGTAAAAAGCGGTTATTTTAATATTACAAACAGACACTCCAATATTATTTATATGTGTATAGCTTAATTGTTAGTAAACCCTTAGTACTCAATACCCAAGAAGTAGTATGTTACTACCTATGCGTTTAAATAATTTTGAACTGTCAGTAAAGATTATAAAGGATTGTAAGATCATAGTACAATAATATGCTCTTCCGTGACAAATGTGTCACGTGATAGGCCCAGCCTACGTTATCGACCAATGAGCGGTGTTAACTTATCAAAACTGACTTAAGATGGAAGCGCAAGGTCGGAGCGCGAAATTCAAAATGTCAATGGTTTTTTATTTTTTTACGAAAAATTTGGACATCTCTACGATGTAATTTAGTTTTTTGCAATATTAGCATTCTGCATTGGATGTCTGGATGTATTAAGTTTGTTTAAAAAAATACCTAAAGTGATACAACACTCCAACCTACCATGTCAAAATTAAAAACAAAATAAATAATTATGATTTGGTCATCATACCAATTTATATTGTGTGCAATGTAACTTTCTAAGTGGGTCAACACTAATTATGTTTTTAAATAACATTTATAGTCGCTATGTGACATCTATAATAACCTAATTAAAGCGAATTGTAAAAATAGCCACGTAGACGATGATAATCTATGAATTTAGTACCTAAACAATAAATATTTTTTAAATAATAAATATCGCCTGAATAACTCACAAAATAAATAGTCCCGAAACGAGCAACGCTTGATTTATAGACATCACACTATGCACTCGGGACAATCCGGAAAACATAAGAACGAATTGGTAGACATATTTGCGAATACCCATCAAATTATGAAAGAAAATTTTACAATCCAATTCAGACAACACATGGCGTGCGCTACAAGGGAAGCCTAAAAAACTGTGGTCTAGCCTGTAAGCACACATAAAAAACGATGTCCAGAACTTCTTAGTCTATGCCTGGACTATTTACGAGGCAAAAAGACACGCACACATATAAAAAACAAGGTCCAGAACTTAGTCTATGCCCGGACCATTTACGAGGCAAAAAGACACGCACACATAAACAATATGTCCAGAATTTCTTAGTCTATGCCTGGACTATTTACGAGAAGAAAAGGCACGCACACATAAAAACGATGGCCAGAACTTAGTCTATGCCCGGACCATTTACGAGGCAAAAAGTCACGCTCACATAAAAAAAATTGACCAGAATTTCTTAGTCTATGCCCGGACCATTTACTAGGCAAAAAAAAAATATGTTGTAACATATTTGTGGTATCATATTTTTCTTTTAATGTGGTTTCACTTTTATAGTGGCAATGTTACGTCTGAACTTTTAAACAAGAATATGACCCCAAATCACATAAATGGGTAAAAAGGCCCCTCCACTGACCCTCAGCTTATCAACTTTTCCAATTATAAACCAAACAAGTTGATCGAGAATTAAACAAGCCAATAACACCCAACTCCTCTAAGATGCTAGTCGAGGAACTGACTGTCACGGGTCGGGACCACAATTAAGATGCAATTCTTAAACAATTACTTTGTCATTTTGTTAGGACCAAAAATTATGATTTCCTTACGTCACATAATGCTTACAAGTGCACCAAATAAGCGCAGGATTAAGGCTAAGTAGGACTTTTTGGCGGGAAACTGAAAAGTCATGGCGTCAGTTATAATTTAATTTCTAAAACTAGTGTTCCCGCGAGTTATAGTGAGTGATATAAGTGGAATATTAACCATTATGGGTTCGGTAAAGTGCACGAGTGTAGGTAATTGAAACAGAGTGACGAAACTTGGCTTTTCAGTTTCTCACAAAAAATCCATAAAAAATCTTTCAATAAAGTATCCATCACTTTACTGATTGAGGGATGGGGGAGTATTTTACTTGGGCCTAGCCTTTGGGCCTGTGCATATGCTCGAAAACTGAAATAATGTATATTACTTGACACTGGCAAAATACCTCTGGTGATGCCAATTAAAAAAAAACTTGTCTTCAATCACTATATCAACCTCAACATTATATATCTGCATATTGGGAATAATTCTTTACCAACCAACCAATCAACGACCAACTAATCCATGAAATTTATCAACACGGATTTTGATAACCCCCCAAAATTTATTTTTTCGACTTGCTTTTAATAGCTGTCGAGTATTTATACAAGGTTTAACCACAATAATTGTGTATAATATTGACATATGTAACAGATAAATCAGTAATTTATATAGATGACGTTGATGTATAAAATGACGTTTGTTGTTTTTAAATATGGCGACCTATTATCGTTTGTCCGTGCGTTCAGTAAAGGCTGTCATTTTTTTAATAAATATCGCCATACGAACACCAACTATACGGTCCCACATTAAACAACGCTTGTATTATGGGTACCGTACAATGGACTGAGGGCGAACTCAGTATATAATACTTATGTACATATTAAACATCCGCGACTCGGGTACAAACATTCGTGCTCATCACACAAAGCTTGTCCCTACCAGGATTCGGACCCGGGACCCTCGGCGCAAAAAGCAGAGTCACTACCAACTGCGCTAATCAGGCCGTCGTAAATGTGTAATAATTTGATTTATCTCTCTGGGAATGTTATCATTATAACCTACTTGGTTGGCCGTGTTCAAATATTTTACACTAATATTGTTAGACCATATATAATTCGCTCTATAAAGAGCTAAATCGATTATTTTTTTAATAAATGCATAACAAAGTCTTCCAATCTGTCGACGAATCAGAGTCTCTCCTTTCAACCCACCGACGAATCGGCGTCCTCGTTCTTACTGCTCATAATGTGAAACGCTATGACCGGGATCGAACCTAGAACCATGCAGGAGCCCATGCCGTAGAAACACCACGCGTAACCACCGGTGACATCGCGAATTAGGCCTGTGAACATAAATTAAATAAATAAATAAATATCGCCAGACGAACACACCAACTATACGGTCGCACACTAAGCAACGCTTGTATTATGGGTACCGTACAATGGACTGAGGGCGAACTCAGTATATAACACTTATATAGATATTAAACATCCATGACTCAGGCAAAAACATTGGTCACAAAGTTTGTACCTACCAGGATTCGAACCCGGGACCCACAGCACAGAATGCAGGGCACGACACATTAATCAAGAGGAATCGAAATTCCGACTTAATATAATGACTACAAATACGCATAAGATGCGCAGGCGCAAGGCATTGTATACAACTTCTGAACCACGCTGTAGCTAAATGATAATATACTGTCACCCCAACTCTTATAGAAATAGTAGAATCACGAACCAGCTGTAGGTGGTACAGAAACGGCAGCTAAACTTTGAAACATCCTGACGAGGCCGTACGATGATGCGATGCGGGCCGTCCCGAAGGTGTCAGCCAGGAGCACCGGCACCAGGAGGAACCAGCAGCCCAGGCACAGCCCATAGGCACCTGCAAGCACATATAAATAATAATACCAGCCCACCCTAAACACCCCACCAACACCCTGTATACTAAGCTCGCTCCCAGCCCACTGTGCTACCATACAATGGGCGGGGGACGATCCCACTATAATATTGCCAGACGAACACACCAACTATTCGGTCCCACACTAAGAAACCCTTGTATTAACCCTTGTACTGAGGGCGAACCCAGTATATAAAACTTATATACATATTAAACATCCATGACGCGGGTACAAACATTCGTGCTCATCACACAAAGCTTGCTGCTACCATGATTCGAACCCAGGCCCCTTGTCTCAGAAGGCAGGGTCACTCCCAATTGAGCTAATCTGGTCGTAAGTGAGTTCGCCCCCAGTCCATTGTACGGTACCCATAATACAAGCGTTGCTTAGTGTGGGACCGTACAGTTGGTGCGTCGTCGTGCGATCCTATTATTTAACTAGCTGTTACCCGCGACTTCGTCCGCGTTGTATTTAACAAAAAGCGGACGAAGTCGCGGGTAACAGCTAGTCTAAAATAGAAGTAGCCTAAGTTACTCCTGGTTACATCAGCTATCTGCCAGTGAAAGTCCCGTCAAAATCGGTCCAGCCATTTCAGAGATTAGCCGGAACAAACAAATAGACAGACAGACAGACAAAAATTGTAAAAAATGTCGTTTTGGTATATGTACCGTGTATACATCCAAATGCACTTAGTAAAAAGTGGTTATTTTAATATTACAAACAGACACTCCAATTTTATTTATTTGTATGTATGGATAGATGTTAAATTCCTGACCTGAGGCAACGGCGAGGGCCCACCATGATGATAAGCTGGGCAGAGTCAGTACCGCAACTCCAGCGATGAGAATACTGTTGACCAAACATATTAACATACTTCATTATATAATTGATAGAACTAGGCGATACTTGGCGGAAATCCATTGTTAACCTATGGGGAAAGAGGACCCACCACCGACCCTCGGCTTGTCAACTTCTTCGATTATAAACCAAACAAGTTTGATCGATAATTAAAGAAGCCAGCAACACCGAACTCCTCTAAGATGTTGATCGAGAAACTATCTATCACGAGTGACGGGACCTCAAATAAAATGCAATTCTCCGCGACACTACTTTAATACTTATTTTTTTTTATTATTATTTGGCATCACCATAGGTATTTTGCCAGTGTCAATTAATTAGTAATAAAAAATATTCTGATTCTGAATTACGTTGTATAATTGAACATACCTCAGTATATAAGCTTTTCTTCTGCAAAACAGATGCAAGTCGCATAAATAGCCAAGTCCGAGTCGTCCACACAAGTCCAACACAGCGCTTATAGCCACTAGGTGACCTGTAACACATATATAAACCCCCAAATTTATAGACGTTCAATAACTCTATCGAACGTCATATAGTACTGCGCACAAGAGTTTTGCTTTGCGCAGTACTATATGTCGTTTGATAGTTATAAAACGTCTATAAATTCGGAGGTTATTATTTATCTAAAGCAACACATTTTTTTAAATAAAAGCAAAATCTTCAACTTTACCATCAAATTAAAATGAAACTAATTTCGTATTTTAACGCATTTATATTATTTGTTTACGTTCCCGACGTTTCGGCTGCTTTACAGCAACCATGGTACTCGATAGCCCTACATTTTTTTATTATTCCAGCTCTTTTTTATGTCCCACTGCTGGGCACGGGCCTCCCCTCAATGTGAGGGGGGATTAGGCTATAGTCCACCACGCTGGCCCAGTGCGGGTTGGCAGACTTCACACATCTTTCGAGGGGTTCTCTCAGACATGCAGGTTTCCTCGCGATGTTTTCCTTCACCGTTTAGCAAGTGATAATCTTGGTTGAAAATGAGATTCGCACGTGAAAAATCCCAGAGGTGCGAGCCGGGGTTTGAACCTGCAATCCTCATTACCGAGGCAAGCGTTCTACCAACTTGGCTATCACTGCTCCGGTGAGATTAACTATTTTTTTAAATATATTGTAGCCTACCTACCTCGCTACACTATTTTGTATCACTGCGTTTATACGGTACTAGTTGTGACCCATTAGTTTTAATTATTCATACCTACATACATAGGGCTAACTAAAATATCAATAAAAACCTAGGTAAAAGAACACATCGCTGATGTGAAACAGCGCTCCACGGAGTCTGCAATTTGTGACCATGAACAGGATCGTACCCGCCATTATATCAGATTTGATCGACCACTGATCCTCGCAAAAGAACACCGATTCCAACCAAGGATGATACGTGAAGCCATTGAAATTAAAAAAAAAACATCCTAATTTCAATAGGGAAGATGGCTGGGTGCTACCACCGACTTGGCATCCAGTAATTAATATAATTAAATCCAAAACCAAGCGCACCATTGCAAGACCTCAAGACACTGAGCACTTTCTGCACAGATCGGACCACAAGCAACAACTAAATATGAGAGTATCCCGGTTCAAACTATGACACTAGGACGTCTAACACCTCAGTCCTCCCGCGACCATGGTTGCTGTAAAGCAAGCGAAACATCGGGAACGTAAAAAACATAATATAAACGCTATAAAATCCTTAAAATTAGTTTTATTTCAATGTGCGTAGTATTCGCGTAAATATAAAACATGAAAATTTATTATATATTGAAAACTAATGGGTCACAACAAGTACCGTATAAACGCAATGATACAAAATAGTGTAGCGAGGTAGGTACGCTATAATATATTTAAAAAAAAATTATAGTTTATCTCACCGGAGCAGTGATAGCCAAGTTGGTAGAACGCTTGCCTCGGTAACGAGGATTGCAGGTTCAAACCCCGGCTCGCACCTCTGGGATTTCTCATGTGCGAATCTTATTTTCAACCATGATTATCACTTGCTAAACGGTGAAGGAAAACATCGTGAGGAAACCTGCATGTCTAAGAGAACCCCTCGAGAGATGTGTGTAGTCCGCCAACCCGCACTGGGCCAGCGTGGTGGACTATGGCCTAATCCCCCTCGTATTGAGGGGAGGCCCGTGCCCAGCAGTGGCATATTAAAAGGGCTGGAATTATTAATCTCACCGGCAGCTGATTTAGTATGGCCCGCGGCTACCGTGTACGCTGGTAGGTAGTACAGTGCGTATGGAGAGCCGCAGGACATGAGCGCCACGGACGCGCACAGCAGACCGAACCGCCAGGACTTCAGGAGAGACACGTCCAGGTACCTGTGGTCACACGAGATAATGTACCGCCAGACCAACACACCAACCGGGCCTCAAGTCTACTAACACAATCGATTCATAATCGAACAGCAACCGTGTTGTTACTGACTGGAACAAGCTACCTGCGGTTGTAATAGAAGCACCAACAGTAAACGCATTTAAGAACAGATTAACTTTTGACAGATATCCCATACAATATATGTCAAAAGGGACAATTACTATGCGGTTGCTGTTCGATTGTGTTAGCAGACTTGGGGCCCTGTACGGTCCCCGACTAGAAACCCTTGTAGTATACAGGGTGTATGGGGGCATGCTAACGAAATATTGGGTAAAGGTTACACTTAATGCCTATAATAGTACTATAGAGATCTGTTGTTGCAAGCCATGGGCAATGAATGTTGTTATTTTTGAGCGCGCAATGTATCGTAAACACGCGATCACAACACAACGCTCCGCGCGATACCCGACTCGTGCCAGTGACGAGCGCGCTAAGCGTAACAAGTTTTAATATACATTGCAGGTTTAAGTCTAAATTAGTTAGTACTTATGCTTTTCTTTTATCAAAGATCACATTAAGATATACTTATTTTATGTTTATGTGTCGCGGGCCGCAAAAATAAATAAAATCACCTGGATATCTTCTCAACGCATCCCGTCTGTTTCTTCTCCTCACAGATCTCCTCCTTCTGCACCTCTAGTTCTGGTTTCAAAGCCACCGGCGCCACCAGCTTATTCTGGATCAGTCGACTCGGCAGCGGAGGACGGATGTATAGAGATCTAGACAAAATGGACGGCGGGTCAGATCAGCTGCGCTGCATGTGCCTAGTGAATGTAGCGTCGCGATCTACTGCCGCCTTCCTACCTAGGCAAGTATGCTCCATCGTAGATCTCATCGTCACTTACCATCAGGTGTGATCGAGATCAAATACTTGCCTATAATGTAATAAAAAAAAAAAAAAAAAAGACGCTTTTTGGCGGGAAGTTGAACCGCGAAGTTGTCAATTTTGATTTATTTTCCATACTAGCTGTTGCCCGCGACTTCGTCCGCGTGGTATTTAACAACGTCTCAACCGTTGGCAACAGCCTGCTCGCGTTCTGATCCCGCGGGACGCATTGCAGATTGTTGCTATCAAACTTTAAGCAGGCGCAGCGCTGCAACATTGGTTTTTTTTTTTTTCGAGAGATCCTATTTTTTTTTCTAAAATAAAAGTAGCCTAAGTTACTCCTTGTTACATCAGCTATCTGCCAGTGAAATTCCCGTCAAAATCGGTCCAGCCATTTCAGAGATTACCCGGAACAAACAGACAGACAGACAGACAGACAGACAGACGGACAGACAGACAGACGGACAGACAGACAGACAGACAGACAAAAATTGTAAAAAATGTTGTTTCGGTATAGGTAACGTGTATACATCCAAATGCACTTAGTAGAAAGCGGTTATTTTAATATTACAAACAGACACTCCAATTTTATTTATATGTATAGAAAATGTGTTTCTTTGACAAATAACGTGTAATATTAGCGGGGTATTAACCATTGTGTGTTCATAAACGTGCGCGAGTGAAGGAGATTAAAATGAAATAGTATAACTTGACTTTTCAAGTTCACCCAACATGTCCGAAACAGCTTTACTGATAGAGATAAGAGATTCATTTCATCATCATCATCGTCATTGGCACCACCACTATCATCAGGGGTACTTATGATTTTATGACAATTAACACTAAGAAATACTTGACACTGGCAAAATGAATCAATTTTGTAGCCGATCGCCAACCTTAAAAAAAGAAGAAGACAAACAAAAAAACTTAAGATGCCTAAATAAATTAAGTCAGTTGAAGTTAAACTTATTTTACATATTTTATCGCGTTTATTTTATGTTTTTAAGTTCCCCACGTTTCGGCTGCTTCACAGCGACCATGGTCACGGGAGGACTGAGGTGGTTGACGTCCTAGCTAGTGTCATAGTTTGAACTGAGCTACCCTCATATTTAGTTGTTGCATGCGGCACGTTAAAATAAACGCGATAAAATCTGTAAAATGAGCTTTATTTCAATGTGTAGTATTCATGTAAATATCAATCAATATGTCAGTGATATTAAAATAAATGAATCAAAGTTATTGGTACAAATAGTGACCCTACTTCCTGCACTGAGGGTCCCGGATTTGAATCGTGGTAGTGCAAAACTTTTTCACCCTCAGAACGATAGGGACCCTCAACTCAAAATTATGAATTCAAAATTATGACTCAAAATTATGGTTTTAGACTGTGTCCCCAGTCGGCAAACTGTCAGCGGCCGACTGAGTTAGCGGCGTATCGGTTTAGTACGCCCCTCCATATATTTGAAATGGAGTGTTCACAGTTTGCTAGTTTGCGCTCACTCTACGCAGTTTGCTGTGTTGCGCGCGCCGATTGATTCAGTGAGCGGCCGACTCACAGCAAAACCGGTTCCAGTCGGCGGCGGCGATATACTTGTTCGCCGGACGTAGTGAGTCCGTTTGCCGCAAACTGTCAGTTCTGACAGTTGACAGTGAAAATTCAGTCAGTCGGTCGACCTAAATAAGCGGCTAACACATAACAGTTTGCTTGCGACGCACGCAAATTGATCTGAGTTTGCAGCTAACTCGATTTTGAGTTCGCCTCAAATTTGCGGCTCACTCAGTCGGCCGCTGACAGTTTGCCGACTGGGGACACAGCCTTAATGTATGTTCAATCCGATGAATATTAGAACAAAGGCGTTTTTATGATAGAAATAGCTTATTATATTTCCGTCTCTTTCACACCGGTACTTTTCGTCCTCCCCGTTCAGTTGGAAAGATCTTTGATAGCGATTTCCCAAAAACAATGATTCTTGAGTTGAGCCCCTATCGGTTTGAGGGTGCGATTTGTGCCCGTGTTATAGACTAAGGCAATTAATTTGCGATCTCTTGATGTAGTGTTACCCTCACCTGCTGAATTTTCGTCTGCTTGCCTTGTACACGCAGGTGCTGTCAGTGGACAGATCCTCCACAGAGTGCAGGATGGATGAAGACCGGGTTGGACGAAGCCGAAGATGAGCTACCTCTCGGGGCAATCCTGAGAAGTTTAATATACGTGAACACAAACAATTATATTATTACTAGCTGCGCCCGGCGGTGTTACCCGCTATTAAAAAGTATGTAATTTTTACCGGGATCCCCCCCCCCCCCCCTTACATCAAAAATAATAATTCTGGTTTTATTTATTTTAATGTCATTAGATATTATATAATCCTAGAAGGACTTACCAACCACACCTAGGACGTCGAGTCCTTCAGAATCCTCGGAATCAGACATCTGTGAGGCCATCGGAGGTCGAGCGACCTGTGGAAAAAAAATATTTAAAAAAGAAAATATCATTCCTTCTCCGCTAAAATTTATTTATTTACTAGCTGTTACCCGCGACTTAGTCCGCGTTGTATTTAACAAAAAGCGGACAAAGTCGCGGGTAACAGCTAGTTTAAAATAAAATTAGCCTACGTTACTCCTTGTCACATCAGCTATCTGCCAGTGAAAGTCCCGTCAAAATCGGTCCAGCCATTTCAGAGATTAGCCGGAACAAGCAGACAGACAGACAGACAAAAATTCAAAAAAATGTTGTTTTGGTATTTGTACCGTGTATACATCCCAATGCACTTAGTAAAAAGCGGTTATTTTAATATTACCACCAGACACTCCAATTTTATTCATTTGTATAGATGTGTATTTATTGAATGTTTTATTGCTATTAATTACTTGACATTGGCAAAATACCCGCTAAGTTGTGGGTGAGGCCATTTGCATATCCATTTTATTTCATCGCATTTCACATCGTAAAGAAAGAAGAAAAAGAAGAAGATGTCTGGTGATACTCACTTCGATCAGGCTGGGATGCATAATTTCCGTGATCAGATTACTTCTCTTAGCTTCTTCATTCAGGTACGTGTTCTTCTGATTGAAAGCTATCTCTGTGTCAGGTTGGAATAGACTCTGCAAACGATTGTCCTTGTTTGGTTCGGTTTTCCCTGGAAAATTGATAAATATTCATTGGTGAAAATCACATTATTATACAAAACTAATATAAATTAAAATTAGTATGGAATGACATATGGTACCGAGACGTGGTCGCTAACTATGGGCCTCATAAGAAAGCTCAAGGTCGCTCAACGCGCAATGGAGAGAGCTATGCTCGGGGTTTCACTACGCGATACAATCAGAAATGAGGAGATCCGTACACGAACTAAAGTAACCGACATAGCTCACATAATTTCAAAGTTGAAGTGGCAGTGGGCGGCACATAGCTCGAAGAGCCGATGGCCGTTGAGGCAGGAAGGTTCTAGAATGGCGACCACGAGCCGGAAGACGTAGTGTAGGACGGTCCCCACAAGGTGGACCGATGATATCACACGCGGCGCAGGGAGCCGGTGGATGCGAGCGGCGGAGAATAACTTATATTGTTATTTATGTATCGCTCCACACGGGCTACAGCCAGTCATTTGGAAGGCTTGCGCGGAGACATGGGTCCATCACCTACAGTCTCCTTTTGAGAATTTTAATGTTATGTTAGCCACCTGCTGGGGTCAACTGCTGAAATTCTGCTGGCGAAATCGACCTTAACAGGCGGAGGAACTATTGCAGGTATATGCAAAGATAATTTCGACTGAGGATTGAAGATTGGATGGACATGCGACTGTACCCGGATATTTGGAAGTCTTGCGCGGGGACATGGGTCCAAAACCTAGAGGCTCTTTTTGAGAATTTTAATGTTATGTTAGCCAACTGCTTGGGTGAACTGCTGAAAACATTATAATTATGTTATACCTTCCTGTATGTCATGGAGTAGTGTAGTATGCTCTGTGGTGGTGGTGGTCGCGGGAGTTCTGTCCGCTGTCGTCGAGGTGTTGAAGCTGACCGGCGCTGGGCGGTACAGAGTCGCCGACACGCACACGTGGAGCATTCCACCTCCTGCACCAAACGAGGCAGGGTTACCCAAGTGCTGATGCAGGATTTAGCTTAAGGGGAGGTCAATTTGTTCAGGGTGGACCAATGCCAAATTAAATCTGCTTTCGTCGTGAGCCAGGGGGAAATTGCTTGCACCCTTAACCTTTACCTGCCTTATTTGTTACACCGATACGTCATGGTGCCAGTTTATGTGATATTTGCAGTCTGTTTGAGAGTTCAACTCAGTTGTATGGCCTCATATTATACGAACCCAATAGTAGCACAGTTCCATGAAGGCCATACATATCGACCAGTTTCTCGATCAGCATCGGGAACACGAAGCTACCTGCGGCGGTCCCGCTCACGCATATGCCGTTCGCTAATGCTCTGAAAAGAGACGGGTGCACGTGAGTGAGCTACCTCGAACTCGTATTCGTTGCTCGCGCGTTTATGCACATATTATATATGTATTTTATGTAGATTGACACGCTAATTCGTTAATTAACGCGTTAAATGACAGAATGTTAGTATTTAATGTAGATTAACGCGTTAATTGGCATAGAATGTTGGTAATATATGTAGATTAACGCGCTAATTCGTTAATTAACGCGTTAATTGACATACAATATCGGTATTTTATTACTAACTCTAAGTATATCATGTGCTGCTCATTAATGTAAAAGATCTTTTTGAAAAGAGCAATCATGGAGTTTCTTGCCCGTTCTTCTCCATAGGAACGGCATTCCGAACGGGTGGTGAAGTTGTAGCTTAGCATTTTGTAACTTTTGACGATTCATGAGTACTGTGCTTAATGGTTTACATGAATAAAAAGTATTCTGATTCTGATACGCACCTGTGTTTGTCGAAATATTGCGAGACGATCACAATGCCAGGGGTTGTGGATAATCCACCACCGATACCTGTTGAAAATAAAAACAGATACAAAATATACCATCCCTGAGGGGCTAGGCTGAGGTGCACTATAGTACACCCTTAATTCACCAATAGTATTAAGTCCCAATGTAATAAGGAGCGAGCTTATACTACATATAATACCGGTCACACTGACCCTCAATATGAGCAGGGTTTAGGCCATAGTCCACCACGCTGGCCCAGTGCGGTTTGGTGATCTTCACACGACTTTCAAGAGACGTGGACGTTTCACCGTCCAGCAAGTTGATAATCATTTATTGATTTCTTATATTTACGCGAATACTACACATTGAAATGAAACTAATCTTACGGATTTTATCGCGTTTATATTATGTTTTACGCTTCCGACGTTTAGGCTGCTTTACAGCAACCATGGTCACGGGAGGATCAACACGAGGACTTCGGGAGGGAGGATCAAAATCCGTAAGGCTAGTTTTATTTCAATTGATAATCATTATTGATAATGAGAATAGTACATGAAAATTAAAATATCTCAGATCTCAGAAGACCGGGGTTTGAACCTGCTAACCTTGTTTCCAAGGCAACCATTCCACCAAAAAGGATATTGCTTCCATAATATGTAACTCAACGTTACAAAATACACATAGCTATCATGATCATGATCGCGAAAGAGACAAAAAAAGGAACAAGAACAGAGTATATCTCACCAGTCATTACACCAAAACTCAGCAGAAGATGTAGCAAACCCCTGCTGAAGTAGGACAGAGCTAGCCCGGTCGCACAGAACAACCCGCCGATGAACACCACGAGTCGACACGAGTACTTCTCGCACAGAGCTGATGAGAGAGGCGCTGCAATATAATATAATACATTGTTAAATATACCAAGAGCCTGGGCTGAAAATTGGAGACCTCTTTTGATTTATATAATTCTTCTTTTTTTACGAAATGAAATGCGATGAAATAAAATGGATATGCAAATGGCCTCACCCACAACTTAGCGGGTATTTTGCCAATGTCAAGTAATTAATAGCAATAAAACATTCAATTATAAATAAAATAATGGATGTGACATGATGATATGAAAATGGCGTCCTTTTCTATTGTTCATTTATATAATTATGATTTAATAAAATACTCAGAACACTTCTCAAAATGAACGATGTCGAGGAGACGCTATAGAGAAGAGATCGTAAAACCATAAGTAATAATTTCCGTCATCACAATCACAGTCCCTATTATCATAACCATAATAGCTATAATCCCCATAGCTATTATCCTCATCAACCCTGCCTCTTTATGTTTCCTTCGAACATAATTCCCTGTTTCTCATAGTTTCAGACCCTGGTAGGTAAAGCCCGCTCACCCAGAGCCAAGCACAGCGTAGACAGCGCAGCCGGTATCCATGAGGCCACAGACTCCGAGGAGTCTGGGAACGTCTCCATTATCTCCACGTACAGAACTCCGTAAGACTTGAACAGGCCGGCCACCCAGAACTGCACCATGAACGCGCCGAACACCACGACCCAGCCGTAGCCACCGTCAGGGGGCGCTGTGCTCCTGGGGTCAGACCACAAGGATTGAACAAATGGGGGAAGAGGAACCCACCGCTGACCCTCGGCTTGTCAACTTTTCCAATTATCAACCGAACAAGTTGATCGATAATTAAAGATGGCAACAACTCCGATCTGAAGATGTCAGTCGTGAAGGAAAACATCGCGAGGAAACCTGCATGTCTGAGAGAACAGCGGTTCTCTCAGACATGCAGGTCTTCTTCACACGTCTTTCGAGCGCGAAAGACGTGTGAAGTCCGCCAACTCACATTGGGCCAGCGTGGTGGACTATGGCCTAATCCCCTCGCATTGAGGGGATGGCCGTGCTCCCGTGAGGGGAGGGACATTAAAAGGGCTGGTATTATTATTATATATCTCTCCACACGGGCTATACCCGGATCTTTGGAAGGCTAGCGCGGGAACATGTAGAGGCCCTTTTTGAGAATTTTAATGTTATGTTAGCCACTGGGATCAACTGCTGAAAATGATAGCAAAAACAGCGAATTGACCTCAGCAGGCGGAGGAACTATTGCAGGAATATGGAAAGATAATTGAGACTATGGATTGGGGTATGGATGGACATGAGATAGGGCTATTGGAAGGGTAGCGGACACCTGCCATCATCAGCTTTTATTACTATTAGCAGAACTACCTGGGCCTCAGCCTGAAAATAAGAGCACATAATAAGCTTCCTGTATTGATTGGTCCGTGAAGTGAGAATCAGTGGGAACAACTCACTCAGCGGAGGAGTCGGGTGGAGGCCTCAGGTTTCTGGACGCTGCCAGCAGGGGCCGCGCTGTCACTGAGGACAGAGTCAACAGCGAGTCCTCCTCCTGCTCCGTGGGAGACATGGCTGATAGATAAGCCCCAACTTGCTGCAAGGAAGGTGACAAATATAAGTTGAAATTGTGCAGAATTGGGCTTAGACCGAACTCTATCAGTCAAATGACGTCCACTCCTGGATAGAGACCTCAACAACTCCCACACATCCCGGTCCTCCGCCACTCGCGTCCACCGGCTTCCTGCGCCGCGTGTGATACATCGGTCCACCTTGTGGGGGGCCGTCCTACACTACGTCTTCTGACTCGTGGTCGCCATTCTAGACCTAACTCACCAGGGACCTATCTCTAAAGATCTAGTAGGCCAAAAAAGCTCTCATGATTTTCAGAATGAAATGTAATGTATTGTAATGTAATTGTAGTGTAATTGTAATGTAATTGTAATGTAATTGTAATGTAATTGTAATGAAATTGTAATTTATTGTAATTGTAATGTAATTGTAATGAAATTGTAATGAAATTGTAATGTAATTGTAATGGAATTGTAATGGAATTGTAATGTAATTGTAATGGAATTGTAATGTAATTGTAATGGAATTGTAATGTAATTGTAATATAATTGTGATGTCATTGTAATGTAATTGTAATATAATTGTGATGTCATTGTAATGTTATTGTGATGTAATTGTAATGTTATTGTACTCACCGTGGCTAGCGGCAACTCAAGCAGCAAGCTTGCTGGTCGTTCCCTGGGCTCCGGCGGCGCTGACTGTATCGACAGCAGCGACCCTGCCTTGTCTGGAGACAGGACGCCCTGGACCAAAGAAACTATGGTTATCTGGTGAACCAGGACCTAATCGGCAGACGAACACACCAACTGTACGGTCCCACACTAAGCAACGCTTGTATTATGGGTACCGCACAATGGACTGAGGGCGAACTCAGTATATAATACTTATATAGATATTAAACATCCATGACTCGGCTCCATGATTCGTGTTCATCACGCGAAATTTATTCATACCAGAATTCGAACCCGGGAACCTCGGTGATATATATTTTTTATATCTAAGTATTGCCTCAGTATAAGTCAAATTCGTAGAACGCTTGACTCGGTAACAAGGGTCGCGGGTTCAAACCGTGGCTGCCATATCTCTAGGATATCTGGAATTCCAATCGTGATTATCACTTACTAAACGGTGTAGAAGAACATCGCGAGGCAACCTGCAGGTCTGAGAGCCAGCTGAGCCAGCGAGATGGACTATAGCCTAATTCCCCTCGCATTGAGGGGAGGCCCGTGCCCAGCAGTGGGACATTAAGAAGGCCTAATAGTATTGTAGCGACCACTTCAACCGCACAACAAGCTACACAGATGGCGCTGCAGACGCATTCAGAACAATAGACAATTGTCATCACAATCCTGAATCGCGCTATAAGAGTTTTCGCAGCACGTAACATATATACAAGATCCCGACAATAACCGTCGGGGCATAGCGGCCGCCCCGCCAGCCGTACCACCCGCCTGGCTGGAAGATCTTCCCTTTTCCGCTAAAGTTTATTACCTCAGCGTTGGTGTCGGTTCGCAGATCGATGGAGCAGGACAGGGGTGCCGTGGATGTTGGTGGTGCTGACATGCCCAGGAGTTGGCTGTCCATTTTCGACAGCTCCTGCAGACAAGTCGAGTCGAGAGTGAAACAGGTACCTTCTAGGCAAGTATGCTCCATCGTAGATCTCATCGTCACCTACCATCAGGGGAGATCGAGATCAAATACTTGCCTATAATGTAATACTAAAAAAAAACAAGAATATCAGGTGAATCGGAGGCCAAACCAAAGTAATTTCTAAATGTGAGAACCATGTAGCCATTAACTTGTAATTTTATACTTAGTTAGCACTTTTTTGACCAGTTGCTAACACCTCACATACCTATAACAATGTACTGCTCAAAAATGTAATAGATCTTTTTTTAAAAAAGAGCAACCATGGAGTTTCTCGCTCGTTCTTCTACATAGGAACGGTATTCCGAACGGGTGGTAAAGTAGTAGCATAGCATATTGATTTCGTATACTTTTACGTAAATACTGCACTTTGAAATAAAATAATCTTAACTATCGCGATAAAATCCGTAAGATGACTTTTATTTCAATGTGTAGTATTCGAGTAAATATAAGAAATCAATATGTAAGTACATTTACATGTTTAATTATAATATAAGTATAAGATATAAAGTATTATAATTCTTCTCTACTATTATAATAGTTTTTTTTGGGTTGCCAACACATAGTTTTTTTAAATGTCCAAAGAACATTTGTCCACCAATCAGGGCACGGCGACCATATCTAGTAAAATGTGATGAGGTACTTATGTGATAGCGTATTATCGATTTTTCTATTCTCGGCCACTGTTTAGTAAGGTTGGGACATAGAAATTGAAGTAGAAATCTTTATTGGAAAAAATAATAAGTGGATACAAGCTTCTATGGAGCCCCCTGACTTCTGAGCTGCGTACTCATATGTTTTCGTGTGTTACAGAAGTCGGTGCCCCCCCCCCCCCCCCCCGTTTACATCTATACAAATAAATAAAATTGGAGTGTCTGTTTGTAATATTAAAATGACCGCTTTTTACTAAGTGCATTTGGATGTATACACGGTACCTATACCAAAACAAATTTTTTTACAATTTTTGTCTGTCTGTCAGTTTGTTTCGGCTAATCTCTGAAATGACTAGACCGATTTTGATGGGACTTTCACTGGCAGATAGCTGATGTAACAAGGAGTAACTTAGGCTTTTTTTATTTTAGAAAAACTTTTTTGTTACATACCACGCGGACGAAATCGCGGGTAACAGCTAATATATTATATTACTTTAGTAATTTATTTCTACTACTGTGTGCCTCATAAGAATCCAATCATACATTATCCGAGTCAATTACCAACGAGATTAAAAAAAAAGAAAACATCATTCAACAAACCTTTTTCATATATTGATTTCTTATATTTACGCGAAAACTACACATTGAAATGAAACTATGACACCAGGACGTCAACCACCTCAGTCCTCCCGCGACCATGGTTGCTGTAAAGCAGCCATGGTCTTAGTGTTTTGCGATATAAGCATTCTGCACTGGATGTCTCGATGTATTAAGTTTGCTTAAAAAAATACCTATAGCGATACAACACCATAAAGTTAGTAAAAGTAGCGGTTTTTACAAACCTGATGGTATTATATCGGATTAGGTACTTTTTTAAGCAAACTTAATACATCGATACATCCAATGCAGAATGCTGATATTGCAAAACACTAAATTACATCGTAAAAATGTCCAAATTTAGCGTAAAAAATAAAAACCATTGACATTTTGAATTTCGCGCCCTGACCCTGAGCTTCCCCCTTAAAATTAGTTTCATTTTAAACCTTTTTAATGCCATAGACTAGAATGTTATCCATCGATAATCGATCAGCAGGTACGTCTGAGTACCCGGTACTGGTACGCAGAGGAACGACCTCGGATCGATGGGAACAGACCAGACAGACAACGTACTATAAGCAGTGGCGTAGCCAAAAAACCCAGGGGCCCCGCGGCAACAATGAAATTGGGGCCCTATTTATAATAATAATAATATAACCTGTTGGGCATGGCCTCCCCTCAATGCGAGAGGGATTAGGCCATAGTTCCCCAAACTTTGGCTCTACACACGAGTGACGACTATACACGTCTTTCGAGAGGTTCACTCGGACATGCAGGTTTCATCGCGATCTTTTCCTTCAAACTTGGGGCCCTATATAAACTAAACAACACTATTGAAAGTGCAAACCTTTTTTTTTAATTATTATATATTAAACGGCTATTGTTATCGCCAGTTAAACCACGACTAGTTTAATCTCAATTGGGAATAAAAACTTACTGCGAGCCAGGCCCGACCTATTACAGGAAGCTTTTGTTAATATCGCAAGCAATAGGTTCTTTGCTGACGTTAAATTTTCATTATTATTATTAAAATTAGTAGCCGCAATGTAAAGTATTTAGAGGTTCGAAAAGTTAAAAGTTGAAAATTCTTTATTTAACTAGGATTTTATATTATATCTTTTTCCAACGTCGTTCATGGAGGTTGAGGGGCCCCTTGCGCTTGGGGGCCCCGGGGCATTGCCCCGCCTTGCTCTACCGTAGCTACGTTAACTACGCCACTGCACTTAAGTACCTATCTATAATACTAGGTACCGGTGCAGACACGGGTGCCAAGATTCTGGTGACTTTAAAATCAATACTGTTTGTTGCACGTTCAACACGAATCGTGACTGCGTTAAAAATATCTTTAAAAAAAACACAAGTCCGGTAGCGACTTTAACAGTCGGGACCCATTATAGGGAAACTTTGAGCCGGTCTAGAGTTTTATTGCGTTTACTGGGCAATGAGTATTATACGGGATGTTTGTGGCCTCGTACCGTAATTTGATACCATGGATTCAACTCCTGATTCTGAACACCCCAGAGTTGGAATATTCCGTCGACCTTTTCATGAATAAACACCATATTTTTTCGGTATTTTAAATTGATTTTAGCGTACAATAATACTAGAAGTCTATCTTAATGTGAAAAAAAACCTAAAATTCTCCATAAATTTTTGATTTCTCCAAACTTTTCTCCAAAAGCAATTTTTTTATCCAGAAATGCGAAAGAAATACCCAATCTGGTAGCCCTGCCTTTAAGTTGCACGCAAGCTGACCCCACGTGCATCTAGTGCTAAAAGGTCGTTCAGAATATACTATAACAGTATTTGACCTAGTTGTATCGGAGGCCACGGGTTAATGCGCTCTCGAGATGACAATGTTCAGCTTTTCTGCTCTCGTAAAGACTTCGAGAGACTTCTACCGTAGACGAACAGGGCCTCAAGACTGCTAACACAATCGATTCATAATCGAACAGCAACCGCATAGTAACTGTGACTTTTGACAGATATTGTATGGGATATCTGTCAAAAGTTACAGTTACTATGCGGTTGCTGTTCGATTATGAATCGATTGTGTTAGCAGACTTGGGGCCCAGCTAGAGTAACCAATATAGATCAAATAATTTCAAAGTTGAAGTGGCAGTGGGCGGCACATAGCTCGAAGAACCGATGGCTGTTGACCTTTGAAAATCGTAATGTCCAAATTCTGCATCATTCTGTATTTGTGATTAAATTTTCTTCTATTTCCATCCTTCATTTGTTATTTTCCTTTCTATTACTCTTCTTTTTAATTGTCTCAATAAAAACAGGAGGTTCTCAATTCGATTGTATTTTTATTTTTTTTATTATTGTTTACCTATATTTTTCTAATCCATTCTCTTTTTATTTCATCAATGTAATTAAAAATATATTTTGCCTTGTTTTCTTTTTTTCAATTATAATATTCCACCGGCCAAGACTCTTTTCAAACGACGTTGTTTGGAATATCATCGACAAAAAAGATGGCAGCTATAATATTTTAAAAAGTGAAGTGACTATTATTACATTGAGGGTATACGTCAGAGGCCACAATATAATCACGCTTAACTCAAATATAAGATAATAAGGACACGCCATTTTCATATCATCATGTCACATCCATTATTTTATTTATAATGTGTATTTATTGAATGCGTTATTGGTATTAATTACTTGACATTGGCGAAATACCCGATATGTTGTACGTATTTTATTTCATCGCATTTCATTTCGTAAAAAAAGAAGACTCAAATATAAAGGGTTACAACGTCGTATTGAACTCGGCAATTATTGCCAGTCAGAATCAGATTTACTGACATATCATTTGAAATAACCAAATTAGATTTTAGTTGGTAAGTACTTAGGTTATCCTATATTTGACAGGTCATGAGCCAATCGCTGCTTACATGCAGCTCCTATTAGATAATCTGTTTAGTTTCTTAGCCAAAGCCAAGCCATTAACTTGTAATTATATACATAGAATTAGTTTTTTTTATCAGCTGCTAAAGTCTGCCTAGCCGTTCCTACATTTTTCTCACACACCCATAACAATGTACTGCTCAAAAATGTATATAAGATCTTTTTAAAAAGAGCAACCATGGAGTTTCTTGCCCGTTCTTCTCCATAGGAACAGCATTCGGAACGGGTGGTAAAGTAACATTTTTGCAACTATTTTGATGATTTATAAGTAATGTACTTAATGGTTTACATGAATAAATATATTCCGATTCTGATTCTGAAAATATAGACTGGTAGTAATACGAAGTATAACTTACCTGGTTGAAGTTAAACATCCTTGGTAATGACATACTTCAATATCGGGTGGTAAGTTTATATAGTCAAAATGGTCTTCGGATTCCGTGGACTCTAATTTATCACTTTTTGACAGAGACACGGCAAAAGCCGTATTATACATTGGTTTTGTTGAACCTAAACCTCTTTTCGGAGCCGTTTTAGTAATTTTACTCGACCTTTTTTTAAATAAAAAACTTTTTTTTTTAATTTAAGTTATTTTTTTTGACGGAGATTTTTTGTTCAAGATATTACGGCGCGTGCCCGCTCATTTTCGTTATAAAATATCAAATAATATTAACCGTGCCTGTTTATTTTATTTACTTAATTGGCACTGTTGTAAGGTTTTTTTTCTATTAATAACAAATTTTCGAAGCGAGCGTACGCTTCAGAATTGTGCGACTTATTGTCAATTCGAGTTTGCGCAATGGAACAATCGATATTTAAATATTTCTGGTCTCTTTTGGGTGGTAACACACGATGGACGGAAAGGTGGTACCCCTGTCAAGGACTTTTTGGCGGGAAGTTGAACCGCGAAGTTGTCAATTTTGTTTTATTTTTCAAAAAAATGTGTTTCTTTGATAAATAATGTGTGATTTTAGTGGGATATTCACCAGTGTGTGTTCATAAACGTGCACGAGTGAAGGAAATTGAAATAAAATTGTTAAGGGGGAAGCTCAGGGTCAGGGCGCGAAATTCAAATGTTAAGGGTTTTTATTATTTTACGAAAAATTTGGACATCTAATGCAGAATGTTAATATCGCAAAACACTAAATTACATCGTAAAGTTGTCCAAATTTTTCGTAAAAAAAATAAAGACCATTAACATTTTGAATTTCGCGCCCTGACCCTGAACTTCCACCTTAAACTTAACTTTTCAAGTTCTCCCATACAATATCTGTCAAAAGTGACAGTTACTATGTGGTTGCTATTCGATTATGAATCGATTGTGTTAGCAGACTTGGGGCCCTGGTCAAAGATATAATGAGACGTGTAATAAAACGAAAAAACCTTTTTTTTTCGATTTTATTTCTAATTATTTACAGGTTGCGTTATACATTTTTTTTAAATTACATAAAATTTTAATGAACACACCTATTCAGGCCGTGATTCTGTGAGCAAACTGACCGGTGTCTTTAGCAGCGCTTATTCAGTGCTGTCAAGACGATAGCTGAATTTATGCTGACTGCTTACACCAATGCACTCATTAGCGAACGGCATATTGGCTTAATAGAAATGACTTCTCAAGAGATTCGTATAAAAATACCTGTCGTGTGTGTTTGCTTGTAAAGCCTTGTGTTTCAGTTGGCTCACAGAATACAGGGCCCCAAGTCTGCTAACACAATCGATTGATAATCGAACAGCAACGGCATAGTAACTGTCACTTTTGACGGATATTGTATGGGATATTTTTATTGTAAGTGACGGTTACTATACCGTTGCTGTTCGATTATGAATCGATTGTGTTTACAGACTTGGGGCCCAGGTTTTGAGTCGAATAAACCTAGTCAATGTTGTTTATTCGTACCTTAAAGACCTGGAAGTTTTGGACAAACTAGGCGATATATTGTTGTAGCGGGGCGAGCAAGTCCTAGTAGGTGACATGGGCGGGTTCCGCTGCGGTTTTATGTCAACGTGAAGGATCTCCGATTGGGATAGATGTCGCGTTTGACTCTTGTCTATGTTACGAAACACGAATAGCGGCACCTCGGCGAGTTGACCTGTAGACAAACTTATGAAATTTACAACCCGGGCCCCAAACTGTCACTTTTGACAGATCTGTCAAAAGTGACAGTTACTATGCGGTTGCTGGTCCATTATGAATATAGACCGTTTACCATAAGATGTCCCCTGCCTTGGGTATTGGGAAGATCACGGCAGGGGACATATAACGGTGAAAGGTCTGTAGATTGTGTTGCAGAATTGGGGCCCTGACCATGTGCTCGATTGTCATTAAAAAATAAATATTATCTGTGGATACACTCTGACCTTCTCATTGGGAATCGAATTACCTAAAATACCTCCTACGTATACCACTACTCAAGAAATATGAAGAGTAACTTAAACATTTCGGTAACTGAATGTCTTTTTTCTTATGGGATTTGGGTAGGATAAAGTTGACTTTTGACTATGTAACTTCGCCACAAGATACACAGATGGCGCTGGAGACGGCAGCCAGAAAAAATACTATTTTCCATACAATCCTTAAACGCGCTAGAGAGTTTTCATGAGCATGTAACACATATACAAGACCCCGACAGCAACCGTCGGGGCATAGCGGCCGCCCCGCTAGGCATTCCACCCGCCTGGCTGGAACATCTTCCCTTTGCCGTTAAAACTATATTACTAACATTTCGTAGGCGTCTTCTTCCTCTCTTTCTTGCCGCTTGGGTAATCAGAAATGATCGCTTGCGCTTCCACAGGTTTCGCTTTCAAAGTTCGAATTGCGATGCCTCTGAAAAGCAAAGCTCTAATCCATAACAAAACTCTGTGGCCTTGACGCCGTGTGATTTTAAATCATTCGGAATCGACATCGAGAACGGATTCGAAAACATCCGAGATGAAATCCCGCAATCGCTATTTTGGCTTCCGAATTCGAAGATTTTTGACGTGTCTCCTCGGGAATATAATTCCGATCCTTCGAAAACTTTCCGATGGCTTTTAACCGTCGGTCCTCATTACGTTTCTCATTTATTGCTTACTAGCTGTTGCCCGCGACTTCGTCCGCGTGGTATTAAACAAAGACAACCGTTGACAACAGCCTGCTCGCCCATTCTGAGCCCGCGGGACGCATTGCAGGTAGTTGCTATCAAACTTAATCAGGCGCTGCGCTGCAACATTGGTTTTTTTTTTTTGTGAGATCCTGTTTTTTTTTTCTAAAATAAAAGTAGCCTAAGTTACTCCTTGTTACATCAGCTATCTGCCAGTGAAAGTCCCGTCAAAATCGGTCCAGCCATTTCAGAGATTAGCCGGAACAAACAGACAGACAGACAGACAGACAGACAGACAGACAGACAGACAGACAGACAGACGGACAGACAGACAGACAGACAAAAATTGTAAAAAAAATTGTTTCGGTATAGGTAACGTGTATACATGCAAATGCACTTAGTAAAAAGCGGTTATTTTAATATTACAAACAGACACTCCAATTTTATTTATATGTATAGATTATCAGTTGTTTTGTGGCTATAATACAACAATGGAGCATCTAATAATACGTATTGAACGTCGGCAGACGGTCGTCCTCCATCGGTCCCTACACGATATGATTCCGATTTGAAATTATGTTGTCACACCTTGGCTAGAGATGGCGCTGATATAAATACCTTGGACTTGGTCTCTTCTGAGGGAACACTCCATATTTCAAGTGCGGTGCTGTCGGGTCTGTTCCTCTGGCCTGCGACTCGACTTGAAGCCAGGTGGTAGACGCTGGCTGTGGAGGTACTTTTGCACTGTAAAATTTTGATAGATAAGTCATCGTAGCGGTTTTTTTTTACTTTGAACCATTACTGAACCCCATAGATTACTCATTAATAAACATAGGTAACTACTAATCTTGTACAATTGATTAACTACCTAAATTATAATAAGGAAAGTAAGTATAGTTTTATGTCTTGGATGCCTGGCTTATGCTGAGCTGGACACCTGTTTGGCGCAGCCATGAGACACACATGACCCACTATATCTGACACACTATTATTTAAATACAATAAGCTGTTAATAGTTATAAGTTTCTCTATGTAATCTCGTGTCTTGTGTTGTTGCCAAATAAATGTTTTTTCTTTCTTTCTTTCTTTCTATGTTTGTAGGGCTAATATCCAGGGCCCCAAGTCTGCTAACACAGTCGATTCATAATCGAACAGCAACCGCACAGTAACTGTCACTTTTGACAGATATTGTATGAGATATCTGTCAAAAGTGACAGTTACTATGCAGAACTGCTGATCCCATTCTGATGTCAGCAACTGTTATAAATTTGCACTGTCACGAGCTTGGGTCGCTTCTGCAACCTGAGCCGCATCTAGTGCAAGCTGGGGCCTCCTCAGTTACAAATTTAGGCTTGTAGCGACCTTTAAGCCTCACCACAGCTACACAGATGGCGCTGCAAACGACATTCAGAACAAATGACGAGGCTCCACACAATCCCGAAACGCACTATGAGAGTTTTCGGAGCGCGTAACATATATAAAAGATCCCGACAATAACCATCGGGGCATAGCGGCCGCCCCGCCAGGCATACCACTCGCCTGGCTAGAGGATCTTCCTTTTTTGCCAAAAGTTATTCTTTTGTAAGCCTAGGCAGAGCTGGGCCATCCCTGTTATAAATCTGGGCGACAGCCTCCGAAATGGCCATTGATGGCCGAGAGTCGTTATCTAGCACTTCATAATTAACAGGTCCAATTCTAAGGTGCCATTGAAGTCGTAGGGAATTTAGGGGGATAGATACCACTAGGAAATTGAGCAGGGTAGAATATCTTATTTACTTTATATTTCGTGATCTTCCATTCAATGTTCGCAAAGGAGGCTCAACATTAGACTGCGTATATGGAATAGGGGATCTTAAAGACTTGAATTTTCTGTAAATAAAATTAAAATTTATTAGTTTCGTATAGTAAATCTTTCGTAAAGTAACTCTTTGATTATAATATAGTCATGTAGGTAGTTGGGTACATACGCCGTTCTTTGTATTTTCGGTGTTTGGTTTTCCATTATAATTTGCTTATGTTTTACTCATTTATATATAAATTTCATTGTATACTTGCAAAATTTGATTTATTTTTGACAATAGGTACCTAACCAAAAATATATTTTGATGTTTCTCGAATTACCGCACAAAATGATATCCAAAATTTTGTTTATGTCTTTTTTTTAATTGCAATTTGTGAATTTCCGAACAAAACCTTTTACGCCATTCTGTCAAGCCAAAATTCAAACAAATTTCAAAGTTGTTTACATCGCGGTCGCATAACCTCAATTCCCCATGTGAAAATATAAAATTTTATAAAAAACAAATTTAATAAATGCAACAATGTCCCAATTGCAAATCAACGAAGTCTGTCCCAAAGAAGAAGTCTACCCACTTATTGTAAACTTCCAAAATGGCTACGTTACCGACAATTTTAAGAAGAACGATTGTGTTCTACTTGAAAACGAAAACACTGGAAAGAAAGCTATTGATACTGAATTAGTTGACCTATTATACACTGGAGAAGAGGAGGAGGAGCTTTTGGGTAAGACGTTAATACTCGCACGCAATAAAAAGTCCGGAAAAATCCGTTTAATTGAAGTTGAAAACATCGAAGTGAAACCGCTTATAAAATCGAATTTAGACGCTACAGAAGTGCTTGAGACTAGCAATTTAGAGCTTAGCAGAAAGTTCGGGTCCAAGAAACATAAACAAATTATGGAACAGCGGGAAAAATTAAAGGTAAATGTGCAAACGGTGACCGAGCAAATGTCAAGTATTACGGACAGTTTAGTTGAAGACCAAATGGACCTGTCATCATACAATAAAGCTGACGGTGATGACTTTTACATACCACCCATCAACAGACAAGCGACCAAAGTCGATGAAGTGTACGACATGGATCAAATTTTAACGCATAATCAATATGAAAAAATTTACTCCGAGTTAGAGGATACAAAGTACAAGAATAACTTGAATGACTTCCTAAAACCTATAGCCGCAAGGAATATGTCACAAAGACATACAGTGCTCTTAGTTTACGCGAATACTTTACTAGAATTGTATGCAACTATGATGAAAGAGATTGGGAAAAAGAATTTCATGGCATGCCAACATTCGGCCACACTAAGTGATGTTGTGGTTAAAAATTTCCTTAGCAATGTTAACGGTAAGAGAGGACGATCACCGCAGTACAAAGATAAGTCCCTATGTCATGCAATTGTTTTTATTTTACTTATAAATAACTTTAAGTTTGATTTTGACGAGTTGTGTCAACAGTTGAAGTTGACTCCGAGAACTGTTACGTCTAAAGTTGCATTAACCGGAGCTAGTTTAGTTGTGTCCGGCTCTAAGAAAGTTGCTCAGTTGAAACTTCCGTTGAACCGGCCGGCGTTCAGGAGGAAAAGTACAAAATTTTAAATTAAACTGTTATGTGAGCACAAATTACTGGTTTCATTTTTGTATCTCCTAAATACTGACTGACGAGACTTTCCTTTTGATGGGTCATTTTTTGCAGTCAAACCTATGCAATCTGCTATCATTACCATAAAACTCAAATATACCATATGCCATGGTGTGGCTATCATGGTGGGCTAGTTATGTTGTGTGCATTTTAGTTCTCAATTAACCCGAGACCAAAAATAATATTCCAATTTCCAATTCCATTTAAAAACTATGGCTCCATTGTCTACCACTGATTCTACCAACGACAAGGCTAGAGATTAAAAAAACAAAAAAAAAATCTGTTACTGATCGACGATTTTCCAGTAACATAAATAATATACTGTAGTATATCCTATCAGTACTGGTTTGGTGTGCTGCCACTTCTCTATCTGGTGGGGTAGTAGGTAGTAGTAAGGTCTTGTGGTATAGACTATTATTTAACTGAATTCCATATTCAACTGGTAAAATTAAACAACTCAATAAGCAAATATGTGATACAAGATTTATTTTATAGATACTATCTAGTAATACATAATAATTACAAATGCTTAATTTTAACATATGATTCTATAATAATTAAGTTATGGGAGCATGCTCGACAACAACTTATATGTCGCCGCCAGACACGGTCGGCGGTCAGTCGGTAGGGTCAATTCACATTGCCACACAAGAACATTAGGGAAGGCGAAGCAAATTACTTGGAGCAAAATTGTACATTTCATTTTGAACTTTATCTCCATTTATCACAAAAAGCAGGGCCCCAAGTCTGCTAACACAATCGATTCATAATTGAACAGCAACCGCATAGTAACTGTCGCTTTTGACCACAGATATATGAGAGGAGATATGTTATGAAAGCGGTGGGCTTGCGCTCACCTTTAGCCAAAATTACGCTAACATAGAGTTTTCGCCGTCAGTCGACTGCAACTGCACGTCGGTATCGGAGCTCTAACTTTTTTTTTAAATGCCGTGTTATTCCGTGGTTGTGTGCAAAAATACTAGCAGCAAAGTGAACTACGCGAAAGATGGAATCTCATTTCACCAGCCAGTATTAAGTATTTTATTTATTCGTCTTTAAAATCATTAAAAACAACATATCAAAAAATATTTAATGCCTTTATTATGTTATTTTAGGTTTCATGTAGCACGACTTTTTTATTTTTGTACAAAATACATGGCTCTTTAAGTACCACCTATGTTCGCTACTGAGTGAATGTACGAGGCAATGTATAGATCGTCTAACGATACTTTGAATAAACTGGTGCGTCGCGTGGTACGGCCGCTGTATACGGCGACGACGCAGCACGCACCGAGGAGACTTGGTATTGGTTGGTTTTAGCGAGTGGTTGGAAACAAAACGGAGACAGCGAGTTCCCATACATTTTGAACCGCACGGCATATCTCTCGCGATCTGTGCTTTTGACAGATGTTGTATGGGATATCTGTCAAACGTGACAGTTACTATGCGGTTGCTGTTCGATTGTGAATCGATTGTGTTAGCGGACTTGGGGCCCAGTTAGCGCGTCTTCCCGCAAATTCTTGGGAATTCCCTTGGCGAGCGACTTGATAAAGTTCAAAATGCAATGGACAATTAAATTCTTGGCTTGGCTTCCCTTCATTTCTTTCGTTTGCGAGTTATCGTAAACGAAATGTACACCTACGGTATAGTTTGCGTATTTGTCATTCTATATCACAAAGTAAACAGCGCCTCTAGCGGACGGTAACTAAAACATTCAGTTCTGTATACATGGTGTAGGAATACGCAAACTTGTACCGTTGGCTGACAATTAAACATGATTAAAAATACAATTTGAGATTCTCAAGATTAATATGCCAGCTCAGACATGGAAATAATAATATACTATTTCATCGTCTGAGTATGTCAGTTACAAACTAGCTAATACTTCTATTGGGTACTTATAATTACATTATATAATTATTTTGGGGTCGAGTCACCTTCGTCCGTAGGAGAATTAAGTACCCTCGAGATACCCTACACGTGACCCTGGATGGTGCCAACCAGGTGACAACTCTACTGGTGGTAAGCTTCGGCCGTGGCTAGTCACCACCCACTGAACAAAGCCATGTCGCCAAGCGTCCTAACCGTGTTCCGGCATGATGTTCGGTGTTGCCATTCATGGATGGCGGGTCAGATCAGGTGCGCTGCATGTGCCTAGTGAATGTAGCGTCTCGATCTACTGCCGCCTTCCTACCTAGGCAAGTATGCTCCATTGTAGATCTCATCGTCACTTACCATCAGGTGAGATCGAGATCAAATACTTGCCTATAATGTATAAAAAAAAAAAAAATTGGGATCAAATACCAGTAGCGAAATGTGGGTGCAGTACTATGCACCTGCTCACTTCGGAGATAACAGGGCCCCAAGTCTGCTAACACAATCGATTCATAATCAAACAGCAATCGCATAGTAACTGTCACTTTTGACAGATATCTCGTACAATATCTGTCAATAGTGACAGTTACTATGCGGTTGCTGTTCGATTATGAATCGATTGTGTTAGCAGACTTGGGGCCCAGGTGTGTTTTATGCTGAGAAACAACATTGCCCGATCCAGGAATTCAATCCAAGGACTTGGCTTGATTGGAGAGCGTAGTTCCCGCGAGGCGATTTGTGTATATCTACAACGCGAGAGTCAAGTGAAGCAGACGCCACTTCTCACACATAGCCTGGACCAGGGCCCGGAACTGGATAGCCCATGAACGGGTTTTGATTGGGTTTTTGAACGACTTAACTGCGGTAAGAAATTAAGATTCGCATCGTTTCGTGGAGAATTGTAAGCTAATTAGGGTTCCAACACTCGTGACAGACAGTTTTTCGTATAACATCTTATAGGAGTTCGGTGTTGTTGGCTTCTTTAATTATCGATCAACTTATTTGGTTTATAATTGGAAAAGTTGACAAGCCGAGGGCCCTCTTCACCCATTTATTTAGAATCACGTTGATTTTTTACCCACTCCGTTAGAAAGTCGTGCTGATATAGTTAATACGGTGACATTGGTTCAGACTTAATCTCTCCTTCCGAAACATACTCCACAGGTTCCGATTTTACATCAAGCGTAGTACTCTCCGGTAGCATGTCATGGAACGACCCAAAGCCCGAGCCAGTTGCCTCGTCATCACTCATCTCAGCGGTACAAAGCTCACTAAGAATCATTTTGCTGCGACACAAATCGACATTTGTCACTCTGTATCTTTGTATCGCGTATTCCAAAGAATTGTAGGATGATAAGCAATTCTCGCATTTAAATATTATGGAGTTTCTCAAATGTTTGAGTTTCAAATAGACGTTATGGTGGAAATCGTCGTTGAAGTTCTTAATGCAGTCCTCACAGTCAACGTTTATATTTCTACCCCTGTTACCGAAGTTCGCTAACTCATCCACCTCGAATTCCTGATGGAATTTCTTGATATGACGCTTCAGAGTTTTGCGAGTACTGAAGTCCTTCGTGCATAACACACATCTCGGTAACACCTTCTGCTTGATGTTAGGGACTAAGTTCACGTGGCATATTTCGTTATGATTATCAAACTTCTCCTGCCCTTTGAAAACTAAGTTGCATACTTCGCATTTATAAATCTCGTCCTCGGCCAAATGCTTAGTTTTCAAATGTATAGTCAAAGCTTCGTTGGAACTGAACGAAACCGAACACAAGTGGCAGGGATGGGTGTTCATGTTGAAGGAGTGAAGCAACTTCAAGTGTATCTTACAGGATTTTGCTGACTCGAACCTTTTATAGCATATATGGCATTGAGGGAACGACGCAGAATTAGGATGTTTCGTTCTAACGTGTTTCCTTAAACTGCGTTTCTCTTTGAATAACGTTTCGCACTCGATACACTTATGCCTTTGCATACCCAAATGAGTGTACTCAATGTGCCGTCTAATATTTCTTTTAGACTTGAACTGCTTGTCACAATATTCACAGCTAGACCAAGAGTTTTCGCTATGCACGATTTTAATGTGAGACGCTAAATAGTACTTGTTACTACAGATTTTGCCACAAATCTCACACTCGACTGCTTCGTCGGTGGTGTGTTTTAATTTAATGTGATGCTTCAAGGACCTATCGCTGTAGTAAATGCGATCGCAGTGCTCACATTTAAACGAGCCGTCTGACTCGTCTGTATTCGTTGAAGTGATATTGGAGTCGGCGATTTGCGCTTGCGGGTGGAAAATGCGCGTATGAAACTCCAAACTGGATATATCCGTGAAGAGTTTGTCGCAGTGGCTGCAAGAATTCACGTTCGGAGGTGGCGTGCACACCTTCTTGTGCGCGATAATCGTCTCTTTACTGTAGAACTTGACAAAACAAACGTTGCAAGTCGACAGCGAGTATTCGGTGTCATGGTTAGTTTTCATGTGGTCTTTCAGCTTGTACACACTCAGAAATGAGTTGCAGCAAAGCTCACAATTGTACACGCTTGTTTTAACCTCCGATTGTTGTTTCAACAATGAATTCTTGCAGTACTTATAGAAAGTGTCAAAGGTGTGTTTAGTTTTGACATGCAAACGCAGATCGGACTCTTCGCCGTAACTTTTTCCGCATGTGTCACATGTGAAATCGTCGTTTTTACTGTCAGCATCGGTGCTATGATGAAACTGTACGTGACTATCGTAACTGTCTCTGCCGACGATGATTTTGTAACAGTACTCGCATTTGTACTGATCATTGTTGTCTGTTACGTGTCGCGTGCGTTCGTGACGTCTCAAACTCTGATTGGACGTATAGATCTTGGGGCAAATGCCACATCTGAACTCGCCTTTCTCGCCGTGCAACATTTCAACGTGCCTCTTCAAATTACGACTGTTCGTGTACACTTTGTCGCATAATCCACACTTTATGAAATCTTTTTCATTTGTGTTGTGCACGGATTGTATGTGAGCTATCAAGGAATGTTTTCCTTTGAATATTTTATGGCAGTCGTTGCACGTGGGGTACTTCACGTCGGGATTATGCAATTGGTTGATGTGCCTTTTCAAATTGCGTTCAGTTGTGAACGTTTTCTCGCATAACCTGCATCGAATGTCAGTGCCCAAGCCTTGCAAATGTACTGTGATCATATGGGACATGATGTTCTGTTTTCTAGTGAATATTCGGCCGCACAAATCGCATTCGGGTAACGGCTGTCCGTACGAATTATGTCCTCTGGTTAAATGCAGCTGTAGTCCGGCTGGGCTGCCGAATTTTTGCTGGCATATATCACAGTAGCATGACGAGTTAATATGGCAATTCTCTATGTGTGTTTGTAGATTGTATTTCCTTGTGAATGTCCGGGAGCAATAGTCACATACGTAATCTAATTGGTTTTGGAACATTTTGGTTCAATCCAAGATTGTTTTGTTTTGTAGTATAAACCACAGCTTGGCTGTTAACTTTCAGGTAACTCCTTTTATGATATTCCCTCTTGTGAAGCCGGTCTACGCCGAAACCAAATCGAGAACTTCACATGAGGTGCTGTATCCTTGAGGGAGTTGCAGACACCTACCCTGAGGTCCAGGTGTCTGGTGCAACTGTGGAAGTCATCTACAGTAAACACCAGTTTAGAACTCACATAAAAATGTGGCAATAGCTTGGTGGTTGATATCTATCTCCATGGGATTGATAACCAGTGTTGAGTCAAATACCTGAAATTAAAGATTTATTGAATGTAATACAAGCTTTAGTTTAAGTACAGAACTGATTGGATGAGACATTTGCATTATTGGTATGTAGTTTCAAATTCAATTTTGGGTATATGTATATATTTTTAATTACTCAAAGTATTCTGTGAAAATAGTTAGAGCAACAATAGATAGTAATTAGAAACTACTCTACTCTTTAAAATTGACTAAAATAAATCCGCTTTTGTTATAATTACATTTTGAATTACAGACAAGTAATAAAAAGAAATGCAATGTATTCAGAGCAAACTTCAGTGCTTCCCGACTCAGAGGAAGAAATCATCAATTAAGCATTGTGAATATAGCACCTATGAGTGAGATACATGTATATATATTTGTGCTAAAGTGAGTGTGTTGCACTGAGATTATTTTGTCATGTTCAGCATATCCATTATTGTCTGTTTGCCATAACATACAAGCAAAGCGAAAAATATTGTTATGGTTTGAAAGGTCCACATTGCTTCAGAGGTCATGTAAAGCAGTGGGTTCCAGTTCTTCATCATTGATCGTCTTAATGGGCTGTTAGAAGCCTGAAAAAATCTGATGGTAGGTTGTACCTACCAATTTTATTTAATCAAAAAAGTATTATTTGATTGGTGGTCTCACTCTTAGGTTGCCAATAGTCCACTAATTCGGTCTTGGAGGGCAGATAATATTCATCTGCTGTACATATCGGTATGAAAAAAAGCGAAAAGAGCCGATCCCAAAACGAAAATGTTAAATGGTATACAAGCTAGGAATATATCATTAAAATAATCATGTTCAGTCGAACCCGGTGCCTATTGTTTGTTAAAGAGTCTAGTTAGTATCGGGATGCGATTCCAGCCCGGAGAGTACAACGAACGAAGGAAAAAAATTGCATAAAAGCCGAACTGTTTTTTTTTATATACCCTGCCTTCCAAGCTCCTATTAGTAGAAATAAATAGCACTTACACTGACGTTTGATGTTTATTGGACCGTCACAACGTGAGGATATAATTTCTTTCCCATAATTACCACTCTTGTTTCTAAATATCTTATGTTATTTAGTAATTAATGAACAACATCAGTAGAAAGAAACAATCACAAGTATAAAATAATATGAATTATGAATGAATGATTGATTTTGTTTGACATTTGTTGAATCTTGGGTTGCCAACTTTAAAAAGAACGACTGAATATCATTTTTTTTCCCCTAAAACTCATCACGTTCTCAAGTCCTTACCGCTATTATCAAAATATTTCGTATAACGGATGGAATATAATTTATATAATGGATGGAAAATTATTTCAATTTGGTCATAAATTATATTTCTTTTCTCATAATACAAGTGATCCATAATAGGAAGAAGTACAAACATAATTTACTAACGAAAGCCCTAAACAAATTATAAAAGCATTATTTAATGATATTATAACATACTTGCTGCGTGATTAGGAATACTATGTAAATGTAGTTTTCTTGGAATTTCTAACCAGTGTTGCAGTTCTCAAAATTTTCCGATTCTATTGTAGTATTGGAAAGGCTGCATAACAGCAATATAAATTCGATATTGTAGGTTCAATTAATGTGATAGACTACCAAAGTAATCCAACCCGTGCCAGGGCCACGTCAGAATGGTAACCTGCTGGCTAACCTATTCATTGAGGGAAGGCCCGTGTGTGCATGCCAGACAAATTCAGCCAGCGGTGAGCCTGACTGGCGACATTTTTGACCTAATTATTAGTATGTATATAAAGACGATATTATTGTCTACTGACTGATTTCGCTATAAAAAGATTGGATCTTTTCATTCTTTGAGCTCAAATCCCCACACCTGTCAATTACTTCAATCCAATTCAACCATTCCATCTCTAGTTCGTCTGTGAACCCAACCCGTGAGTGGGGGTGGGGTGTTTTTTGCACGAATTTCCTTGAAATTTGTTATTTCGTTTCGTCCTTCTATTTTTTGTCTCACTTGCTAAGATCGTGCTGCCCGGTTTAATTTTAAATTTTATTATAGTTAAACAGCAAATAATGTGATATAAATCAACGAATTGAACCGTCTATGGAATTATATTAGTTTAAGTAAGTACGTATGCATAAAATAATGTCTAAAATTAAATATGTATTGCTTGTGTGCGTGCATGTGATGTGATCGTTGTGTATGTAGTGGGTGTCGTAGTGTGTGTAAACGTCAAATTTCTCGGAATTCGCTCGGCTGGGGTCTTGCGTTTGCAAGGCAAGGCACGAGCTACGTTCAATACAGAACACAGGTACAAGTGCTCCCAGAAATTGTTTAACTAAAAACTTGTTAGCATTTCCAAAGGTTAATATATTATTTGTTAGAAAAAAATTGTACAGTGCAGTTCTTTTGCGTATAGAAACTTTAGCACGCAATGTAAAGTTTGTGTTACAATGGTGTTTTAATCAGGTAAAATCTACATTTTAATTCTAGATGCCTACGGTATTAGCAAGCAGTGTTGGTTATAATAAGATAACGTTTTGTGTAGCCGAATGTAATATTCATGAAAGTATAGAAATCTTAAGATTGCCAGTTTTTTTATATACATAAATGTATTCTATGTCATATTTATATTTTATACATCAATAGGTACATCCCTTCTTACTACCTATAGATATAAAAATAAAGCAATACATTGGCTAGTGCAGGGTTAAAAAGTCATATTTGAATTTGGAATTCTATTTCTTGATTCAATTGAATCATTTTATTTTAAATCCAATGACAAGGTTTTATTATAGCTCTATGTTTAAATTAGTTTTTTTATATCAGCAAAGTGAATTACCTCAAGAGTTTTGTTTGATTGGACTACTTTGGAATATATTAACTTAACTAATTATAATTTCATATTCATAATACATAAAAAAAGAATGCCTACCTAACTATATACAAAATGTTTTATACTAGTTCCATTTCTTTACTTTCTCGATGACAGTTCTAATTTGATAGTTGTAGTGTTGTGACCAAATAAGTAATGATATCGATCCCATATATTTATTATGTTTTGAACAAAGACAAATACAACAAAAACATTCAAATAATAAACATAAAGTAGAATCAAAATAATATAGAAGTACAGGAACTTATAATAAATGTTGGGGAGAGCTCATTGAGTGACAGTGATGATTCATCAGATTTCGATTAAAATAAATAAATAAAGAATCAACATAATATAATTACATCTTGTAATGAAATGTAATATTAATTAATAAATTTGTACAAAAATATCCAGCAATAGTTTAGTTTCTTACACTTTGTAAAAAAAATTCGTGTCTGTTATCGTGTTACGTTTATCGATAGCTCCATCCCTATCAGTTTCTCTGACTCTGCTATGACCTTGTACGTGCGTAAGCGTCATATTTTTATTAAATAATGTAAACAGAATGTAAAAATGACGCTCGTTCAAGTTTCCACAGGGAGCTGTCATCGAGAAAGTAAATTAATGGAACTAGTATACTTATTAACATTTACAGATATATTGTAGTAAAATACGAATTATGAGACTAAAATACTCCTTTTAACCGGCATCCAGAAGGAGGAGGTTCTCAATTTGGTTGTTATTTTTTTATGTTTCCAAACTTTCCAATATACTGTTGCGTTACAAAAACTTAATAAAGTTAATTAAACTAGACACCTATGTATGACTTGTCTATTACATATTTATTTGGACATGGAATTAAGTATACCTTCAGATTCTAGGAATGTTGCCCAATAAATAAGATAGTAAATAAATGAATGCAAATTTAGTGTGACCACTTTTAATGACATACCATTCACATTAATTGGATTTTCGGTGGTACCTTCAAACTGGCTAAATAAAAAAGATTTTTTTTTTTTTTTTGTAATACTTATTGTTTGAAGTGAATGCAGTCTCGCATATTTATTTCCCCAATGGGTAATTATGGTGTTTGATTTAAATGTAGGTACCTATAGCAATGTATTTTTTTTTGTTATTTTAAGATAAGAAACAGATAATAATCTTATATCAACAGATAAAAAAATAATCACAAATCACAATGAAATTAGTTCCTTCAATTCTACATATTTACCGATGAGGTTCAAAATTATTTAAAATGGCTTTGCAGGATATTATCAATAGAACTTGAAATGCTTATATTATATTAATAATTCATCGCCAGACGAACACACCAACTATACAGTCCCATACTAAGCAACGATTGTGTTACGGGTACCGTACAATGGACTGAGGGTGAACCCAGTATATAATACTTATATACATATTAAACTTCCATGACTCGGGCACAGACATTCATGCTCATCACACAAAGTGTGTGTGCCTACCGGAATTTGAATCCAAGACTGTCAGCGCAGAAAGCAGGGTACCCACTGAACTAATTATCTCGTTAAGGATTATTCTTAAACAATAATGACGGTATGATATTTAATTTCAAGTAATGAAAAGTCCGATATGACGCTTCGCCATTTTTGCCGCCGTTATCGTTTAGAAACATTCATAAGTTCTATTGGAAATGTTTTATCGACGATTTGATGGATGATCGGATTGACGGCATACGCGGATATAAATCAGGCCTCTCCTCAATGCAAGGGGGGGTTTTGTTTTTCCATATAACTATGACCAATTTTTTTTTTCACAGACAAGGGAGCTCAAAGTACAATAATTGTGAAATCTTTATCCAGTATATTGAATTGGTAAGTTTTTCCCAAATATTTATAAGAATTATTTGTCCATATGCAGTATTATAAAGTTACTTACCAATCGAAAAATTCAAAGGATTTTTTTTTTTATTAAATGGAAAATCCGAATCCATAGGACACAAGTACAGGGCCCCAAGTCTGCTGACACAATCGATTCATAATCGAACAGCAATCGCATAGTAGCTGTCACTTTCGTCAGATATTGTATGGGATATCTGTCAAAAGTGACAGTTACTATGCGATTGCTGTTCGATTATGAATCGATTGTGTCAGCAGACTTGAGGCCCAGGGAGACTGTCTTAAGAACTTTTTTTTTTAAATTGTGATATTTTTTTTGGTCAAACGTGTGTGGTGTATTCAATTGTTTGTCTGATATTTCAGACGCAAGATGTCGCTCTGGGCACGAGCTCAGCAGCTGCCGCCTGAAAGTCTTCAGAAGGTAATAACTTACGCCAATTTTTTCTCAATAAACCTTCAAAGTTTGTACTTAAAGTGGAAGCGCTAGGTTAGGGCGCGAAATTCGAAATGTCAATGGTTTTAAAATTTTTACGAAAAATTTGGACATCTCTACGATGTAATTTAGTTTTTGCCATTCTGCATTGGATGTCTCGATGTATTAAGTTTGCTTAAATAAATACCTAAAGCGATACAACACTCCAATGTTAGTAAAAGTAGCGGTTTTTACAAACCTTTGAGTTTTGTATCGGTTTAGGTATTTTTTTAAGCAAACTCGTTAAGGCCCCACCACATTCTTGGCAAGCACTTATGAATGAAAAAGAAAAAACATTAATTAGGACAAATACAACCGAACACTACACACAACACAACCCATCTTTGAGCATCACCTCAGGTAGACGCTCAAATGCTTGTCACAAATCGGCCTCCACTCAGCGTATGCTGGTTGTGCAAACAACCAGGGCCCCAAGTCTGCTCACACAATCGATTCATAATCGAACAGCAATCGCATAGTAGCTGTCACTTTTGACAGATATTGTATGGGATATCTGTCAAAAGTGACAGTTACTATGCGGTTGCTGTTCGATTATGAATCGATTGTGTCATCAGACTTGAGGCCCAGCGCTGGTCTTTCGTGGAAGCCGTTTAGTGATGTCACGGACATCCTACTGGGTACTATTTAACAGTATTATATAAAGTCGTAACCGTAGGTGAACGCAAAAAGAAAAAATATAAAAATGAACTAAAGTACTTAAAAAAAAAAAATTATAATGCAAATAAGAAAGAAAGAAATACAAACACTTCGAGAATTATTAACTGTTTCACTCGAATTGCATTACGCATGTTGGCTGGAGTCTTTATGAGTGTTTTGTGTTGGACTGTGTTTTTTTTTAATTCGATCGTTTATTTTTTAAGGTGCGCACCATTTACACCGAACATTTCCCGTTGGAAGTGCGCCATTGCCTCGCGCCATGGATCGAAAGCAGAATATGGTGAGTGCCTTAATAAAAATATACATATACAAAACTAGCTGTTACCCGCGCAATCGTCCGCGTGGTATTTAACAACAAAGTTTTTCTCAAATAAAAATAGCCTAAGTTACTCCTTGTTACATCAGCTATCTGCCAGTGAAAGTCCCATCAAAATCCATCCAGCCATTTTAGAGATAAGACGAAACAAACAGACGGACAAAATTTTAAAAAAATGTCATTTTGGTATATGTACCTTGTATGCATCCAAATGCACTTAGTAAAAAGCGGATATTTTAATATTACAAACAGACACTCCAATTTTATTTATTTGTATATACAAAGTCGATTAGCTAGGTGGATAGTGACGCTGCTATGTGTGCAGCCGGTGCCGGGTTCGAATCCTAGTAGGGACACCTTTGCACCAATGTTTGTACCCGAGTCATGGATGTTTAATATGTATATAAGTATTATATACTGAGCTCGCCCTCAGTCCATTGTACGGTACCCATAACACAAGCGTTGCTTAGCGTGGGATCGTATAGCTGGTCCTCTTCCAGGACAACGGAGCCTGAGGAGCAGCAGCGGTTCTTCGTGGACGAGCTGGTGCAAGAGATCCAAGCGCACGGCGACCTGATGCTCTCGCCAGACATGTTTGTCACCAAGATGAAGCTCCTCGATGCTGCCAAGAACTTCCATATGCAGTACAGGTGAACCGAATTAGTTAAATAGGAGCGTTCAAGTATTACGTTACTGTGCAATTTTTGGAGATTCCCCCCCCCCCACCCCCCTACCCCTTGATGATAATACCAAATCGTATCATCCGTACCTTCGGTACGCACTAAGCGGTTGGCTTCTACTTTCATCGCGCGAACTGCCAAGGAATGGAACACGCTGCCGGCGTCTTTGTTCCCCGTTGACTACAATCTGGGTGTTTTCAAGTCGAGAGTGAACAGGTACCTTCTAGGCAAGTATGCTCCATCGTAGATCTCACGTCACTTACCATCAGGTGAGATCGAGATCAAATACTTGCCTATAATGTAATAAAAAAAAAAAGTTGTATCAAAGTTTCCGTCGGAAAGCTCGTCGGGAGCGACACCAACTTCGGAAAGTCTCAAATCCGTTTCCGATGTCGATTCCGAATGATTTAAAATAACCCACCAGTTGTACTAAATCTAGTGGATTAATAAATTAAGTGTCTCCGCAGCCACGCCCCCCACGAGCTATACGCTTACATGCGGCGTTGCCTGGCCCTCGAGATGGAAGTCATTCAGACGGCAATGGGAACACCCTATATCGCCCAGCCGCAGACGGAGAGGAAGTATAGCGAGGTACGTACCTTTTAAGGGTGACCAACCCTTGAACGTTTTTTTTTTATATTTTAAAGGTTAATTGTTATTATTTTGTTGTGTGTTAAAATTCTCAAAAAGGGCCTCTACGTGTTGGACCCATGTCCCCGCGCAAGCCTTCCGAAGATTGCGTACAAAAATCACGAAAACGAAAAAAAAAATAGCTACAATTTTAGAAACATACAAACTCATTGCTGAGATTTTGAAAAAAATTGTAAAGTATTACACATGCGTGTGTAATAAGCTACATTGTGATCCTTATAGTGGTGGAATAAGAGCCACATTACCACGGCCCCAAGTCTGCTAACACGATCGATTCATAATCGAACAGCAGCCGCATAGTAACTGTCAAATGCGACAGTTACTATGCGGTTGCTGTTCGATTATGAATCGATTATTTTTCATTTCATCATGTCACATCCATTATATTATTTATAACGTGTATTTATTGAATGTGTTATTGCTATTAATTACTTGACATTGGCAAAATACCCGCTAAGTTGTGGGCGAGGCCATATTCGTATCCATTTTAGTTCATCGCATGTCATTACATAAAGAAAGAAGAATCGATTGTGTTAGCAGACTTGGCGCCCTGTAAGGATGTTCAAAAAGTAATATTTCCGTGTGCACAGCTCATCACCGGCCTGCAAACGGTCCGTCAGAAAGTGAACATGGTGGGCGAGGAGATCCGGAGTCTGCAAGCCAACATCGAGTCCTTCTCGCTGCAGTACCACGAGTGCCTCAAGAACAAGGGTGAAATTACATATAACACCTTGTATAAAATTGATAGAACTAGGCGATACTTGGCGGAAATCCATTGTTAACGTATGGGGAAAGAGGACCCACCACCGACCCTCGGCTTGTCAAATTTATCGATTACTAGCTGTTGCCCGCGACTTCGTCCGCGTGGTATTTAACAAAGACAACCGTTGACAACAGCCTGCTCACCCATTCTGAGCCCGCGGGACGCATTGCAGGTTGTTGCTATCAAACTTAATCAGGCGCTGCGCTGCAACATTGGTTTTAATTTTTTTGAGAGAGATCCTATTTTTTTTCTAAAATAAAAGTAGCCTAAGCTACTCCTTGTTACATCAGCTACCTGCCAGTGAAATTCCCGTCAAAATCGGTCCAGCCATTTCAGAGATTACCCGGAACAAACAGACAGACAGACAAAAATTTTTAAAAATGTTGTTTTGGTATAGGTACCGTGTATACATCCAAATGCATTTAGTAAAAAGCGGTTATTTTAATATTACAAACAGACACTCCAATTTTATTTATATGTATAGATGTATAGATAAACCAAACAAGTTGATCGATAATAAAAGAAGCCAGCAACACCGAACTACATATAGGTTACCTTGTATAAAGTCTGATTAGCCGTTCCTACATTGTTCTCACATACCTATAACAATGTACTGCTCAAATATAATTCCAGCTCTTTTTAATGTCTCACTGCTGGGCACGGGCCTCCCCTCAATGCGAGGGGGATGAGGCCATAGTCCACCACGCTAGCGGGGCGGCTGGCCTGGCGGACTTCACACATCTTTCGAGGGGTTCTCTCAGACATGCAGGTGTCCTCGCGATGTTTTCCTTCACCGTTTAGCTAGTGATAATCATGGTTGAAAATGAGATTTGCACATGAAATGCCAGAGGTGCGAGCCGGGGCTTGAACCTGCAATCCTCGTTACCGAGGCAAGCGTTCCACCAACTTGGCTATCAATGCTATCTCAAAAATGTAAATTATATTTTAAAATAAGTGTAACCATGGAGTTTCTCGCCCGTTCTTCTTCATAGGAACGGCATTCTGAACGGGTGGTAAAGTAGTAGCATAATATTTTGTACTATTGACGATTCATAAGTACTGTACTTAATGGTGTACGTGAATAAAAAATATTCTGATTTTGATATATACATAAACTACATGTTGTATATGATACAGTTAAATATGAGGGTATCCCAGTTCTGACTATGACACTAGGACGTCAACCACCTCAGTCCTCCCGTGACCATGGTCGCTGTAAAGCAGCCGAAACGTCAGGAACGTAAAAACATATAATAAACGCCATAAAATCTTTGAAATTAGTTTTATTTCATTGTGTATTCATTTTTTTTCGTCAGGACACATGAATTATCTCCAGCAGTCCATGACGAATGAACGCAGAGACCTGGTAGCGTGCCTGCGAGTACAGATCGAAGAGACAGAGAGAAAACTCAACGCTTTGGTAAATTAATAAATATCGCCAGATTAAAACACAAGTTTTTCTAAAATAAAAGTAGCCTAAGTTACTCCTTGTTACATCAGCTATCTGCCAGTGACAGTCCCGTCAAAATCGGTCCAGCCATTTCAGAGATAACCCGGCACAAACAGACAGACAGACAAAAATTTTAAAAAAATGTTGTTTTGGTATATGCACCGTGTATACATCCAAATGCACTTAGTAACAAGCGGTTATTTTAATATTACAAACGGACACTCCAATTTTATTTATTTGTAAAGATTAGTTTATTTATGAGTTCTTAAGAAGATAATATGTTTGAATTTGGAGAGAAAGAATTCTGCCATCTGTCATTATAGCAGGTCGGTTGATCGGACTGCAGAAAAGTGTAAAACTGTAATAATAATAATTCCAGCCCTTTTAATGTGCCACTGCTGGGCACGGGCCTCCCCTCAATGCGAGGGGGATTAGGCCATGGTCCACCACGCTGGCCCAGTGCGAATTGGCGGACTTCACACATCTTTCGAGGGGTTCTCTCAGACATGCAGGTTTCCTCGCGATGTTTTCCTTCACCGTTTAGCAAGTGATAATCATGGTTGAAAATGAGATTCGCACATGAAAAATCCCAGAGGTGCGAGCCGGGGTTTGAGCCTGCAATCCTCGTTACCGAGGCAAGCGTTCTACCAACTTGGCTATCACAGCCTACTGTAAAACTGTAATACCGCAAGCTTATTGGGGACTGAAAATTAATTGCGTATAGCAGCGATGGTTCCTTTGTCATCCTGCATCGGCCGAGGTCATTCCTTTAGCGGAAAAGGGAAGATCTTCCAGCCAGGCGGGCGGTATGCCTGGCCGGGCGGCCGCTACGCCCCGACGGTTATTGTCGGGATCTTGTATATATGTTACGCGCTCCGAAAACTCTCATAGCGCGATTCAGGATTGTGACGTCAATTGTCTATTGTTCTGAATGCGTCTGCAGCGCTATCTGTGTAGCTGGTTGTGCGGTTGAAGTGGTCGCTACATTCCCAAAACTATAACATAAATCTTTTGGTGCAGGTGGCTCAAATCAGTCAGGCGCAGATGGAGTTAGTGGATCACATGAAGGAGAACATCGCCAACTTGCAGCAGCTGCAGAGCCAGGTGCTGGACGAGGAGTTGATCAAGTGAGTGACTACAATTGGTATGGCACCTATTTCGTAACATGAACTTATTCATCAAAGTTTTTTTATTTAAGGTGGAAGCTCAGGGTCAGGGCGCGAAATTCAAAATGTCAATGGTTTTTATTTTTTTACGAAAAATTTGGACATCTTTACGATGTAATTTAGTGCTTTGCGATATTAGCATTCTGCATTGGATGTCTCGATGTATTAAGTTTGCTTAAAAAAATACCTAAAGCGATACAACACCATAAAGTTAGTATAAGTAGCGGTTTTTACAAACCTTATGGTATTGTATCGGATTAGGTACTTTTTTAAGCAAACTTAATACATCGAGACATCCAATGCAGAATGCCAATATCGCCAAAAACTAAATTACATCGTAAAGATGTCCAAATTTTTCGTAAAAAAATAAAAACCATTGACATTTTGAATTTCGCGCCCTGACCCCGAGCTTCCCCCTTAAAAGGGCTGTTATTATTATATTATAGCAGAACTGAGCCCCACTTGATATGTACGCCTAGCGATACAGTAATCATTATTGTAGATGGAAACGCGAGCAACAGCTGAGCGGCAACGGGGTCCCGATGCAGTCGAACCTCAACACCATCCAGGAGTGGTGCGAACTCCTCGCCGACCTGATCTGGACCACGCGGCAGCAGGTCAACAACGTCACCAGGATCAACACCAAGACCATCGTGGAGCTGCGCCAGCCGCACCTCGCCGAGATGCTGGACGGCATGAGCAAACAGGTATGACCCATTATTATTTTTATAATTTGTGTTTTTTATTGAAGCAATGAAGAAAAATGTGGGGGGCCATGATTTTTTTATTTTTTATAATCCGGGGGACCACCTTGCAAAAAAGGTTGGGAAACCCTGAAATAGATAGATAAATAAATATCGCCACACGAACACACCAACTATACGGTCCCACCTTAAGCTTAACACTTGTGTTATGGGTACCGTACAATGCACTGAGGTCGAACTCAGTATATAATACTTATATACACATTAAACATCCACGACTCGGGTACAAACATTCGTGCTCATCACACAAAGCTTGTTTCCCTACCAGGATTCGAACCCGGGACCCTCGGCGCACTACCACTGCGCTAATCAGGCCGTCAATTAAGTGTAACATTTACACAATTTTTTCGATACCGTGTCCCTTACAGCTTGTACCGGTGCCTTTTTTGTTTTTGGGACTAGGCCCGCCACACACTCCCACCACTGCTACTCCTGTAAGCCAGGATCTACAGTGGTGTCCCATGATGACACCGAGGCCTGACCCTCGGCGAGTCCCGGGATACAGTTAATTGTCTAGGAACCCGCACGAAATTAATCTATACATATAAATAAAATTGGAGTGTCTGTTTGTAATATTAAAATAACCGCTTTTTACTAAGTGCATTTGGATGTATACACGGTACCTATACCAAAACAATTTTTGTCTGTCTGTCTGTCTGTCTGTGTGTCTGTTTGTTCCGGGTAATCTCTGAAATGGGTGGACCGATTTTGACGGGACTTTCACTGGCAGATAGCTGATGTAACAAGGAGTAACTAAGGCTACTTTTATTTTAGAAAAAAACACAGGATTTCACGAAAAAAATTAAACCCAATGTTGCAGCGTTGCGCCTGATTAAGTTTGATAGCAACAACCTGAAATGCGTCCCGCGGGCTCAGAAATCGCGAGCAGGCTGTTGCCAACGGTAGTGTCTTTGTTAAATACCACGCGAACGAAGTCGCGGGTAACAGCTAGTCGAAATATAAAAATAGAAGGAGTTGGAAGAAAATTATCCTGTGTATAGGTGCCTGTCTAACCGTGGTATTTTGTCCCATCAGATAACGGGTTTGCTGTCAACCCTGGTCACATCCACGTTCGTCATCGAGAAGCAACCGCCCCAAGTGATGAAAACCAACACGCGGTGAGAACTATTTGTACACTAGCTGCGCCCCGCGGCGTTACCCGCGATTAAATAGTAAGCTTTAAAAAAAAACAATTCCTGTACGCTATCCCATAGGAACCGTGCATTTTTCCGGTATAAAAATTAGCCTATGTCATTTTCTGACCCCTAAACTGCCACTCGCTATGCAAAAATTCAACCCCCTCTATGAAAAATTAAAACAAATCTATCCCACGGGAAGCATACATTTTACCGGGATTAACAAGTAGCCTATGTGCTATTCCAGACTATAATCTGTCTCTGTGCCAAATTTCATCCAGATCCGTTGAACCGTTCTGGCGTGATTGAGTAACAAACATCCATCCATCCATCTATCCATCCATCCAAACTTTCACATTTATAATATTAGTATAGATCAGTATAGATAAAAGGCAGCTAAGTTAGTTATTACATTCGCAGTGGGGGTTCCAACCCGAGTCGAATGAGATAGTTTTTCCGAAACTGTCAAATAGGGAGCGTTCAAGTATTACGTAACGCAATTTTTGGAGATCTTTGACAATGTAAGGCGCCATCACGTCTTTACCCCCCCACCCCCACCCCTCACCCCTCACCCCTCACCCCTCACCTATTAAAACGTAAAATCTACGCGACCGTTCTGAAGGGTTAAAACCTTTCACGAGACCCCCCCTCACCCCAAATTCGTTATGTAATACTTGAACACTCCCTATAGCCTATTGAGATGATCTTGTTGATCGTTCCAGCTTCACGGCTACTGTCCGGTTACTGGTCGGGGGTCAGCTGAACGTGCACATGACCCCGCCGAGAGTCAGCGTGAGTATACCCCCTAGGGTTCGTGGATATCAGGAGATTAATCAGAAAATAATTGGAACAGAACTATTTTCATGGATGGCGGGTCAGATCAGCTGCGCTGCATGTGCCTAGTGAATGTAGCGTCGCGATCTACTGCCGCCTTCCTACCTAGGCAAGTATGCTCCATCGTAGATCTCATCGTCACTTACCATCAGGTGAGATCGAGATCAAATACTTGCCTATAATGGAATAAAAAAAAAAAAAAAAAAATGTTACCGCATTCATTTTTATGTTCTACGTTCCCGAGTCACGGATTTGATAAGCCACAGAACCTCGCAAAAGAACACCGATTCCGAGCGAGGACGATACGCGAGGCCATTGAAATTAAAAAACATCCTAATTTCAATAGGGAAGATGGCTGGGTGCTACCACCGACTTGGCATCCCGTAATTAATATAATTAAATCCAAAACTAAGCGCACCATTGCAAGACCTCAAGAGAATGTGAGCACTTTCAGCGTAGATCGGACCGCGAACAACAACTAAATATGAGGGTACCCCGTCAAACTATGACACCAGGACGTCAACCACCTCAGTCCTCCCGCGACCATGGTTGCTGGGCCCCAAGTCTGCTAACACAATCGATTCATAATCGTACAGCAACGGCATAGTAACTGTCACTTGACAGATATTGTATGGGATATCTGTCAAAAGTGACAGATACTATGCCGTTGCTGTACGTTTATGAATCGATTTTGTTAGCAGACTTGGGGCCCTGTAAAGCAGCCGAAACGTCGGGCACGTAAAAACATTAAAAATGAATGCGATAACATCCTTAAAATTAGTTTTGTTTCAATGTGTAGTATTCGCATAAATATAAGATATCAATATGTTTATAGAACGTCTATAAATTCGGAGGTTAGAAGAAAGATGCATTATTAGCGCAGTGGTAGTGACTCTGCTTTCTGCGCCGAGGGTCCCGGGTTCGAATCCTGGTAGGGACACAAGCTTTGTGTGATGAGCACGAATTTTCGTACCCGAGTCATGGATGTTTAATGTCTATATAAGTATTATATTCTGAGTTCGCCCTCAGTCCATTGTACGGCACCCATAACACAAGCGTTGCTTAGTGTGGGACCGTATAGTTGGTGTGTTCGTATGGCGATATTTATTTATTTATTTATTGATTCACAGGTTGTTATAATATCCGAGCAGCAAGCGCAGTTGCTACTGAAGAGCGAGACCCAGGCCGGTAAAGGGAAGCAGCCTGTAGAGTGTGGCGATATTCTGAACAACACCGGCACCATGGAGTACCAGCCCACCAGCAGACAACTCAGCGTCAGCTTCAGGTATTGTGGTGATTTGAATGTTGAGAGCATAGAATTGATGTTGGTGGTGAGATTGGCGAGTGTGATGATTGTGGTGATGTTGGTGAGGGTGATGTTTGTGGTGATATTGGTGAATGTGATGCTTGTGGTGGATGTTATTAGCGAATGTGGTGTTTGTGGTGATATTGGTAAGAGTGATGTTCGTGATGATGTTGGTGATATTGATGTGTGTGGTGATATTGGTGAATGTGATGCGTGTGGTGGGTGTTATTAGCGAATGTGATGTTTGTGGTGATATTGGTGAGAGTGATATTTGTGGTGATATTGGCACGAGTGATTTTTGTGGTGATATCGGCAAATGTGATGCGTGTGGTGGGTGTAATTAGCGAATGGGATGTTTGTGGTGATATTGATGACTGTAACTTTTTTTTCAAGAATTTGGTAAGGTAAAAATATTTAATTTTTCTTAGTTATATGACATATGGCTGGTATTATTATTAAAAAAAAAGAACTATACTGAATTGGATTCGCATGGAATTCGATAATGTGGCAATATTGATGACAGTGGCGAAGTTGGCGTGAACGTAATTCTTTCGCCACAGGAACATGCAGCTGCGTAAGATCAAAAGAGCCGAGAAGAAGGGTACTGAGAGCGTTATGGACGAGAAGTTGACTCTCCTCTTCCAATCACAATTCAACGTTGGCGGCGGAGAGCTGGTTTTCCAGGTAATAATAAATATACAGGGTGTTATAACACGATGGCGCAGTATGGAGACCTCTGAACATATAATACACTAGCTGTTACCCGCGACTTCGTCCGCTTTTTGTTAAATACCACGCGGACGAAGTCGCGGGTAACAGCTAGTCTAAAATAAATGTAGCCTAAGTTTCTCCTTGTTCCATCAGCTATCTGCCAGTGAAAGTCCCGTCAAAATCGGTCCAGCCATTTCAGAGATTAGCCGGAACGAACAGACAGACAGACAGTCAAAAATTTTAAAAAAAATTGTTTTTGTATAAGTAGGTACCGTGTATACATCCAAATGCACTTAGTAAAATCTGTTTATTTTAATATTACAAACAGACACTCCAATTTTATTTATTCGCATAGATGTATTCCGTTGTTCACTCGGTTTGGTATGTGTCCAGGTGTGGACGCTCTCCCTGCCGGTGGTGGTGATAGTCCACGGCAACCAGGAGCCGCACGGCTGGGCCACCGTGACCTGGGACAACGCGTTCAGCTCCCCGGGACGCGTGCCGTTCGCCGTGCCCGACAAGGTACGTGGCGGAATCAAACTAATTTCTACAGTCCTACCGCGCTTTAGGTCTATGTAGGACCCTGTAGAACTGTGTAGGACCATGTAGAACTATGTAGGACTGGGGCGCAGCTTTTTTTATTTTTTTATTACTACATTATAGGCAAGTATTGATCTCGATCTCACCTGATGGTAAGTGACGATGAGATCTACGATGGAGCATACTTGCCTAGGTAGGAAGGCGGCAGTAGATCGAGACGCTACATTCACTAGGCACATGCAGCGCAGCTGATCTGACCCGCCATCCATGAATGGCAACACCGAACATCATGCCGGAACACGGCTAGGCCGCTTGGCGACATGGCTTTGTTCAGTGGGTGGTGACTAGCCACGGCCGAAGCCTACCACCAGTAGAGTCGTCACCTGGTTGGCACCACCCAGGGTCACGTGTAGGGTATCTCGAGGGTACTTAATTCTCCTACGGACGAAGGTGACTCGACCCCAAGCAGCTAGTTTAATTATACTTTGACTTGACATTGTTGATCATTCGCGTTGATTATGATCAGGTGACATGGGGCCAATTGGCTGAGACTTTACGCATCAAGTTCTGCTTCGCGACGGGAGGAGATCTGTCAGAAGACAACCTCCGGTTTCTTGCCGAGAAGATATTTAGGTGAGTTGCTTATCTTCTAAGATAAGAAGATATTTAGGTGAGTTGCTTATCTTCTAAGGGGCCATCCACAAATTACGTCACACGAATTTCATGAATTTTTGACGACTCCCCCGTCCTTGTCACAACTGGTCACATTTGTGAGACCTCTACCTAGTGTGATGTCACATATTTAGCAATTTTACATTTAGAAACGTAATTTATGGAAGGCCCCTAATTTAAGTGTTAGACCCTTGTCGGTGTAGCTGATGAAGCTCTTTCCATAATGTCCAGTGGCGTAGCATGGGTCATTAGCACCCGGTGCGGATTTAAAATTTGCCGCCCTCTTATTTTTGCTATTCATTATGACAAAAATGGGGCATGGTAATGACAAAAACACTGAAAGATTTCTTTTTTTACTTATTTTTTTTTTTTCATATCGTATTTTTTTCTCTAACCGGCACCTGTGAAATGTCGCCCGGTGCGGACCGCACCCTCCCCCCCCCCCATCCATGCTACGCCACTGCATCTCTCTCTATCTAGAGCAGCTTCTTTCACCTCCCTATACGACATGACACCGATCCTTTCTTTTATCTGGCTCATGTAGCTTATTCTTGGTCTACCTCGTCCACGCTTTCCTTCGATCTTCCCCTCTATGATGTTCTTTATGAAGGTATCATGTCGTACGAGATGGCCTATCATCTTCCCCCTTCTATTCCGTATGGTTTCATTAATATCCCACTAATATTATAAATGTGCAAGTTTGGATGGATGGATGTTTGTAACTCAATCACGCTAGAACCGCTGAACGGAACTGGATAAAATTTAGCACAGTGGTAGATTTTAGTCTGGAATAGAACATAGGCTATAGGGGGTAATAGGTGGTATTTAATAAAAAAGTTTTTCTGAAATAAAAGTGGCCTAAGTTATTCTTTGTCACATCAGCTATCTGCCAGTGAAAGTTCCGTCAAAATCGTCCAATTTTTATTTATTTGTATAGATCAACCACTCAAAGTGGGCGATAACGCCCCCTTATGGGCGCTGCAGGCCTAAAGGGGGGCGGTAAGAGACCCAGAAAAAAAATGGGAGCGTTGTGTAGAGGCTTACAATAATTAATTTAATTTGAAGTCATAGTGGTTTTTAAGTAGATGAAAAAATGGGTTCGTTAAAAAATTATTCATTCTCAAAGTGGGCAGTAGACAATATAAGTTCGGGAACCCCTGGTATAGATGAGGTACTCAACGTCTATACTAATACTTAATATTATAAATGTGAAAGTTTGGATGGATGGATGGATGGATGGATAGATGGATGGATGTTTGTTACTCTTTCACGCCCGAACGGCTGAACGGATCTGGATGAAATTTGGCACAGAGATAGATTATAGTCTGGAATAGCATATAGGCTACTTTTTATCCCGGTAAAATGTATGGTTCCCGTGGGATAGATGTTTTAATTTTTCATACTTTTTATCGCGGGTAACACCGCCGGGCGCATCTAGTTATTTTATAAGTGAGTAAACAGGTACCTTCCAGGCAAGTATGCTCCATCGTAGATCTCATCGTCACTCACCATCAGATGAGATCGAAATCAAATACTTGCCTGTAATGTAATAAAAAAAAATAAGTGGACCAAACTTTCCGATAGGACCAGTCTGCCGATGAACACGATGGAGCTGAACGCCATGGCCGTGTCCTGGACGCAGTTCTGCAAGGACGCGCTGCCGGAGCGCAACTTCACCTTCTGGGAGTGGTTCTACATGGTCATCAAGGTCACCAGGGACTATTTGAGGACTCTGTGGTGCGATCGGTAAGTGTCGGAGCTGTGGCTAGGAATTTAAGTATAGGAGCTGAAGGTAGAAATTCACCTGTGTGGGGGGGGGGGGGGGGGGGGGTTGAGCTCTAGACCAGAGTACACCCAGAACCAGAATATGTTTTTATTCATGTAAACCATTAAGTACAGTAATTATGAATCGTCAAAATAGTTGCAAAATGCTAAGCTACTACTTCACCGCGCGTTCGGAATGCCGCTCCTGTGGAGAAGAACGGGCGAGAAACTCCATGGTTGCTGTTTTTGAAAAATATATTTTTCATTTATGAGCAGCACATTGTTATGGGTTTGAGGATGAATGAGTGAGTCAGCTAGCCTGTATCATTACTTAAAGAGATATTAAACGTCCATGACTCGGGTACAAACATTCCTACCCATGTCACCATGTTGGCTCCTAACGAGGTTCAAAGGGCAGGGTCACTCCCAAACGTCCCAATCGGTGGTCCTGGATATTTATTTGTTTTCTTTGCCAACAGTTTGATAATGGGCTTCATACAGAAGAAGCAAGCCGAGGATATGCTGTCCAAGTGTCCTCCGGGGACGTTCCTCCTGCGGTTCTCGGACTCGGAGCTGGGTGGCATCACGATCGCTTGGGTCGGCGGTGAGTGTCATTTGTGGCGAGCTTGATGAAGTTGGTGGGGTTTGTGGCGAGATTGGTGAAGTTGGTGAAGGTATTGTGGCGAAATTTAGAATGTAAAATTTTACATAGCACCCATTATGGCATTTTTTAGGTACTACCAATTTTAGCTATTTCTACCATTTTTTGACGAACTCCAATTTCTACCAAATTTGGCTCCCTCAAATTTCTACCAAATTTGGCTAACTCCAATTTCTACCAAATTTGGCTACCACCAATTTTTACCAAAAAGCTAACTCCGTTTTCTACCAAATTTAGCTATATCCGATTTCTACCAAATTTGGTTACCTCCTATTTCTACCAAACTTAGCTATCTCCGTTGTCCCGCAGAGGCGAACGAGGTGTTCAGCCTGCAGCCGTTCACGTCCCGCGACCTGGTGCTGCGCTGCCTGGCCGACCGCGTGCTGGACCTCACCCAGCTCCAGTTCCTGTACCCCAACATCGCCAAAGACGACGTCTTCTCCAAATACTACACCAAGCCGGGTAATTACAAAAATAAATAATATAATCTATGACACTACTAGCTGCGCCCGCGGTGTTACCCGCGATTAAAAAGTACAATGTCGATGCCTATGTCGTTTTCTGACCCCTAAACTACCACTATCCCCCCCCCATCTCCATTCTATCGTCGGTCGACAACACGCACGGACAAGTGTCATCCGTACACTGTGGACATTCCTTCGGTACGTACTAAGCGTGACGCTTCTACCTTCATCGTGCGAACTGCCAAGGAATGGAACACGCTGCCGGCGTCTTTCTTCCCCGTTGACTATAATCTGGGTGTTTTCAAGTCGAGAGTGAACAGGCACCTTCTAGGCAAGTATGCTCCGTCGTAGATCTCATCGTCACTTACCATCAGGTGAGATCGAGATCAAATACTTGCCTATAATGTAATAAAATAATATAGATTCTATACAATACAGATAAATAAATTTGGATTGTCTGTTTGTAATATTAAAATAACAGCTTTTTACTAAGTGCATATGGATGTATACACGGTAGGTACATATACCGAAACAACATTTTTACCATTTTTGTCTGTCTGTCTGTTTGTTCCGGCTAATCTCTGAAATGGCTGGACCGATTTTGACGGGACTTTCACTGGCAGATAGCTGATGTATCAAGGAGTAACTGAGGCTACTTTTATTTTATATCGACTGCGACCTATTAATGTAGTACTCATTGGTTGGTGTGTCTGTAACATTATATATTGTTTGCACAGAAAACGAAATGCTTAAGAACGGCTATGTGAAGCCGGTGCTGGTGACAACGCTGCCGCCGTACATGTCGTCATCGCCTGCGTACGCCCACTCGCCCGACTCGCACCGAAACACACCCAGCGTACAGAGCAGGTCAGTAACTGTTACCTACAGTACTATACTAACAGTATACGGTATAGCAGGACTTCCCAACCGGTGGGGCGTGCCCCCCCCGGGGCGTAGAGAGATCTTAGGGGGGGCATGAAGTGTATGATTTGATGATAGCTCTGTCAATAACAGAGTCGATGGGGTCGAGTCACCTTCGTCCGTAGGAGAATTAAATACCCTCGAGATACCCTACACGTGATCCTGGGTGGTGCCAACCAGGTGACAACTCTACTGGTGGTAGGCTTCGGCCGTGGCTAGTCACCACCCACTGAACAAAGCCATGTCGCCAAGCGGCCTAGCCGTGTTCCGGCATGATGTTCGGTGTTGCCATTCATGGATGGCGGGTCAGATCAGTTGCGCTGCATGTGCCTAGTGAATGTAGCGTCGCGATCTACTGCCGCCTTCCTACCTAGGCAAGCATGCTACATCGTAGATCTCATCATCACTTACCATCAGGTGAGATCGAAAACAAATACTTGCCTATAATGTAATAAAAAAAAGAGCCTGATATCGACCAACTGGTTCAAAAGATACGGGCGCAAACATCCCATTAATAAATCGTGTGATATAAATATCGTAAAAATAATTTGTGTTTTTTTATTGGAGCTATGAAGAAAAATATAGGGGGTTTTCTTTATAATCGGGGGGGCACCATGCGAAAAAGGTTGGGAAACCCTGCTGTATAGTCTAAGTTTTTCTCTTTGGCGAGGAAAACCTCCAACTGTACTGCAAGTGCGAGACTTCGTTAGCTAACTTTATAGTTTATGAACTACCGTATTTGGACATTTTGTATGGAGACTTAAAAAACGCCCCTAGCGGGCGATATCTGAAACATTTGTGCTGAGTGTTGAGTTTTTTTCGTTACTATATGTAGTAACGTTCGATCGTTTGCTCACGGAAACTTTTACAGTTAACGATTTTGTACGAAACGCTCGAGTGTGAGTCACAAGTTTACTTAGGTACTAGCTGTTACCCGCGACTTCGTCCGCGTGGTATTTAACAAAGACAAAACCGTTGGCAACAGCCTGCTCGCGCGTTCTGAGCCCGCGGGACGCATTGCAGGTTGTTGCTATCAACATTGGTTTTAATTTTTATCGTGAGATCCTATTTTTTTTCTAAAATAAAAGTAGCCTGAGTTAATCCTTGTTACATCAGCTATCCCAGTGAAAGTCCCGTCAAAATCCGTCCAGCCATTTCAGAGATTAGCCGGAACAAACAGACAGACAGACAGACAAAAATTGTAATAAATGTTGTTTCGGTATAGGTACCGTGTATACATCCAAATGCACTTAGTAAAAAGCGGTTATTTTAATATTACAAACAGACACTCCAATTTTATTTATATGTATGTATAGATAATTTCGTACCATAGAGAAACGTAAATCTACTTTTATAGTACGCATAGACATTTTGGGAGATTTTTCATAAGTTAACCGAATACTTTTAGACGTACGAATAGGCATGATGACAGTAACTAAGAATCACTAAAATAATGTGTTTATCTAATGAGATAGGATTAATAGGTTCTGAAAAATGTATTTATTTACAGATTTAGGGCGAGATTGATAATTTATTTAATAAAATAAAACTACAAAATTCAACAGTCCGCCATGATAACTTGAACACCAATCAGAGTGAACTACGTCACGAGCATGTACACATTGTAAACATCGCTAAGTTTCGTACGAACTTCGACGATCTCTGCACTTAGTAATTGTTTTTACCTGCGTTTATAAAGTATTTCGTGATTTCTATCGATCAATTACATAGTTTTGTGTTCTCAAAACGTGGAACAAGGATTTACCATTTTTGACACAAACAATATAAAACCTGTTGCTAAGCAACCGCAACATTATCAGCAAAGAGTAATAAGATAAACTCCATACTCTTTACAATATTTATATACGTAAATTACTGATTTGATGTGTTTGCGGTCAGTTTGCATAATAGTGACGTCACAAGCAGACGCCATGACACCGGCGATCGTTTTGGAGCGAATGTTAAAATTACAATTTAAATAGCGTTTTTTTCTAATAAAAATTAGTTTCCTGCCGAAATAATATATTTTTTTGGAAATAGTAGATACCTTAGAATATTATAGAACAGTTTTTCAAAATCAGTCATCATGCCTATTGCATGCGAGTGCTAGTCATAAATTAGAAAGATTTGACCGGCCCCCTGATTACGTAACTTGCAATAGCCTAGGGGTCATAAATTACGTCACACGAATTTCATGCATTTTTGATCCACTTTCAATTTTTTTTTTTTTTTATTACGCTATAGGTAAGTATTTGATCTCGATCTCACCTGATGGTAAGTGACGATGAGATCTACGTTGTAGCATACTTGCCTAGAAGGTACCTGTTCACTCTCGGCTTGAAAATACCCAGATTGTAGTCAACGGGGAACAAAGACGCCGGCAGCGTGTTCCATTCCTTGGCAGTTCGCGCGATGAAAGTAGATGCAAATCGCTTAGTACGTACCGAAGGAATGTCCACAGTGTACGGATGACACTTGTGTTGTTTACCGAGTATAGAATGGAGATGTGGGGGAATTAACTCGTGTAATTCCGTCTCACAATTCAATTCTCCACACAAAATGACTAAATACGGTAGACTATCAAGTATACAGTTAGCTCGCACTTGACGTGCTGTAGCCCGGTTCTTAAGAGTTTTTCCGTTCTTTTTTTGAAATGATTTTGTTTTATTTCTGTTTTTTTTTGTTTGTTTTTAGGTACATGATCGATTTTTGAATTTTATTTTTTTATTCTATTACTCTGAATGCAGAACTCAAGCGAATAATTTTATAAATAAGTATTAGTTTTTGTATTTAGTTTTATCGATTAATAGTCACATCCTTAGTTTGGTGTTTCTTTATTTTTTTTAAACCATTTTTTTTTTAATCCGAACAAATCTATTCGATCGCATAGTATTTTTTTTATTATAGCTATTAATTTTATTCTTAATTTATGCTAGATTCGATGACTGCCTATATTTTGATCAAATTTTGTATGTTTTACTTAGTAAGTATTTGTAAGTAATCAAAGTGAAATGGAAGCTATCTTGTATAACTATTCACTTGCAACAAGTTAATATGACTTAACTATTAAACTAAAATCCATAGATATTATACAAGCTTTCATGCACGTTTACAATTTAAAAAAAATATTGTTCACTATGACATATTAAAAAAGTGTTTTTTTTTATTGACGAAATACAGTATTTTACCGCTAATTTAGCATTTCTTAAGTACCATAGAGTTCAGGGTTTGTATTGTCATAGTGAATAGTTATTTTTTTACCGTTCACATCCTAAATATTAAATTTTATTTTTAGCTGTGGCACAACCATGCTGCAACTCTAAACGGATTGGATGTTACCTAGTTAAAAAAATAAACGTTGAAATGATTTTTAAATTGGGAAAAATATTATTATTTTGGATTTCAATTTAGATTCAATATATTACGATATTCCGACTCTAGACTTTATATAAGGCTTCACAATAATAGCGTAAAAAATTTAAGGGGTCCATTGGTAGTCTATAAAATTCACATATATTTTTTTTAAATTTGTAATTTAACTATACATACTAAATGCGCAGTGGGACTTTTTGGCGGGAAACTGAAAAGTCATGGCGTCAGTTATGATTTTATTTCTAAAACTAGTGTTTCTGCGAGTTACAGTGAGTGATATAAGTGGAATATTAACTATTATGGGTTCGGTGACGTGCACGAGTAACACGTAGGTAATTGAAACAGAGTGACGAAGCTTGGCTGTTCAGTTTCTCACAAAAAAAAAAATCAGTAAAATCACTTTACTGATTGAGGGATGGGGGGGGTATTTTACTAGAGCCTACCCTTAGAGCCTTGCATATTGCTCGAAAACTAAAATAATTTACATTACTTGACACTGGCAAAATACCTAAGGTGATGCCAAATTTAAAAAAATGCGCGGTGAAACAGTACTCTCTCGATTACTCACGTAAAAATCAAACACTGTATACACATATATTTTATACATAAACGCGATTGTTATCACCTACTTGTAAACCCCTTAACATATTTTACACAATTTTTGTTAAACCTTATATTATTAAAAAAAACTTTTAATTTGAGGGTAACACAGCAAAAAAAAATCTAAATTGATTTCCAAATGACAGTAAGTAATAAATACGATGAGAATTGGTTCAGCAATTTTTGCGTAAAATTCTTTACAAAGCGTCGAAACTCTTCAAATATTGTTAAGAATTATTGTCGCATACACGGGAAGTGGATGTTAGCACTGAAAACACAGTATTATTTTTATTATTATAGCAAAATTGGCATTTAAAAATTATATTTAAGTGTCCTCAGTACGTCCAGTGCGAGATTATTTGTAAGCTGTCTGTATAGCCCGCCACACACTCCCACCACTGCTACTCCTGTAAGCCAGGATCTACAGTGGTGTCCCATGATGACACCGAGGTGTGACCCTCAGCGAGTCCCGGGATACAGTTAATTGTCTTGGAACCCGCACGAATTTAATCGAAAGATAAAATAGGACGAATTGGAAGAAAATTATCCACTTCCCTCCGTTACAAAGCGGGAGACAAACAAATCTGGTAGATATATTTCCACAGAAGCTAACTTATTAAGGTTGACGTATTAAGACACTTTGTATGGCAAATTTAACAGCGCCTCTAGCGGACTGTACTGAAAGTTTCCATTCTCAATACGTAGACTGTGAAGTATACGGTTAGCTTACGAATAACCACGCACTTGACGTTCTGATGTTGTCAGGTGCAAAAACATTCAATTACATATCAAATTATATTCTCTCGAGAATTTCAAATTATAAAGTCGGTAAAAATGTTGTCTGATTAGTAGTGTTTTTTAATAAAAAAAAATCAACATTTACATACAGTAAACTTGAAAATCTAATTTTCATACAAATGTGTTATCTGTGTATTTATATAATACGTATTTAAAATATATATGAAATAACTAACTTATATTACGATACAACTTTTTTAAAACTAAATCGGCATTGTTCTATAATAATATAAATATACAACGTGTCCCAAAATTCAACGATAAGCGGGCACCAAAAGGTGGACCTACTTATATTATATTTTTTTAAAAATTTTATATTTTTTTAAAAATTTTATATTTTTAAGTCCCATTGCTACAATTTTAGAAATACTTCTGCGTTTTTTTTTTGTGTGTATTTTTTTTAAAGATTTCGCTTTTTTTGAAGTAATGAAAAAAAAAATTAAGGTAGAATTTTTTTTTCTCGAGTAGTCATAAGTAGTCCACCTTTTGGTGCCCGCTTATCGTTGAATTTTGGGACACGCTGTATATGTATCTTGAATGTTAAATGATATTACAATAAGTATATTACATGATTATATAAATGTTGCTTAGCTACACAAAAATTAACATTATATTAAATTTTTATTATGAATGTTTAAAAAAAAATTGATTAGACCTTACAAAAACAGCCCGTACTCAAGGTTGGAGAGTAGTTTGATTTTAAAATATCCGTCCTCAATTGGTATACAATGTGTAAGTGGCTTCGTAACAAAAACTGGGCCGCAAATCTGCTAACACAATCGATTCATAATCGAACAGCAACCGCATAGTAACTGTCACTTTTCACAGATATCCCATACAATATCTGTCAAAAGTGACAGTTACTATGCGGTTGCTGTTCGATTATGAATCGATTGTGTTAGCAGACTTGGGGCCCTGATCATCGCCTCAATGAATAGACTAAATTATATGTCTACACAAGTGATTTACAAGTGTTTCTATAAGATCATTGTAATCATAAGAATTTTGAGATTTCTTTGATTTACACTATTCCCAACTTATTTGATATATAAGTTAGCCCCTAAAGAGACTCGCAATTAAGTTGTGGCTAAGGTTTTATAATATAAACACATTTTTCTATATGAGTATTGATTGACCAAATCTTAAAATGGTATTTCCAAAATATTGGGTCCATGTAATTGCATTTTGTATTATATTAGATGGATGGTACTTCTTAATTAGATGTGAATATTATAATTACGTTTGATTTATATGTTAAAAAATACCTTCAACTTGTTAAAGTTACTTGGTAATACGATCAAATAGGTTGATATACTGAATAATAAATTTAATCAACTTTAATTTATTATTAATTTTATTTACTCAAAAAATATTATCAGACATATTTTATCTAATATTTAAAATAGAATCAGAATCAGAATATTTTTTATTCACGTAGACCATTAAGTACAGTAAGTACTTATGAATCGTCAAAAGTTACAAAATATGCTACTACTTTACCGCCCGTTCGGAATGCCGTTCCTATGGAGAAGAGCGGGCGAGAAACTCCATGGTTGCTCTTTTTTTAAAAAGATCTTTTCAATTTTTGAGCAATACATTGTTATGGGTATGTGAGAACAATGTAGGAACGGCTAATCAGACTTTTGCAGCAGGTGAATAAAAAGTACTAACTAAAAAATACAGCAGATAACAGGGTCCTTAAAATATTCGCATTTAATTCAGAGACATCTTATTATTAAGATAACATTTATGTGTTTGTCATTAAAAATATTATTACTAAGTTAATAGTAAGATGTATGTATTTTACTTAATCATACTTATTTTGACTCGGACTTCAAAATATCGTTTATGGTCTAAGTAAAAAAAAAACGAAAAAAAAAATCCTATTAAAAATATTTACTTACATAATTTGCGCCAAAAAATTTGTAGGACTATTTAAAAGTTAAAACACGATTTCAAAGCGAGTGGCTTTTTTTCGTGTAAAGTATTATTTTATGTAAGTATAAATTCGGTGCTAATTTTTTTTATACTTTTTTTTTCTTATTTTAAGTACAGTTTTTCATGACACTTTTAATTAAGTTATAACAATTAGATAATTATATTGGCTATGTTTACAATAACTTGCGGTATTATGCGTGAGGAATAACAACAAGTACTTCATATGCTACTGCTAATTCAGGGTACCATATTATTATGTATACTAATAATAATACCAGCCCTTTTAATGTCCCACTGCTGGGCACCGGCCTCCCATTAATGCGAGAGGGATTGGGCCAGAGTCCACCACGCTGGCCCATTGCGGGTTGGCGGACTTCACATGTATTTCGAGAGGTTATCCCCAGACAAGACGGGGGTTGACAAGTAACATGGACTGTTAATAAGAAAGATCCCGTGACTAATGTCATTCCCATGAATTTTATTTTAATGTTAAGATTTCTATAAACGTTCGTCTTGTCCGTAGCTTATAGATATTAAATGTCTAGTATTAAATATGTCAATTATTCGTGAAGACAAAAAAAGTTGTTGATGTTAAAATAAATAAACTTACCCCCAAACTTGTGCACGTATTTAAAATGATATTACAAAATGCTTTTCACAAGAAAAGCTCATTATAATACCATTTTAAAAGGACGATTAGTTAATATATGATGGGGATTAATGTTCAATATTTAGATTGATCTTAAAATAACTTAAGTATGTTCTCATTGCTTAGATTAATTGAATGGATTGTTTGTGATTGCTAAATCTCGGAGGTTTAATGGCAGTCGCTTCTAATGAATAGAGCCGTATCTTATACAAGTATTGGTGCAGGGTACATATTTGAGGCGTTTGGGGTAGAGACATTGGGTCCGTGGGGACCGGGCGACCAGGACCTCTCAAAACGTCTGGTGGAGACATCCGATGACCAGAACGCTGGCACATATTTTGGCCAACACATCAGCATTTCCATTCAACGTGGCAATGCTGCCAGCGTTCAGGGCACCCTGACGGCCGATGGTGGTGGGGATTAGTTGAGTGCATTTTGAAATCAGCCTAATTTTAATAATGAATTACCCAATTATAGAATTGTATTGGGGAAAAGGCTAGGGCAATGATTATTTTGTTTTATACCTTAAAATACATTCGCTGCTCGCACAAAAATAGGTTAACTTAAATCCATGTTAGTAATCACAAATATTTCAGAAAGATTTAGGGTTATAAGCTGACGAATTTATGTGAAAAAAAAAATGTTTTAATGGATGTGACTATTAAATATAGTTAGACTTAATTTATATAATAAGCACAGCCCGAAAGGTCAAACTCGCATAACAAAACACATAAAGCAACAACAAAGAGAGTGATTTTCATAAAATGTTGCTTCTAAGAATTTATGGCGCTCTGTCTTAAATATTAAAAAGAAAAATACAAATTCATAGAAGTTTAAAAAAAGTGTTTTATATAATTGAATAAGTATACGTTTGGAGATAAATACATGTGAGTCTGACCGATATTTTACAGCGTTGACGATTCAAGAATACAGGATGTAAGTGGCCTCGTAACGAAAACTGATACCATAGACTCAACTTATGATTTTGAACCCCCACAGTTGGTCCCATCGATCTTTTCATGACTTATACGCATTTTTTTTCAGTGTTTTTAAATTAAGTATGAAATTATAAAAGAAGCCAGAAAAAATATTTAAAAAAACAACGACACATTTAGACGTAGAACTGCAATGCAAACTAAAACTCGATACGCTCGAGCGCGCTAGTCGCTCGCACGAGTCGGGTATCGCGCGAAGTGTTGTGTTGTGATCGCGTAGCTTGCGATACATTGCGCGGTTGAACATTACAACATTAGTAAATAGTTCAACATAAATTATTAGTATCATTTTATTATACTTCAGTGTAACCTTAACCCAAAGTTTTCGTCACATTGCTTCTTACACCCTGTATAAGATGTCTAATAATTAATATGTATTTTATAAAGCAACATATCGAATTAAGAGGGCCAATTTTAATAGAAAAATATCATTGGATTATATTGAAAAAAAAAAAACTTATTATTTCCAAAAACTATGAATAAATAAATAATTATTAATGTTAAGTATTACGAGAAATACAATTTTGACATGTCATCGCTGTTTTTCCCAAAATAATATTTATATTCTCTAGCCACAGATTATATATAGAGCGTTTTGACATTTATCATCAAGTTCCATAAACAGTGACAGATAAATAAATAAAAAGAAAAATGGATGACTATGATGGATAGCCGCAGATTCTTTGATGTCTTCTTTAAGAAGTGAAATTAGATTAAATTAAATGGATATGAATATGGCCTCACCCACAACTTGGCGAGTATTTTGCCAGTGTCAAGTAATTAATAGCAATAACACATTCAATAAATACGAATTATAAATAAAATAATGGATGTGACATGATGATATGAAAATGGCGTCCTTCTTTGAGTCATTTTATTTTATTCTTTATCTGTCAATATTTACGGAAGATTTTTTTCATATCATCATGTCACATCCATTATTGTATTTATAATGTGTATTTATTGAATGTGTTATTGCTATTAATTACTTGACATTGGCAAAATACCCGCTGAGTTGTGGGTGAGGCCATTTTCATATACATTTTATTTCATCGCATCTCATTTCGTAAGGAAAGAGGAGAAGAAGTCCGTGCGAAATCTGTCAAAGGCGCCATCTATGTTCTGTGTAGAGCGAACACACATGACAAACTTTATCGCATTGAGTGTATGTATGTGACGCCGTATTTGTATTATTATACGTGAATAAAAAGTAATATTTAGTGTTTTATTGCAGCGGGGAACGAATTGTCTTTTCATAAATTTTCATGATATATATAAGTTGTGACAAAAATTGTGTACAATATTTTAAGGGGGAAACTCAGGGTCAGGGCGCGAAATTCAAAATGTCAATGGTTTTTAGTTTTTTACGAAAAATTTGGACATCTTTACGATGTAATTTAGTGTTTTGCGATATTAGCATTCTGCATTGGATGTCTCGATGTATTAAGTTTGCTTAAAAAAATACCTAAAGCAATTCAATACCATAAGGTTTGTAAAAACCACTACTTTTACTAACTTTATGGTGTTGTATCGCTTTAGGTATTTTTTAAGCAAACTTAATACATCGAGACATCCTATGCAGAATGCTAATATCGCAAAACACTAAATTACATCGTAAAGATGTCCAAATTTTTCGTAAAAAACTAAAAACCATTGACATTTTGAATTTCGCGCCCTGACCCTGAGCTTCCCCCTTAAGAGATTTCAATCCTGTTATATGTTTTTACACACACTTAAGTTCTTAATATTTATTGTCTTCAACGTATTTTTCATAAGCATTTTAATACTTTCAGAAAAGACAATTTATTTCTCTGTAAACGAAATCCAAAGCGAAAATGCAACACAGACGGTCGTACTATTTATATTTTATTTGTTTTTTTTTTATATATTTTTTTTAAGTAACATATTAATTAGATGACACTACAACTGCTTTATTTTTTGTCTGTGCTGCCTTTTTGGCGACGGGTTGTAGGATTTAGGATTTTTTTTTTGTCACTATTATTTTTATTTTTATTCTTGATCACGACCGTCTCAAGTTATGTCTAACGTGTTGCATTTTCTCTCTCTTTCCCGATGTCCTGGTTGGCGCTGGCGGATAATCAAACAAACATAAAAAAAAATCGCAAAAAAAAATGTGTAAAAAAACGCACATAAAACATGCAAATTAAAAACAAAATTACCTGCTAAAAAAAATGGTCGTCGTTGTTCGAAATTTGAAAACGATCAGCTACTTCAGTGCATCGACGCCCGCGCAGACGGACAGCAGTTTCATGGACAGCGAGTTGTTCGAGCAGATCCGCGCGTTCGAGCCAGACGGACTCGACGACTTCGACATGTACAGCAACATGAGCATGAAGTGAGGTAAGATACAGTATTCTAGCCTCTACCAAAGTGGGCGATAACGCCCCCTTGTGGGCGCTGTAGGCCTAAAAGGAGGCAGTGAGTGACCCAGAAAAAAAATTGGGGCGTTGTGTAGAGGCTTACAATAATTAATATAATTTGTAGTTATAGTGGTTTTTGAGTAGGTGAAAAAAATGGGGGCGCTAAAATATAATTAATTCTCAATGTGGGCAGTAGACAAAATAAGTTTGGGAGCCCCTATAGCCACAGAAAACATAATAGTAGGTATTTTGAAAAGGATACGTTACTATATAATTTAACTCGTAAGTAGACAGACAAATAAGGGGAAATGGAAGCCATTATTAGTAACTGTTCTATTATTATATCCTTTATAGTCTTATATGACGGCCTTTTTAGGGGGCCCACCTAAAGAGCGGCGAGTCATCACCTGCCAATAGTAATTGGATAAGAGCTGGTTATGGCAGGTGTCCGCAACCCTTCCAATATTCCCGTCCCATATCCATCCAATCCTCAATCCATAGTCCCAATTATCTTTTCATATTTCTGTAATAGTTCCTCCGCCTGCTGAGGTCGATTCGCTGTTTATGCTATCATCTTCGGCAGTTGACCCCAGCAGGTGGCTAACATAACATTAAAATTCTCAAAAAGGGCCTCTACGTGTTAGACCCATGCCCCCACGCAAGACGTCAAAAAATCCGGGTATAGCACGTGTGGAGAGAGACTTATTTAATATATGGTATATTTTTTAAATTTTCACAGGTATCCGAGTACGGAGTGAAAAAAAAAATACATTTTACCTTATAGATTCTAAGCATAGACTATTTACCATTTCATCTTGCGTCCCTTACACTCGGTACGGAGCTAGCGCGGGATGCGAGACAAAATGGCGTTCTGACAGTCCCATACATTTTTTTTTAAACGCACATTAGTTTTTAAATCAAGTCAATTCGTTAAGCTATTATAAATACCTTATATTTTTCATGATGATGTGCCATATGTATTGGAAGTGTGTATCAAAAATGCTTTTATATACCGCACGTCAAATGCGAGCTAACTGAGCCCCCAAGTCTGCTAACACAATCGATTCATTCAATTCAATTTTTAAAGTAAATGGCACCACCGTTCTTCGGTGATTGTGCCAGTGTCAAGGTGAAAAAGTAAAAAAGAACGCATATTATGTCCGATGAGCAATTAAGAATAAATTTTAGTGGCGTTGAGAATCTGAAAAAAAATACTTTAAAAACTATCTACTTAAATACGTGTTTACACAAAATAAGCTAATAATATAAAAAGATGCGATGAATCAAAGACAGATAGACAATGGAAGATGTAAATTAAAAGTAAATGGAAAAAAACAATTGATTCATAATCGAACAGCAACCGCATAGTAACTTTCACTTTTGACATGTATCCCATACAATATCTGCCGTTGCTGCGGTTGCTATTCGATTATGAATCGATTGTGTTAGCAGACTTGGGGCCCTGTTTACTTTATAGTCTACCGTATTTAGACGTTTTGTATGGAGGATTGAAGAACGCCTCTAGCGGACGGTATTTAAAACTTTCAATTCTCCATACAACATGTCTAAATATAAAGTATAAAGTATACGGTAGACTATAAAGTATACGGTTGGCTTACGAGCAATCTCGCACTTGACGTACTAACCAGTGACTATATATACTAACCAGTGTTTAACCACAATTTGTTCTTATATTAAATGTTTTCACATATATAGTTATAACAGTGGCGTAGCGTGCCTTGTCGGGGCCCCGTATAAAAATTTTTTTGGAGGCCCTTATATGGAGGTAAAGATTTTTCACAAAAGAAAAAAAATATTGTGAGAAGTAATATTTATTTATCACATAATTTACCCATTTTACAAATAAAAATCGAATTTTAAATATTCACTCTCCTTGCCTTTTTATCGGCAAACTGATTTATTAAATCATTTATGGCTGATGATGATTTTAGTTTTTCTAAAGTTTCTGCCTCTATGGACAATAGTGAGATGTCTGACAGCCGTTCTTGTCCCATCGAAGTTCTTAAGTAATTTTTTATTAGTTTTAATTTTGAAAAACTTCTTTCTCGAGATGTCTTTACTGTATTTAGCAGACAGTTTTCCGGAAGCGTTTAATATCTCCTCGCTTGAAGAAGATAGGAGTTTCTCCGGTTGTAATATTTCGAATATACTACTCAGGTTGCAAAGGCTCTGAAATCTTTCTTTAGTTTGAGAAATTAATATATCTAAACAGCAATAGTATACATTGACTTTGAAATAGGATTCCGGGTCGGAAATTCTCTCATCTTGTGATAACTCATCAAAAAAACGCTTCGTTATCTTTCGCCTACTGTTTTTAAAAACAGTTGTTACCCCCCACTTTTTTGCTAAATCTTTGGATTCATTTAGCAAACTATTAAATGAATTCTGATTTCTTAATTGGCACAGTCTATTTAAAAGATTACTTAATAAAATACTAGATTTCTGTAAGTCATTATTTTCATGCTGTAGAGCTTTAGAAACAGGATTAATAATTTCAAATAGTGAAGAAAAAAATGTAACGAGCACTAAGAAATCAAAACTCTCTAAAATATTAATTATACTTTTACATTCTTCACGTTCATCATTTTTATTTGAAATTAAATTTAGTTGGTACAAAGTTTTCATGATTAGTAAAAAATTTTTCTTTACTGCTAATAAAGCGTCGTTCCTAGAAGACCATCTGGTAGGACATACCTTTTTAAGGGTAATCAAATATTTTTCAGATGAATCGTCACTTAGCATAGCCCAGCGTTTTATACTATTGCCAAAAAAAGTATATATTTTTTCTAAATTATCGAAAAAAGTCGATACTTCACGAACATGTCTCGCAGCATCGTTCAAAACCAAGTTTAAAGCGTGCGCAGCACAATGAACATAATCGGCATTTGGAGCATGCTCTTTTATTAGGGTTTGTAATCCTCCATACACACCCGACATAACATTTGCTCCATCGTATCCCTGTCCTCTACATTTAGTCAAATCAATTCCATATTCTTTAGTCAAATTTAAAATGACAGTTTTCAGACCTGCAGCACTGCAATCGGTTACTGCTATGAATCCTAAAAAGGACTCACAGATTTTTATTTCTTTAGGCACATTATCATCATTTCCTGTAACCGAGATATATCGAAAAACTACAGATAGTTGGTCAATTTTTGACAAGTCTTGTGTTGTATCCAGAATTATTGTCAGAAATGGAGCTTTTTTAATTTCTGAGATAATACTGTTCCTAACGTTAGTACCAAGCAAACTAATAATTTCGTTTTGAATCGTAGGGCTTAAATAATTTATTTCACCTTTCGGTTTTAGAAAAAGTTCTTTTAAAGTTGCATCATAGTTAGATAACAGACGTGAAATTGCCATAAAATTGCCAGAATCAGAATCATGCCCCCTCAAAGGTAGATTACAAGATACTAAAGTAATTATAACATTAATTATACGATGCAGTACATCTCTCCAGAATGTAATTTTACTATCGATTTCACTTTTCAATAGAGTATCGATGGTATTTCCTTGCAACCAATTATTATAAGAGAGTGAGGCACTAATATGCTGCTGTGACTTTTCATGGTCAAGAATAGTTTGTGTGAAATTGCTTCTAACCGAAACACCGTTAACCCAAGCAGAGGAGTACGATTTGTTTTGACGATCTGATAATAACCAACAGAAGTGACAGTACGGTTTGTTTAAAACGTTAGAATAACATAACCATGGTCTTATAATTTTTATGCCTGCCTGATTGAAATATGAATAATAATAAGCTGAAAAAGGTCGGTTATTTTCTGAAACTTTTGGAAATGGTCCTTGTGGTTTAAATGGACCCAATTTAAAAATTATTTTTCGTTCGCATTCAGTTAAATTGTCACCAAAATTTCCTCTATCTGATGAAATTATATTACAATCTGCATTATCTGCAGATATATCAGAATCGTTGACTTGGGGTTCCTCGATTTCTGGATGGACATCCGATAAAGTATGTGCTTGGCTTTCTTCTATTTCCGGATGGATATGTGACGAAGAACATGCTTCAGAAGAATCTAAAAATAAACGAGTAATTGTTAAAAAATAAAGACGAATGCTTTGATACTAAACTAAAAAGAGTTATATATAAATAAATAACGTTACTAAGGGTCACAGTTAGAGAGTGTTCAGTTCAGACGCACACAGATTCTACGAGGATTGTGCTCGTACCTATTAGTAGATACAAAATCACCTGCAGCCCGTCCGTGCATTACTATACACCTGCGTGCTATTTAAACGCAGCGCGTAGTGTAGTGGTCATACAAAACGAGAACCCGAAAGCGAGTCTGCACATCTGAAGTTCTCAACACGCAATTAACGATACGATACGGACTGATAAACAAACAACAAAACAAATCGATCCTATAGATAAGTTAGAATTTTGTTTTTTTTAATCAAGGCATGGAACCCTAAAAACAGTATAATTGGGAAAATCGAGGGGGGAGACAACTTTTTGTGACGGACAGATGGACAGACCGAAATTAAAAGATTTCCTTGTTTATCACTACGGGCCCCTAATAAATGGGTTGGGTAGTAGTGTAGTACTTACCTTTCCAATCTAAATCACTCACAGTATCTTGTCTCTGAAAAAATGAAGAAATTTTGGGCACTTTTTTTATAACCTCGTCCCTTTTCTGTTTAATTTTTCTTTTCTCAGCGCCGCTGGGATAATCTCTTTTTCTTTCACTCATTTCTTTTACAAATCGTTACTAATACTGCTAAACCAGAAGAACAATATTGTTTGTACTGAATTACAATGTAATGCACATTTATATAAAGCGCGTAAATAAACAGTGCACTGCACTCCGTGGTTTAACATCCAATGCAAAGTACAACAACGTACACGTACATCGCGATATCGATGAAGGGTTCCCGGGGATTCCCCGCTGAGTTGAAGATGAAGTAAGTAAAACGGGGAAGTCCCGCAGCCCGCCATAACGATGTAGTGTTGCCAACTTTTGAACGCACGCTTAAGGCGGGAAAAAAAGGAATTGCTTTATAGAATTTTGTCATTTGTAAAATAAAATAAATTAGAAAGTTTTTATTCTTTTTCCTTACACACTTTGGGGGCCCCCGTGGCCCGGGGGCCCCGTATAATTGATACGGCAAATACGGCGGTAGCTACGCCCCTGAGTTATAAGTTATACTATAATATGCACGAACGTGTAAAATATTTTTTTTATAATCCTGACAATGATTACGGTGTTTGTTTTCTTTTTTCTTTATGTTTGACTGAATTACTGGTGTACCTAATTCAATTTCAGCTTTACGTTTAGGTACCATCTTTATTTTTTTTGTCTATGATTTATGACAATGCAATTTCAACATAAGTATGAAATTTTAATATTTCTTCTTCTTTATTTACGAAATGAGATGCGATGAAATAAAATGGACATGCAAATGGCCTCACCCACAACTTAGCGGGTATTTTGTCAATGTCAAGTTATTAATAGCAATAACACATTCAATAAATACACGTTATAAATAAAATAATGGATGTGACATGATGAAATGAAAATGGCGTCCATTTTATATTATAAAATGGACGCCATTTTCATCACTCTATATATATTAAATATATATAGAGTTGGACTTTTTGGCGGGATGTTGAACTGTGAGGTTGTCAATTTTGCTATATTTTCTGAAAATTATGTTTCTTTAATATATAATGTGTAATATTAGCGGGATATTAACCATTGTGTGTGCATAAACGTGCACGAGTGAGGGAAATTAAAATAAAACAGTATAAACTTGACTTTTCGAGTTCTCCCAAGATGTCCGGTAAATTTTCAATAAAGTATCTGCAGCTTTACTGATAGGGTTACGGGATTTATTTCATCATCATCATCATCGTATTATTATCATCGGGGGTACATATATTATTTAAAATAACAAGTAAATATTTTTCACGACACTGGCAAAATGGCTCTATTTTGTAGCCGATTGCCATCGCAAATAAAAGAAAAAGATTAGGAATGCTTTTTTTTAATATGTATACAATACAAATAATAATGGTCTCCTAAGCCCATGAATATTAAGATTTTACTACGACTAATAGAATTTGGGTGCCATTTTGTTATATACTGAACTTAGTTGCGTTTTCATGATATATAATTTAAAAAGTTCGCGCATTCGTGCGCGAAAGCCCATGCACGCGGTAAAGAGCACAGTACGTGTAAAGGCTTCTAATGAGATAGAATGGAGTTTATAAAAAACGTGCGTTATATACAAGGTGGTTCCGAAAGGGTATACTAATCATGAAATCCGCGCTTCTTTTGAGCATTTTAAATGATTATGTGATGTCAAAATTGACATGTCGATTAAAAAAAAAAATTCCCCACCAAAACGATTTTTGTGATTTTTTGAAAATCGAAATTCTGATTTCACGTTACAACTACAAATGCACTAAAGCGTAGGCTCAAGCGGCACATCCCTTTCAGAACCACGCCGTATATGCAGAATTTATTTTTTACATGTTGTATGATAGTGTAATGCCATAGAAATACAGACGCGATAAATGTTTACAAAATAACGCTTTATAATGTGACCTACCTGGTCCCCAAGTCTGCTAACACAATCGATTCACAATCGAACAGCAACCGCATAGTAACTGTCACTCTTGACAGACACTGTATGGGATATCGGTCAAAAGTGACGGTTACTATGCGGTTGCTGTTCGATTATGAATCGATTGTATTAGCAGACTCGGGGCCCTGTATGTATGTTGTAAGAGTTGTGATAGGTGTGGCCTTATAACACAGTGCCATTAACGTATGGAGTGTATTTCGGATAAAACGGAGTGTTTTTAGATCTCGATACGTCTAAAAAATTGCGTTTTAGATCGCGATACGTATAAAAACTAGTGTTTTTAGATCGCGTTACGTATAAAAACTAGTGTTTTTAGATCGCAATACGGCTAAAAACTACTGCTTTCAGATTGCGATACTAATAGATAAAATTTGATATGAAATACGGAGAATGACAAGTTTGTCGACAGCGAAACGTATACTTTACAGTCTACGTATAAACAGCGCACCTAGCGGACATTATCTAAAACTAACATGCATAGTGTAAGAATACAAATAATTATGTATTCGATTAGTTGACTATAAAAGCTTGCACTTGGGATACAGAGATAATGCTCTGATAGGTTGATGGTACTGTAGTGACCTTAGAATAGTTATCTAATTTAAGTATTGCACTTTGACAATTATTAAAAACATGACCAATGCACTAACACAAGGTTCAAGTTACCAGTCGTGATAGGTACTCCTTCGGTGGAATATTCAAATGCTTTTCAAGATGTACGAGCGACAATTTATAATCTTATCACACAGACGGGGTGGTACAGAAAGAGTATACTAACCTTTAATCCTGCGCTTCTTCAGTCATTATGCGAAATCGTAATTACAGTAAAAATGGCATTTGTGATTTTTGCGTACAAAATGATTTTCTTTTAATCGACATCTAAGTCCTGACTTGACATAATAATTAAAAGCGCGCTAAACAAGCTTAGGTTCAATGTTTAGTACACCCTTTTTGAATCACCTGTATATGTCGCGGTTGGAGCACATCATAGTTGTGCATGGTCCATTGAATCCGAATCAGAATATTTTTTATTCATGTAACACATTAAGCACAGTACTTATGAATCGTCAAAACAGGGCCCCAAGTCTGCTAACACGATCGATTCATAATCGAACAGCAACCGCATAGTAACTGTCACTTTTGACAGATATTGTATGGGATATCTGTCAAAAGTGACAGTTACTATGCGGTATTAGCAGACTTCCCTGTTCTGTTGGCTTCAGATGCAAGCATCCTATTTTCATAGAATAATTTTACACAGGAGGTGCTTTTATTAGTAATAATGTGAATTATGTAAGCTATAATATGTAAAATATTTTAATTCACAAGCTTCGTGTTTACATAAGAGTATGAACGAAGGTTTAAATTCCGAATATATACTGCCGGATACTCAATGTCTGCTTTATTTAACGGCTTTTAGCGGAAAAGGGAAGATCTTCCAGCCAGGCGGGTGGTATGGCTGGCGGGGCGGCCGCTATGCCCCGACGGTTGTTGTCGCGATCTTGTGTATATGTTACTTGCTCCGAAAACTCTTATAGTGCGATTCAGGATTGTGACGTCAATTGTCTATTGCTCTGAATGCGTCTGCAATACCATCTGCGTAGCTTGTGGTGCGGTTGAAGTGGTCGCTGCAGGCTTTTACATAATAAAACCATAATTATATGCTGCTGATGAAGTGTGGTAGGAACGAATGCGAATGGGAATCTTTACTCGGCTATAATAATAATAATATCAGCCCTTTTTAATGTCCGACTGCTGGGCACAGGCCTCCCCTCAATGCGAAGGGGATATGGCTTTAGTTCACCACGCTGGCCCAGTGCGGGTTGACGGACTCGGCTAATTTAATTAAAATAAATGGATGTAAGTAGGTCGTATTTAAAACATTGTAGCAAAACCTAATTCAGAAGTTGCAAAGAAAATGTGTGATTAGACAATAAAAAAGAAAACGCAATAGACTACAATAATTGTGACTTTGTTGGGGACATTTTTTTTAAATTTACATTTTACAAAAATTCAAATTATGACATCAAATATGAATCAAAGGTTTATATACCATGTCTGAATCACACTGTATAGCGATTGCGAAAATTCGTCTCGGGATATTTTTTGATTCCGTTTCAATCATTATTGAATATGAAATTCGCACTTGAAAAACCGATAATCTCAGAGGTGCGAGCCGGGGTTCGAACCTACGAGGCATGTTATCAAGTCAAGCATTTTAATTGGCTATCACAAATTCTGACTATATCTTTGAGTATTCGGCCGTATAATTACCTGTTAATTTACTGTGAAAACCGTTGCGGATTTTCATTAGAGGCACCGAGTATAATCTTCGTTCTCTACTCAATAATATAAGCCCCAGTTTTATACATTGTTAATTAATAGCTTACGTTATGTCCCAAGCAGCGATTTTAATAGTACTTTACAATAACTTGCGTTGAATATGGCACACACAGAATTATAATCATGATCCAGAACCCGTTTAGGTTATGGACGGTTTTTGAACGACTTAACAGCTGTCAGATGTGACCTATGGTTGCCTGATAACACGAGGCAAGATAAGATTCGGACAAATAAAAAAAAAACCTTAGAAAGGGTTTCTTATATATCAAACACCTGTCCTTCATAGACAGTTATATTTTTAAAATTTCAACTCAAAACCCAGGAATACCCTTCATAAGAGAAAGTTACGTTATTTAACTAGTCGATCAATGGGTAAACGATATTTAGGGATCCCGATGAATGTGTTACCCCTTGAATGACTGCAGCTAACAGTCATGAGACGGTTTAAGATCAGAAATAGTTTAAACTTTTAAACCAGTGTGCCATATAAAATGGCGGTTACTGTAAGTATATAGTTTTAAGCTTTACTATGTTAACTGTTTCACCACGTACGTAGATGTCTAAATGGAAATTAAATATAATTACTGTTGATTTATTTGTTTTATTTTTAAAGTAATTAATATTATTGACAGAACTAGGCGACACTTGGCGGGGAAATCCATTGTTAAACAAATGGGGCAAGAGGAACCCACCACAGACCCTCGGCTTGTTAACTTTTCCAATTATTAACCAAACAAGTTTGATTTATAAATAAAAAAGCCAGCAACACCGAACTCTAAGATGTTAGTTGAGAAACTGTCTACCACGAGTAGTGGGACTCGATATAAAATGGGATAAAAGGAATCAGGACGATTTCGCTAAAATTATTATGGCGTACTTATTGGCGCCTACACTATTTTTTTTTTATCAACTAAGATTATTTCCTCTACTGCCTGATAGATGTTACCAATATCCATAAATGGTATATTTCTCGGCAAATACTTGTGTCCAGTAGCATTTGCACATGCTGTCACCGTCATATTTATTTATGAAAGCCGTGGCGTGAGAGGAATGGAAGATGTTACATCACCGGAACGGTAAGTAAAAAACTTGCTCGAGGTACTGGCTGATAGTATAAAAAAAGTCAAGTTAAAACATATGTCGTTAAATTAAAATAGACAATTAATGAATTACCGCCATTCTAATGCTGTGACATGTATGCCTTGTATTTAACTGACAGTTTTATTTAAATGGAAGCATAGGCAATATACTTTTGGCGGGAAGTTGGACCGAAAAGTTGTTAAATTTGTTTTATTTTCCAAAAAATGTGTTTCTTTGATATGTGATATTAGCGGGATATCAACCATTGTGTTCATAAAAGTGGACGAGTGAAGGAAATTGAAATAAAATGGTTATAACTTGACTTTTCAAGTTCTCCCAACATGTCCGGTAAAATTTCAGTAAGTATCCACAGCTTTACTGGTATGGGGGATTCATTTCATCATCATCATCAACATTACTATTATTATGAGGAGAACATAATATATAATTCGATAAAAACTTGAGAGGTGTCAAGGGACACCCGGATGGAACGAAGTTCCTTTATTATTTATTATGTACAAAAAATCAATAATTTTGGGAAACAAAAACATATCGCCCCCGGGTGGGCTCGAACCACCAACATTTCGGTTGACAGCCGAACGCGCTAGCCAATTGCGCCACGGATTCACTTGTGCAATGTCTCGAAAATACTGACCATTATGTAAATGCAAAATGTGTCGTTACAACTTTTCGTCTGATTTTTTTCCGTCTAGCCCCCTTTCGCAACGCGCGATAAGGAACTTCGTTCCAACAGTTGAAGAATGACAACACTGACAAAAAATGGCTCTATTCTGTATCCGATTGCCAACCTAAAAACAGAACAAAGGTAACAAAAATAAAACATACATCCAGATTTTCCACATTACCGTTATATTTAAATTCACTAAACATTTTATGTAATTATTATTTTGTTTGTGATAACATATACCTCTAGCACACTATAACATGCGGCCGGCCGTACACTATTTATTTATTAATTACATCAAAAATTTACAATCAATTTACAAAATGTCGTCCGTATTATTATTAAAAATATATTCTCAGTGGCATTCCATCGGCGGTGTCATTATGAGACCTTATTTCCTTGGTCGAGCAGCGATGATTTTCTGCTAGAAAATGTGAATAGCAGTCTGAAAGTGTGCCCAAATACCATCGGGACTTCATAATGGTAGATGGGCCAGCCTATTGACCATAAAGCAATAACTTTTTAACAATAATACAGACACTAAAAACTCTAGTTTAGTAGCTATAGCTACGCACGTGTAATTTCGGAGCGAAAGTGTATACAATTTGAGGCACTTTGTCGGTGAGAAGCTGAAAGTACCCATAGACTGGGCGGGGGCAGTGTTAGTTAGGCCGCGCACATACGAGCCCCACAACCACAGGTGGCTTAATATACCATAGGACAGGCTAAGTATATGCTATAGTCGGATAGTAGCTGAAAATGTTCAAAACCAGCCCCAGGACCATATAAAGTCACGCGGCTATGATTGCACCGAATGTGACTGTGTGGCCCCGAACGTAAGTAAAACGAATCACAACTTGATAGCAGAGTAACAAGTCAGGAGTGGGTAAACAAAATAGCCACAATTGACTTTTTTACGGCGTGTGACAATCTTTTTATTAAGCTTATACTTCGGACGCCAACTGAGTTGCGGACAAAAGCCAGATTGGCCAGTTTGTGGTTTACCACGTGTGGCTGTTGTGGCTCACGTGTGGCGAGCCTAATTGTCAAATTCTGTACGATTATCCTTCATGTTTTCAGTCGATTATGCCTTGCTCCGACGTTTTAAGTCAATATGATTCACATTATTTTGTACTGTTTATGCGAAAAATTAAAATGGATTCGAATCAAATTCCTAAAATGTTTACATAATTACAATATTTTAGTTAAGTAGTTAAGCTACGACAATGGTAGAGCAAATATGTGGCAGAAATTGGCGATCACTGCAACCCATTCAGAACCATTCTGGCCATTTACAAGATGTTATAATTTTCGATACTAGCAAATACAATCTTTTAGCCAAAGATATACTGTTGCTTTATACACGAAAGTAAATTTTTTTTCAATACCTACCTGGGTAGCATTGAAAAAAAATATGCACTCATATTGACTTGAAACATATATTTTTCTTACAATGAAACTTAAGTCTATTATTCAGGATGAGCCATCGAGATGGGTCAGTACGGAGAAGTCAAATTATATTATAGAACCTCAGCGTATATTTAAAAGTAAAGAAAAAAGCATTCATAGATAAAAAAAAACTCGGGTCGATAATCAAAGTCGGTCATATATAACCTACATGCGCATTAGACACAGACAAATTGAGATATTGGATTATTGAAAATGAACAGGTATAAGTTGTAACTCTAAAATTGTTTTTTTTTTGTAATAAATAAATCGAATTTCGACCTTTTCCACCGGACGTATCTCGACAACTCACCGCAGCGGAGATATTTTAATTGTAAAACTAATTTATACACAAATTTTATAATTAATAATTGCGTGAAATTTGCGTACAACTTATTATGATTACAAGTAGTTGGGATAGTTGCACCGATACGCTTACGCTGATTTCAATGTTCATTACACATATACAGCACAAGTTAAATTTTCAATAATGTCATTATGCTAAACAGTAATAAAATCATATCATATATTTTTGACGTAAATTTTCGCGCGAATTCTGACAACCAGAAACCACTCGAGCGCCAAATGTGACTTTTTAAATTCAAAGATTCACGTTCCGTTTCCCATTTCAATGAATGTTTTAACTTATAATATTCTAATGTATCGGAGAATTATATATTCATATTATTTAAAGGACAACTTGTAATTTGTATAGTATTATTAAATAAACAAAAACAATTGGTTTATCAAACATTTTCTACAGAATGTGCTATAAATATAGTATGGTACTGTTTCATGCATGTTTGTTTTGTGAAACAAATCATAAGAATTAATTAATTTTATGCATAGAAACAATATTTCAATAATATCAAAAAATATATTATTCCTTTAGTACAAAAATAAATACCCAACATTTTTGCAATTAGCTCAAACCTAATTAAATATGAATAAAACAGTGCCACACTATCGTTACAACACAAAATAAATGTATTACCAGGAAAAAATAATAATAAAAGACGAATTCTTACCACATAAAAAAAAATTGTAATTTTTCTCTCGCAACACTGGTATAATTGTGTGAAATTATAAGATTATTGTTTCAAGCGTCGGTGTAGAACCGAGCGGGTTCAAATGCTTATACTTGTTATAAAGCGCGACGTCACATCCACGCCGTTTTGAATTTTAACCGTTCAAGTTTTTTAATTTTATCTATAGTAATTTCAATTACAAAATTTCGCAATTCTCTATGCATATGTCGGGCTAGTATTTCACGCCCGTTGTATCCGATGCCTGACAGAGAGAAAGAGAGAGAGAGAGAGAGATGGTGAGAAAGGTACCAAAAAATATAACTTGTATTTTGAGCAAGCGTACGATGTTCACATATACCGTCGGCTTTTCATGGTCACTCCTTATTTTAATTATCGATTATTTATTAATTATTTGAACGATTAATTTCACACACACAAATATTTTTCGGTTGGCTCAAATTCGGGACACGATCGCAGTTAAGCGATATAATAAAACTCAAAATGGTCGCGTTAAAAAACTGAGATTTTTCAGTTACCCAAGTCGTGTGCGATTTTGCGATTAGTCGCGCTCTACAATCGCACCGGCAATTTCACGCATCCACTATACTAACAATTTAAACTCGGATTTAGGGTAAAAAAAAAAAACACAAACCGTGTGCATATTTTTTTTTTTTAAATTTACTTACTTTTTTTTTCAATTTTTAAAAACTATTTCTATCTATTCGTAGTAGAATATTTAATGGACAGCCTTATTTTATAATCTGGGCTAGTTCGTTTTATATATATATATATATATATATATATGTAAGAGATGACGTCACATTCACCGTCCGACTATATTCCGTCCGAGGGAGCGTTCAAGTATTACGTAACTAATTTGGGGGGTGGGGGGGGGGGTCTTCTGAAACTTTACGATGCGTTACAGGGGCGGGAGGGGGGGGTTGTTTAAACAACGCGTTACGTAACATCGTTTTAACCCTTCAGAACGGTCGCGCAGAGATTTTACGTTTTACTAGGGGAGGGGGGAGGTTGTCAAAAATCTCCGACAACTGCGTTACGTAATAATTGAACGCTCCCCAACGAATCCACCTACTTATGACGTATTGACATGCTTACGAAACAATGCCATACTTGATTCTTTACGAAATCAAATAAGATGAGATATGGCCTCACCCACAACCGGGGCCCGGACAAGTCGTTCAACGCTCAAGGGGATTCCCTAATCATCGGGATTGCCCATCGAACGACTGACCTTATAACGTAACATTCCCTAATGAAGGGGTTACCCAATTGTTTCCTTACAACGAAATTAAAAAGAAAAACGCACTTTGTCTATAAATTACGCTTCGGGCCTTGGCCACAACCAGTGGGTGTTGCCAGAATCAAGTATGTATTCATTTTACTTGCCATACCTTCGCTTGAAATTTCGTTGGCTACATTATACATATTCAGTATCTCGCTCGACTTATAGTCGCATACGATAATCGCGTGTCAATGAATGTGACGTAACATTACCGATAGTGAGCTGATGGTAATATAAACTGTTCAGATCATAAATACCGGTTTTTTTTATATATTTGCAGTATTAATAACCGTTGGCAGTCGCAGAATAATAATTCTGAGGGCCGATTATAATCAAAACTAACATTAATCAATTCTGGTACCGGTAAATCTGAAAGATACCGGTTTTTATCTAAACAATATGTTTCGATTGTTAGTAACTACCGGATGTTTGCGCCGGCAGCTACAGGACTAACATTATATCTATCTTTATGAGGAAAAAGTACCGGTTATCGTTTTTTTTACCGGTAACCGTGTACCAAAGAGGATACTACCGGTAATTGCCGTTATCTGAACGAGTTTTCTCTCACTACCGAACAACATTCTTCCCGCTAACCGCATATTTAGATACATAATTAAAAACTACTAATTATTATTTATTAATTATTAACTTATATATTCACATAACATTACTGTTTTTATACAACTATTATATCGTATTTTTTTTTAATTTCGCAAAAATAAACGGTGACCCTTTTGACACATTGCCAATCTGACAAGACGTGATAATAATGGATAAATAGCGCAGTGATGGGCACAAACATTCGTGCTCATCACAAATTGTTTGTCCATAGCAGGACTCGTACCCGGGACCCTCGGCAGAATGTGGTATTATCACCTGATAATCCCTCTAAATAGAGATTCAATAAATACAAATTATAACATAAAAAAATCAATCCCAGTTTTTATAAAATTTTCTTTCTTTACTAAATGAAATACGACCAAATAAAGTCAACAGTTACAAACTTGTCAAGTCTGCAATGTGTCAAAACGATCATCATTCAGTGTCGCGACTATAATTTTATTTTTTTAATTCCGAAAAAAATGCAATTTGTTTTTTTTTATTGTTTATGATCCAGTCGTCTTTTCGAATCACAGGCCATGTATGACCGAAAGAACTACACGCAAAACTTCGCTGTACACCAAGGCTTTATGTCGTAATGTCTTTGCCGGGTCGTGTGTCAGTGTTTAAAAAAAATCAAAAATGTACACTATACTCGTACAACTTTGAGGGTTATTGTTGTTTTAACGACCATTTTTTAATGGTGTTGCCAGTATCCATTGTTGTCCACACCAGGATAAATCATAACAGGACTTTATTTTTATTATTTATTACTTCTGTTCCTTGTAATGGTTTTTCTTTTACTACAACATTGTCTGTGGAACTTATGCAATGTTGCCAGTTGTCCCCCATTTCACTATAGTTTGCTTTTCAAAATTATAATCGAACAATCTAGAAGGTACTCCTTATAATTTTTGCTTATATTTACCCACTCTTGATAATAAAGAAAACATATCTCTCTATTTGCTCACAGATATTACTATAATCTGTCTTATAATTAAATGTCCAGATAAAATATAGTTGAGTTTGGTTTATCTAAATTCAGAAGTAGCAACATAATCTATATATTCAGCCTACCAATAGAACTCTTCAAATATGATCCCCAAATTTATATACTTATAATGGCATTATAAGCGACTTCTCAAAGAAAAAACCTTCGTGACAATGGCTTTGAAATCAATTGTAACTAGACTGTAAATTTGAGGGTCATTATAGTCCGATATTGTCATCTCGCTCGCACTTACGGACCTAACGGAAAAGCCATACCCAGTATTGAAACATAGAAAACATCTATACAAATAAATAAAATTGGAGTGTCCGTTTGTAATATTATAATAACCGCTTTTTACTAAGTGCATTTGGATGTATACACAGTGCATATACCAAAACATTTTTTTTTTTAATTTTTGTCCGTCTGTCTGTTTGTTGCGGCTAATCTCTGAAACGGCTGCACCGATTTCGACGGGACTTTCACTGGCGGATAGTTGATGTAACAAGGAGTAACTTGGGCTACTTTTATTTTAGACCAAAAAACTGTTTTCGTTAAATGCCACGCGGACGAAGTCGCGGGTGACAGCTAGTCAAAGTACATAAAGAGTCATTCACATACCCCGGTGTGGACTCAACAACGTTTTGTCATAAACATACACATCTAATAGACCGTACACATTAAACCTACTTGGCAGAGTTCTTCCTCTGTATTACCGGTTTTTCACTTTTGACAGCCGCCTTCTTCTCCACCTTGTCTATGGTTTTTTTCTCGGTTTTCAGTGCGGGCGGCGTGGGCTTGTCTGTGGCGGGGGGCGGGCTGGGTTTCTTGGGTTTGTTCGCTTTCGCGGCGGCCGCGTAGTTTATGGGCTTGAAGCCGGACGGCGCTGTGGCCGCGGGTTCTTGTGGAGTCTGTGGGGGCTGCGGAAGACGAATAGTAATCCTTTAGGTGAATAAAATCTCAATCAGAGCGCGAAGTTAAAAAATGGTGACGGTTTTTTTAATTTTTTTACGAAAAATTGTGCATCTTGCGATGTAAATGTTTATAATTTTGTTACTTACTCATCAACATCAAAGTTACATTCATCAATTAACCGGTAAGTTACAAAACCGGTGTTCAGAAAACCGGTTATTAACCGGTAAGCGATAAATTTAAGTAGAATAATTTCGATTTGGGGTCAAAGGTCGAAACCTGTTTGAAAATGTAACCAAAAGTAGAGTACCGGTTTTTTATTTATACATACTTTTGCCGCTTCCGTGACCGGTACAACGGCGTCTTCGATCTTGTCTTCCGCCTTCGTCTCGCTCTTGACCGTCTTCACTTCCTTCTTCTTGGGCTGCACTTTCGTTTCCGATTTGACGATTTGCGGCTTAGCTTTAGGTTTTACTTCCGTTTTTAGCGCTTTTTTCACATCAACCTATTTAAATAAAAAACACATTAGAAATTTCGCGGCGAAGTGCATTTTATTCGGGGTCCCGTCACTCGTGACAGACAGACTCTCGACTAACATCTCAGAGGAGTTCGGTGTTGCTGGCTTCTTTAATTTATCGATCAACTTGGTTGGTTTATAATTGGAAAGACAAGCCGAGGGTTAGTGGTGGGCACATACCTTCACCGGATGCGATTTGACATCCTTGGGCCTCTTGTCCTGCCCCTGCTCTGTGATTGGCTCGACGTCCGCGGCGCTAACTTCCGGAGGATCCTTTGACAATGTTGGTTCTAAAAGAAAGATTACCATACAAGATGGAAAATTAGAATGGGGTCAGTGGGGTTCCCTTAGGGAGCGTTCAAGTATTACGTAACGCATTTTTTGGAGATTTTTGGCCCTCCCTCCCCCCTAGTTAAACGTAAAATCTCTACGCGACCGTTCTGAAGTGTTAAAACAATGTTACGTAAGGCTAGAGTTAGTTAGATGTTTCGCATTGCTTTAAATAAGCAATGATAGCCAAGTTGGTAGACTGTTTGCCTTGCTAACTAGCATCGCAAGTTCAAACCTCGCTTGCACCTCTGAGACTTCTGGATTTCATGTGCGAATCTCATTTGCAACCATGATTATCACTTGCTAAACGATGAAGGAAAACATCGCGAGGAAACCTGCATGTCTGAGAGAACCCCTCGATAGATGTGTGAAGTCCGCCAGCCCGCACTGGGCCAGCGTGGTGGACTATGGCCTAATCCCCCGAGGCCTGTGCCCAACAGTGGGATATTAAAAAAGGGCTGGTATTATTATTATAGAGGTGATTTGAATTGATGAGTTAGCAACCCTGACATTTTGTGACATACCGTCTGTTTTGATGGGTTCACTGGGCTCCGGGGTGGGCTCTGTGGTTGCAGTTTGTGGTTCGACGGCTGTGCTCTCCTCTGTAGTCTTTCGTGGCGCCTCCTCTGTGGGAGGCTGCACCTCCGGAGGATCCTGCTTTTCATCTGAAAAATAAATATTTTAATCATGCTTTGCTTCTTCAACAAGTACTCTAGTTATTTATTTAAACTGCAACTTTCAGTGGATTTCATGTCTTCGTCCAAGTTGGGATACCCTATGACTGGTACGGAGAAACTTTTATGGATCAACATGCCATTTTTTTTTAATAAATATCCGTTGAGGACAATAATAAAAAGATATACTATCAACTCAAAACTCAACTTAACTTACTACCAAAAAAACTAAATTTTGCACTGTATATAATAATAATACCAGCGCAATTAATGTCTTACTGTTTGTCAACATTAAACGCATTGAGGGGGGGCTCGTGCCCAGCAGTGGGACGTTAAAAAGGGCTGCCATATTTACTGGGTGCCCTGGGATATTGCTGTATAATATATTGGTTTTTTTTTTATTACATTATAGGCAAGTATTTGATCTCGATCTCACCCGATGGTAAGTGACGATGAGATCTACGATGGAGCATACTCGCCTAGGTAGGAAGGCGGCAGTAGACCGAGACGCTACATTTACTAGGCACATGCAGCGCAGCTGATCTGACCCGCCATCCATGAATGGCAACACCGAACATCATGCCGGAACACGGCTAGGCCGCTTGGCGACATGGCTTCGTTCCGTGGGTGGTGACTAACCACGGCCGAAGCCTACCACCAGTAGAGTCGTCACCTAGTTGGCACCACCCAGGGTCACGTGTAGGGTATCTCGAGGGTATTTCATTCTCCTACGGACGAAGGTGACTCGACCCCAAAAATTGGTGTCTCCTAGTGTTGTGTTACCTGTGCGCGGTGCGGGGTGGGCGGTGGGCACAAACTCTGCGGCGAGCGGGTTGAGCGTGGAGCGCGACACAGCTTCCTGCAGCGACAGCCCGCTCGTGCTGAGGAACACCAAACCGTATTACCACACATATAAGCATTTTTATTCTTGCTTATGTTGGCAAGCGGCCACAAAATAGTGCTATTTGGCGCTTGTTATTTTTATATAGAGCAGAGTTCCCCAAACTTTTTTGTGTCGTAGACCCCTTGCCATGTTTTTCCGTGTTGGGTAGACCCCCTACTTACCTGATATTGATTTCCTGTACATTTCTAACTGTAGTGAAGTTAAGTGTTAAAAACTTAAAGTAAAAACACATGTTAATTTATACATTTATTAATTGAATTTAAATTAAAACTACTCAAAATAAAATTTATTGCGACCACAAAGCGAATACCAACATCCTACAACTTACATAATTTTATAAACATATATAATATATTTTTCACTTCATAGGTACTTTTATAAATAATGTATATGTTTTGATATTATAACATAGTATGATGTAAGTAAATAGGTACTATCAGTGTATGTGTTGAGATCCACTATCGTGGACCCCCATTTTCATTTCATGGACCCCCAATTTTTTTTTCGCTGACGTCGACCCCTTACAGGTTGTCATAGACCCCTAGGGGTCGATATAGACCACTTTGGGAATCACTGATATAGAGGATGGAAGGGGGCATGGTGACGAGAAATTCAAGGTTACACTTAATGCCTACAGTGAAATTACAGAAATCATTTACATCGAAGTGGTTTCCAAATGTTGGAATATTGGAGCGCGCAATGTATAGTAAACGACGTTTTCCATGAATCCGAATCAGAATCAGAATATTTTTTATTCACGCAGACCATTATTGTACAGTACTTATGCATCGTCAAAAGTTACATAAACATTATGCTACTGCTTTACCGCCCTTTCGGAATGCCGTTCCTATGCAGAAGAACGGGCGAGAGACTCCATGGTTGCTCTTATTTAAAACTAGCTGTTGCCCGCGACTTCGTCTGCTTTGTATTTAACAAAGACTCAAACGTTGGCAACAGCCTGCTCGCCCATTCTGAGCCCGCGGGACGCATTGCAGGGCGTTGCTATCAAACTTAATCAGGCGCTGCGCTTCAACATTGGTTTTAATTTTTTTCGTGAGATCCTATTTTTTTTTCTAAAATAAAAGTAGCCTAAGTTACTCCTTGTTACATCAGCTATCTGCCAGTGAAATTCCCGTCAAAATCGGTCCGGCCATTTCAGAGATTACCCGGAACAAACAGACAGACAGACAGACAGACGGACAGACAGACAGACAGACAGACAGACAAAAATTTAAAAAAATGTTGTTTCGGTATAGGTAACGTGTATACATCCAAATGCACTTAGTAAAAAGCGGTTATTTTAATATTACAAACAGACACTCCAATTTTATTTATATGTATAGATTTACATTGTTTATCAAAGAGACTTATTTTTATCAGCTAGATAGTAGGGGTGTGTGGTGGACTCACGTGGGGAACTGCTGGTTGTGCCCGTTGACTGGCCTCTGCTGCCTCTCCCGCTGCTCGTCCTCCAGCATCGCCTCGATGCACTGCTCCATCAGCGCCTCCTCCTCCAGCTGCTGCATCACCTGACCACCAACCCTTACATTAACACAGCCTTTCCCAAAGTGCGCGATAACGCCCCCTTGTACGCGCTAGCGGGGCGGTTAGAGACCCAAAAAAAAAGGGGGCGTTGTGTAGAGGCTTACAACAATTTATTTTATTTCAAGTTATAGCGGTTTTCGAGTAGGTGAAAAAAAACTGAGGCGCTAAAAAATAATTCATTCTTAGAGTGGGCAGAAGACAATATAAGTTTGGGAGCCCCTGGTCTATACTATATGCGGCATGATTTTTTCAAGTGTGCGTGGATGCCCACTTCCAAGACTACAGGGAATAGGGAAAAATGTTTAGAAGTCTTGAGACTGGTGTCCATGAAAACTAAAACTGCATCATTGGATTTTTTAAAACAGATTTCCCATGTAAAAGATCTATTTTAAAAAAGAGCAACCATGGAGTCTCTCGCCCGTTCTTCTCCATAGGAACGACATTCCGAACGGGCGGTAAAGCAGTAGCATAATATTTTTGTAACTTTTGACGATTCGTAAGTACAAATATTCTGATTCCCAAGGTAGGTATTGAACCTATTGACTTAGAAAAAAACCATAATAATGTAGTTATGGCACCATTTGATAGTGTTGCTATTTACAATCAAATTATGTAAAGTAAAGACATACAGCAAACCAAAGCAAGTGCATTTTATTTTTATACATATATTTACTAGATGTCCCGGTGAGCTTCGTACTGCCTCAGAATCAAATGAATCTATACTAATATTATAAATGTGAAAGTTTGGATGGATGGATGTTTGTTACTCTTTCACGCCCGAACGGCAGAACGGATCTGGATGAAATTTGGCACAGAGATAGATTATAGTCTGGAATAGCACATAGGCTACTTTTTATCCCGGTAAAATGTATGGCTCCCGTGGGATAGATGTTTTAATTTTTCATACTTTTTATCGCGGGTAACACCGCCGGGCGCAGCTAGTGTATACTAAAAGTGGGCAGTGGACAATAAGTTTGGGAGCCCCTGGCGTACCTGTTTGTCGAACTCCTCCTCGTTCTCCATCCACATGTAGTCCTCGAAGTCGTCGGGCACGGGCGCGGGCGGCGCGGCGGCCGGGAAGGCGGCGGCCGGGAAGTACGCGCCCGCCATCACGTAGCCCGCCGGCGCTGCGCCCACACAACCAATCAATCAACCGATAGATGTCCATTGCTGGACATAGGCCTCACCCAACGACTTCCACACAACACGGTCCTCCGCCACTCGCATCCACCGGCCCACACAACCACCAGTTGAATATATAAATAGGTCCCATCCGTGCACACCAGGGCCAAAGTCCGCTAAACCACTCTCGATTCATAATCGGACAGCTGCCCCATAGAAACTGTCACTTTTGACAGATATCCCATACAATTTTGGGGTCGAGTCACCTTCGTCCGTAGGAGAATTAAGTACCCTCGAGATACCCTACACGTGACCCTGGGTGGTGCCAACTAGGTGGAAACTCTACTGGTGGTAGGCTTCGGCCGTGGCTAGTCACCACCCACTGAACAAAGCCATGTCGCCAAGCGGCCTAGCCGTGTTCCGGCATGATGTTCGGTGTTGCCATTCATGGATGGCGGGTCAGATCAGTTGCGCTGCATGTGCCTAGTGAATGTAGCGTCTCTTATCTACTGCCGCCTTCCTACCTAGGCAAGCATACTCCATCGTAGATCTCATCGTCACTTACCATCAGGTGAGATCGAGATCAAATACTTGCCTATAATGTAATAAAAAAAATAAAAAAAATCTGTGAAAAGTGACCGTAACTATGCGGTTGCTGTTCGACTATGAATCGATTGTGGACACGTCATCATCATATCATCATGTCACATCCATTATTATATTTATAACTAGCTGTTACCCGCGACTTCGTCCGCGTGGTATTTAAAGACACAACCGTTGGCAACAGCCTGCTCGCGCGTTCTGAGCCCGCGGGACGCATTGCAGGTTGTTGCTATTAAACTTAGTCAGGCGGCGCTGCAAGAAAGTTAGTAAAAGTAGCGGTTTTTACAAACCATATGGTGTTGTATCGGATTAGGTACGTTTTTAAGCAAACTTAATACATCGAGACATCCAATGCAGAATGCTAATATCGCAAAACACTAAATAACATCGTAAACATCGTCCAAATTTTCCAAACCCCCCCCCCCCCCCCCCCCCTCCCATGAATTCACGCCTGGTTCGACTACGAGTCGATTGTGCACGCATATTGCAGGCAGGGTGGGCTTGGCAGGGTGTGGGCACTCACCAGGCACGTGTCCCCGGGGTATGTGCAGCGGGTAGACCGGCGGCCGGTGGATGCCCGCGTCCCCGCTGCCCACCACGCCGCCACCGACGCCGCTGTCAATTATCACTCCGTTCGGCTGCAACAAATCAATCAATCAATATCGCCGTACAAACAAACTAGCTGGGCCCCAAGACTGCTAACACAATCGATTCATAATCGAACAGCAACCGCATAGTAACTGTCACTATTGTCAGATATTGTATGGGATATATGTCAAAAGTGGCAGTTACTATGCGGTTGCTGTTCGATTCGGTTCGGTCTTGTACAGTCTGTTTGGCAACATACAGGGTTGAAAAGGATAAAACAACACCCTATTTTATGGTGCCAAGGATCAAGTGTCTATAAAACTTACCCCGACTTTTTGGCGGGAAACTGAAAAGTCATGGCGTCAGTTATGTTTTAATTTCTGAAACTAGTGTCCCTGCGAGTTACAGTGAGTGATACAAGTGGAATATTAACCATTATGGGTTCGTTAAAGTGCACAAGTGTAGGTAATTGAAACAGAGTGATAGAACTTGGCTTTTCATTTTCCCACAAAAAATCCATGAAAAATCTTTCAGTAAAGTGTCGATCACTTTACTGATGGATGGGGGGGTTTTTTACTAGAGCCTAGCCTTTGGGCCTGTGCATATGCTCGAAAAATGAAATAATTTATATTACTTGACACTGGCAAAATACTATGGTGATGCTAAAAAAAAAAAACACCCCCGATTTATAGACGTTCTATATCTGTGCGCAAGAGTTCTGCTTTGCGCAGTACAATAATATGATGTTTTATAAAGTTATAAAAGATCGATTAACTTGGGGGTATGAATAATATTGAAGTTTGTATTTTATGGAGCAGTGGATGGAAATCATAGGAAGGCCTACTTATGACCTTGAATTTGTTATAGTAAAATATTAAACTAATTTATGGTACAGCTTAAAGAGAGCAATCGTAGAGTGTCTTGCCCATTCTTCTCCATAGGAACGGCATTGCGAACGGGCGGTAGAATTTTAGCTCATCATTTTTGGCCAATTTTTGACAATAATGTTTTTTTTTTCTATTCATGTAGTGATTTAAAAAAATCAAGCTCACCTGCCACTGTCCATTCTCCTCGTTGCCATAATAAGCACCAACGTTGGCTGGAGTCTCCGGTATTTTCATGCTTGCAACACTTTCAATTTAACCAACCTATTCCCACTATACACATAAAATTAAACAATTAAGAGTAAAAACAAAAAAAAACGCTTATTTTTTTTTATATAATGTATTGCTTAGAGAATACTGAAGTTTTGAGCTTATTTAGAATTTTGTTACTTTTCTTCAGAAATACGTCAAGTTAGAGTTGTATGTTTCAGGCACTGTTTTCATAAGGTAATTAGTGTAATTTATGTGTGAGATATTGTCTATATTCATTTCTGGTGATCTCCGCAACTGAAAAGAGAAAATGTGATGTTAAACAAGAGGTCCGGGATTGAATTCCCTTCACAAGAGATAATAATAATAAATTATTAACGGAATGTTTAATAAGTCAAAGAGATTTACAAATATTCTTTACACTGCGGTTACTAATTTTAATAATAATATTGAGAATATAATATTGATAAAGAACCCACAAATCGGGGAAGAGGAACCCACAACTGACCGTCGGCTTGTCAACTTTTCCAATTATAAACTAAACAAGTTTTGACCAGGTATTGACAAAAACTTCCTGCACTAGGCCATGCCCGTCTCTGAGGAAGTTTATATTTCTCATTGAGATTAACCTAGATGTGGTTTAGTGGTGATACCAATTGTCAGTTCATAATAAACATGAGATTAATCTATACATATACATATATATTGGTAAAGTTGTAAGTTTCATATGTTTGTAGTGGGTATTCACCTAAACTACTGATCAGACTTTTTAGTGTCTGTCTGTATCTCCACTTATAGACGGCTACATTAATGCTGAGTGTCATAGGCTATGTTTAATCCCGCTATGATCATTCAGGCTTGAGCTGCAGGGCAAAATTAATGGTTGCATTGGTGAGATTCGACAAATCTGTCACTACTGTGCCTCTCTCATTATCTTAACCAATCATAGTAGGTAAATCTTATCTTCCATGTAACTTTCAATGTCCAATATATAAAATACTGGACCACACAAGAAATGAAAATATATTATAGCGTGATTAACTTTCAGAACTTTTGTACCTACCAACATGTTGTATGATAATTTTAACTTTTTAATAGACATCGACATAATAGGGTCATAGTGCAACAGTTTTTTTTTGTGATACCGTTGCCAATGCATTTTTTTTACAAAAAAAAAACTTCGTCAACATCATTGATAACGGTAGGTATTGCGGATTTTTGTGCATTTTGCATATTCCAATATGTAAGCGAGTGTCGACGCCAACACAGCAGACTCAATTATTATGAAACTGTCTGATAACAAATGAAAGGTGCCCTGAATATTTAAATATTCAACTTTCTATTTCTAAACGGAACTTTCCACGTACGCCGTTTGTTACATACATAATCAGTCGCATGTAAATAAAAAAATAAATAGAAACAGGAACAATTCCCATCACCGTGCATACGGTAGGACCAAAAATAGCTCAACCTAGAAACCAAAATAATTAATTGAATTCGGCCAACTGATAGTAGATCGTACAGCACAATCGGTCGGCTACACGTCCGTATACAAAAACGATCGCAAATCAAAGGCCGACACCGTGTAAATTCAATTTAAATCGGATAATAAAGAAACTTATTGCACGTGTACTGATTATTGCTATGTAACATGTATTCCCAATACTCACTCATTCCACGCACTTACGCCGCCAACGATACAGAATACACATAAAACGGTCTCCAATATTGTTCTCAACGAAACAGATGCACAAATAACTATGAATTATGCACTATAACCTCCAATAAACATTACCCACACACAAGAGCACTGGCCAGCTTCCGTGGCGCAAATGGCGACCGTTCTGAACTTGGCGCGGTATGAATGCACGATACTCATCTAACTTCGTTATGAATTAATGACCGGCTTTTATGAATATTTTTATTCTATAGATGTTCCTGTGAGGAATAAACGTAAATACAATATTTAATTACCTTTCTAAGACACAATCATACTCTTGTAAATTTAGCTGAGCCGAAATATTTGTCAAAACTGACAACGCGCGTTCTTTGTTCAAATGATTTATTGGCATTTTATAGTTTTTCGGTGTTTAATGGACAGTGTTTATGAATATCTAGTGTAGTAACAATGACTGATATTAAAATAACATGTGTATTTATCACATAATACTTATTAGATTCTAATAATTCGGAATGGTTTTCCAATACATAAGGCTTAAATATAATTAATTGTGAACGCACTAAGTTAATTACTTTTTCTATTACATTCTGTTTCACTCAGAAAGTTATCCGCAATACCTAATATAAGAAAGAAAAGATAATATTTTATACAAACGTTCAAAGAATTTATCCTTATTTACATAGTACATTGATATATATATATATATATACAGTAACGCCGTAACATACTACGTTGTTGTACGCTGTAGGAACATTCCTGTGGAAGAATCGTGGTCACTTCACATTCAAAGGACCATAAATAGACAGCTGTCATTCAAGGAGAAGTGCAGAGGTTATGTTTTCATGAAATACACTTCTATTTATTAATTTTTTAGTAAAATGTCTGCTCCGTACTCTGAATTAGAGACCCCTTTGAGTGAATACTCGCTGGTGTGCCGAGGGTGCCTCGCCAATTCCGGTGAAATGAAGAATATGTACGAATGGGGACTTTCGGATGACTTTTGTAGAGTAGTTGAAGTTCAGGTATGTTTTGTGCTTGTAATAATTACCCTACGCACGGGTGACTTGATAAAACTACTGTAGTACTGCATACCTAATGGCTACTGTTCGCCAATAAGTCATATTTAAATTAACCATGGTATAGAATTCTAGACGGAATATGAAGGTGGCCATAAAAACTCGGCTATATCAATCGTAGACCCTCTGGTTTTTGACTGCACTGCAACGCACGATTGATAAATCATGCTTGTTTTTGTAAATAAAGTGAAAATTTACGACCAATATGTAATTTTTTTTTATGTACAAAAAAAATAAACAACTGAGGAATTTCACCTACACATGTTATTTATAAAACAGGTACAATCTACAGAAGATTTGTCACAACTGTTATGTACAACGTGTGAAAAGACTCTTCTGACTTGCAAGCAGTTCCGAGCTCAGTGTCAGACGTCTGATGTGCTGCTCAGGAAGATGAGGATGGTATTATCTTTTTTCTCTTTCATACACAAGTTATACCATATACGTAATTGATGACATGTTCACAGACATTTCAAAGAATAGATAATATTCTGATCATGCAACCTGATTACCTGTGGTGACCCTGTTTTCTGTGCCAACGGTTCTAATCCTAGTCGGGGCAAACTTTTTTTACGGCAGTCAGAAATGTTTGATATCTTTACACAGCATTAGTGGATTTGCAACAATAATTCAGAATCAGAATATTTTTTATTCACGTAAACCATTATTGTACAGTACTTATGAATTGTCAAAAGTTACAAAAACATTATGCTATTGCTTTACCACCCGTTCGGAATGCCATTCCTATGGAGAAGAACGGGCAAGAAATTCCATGGTTGCTCTTTTTTTTTAAATAGATCTTTTACATTATTGAGCAATACATTGTTATAGGTATGTGAGAACAATGTAGGAACGGCTAATCAGACTTTAGCAGCAGGTCAAAAGAACAAAAAGTACTAACTAAGAATAAAATTTATAATGGGATTCAACTCATGATTCTGGACCCCCAGAGCAAAATTTTCGGTCAATATTTTCATGACTCGATGGCCACTTCATTGCGTTACAGCAAGACCAGGGCACCTGCTTCTGGCCACCATGCACTGATTAAGTCATAATAATTTTGTTTACAGAAAAAGTTACCAGATATGACCAAAGACAATTTGAAGAATACAACATCATTTATACTGCATGACAAGAAACTAATTGTCATGATCACAGCCCCAGAAATGGAGGAAAGAATTTACTTCTCCTGCCCCTACCACTGTACCAAGGGGTTCACAAAGAAAAAAGACCTATACATCCATCTCGATAAAGTCCACAATGTCAGCAAAGACTTCGAAATTTTATTACAATATTATTGTCACATTGAAGACTGTGCGTACAATATCACGTCGGACAAAAATAAATGGTTCACAGAGAGAAAATTTCTCAATCAACATATCAATAAAGTGCATAAAGAAAAAATATTTAAATGTAGCGAATGTCACAGCAATTTCTCCATTGAAACTGATCTAAACAGGCATCTGAAGGAATGCAGTACTGTATATGTATGTCAGTTGTGCAATATTAAATATAAGTCAAATGAAAAATTACTAGTACACTTGTTAAGAAAACATCCAGAGTTACACAAGAAGTATAAAGAAGAGAGGAAAGCGGAGAAGAGGAAATCCAAGGAAGTTACAGCGGGCAAAAGACTGAAAGGTGATACTGAATTTAGCGTTGACAGTCCAAAGAAATCTCTCGCAACGCAGATACCAGAAATTATTGAGAGTGATTCACTAATATGGCCGTCCAAAAACGAATTTGAAGCACGAACCGATGAGATATCAACTCAAACTGTCTTCGAAGACCTTCTATCATTGAAATCGCAGAACAGTGAAGACGATATATTCTTCTCGGAGTCCGTCTCACTGTCTGACATTCAAACGCAAACGTTTCCAATCGATTTTGGTTTGAGCCGGTCGAATAAAGAAACTCAATCTTGTATCACATCACAAACTCAGTCCCCGGATTTGAGTATAAAGGAGACACAAACATGTTTCTGTCACGTGGAGTCTCCGAGGCCGAATTTCAGGCTATTTGATAGCTTGTCATCAAGTCCCGCTAGTCTGAATCTGACGTCCACTGAAACACAGACGGCTGACGCTAGGTTTGTTGTGAAATCTGATGTCATGTTGAGTTTCAATTCGGCTGAGACGCAGACCTGTTTTGATGATTCCAGCACCGATAGCATATGACATTGGTACTAAGTTGGCTGTTCTTTTTCTTCTTTTTTTTATGTTGGCAATGTCAAAATGAAATCGTTTATTTCGTATAGGCCTACAGGGCACTTACAAATTGTCATTACTTTTTTTTTTTCTTAACTCTACAACCGGATCGGAACGCGACCTCAACTGACTTGTCTTTTATTTATTTTATTTTTTTTCTCGGCTGCAAAATAGTGCCATTTTCGCCTGTGTTGAGTCCTCAGAATTATTATGTACCCCTGATGATAATAGACCCTGACTGATAGAGACCTGATGATGTTGATGACGATGAAATGAATTCCTTATGCCTATCAAATATGCCTAATGCCTAATTCAAATTAAAATTTTTATTTAATCAAATATACAAAACAGTTGTGTACCTTACATAAGTAGGTAGTAAATTCCATAATAGGCAGAACATAGATAAAAATGGCGGTAGGTATACAATTTAACGTAATCCTTACATTCCGTACTAGTTCAAAACTGTGTTACGGCGAGGTATCTTAGTACTTATATCTATCAGTTAAAAAGTTTAGTTTTACAGATTTTATCGCGTTTATTTTATGTTATTACGTTCCCGACGTTTCAGCTGCTTTACAACGACCACGGTCACGGGAGGACGGATTTATATCAATGTGTAGTATTCGCGTAAATATAAGAAATCAATACAACAATTTGGATGTTTTATTTATCACAGCAGTGATAGCCAAGTTGGTAGAACGCTTGCCTCGGTAACGAGGATTGCAGGTTCAAACCCCGGCTCGCACCTCTGGGATTTCATGTGCGAATCTCATTTTCAACCGTGATTATCACTGGCTAAACGGTGAAGGAAAACATCGCGAGGAAACCTGCATGTCTGACAGAACCCCTCGAAAGATGTGTGAAGTCCGCCAACCCGCACTGGGCCAGCGTGGCCTAATCCCCCCTCGCATTGAGGGGAGGCCCGTGCCCAACAGTGGGACATTAAAAAGGGCTGGTTTAATTATTATATTTTATATATCCTAAGGCGAGAACTCGAGCGATCGCGCCATCTGCACTCGAACGACCGCATATATTCTCGAGGATCTCACTTGTCACCCCATCCAGTCACGGCTACCTTGCGCAGGCGCAGCATACAAAAAAATGCAGGTGCAATTTTGGCGTGATTTTATTTATGCTATCGAAAATTTGTACTCAGCAAAACAATGCTCATATCACAATTAGGTGCTCCGGACGTGAGTGGGGGGGGGAGGGGAGCAATAGTATCCATTCCCCCCCCCCCTAACTCACGTTCGGAGCACTTCATTTCTTTCCTTCTAGAAATTTGTTCTAAACAAAAAATTGCTCATAATTAGGCGCTGCGGTCGCAAGTCCCCCCCCCCCTCCCCCCTGACTCGTGTCCGAGCACTTAATGTTGTTTAGAACAAATTTTCTGAACGATGGCTACAATCACACCAAAATCCCATCTTCTACTAAACAAAATTCTGTATCCGCGCCTGACATAGCGGACCTATTTGAGCTTTCATTCATATAATACTTGCACACACACACACTACCATGTACTTGCGTCATTAAGGTGGGAGCGCAAGGTCAGGGCGCGAAATTCAAAAGGTCAATGGTTTTTATTTTTTTACGTAAAATTTGGACATCTTTACGATGCAATTTAGTTTTTTGCGATATTAACATTCTGCACTGGATGTCTCGATGTATTAAGTTTGCTTAAAAAAATACCTAAAGCGATACAACACTCCAAAGTTAGTCAAAGTAGCGGTTTTTACAAACGTTGTATTGTATCGCTTTAGGTATTTTATAAAAAGATCAGCTAGTCGCGCGCGAGCGCCGGCTTCCAGGGATGATAATACTCGCATGGGAGATCAATCCTTATCACAATATAAATAAGGATCGCAATCGTGTTTACGATAAACATACTTGGAAGTTCGGGGTAGACAGACACGATGGAGTATTATTACATCTGTGGTGGCCTCAGTACTCGTTATACGATAATATGTTCACGACGCTGAGTACAGATGGCGCTAATTACAATTGATACTATATAACTATACACAAATCTGAATCTAATTCTAAGTTTAAAATATAAAAAACTAATATTATACTATACAGAGTTCATTGAAAAATGCTTAAGACCTTTTATAAATAGTTAACATCACATTTAAAACTTTAGAGGCGGGCTTATGCATCCAGAATTATATTATCTGGATTACTAAATCAATTTTTTTTTTGTCTTTGGTTCCTTCCTTTTGGACAATCCTGCCAATGTCAAGGTGAGGGTAATACCCGGTATATTGGAGTTTGATCAGGGCCCCAAGTCTGCTAACACAATCGATTCATAATCGAACAGCAACCGCATAATAACTGTCACTTTTGACAGATATTGTATGGGATATCTGTCAAAAGTGTCAGTTACTATGCGGTTGATGTTCGCATATGAATCGATTATGTTAGCAGACTTGGGGCCCAGGAGTTTCTTAATCTTAAAAACGGACGCACGCCTTTTCCTCTTTCTTTACGAAATGAGATGCAATGAAATAAAATGGATATGAAAATGGCCTCACCCACAACTTGGCGGGTATTCTGCCAATGTCAAGTAATTAATAGCAATAACACATTAATAAATAGACACATATTTCTATCGACTGATGGTGGATAGAAATACATTGAAACAGAGTTACATAATAGTCCCGCCTAACTGTATACAATTCCGACCGTTTTGGTTTCATAATGAAATTCTAGATGTATAAGCCCGCCCTACATAAGTCATATATTGCTTTTCTTTAATATAAAAAAGAATAAAGAAGACAAATCGAGAGAAGGACAGATATATTCTGCTATCTGTACCCACGGGTGTGAACACAGACGGCGATATTGTGCGAGCGAGAGATCAATAGAGGCAACGCCATTTATAACCCCATTCTATATCCAGAAGGAGTACAACATTGCTAAAGTCATTGGTTATCATGGCAATAAGTTAGTCCGAAGAGGTTCTTAGGAATAGCAACCATAAGGCGGAATACATAGTGTAGGACGGCTCCCACGAGATGGAGCAATGATATCACATGCGTCGCAGGAAGCTGGTGGACACGAGTGGCGGAGGACCGGAATGTGGGGGAGTCATCGGGGAGACCTATGTCCAGCAGTGGACGTCCTTCAGCTAACGGATGTATGTAAAACAACCCCACCGAATAACCAACACTGACATTGAAATAAAACGAATTTTATCGCGAATATAATTTGGTCATGGGAGGACCATGGTTGCTGTAACGCAGCCTAAACGTCGGCAACGTAAACTCATAAAATAAACGCGATAAAATCCGTGAAATTAGTTTGATTTCAATGTGCAGTGTTCGCGTAAATCTAAGAAACCAATATGTCAACCGTCACTTATCACTATGGTGTGTTTTGAGGAACATTATTTACATACCAACACACTTATCCAGGGTTGTCACACATCACACAATCACACGAGACCACTTAAATACCAATAATTTCACTATCATCAATAGTAACACACCACTCCGTTGCTATTTCGTTCTCAATCATCGAATCACTCACTTCTTCAATGTCGTTGGGTTCACTCATTTGCGTGTTGGCATTCATTATTCCAACCAGTTCCGCGTACTTAGCCCTCTGTTCCTCGGTCAGGTTGGCCGGATTGTGGTTCTTGAGATGATAATTCAAATGGCTGCTTTGTTTGAACCGTTTCTCGCATATGCCGCATTGGAACGGGGCAACGTTGGTGTGCGTTCTCATATGCTGCTTGAGATGCACGGATTGGCAGAATGTTTTGTTGCAGACGACACAGCGGTACGGCTTCACTTTGGTGTGTATACGCAGGTGCTGGTCGAGGCCGGACTTCTGCGTGAATGCTTTCGGGCAGAATGTGCAGGGGAAGGGACGATCTCCGGTGTGCATTCTCATGTGCTGTTGGACTCCACCCTGCGAACAATATAAACGTTCAATGTCACGGAATCCATTTATTAATTAGACTAGGGGAAAAAGGAAGATCTTCCAGCCAGGCGGCCACTATGCCCCAACGGTTATTGTCAGGATCTTGTATATAGGTTACGTGCTCCGAAAACTCTCATAACGCGATTCAGAATTGTATTGAGAATTGTCTATTTCTAAATGCGTCTGCAGCGCCATCCGTGTAGCTTGTGGCGCGATTGAAGAGGTTGCTGCAGTATATTCACCAAACTGGTAATTCTATCAGGGTCTCAAGTCTTCTAACACAATCGATTCATATTCGAACAGCAACTGCATAGTAACTGTCACTTTTGACAGATATTTTATGGGATATCTGTCTAAAGTGACAGTTACTATGCATTTGCTATTAGATTATGAATAGATTGTGTTAGCAGACTTGGGGCCCTACGCAGTACTTACTTGTTGTGTGAATCTCTTGTGACAAACACTGCACTCGTACGGTTTGAGCTTGATGTGTGCGATGGCCGTGTGCTCCGACAGCTCTCTGCTGGTTTGACATCCAACACCGCACACCTGGTTACCATAGACAACACATTATTTCAAATGGGGCAATCAACTCTTAATGGGGCAGTCAACTGCCAATCAAGCTTCCAATGCTTATTGGGGCTATTGAATGACAATAGAGTTGGTAAATCTCAATGGGGCAGTCATCTTCCATTCGGGTATTTAACTCCCAATGGGGTAGTTTTCTGTTAATGGGACAGTCAACTGCCATGGGGCAGAAAACTTCAAAGACAAATAACTGCCAATGTGGCAGTCAACTGCTCATATAACAGAAAACTGCTAATGGGCTGCCCCATGCTAACAAGACAAACTACGGCTAAGGGAACGTTCAAGTATTACGTAACGAATATGGGGGGGGTCTTCTGAAACGTCACGATGCGTTACAGGGGCGGAAGGGGGAGGGTTTGAACTACGCGTTACGTAACATTGTTTTAATCCTGCAAAACGGTCGCGTAGAGACTTTACATTTAACTAGGGGGGTGGGGGCGGGCGGCGGCGCGGCGGGGCGGCGCGTTACATGGGAGAGGGGGGGGGGGGGGGCGGGGCTGGTAAAAAATCTCCAAAAATAGCGTTACTTAATACTTGAACACTATCAACAACTAGAATAATAATGGAGGAGGGGGGAGGGTAAAGAAAAACGTTACGGCGCGTTACATGGGAGAGACGGGGGGGTGGGGTCAAAAATCTCAAAAAATAGCGTTACTTAATACTTTGAACACTGTCAACAACTAGAATAACACTGGAATAGCACTGACATCGCAGCTGTAGGCGGCGGCGGCGGCGGCGGCGTCCCCTTGCAGCGGCTTCTCGCACACCTGGCAGCGCAGCCCCTTGCGGCGCCGCGTGTGCTCGTCGCGGAAGTGCGCGGAGTACTCGCAGCACGAGAAGAAGATCTGGTGGCACGTGCCGTCCGCCACCAGCGTCGACGGCTGCAGGCACTCGAAGGGGCCGCTGCGGGGGCAACGGGGCAGTTTAAAATAAATTTAAAAAAAAATCCAGACGAACGCTTAGGGCGCTGTCTGCTGACACAATCGATTCATAATCGAACAGCAACCGCATAGTAGCTGTCACTTTTTACAGGAACGTCTGTCCAAAAATGACAGCTGCTATGCGGTTGCTGTTCGATTTTCAAGTTGGGACGCCATTTACATATCATCATGTCACATCCATTATTTTATTTATAATGTGTATTTATTGAATGTGTTATTGCTATTAATTGCTTGACATTGGCAAAATACCCGCTAAGTTGTGGGTGAGGCCATTTTGATATCCATTTTATTTCATCGCATTTCATTTCGTAAAAAAGAACTTCAAATTAAATTAATTATTGTAAGCCTCTGTAGCGACTACTTCAACCGTACCACAAGCTACACAGACGGCACTACAGACGCATTCAGAACAATAGACAAGTGACGTCACAATCCTGAATCGCGCTATCAGAGTTTTCGGTGCAAGTAACATATATACAAGATCCCGACAATAACCGTTGGGGCATAGCGGCGCCCCGCCAGGCATACCACCCGCCTGGCTGGAAGATCTTCCCTTTTCCGCTAAACCTCTACACAACATATCTATTTTTCTGGGTCTCTTACCTTTCTTTAGGCCTGCAGCGCCCACTTTGGGAAAGGCTTCTTAACAGATTAAAAGCTAGCAAATAAGATAGACTCACGTTATCGGCTCCAACTCCTTCTCACGCCTCAGAATAAACTTCTCCACTCCCATTCTCTCGTCTTTCTTTGAATTCTTCTCCACTCTCTTCCTCTTGGCTTGTTGGATATCTTCCTCGGGCTTGATGATAATGTAGCTGACGTCGTTGGAAGCCAGCGCCATGATGCTCGCCGTTGCCATCTCGGGTATCATCTGTTCCCTTTTCACTTTGACTGGAGTCTCTTGTTTCTTCGGCTGCCGTATAAAACAAGTAACATAATCTTATTGAAATAAAACTAATTTTAAAGACTTTGTCGCATTAATATTTCGATTTTACGTTAATAACCTGCAAGTAATTTTTTCTTAAAGATAAGTATAGTCGAACTTACGGGCTTCTTGTTAACTTGCATCCACACATCGGGGTCGCCCGTCTCATAAGCGTCCATGTGCTCCATGCGGGCATGGTTTCTGAGAGCCACCTCGCTCATGAACCCTTTCCCACACAGCCGGCAGTTCACCGAGTCTTCATCATCCAGGATCACCTCTTTCTTAAATTAAAACAGATATATGAACCAGGAGCTGGCCATGAACTCTTATTTGCTAGTAGTATACTGAACTAATGTTATATTTTAACTCAATAGAAACATATGTGTTGTAATAAAATACGATATTTTAACTAATGATTTTAATACCCATGACAATTACAGACTGATACAAAGCACTGTCTAGCTGGAACTGTAGTTAACATGATACATATGGCCAATTTTAGGCCGGGAATGGAATGTGTAGTATTACTTGTTTGCCTGTTATGGAGTTCACATCCAAATGGCTATAGCTTCATGAATAAATGAGTAACAGATATAGATTTTACCTTTATTCTAGTGAAGGGTATGACATTAACTACTCGTTCCTGCTGGTCTGCCATCATTGCAAACTTAGAAGTTATACCTGTAAACAAGAAATATACATTACTTGATGAAGGTACTGCTACTATTTAGAGAGCTTCTGAGACATATATATATGACTGGAAGGTAATTATTATGATGTAATTTTGATATAATTACGAACAGCCTACCTATATTTATATTGGGAATAGCAAATTGAAGCAAAATTTTATTGTGTGATCTAAAATTACTAAGTCTTTCTAATTATTATATCATCAGGTAAGCAAACAATCGATTCACTTACAGGTTATGAAGCTGTATTAACCTTATCAACAACGCTAGCTACAACGCTACAAACAATTGTAAATTTATCGAAAATACAAATTCATTTCAAATAAAAAATAATAGCGGGAATGCATTGTCAAAAATTAACTTTTTATAAAAAGAAAACATTGACTATGGCGACGGGGTACATAAAAAAAGTTATCAAGATTTTATTGAATTCATTCACTTCAAAATTATATACAGACACAGACTAATATAATTATAAAACTATTCCGTAGCCCAAAATGTAATAAAAGTATATAAAACATTGAATATTTACCATCAAAAGCGCGTTTTTCCCTTCTTCCAAGAATAGATTGGCGATTGTTTTTTTTAATTAAAAAAAAGAAGCCGAAAAAGAAAAAAATATTTTAAAAAGTATGGCGATTTCCAAAATGTCAATTCCAGTGACACTTACCGAAAACAATATGATAAATATAGACGAAAATATAGCAATTATTTGTTGGATTACTTTTAAAATACAGAAGAAATTCAACAAGGCGTGGTTCTACAAGGGAACACGACGCGACGCCATTTCATGATCACTATGCTTGCGTAGATGGTGCATAGTTATTTTTTAGTATGGTATCCCTAAGTGACCTCAATAAAAATAGTACACAGTTATCTCTTCAACCCGTCTTTACCTGATTTTAAATAAAATATTATTATTATTTTTGAACTATTCTGACATGCTAAAATATCTAAAATTTGTAATATCAATACAGGCAATGTTTTTATGCAGCAGCATCGAGTTGCTAGGGCCACGTACATAAATTTATAACATATTTTATCGATAATTTCGTTTCTACGAATGAACTCTTATACAATCATCCATTGTAATTAAAATGGCGAAAGCTACAACAATAAAAGAAGCTATAAAACGATGGGAAGAGAAAACTGGACAACACGCAAATAGTGCCAGTGAAGTTAGTCTTGTATTTCAGTGGCCACCCATTGAAAAAATGGATAACTCTTTATCTGCCTTGACTAATTGCGAGTGAGTTTAGAATATATATGGACCGATTATCAAATTGATCTCCATAAATTACATTTCACTAGGCCTACGCTGTTATGTACATCAGGGTCAACAACAAACTAACAAATGAAATGAAGACGGTATTGTTGAAGGTGGTTTATAGGCCAAGACATCCAAGTTCCACCAGTAAGCCTATATGCATTAGATAGTGTGACTTAAACTTTAAATAATCTACTGGTATCCTGCCCCAGTTTCACATAAGTATATTTAAGTTACAATTTACAATCTACATACGAAACGAGAGGAAATCCGTTCAGCAGTTACCAATATTATTACAGACAGACATAAGCTTTGAGACACTGCCCGTGATCCCACGGGATACTTATGTTTAATTTTTCGAATTACAGAAAATTGAGTTTATCAACAAACATGATTGAAAAAGTAACAGGATTGAATGGTTTAAAAAAACTTCGCGTATTATCATTGGGTCGAAATTATATTAAATCTTTCGCCGGTATGGTAAGATATATTTTCATAGAAAATTATTTTAAATTCGCGCCAAATCATAATAGTTGGTATGGTAACACCAGATGACTTTTTTTTGCTTTACATTTTGTGCACTTGGCCAATGTCATGTCAAGTAAAATAAATGATGTCAGTACCTTGCACAGACTAATAATAGGATAATACCTTGCACGGACAGACATGGAAATAAAAGCACTTTACTTCACTTTTACCTTTTTCATAAGTCATGTAAAAAGGTAAAGGACCTATTTAGTAAATGGAAAAGTAAACTTCGTTGAAAACCTTGTGATAAATTACTTTACTAGTCTTACTTATACCTGGGTGGACCTTCAGAAAAAAAAATACTTGTGATTTACAGGAGTCACTTGGGGAAACACTCGAGGAGTTGTGGATATCTTACAATTTGGTCGAAAAACTCAAAGGCATTCATGTTTTGAGAAATTTGAGGGTTCTTTATATGAGCAACAACCTAGTTAAAGAGTGGAGTGAATTTAATAAACTGCAGGTAATGTCAGCGCTTTGTAAATATTATTTTAAGGGTTGCCGTTGAGGGATGTAATTGCCAGCGAAATCCGCCAATTTATCATTTACTAGTACCACTTCTCTGTGAATAGTTGTGTGTGCTTTGTTTAAACAGGTAAGTTGCCTATCAAACAAATACTGGTGACCTAAGCACAATCTAATGAAGTACTTAGCCTTTACATACACCGTTTACTTAAGTCCATTTCTGCCTTTCTTCTAAGGATACACACATTTTTATTATCTCAATACCAAGTCGTTTACCTTCTTAAATTAATTTTAGTAGGTATTATTTGAGTATTACATGTTTTATCTCATATTTTAAAAGGAGTTGCCACACCTAGACGATTTGTTATTTGTTGGCAACCCATTGTACGATGCGTGCGAGTTGGAAGCTTGGAGAGCAGAAGCAGCCAGAAGACTTCCTAATTTGAAGAAGCTGGATGGAGAAACTGTTTTAAGAGAAGACGATCCTCCGTTGACCGTTGCTGATATGCAAGTAAGTGCAGTCCTATCCCTATGTCTTGTTCACTGTTTTTAGTAAATGAACGTGTTAGGTCAAGGCGCGAAATTCAAAATTGCAGCGGTTTTTTCTATGAAAATTTGTAATAAGTCATTTATGCTATGTAATTCTGTTGTTTGTGACGGCTGTATATTGCGTTAAATGTCTCCATATATAAGTTTGCTATAAAGTTGATCTAAAACAATGAAAATTAATTGTAAAACGAATTTTATGTCATATATTTAAACACTTGTTACAAATTATAATCTCAATATTTTTCCTTTTCAGCCGGATGGAGGCGATGCAGTGGAAACACTTGTTAGTGCTGAAACTAACGACTGAAAAAATATATTTCTGAAGTTGTTAATTATAAATAAACGGCAAACTGAAGTAGCCAAGAAAAAAAATATCCCGCCATTTTGTCTATGATTGTTACCCGCGTTCTCTTTTTCAGTTAGACTAGTTTTGAAAAGCGCGCCTAGAGTGTTTGGCGGGAAGTTTTCAATTTTGATAAATTTTCCAAAAAATGTGTTTCTTTGATAAATAATATGTAATATTACTTAGTGGGATAGTAACCATTGTGTGGACATAAAAGTGCACGAGTGAAAGAAATTGAAATAGAATAATATAACTTAACTTTTCAAGTTCTCCCAAGATGTCCGGTAAATTTTCAAGTATCCACAGGTTTACTGATAGTGGTAGGTGATTCATTTCGTCATCATCATTATTATTATCATCAGGGGTACTTATAATTTTATGACACTTACTCGACAATTGGCAAGTATTTCATGGATGGCGGGTCAGATCAGCTGCGCTGCATGTGCCTAGTGAATGTAGCGCCTCGATCTACTGCCGCCTTCCTACCTAGGCAAGTATGCTCCATCGTAGATCTCATCATCACTTACCATCGGGTGAGATCGAGCTCAAATACTTGCCTATAATGTAATAAAAAAAAAAATAATTACAGGGACCCCAGTCCATATACCCTACCTACGCACACAATACAAGCGTTGCTTAGTATGGGACAACATTTATATGTTTGTCTGACGATCTTATCAACATCGATAGCTTTCGAACCGACTTGTATACTAATATTATCTTGTTTAATATTGGCAGGGAATCCGAATATTTTTTATTCACGTAGACCATTAAGTACAGTACTTATGAATCGTCAAAAGTTACAAAATACTATGCTACTACTTTACCACCCGTTCGGAATGATGTTCCTATGGAGAAGAACGGACAAGAAACTCCATGGTTGTTCTTTTTTAAAAAGATCTTTTTCATTTTTGAGCACTACATTGTTATAGGTATGTGGTAGTGGAGGATAAATTAAACACCGATCCATAGAAAAAAATAATTTTATTTACACAGTAACTATTACCCTTACATACTAGATCATAAACTATTTATTGTACACATCTTCATAGAAGGCAATCAATCATACATTAATTATTGTTAGCTTTTGCAAACTGTTAAACGTCTGCTACACCATGGTATAACAATATGCTACGCCAGTTACTCTTCCTCGACAGCTGGGCCACGTGACTACGTCATCGGTTATCTTCGACCAATGAGCGGTGTTCTTTCAATTGGTGATGCCAATCAATGGCAGCATTGATCGTGACGTAGTTTTGTGCCATCCTCGTAAGAATTTATATCGTTGGCATATTTTTATACCAAGTCCTACACGACTGGACCGAATCCCACTAATATTATAAATGTGAAAGTTTGGATGGATGGATGTTTGTTACTCAATCACGCCAGAACGGCTGAACGGATCTGGATGAAGTTTGGTAGTGAGATAGATTATAGTCTGGATTAGCACATAGGGTACTTTTCATACCAGTAAAATGTAAAAGCGGGTAACACCGCGGGGCGCAGCTCGTATTACAATAAAGTAAATACAACTGCTCCCTTTTTGTCTTTTAATTCTCTTTATTGGGTGGTAAGCCTCAACAAAGACTACCGCGCTGACGGCAGCAGAGAGTTAATATGTTACCTCGTTTAACAGTTCAGAATAGCATCGCACTTATTATAACACTTAATCAATAATTTATATATAATAATTTCCTAAATGACAAAACAAAAAACGTAATCCTGGTAGTGGGTAAGCAATTTTAAAAATAAAAATTATCATAGTTCGTTATCTGTGACATTGATGTTGAAATTCTTTAAAAAATATAATAAGAATACTTAAGTAATTTTTTTTTGGACGTAAATGATGCCTGATGTACAATTAACCAATAATAATTCCAGCCCTTTTTAATGTCCCACTATTGGGCACGGTCCTCCCCTCAATGCGAGGGGGATTAGGCCATAGTCCACCACGCTGGCCCAGTGCGGGCTGGCGACAATTAACCAATATTTTAATACAATACAGAGCCAAATACTTAAAACAGACGGGCTTCAAACAATCGCAAGATAGGACCTCTCGTATAGCTATGGAATTTTCAATTTGATAGATAGACCATGGCGAGGGTCAGTTGGTCTTGTGACTATTAAGTCTTTCTTTCTTCAAATGGCCTCAATGACCTTAACGGCCCAAGTAATTAATAAATAATATCAAAATAAGGTTAACAATGACAAATTTAAGGATAATTTTGATATAGACATTTTTAATTATCGCCCAGCTGAGTTTTTGACATTACTATGGTAGATATAAGCTGGGTCCACGCGTGGACATCGTAGACTTCATGCAAGACGCCAACACTTTCTTTTGGGACCTTAGGTCTGTACAGACTAGCATGGACCAAACCAGCATTTTTTTTTATTACATTATAGGCAAGTATTTGATCTCGATCTCACCTGATGGTAAGTGACGATGAGATCTACGATGGAGCATACTTGCCTAGAAGGTACCTGTTCACTCTCGACTGGAAAACACAAGCGTGGACCGGTTAGCTAATAGTAAAAAGATTATCAAACGCAAATTAAAATCTAAACAAATAAATAAAATTAGAGTGTCTGTTTGTAATATTAAAATAACCGCTTTTTACAATGTGCATTTGGATGTATACACGGTACATATACCAAAAAATCATTTTTTAAAGGTTTTGTCTGTCTGTCTGCCTGTTTGTTACGGCTAATCTCTGAAATGACTGGACCGATTCTGACGGGACAATCACTGGCAAGCAGCTGATGTAACAAGGAGTAACTTAGGCTACTTTTATTTTAGAAATACTTTATTTTTTAAATACCACGCGGCGAAAGTCGCGGGTAACAGCTAGTTATTAAAATAAAATCAGACTTTCATTGACTTCACTCAATATTTTGAGCAACTATTTCGGGCCTCGACCATCACATGGCCAGAACTCTTATAGGATTATAACGAGGGTTCAAACGTTCGCGTTACCCTCTGCCAAAGATAAATGGTTAAAAATATAATACCGTAATGTTTACCGACAGATTGAATCTAGTGGTTTGAGCGTAGGACGTAGAATGGTTCATCACAAGTCCGTAACATGGTTCCCGTAAGCATGACATCGCGTTACATATGGTTCGTGACGCCTGTAATATGGCTCATGATATTTCATTACACGGTTAATGCCGTTCTGTAGCATGGCTCATGACATTTCGTTACATGGTGCATGAATCAATGGCTCATGACATTTCACGACATGTCTGTATCGTGGCTCATGACACAACCGTAACATAGGTCATGCCGTTCTGTAGCATGGCTCATGACATTTCACGACATGTCTGTATCGTGGCTCATGACACAACCGTAACATAGGTCATGCCGTTCTGTAGCATGGCTCATGACATTTCACGACATGTCTGTATCGTGGCTCATGACACAACCGTAACATAGGTCATGCCGTTCTGTAGCATGGCTCATGACATTTCACGACATGTCTGTATCGTGGCTCATGACACAACCGTAACATACGTCATGCCGTTCTGTAGCATGGCTCATGACATTTCACGACATGTCTGTATCGTGGCTCATGACACAACCGTAACATAGGTCATGCCCTTCTGTAGCATGGCTCATGACATTTCACGACATGTCTGTATCGTGGCTCATGACACAACCGTAACATAGGTCATGCCCTTCTGTAGCATGGCTCATGACATTTCGTTACATGGTTAACAACACAACTCTAACATCGTTTATGTCATGACATGTCTGTAGCTTCATTTATGATCCAACTGTAATATAGTTTATGACATTATGTAACATAGCTCATGACATTCCATTACTTGGTTCATGTAGAGACCTGTCTGCAGTGTGGTTCATGATATTTCGTTACATGGTTCATGACATTCTGTAACATGGCTCATGACATTCCGTTACATGGTTCACGTAAAGACATGTCTGTAGCGTGGTTCATGACATATCCGTGACATGGTTCACATGTGAATTTCACATGTATATCCTCCGCAGATGGTGCGCTGCTGTGATCGCGTTGCATTGTGGACATATCTTTTTAGCCCGGAGAGACTGCAGCCAACACACCTAGAAATAAAAATAAGTGATAGCCAAAATGTCAAAGCCAGATAAAACCTATACGAAAGGGTTTCCCATATAACACACACACCTATGTCTTACATAAAGAAAGGTCGGTTTTAGATTTAATTTCGATTCAAACTCCAGAAAACCCCTGCATACGAGACATGATATATAAAAAATACTTTATTAAGGTAGTTGTTCAATGGGTAAGGAAACTTGAAGGGGAATCCCCATGAATGGTATACCCCTTAAACAACTGCAGCTCATTGAAAGACTTGTCTGGACCACCACCAACAACCAACTGGTCTGATTGGTTTGTCTATATACCAGGAAACTGAATCTGTTGGTATAAGATTCCCATACTGGAATAATCACGGAAATTGTGCTTGCACAATAAGCTCTGTACTCAGTACAACTGTGATCGTTGTTAGTCTCTCATACGGTACAATACAAGCTTTGCTTTAGCTTAGTATGGGACCGTACAGTAGGTATGCTTGTATAGCGATATTATAGTAATATAATATCGCCATAGGAACACAGCAACTATATGGACCCAGACTAAGCAATGCTTGTGTTATGGGTACCGTGCAATGGACTGGGAGCGAATCCAGTCTATAATCTATACTAATATTATAAATGTGAAAATTTGGATGGATGGATAGATGGATGGATGTTTGTTACTCTTTCACGCCCGAACGGCTGAACGGATCTGGATGAAATTTGGCACAGACATAGATTATAGTCTGGAATAGCACATAGGCTACTTTTTATCCCGGTAAAATGTATGGTTCCCGTGGGATAGATTTGTTTAAATTTGTCATACTATAATCTATGTCTGTGCCAAATTTCATCCAGATCCGTTCAGCTTTTATGGCGTGATTGAGTAACAAACATCCAAACATTCACATTGAACATCCATGACTCGGCTACAAACATTGGTGCTCATCACAAAAAGCTTGCTACCAGGATTGGAATCCGGGATTGTCAGCGGACAAGGCAGAGTCACAACCACTGAGCTAATCAAATCTACGAAATTATTTACTCACCTCGCAATACACATGCCAACATTGTATAGATACCGTCGGTGATGTGTAAGCTCCCAGACATATGAGACATTTCATCTGAAACCAGACAAAAAAAATAATTATATCTTTACGAGGGCGACACTGAAAGTTTTTAGACCTGGCCACATGTAAACGATATCATAAAAAAAATAGTTAAAATTTTGAAAATGGAACTCATTGCCATTATTATTGTGTATATTTTACTTTAATAAATAATAATAATAAATATCGCCATACGAACACACCAACTATACGGTCCCACTTTAAGCTTAACGCTTGTGTTATGGGTACCGTACAATGGACTGAGGGCGAACTCGGTATATAATACTTATATACATATTAAACATCCACGACTCGGGTACAAACATTCGTGCTCATCACACAAAGCTTGTGTCCCTACCAGGATTCGAGCCCGGGACCCTCGGCGCAGGAAGCAGTCACTACCACTGCGCTAATCAGGCCGTCCTGGCTATGATTATGGCTAACTACTACATATATATGACTGACGGTGGTCTGTTGTTCCTTTTAAGTCTATCAAGCGATGGGGTTAACTTACTTCAGCAGCGCCATTAGTTTTTTTCTCCAATTCTTTAATTTTCACTCTCAAAGCTTGAATCCTTGTCTGGAAAAAAATACATTATCTATACAAATAAATAAAATTGGAGTGTCTGTTTGTAATATTAAAATAACCGCTTTTTACTAAGTGCATTTGGATGTATACACGGTGCTATACCGAAACAAAAAAAAATACAATTTTTGTCTGTCTGTCTGTTTGTTACGGCTAATCTCTGAAATGGCTGGCCCGATTTTGACGGGACTTTCACTGGCAGATAGCTGATGTGACACGGAGTAACTTAGGCTACGTTTATTTTAGAATTACTATTTTGTTAAATACCACGCGGACGAAGTCGCGGGTAACAGCTAGTACTTATACTAATATCTTAAACTATATCGCCAGACGGACACACCAACTCTAAGGTCCCAAACTAGGCAATACTTGTATTATGGGTACCGTACAATAGACTGGGGGTGATCCCAAATCAATCATTACTATTGGGAAGACCCCACCACCCAACATTGGACATCTTACGGCTAATATTGGGATGGATATTAAATAGCTCACCTCTGCGCTTGCTTCTACTAGACCGTTCGATTTGCTACTAATATGTTCAGGCTTCATTTCAGTGATGTCCTCATGGTCCTCAGCCGGTGTGCCTGGCTGTCCGTCTGGTGGTGCAATTTCTGCCTGAAAACCGGTAAAAATTCGGTCGGTTACGGTTTTTATAGAAAAATCGATACTGAGGATGCCGACTTGACGATCATTTCATAAACAGAATAAACTGAAATTACGTTTCGTTTTTTACTTTTAAAACATAATTGATTGGGTATTTAAAAATATACACAGTAAACTATACACGAAAGAGTATATTACAAAACAAGCTTTTATTATTTCAATATACTAAAAAGTCTTTTGCGGACTTGTCAACGACTACAAAAGGTACCGACAACAGTCAGCACCTTTTGCAGACTTGTAAACGTCTACAAGAGGCACCAACAACAATCAGCACCTTTTACAGACTTGTAAACGTCTACAAGAGGCACCGACAACAGTCAGCACCTTTTGCAGACTTGTAAACGTCTACAAGAGGCACCGACAACAGTCAGCACCTTTTGCAGACTTGTAAACGTCTACAAGAGGTACCGACAACAGTCAGCATGCTCTGCAGACTTGCCAATGACTACAAAAGGCACCGACAACAGTGAGCATGTTTTACAGACTTGTCAACGACTACTAAAGGTACCGATGGCAGACTAATCAGGGTACTGCTAATGCTTAGTATTGGATACATACATCGAGAGCTATCCTGGACGGTGAAAACTGCGGGGGACCGTACAGCTCTGTATCCTCGTCTCCATCCACTACCTGAGACAAAAAACATATTAAAAAAAAACGCGTTTATTTTATGTTTTTACGTTCCCAACGTTTTGCGCTGCCTTACAGCAACTAAATATGAGGGTACCCCGTCTCAAACTATGACACTAGGACGTCATCGTCGACCACCTCAGTCCTCCCGCGACCATGGTTGCTATACAGCAGCCGAACCGTCGGGAACGTATAATAATCTATACATATAAATAAAATTGGAGTGTCTGTTTGTAATATTAAAATAACCGCTTTTTACTAAGTGCATTTGGATGTATACACGTTACCTATACCGAAACAACATTTTTTAAAAATTTTGTCTGTCTGTCTGTCTGTCTGTCCGTCTGTCTGTCTGTCTGTCCGTCTGTCTGTCTGTCTGTTTGTTCCGGGTAATCTCTGAAATGGCTGGACCGATTTTGACGGGAATTTCACTGGCAGATAGCTGATGTAACAAGGAGTAACATAGGCTACTTTTATTTTAGAAAAAAAAATTGGATCTCTCGAAAAAAAATTAAAACCAATGTTGCAGCGCTGCGCCTGATTAAAGTTTGATAGCAACAATCTGCAAAGCGTCCCGCGGGATCAGAACGCGAGCAGGCTGTTGCCAACGGCTGAGTCTTTGTTAAATACCACGCGGACGAAGTCGCGGGCAACAGCTAGTAATATAATATAATAATTCCAGCCCTTTTTTTAATGTCCCACTGCTGGGCACTGGCCTCCCCTCAATGCGAAGGGGAATTAGGCCATAGTCCACCGCGCTGGCCCAGTGCGGGTTGGCGGACTTCACAATGTCTTTCGAGGGTTTCTCTCAGACATGCAGTTTTCCTCAAGAAGTTTTCCTTCACCGTTTAGCAAGAGATAATCATGGTTGAAAATGAGATTCGCAAATGCAAAATCCCAGAGGTGCGAGCCGGGGTTTAAACCTGCAATCCTCGTTACCGAGGCAAGCGTTCTACCAACTTGGCTATCACTGCTATCTACGGAAATGGAATGTCGGGAACGTAAAAACCAAAAAATAAACGCACAAAATTAGTTTTAACTCAATGTGTCGTACTCGCGTAAATATAAGAAATCTTTTTTTAATGATATATATCTAAAATTCAAATCACAATAAGGTTTTATTCATAATCAAACACAAATTTTCAACAATTGAGGGGGGGGGGGTTTAGGTTCAAGGTTTCTCACCAGCGCCTGATCGTTGTCGTCTCTCCGCACGCTGGTGGCAGCCCTGGCCTCGGAGGGCTGCAGGGCGGTCGCGCGCACCCGCCACTCGCCGCACCACTGGTACTCCGCCCCGAACGTGCCGCCCGATGGCTCGTCGTTCTGGGAGGAGCGGTTATTAAATATGACATAGATCTTGGATCACACAATATATGAAACTGTAGGATCATAGATATCATAGTTGTGTGTCGAGATTCGTGATAGCTAAGTCGGTAGAACACTCGCTTCAAGTTGAGATGGTTCGAACTACAGCTTGCAAGTCTGGGCTGACCAGACGGGCATGTGCAAATCTCATTTACTGGACATTAGCCCTGCATTCTCTACTGAGGGTTCCAGGTTTGAAACCTATGTCTGATGAGCACCAAAGTAGCACTTGAGTCATGGATGTATAAGTATATCCTTGGTTCACCCCCAGTCCATTGTAAGTTAACCATAATACGAGCATTGCTTAGCTTGGGATCATTAATAGGTGTCATATATTATCCTGTATTTTCCAAATAAAAGTTGGTAACTTCCTACCCAGCGCTAAGCTGTGCATTCTAGACATAACTGGCTTATTATACCTCTACATCAATACTGCCATCCTCAGAGCTGGTGTCAGGGACGTCCTCATCCACATGAGCTCCGGAGCGCTTCAAGCAGCGGAGGGCGTGTCGCTGCAGTCTAGATACAGGCAGCTTCGCGTTGCACACGGGACACTCCCCGTCCGCGGGCGGCGGCGTACCGCGGCGCCGCGCGCGCAGACGCCGGAGACGGTTCACACGAACCCTCTACAATTACAAAGACTTCTTTATGTACAATCTATACATATAAATAAAATTGGAGTGTCTGTTTGTAATATTAAAATAACCGCTTTTTACTAAGTGCATTTGGATGTATACATGTTACCTATACCGAAACTAATTTTTTTAATACATATAATTAAAGGATTTTGACGGGACTTTCACTGGCAGATAGCTGATGTAACATGGAGTAACTTAGGCTATTTTTATTTTAGAAAAAAAAATAGGATCACACGAAAAAAATTTAAAACCAATGCATCCCGCGGGCTCAGAACGCGCGAGCAGGCTGTTGCCAACGGTTGTGTCTTAATTAAATACTATGCGGACGATGTTGCGGGTCACAGCTAGTGTTACAATATAAATAGTAGTATAGTCATGTACAACCTGATTAGTGCAGTAGCTTGGCAGTGACCATGCCTTCTGTGCAGAAGGTCCTGGGTTCTAATCCTGATAGGGACACACTTTGTGTGATGAGCTCATATGTTAGTACCCAATTCATTGATGTATAATATTGATATAAATATTATATACTGGTATAATTGATAGAACTAGGCGATACTTGGCGGAAATCCATTGTTAACCTATGGGGAAAGAGGACCCACCACTGACCCTCGGCTTGTCAACTTCTTCGATTATAAACCAAACAAGTTTGATCGATAATAAAAGAAGCCAACAACACCCGAACTCCTCTAAGATGTCAATCGAGAAACTATCTATCACGAGTGACGGGACCTCAAATAAAATGCAATTCTCCGCGACACTAAGCGAATCTATAAAGTATTCCACACGTGTTTCGCCTCTAAACGAGGCATCCTCCGGACCGCTGGGCTACGAATGAGGGACGATGCACTGCACGCGCGCCTTATATAAGCAACCAATTATATACTGGGTTCGACCCAATTCCGTTTAACGGTACCCACACTACGAGCACTGCTTACTTAAGAACTATATAGTTCCTGGGACTGTTTGATATTATTATAGTTTAAGGATTTGGAATGTCATTTCATAAAGAAACTTACTGTGAAGAGTTATAATATTTTTTATTCATATTAACCATTATGACTCATTGAAAATGTCATAAAATGTCATCATATCATATTCCTCCGATCCAGAATGCCCTAAAATTTACAGTTGGACCTTTTAAGAAGCCCAGATTTATTTAGGACAATTTTTTGGGTGATAAGTTTAATAATACCTCACAAATCTGACCAAAATAAGGTACAGAAGAATAAATGCCTAGTGGCGGAGTGCTGTAAGTTGGCCTGAGCACCTTCTGTTATCGAAATATCTCATATTATAGTGGCCTATGCACCTAATTGGCCTAATAAAGTGTAAACAATATTTGAATAGGTACATGGATTTATTAAACAGCCTTTAATTATCTCGTATCGTTTTCCCGGTTACTTTTTTAACCCTGGGTCCCATAAATGTATACAAAACGTAGCACATCCACAGGCGAAATAGTTTCCAGAACTTACCTGATAAACATCGCTTCCAAAAAAGCCAGACACATCAACTTCTTCCTCATCTTGTAAATCTGCAGTAGTACTCGAACCGGGCACTGCTTGACCACCAGAGCTATTAACACTTAACTTTCTTTTACTACTCCCACTAGATAATTTGTTTAATTTCTCCAATTCTAAACACAAATGCGAGTCTAATTCGCCCCGTCGAATCGTGCAACTACACACCGGACAATTAGGTAACTCCGATACCTTTTTTCTATTCCGAACGCAATTTAATATAACATTATCGTCGTACAATTGACCGAAACTATTATTGGGATTGTTATTTGAACCCCCGTCCATGTTATTGAACATTAAAATTGGTAACATTTCAGCAGTCGAAATATTGTTATGGTAGTTCAGTGATTTATATCTGCTAACATCACACGGTTTATTGAATTAAATTCGAAATTATTTTGATTTACACGTTAATGGAAGTTCGATTGATCCGTTGCTAGTTATCTTGTAGTCATTTTCGCGTTTATTTACGAATATTTAATGATAATACGTAGCAAAACAATAATAACGGACGACTCTTCTTCGTTCGTTTACACAACTTTTTTAATTTTATTGGGGAATTTTGACAGCTTCGTTGCGTTGTGCACTAACAACGTTGCTTATATTAGGTACTTACTTTTAATATCAATTTAATAGATATTTTTTAGATAGATACCGATATAATATTTCAGTATCATTTAATATGAAATATATTAGGCTAATATTATATTATTTTAACACAGGATTTTAATTAATATTTAGGTGCCATAGAGCAAGCTAGCGCTGGCTGGATGTTTGCAACGTACGGTATATTATACTTAGATTAAGTGTAAATTAAATTTTAATGCTATGTGAATCACACTTGAAATTTAATTACTATATCAACTATTCACATAAGTGTGTTAACGTGAGTGAACTAACTGCAGATGGTGGCAAATGCAACCTTTAGTTCATAGCGGAGTCAACCGCTCACAGTTCCATACAACTAACTTATCTGTGCACAGATCTCGTACGATACTGAATCTAAAGCGACATTACTATACTATTATAATAAGCTGGTTGGGTTTATCGATATTAGTCATGATCATGACGCGCGCTCGCCTGGTGACTAGTACCTACCGTGCGTGATGAATACGCGTAATATTAGGATATTGATAACAGACCATTCCCCATCCCTAGTTTCCTTTTTTCTTTCTCGACATGGCGTTTTCAGTAGTGCCCCGAATGAATTTTATTTCCGTTCGGTAATTTAGGTTTCGTGAGACGATACCCTTACCTACATTCCCAAAAAACAATATACTATATGTGATAATTAAAATTAACAACCTTATATATTATAACAAGAACATGGAAAAATTAGCCATTTGTCGTATTTGTTTGGATGATAATGCTCATATTGAAATAAGTGAGAACTCAGAGCTCGAGGGAGTATATGAAAGATTAACCAACACACCGGTATGTTATCAATACGCATCTTATTTCTATATTATAATCACTAATGATTTGGTTGACTGCATATTTTGTTGATAGATATAAAAATATTACACATAAAAACATAGATATCTTTGGTTGTACCTACCCGTCGTAGTATCATGTAAATTGGTTCACATTTTGCCCCGCTTGGTCAATATAGCCAGGTACAATCATCTAAAGTGTTTTTCTTCCTTGGGGCATACCTATTACATTATCAAATATCTACGCCATTGAGTATTTGATACTAGATCTATGACAGATATTTCGTAATGCAGTATGCCCTTAGTATATTTCCCATTATTGCGTTGTGTGTGGTTGGAGTGTATTTTTCATTATTGTGTTGTGTGTGATTGGCTTCTGATTTGGCTGATATATGCATAGAGACCGCCAATCCGCACTGGGCCATCATGGTGGACTGTGGCCTAACCTAAGCCCCCTCGAATTGAGGAGAGGCCTGTGCCCAGCAGTGAGACATTAAAAAAAAGGGCTGGAATTAGATGCATAGACACCCAACACATAGTGGGACTGCTGGTAATCTTAGCGTGAGACCATTCATCAGAATATTCCAGGCATCTGACTGCCTGTAACAAATTAAAATAATGTGGGCTTCGAATAGGGGATTTCATATTTTAGGTTGAGCAAGGTTCACCTTAACCTATTTTCTCATTAATTAGTAATTTTCAGGAGACAGGTTAAGCTATAAATGTTGAACAATCAGCCCGGCTCCTATGTTACATTTTAAGTTGTATTCCTACAGCACTAAAGTTGATTTGTTGAACAAACTTGTTCATGGCAGTAGTAGGCATTTCTCGAAATATTTACATACCACATAGATATTTTTTTCAATAGCTTTATTACCTGGTATTTACAGGTGTAGCCTATAAAAAAAACCACAAGATTTATTTGCTACAAGACTAAAAAAATGCTCCATAGTTGATTTAGAATTGTTTTAAAAAAATGTACTTATTTAGTTTCAGACAAGTGACAAGCGGCCACTGGCATTATGCTACATATGTCACGGACAACTGGAAGCGTCTCGGAGACTGATGATCAAGTGTCTGAAGGCTGAGGAGCTGTTGACAGTAATGCTGAACCAGACCATGACTGTGACATATACAGTATGTACTTATTACAATTAAATGAATAAAAGAAATATCGCCATATGAACACACCAACTATACGGTCCCACTTTAAGCTTAACGCTTGTGTTATGGGTACCATACATCTGAGGGCGAACTCAGTATATAATACTTATATACATATTAAACATCCATGACTCAGGTACAAACATTCGTGTTCATCACACAAAGCTTGTGTCCCTACCAGGATTCGAACCTGGGACCCTCGGCGCAGAAAGCAGAGTCACTACCACTGCAGTAATCAGGCCGTCAACATTAATGCTTAAGTATTTTAATGAAGACCTCTAACACTTTTTAAAGAATATCAAAGTTAACGTGGCAGTGGGTGGGGCACATAGTTGCAGAACTGATGGCCGTTGGGGCAGAAGAGTTCTCGAATTGCACCCACGAACCGTAAGACGTAGTGTAGGACGGCCCCAAAAGGTGGAGCGATGTTATCACTCGCGTAGCAGGAAGCCAGTGGATGCGAGTGGCGGAGGACCGTGATGTGTGGTAATCATTGGGGGAGGCCTTTGTTCAGCAGTGGCCGTCTTTCGGCTGATAGTATAGAAAATAGCATCAGCAAAGTGACTGACAGTTTATTTAAATATAAATTATCAACTTGCCATGTTTTATGACAAGTTCGCCATTTCAAATTTTTAGTGTGTCCATCTACAATCTCATCTTTCAGGTACCGAAACTCAACCAAATGTGTTTCACTGAGATTCAACAGATCAGCATTGACAGTGACATATGTAACGTTGGCAATGACGTCAAAAATGAAATACAGATCGAGTATGATGAGGATATGAAATGCGAGGAACTAAGCATGACAGGTAAATACCAATTTTTTTGTATTTTATAAAGCAAACTGGGCCCCAATACTGGTGGTAAGCTTCGGCCGTGGCTAGTCACCACCCACTGAACAAAGCCATGTCGCCAAGCGGGCTAGCCGTGTTCCAGCATGATGTTCGGTGCTGCCATTCATGGATGGCGGGTCAGATCAGCTGCGCTGCATGTGCCTAGTGAATGTAGCGTCTCGATCTACTGCCGCCTTCCTACCTAGGCAAGTATGCTCCATCGTAGATCTCATCGTCAGTAACCATCAGGTGAGATCGAGATCAAATACTTGCCTATAATGTAATAATAAAAAAAAAAAGTCTGCTAACAAAATCGATTCGTAATCGATCAGCAACCGCATAGTAACTGTCACTTTTAACAGATATCCCATACACTATCTGTCAAAAGTGACAGTTACTATGTGGTTGCTGTTTGATTATGAATAGATTGTGTTAGCAGACTTTGGACCTTGAGTCCAATGAGTGATAGCCACATTGGTAGAACGCTTGGCTTGGTAACGAGGATCACAGGTACTAACCCTGGCTTGCACCTCTGGGATATCTGAGTTTCATGTGCGAATCTCATTTTCAACTGTGATTATCACTTGCTAAATGGTGAAGGAAAACATTGTGAGGAAACCTGCATGTCTGAGAGAACCCCTCGAAAAATGTGTGAAGTCCACCAACATGCACTGGGCCAGCGTGGTGGACTATGGCCTAATACTACTCGTATAAAGGAGTGGCCCGTGCCTAGCAGTGGGACATTAAATATATTATTATTATAACAACTGGAAACTTCAAAGATAATATGTATTTGCAGATCTTGTGAAGACGACCAACAGTACGGATTCTGAATCTGACAATGAAAATAGCCGGGCTGACCCGGAGGATCCGTTGGATACGATAATAGAACTACAGGAGGAAGAGGAAGCCGCAGAGGATGAGCTATATGGAATAAAGCAAGGTAGGTGACATTACATTTTACCCTTCTAGGTACAAAGATTTACCGGTTCAAAACCGCTTTATCGATTTACCGGTTCAATTCCGATTTATCGGTTTACCGTTTCAAAACCGGTTTTCTTCTTTAATACCTGTTTTATAGAGCAAAATATTTTTTGAGAATAGATTCCTTTCTTGCTGTGCATAATGATACGGGTATAAAGATCGACCTTGTTTTGAAAATCACTAAAATCTGAGCTTAAAATTAAATTGCACAAATAAATATGAGTATAAGTTTTTGAGTGCAAATTGCTGTGCATCAAAATTGGAATCGATTTTTGATTTTTGTAATATTGTGAACCCGTGTTTTTCGGTGTTCAGTACAAGAACCGAAAACCGGTGTTTTTTGGTGAAACCGGTTTGCATTCCCTGTTTACAATCAGTAAGCTGCCAGCTACATGTCAGTCTGCTTAATGTATAGATGTTACTGTGGGCCGGTGGCTCGTGCTCGGCTCGGCTCGGCTCGGTTCGGCTCATCAAGGGGCTAACAATCAATAAAAATATTATTCGTTATAACTATGGTCTAATCCAGGGGTTCCCAAACTTATTTTGTCTACTGCCCACTTTCAGAATTAATTTTACGGATTTTATAGCGTTTTTTTTTTGTTTTTTTTACGTTTCGGCTGCTTAGCAACCATGGTCCACGGGAGGACTGAGGTGGTTGACGTCCTGGTGTCATTGTTTCAAACGAGGATTCATATTTAGTTGTTGCTTTTGGTCCGATCTACGCAGAAAGTGCTCAGAGTGTCTTGAGGACTTGCAATGGTGCGCTTTGTTTTGTTTTGGTAATATTAATTACTGGATCCCAAGTCGGTGGTAGCACCCAGCCATCTTCCCTATTGAAATTAGGATGTTTTTTAATTTCGATAAAACGCAATAAAATCCGTAAAATTTGTTTTATGTAAATGCGTAGTATTCGCGTAAATATAAGAAATCAAAAATAATATTCGTTATAACTGTACTATGGTGTAATGCCGGGGTTCCCAAACTTATTTTGTCTACTGCCCACTTTGAGAATGAATTATCTTTTAGCGCCCTCATTTTTTTCACCGACTTGAAAACCACTATAACTTCAAATTAAATTAATTATTGTAAGCCTCTATACAACGCCCCCATTTTTTTCTGGGTCTCTTACCTTGCCTTGCCCTTAAGGCTTGCAGCGCCCACAAGGGGGCGTTATCGTCCACTTTGGGAGAGGCTGGTCTGATCCCATGCCAACGGTGGAACCTGCGTAATGCTGAAACTGTAGGCGGCTTGTAAAAAGTTGTCGATTAATACTTTTGCTCATATGGCTCATTCGTAGCTCTGGGCCCAGATATCCCATACAATCTCTGTCAAAAGTGACAGTTACTATGGGGTTGCTGTTCGATTATGTATCGATTGTGTTAGCAGACTTGGGGCCCAGTTTACCGCAGTGCGCGCCTGTACTGAGTTAGAATTAGGTAATTTAAAAAAAGGTGGCCCCCTTTTTTTTTCCTAACTAATCTGGCAGCCCTATTAACAACGTAAAATTTTTTCCACTGTATATTTCTTCACTTCACTTTTTAAAACATAACGACTTTGTTTTTTGTCGATCATTATGCCAACAACAAAATTTGAAAAGAAACTTGGCCGGTAGAATATATGTATAAAAAAAGAGTTTTTGCCTGCGGCTAGGCCCGCTGTGCAGCTGGACACTACGGCCTTAGCTTGATGACCCATAACCTACGGCACTCAGGGATCGTCAAGCTTTCTATTAGTGAAAGAATTTCCAGAATCAGATCAAAACCCCGGAATTAATCTTTTAAATGCGCTCCCGAGACCTAAGACACGAGTCACCGGCACATACCCACCTGAATATTGGTGTTTCATTTTCAGCAGCCCCCATTGAAAAGAAGCTTAAAATAAAACCTGTACCGCACAAGTCGACAAAATATATAAATGTTAATATGGATTCTGATAAAGTAAAGACTAAAACAAGTCAGCCTAAACTGAATGACAGCATAAAAAATGCGCGAATTAATGAATTTAATACAAGTATACCCAATAATATTGTAGATTATAACGATTTGGGGACACACCATGTATTTAAAGAAGAAATTGATCTAGTGATAGTAGAAGAAGAATGTGATTCCATTAATAATAATGACGGCCAAAGTACTTTTGTTGTTGATAGCGAGTTAAATCATAATGTATGTGTAGAGAAACAAGTAATTTGTGATATATGCAAAAAAAATTTTAAAACAAAGCCTGAATTAATAGTTCATATAAGACGCTCGCACACCGGTGAGAATCCTTATATTTGCGATGTGTGCTGTAAAAGCTTCAAATACAAGTATCGCTTAAAGATACACACACTTATTCACACAGTTTTAAAACAGCACGCTTGCAATATTTGTAACAAAAGTTTTTATCATAAAAAAAACTTGATTGCTCACTCATTTTTACACACAAGCGATAGACTTTATGTGTGCGATGTGTGCGATGAAAGTTTTATAGACAAGAGAAACCTAAAGAAACACGAACGTGTACACGCCGCCGTAAAATCGTATTCTTGTAATGTTTGTTGCAAAACATTCACACAAAAGTGTAATCTAAGAGCGCACACACTTATACACACCGGTGACAAACCTTTTGTGTGTAACGATTGTCCGAAACGATTCCACAGGAAGGACCATTTGATATTGCACACGCGCACTCACACAGGCGAGAAACCTTTTGTGTGTGATGTTTGCAACAAAAGTTTCCGAGATCCGAGTACTTTTATGCAACACAAACGTGTTCATACCGGTGAGAAGCGCCCGCGTCGCCGCAACCAAAAAAGCAATACCGGTGACAATATTCATGCGTGCGATGTTTGTGGGAAATGGTTCACACGCAAGGGTTCCGTCATAGTACATAAACGCACTCACACAGGTGAAAAGCCTTACGTGTGTAACATTTGCAATAAGAGTTACAGTCAAGTGAGTGGCTTGCGATCACATGCAAGCGTACACAGCAGTGATAGACCATATGTTTGTGATGTTTGTGGCAAAAGGTTCGTTGCTAAAGGTAGTCTAAAGACGCACGCACGGATACACACAGACGAAAAGCCGTTTGTTTGTGATGTTTGTGATAAACGTTTTCATAGAAAGGATCAGTTGCAATTACATAATCGCATCCATACAGGTGAGAAGCCATATGTTTGCGATTACTGTGATAGGGGTTTCACTCAAAGGTGTGATTTGATTAAACATATACGTCTACACACGGGCGACACACAGTTTGTGTGCAATGTTTGTGATAAGAGATTCATTCAGAAGCGTGCTCTAACGACACATGCTCGGACACACCACGGTAAAAGATGAGAAATCCATCGCTCCGTTAGACGTAAGACGTCCAACGCAGATCATAACTGATGTTTATTGTTTTAAAATGTACGCTACAAAAACCCAGCCCTTAAGGTGGAAGCTCAGTTCAGGGCGCGAAATTCAAAATGTCAATGGTTTTTATTTTTTTACGAAAAATTTGGACATCTTTACGATGTAATTTAGTTTTTTGCTTTATTAGCATTCTGCATTGGATGTCTCGATGTATTAAGTTTTCTTAAAAAAATACCACCAACCATAAAGTTAGTAAAAGTAGCGGTTTCTACCAACTTTATGGTGTTGTATCGCTTTAGGTATTTTTTTATAATACAGAATGCTAATATCGCAAAAAACTAAATGACATTGTAAAGATGTCCAAATTTTTAGTAACAAAATAAAAACCATTGACATTTTGAATTTTGCGCCCTGACCTGAGCTTCCACCTTAACGTCGCTCAATTTTATTTAATTACAAACAACGAAACTATGTAAACCTACTTGAGATCCCGACTCTATCAGTCTGCTTATTGTACAGCTCTCTACAACAAAGTACCCAGCATCGCTTCTGCTGTGTGTATAAGCAGTTGTAGGGCTGGCATTGCTTTAGATACGAGATATATTTATGAATCTGAGGGGTGGAAGTGTTAAAGGGCATAACGACGCGAGTAACCAATGGAGAAAGCGCAGCGCACCTCTCTACAACCCTGAGTCGCTCGCGCCAGTGTTGCCCCGGCATCGTCTTATATGACGGCCTTTTAGGGGGCCCACCTAAAGCGCGGCGAGTCACCGTCTGCCAATAGTAATTAGATAAAAGCTGATTATGGCTGGTGTCCGCAACCCTTCCAATCCTCAATCCATAGTCCCAATTATCTTTCCATATTCCTACAATAGTTCCTCCGCTTGCTGAGGTCAATTCGCTGTTTATGCTCTCATTTTCAGCAGTTGACCCCAAACGGTGGCTAACATAACATTAACATTCTCAAAAAGAGCCTCTACGTGTTGGACCCATCTCCCCGCGCAAACCTTCCAAAGATCCGGGTATAGCCCGTGTGAAGAGAGACATAATTATAATACAACCCTGAGAAAGTTATAATAGCATTTTTTTTTTTCATTTTTCTTTTAAGAGTATTTACAACACTGGTCCTCATTCTCAGGTTGCAACCGGTTCTAACTCGGGCGTCGTGTACGCGAGCTCGTTGGTGTGATCACGCATGCGTAGTTGCTCCTTAAAGCCTTATAGAAGCGGCTTCTGGTAGCGCTAATGATCCAAGCATACCTACTTCTTGATATATTTAATTGCGAGTCCATACATTAAGCAGACTAGCCCACAGATCTCTCACTAGCTCAGTTCCAATAGCTGTGAATTTTAAACCGGGAAATAATCACCATTTAGGGAGCGTTCAAGTATTACGTAACGCAATTTTTGGAGATTTTCGACCCCCATGTAATGCGCCGTGACGTTTATCTTAACCAAAATATTGTATTTCCATGAAATTACATCTCGTTGTCTCATCTCGCTTTAGAACCGATGCTGGGCGCACGCCAACGGTCGTGCAATCACGCCTAGTAACATCACATCTATTTATCTGAGTTTTCATGTTTCATTTTCAGCATTACCCATTGCTATGAAGTCCAAACGTAAACCTCAAAGGAGCGAATCTACTAAAGACATGAAAAACCTAAATACGAACGATAAAAACGTTCGAGGCGGAGCAAGAGAGCCCAAATCTAACAATGGCATCAATCAATCGCTTTTAAAATACCAGATTCTTATTACTAAACATAATAATATCAAAAGTATCACTAATAATAGTGTGACTGTTACCAATACTGTAGCCGTACAATCTCATGATCGCGATGTAGAGAAATCTCACGTGTGTGTTGAAGAAATAGATCGAAACAGCAATAGTAATGACGGCCAAAGTTGTTTGGTGAATGATAATTCAAAAAAATATTTACGTTCAAAGAAAAAGATGTGTGGTGGTAAAGGTTTAAGTGACGAGTCTATATCAATATTACGTATGCGTACACAAGGAGACAAACCTTATGTTGGTGCCCAAAGATACACGGAGAATAGTAGGTTGATAAAACATGCTCGCACGCATGCAAGTGAAAAGCCGTATTCTTGCGATGTTTGTGACAAAAGTTTTTATGAAAAACGAGGCTTGAGAGTACACCAAGCGCATGCGCACACCGGCGCCAAACACGTTTGTCACGTGTGCGGGAAAAGTTTCAGTGGGATTTATTATTTGAGAATTCATGCCCGCGTGCATACCAACGAGAAACCCTATGTGTGCGGTGTTTGTAATAAAAGCTTCAGACTCAAGTATTGTTTAAAGATACACGAACTTATTCACACGGGTGTGAAGCAACATGTGTGCAATGTTTGCAACAAAAGTTTTTATCAGAAAAAAAGCCTAATTGCTCACTCACATTTGCACACGAGCGATAAACTCCACGTGTGCAGTGTTTGCAATAAAAGTTTTACGGCTAAGACAAGCTTGGAGAAACACGAACTATTACACACGGGTGTGAAACCGTACTCGTGTGATATTTGTTACAAAACATTCACACAAAAGTGTAGCTTGGCGGCGCACACACTTATTCACACCGGTGAAAGGCCTTTTGTGTGTAATGAATGTCCAAAAAGATTCCATAGGAAAGATCATTTGATATTACACACGCGCACTCACACAGGTGAGAAACCTTATGTGTGTGATTTGTGCAACAAATGTTTCCGAGACCCGGGTAGTTTAATTAAACATAAACGAATACATACTGTTGGGGGGTCTCGTGGTGACGGAAAAGGCAAAGCCGGGGTGAAGCCTTATGTTTGCGATATTTGTGGTAAAAGCTACGCTGACAAAAAGTACATAAGAATACACAAACGCACTCACACCGGTGAGAAGCCTTACGTGTGTAATGTTTGCAATAAAAGTTTCACCCAAATGGCTGGCTTAAAATTACACGAAAGTGTTCACACCGGTGATAGACCATATGTTTGTGATGTCTGTGGCAAAAGGTTCAGTGCTAAAGGTAGTCTAAAGACGCACGCACGGATACACACAGACGAAAAGCCATTTGTTTGTGACGTTTGTGATAAACGTTTTCATAGAAAGGATCAGTTGAAATCACATTCTCGCATCCACACCGGTGAGAGGCCATATGTTTGCGATTACTGTGATAGGGGTTTCACTCAAAGGTGTGATTTGATTAAACATATACGTCAACACACGGGCGACACACCGTATGTGTGCAATGTGTGTAATATGAGGTTCATTCAGAATCGTGCACTAATAGCGCACGCACGCACACACCACGGTGAAAGGTAAAAGAAAATACACACAAAAAGATTCTAATTTTGTCTCGTATACATAATATATACTATATATTTCTGTAACTAGCCACTTACACGACAATATTTTAAATGTAAATACATATACAATTTTGTAGAAATAAAACTCTGGCTGAAGAAAATAGTTTGTTACATTCCACTGTCACTCGTTTTTTACATTGTAGCGTCGTTTTAAAGATTGCGTGTGTATTTCAGTCTGGATTTAACTGGTGAAACTTTTCGTCGTAGGATTTACTAGAATTTTAAGAGTAATATGACGGCTCGGAGATAGCAGTGATAACCATGTTGGTAGAACGCTTGCCTCGTTAACGACGATCGCAGGTTCAAACAACGGCTCGCACTTTGGGATTTCTGCATTTCATGCGCGAATCTCATTTTCAACCATGATTATTACCTGCTAAACGTCGACACATCGCGAGGAAACCTGCATGTCTGAGAGAACCCCTTGACAGGCGTGTGATGTCCGCCAACCAGCACTGGGCCAGCGTGGTGGACTATCGCCTAATCCTCCTCGCATCGATGGGAGGCCCGTGGCCAACAGTGGGACATTAAAAACGGGTGGGTGACAGATATTGTATGCGATATCTGTCAGAAGTGACAGTTACTATGCGGTTGCTGTTCGATTATGAATCGATTGTGTTGGCAGACTTGGGGCCCTGGTGTCGGTGACATGTCATCCGAAAATAGGTGCTTTGTATATATTCATTTAATAATAAAAATATATCAATTAGGTAACAAATATGTCTTTACAATAAGCAGACTGATACAATATCTTCATGGCGGGGTTGCTCTGACTGGAGCTAAGTTGTAATTATACAAATGAGAAATAAATCACCAGTAATATCGCCTCATTTCGATCGAAGCTGGGACCGCATGAGGATCCGGTATTGATGCATTACCGCCAAATAACTACACAATAAGCCGCCTGCAATATTATGTTTTATTTTCAGAAACTCCCATTGCAAAGGAGATTAATCTCAAACCTGATGTGAACAAATCGACAAAATACACAAACAATATAAATGCGAATGTTGAAATCGATCCGTCTGAAGCCCGTAAAACTAATTGTAATGATGACTCAAAAGATCTGGTTTCAAATGAAAAAAATCAAATTGATGAATCAAATTTAAAATACGTATAGTGACAAAAAAATACATATGTAATATATGCGAGAAAAGTTTTAGTAACGTGTCTACATTAAAAAAACATATACGTAAACACACCAGTGAGAAGCCGTATGTTTGCGATGTGTGTTGCAAAGGGTTCCCTGATAATAATAGTTTGATAACACATGCTCGTATTCACACTGATGCTCAATCATATTCTGGCAACATTTCTGACCAAAGTTTCAATCGGACAAAAGGCTTCAGCGATACACGAACTGTGTGCGATGTTTGCGACAAAAGTTTTAAAACCAAAAGGTACTTGAAGATACACAAACGCATACACACCGGCGAAAAGCCATATTCTTGTGATATATGTGACAAATCTTTTACAGCAAGGTGTGCTTTAAAAGCTCACACATATATACACTCCGGCGAGAAACCATTCATCTGTGATGTCTGTCCGAAAACTTTCTATAGAAAAGATCATTTGATTCATCACACACGCACTCATACCGGCGAAAAGCCGTGCGTTTGTGACGTTTGCAACAAATATTATCGAGATCCGAGTACTTTGAACACACACAAACGTACACATGCTAATGAGAAGCGTGCACGTCGCGGCAACCGAAGTTGTAAGAATATGTTTGTTTGCGATGTATGTGGGAAATGCTGCACTTTGAAGACTAATCTTATAAATCATATGCGCACTCACACGGGTGAAAAACCTTATGTGTGTAACGTTTGCAATAAAAGTTACAGTCAAGTGAGTGGCTTGAGATCACATGCGATAGTACACACCCGAGATAGACCGTATGTGTGTGATGTTTGCGGGACAAGGTTCAGTGCTAAAGGTAGCCTGAAGTCGCATGCACGTATTCACACTGGCGAACGAGCATTTGTGTGTAACGTTTGCAATACACGTTTTCTTAGAAAAGATCATTTGCAATCACATTCTCGCATTCACACCGGTGAGAGGCCTTATGTTTGCGATTACTGTGACAGGGGTCTCACTAAAAAGTATCACTTGATTAAACATATACGTCTACACACGGGCGACACACCGTATGCGTGCAATGTTTGCGATAAGAGATTCATTCAGAAGCGTGCTCTAACGACACACGCTCGGACACACCACGGTGAAAGATGAGAAATCCACCCCCCCCCCCATTACACGCAACACGTCCAATGCACGTCGTACGTGATGTAAAATAATGCGGATTTTATTTAAATAGAGCAGGTTCAAAGGTTAGACTACCTGAATCACGGTGTAAATATTTTATAATATGTAAAAATAAAAATCGACGATACAATTTCTTTAATGGTTTTTATCGTGTTTCTTTACAATAAGCAGACTGATATATATTCGACATGGTGGGTTACCTATTACGTATACCGTGCTCTAAACGTGAAATCTATACTATCTATACTAATATTATAAATGTGAAAGTTTGGATGGATGGATGGATGGATGGATGGATGGATTGATGTTTGTTCCTCTTTCACGCCCGAACGGCTGAACGGATCTGGATGAAATTTGGCACAGAGTTAGATTATAGTCTGGAATCACACATAGCCTACTTTTTATCCCGGTAAAATGTATGGTTCCCGTGGGATAGATGTTTTAATTTTTCATACTTTTTATCGCGGGTAACACCGCCGGGCGCAGCTAGTAAGACATAAATCGCCATTCATCGTTCTCCTCATGTCGATCGAAGTTGGGACCTCACCGCGGCCCGTATTGATGCACTAACCCCAAATAAAGTAACACACACCTGAATTTTATATTTCATTTCCAGAAACTCCCATTGCAATGGAGATTAAACTTATCCCTGAAGTGAACAAATCTAGAAAATACACGAAAAACGTTAGAACGTATGTTAAAATTGATCTGGCAGAAGCAAATAAACCTAATAAATGTAATGATGACTTAAAAAAGCCGGTTCTAAATGACAAGGTTCAAATTGATGAGAGTAACGTGAAAGTGCGTTTAGAGGCAAAAAAAAATGTTTGCAGTATATGCAAGAAAAGTTTCAGTAGAAAGTCTACATTGTTGAAACATGTACGTACACACACCGGTGAAAAACCTTATGTGTGCGATGTTTGCGGTAAATGCTGGGCGTACAAAGGCAACTTGATGATTCATATACGAACACACACCGGGGAAAAGCCGTACGTGTGTAATATTTGCAATAAACGATTTAGCAATATGGGCGGTTTGAAATCGCACAAAAGCGTGCACACCGGTGACAAACCGTATGTTTGCGATGTGTGCGGAATGAAATTCAGTGCTAAGGGCAATCTAATGACACACGCCCGGGTGCACACTGGCGAGAAACCGTATGTTTGTAACGTGTGCAACAAGCGTTTCCGTAGACAGGATCATTTGACGTTACATTTTCGAATACACACTGGTGCGAAGCCATATGCTTGCGATTACTGCGACAGGGGCTTCACTCAAAGGTGTGACTTGATTAAACATATACGTCTACACACGGGCGACACACCGTTTGTGTGCAATGTTTGCAATAAGAGATTCGTTCAGAAGCGTGCTCTTACAACACACGCTCGGACACACGACGGTGAAAGATGAGAAATCCATCCAGCCTTTTGACGTAAGACGTCCATCGCAATACATAAGTGATCTAAAAGAAAATATGTTGAATATTGATTAAGAATTTTGGATTAACACTTAACATGCCCAAACAAAGGATATTCAACTTTATCTAACAACACTTACAAAACACCAAACTATCTAAAACTATTGGTTAAACCGGCCACATGTCAGTCTGCTTGATGTACATATCTCTACGACAGAGTAGGTACCCAGCATCTGCTTCTGCAAAATGTATGTAATTTCAGTAGAGCTGTCCTTGCTTCAGATACGAGGAATAGCATTTATAATTAGTTTTTTATTATACCAGCCCTTTTTAATGTCCCACTGCTGGGCACGGGCCTCCCCTCAATGCGAGGGGGATTAGGCCATAGTCCACATTTAATGTATTATTGTTATTATATTCCTGCTCAAGCCATCAGTATGAGTTATCCTGTAAAATTGTTTAACATATAAATAAGTACCGATTGATTTCATTGTTTACGCGAATACTAGACATTTAAATGAAACTAATTTAAACGGATTTTATCGCGTTTATTTTATGTTTTTACGCTCCCAACGTTTCGTCTGCTTTACAGCAACCATGGTCACGGGAGGATTGAAGTGTTTGACGTCTTAGTGTCATAGTTTGAACTGGGGTACTCTCATATTTAGTTGTTGCTTGCGGTCCGATCTATGCAGAAAGTGTTCACAGCGTCTTGAAGTCTTGCAATGATGCGCTTGGTTTTGGATTTAATGATATTAACGGTAACGATTTCATTATAGGAAACGTCAGGAAATCTGATCTTAGTTTTATATCAATACTTAAGTACCTGTTTATATTGTAGGTTCGTCCCCAGTCCATTGTATGGAACCCTTTGTACAAGCGTTACTTAGTTTGGGGTTGTCCAGTTGGTGTGTTGTTAATGTGTATCCTGGCGATATTTATGATTATTATTAATTTAAAAAAATACGTCAAATTTATATTTTCTGGTACGTTTTTGTTCAAGGTTCAAGGTTCTTTACAAAATGCAGACTGATATATAGCTGACGTGCCGGGTTGTTCAATACCAATACCAAGTTACAGTTGTAAAGTTGAAATCACAAATTAATCACCAGTAAAATTCGCATCTTGTTGTTCGAAGCTAGGACCTCACGGGGCCCCAGTAGTGGTGCAGTGACACCGAATACCGTCTTACGTATCTGATTAATTATGTTTCATTTCCAGAAACTACCATTACGAAGGAAATTAATCTTAAACCTGAAGTGAAAAAATCGACAAAACCCATCATATATAATACGTACGTTGAAATCGATCGGGCTGAGGCCCATTGTAACGATTACATAAAAGATCCGAATCAAAATGAAAAGATTCAAATTAATGAAAGCAATTTCAAAATATGTTTCGAGACAAAAAAATACACTTGTAATGTATGCAAGAAAATTGTTTGCGGAGTGTCTACATTTAAAAAACATATACGAACACACACGAGTGGGAAGCCGTATGTTTGCGATGTGTGTTGTAAAGGTTTCCCTGATAATAGTAGTTTAATAAAACACTCACGTGTTCACACTGATGTGCAACCATACTCTTGCAACATTCCCAACAAAAGTTTTAATCAGACTCAAGGCTTGAGAGCTTATTCACTTTTACAACCCAGCGATAAACTTCATATGTGCGATGTTTGCCATAAAGGTTTCAAAGCCAAGAGTAATTTAAAGAAACACGAACGTTTACACACCGGTCTCAAACCATATTCCTGTAACATTTGCAACAAAAGTTTTGCGGAAAATAATACCTTGAAAGCTCACACGTTTATACACTCCGGCGAAAAGCCGTTTGTGTGTAATTTTTGTCCGAAACGATTCCGCAGAAAGGATTATTTGATGTATCACACACGCACGCACACAGGTGAAAAGCCGTGTGTGTGTGATGTGTGCAACAAATGTTTCCGAGATCGAGGCAGCTTAGCCCAACATAAACGAATACATACAGGTGAAAAGCGAGCCGTTAAACGAAATAGCTACAATCAAAACCGTGACCTTTTTAACACTACCGAAAAGTCTTATGTGTGCGATGTTTGTGGGAAATGCTTCGCTTACAAGGGCAACTTTATGGTCCATATTCGCACTCACACCGGCGAAAAGCCGTACGCTTGTGATGTTTGCGGTAAACGCTTTAACAATATGTGTGGTTTACAATCGCACACGCGAGTACACACTGGTGATAGGCCGTATGTGTGCGATGTTTGCGGTATGAGGTTCAGTGCTAAAGGTAGTCTGATGACACACGCTCGGATACACACAGGCGAGAAACCTTTTGTGTGTAATGTTTGCGATAAATGTTTCCGTAGAAAGGATCAGTTGAAGTCACATTCTCGCATTCACACCGGCGAGAAGCCTTACGTTTGCGATTACTGTGACAGGGGCTTCATTCAAAGGTCTGATTTGGTTAAACATATACGTCTACACACGGGCGACACACCGTTTGTGTGCAATGTTTGCGATAAGAGATTCATTCAGAAGCGTGCTCTTATAACACATGTACGAACACACCACGCATGAACCATTAGACCAGGGGTTCCCAAACTTATTTGGTCTACTGCCCACTTTGAGAATTAGTTATTTTTTAGCGCCCCCATTTTATCACCTACTTAAAAACCACTATAACTTCAAATGAAATTAATTATTGTAAGCCTCTACACAACGCTCCCGTTTTTTTTCTGGGTCTTACCACACCCCCTTTAGGCCTGCAATGCCCACAAGGGGGCGTTATCGCCCACTTTGAAAGGCTGCATTAGACGTTTATCGCACGTAATACACTAATACATGGGCGATTTTAACAAGTGGACACACTGGAGTGCCCATCCAGTGTGGTTCAACTTTTCTTTAGTTTGCCAAATGTGGTTTCCTCGCTGATCTCGATCTGAAAGGTCAAACCTCGGTGTCTTCATTGAACACCACTGTAGATCCTGGTTTACAGGAGTATCAGTGGTTGTGGCAGGCCTAGTCCCAAAAAAAATGATCTAGATGTCTATTAAGGTCTTTTTTAAGTTATTGTCAGCTAGAAAAAAAAAGTTTTTATTGATCTAATGGTTTTTGTTGAAATCGTTCTCGAGACTCTTGAGCGTTATTTGCTAGTCCTTATTGTATCGAATGTAACCATCCTTTTCCATTTGTATTATATTAAACATGGCGTAAATGCCAAATTTAATTGCATTGAGTTTTAGGTCAAGATTTGTTATATTGTATTATTTTTTTATTAATTTTATGAGACAGACTTCAAAGTATTTAATGCTATGATCAGTTGAAAGTACTGAAAAAAAAGTTCTAATAATTCATGAAGAGGTCGACGGAAATCTCCAGCTTTGAGTAGTACAGAATCATTGGTACAATCTTAGGTATACATTTTTGTTACGAAGCCACTTACACCCATCGTTTATGTTAAACTAGCTGCGCCCTGCGGTGTTACCCGCGCCAAAGTCATGTCGATCGTTTGCGCTATGAAAAATTAAAACAAATCTTTCCCACGGGAACCATACATTTTACCGGGATAAAAAGTAGCCTATGTGCTATTCCAGACTTTAATCTATCTCTGTGCCAAATTTCATCCAGATCCGTTCAGCCGTTCTGGCGTGAAAGAGTAACACACATCCATCCAAAATTTCACATTTATAATATTAGTATAGATTCAAAATGCACCTAGAATCTTTTTTGAATTAATATACCTACAATAAGCAGACTGATATGTAGCCGGCATGGCGGGTTGCTCAGTAAGTTGTAACTGTTAATTTAAATATTGATTTCTTATATTGACGCGAATACTAAACATTGAAATAAAACTAATCTTACGAATTCTATCGTGTTTATTATACGATTTTTACGTTCCCGACGTTTCGGCTGCTTTACAGCAACCATGGTCTCGGGAGGACTGAGGCGGTTGACGTCCTAGTGTCACAGTTTGAAACGGGGTACCCTCATATTTAGTTGTTCCTTGCGGTCCGATCTACGCAGAAAGTGCTCACAGTGTCTTTTATTTCAATGTTAATTTAAAATTCGTACGTTAAGTGCGTGATTATTCGTAAGCTAACCGTATACTTTATAGTCTACCGTATTTACACATTTTGTATGGACAATTGAAAGTTTTAAATACTGTTCGCTAGAGGCACTTTTCAATTCTCCATGCAAAATGTCTAAATACGGTAGACTATAAAGTATACAGTTCGCTCGCGCTTGACGTGCTGTATAGTTTACGTATTATACATAATGTATGCCAAACTGAACAGCACCTCTAGCGGACAGTATTTAAAATATTCAACTCTCCATACATTGTGTCAAAATACGTACACTATGAAGTGTACGGTTAGTTTACGAATACTCTCGCACTTGACGTACTGAAATGAATAAACGTTGTTATCCATTCATGTTGAATACCACCACACGTGTCTGAGTTTTATTATTTCATTTTCAGCAACTCCTATTGCTATGGACATTAAACATGAACTCGAAGTGAACAATTCGCCAAAGCACTTGAGCAACGCAAATTCAGATGTTGAAATCGATCGGGCTGAAGCACATGAACCTTTATGTTTTGACTTTAAAAAGCTTTTATTCAACGACAACATTCAAATTGATACGTGCGAAAAAAGTTTTGATAACAACACTACATTAATTATATATAAACGCACGCGCCCCGGCGACGATCTCTATGATTGCAATCAAAGCTCTCGCGATTTATCTGGCTTAGACACACGTGCTGGTGATAAACTTTATGTTTGCGATGTTTGCGGGAAAACGTTCAACCGCAAGTCTCACTTAAAGATACACGGTATTACACACACTGGCCTCAAACCGTACACTTGTGACGTTTGCTTCAAAGCGTTCACACATCCTGGCAGCCTAAGAACTCACACACTTACACACAGCGATCGTAAACCCTTTGTGTGCGACGTGTGCCCAAAAAGATTTAACAGAAAAGATCATTTGGTATTCCACACGCGCACTCACACAGGTGAGAAACCGTTTGTGTGTAAGTTTTGCAACAAATGTTTCCGAAATCCGGGTAGTTTAGTTAAACATAGGCGTATACATAACCGTGAGTGTGGTCTAGCTAATGGAAACACTAATACCGGTGTAAAGGATCATGTTTGCGATGTTTGTGGGAAGTGTTTCGCTTTGAAAACATACTTGAGGATTCATATCCGTAGTCACACCGGCGAAAAGCCCTACGATTGTAATGTTTGCAATAAAAGTTTTAGCACTCTATCTTCTTTGAGCACACATGCAAGCGTACACTCGAATGATAGACCTTATATTTGCGATGTGTGCGGCAAAAGGTTCGTCGCTAAAGGTAATCTAACGAAACACGCCCGTATACACACTGGCGAGCGGCCATTCGTGTGTAATGTGTGCAGTAAATGTTTCCGTAGAAAGGATCAATTGAAGTGGCATGCTCACATTCACACCGGCGAGAAGCCTTACGTTTGCGATTACTGTGACAGGGGCTTCATTCAAAGGTCTGATTTGGTTAAACATATACGTCTACACACGGGCGACACACCGTATGTGTGCAATGTGTGTAATAAGAGATTCATTCAGAAGCGTGCTCTAACGACACATGTACGCATACACCACGGTGAGAAAAAAAGACGTCATTTAAAATAATTTGTGCCTGGCAACAAGCACTCTTCTAAACTATTCAAGTGAACCCAATTTTATTGGGATGATATGAACGATTAGAAGCACAGTGTTTTCTTAATTAAATTCCAATGACCATCTTCCGGCTTCATCATTAGACCCTGACAACTATGAGTGAGCAAAGTACTCTTCACGACCGTTGTAACGAACCTAAGCTCGGTGAGCCTATTCAATTCTCTAATCGAATTCCAATGACCACTCTTACACTCTTCATCAGCCCTAGGTAACCATCGATAAATAAAGTCGGCGTAAATGCCAATCGAATGAGCCCAAACTCGATGGGTCTACTCCTTCACCGAATTATTGAGATACAAATGTTTGGACCGTTGTGGCCCACCCTATATTCAAACAGTGGAAAATAGATTGCCAATGATTTATTAACCCACTCCAAAAAGGAGGAGGTTCTCGCAATTCGGTTGTTATTTTTTTCATTTTTTTGGATTTTGATTAGTTCGAACTCAATAGCACAATTTCATATGTTTTCTCAATACAAACATTAGAATACCATTGTGACCCCATGAGGAGGTTTCATATGTATAAAGATTCGTTTCAAAAAGTTTGGAATTGATCTACCTACAGAATATTTTTTCCATACAAATTTTAACTCCCTATTTGGGCCCATTGGGAGTCTTAATTTCCTAAAATCCTCCCTTAGTCATCTATCAGAGTTCCAAATACATTATAACTACGTTATCATATGTACGGAACTCCGATGTGAAGTTTCATGGTTCTACGTCATCTAGCTTAGGCTGTGTGCGTTTTCTTTAAAGCAGTCAGTGTTATAAATGTTATTGAATAGAGCTTACAACACCAAAATACACTAAATATCCATTTTCTTTTACGTTTTTATTTAATTTTCTTTTAAATAAGCAGACTGATGAATATCTGGTATGGCGGGATGCTCAATACTAATGCCACATTGTTATTGTGAATTAAATCGGCATAAATCACCACTAACATTTGTCTCGTGTCGATCAATGTTGAGAACTCAAAGGGGACTGGTCGTGATGCACCAAGGTCCAATACTAACCTGAATGTGTATACTTCATTTTCAGCACCTGCCATTACAAAGGAGATAACACTTAAATCTGAAGTGAACGAACCGACAAAAGACATGAACAACGTAAATTCCGATGTTGAAGTCGATGAGGCCGAAGCACGTAAACCTAAATGTAACGATGACTTTGATCATCCAGTTTTAAACAAAAATATACAACAGAATGATAGCCGTTTAAAGGATAAAAAAAACATTTGTACTATATGCAAGGAAAGTTTCACTAGCAAGTCTGCATTAAAAGTCCATATACGAACACACACCGTTGAAAAGCCATTCGTTTGCGATGTTTGCAATAAAAGTTTTAGATATTCGAGCGGTTTAGACAAACATAGACGCAGGCATACCGGTGCAAAGCGTACCGGTAACCGAAACAATCGTAATCGTCATCCTTCCAACACCGGTAAACAACCTTTTGCGTGCGATACTTGCGGGAGATGCTTCACGTACAAGTCTAGTCTAATGACTCATTCACGTATTCACAGCGGTGTAAAGCCTTATGTTTGTAATGTGTGTGACAGTAGATTTATTAGTTTGAAACATTTGAAATCGCATACAACAGTGCACACTGGCGAGAGGCCGTATGTTTGCGATGTTTGCGGGAAGAGTTTCAGTCTTAAACCTTCTTTAACGAGACACGCGGTGACGCACACGGACGAGAGACCACACCCTTGCAATTTTTGCAGTAAACGTTTCCGTCGAAGGGAACAGTTGAAATTACATCATCGAACTCATACAGGTGACAAACCTTGTGTTTGCGATGTTTGCAATAAAAGTTTCACAGATACGGGCGGTTTAAATAAACATAAACGCAGATATCACGGTGAACAGTGTACCGGTAACCGAAATTACCACAACCATCTACCTCTTAACACCGGTAAAAAACCTTATGAGTGCGATACTTGTGGGAAATGTTGCACGTACAAGTCTACCTTAATAATTCATTTACGTTCACACACCGGTGAAAAGCCTTATGTATGTAACGTTTGCAATAAAAGCTACGGAGATGCGGGCGGTTTAAATAAACATAGACATTTACATCACGGTGAACAGCGAACCGGTAACCGACATTACCACAACCCAAATCGTGACCCTCCTAGCACCTGTAAAAAACTTTACGAGTGCGACTATTGTGGCAAATGTTGCAACTACAAAGGTAACTTGATGCATCACATACGAACTCACACCGGTGAAAAGCCTTATGTCTGTAATGTTTGTAAGAAAAGTTTTAGACGAATTTCAGAATTGAAAAAGCACGCGCGCGCCCACACCGGCGATAAGCCTCATGTTTGCGATGTCTGTGGGAAATGCTTCGCTTACAATATTGGTTTGAAGATGCATGTTCGCACTCACACCGGTGAAAAGCCTCACGTGTGTACCGTGTGTGATCGTGGATTTATAAGTGTGGCACGTTTGAAATCGCACACGAGAGTGCACACTGGCGAGAGGCCGCACGTTTGCGATGTTTGCGGGAAAGGGTTTAGCGCTAAAGATACTTTGACGAGACACGTTCGGATGCACACGGACGAGAGACCGTACCTTTGCAATTTTTGCAATAAACGTTTCCGTCGGAGGGAGCAGTTGAGATATCATTATCGCATTCACACAGGCGAGAAGCCGTATGTGTGCGATTATTGTAATAGGAGTTTCAATCAAAAGTATGACTTGATTAAACATATACGTCTACACACGGGCGACACACCGTACGCGTGCAATGTTTGTAACAAGAGATTCATTCAGAAATGTTCACTGACAACACACGCACGAGTACACGACGTTGCGAGCACGGACTAGTTGGAACACACAGATAATCCTTAAAAAAAAGGCTTAGTATGTAAACACACGTATAAAGCAACTATGTCTAGAACTTTTCAATCGTTGCGCTGACGATTTACAAGACAAAAAGTTTTGTATGTGGTAATATTTTCCACTGCAAATGCATTTTAAAAGTGGATTCACTTTGCCAGTGGCAACGTTACGTCTGAACTTTTAAAATTGTCTGTGGTTGAGAGATGAAATATTAAATTGTAGCTATGCTTGTTTTAAATAACTGGTTACCACTCATGTACACCACGAAACTACACCAATAACATACTAAATCGTCAAGAACTAGAAATAAATCGTGTTTGCAGGCAGAATTATTATGCGTTCACATTAACAAGGAGAGCATTATTGTACAACACTTAAAAACCTTCGTCGTTGGGGTGTTGGTACGCCTGGCGATATTATTATTAAATGATGGCAATAAACCTCTTAGTATTTCTTGTTGAGATATGCATGAACCTTTTGCCTACAACTATAGTGCGAAAAAATAACACAAAAAGAACATTTAATATTACATACATGTAATTTAAGGTTTCATGAAACAAAGGTGCGCACAACCCAGTGAAAATCTTCACGTTTTCAGGAATAGGAACGTTGTTGTAAGGCCGCTATGTATGCCTGTCATCTTTGCTTGTAATATGCTTGTAATTTTTGTAAATTACGCTTCAGAGACTTTGGCCGTCAGATCTTAGTGTTATCTAACAACTAGAGTAAGTTTATTATACTTATAAGTGTACGACCGATTATATTTTCAATAGATCGATCTTGGTCGCATAATGCCGGATAGACGGTAACAACTTATCCTCTAAGGCCGTAAGATCTTAGTATTACCCATGCACAGATAACTAAAGTAAGTGTATTATAACGAAACTATAATTGATAGAACTAGGCGATACTTGACGGAAATCCATTGTTAAACAAATGGGGGAAGAGGAACCCACCATCGAACCTCGGCTTGTCAACTTTTCCAATTATTAAACAAACAACTTGATCGATAATTAAACAAGCCAACAACACTCGATCTCCTCTAAAATGTTAGTCGATAATCGTGTTTCTGTCACGAGTGTTGGGACCCCAATTAATATGCAATTCTCCGCGAAGTCTAAAAACTTATTTGAAAAACGAGGAATCCTCAGAACTCTCTCTCTCAGAACAGAGACAGTTTCTCGACTGACATCTTAGAGGAGTTCGGTGTTGTTGGCTTGTATAATTATCGATCAACTTGTTGGGTTTATAATTGGATAAGTTGACAAGCCGACGGTCAGTCAGTGCAGTGGTGGGTTCCTCTTCCCCCATTCGTTTCTAATAAAACTGTTCGACCGATTTCGATGTTCATCCCATTCTTTATCCGAACGGGTACTAAATAAATAGTATGCGTTCGATGATTAATTGTTATAATATTATTTGATTAAATAAGTGTGTGTATAATAAAAATATGTAGATATAACTGAATTTGTGACTTCTACCTTCCCTTACCGACATTCCTCTTAATATCTTGTATACAAATATAAAGGAGCCCACTTCATAGGGGTTCTACCCAGTGCATGCACGGGGTCACAACTCATAAAGCTCCCACGGAGCTCAGGGCCCCAAGTCTGCTAACACAATCGATGCATAATTGAACAGCAGCGGCATAGTAACTGTCACTTTTGACAGATATTGTATGGGATATCTGTCAAAAGTGACAGTTACTATGCCGTTGCTGTTCGATTGTGAATTGATTGTGTTAGCAGACTTGCGGCCCAGGATTTCTGTAGGCTCGGCGTCCGCAACAATAGAAATGAAAGCCATGTTTGTAGAGCGCTTGCTTTATTTACAAAGGTCTCTTTGATATCTCGAAGGCTCTCGGACACGTCATAAGCCACAACCTCATGTTCAAAAATGATTATCAATTGATTAGCGGTGAAAGAAAAAGTCGTGAGGAAATCTGCATGTCTGAGAGAACCGGTAATTAAGGAAAGGCATTCGGACAGTATCGCCTGTATCTTACACACATTTGGGAACGCTTGTATCCAGAAGAGGGACATTAGCAGGCATGGTAAAATAATGCACTCATGGCCCGGAACCGGGTAAGCCAATGCATTGGTTTTGATTGGGTTTTTGACGACTTAACTACTGTCAGATTTGATATTTGTTTGGTAGCCCGTTCACTTTGTATACCTTTTAAAAGGTATCTTTAAACACAAGTTAAGTTTAGTTTCGACTACGTTAATATCATATAACCCTTTAGAAAGGGTATCCCTTATAAAACATCTGTCTTTCATCGACAAAGTTCGTAATTTGGTTGGAGAAGGTGATCCCAACTCAGCTATTTCGGTCATCAGCTTTACCACCACGTCCACCTGGGCTCCTGGCTGGACCAATTATGTCAGTGCACTGTGTCATATTTATGTTAAATATTTATTAATAATTAATAAAACTCAAACTTGTACGTCAGCCATCTTCTATGTATTAATTATTGCACACTAGTGTTGGGTATAATCATAAAACTTACTAATCTAGTGAGGGGATTGTACACTTCTTACTATTACTAATCATCATTATAATATGACAGACTGGACCCATTTGGTTCTTATTTATGCCCTCTCTGCCCATTTGACTTAAGCCACTGCAATTCCAAGAAATTTAAAAAAAACCTTAAAGAGTTTTGTTCCGTGTTAAAACGTAGTGATCATATACGCTTTGGTGTATACCGGGCATAATTGGATTCGTTTAGCTATATTTTTATTTTTCTCTGTGTCATAGAGAAATTAACGCCTTGCTCTGTGGATATTTAGTCTGTGTTCAATACTGAATATTTATTTGTTTACGATTAGCTTTCACCACAATAAAATTATTTTCCAGTTCGATAAAACACGTTTGTTGTACCTATGTATGTTCTTGCACTTCTTGCTAGTACACATCTTGGTTGACGGTTGACACATCTTAGAAAGGAGCCTCAATTATTTATAGCAAAACATGGAAAAACTTGCTATTTGTCGTATTTGTTTGGATGAGAATGTGAATGTGCATGTAATAGAGAACACACAGCTACAGGAAATATACGAGAGACTTACAACAATACCGGTGAGATGTTTATAAATTAAGTACATTAAACAAAAAAATACTAATTTGGCCAGACGAACACACCCAGTATACGGTTCCACAATAGCAACGCTTGTATTATGGGTACATATATATTGCTGACATTGTACTGGGCACACTCGTCCTCAATGCGTGATGATTCGGGCCACCATGCTGGCCTACTGGAGGTGGTGGAGTCCACTAGGCTATTAAAATAGTTGTAGGTTTCACTACTCTCGTGTTTACAAGTCGAGAGTGAACAGGTACCTTCTAGGCAAGTATGCTGCATCGTAGATCTCATCGTCACTTACCATCAGATGAGATCGAGATCAAATACTTGCCTATAACGTAATAAAAAAAAAACAATATTTGCGTTCAGTGTAACAATAGCAAGTGATATAATTTTTCAAAATTATCGTCTTCAGTTTCAGACGAGTGACATACGACCACTGGCACTATGCTACATTTGTCATGGACAACTGAAAGCCTCTCAGAGACTTATGATCAAGTGTCTAAAGGCCGAGGAGATGCTAACAGAGATAGTACACCGAATAGTGATGGATCATGCGGTAAGATAACTAGGTGATGTTGGTGAGTTCTATCGGGTGTGCCCTCTTAACTGGTGTTTAACGAATAGCTACAACCTACCCATTGTTTTGAACTCAATTTGAGAAAGTGAACTTTGAGCTTTCTTGGAGATAATTGCTTGAGCAAATATTATTTTTTGACTCTCTTTACTCACAGACAATTTTTTTTTCTAAACTTGTAAATGCTGATAGTTATTTTGTCTAAGACCATATTTGTGCGGCTAGCTACCCTACCAACCCCTATCAAAATTTCACCCTGTTTAGATGCTCTTGTGCATATGACAATTACAAGAGTCAATATTTCTGTACATTTTCGTTACCCCTTTGTGTACTGTAATAATAATGCTAGATGAATCCACTGACTGTACGGTCCCAAAATTGAGCTATTATCAGTACCGTACAATGGACTGGGGATTCCAGAATACATTACTTATATAATTATAAACTCCATGACTCAAGTATAAATATTTGTGTTAGTCACACAATGTTTGCCTTGAGGATTTGAATTTGGGCCCATCGGTCCGAAAGCAGGTTCACTACCAACTGCGCCAGACTGGTGTCTTTAGTGAATTCTTTCTTGATTTTAATATACTATCTCATCTTTCAGATCACTAAACCTTATGTTAAAGACAGATCAGCTCTAATACAACTATCTCTCGGTGAAATTCACAATGTCAATATTGACAGTGTGAATGATACCAATGTGCATGTTAAACATGAAATACCAGTTGTCTATGCGATGGATGTTAAATTGGAAAGACAGAGCATGCGAGGTACATAATTACATATTAAAAATAAGCAGTCTGTGGATGAATATAAGGCGATACCCGATAAAACCCGTCTGAAAGGGTTTCCCATATCATGCACCTGTGTCTTTCATCGACAAAGTTTGTAATTTCGATTCAAAACCCAGAAAACCGTCATTCGATGGGTAACCCTTGAACGACTGTGGTCCATTGATCTACTTACTAATTCACGAGTACTTTTCGGTAGACATAGTAACAAAAATAAAAAACATGACTTTTTAACATATTTTATGTATTGAATGCCCCACTTAAGTTTTGTTTTTGATTGGGAGTTTAAAACGACAATCCCAATGCGATTGTCATTCGATGAAGAGTCGATTGTTTTAGCACAGTAGGATCATCAATAGTTAAACATTAAAAACGATAAAATTTCCGCAGAGACAGCCAATAACATAGATTCGGAATCTGAAAATGATCAGTATGTATCTGAACGCGTTGATATGCCATTGAAAACAATAAAACAGGATATTGAGACAGGAATACACCATAACAAAATGAATGAAAGAGATGGAATGAAGAAAGGTAAGCTATGCAAGATTTTCTTCACCGAATTCATTGTTATTTTAGATTTGCTTATTTAACCCTTAGTAGCCTGATTTACGAAAGTGATTTATTTTTAATATTACTGTGTTTAATAATAATGACATTAGATTATTTTTTTATTTCGTTGGAAAGAATATTATACAACAGTAAAATACGTACAGCCAACCTATAAAAAAAACTAATAGTAATGTGAACATTCGGTTTAAAAGATTGGTATCAAAATTGAAACTCTAGGCTATTAAGGGTTAAAAAAATGGAGCATACAGCTATCGTCTTTTCTGTATTTTTCTGCCAATTCTTGAGGGATGTGAGGGGTGGGGAGGTGTAAAATATATAAAGCTACTCAATTGGCTGCGTTAGAGAGAGAACAAGTTTTATACAGATTATCTTAACGCGAGGTCCGGGCCGAAATTCAAAATGTCAATGTCAAATGTCAATCAAAGTAAATTACATCGTGGTCACGCCATTTTCATTTCTTCATGTCACATCCATTATTTTATTTATAATGTGTATTTATTGAATTTAATATTGCTATTAATTACTTGACACTGGCAAAATACCCGCTAAGTTGCGGGTGAGGCCATATTCATATCCATTTTACTTCATCGCATTTCATTTCGTAAAGAAAGAAGAAGAAATTACATCGTAACGATGTCCAAAGTTTTCGTCAAAAAATAAAAAACGTTGACATTTTGCATCTCGCGCCCTAACCTAGCGCTTCCACGTCGCGTCATCCTCCTACAATCGTCAGCTCTTCGTTCCCGTCTCATTCCTCCCCATCTCGTTCACTCATATCGTTTCGATATTCCTACTAACTTCATTCACATTCTTTGCATTCTGATATACATATTTATTTACAAATCCCATATTAATGTTTCATTTTCAGGGACTCCGATTGCAATGAAACTGAAATTTAAACCCGATGTGACCAAGCCAATGAAAAACGTGAAACGTAACGTAAAGATTGAAGCGTTTAAAACGAAACGCAACGATACCATAGACAATGACACGATTAAAAATAACATAAAGAAAAATATTAAATCAAATAATGTTTGCGATGTTTGCGGTAAAAGTTTCACAGAGAAGTGTAATTTAAAAATTCATGTGCGCTTACACACAGGTGAAAAGCCGTATGTGTGCGATGTGTGCAACAAAGGATTCAGTGTCAAACATTACCTAAGGAAACATGTGCGAATTCACACCGGTGATAAACCATATTCCTGTGATATTTGCAATAAAAAATTCACAAACAAGGATGGCTTGAAAGCGCACAGTCGATTGCACACCGGCGAAAGACCGTTCGTGTGCAACGTTTGCCCAAAAAGATTCCACAGGAAGGATCATTTAGTATTGCACACGCGCACTCACACAGGCGAGAAACCGTTTGTGTGTGACGTTTGCAACAAAAGTTTCCGAGAACAGAGCGCGTTCGGTATTCACAAACGAATACACGCCGGCGAATATCCCAGTAGCACCACAAAGGGGGAGAACGTTCATTACTGCAATGTGTGCGGGAAAAGATTTAACACGCGGTGTGTGTTAATACAACATGCTCGCACGCATACCGGTGAAAAGCCGTACGTGTGCAACGTTTGCAACAAAGCTTTCAGTCAGAAAGGTAATTTGACGAAACACGCTCGTACACACACCGGTGACAGACCATATGTTTGCGATATCTGTGGCAAGGGTTTCGCTCAGAAGGCTGGCTTGCTCGCGCACGCGCAAACTCACACGGGTGATAAGCCGTACGTGTGCGATGTTTGCGGCAAAAGCTTCGGTGCAAAGATTGCGCTAATGGCACATGCGCGACTTCACACAGGTGTGAGGCCGTTCGTATGTAACATATGCAATAAAAGTTTCAATAGAAAGGATCACTTAGGAGCTCATACACGCATTCACACCGGCGAGAAGCCGTATGTATGTAATTTTTGCGAAAAAGGTTTCATACAAAGGACGGACTTGATAAAGCATATTCGGATACACACAGGTGTCAAGCCGCATGTGTGTAAGGTTTGCGATCAGAGTTTCGTTCACAAGCGTGCGTTGACAACACATGCGCGCGCGCACCGGTGAGAGATGAGAGTGAAACGTGTGTGAGAATAATAGGTTGTAGCGACCTCGTAAACCGCGCCACAAGCTGCACAGATGGCGCTGCAGATGCATTCAGAACAATTGACAGTTCTCAATACAATCCTGAGACGCGCTATGAGAGTTTTCGGAGAACGTAACATATATATTTGATCCCGACAGTAACTGTCGGGGCATAGCGGCCGCCCCGCCAGGCGTACCACCCGCCTGGCTGGAAGATCTTCCCTTTTCCGCTAAATGGTGATTGCATAAAATTTGTGTAATATGATCTCATGCGTTCTGCGATCTATGTTCTGTGTTACAGTGAACGATACTGGACTGGCAGAGCACCACGAAACGAACTCGGAACATTCATGATATGAATTTAGTGTTGCCAACACAGGTAAAGCAATGTTCATAAATAAAATGTCTGATGTAATGAACAGTGCTATAAAAGTGAAAAGCAACAAATCTCAGATTAAAACAGTAAAATGGTTAAGAACTTCTTATTTTACCTTTACTTTTCTTGGTGGGAGTTTTTTGAAAAAAAAACCGGGCTTATGATTTTCATGTCAATGAATAAAATATAAGTTTACGAAATGTAAGCTAGTGGATACTTAGTTTCCATGCTGTGTAATATACTTATTAATTTGTTGAAGACAAAATACGTAAAACTATATACTTAATTGCATGTGAGTATAAAAAATTAAATAATTTTCATACCTACTACAATATTATACAAAAAGTATCATAAAGCTTAAATTTTTCTCGACTTTATAATTCTATTCTTTATACTTTATATTTATTATAATTATATCGATTTTATAATAAAATATTTGGAGCAGAGATTCGGAGACGATAATATGATAGTTGCTGATGTTACTTTTGTATAATATAGCAGGGCTCTAAGCCCGGTGAGTCTATGAACGGGTTTCGATTAGGCTTTTGAACGACTTAACAGCTGTCAGATTTGACATGGTTACCCGTTGGCTGCCCAATCAATTGACTTAACATTTCAAAGGGCTTCCCTGTAACACGAGGTAAGCTTGGGGTCGCCTTAGTTAAACTTAAAACCTGTTCGAAAAGGTTTTCCGTATAACAAATCTTGTCATTCATCAACAAAATTCGTTTTTTTTATTTCTATTCAAAACCAAGGAAGTCCCTTCATAAGGAAAAGTTACGTTATTAAACCAGTCGTTCGATAGGTAAGTAAAATTTTAGGAAATTCCAATGAATGGGATACCGTTAAAATGACTACAAAGATGTCTGTGTTAAACTACTTCAAGCTCTAAAGGACTCGTATCCATGACCTCCAAAAAAAAATAAAAAATGTCGACTTTTGTGCCTTTCTCTTGGCGTCGTCGTTGGCGGCAGAGAAGTTTTAACTCATTCATATTTTCTGAAATAATTAGTCTGTGAGGCTGCGTATATAAACAAAAACATTATTATTTTTGTTTGTACACTACTTTAGAAAAACATCAGAATTTTGCTGCATAATATATTGTCAAAATAACGTTTGACGAAATGAAAAAGTTGTCTATTTGCCGTATATGTTTATCAATGAATGCTGTCCATGTGATAGTGGATGAACAGCTCCAGGAAATATTTGAGAAATTAACTGCAATACCGGTAAGTAAGAGTCAATAAATAACGTACATAGAATTTATTATTTGTACATCATACAATAATTAGCAGTCTATGGTGGCCACAGGACTTCTCTCAATGCGAAAGAGGTTCGAACCATAGTCCACAAATCTGGCCTGTAAAGTCCTGAACTTAAGTAAAACACATAGTATCTGTGAATCGTGTAATCTGCTAGGTAGCCATTACAATCCATTGTGTCGTTGTCATAATGTTATTCATCTACCCACTTAATCCACATTATTTATTAATAAAGTAGAAAGGTACCCTACACTATATTTATATTAAATCAAGTACCCGATATAATATTCTAACATATGACATACCTCCCCCATAAGTATAAAATAACAATATTTAAATAAACCCGACTTTGTAACAGAAAGTGATTTAACTTAATAATGATAACAAAGTACAAATACATAGGTATACTATATACTATGCTTTTAAGACAAATAATGCTCATCTGTCTGTCTGTCATATGGAGTCTTGGAATGCAGATCTAATTTATGTTTTATCTTTCCTGGTGCGGATGAAACTGAAGGTATCTCAGATGATGGTATCCCCAACATATCTGCCCATTTGTCAGCATCAGGAATTTCAATTATTAAGTCAGATTCCTGGCTTTCCTCTGTCACGACTACATCACCCCTGTGTCCACTACTGGGCTGTGCTAGTTCTTCGGTTGGAGGATTAATAACTATTCTCTCTCTCTCCTCAGGCCTGGATTCTGCAGATGTCTTTTTTATTAATTAATCAATGTGGCGGTTAATTATAGCACCATCAAGTGTTCTAATCTGGTAACTTGATGGACCATTTTTGTCACATACCTGACCTGGTAACCATCTTGGACCCCTTGTGCTATAATTGCGATACATAACACTCTGACCAACATGTGTTTCTCTATTTTTAATCTCACTGTTGTTGTCTATCTGTTTCTCAGTGCGTTTATGTTGCAAATTGTCCGGGTGGATAGTGTCCAGTAATGTGCGTAGGCGTCTGTTCATAAGTAATTCTGCAGGTGTCTTATTTGTTGTAGTACATGGTGTGACCCGAAGTCCCAGTAGTAGATTTGGAATTCTACTGTCCCATGCTAAATCATCCATTTTTCGCAGTTTGTCCTTGATTGTCTGTACCATTCGTTCGGCTAACCCATTTGTAGCTGGGTGGTATGGTGCTGTGACCTCTCCCATCCTCGTCGCCACTGTAAAGTCCTGAACTTAAGTAAAACACATAGTATCTGTGAATCGTGTAATCTGCTAGGTAGCCATTACAATCCATTGTGTCGTTGTCATAATGTTATTCATCTACCCACTTAATCCACATTATTTATTAATAAAGTAGAAAGGTACCCTACACTATATTTATATTAAATCAAGTACCCGATATAATATTCTAACATATGACATGGCCCCAGTTCGGGTTGCCGGATTTCACCATTGATAACTGGTCAGATACCCTCTAGTCAAACTTGCAATGTTTCCTTTATTGTTAGGCAAAGGCAATTTTATAATGCTTAATGATAATAGCCCACTTAATTAATTAATTTAATGTTCCACTGTTACACACTATTAGGCCGTAGCCCACGATGCTGGGCAAGTGTGGGCAGGCACACTTCACACATCTTTTGTGGGGTTCTCTTTAATATGTAGGTTTCCTTACCATGTTTCCTTACACCATTTAGTAAGTGATAATCATGGTTAAAAATAGGATATGCACATATATATAATACATTGAAATATCATAAATAGGAATCAGTATAAATAATTCAAATTTTATTCAGTACCAGACAAGTGATATGCGGCCACTGGCACTATGCTACATATGTCATGGACAACTGAAAGCCGCTCGGAGGCTTATGCTCAAGTGTCTGAGGGCCGAGGAGCTTCTCACAGCGATGTTGAACCTGAACGAAAATGAGGTATGCTAACAAGATTATCACAGCAAAGATATGGTTCAGCTTGTAAAAAATTGAGCAATTTGAGCGATTAGTCTATAATAATATTTTAAAGAAGTAATGTTTATTAGTTTGGATGTAGGGGTCCATCTGCTGATCTGATTCTGAAATTTTTTTGTTCACAAAACTTTGAAAACTGATTTTTAGGCTACATTATTGTAGCTTCCTTTAAGTGAAAAAAAATCAGATAGCTACATAGTCAATAGCACTTACAGATAACCGTGAGTGCTATTGGCTATGTTCCATTGAAGTACTGCAGGCAGAGCTAGGGGGAGACATTATTACTTAATAAAAAGCACCAGAACAATGACAACCAACCTCTATTCAGGTGCCTACAAGCTAGCAGTTACATTCTCTGAACTTGCATAAATAATAAATAAACATATCCAAATAAACATGCCAACTTTATGGTCCTAAACTGTGCAATGCGTGTATTGGGGGGTTCCTAGTAACACATAGTCTGGGGAAAATTATGGAAAATGAATTTAAGCTGCGTCCACCCAGTGCAGTGACCTAAGCAGCCTATGCTCTCACGTCTTGTACAGGCAGTCAGCTAAATCTCACCATCCACCCCTCAATCTAACATTCCAGGAAACAAAAGTTATCCTAATAGACCGGACAGACCTTGATCAGATGTCTGTTGTTGCCAGGGAATGGATCAGCATCGGTAGTGCTTTTCAAAATGTTCAAATTGATGCCAAAAACGAATGTCGCTTTGATGAGAGTGATGTGAAATTGGAGGAACATAGTATGATGGGTAGGTTGTACTCGCAATGTTACTATTACACCATGAACTTGGACATAAGCACTTTGACTAAGTACTTGTTATGGTGGGAACCTATTTATATTTTCTTCTTCTTTCTTTTCGAAAAGAAATACGATGAAATAAAATGGCCTCACCCACAACTTAGCGGGTATTTTGCCAATTTCAAGTAATTAATATCAATAACATATTCAATAAATACACATTGTAAATAAAATAAGGGATGTGACATGATGATATGAAAATGGCGTGTCCAAATTTACAGCGTAATTCGTCGCTTTCACCACGCTCCACAGCTTCCGATCCTATCCTAATTATCGGAATCACGCCAGAACGGCTGAACGGATCTGGATGAAATTTGGCACATAGGCTACTTTTTATCCCGGTAAAATGTATGGTTCCCGTGGGATATATTTGTTTTAATTTTTCATAGAGCAAAGGATCGACATGATTTTTTGCCTAGGTAGTGGTAGTTTAGGGGTCACAAAATGACATAGCCTAATTTTTATCCCGTAAAAAGGAAATAGAGGAAAAGGACATACTTTTTAATCGAGGCTTACACCGCGGGGCGCTGCTAATAAAGTCACTATAATTGAAAATATACTTCATAACAATTATTAATTTGCAGAATACCCGGAGCCGGATAATAGTATATATTCAGAGTGTGATAACGAGCAGAGCCTGTCAGATTCAAAAGACACGATTTCAATATTGAAACATATACAAAATAATGTATGTGAAGAAAATAGTATTACCATTGGATGGCAAGAACGAAGTGAGTCCAATATAGGTAAGATTATACGGCGTCAACCGTCCAGGGCCCGATATCCCATACAATATCCATCAAAAGTGACAGTTACTATGCGGTTGCTGTTCGATAATGAATGGACTGTGTTAGCAGACTTGAGGCCCAGGAGCTAAATTCTGCTAATTTACAAACGCTTCAGTGGAGTGTCGATAGCGTGTCGATTGAATGATTTTAGACATTTGGTAGACTTACTAGTTTATTAAGACCAGTGGCTTTTCACTGACAAGCCATTCAACTGCCATAGATTTATTTTTGATTTAGCTAAAGTAATGGTATTCTACTCGTTATATGACGTTTCTAACAGTCGACACACAACCATTGACACTGAAATGAGACTCCATCAATACGACATTAATGTTTTAGCAGAATAGCCAATCTGTCACAGTCGTAATGGAACCTCGATAGTGTGTCGCTGGAATGGCAATTGCATGTCAGTTTATTTAAATTAGCAGAATTGGGCCCCGGATCAGATAAATGGAGAAATGTATTTTGCATCTCATTTATTCACTATTATTCTTTCAGGTATTAATCGCACACCCGAAATTAATTATCCATATTCAGTAGAATCCATTAAAAACGATGCCAAAGTGGAACCTTGTGAAACCGTAATAAACTTTAATGCCGATAATGAAATATATGCAAACACTGAAATATATACGGACATTGGAGATGATACAAATACTGAAAATAGTACTCTCACACACACCAATGACAAGCGATATGTGTGTGTGATTTGTGAGAAAGGATTCTGTAACCGTGGCAATCTGGAAAGACATTACTTAATACACACTGAAGGGAAACCTTATGTGTGTAGTATATGTAACAAAGGCTTCAATCAATCGGGTTCCTTGAAGGTACATATTCGCAGGCACACCGGCGAGAGGCCGTACGCTTGTGACGTATGCCACAAACGCTATGTAGACGGTCCATCTCTAAAAGCCCACGCTCGCAAGCATGGGAACAACAAGAATTATATCTGTGAAGTATGCGGTAAGGGCTTCTATGAGAGGTGTCTTCTCAAATTGCACGTGCAGATTCACACCGGCGAGAAGCCGTTCGCTTGCGAATATTGTCACAAGAAATTCAATCAAAAGATTAAACTAATTAATCACACTCGTGCACACACCGGCGAAAAGCCGTTCGTATGCGAAATATGCAATAAAAGATTCAGCAATAATGGCAGTTTAATAGGTCACGGGGTGATTCACACTGGCGAGAAGCCGTTCGTTTGCAATGTATGCAACAAAGCGTTCAATAAAAAGGATAATTTAAAAAGGCACGAGTCTTTACACACTGGGGAACGACTGTACCGTTGCAATGTATGTTTCAAACGGTTCAATCAAAAGGGTTCCCTAACGATACATGAACGCACACACACGGGCGAGAAACCGTATGCGTGCAGGGTCTGTGGTAGGTGTTTCGCTGATAAGGGTACGTTGAATAAACATTCACGAATACACGAACGAGATAACTCTTAAGAACTTTTAGCGGGTAGAGTAAGATCTTCCAGCCAGGCGGGTAGTGTGCCCCGACGGTTATTGTCGGGATCTTGTGTATATGTTACGTGCTCCGAAAACTCTCATAGCGTGATTCAGGATTGTATTGAGAATTGACAATTGTTTTGAAAGCGTCTGCAGCGCCATCTGTGTAGCTTGTGGTGCAGTTGTAGAGGTCGCTGCAAACTCATTTGTGGCGAAGCCGTGTTACAAGGGTCCCAAGTCTGCTAACACAATAGATTCATAATCGAACGACAACCGCATAGTAACTGTCACTTTAGACAGATATCCCATACAATATCTGTCAAAAGTGACAGTTACTATGCGGTTGCTGTTCGATTATGAATCGATTGTGTTAGCAGACTTGGGGCCAAGGCCTTCAGCATGCTTCGCACCTTCCGATTCCAACGTAATTTGTCGGATGACATTAGATAATGTGCGAGTAATCGGAGGTCCTAAATCATTTCATCCGATAATTAGGTGTGGAGCCTGTCTTTAGTCATCAAAGTCATCACTATCACTATTTTATTATTTAGTGTATCAAAAATTGTGTTAAATAATTGAATATGTTTATCAGTAAATTATATAGACTTATATATAAAATAATTGTATAAATATGGTGTTTGATTTTATTATAAACAAGGCGAACCAGTAGCATTTGACGGTGCATTTAAAATTTGGTTAATTTCTTTGGGCATTTCATCTGTATAAGTTACTGATGGATGTGCTAAAATATTTCAAACTATCATTGATATACCTTATATATATCGTTCAGCATACTTGGTAATGGAATCCTTTAAAGATAAACAAATAAATAGAATATTTATTAGATTCCAAACTTAAGGGGGAAGCTCAGGGTCAGTGCGCGAAATTCAAAATGTCAATGGTTTTTATTTTTTTACGAAAAATTTGGACATTTTTGAAAAAGTACCTAATCCGATACAATACCATAAGGTTTGTAAAAACCGCTACTTTTACTAACTTTATGGTGTTACATCACTTTAGGTATTTCTTTAAGCAAACTTAATACATCGAGACATCCAATTCGGAATGCTTATATCGCAAAACACTAAATTACATCGTAAAGATGTTCAAATTTTACGTAAAAAAATAAAAACCATTGACATTTTGAATTTCGCGCACTGACCCTGAGCTTCCCCCTTAAAAACTTTTTCGGTGGACTGTGCGATTTTTTTTAAATTGATTAGATATCTAACAATTTGTTTTATTTGTACGAGTTTTTAATTTCTTATTGGCTTACATATCTACTTGGTCCAATAATTATTGATGGGCTCGAATATGAAACAGCTGAGATTTTCGTAGATTTTTATTTTTAAGTAAGTACCTATCTTATCATACTTATTTGCTATCTATTGAGAATTTCGGGGTACGTTTCGATATACATTTCATTTTACTTATTTTTAATTTGTACATATTAAGTTGAGTTATTATTGTATGTTTTGTGAGAGTGTATTAAATGTGTAAGTGTTAACTAATAGAAGAAAGAAGAAGAACCATTTATTTATGACAATGTATATTAGATACTATTACGATCACATGGACTGAATAAACGAAAAGTACCTATTTACTTACTGAATTGTAAATAAGTGCATTATGTATTTATAATCAATAAAAAAGGTTGCTAATATCCCAGAAAATTAACCGTTTTTCCTCTATTTTTAATTCTGCCTCTAAGGATTAGGACTCGCTGGGGCTATAAGCGCTCCACACAATCTCATCCTAACTATTCCATATTATCGGATTATGTGTTGAGCAATAGCACATCCTAAATAAGGATTACTTCCGATTTCCCTGTAAAGTATCACGATTTCATTCGATTATTAGGATCGGACAGGAGGTGTGGGGCCTGTCTTTGACAGTTAATGCTGCAATTTTTTTTTTTTTTATATTTTATTTGCGTGATTCGTTCAGAAGCGCTTGTAACGAAGAACTTATTTATTATTGCTGTCACATAGACAGAGGCCCCCACAAGGTGGACCGATGTGCTGAGTCCATCAAGATCGGCAGATTGCCAAAATAAAAAAAGATATCACACGCGTAGCAGAAAGCTGGTGGACGCGAGTGGCGGAGGACCGTGATGTGTGGAAATCGTTGGGGGAAGCCTATGTCCAGCCGTGGACGTCTTTCGGCTGATATCTAGTACATAGTCAGACTTCAGAGTCGCAACTCGAAATTCCTTTCAAAATAATGGAACTACTCGCGGGGAGTGCAGATCGTACTCAGCCGGTCACGCCGCCTATGTGTCAGCACTAAGAACATCACCGAAATTTTTTACTTCATCGAAAAGTGGCAACACTGAAAAAAAATGTCGAGTTTTTTTTATTAATCTCTTTGGTAGTTTACTATTCATTTTTCTGTGTGTACTGTGTATATCTCAAAAAACAGATCAAAGCTGAATAATATAAAAACATCGTATTATTGAACGAAATGAACAAGTTGTCTTGTTGTCGTATTTGTTTATCATCCAATGCTGTCCATATGACTGTGGATACACAGCTTCAGGAAATATATGAGAAATTAACCGCATTACCGGTAAGAATGAGTAAATAATGTTAATTTTTATGTTATAATTACTAGCACTAGTGCTGGGTACAGGCCTCCTGTGTTCGAACCATAGTACACTACCCTGGCCCAGTGCGGGTTGTCAGATTTCACTATTGAGAACTGTTTAGAATCCCTCTGATATGCAGGCATCCTCACGATGTTTTCCTTCAACAGTTAGCAAGTGATAATCATGCTAATAGGTACCCATAAATGTGATTTGCAAATAAACTCTAAAAACCCCAGCGGTGTAAACTGCAAGCCCATTTGGGGGATCACTTTATTTTTTTTTAATGTTTATCATCTTGATCATGCTATGCTGGAAACATGCAATAAGAAATGGTAAACAAACGAACCAGTAAATTTAATTCGCATTCTATTTAGTTTCAAACAAGCAACATGCGACCACTGGCATTATGCTACATATGTCACGGACAACTCAAATCCTCCAAAAGACTCATGATCAAAAGTCTGAAGGCTGAGGAACTTCTCGTGGATATGCTAAATCGGAGTGAATATCAGGTATGCAAACAAGATGATCTTGGAAAATGTGTTTCAGTTTAAAAGATACGAATAAATAGTAATAAATGGGGCAATCCTAGCATCTCCTAAATTAATTATGTGTCCTTATGGGAATTAAACTGCCACCATCCAATTATAATGATATAATATCGCCAGACAACCACACCAACTATACGGTCCCACACTAAGCAATGCTTGCATTATGGGTACCATGCAATGGACTTTGGGTGAACTCAGTATATAATATTTATATAGATATTTAACATCCATGATTAGGGTTCAAACATTAGTATTTATCACACGAAGCTTGTCCCTACCAGGATTTGAACCCGGGATGATAGACATTCCATACAATATCTGTCAAAAGTGACAGTTACTATGCGGTTGCTGTTCTATTATGAATCGATTGTGTTAGCAGACTTGGGGCCGTGAGGAGCCTATGCTTCTACATCTTGTCAAGGTGGTTGGCATAATCTCACCTTCCATCCCTCAACTTACAGGAAGCAAAAGTTTTAGAAATACACCAATCAGCACTTGATCAGATGTCTGTTGTTGCTAGGGACCGGATCAGTATTGAAAGTGCTGTTCAAAATATTGAAATTGATGTCAAAGAAGAATGTTGCAATGAGGAGAGCCATGTCAAATTGGAGGTGCAGACAGGTGGGTAATATTTAAATTAAAATACTGCTAGCAACGTCAGTGTAAACTTCAGCATTTTGACTGAGTAATATAACAGAAAGGAAAATGGAAGGATTCCATTTTTTTTTTGGTTCCTTACTATGTCACAGTTAGGGTCGCCATCCATACTATATTATAAAGTATTGTATTATATTTTAGGACATTTCCAGTTAGGAGGGGGGTTATTAGTCTAGTCTATGGCTTATGCCATCATAGAATCTCCCATTGACATTTTAAAAAACATTCCACTTGATGTTGGCAAAATACCTGCCGAAAGGTGGTTTAGGCCATTTTCTAAATAAAATAAATATTACTAAATAAAGGATTTTTATTCACTCTGGATCGTACTTGCCCTACTCATTACGTGTGTGTAATCCAGGCAGAGCAATTCGTTATAAGAAATACTAATTTTCAGACTGTCCAGGGCCAGCTAATAGTAAATATCCAGAATGTGATCACGAACAGGGCCTGTCAGATTCAAAAGAAGATATTTCATTATTGGAAAATATACGAGAAAAAAATATTATCAGTATTGGATGGAATCAACAAAGTGGGTCGAATAGAGGTAAGTCAATATTAACCGTCCAAGGACGTTTTGGCGGGAAGTTGAACCGTGAAGTTGTCAATTTTGTTTTTTTTTTAAATGTGTATAATCGTGCATGATTGAAGAAAATTAAAATAAAAAAGTATACCTTGACTTTTCGAATTCTTCCAAGATGTCTGGTAAATTTTCAGTAAAGTATCTCAGCTCTGACAGGGTTGGGAGATTCATTTCATCATCATCATTATCATCAAGGGGTACTGTTAATTGTTCACCAAGGAATACTCTATACTGGCAAAAATGGCGCCATTCTTTAGCAGATTGCCAACCTAACAAAAAAAAGCACCGTCCAAAAACAACAGAGAGAAAAAATAGAGTTTGCATCTCATTTACTCATTCAGACAATAATTATTATGATTGTAAATATTTATTTTTATTTTCAGCCGCTCCCATTGCTAAGAACGAACTGAAACCTGGTGTGAGCAAAATAAATATTAATACGAATACTGAAAAAAACACAAATACTGAACGGAATACGGATACGGGAAATAAAAAAAATACGAAAAGCAATATGGATGCTGGAAACAAATTTATTTGTAGTCTATGTCTCAAAGCTTACAAGCGTAAGAATAATCTAATAGATCATTTACGTGTACACACCGGAGATAAGCCGTATGTTTGCAACACCTGTCACAGATGTTTTAGCAATAGTAGTATTTTAAGAAAACACACACTAACACACACAAATGTAAAGCGGCACATTTGCGCGGTTTGCGAGAAATTTTTCTCTAATCGCGGCAATTTGCAAAGACATAATCTCATACACACTAAAGAAAGACCATATGTGTGCAATGTTTGCAACAAAGGTTTTAATCAATCTGGTATATTAAAAGTGCACGTTCGGAAACACACCGGTGAGCGACCATATGTTTGTGAAGTGTGTCCGAAACGTTTTCGAGACCGTCCATCTTTACAAACGCACACATTCAAACATACCGGTGATAATAGGAAAAAAACTAAGAATCATATTTGTGATGTATGTGGCAAAGCGTTCTCTGGGAAACTTGCTTTAAATTTACATTTACGGATACACACAGATGATAAACCGTTCGCTTGCGATGTCTGTCACGAATCATTCAATCACAAAGCGAAATTGGTCATTCACACTCGTGCACATACAGGGGAAACGCCGTTCATATGCGAAATATGCAATAAAAGTTACAGCAATAAATTCAGTTTATTAAGTCATGCACTGATACACACGGGCGAGAAGCCTTTCATTTGCAATGTGTGTGACAAAACATTTAATAATAAGAACAATTTGAAACGACACGAGACTTTACATATAGGAGAAAAAATCTACCGTTGCAATGTTTGTTGGAAGAGTTTTAATCAAAAGTGTTCCTTGACGATTCACGCACGCACGCACACAGGCGAGAAACCTTATGGGTGCGGTAGTTGTGGAAAACGGTTCGTTGATAAGGGTTCTTTGAATAAACATGGACGAATACACACGCGGGAAAAGCCTTAGGAACTCGTTAGTTTGAGCGCTTTTTAAATCGTCGATCTTATCGTCACTTACTATCGTGAGATCAAGATCAAATACTTGCCTATAATGTAATAAAAAAAAATCAGCGCTGTAAAAAAAAGTGTTTGTACGACTGGTCTGTATACGGCCATTGTTATGTGATTGTGTGTGTATCTACGTTAATTTATACTAATAAATATTTATTTTACCGAAATAAAGTGTTTTTCGTTTCCTTAGCTAAATGCAAAACCCCATAAAACTCGTTCGGTTAAGGGTGTCCCATATAACGTACATCAGTGAGAGCTATATAGATGGGTTCCCTCGCAGTCTGTGATGGATGTGGTAGGTCCTAGACGAAGTTATGTCTTTTTATTTCAACCAAAAAACTAGAAATTGTATGAGGAACATGAGAAACCCCTTTACAAGCCAAAAATAGGTTAATTGGTAGGTTTTTAGACCATTCGACCGATGGGTAAGTAGAAGTTTAGGGTATCCCGATGAATAGAATGCCCTTGAACGACAACGAATTCAGATTTCCAAATTCCGTCTCTGAATTCGAATTTAGATTTGCATAATAAGGCCAGAGTAATACGCTATGAAAGTGTCTCAAACAACGTTTTATTCACTATGGTCGCGTCAGTAGTCCCTTGTGTAATTTTGTTCTGTGGTATTTATTTGGCTCGCGACTATTTTGTTGCTGGAGTTATAGTTTTGTGTTCTAATTTGAATTCAGATTTTATATATATCACGGAGAAATGAATTATTAACCTTAGCATACATTGATTAAGCACCATATTTCAGCTTCATTCGCTCCATAAAATGGAAAAGCTAACTATCTGTCGTATTTGTTTGTCGACGAATACCGAGTCGGTACTGGTGAATACACAGCTCCAGGAAATATATGAGAAGTTAGCTGGTATACCCGTGAGTACCTCTAAGACTCTTTAACTAAGCGCTTTCGGCTCTAGAAATTTTTAGGCTCTGAGCGCCCAGTAGCGCCTAATCTATTATTTATAACAGAATCTTCTTACGTTACAAGAATCTTCGTTTTCTACTCAGCTGGAGAGTAAGGATGTTTTGATCTCTCATGTCCAGCCAGGATACTTATATAACTATCTGGAAGGTTTATATTTGAACTCAAACTTTTATGTCTAATATTGTCGGTAAAAAATAAAATTACACACTCGACATAGTAAAGGAGCTTATGTCGTAACTAGCTGTTGCCCGCGACTTCGTCTGCGTGGTATTTAACAAAGACAACCGTTGACAACAGCCTGCTCGCCCGTTCTGAGCCCGCGGGACGCATTGCAGGTTGTTGCTATCAAACTTAATCAGGCGCTGCGCTGCAACATTGGTTTTATTTTTTTTCGTGAGATCCTATTTTTTTTTCTAAAATAAAAGTAGCCTAAGTTACTCCTTGTTACATCAGCTATCTGCCAGTGAAGGTCCCGTCAAAATCGGTCCAGCCATTTCAGAGATTAGCCGGAACAAACAGACAGACAGACAGACAGACAAAAATTGTAAAAAAATATTGTTTCGGTATAGGTAACGTGTGTACATCCAAATGCACTTAATAAAAAGCGGTTATTTTAATATTACAAACAGACACTCCAATTTTATTTATATGTATAGAAGACCTCATAGTACGCCCCCAAGTAAAAGAACAATATTCATATAATGAGGTTGTTTAGCAGAAGTATGTAACATTTCATTTTTTAATTATAATTTTACGTTTTTTTCTTTGTTAATGCCAACCTAAAACTAACTTGGCGGGATTTTATCAAAAAGTGTATGCAACACAGTTCATAACTCGTTTCTTTAACCCTGTGCATATGCACTCCAATGAAAAGTAGCAAAGAAAATATGCAGGCATGAGTATATTGCTTTGACATGTAACCCAAGAGAGCTATAGATGTTCCGGCGTGAAAAAAAGTTAGGGCAGACCTTTGCCCAGCTGTAGGATGGAATAGGTTTAAAAAAATATATAAATAGTCGATCCAAAACGCACACAGTCACAGGAAACATTATTTGTATTAATAAAAGTATACTTAGTTTCAGACAATTGATATGCGGCCAGTGGCACTATGCTACATATGTCACGGACAACTGAAATCCTCTCGGAGACTCATGGTGAAGTGTCAGAAAGCTGAAGAGCTACTAACAGTGATGCTGAACCAGCTGCAGACCAATAATGGACAGGTAAACAAATTTGATTTTGACAATCAGATTAGCTCAGTTGGTAGTGACCCTGCTTTCTGAGCTGAAGGTCCTGAGCTCGAGTCCTGGTGGGTTTTTTTTAATGATTCGTAAACAGATTTGTAACTTTCCGATGTTGGCGATCGTCCATCACTGGACGGAGGACCTCGCCACCGCCGTCTTCGGCCGTCGAACGCTGGACGCGCTCGGGCCAGTCTTGCGGGACTGGCTCGGGCGGTCCCACGGATTCCTCTCCTTCCGTATGGTGCAGGTGTTGTCCGGCCATGGGTGTTTCGGATCGCACCTGCACCGGATCCGGAGGGAGGAGACCCCGGCGTGCCATGACTGCGGCGCGTCGGAGGATACGGCTCAGCACACCCTCGAGGTGTGCCCAGCCTGGTCCGAGCTGCGCCGCAGTCTCACCGCGGTGGTTGGGCAGGACCTCTCGCTTCCTAGCGTGGTAAAATCCATGCTGGGGGGCGAGGAGGCCTGGTCGGCGCTCGCCTCCTTCTGCGAGGAAGTGATGTCGCAGAAGGAGGCAGCGGAGCGTGCGCGGGAGGACGACCCTCTCGCAGCGCCGCTCCGTAGGCGAAGAAGAGGTGGGAGAAGGCGACGGTACGACCGTCGTTTTCCCCCGCCTGGTGGTGAATAGCGGGAGACGGGCGCGGGGGCGCCTTCTCCTGCACTGCACTGTTCACCACCCCGTCGGGTGGGAATGGCCGAGCACTCGCGGTCGTTCCCAGGCCCCTCCCTTTTACAGGGAGGGGCGTGAAGGCCCCGCTGTAAAGGCGGGCGGTCGTCGGCGGGGGACTGGATGTAAAGGCTCTGCCGGTTTCCCAGTCCCCCACCACTTAGACGATGCGGTAGTGCCGGGGGGGTTTTAGCCGGTAGGAGTCCGGCATAACCCGCGCCGCGCCCCCGCGCGGCCGGGTATCCATGAGGATTTCCCCCCCGAAAACAAAAAAAAAAAAAAAAGGGCACAAACATTAGTAATCAACATTTAGTCTGCTTACAAATCATACTATGTTGCCTTACTCGAATTCTAACCCAGAACCCTTGGAACACAAGGCAAGGTCACTACCATCTGTGGACAAATTTAATTTGAGAATGTCACAGCAATTGTTAATTTATTTCTACCTAGCTGTCCCGACGAACTTCGTACCACCTCAGAATCAAATGTATGAGAAAATTAATTATCTTTATTATTATTTAATTAATGAATTTTTCCCACGTTTTCCTTTTACAAGCCACTGGTCGCCCTGCAGGCCAGTCACTTCGCTTAACCGTGAAGTACCATCGGTCGCCTATCGTACCGGTCGGCATTTTGCGAAATAAACTTTAACTGAATGCAAATATTGTCCTATTTGGCTTGTAGGGTTTTAGTGGCCTCATTCCAAAGGTAATAGACAATCGGATCGAATACTTCCGTCACTGCGCTTTTCGGTCAAGTGCCGCCGGTTTAATATCGTGCCGCGCATGCGTCGCGCGCGCGTTCTGGCGTCTGAGTGATCTGAGGGGTGCGCGCGCACGGTTGCTCCCAGGTTAACAGTTATTCCGCTATTTGGGGCGGAGACAAATTAAAAAAATCTATGCTCCTAAAAATAAGCCCACCCATTCTTGAGTTATAAATGGTATGACTAACACAACTTTATTTTATATGTGTTTGCGCCTATTATCGATCGTATTTGTGAATCTATGTAAGTGTTCCCATCACTATTCCGCCCACCCCCGCTCCCGCCGCTTCCTTCCGCATTCTCGTTCGTTCCGGCAGTCCTTCACCGTACGTCATCGAAAGTGCATCGATCCGCGCACGCGTCGCACGCGCCGCTCCAGCGCCAGCGCACCCTCACCTCACTTCCGAATCGTAATAATATACTGTGAATATATATTGTGAAATTGTGTTATACTTAAGTGTATGTGAAGCTCGCCAGTGTAACTACAAAATAGACAAAATCACCCGCACGAGCTCGTGAACTGCATCGCACTGCACCTTCGCGAAGTGTACCATCATCGTCACCTGCGTGAGTACCTACCTGCCCATCCTATTTTCTATTTCATTCCACATATTACATCGATTCACAGATTTAGCAAGTCACTCGTGTTTGTCGTATAACCCTACTTTTCCTTTTCTCATTATACAGTCCACTTTTTCGCGCCTCCATTATTTTGGTCCCGTTCGAGCCGGGTCAGACCATGCTGGATGGTTTGAAACGATTCGATTTGGTTACCGTTTCGTAAAATTATTTGTAAAATTTCGCGTCGTGGTCGCGAGCGTCATCCGCCATTTTTCGTTTGGTAGGTGTACGGAGACATTTTTCGTATTTTTCTAGTTATTACCTATTTTCGTATCGCTTCGTTTCGCATAACTAGGAAATATCGCATATTACGTTCTCCAACGCTCATATTTCGACCGATTGTAGGTAGGTAAGCAAAATTCGTCGTTCGTATCGCGAGGCTGCCCGGGCGCTTGGTGCGTTCGAAGGACTCCATTTTGTATCGATCTTTATTCAAATAAATTAATACTTTGTTTCGTTTGGTAGCTAGGTAAGTGTCGTATCGTAGTACCTATCTATTTTCCTGTCGTTTCGTAAGTAGATACGTACATTTCGTATCGTTGTAAGTACCTACCTATCTTGTCGTCGTATCGTTTTTCATAGGTAGGTAAGTATCGTATCGTATATCGTATATTTTTTGATATTACCCGTCGTTTCGTTTGTAGGTACGTACTACGTACATTTCGCTTCGTAGTAGGTACCTAACTATCTTGTATCGTTTCGTAGTAAGTACCTAAATAAGTACATAGGTACGAAGTTCACAATGTCGGTTGAACAAAAATTACAACTTTTACATGCGAAAAAAGAAAGATTATTCGCACGTATTCAAACTATTTGTAATCATGCGGTTCAAATTAACTTGGACTCGTTCAAAGAATTATTTTTGTGTGAAATAGAAACCGTTGATGGCTTACGGCCTGATTTCGAAAAATTGTTAGATGAAATTAATATCTTGGAATTAGAACAAAACCCAAAATACGCTATTAATTACCAGCAACTCTCCGCTTTCGAAGACATGTATGGCCGTATCAAGCGCGCTAGTAAGGAGTTGTCGCCGCCGGGGGCGCCACCGGCCACACATGTACCTAGTAGCAGGACTAGACTACCGCCAATCGAGTTGCCCGAGTTTAATGGGGACCTAAAGTCGTGGCCCTTATTTTACACTAGTTTCAACAATACTGTACATCTTAATTTATCGTTATCGTCCGCTGAGAAGTTATACTATCTATTAGGAAAATTGACTGGTAAAGCACAGGCCGTGTTCGCCGGCATTACGCCGAGCGCCGATAATTATCAGCTGATCTACCAGTCGCTAGTAAATAAGTACGAAGACAAACGTATGCTAGCCTCGTCGTACTTGGATCAAATATTCGACCTAAAACCTGTGGGTTCGGCCACAGCCGCTAGTTTAGAATTGTTTTTGGATAAATTTTGTTCGTCGTTCTCCGCACTTAGAAATCTAGGTATTGAGGACTTAACTGATTTCATTTTTCTTTACATGGCATTGAAAAAGCTAGATTCAGATATTGTTCGCTCGTTTGAATTAGATAATCGTACACAGTCAATTCCGTCGTTTGACAAGTTGGTCACATTTGTACGTGACAATATAAAAATATTGTATAGGACACAAACGGATCGAAAGTTGGCACATCGATCGGATACTTCTGGTATTAATAAGCCCACTAAACCCACACATGCGTATGTCAATACATCGTCGTCGTCGTCGTCTTCGTCGCAGCACAAGGAAAAATGCACTTTGTGTAAATTGCCCCATGAACAGTTGTATACTTGTTCCGAGTTTCAAAAATTGTCGCCGGTCGAACGTTTTCGTTTCGTTAAGTCAAATAATCTATGTTTAAATTGTTTTAATAATAATCATCATTCTACCGATTGTAAGTCGAGGTTTAGTTGTCGTAAATGCAATAATAGGCATCATACTATGTTGCACTTTGAACCTACCCATTTTGAAAGGAGTCAAATAGGTACAAATATGCCTGTTCGCCCGGTTGAGACTCAAACCCAATCAGCTGATCGGAGCGGGAACTCGACCGCCCCGCCTAACGACATTACTTTATGCACTTTATCTAGTAATGAATCGAACTCGAAAAATAATAATTCGTCGCTCTCTCGCTCGCGCGCGAGTACCGTGTTGTTGGGTACCGCCCGAGTTGTTGTCGTAGATAGTCGCGGGAGGAACCATAATGTTAGAATTTTGTTGGACAGTGCATCTCAAAGTAATTTCGTAACTCGTTCTTGTTGTCAACGTTTGGGACTAAGTCATTTTAATAAATTGAATTGTTTAACCGTAAAGGGTATTGGGGGTTCTACTAAATTAATACAAGGCTCGACTAATTTAAGATTTTATTCTCGTTTTGATCGTAATATTAACTTCGATATGGAAACATTGGTAGTCGATAAAATAACGGAGTGTTTACCCACCGCCGCGGTGGACACTTCAATTCTTTCGAATTTCGACTCTTTGCCGTTAGCCGACGATACATTTGATGTACCGGGTGAAATTGAAATGCTTATTGGAGCATCAATTTTCCCACACCTTTTATTGTCTCGCAGGGTGTATGGTCACCCTACTCATATCGCACCTGTCGCTTTGGAAACCGTGTTGGGTTATGTTGTCGTCGGCTCGGCGCCCGCTCGTTTTGATCATTCGACTTCGATTTCGTGTTGTTGTGTCGCTGACCCGCTGGAATCTGCAGTACGTAGGTTCTGGGAACTAGAGGAAGTCAACATGCCGCCGTCGCTCAGCCCCGAAGACGAAGACTGCGAAAATTTGTATTCGCATACTACTACGCGCGACAAGGACGGTCGCTATGTCGTCGCGCTCCCGTTTAAGGGTGACGTGTTCTCATTGGGAGACTCGCGTCAAGTAGCGGAGAAGCGCTTTTTTTGCTTGGAGCGTAAAATGCTGGCTTCACCTAACTTAAAACTCGCCTACGATGGAGTAGTACGAGAATATTTGGAAAAGGGTTATTTGTCGCTTGCGCCTCAAGAAACGGAGGCTACTAGGGATGCCCCTAGTTATATCATACCGCATCATGGGGTCATTAGAGAGGATAAGGTCACAACCAAATTGCGTATCGTACTTGACGCTAGCGCCAAGACCAGTTCGTCCGTGTCTCTTAATGATCTTTTATATGGTGGTCAAAATCTTCAAAGTGATTTATTTAATGTTATCGTTAATTTTCGTTTGTTCGCTGTCGCTCTTTCGGCCGATATTAGGCAAATGTTTTTGTGCATTGGAATTCGCGAATGCGATCGTCGTTTTCAACGAATTTTGTATCGTTTTTCGTCGGACGAACCTCTAAAGGTTTACGAATTTAATCGTGTTTGTTTCGGACTCAAGTCGAGTCCCTTCCACGCTCTTCGAACTATTAAACAACTCGTCGAAGATGAGGGTGAATCGTACCCTACCGCGAAAACTACTATCGGCACTGGGCTGTACATGGACGATCTCGCGTGTTCGGTCGATACTGAAGCTGAGGCCATCGCAGCCACAGCTGAAGTGATCGCACTCATGAAAGCCGGTCAGTTCGATTTGGTAAAGTGGAATAGTAACTCGCAAGCGGTGGTCGATTCTATACCCCCGTCACATCGTTTATCGTCGGTCATAGAGTTTGATGAATCTGACCAACATAAAATTTTGGGTTTGTGTTGGTCCCCCACCACAGATCAGTTCAGTCTGAGCATACACATGCCCGCCGAGATTTGTACCAAACGGGCCATATTATCGTGTGTAGCTAGGATTTGGGATCTGATGGGCTTCGTAGCACCCGTTGTATTGTATGCTAAATTACTTATAAAATATTTATGGTTGTGTAATTGTAGTTGGGACGACCCGCCCCCTCCTCGCATCGTCGAATTATGGACTCGTTTTAGAGAAGAGCTTCCGTTGCTTTCCCAGATTAAAATTCCTCGTCACGTGGGCATTGGACCAAATGCCACCGTGACTATTGTCGGCTTCGCGGATGCGAGTGAGAAAGCTTACGGGGGAGTCGTATATTTTCATGTTTGTGTCGATGGAAATAATTCCGTTTTCTTAGTGAGCGCAAAGTCTAAAGTTTCGCCTCGAAAAGTCGTATCACTTGCTAGATTAGAACTTTGTGCTTGTCTCGTACTAGCGAAACTTATTCGCAAAATAATTATCGCTTGTGGTAGTCGTTGTAACGTAAATGAGATTTACGCCTTTTCTGATTCGACTGTATCCCTTTGTTGGATTCATTCGTCGCCCCACCGCTGGGACACTTTCGTATCCAACAGGGTAGCCAAGATACAGTCGGATTTACCGTCGGATAGATTCTATCACGTATCGGGGATTGAGAACCCAGCTGATTGTTTGTCACGTGGTCTCACACCCGCACAATTGCTGAATCACCCGCTGTGGTTCAGTGGACCTCCGTGGATTAAGTCTGACCCATCGCAGTGGCCAGTCTCGAAGTTTGTCCCCTCCGCGGTGGCTGACCCACCAGAGGAGAAGAAAACCACATATCATGTTTCGTCGTCTATCGAACCGCTTTTAGCTTCGTTGGCTAACCGTTGGTCGTCTTGGTCAAAATACTTGCGTTGCGTAGTCTACATCTGCCGTTTTGTGAAATTATTACCTCGAAGAGACTACGTAGCTGCAACTGATCTCGATTTCGCTGAGTTGATGGTATTGCGTCAACTTCAGACTTCGCACTTTGGCACTGAAATTGCGAACCTACGAGTAGGTAAACCTTGTAGTCGTAAATTTCAGTGTCTAAAGCCATTTTTGGATAGTGGATTGATTAGGGTCGGTGGTCGCCTGTCTAACGCGGAGTTAGATTATAATCATAAACATCCTATCGTCCTACCGCGTGCAGGTCATATATTAAATCTTTTGGTGGACTATCACCATAAAATTAATTGTCATGCCGGTCCTGACTTATTAATGTCGATTTTGCGTCAGAATTATTGGATATTTTCTGCTCGCAACCTGATTCGAAATAGGGTACATAAATGTATTCCGTGTTTTCGCTTGCAACCGAAGCCAGTATTTCCTGAGATGGCTGATCATCGTTCGTGTCGTGTCGTCCAAGCAGTAAAACCATTTGTTCATACTGGTACTGATTATGCGGGACCCTTCAAGGTCACAATGTCGCGAAGTCGTGGTGTTAGGTCCTTGAAAGCGTATGTTTGTCTGTTCGTTTGTATGACCACTCGGGCCGTACATATTGAGTTAGCTAGTGATTTGAGTACCGCGAGTTTCATGTCGGCTTTCAAGCGTTTTATATCTCGCCGCGGTCCTGTAGGTCGCGTATATTCGGATAATGGAACTAACTACATCGGAGCTAAGCGCTCTCTTTCGGAATTACACTCGTTTCTGCGTTCGAAGTATTTCAATACCGAGTTCGCTCAAGTATTATTGGAGAATCGTGTTACTTGGGTATTGAACACCCCCGCTGCTAGTCATTTCGGAGGCAACTGGGAAGCTAATATAAAGAGCTTGAAGACTCACTTGTATCGCGTCATCGGTGAGCAGACTCTATCGTTCGAAGAACTATCAACAGTTCTAGCTCAAATCGAGGCCGTGATGAATTCTCGGCCATTGTGTCGCACTCTGTCGAGCGATCCTTCGGAACCGCTCGCCCTCACTCCAGCGCATTTTTTGAATACTACTCCTTTGAAATATTTTCCCGCGAAAGACATCACGGAAGACAGGTTACATCTTCTTTCGCGTATCGAGCTTTTAGATAAATTAGTTCAATCGTTTTGGAAGCGTTGGAGAACGGAATATTTGCACACTCTGCAGTCGAGGCAGAAGTGGAACACGCCTAGTAACCCGGTAGTTGTCGGAGCAGTGGTAATACTTGCTACTGAAAATACCCCACCTCTGCATTGGCCCATGGGCGTTGTTGAGGAGGTGTTCCCTGGCTCGAATGGAGTCACTCGTATTGTTAGAATTAGAACGGCTACAGGTTCGTACCTGCGACCAGTGGTACGTCTCTGTCCCCTGCCAAACCAATAGTGGTGAATCGATTCGCTGATTAGGTTAGATTTAATTTAGTTTCGTTTTGTTATAGAGATAGATTTTATTTGATTTGATTGAATTAATTTCGTTTCGGTTTAAATTAGTTTCGTTTCGTTTTGTTTGAAGAAATGGGTTCCTTCAAGCTGGGGGGGAATGTTTGCGCCTATTATCGATCGTATTTGTGAATCTATGTAAGTGTTCCCATCACTATTCCGCCCACCCCCGCTCCCGCCGCTTCCTTCCGCATTCTCGTTCGTTCCGGCAGTCCTTCACCGTACGTCATCGAAAGTGCATCGATCCGCGCACGCGTCGCACGCGCCGCTCCAGCGCCAGCGCACCCTCACCTCACTTCCGAATCGTAATAATATACTGTGAATATATATTGTGAAATTGTGTTATACTTAAGTGTATGTGAAGCTCGCCAGTGTAACTACAAAATAGACAAAATCACCCGCACGAGCTCGTGAACTGCATCGCACTGCACCTTCGCGAAGTGTACCATCATCGTCACCTGCGTGAGTACCTACCTGCCCATCCTATTTTCTATTTCATTCCACATATTACATCGATTCACAGATTTAGCAAGTCACTCGTGTTTGTCGTATAACCCTACTTTTCCTTTTCTCATTATACAGTCCACTTTTTCGCGCCTCCAATATGTATAGATTTATTTATTCACATTCCAGGAACCAAAACTTACTCTAATAGACCGATCACCTTTAGTGCAATTGTCAATATCAGAAATTCATCAGATGATTATTTCTAATATTGATCTAAATATTGACATTGATATCAAAGAGGAATTGCCAGTTTGTTTTGAAGATGAATTGAAAATGGAGGAGCAACACTCACAAGGTAACCAATCTTATTAATATAATTGAACTAGGCGATACTTGGCGCAAATACATTGTTAAACAAATGGGGGAAGAGGAACCCACCACTGACCTACGGCTTGTCAACTTTTCCAATTTTAAATCGGACAAGTTTGGTCGATAATTAAAGAAGCCAGCAACACCGAACTCCTCTATGAGGCATCCTCAGGATGTCTGTCCTCAGGACGGCTGTCCCAGTCCATCTGAGGATGCCTCGCTTAGAGGCGAAACATTTGTGGACTACTTTTTCAGATTCGCTTGGTTTCGCATTCGCAATTGCATGTTATATGGGTTCCCGACACATGTGACAGACAGAGAAATATGATTCGCAGTTTCACGCAAATCTCATTTTAGGTATTCTAAATGCTGTCAGATGTCTGAGCGTTTAGTGACTCATGTTGTTAATTAAACACTTTTAGTCACAGCTATTGTACTTTTGAATAATATAAAGTTATATTTTTAATAGAACGTAACAATGCATGCATGGGCCTTCCGTGGAAAAAGAAGGTCTCAATGCTGCCAACATGACAAAAAAAAGTCATAGATAAACTTATGTTTAGTATCTAAACGATTGTAAATGATTAAAAATATTGATTTGCAGACACTCCAGAGACAGCTCACGGTATAGATTCACAATCAGAAGACGAGAATAGCTTGTCAATCACTGAAAATTACTTACCAAAGGATGCTATAAAGATGGATTTAGAAACAGCAAGAGATGAGAAGGATAGAGGACAGCAGAAAGGTAGGCGTTAGCTCAGCTAATATAAGATGTTACAAAAATCGTGTAAAATATTTTGAGTTATTTTTTTTTGAAAATGGCCTCGTCCACCTTTTCAAAGTCAAAGTCAAAGTCAAATCATTTATTTCGTATAGGCCTACGGGGGCACTTACAAATTGTCATTACATTTTTTCCTTAACTCTACAACCAGATCGGAACGCGACCTTTGATCGAATCATCGTTTGCGTATTGCGAGATTATTCGTAAGCTAACTGTATAGTTTATAGTCTACTTGTTTAGATACATTGTATGGCAAATTAAGCAGCGCCTCTACCGGACCAGTACCTAGTTACAACTTTCCATTCTCCATGCAATGTGTTGATTTTTTTTTTTATTATTACATTATAGGTAAGTATTTGATCTCGATCTCACCTGATGGTAAGTGATGATGAGATCTACGATGGAGCATACTTGCCTAGGTAGGAAGGCGGCAGTAGATAGAGACGCTACATTCACTAGGCACATGCAGCGCAGCTGATCTGACCCGCCATCCATGAATGGCAACACCGAACATCATGCCGGAACACGGCTAGGCCGCTTGGCGACATGGCTTTGTTCAGTGGGTGGTGACTAGCCACGGCCGAAGCCTACCACCAGTAGAGTTGTCACCTAGTTGGCACCACCCAGGGTCACGTGTAGGGTATCTCGAGGGTACTTAATTCTCCTACGGACGAAGGTGACTCGACCCCTTAGAAATACGTACTGAAATACGTAGACTATAAAGTATACGGTTAGCTTACGAATAACCTCGCACTTGACGTACTGGACTTAGAAATATTTCGTAACTTAAATTCAAGCCGGATTGTAATAACCTGAATTTTTATTATTGAAATATTTCAGCCACTCCCACAGAAAGCGAGCCCAAGCTTAGGACTGGTGCGTCACCAACAGATGTACTCAAAAACAAAAATACTGATAAACAACCTAGCTATACCAACCCACGATTGCCTACCGAAAATAAATTTATCTGTGATATATGCAAGAAATGTTTTAAGTTAAGACACAATATAGTAAGTCATCTACATAGACACACCGGAGAGAAACCTTCTTACATTTGCAACGTCTGCAACAGAGGGTTTTACCAGGCGAGATATTTGAAAACCCATCGATGTGGCAAAAGACCTTTCGTTTGTAATGTTTGCAACAAGGATTTTCGTCGAAGAAGCGATTTGAAGACCCACAGTCGCGTGCACACCGGTGAGAAGCCTTATGTTTGCAATGTTTGTAACAAAGGATTTTCTGTTCGAGTGAATTTAAGAAGACACCTTCATTCGCACACCGGCGAGAAGCCTTACATTTGCAGTTATTGCAACAAAGCGTTCATTCAAAAGACGTCCTTACAAAACCATGTGCGTATTCACTCCAACGATAAGCCGTACGTGTGTAATGTGTGTAAGAAAGGCTTCAAAAATCCGGGCTATTTAAAAATACATGCTAGTAGACACACCAGCCAGTATCCGTTCGTGTGTAACGTGTGTGATAAAGTGTTTAAAAATCCGCGATATTTAAAAGTGCATACGAGTAGACACGCCACTGAGTATCCGTTCGTGTGTGATGTGTGTAAAAAGAGATTCACCAACGATGCGGCATTACAAGCACATGCGTGTAAACGATCATCTGGTGTGGAGCTATTCATTTGCGAAGTGTGTGGGAAAAGTTTAAAAAATAAAGACTATCTAATCAGTCACATATCCACGCACACAGGCGAAAAGCTTTACGCGTGCGACGTTTGTCAGAAAAGCTTCAGTTACAGAAGCCAGTTGTACACGCACATGAGTATACACACAGGCAAGTACGCATGTAAAATATGTCATAAAAGCTACAGCTGTAAGTTTAGTTTGGACAATCACGCGGTCATACACTCGGGGGAGAGACCGTTCGTTTGCAATGTGTGTCAGAAATCCTTCAATGCCAAGACAAATTTAAAGAGGCACGAGCTTTTACACACTGGCGATAAAAGGTATCGGTGCAATGTTTGCTACAAAGGTTTTTATATGAAGAGTGTGTTGAAAATACACTCTCGCGTGCACACCGGTGAGAAGCCTTATGTGTGCGATGTGTGTGACAGAAGTTTCACTGAAAAACGGAGTCTAATGAAGCACGCGCGTACACACAACCGCGACACTAACAGCCAATGACGGTTACGGGATTTTGTGTGAGAACATGGCGCGTTCGATTATTTTTTTTTACTGCTGGTAGGCTTCGGCCGTGGCTAGTCACCACCCACTGAACAAAGCCATGTCGCCAAGCGGCCTAGCCGTGTTCCGGCATGATGTTCGGTGTTGCCATTCATGGATGGCGGGTCAGATCAGTTGCGCTGCATGTGCCTAGTGAATGTAGATCTCATCGTCACTTACCATAAGGTGAGATCGAGATCAAATACTTGCATATAATGTAATAAAAAAATAAAAAAAAATGTCAATCCATACTCCGAATTATCATTTCATATTCCTGCAATAGTTCCTCCGCCTGCTGAGGTCGAGTCGCTAAACATAACATTAAAATCCCAAAAGGGCCTCTACGTGTTGGACCCATGTCCCCGCGCAAGCCGTCCAAAGATCAGGGTAAAGCCCGTGTGGAGAGAGACATAATTATAAACTAATTAATAATTGACGACCTGCTTAGCGCAGTTGGTAGTGACCCTGCTTTCTGCGCCGAGGGTCCCGGGCTCGAATCCCGGTAGGGACAAGCTTTGTGTGATGAGCACGAATGTTTGTACCCGAGTCATGGATGATTATTATACCTATAAGTATTATATACTGAGTTCGCCTCCAGTCCATTGTACGGTACACATAATACAAGCGTTTGCTTAGTGTGGGACCGAACAGTTGATGTGTTTGTCTGGCGATATTATATTAAATCATATAATAATTTAATGTAGTAACACTTATGCGATGTTTGCGCTCGATTGATAAAACACTAACAAAACAATAAACTGAAATGTATTTTTTTTTAATGTTTAATATTTTGTTTTTTCGATAGAGAGTTACATTACTGTAGATACTTATGATCAATTTATAAGTGGTATTTTTGTAAAGAGTAATGATTAAATTGATCAAGTTTTAAACTCGTTTTATTTACTGTATTTTAAACTTACCGTTTTGTTAAGACAACGGCATCAATGTACTGCGCACGAAACGAATCACTGTTTTTCACTGAACTGGGGTTTCGAAACCACGTGCGACGGAATTACACGAATTAATTCCCCCATCTCCATTCTATCGTTGGTCGACAAGACGCACGGACAAGTGTCATCCGTACACTGTGGACATTCCTTCGGTACGCACTAAGCGTTTTGCTTCTACCTTCATCGTGCGAACTGCCAAGGAATGGAACACGCTGCCGGCGTCTTTCTTCCCCGTTGACTATAATCTGGGTGTTTTCAAGTCGAGAGTGAACAGGTACCTTCTAGGCAAGTATGCTACATCGTAGATCTCATTACACTTACCATCAGGTGAGATCGAGATGAAATACTTGCCTATAATGTAATAAAAAAAACACACCGTGTTCACTATTACATTGTGTTCAACTTTGCAAAGTGCGGGGCGGAGCTTCATTTGAATATAATAATTAAAGGGATGGATACTTTGAAAGATTTTTTATTAGAAATTGAAACACCAAGCTTCGTCACACTGTTTCAATTACCAACACTCGTGCACTTTATCGAACCCATAATGGTTAATTTTCCACTTATATCGCTCACCATAACGCAGGAACACTAGTATTAGAAATTAAAACATAACCGATGCCATGACTGTTCAGTTTCCCGCCAAAAAGTCTGCCTATCTCTTTTTTTTTTAATTTGGCATCACCATAGGTATTTTGCCAGTGTCAAGTAATGTAAATTATTTCTGTTTTTGAATATATACACAAGCCCAAAGGCTAGGTCCAAGTAAAATACCCTCCATCCCTCAATCAGTAAAGTGATGGATACTTTACCGAAAGATTTTCATGGATTTTTTGTGAGATACTGAAAAGCCATGTTTCGTCACTCTGTTTCAATTACCTACACTTGTGCACTTTACCGAACCCATAATGGTTAATATTCCACTTATATCACTCACTATAACTCGCAGGAACACTAGTTTTAGAAATTAAAACATAACTGACACCATGGCTTTTCAGTTTCCCGCCAAACATCCTGCCCATCTCTTATTGGAACGGCTAGTTCTACAGGTAGTCTGTGCTTATTGGTCTGTGATTGAGCCTTGGGCCAGGGTTACCAGATTGGGTATTTCTTTCGCAATTCTTGGTAATAAATTGGCTCTTGGAGAAAAGTTTGGAACTGAAATAAAAAAAAACATGATGAATTTGGATATTTTTTTAATATTAATTATTAATAGATCTCCTTTGCCAATAATAGTAGAACGGCAATTATTAGAAATGCATATAAGATACTTCAGAAACGTAGCCTAAACTAGCCTCAAACCAATAGCAGGCAGTGCCTACCGTTCTAGCTAAAAATACGTATTTGGCACGTTCACTGTCCCATCACCTAACCCATCTACCATCAAATGTAAATTTATAATTCCTTAAATCGAGCACTAATTTTCCGTTTACTACTCCGCTAAGTCGGAGTTTTACTGGCGAAATAAAGTTTTTATGCCAATAAAAAAATAACATTGCCAAAGATATTTTACATACTTTATTATCTGTGCTTCGTTAGAGTTGTTTTGTATGTTATTTACCAATAATCACGAAACTTATTCAAATTTCTAATCAGTTTTTATGATTATTTATCGACAATAATATACGTTCGATAATAATTGTAATAATTTGTTTTACTTCTCATGTGTCAATTACCGAAGGAATATTAATATTATACTCTACCAACAATAACATATTGATTGTTACTGAATCGATAGAGAATCTCAATTAACAATAACAAATACTTTGAAAAAATGCAACGTCTAGCCATTTGTCGTATTTGTTTAAACGAGAATGCGTCGCGTGTGATGGATGCACAGCTTCAGGAAATATACGAGAAAATAACTACAATACCGGTAAGATTGTCTTATTATTTGACGACTTGCTTAGCGCAGTTGGTAGTGACCCGAGGGTCTATGTCGAGAGTCGTAGGTTCGAATTTTGGTAGCGACAATCTTTGTGTGGTGAGCACGAATGTTTTTGCTCGAGGCTTAGATATTTATCTATACAATATATGTTATATATACCGAGATAATTTTTAATGTATTCACACTTAGAGTAGGTTGTTCTAGCCCTTCCACATAGACATGGTCACGGGAAAAAACTCGAAAATGAATCAGAGTATACTCAGTTTCAGACGAGCGACATGAGGCCACTGGCACTATGCTACATGTGTCTCGGACAACTGAAAGCCTCTCGGAGACTGATGATCAAGTGTTTGAAGGCTGAGGAACTGCTAACTGTGATGCTGAACCAGCTACAGGCCAATGAGGAAGAGGTAAGCAACCATAATAGTATTTTATCCCATTGAAATAAAACTATTTTCACGGTTCTTTTACCCGGGTTTTTATTGATCAGCCAACCACCAAAGTCCTGCCATGACCGTAGTTGCTGTAAATCAGCCGAAACGTCGGGAACATAAAAAACATAAAATGAACGCAATAAATATCCGTAAAATTAGTTTTATTTCAATGTTAGTATTCACGTAGATATAAGAAATCAATATATATTTTATCCTAATGTAATATGGGGCAAACCTTTAGCATGCTAGGCACAATCCCCCCAAATGTGAGGGGCTCATGGCCATATTCCTCCATGGTAGCACAGTGTCAATCGTTGTCTATTAGTTTGCATATTTTTTTATTGTTTGAGGGAACTTGTTTGTTTATACAAATATTTCTTACATAAACAATGATATCATTTTATAATTTAGTGACACCTTTTAATCCTTTTTTCCCAATTTCTTTGTTTCTGTGTTACATATGTCTATCACAGCCTTTTCCAAAATTGGCGATAACGCCCCCTTGTGGGCGCTGTAGGCCTAAAGAGCGGTAAGAGGAGGGAGGGAGGAGGAGCGGTAAGGGGTTGTGTAGAGGCTTACAATAAATCATTTAGTTCGAAGTTATAGTGGTTTTTAAGAAGGTGACAAAATGGGGGCAGTAAAAAAATATTTATTCTTAAAGTGGGCAGTAGACAAATTAAGTTTGGTAACCCCATAATGATACACCAAGCATAAACCGTTTGTAATACTATGTATTTTATCTTCCAGGCTCCAAAACTCACACTAATAAACAGATCAGCTCTGAACCTGCTGTCTCTCACCGAAGTCCAACAAATCTGTATTGAAAGCTCCGTTGAGAATATTGAGTTTAATGTCAAAGAAGAAATACCAATTATTTATGAGCGAGATGTCAAACTGGAGAAGCAGAGTATGCAAGGTATCCGAGCCAAATAAGTTAGCAACCATCTATACTAATAATTTAAATCAGTAAAGTTTTTTTGTTTGGATGTATGGGGTGTAGTGTTCTTTATATATTAATTTATCATAAGTTGTTTACAATGCGCTATGAGAGTTTTTGGTGCAAGTAACATATATACAAGATCCCAGCAATAACCGTCGGGGCATAGGGGCCGCCCCGCCAGCCATACCACCCGCCTGGCTGGAAGTTCTTTCCTTTTCCGCTAAAGATACTGTTGGAGTATGTTAACCGCATAATCTTTGCACATAATCCATCAGATACTTTATATTAATTTTCATATTACAGAGAAAGCGGACAGTATAGATGCAGAACCCGACGTGGACCAGAGTCCATCAGACCCGGAAGACGATATACCATTGAATAGTATTAAGAAGAAGATAGAAACAGTAAGAGAACAGAAGAAAATAAGAGTTAGAAAAAAAGAGCAGAGATCACAGAAGAAAGGTAAGATTAAAAAATTAAATGTCAAACCAATTGAATTGAAAAATTCAAAAAGTCAAAGATGCTGATAAATAAATTTAAAATTTTTGTTGATTTTTAATTTTATGCCAAACTGACTAACTTTTCGCTCGCTTGGCTACTTTACGCCAACTTGACTTTCTGGGTGTTTGACTTAATGCAAAACTAGCTGTTACCCGCGACTTCGTGTGCGTGGTATTTAACAAAAACCGGATGAAGTCGCGGATAACAGCTAGTCTAGAATAAAAGTAGCCTAAGTTACTCCTTGTTACATCAGCTATCTGCCAGTGAAAGTCTCGTCAAAATCGGTCCAGCCATTTCAGAGATTAGCCGGAACAAACAGACAGACAAACAGACAAAAATTGTAAAAAATGTGTTTTAGTATATGTACCGTGTATACATCCAAATGCACTTAGTAAAAAGCGGTTATTTTAATATTACAAACGGACACTCCAATTGTATTTATTTTGTATAGATGAAAAATATTCATTCCACTTGACGTTGGCAAAATACCTACCCAAAGGTGGGTGAGGCCATTTTCTAAAAAAACTAAATGTAAATCAGAATCAGAATATTTTTTATTCACGTAGACCATTAAGTACAGTACTTATGAATCGTCAAAAGTTACAAAATACTAAGCTACAACTTCACCGCCCGTTCGGAATGCCGTTCCTATGGAGAAGAACGGGCAAGAAACTCCATGGTTGCTTTATTTAAACAGATCTTTTTCATTTTTGAGCAGCACATTGTTATAAGTATGTGAGATGTCAAGTCAAGTACGAACCCCTAATTTTTTTCAGGCTTCAAACTAGAAGCTCGCGAGATTATACTGAGCAAGGAGCAGCAGATCGAAAACCTGCTCGCTCGAGCTAAGACCATCAACTATGTCAACTCCCCGTTCAAATGTGACCATTGTTTCAAAGGCTTTGTTAACTCGAAAGCGTTCGCTAATCACAAGGAGAAACACGACGAGGTATGTTTTTTTTTATTTTTTTATTACATTATAGGCAAGTATTTGATCTCGATCACACCTGATGGTAAGTGACGATGAGATCTACGATGGAGCATACTTGCCTAGGTAGGAAGGCGGCAGTAGATCGAGACGCTACATTCACTAGGCACATGCAGCGCAGCTGATCTGACCCGCCATCCATGAATGGCAACACCGAACATCATGCCGGAACACGGCTAGGCCGCTTGGCGACATGGCTTTGTTCAGTGGGTGGTGACTAGCCACGGCCGAAGCCTACCACCAGTAGAGTTGTCACCTGGTTGGCGCCACCCAGGGTCACGTGTAGGGTATCTCGAGGGTACTTAATTCTCCTACGGGCGAAGTCGACTCGACCCCTCGAACTGTATATACTTTAGCGGAAAAGGGAAGATCTTCCAGCCAGGCGGGTGGTACGCCTGGCGGGGCGGCCGCTATGCCCCGACGGTTATAACCCTATAAATCTGACTTTAAAGGGGAAGCTCAGGGTCAGGGCGCGAAATTCAAAATGTCAATGGTTTTTATTTTTTTAAGAAACATTTGGACATCTGTACGATGTAATTTAGTGTTTTGCGATATTAGCATTCTGCATTGGATGTCTCGATGTATTAAGTTTGCTTAAAAAAGTACCTAATCCGATACAATACCATAAGGTTTGTAAAAACCGCTACTTTTACTAACTTTATGGTGTTGTATCGCTTTAGGTACTTTTTTAAGCAAACTTAATACATCGAGACATCCAATGCAGAATTTTGTTGGCACAGAGATAGATTATAGTCTAGAATAGCACATAGGCTACTTTTTATCCCGGTAAAATGTATGGTTCCCGTGGGATAGATGTTTTAATTTTTCATACTTTTTATCGCGGGTAACACCGCCGGGCGCAGCTAGTAGTATATATCGCACGCTTAATAATAGACTGACCAATTAGGGTTTAAGCCCAAAGTGAGATAAGCACACAGATAGATTTATTCCAACGTTATCTACCAATCTCAGAATTTTTACGATATCTTATTCCTAGACTGAGTTACGAATATGTTGTCTTTTTTACATATACAAATTTTGACAAAACTTTTAACATGAAAGTGACATAAATCATAATGCGTCTGAGATTGCGACAGTCAACTCGCAGTGCTTTTATATTATAGTGACCCATTCATGTTTCTGAACTTAAAAAACTTACAAACTAAAAATAATATGTTATTATTTTATCAAGTATAGACTTATAACATAAAAGAGAAAGGGTTTAGTGAAATGTTTAATAAAATACAGACATATAACAAAAAATGTCTTCACTAGTACAGAAATATATCATTGATGTTATTAATAAACAGACGTATCTCAGGGACAACATTTTAAAAGCTATAAATAATAATAAAATTTCTTCAAAATTACATTTTAGTATCAATAATTACTTAATCAAGTATTCTTACAATACATCATTTATTATTATTACGCTATTTTCATTGAGATATAAGTAATAATGTCAGACAAGTTGTAAATGACAAAACGTCTTTGCGATTTCCCAACAAACAGCTTTTTTGAGTTAGGTCAGTATATTATTAAGGTGGAAGCTCAGGGTCAGGGCGCGAAATTCAAAATGTCAATGGTTTTTATTTTTTTACGAAAAATTTGGAGATTTTTACGATGTAATTTAGTGTTTTGCGATATTACCATTCTGCATTGGATGTTTCGATGTATTAAGTTTGCTTAAAAAGATACCAAAAACGATACAACACCATGAAGTTAGTAAAAGTAGCGGTTTTTACAAACCTTATGGTATTGTATCGGATATGGTACTTTTTTAAGCAAACTTATTACATTGAGACATCCAATGCAGAATGCTAATATCGCAAAACACTAAATTACATCGTAAAAATGTCCAAATTTTTCGTAAAAAAATAAAAACCATTGACATTTTGAATTTCGCGCCCTGACCCTGAGCTTCCCCCTTAAGCGTGCGATATATTAGCGAGTATACGATGAGCGCAACTCCCCAGCGCAGCGGCGCGTTCGCGTGCGAGGTCTGCCGCATGCGCTACCCGTCGCGCCAGCGCCTGCGCACGCACGCCGTGGCCGCGCACGCGCGCGTCTACGCGTGCGCGCGCTGCGGACACGTGACGCACACTGCGTGAGTACCGACAATCAGTGTTGTCAGATGTGATTTTCTATTTCTACCCAAATTTGAAATAATTTTTCTCCAAAATGATACAATTTGCTTGAGTTTTACCCAAAGGCAAAAAGTTGATAATATCGGTCAATTTTTCTTATTTTTTCCTTGAAATACTGTTCTAATTTCCAAACTGAAACAGCAGAATGACTTTTTTTTTTTTTTTTTTTACGTTACGTATCCTCACTGCATGGGTATGACGGGTATGACATAGCATAGAGAGAAAAAGCAGAGTGAAAAGAATGAAAACTAAAAAGTACCCAAAATTCTCCATGGTATTTTTTTTTTCTCCAAATTTTTCTCCAAGAATTTCATTTCTCCAAAATTTCTCCAGAGCCAAAATTTTTACCCAGAATTGCGAAAAAAATACCCAATCTGGCAACACTGCCGACAATGTAATTGGGTTTTTAGTTCCTAGCTTTTCATTTTCGGTTGATTCAACGAAAACTACATATTCATTACTCCCATTATCAAAGAATAATCTTTTATAATTGTGTTTAGTGTAAGTTTTATGCTTATCAGCATCATTTCCATCGCTACAGATCATTTTGTACGTTATTTTCTTTTTCTTTGCTTCAACATACTCACCATCACTGTGAGGACTCATTTTGGGCTCTGTTTGAGCTCCAGAATATAATTCCCTAACTAATTAGGAATGTTATGCAGTATTTATGCGATAAACAAATTAAATATTTTTTAACAGAAATTAAATTTACCGCTCCGTTTGACTTCCCGCCAAAAAGTCGCGTGAGTACCGCGCCATGCAGTGCTGCCAGATGTGATTTTCTATTTCTACCCGAATTAGAAATTATTTTTCTCCAAAATGATACAATTTGCTTGAGTTTTACGCAAAGGCAAAAAGTTCATATTATCGGCTTAGCTTTTTGTGTTTTTCTTATTTTTTCCTTGAAATACTGTTCTAATTTCCAAACTGAAGCAGTGGAATGGCTTTTTTTTTACGTTACGCATCCCCACTGCATGGGTATTTTTTTCTCCAAAGTTTTCTCTAAGAATTTCATTTCTCCAAAATTTCTCCAGAGCCAAAATTTTTACCCAGAATTGCGAAAAAAATACCCAATCTGGCAACACTGACCGCGCCCCGAGTAGGGGTGTCCACTTCGAGAAAACATCCATGTTCAATTTTTATTCCGCATTTGTTTTTTGTTACCATTTACATTACTCATCATAATATTATCATATTGCGCGGCGTCAATGCGTCACCAAGGCCTTGCTCTGAAAAGCGTTGAGGCGCTCCTCGGAAGCCCCAACTTAGTGCTGAGAGCAGACCTTGTTGGTTGCAGCTACGTACGGCGGGAAACTAACATTTTATTAATTTCTACTTTAATATCGACATTAAGTTCTCAATGTATATTTTAATTATGTTGCCTGCGTAGCGTTATGGGAGGTAAATAAAACATTACGGCGCGATACCTACATGAGGGGGGGGGGGGGGTCAAAAATCTGAACGCTCCCTTACACATATATATATATATATATATATATATATGTGTAAGGGAGCGTTCAGAACAAAAACAATATATATATATATATATAAATATTGTTTTTGTTTATTTGCTTATCTTGCAATCAGTTTGAAAAACTACAAGCAGATGGGTTCCCTTACATATATATCAAGTACACTGCGCCTTATATATTCGTCTGTGTTGCCAGTAAAGTAATTGTTTTCTGACAGAAATCAGGCGCGCGTCCACGAGAAATGGCACGACGGGTTCATGTACGAATGTCAGCTCTGCAGTCACAAATTTAAGTATGTTACTTTTTTGACATAATATATATTTATTATTGCAAACAAACAAAAATAAAGTTGTCTTTTTCGACGATGGCCCAAGACTACGACGAGATCAGTGCTGTCATTAATTGACATTTGACACATTTTTTTTTTAAATGGCCTCCCCACCTTTGGCTAGCTATTTTGCTTACGTCAAGTGGAATATTTTTTTAAATATCGAACATGGGAGATTCTATGCAGGCCCAATCCGTAGACTAGGCCTATAAAGCTTTTTTTTTTGAAAAATAAATTGTTACTTGAACGGAAAAAAGGCAAATAAGTAACGGGCTTAGTGGCCCACTCATAGTTTACATTATTTTTTGTTCGACTATACATATTATATATTCAGTGATTAGTTACGTCACACGTTAAGGGGGAGGGAGGGGGTCGACGAAGTGTGACATTGTGTGACAAGGGGCGGGGAGTGGTCCCAAATTTTGTGACATCACATTTTTTCAATTTATGTATAATATTTTACATCTAAGTAATACAACTTGCAAAATATGTGACATTGCAAAATATGTGACATCACACTAGGTAGGGGAGGGTCTCACAAATGTGACAAGGACGGTGGAGGGGTCAAACATTGATGAAATTTGTGTGACGTAATTTATGGATGGCCCCTAATGCAGGAAACCGACATCGTATTTATCGCATATGCGCAAGCGCCACCCGACGGAACACATTTGCGATGTATGCGGTGAAAGTTTCGTCGGGAAACACGGTTTACAGATGCACAAGACGAAATCACATCGGCATCATGATAAGGTTAGCTCTTCTTATTTTTTTAAATCGGCTAGAACATAGCAGTGGCGTAGCATGGGCGGGGCGAGGGTGCGGTCCGCACCGGGCGGCACTTTGCCGGGAGCGGAATTTCACAGGTGGCGGTTGGAGAAAAAAAAAATAAGACATGAAAAAAAAATCGTAAAAAAACTTATTTCAGTGTTTTTTTTGTCGTTACCATGCCCCATTTATTTTATAATGAATAGCAGAAATAAGAGGGCGGGAAATTTGAAAGCCGCACCGGGTGCTAATGACCTATGCTACGCCACTGGAACATAGAGCCAATTTTGCCAAAGTCCAGGGCCCCAAGTCTGCTAACACAATCGATTCATAATCGAACAGCAACCGCATAGTAACTGTCACTTTTGACAGATATATTGTAAGGGATATCTGTCAAAAGTGACAGTTGCTATGCGGTTGCTGTTCGATTATGAATCGATTGTGTCAGCAGACTTGGGGCCGAGTAAAACGTATTGATTATTAATGTAAGTATAATCGTTACTTACATGAAATGTATTTGTCTTAAATCAATGTTTTCTCTTTCTCTCATTTTTGTGTCGCTCGTATTTTTAATGGTAGGTAGCGTACCGAAATGGTAAGAACGAAACATTTGTAGTCCGGTTTTATTTTCATACGATAATGTATGAAACCACACATAGGTATACTTTACAGACTGAAAGCCCAGACGAGCCGGCGTCTGGCCGGTTTTGCGGCGACTGTGACATACAGTTCTTGTCTATGGACGCGTGGAATAGACACATGCTGTGCTCGGCGAAGCACGCGCTGAACGAGAACAGGTGAGACCCACCCCGATGGGGCGGGCAGCGGTGTGGCAGAATCAAAGTATACAGGCTTGACATGTGTTTTCTTGTGAGCATTCATCTATAAAAATAAATAAAATTGCAGTGTCTGTTTGTAACATTACAATAACCGCTTGTTACTAAGTGCATTTGGATGTATACATGTTACATCAGCTATCTCCCAGTGAAAGTCCCGTCAAAATCGGTCCAGCCATTTCAGAGATTACCCGGAACAAACAGACAGATAGCAAAAATTGTAAAAAATGTTGTTTTAGCATATGCACCGTGTATAAATCCAAATGCACTTAGTAAAAAGCGGTTATTTTAATATTACAAACAGACACTCCAATTTTATTTATTTGTATAGATATGTATATATATATATATATATATATATATATATATATATATATGGGTGATTATACAAAAGTTGGGTAACTCTTGAGGATATTTTGTTTACTATAGTTATTAAATCAAATTATTACAAATTCGGGTGTATATGATGGCTAATCTAATGATTATCTTGTTCCAAATCGGGCCAGTCACTTTTTTAAGTAGATTGTGAGATATTTAAAATTTTCTGAATTTGACTGCCAGGGGACTGACGAGGCTAACATAGTACTGATAAAATACACAATTTTGTAAGAATTATAATGAAATTTAATAAAAAATTGTACAAATCTCTTAGTTTTCGTCGTCAGCTAGTGGAGGAGTATTCTGGCGTATACAATTATTAGTGGTTTGTTTCAATAGCTGTTTTCTGTGCCTGTAGTTTAATGAATAATTATTCCATTTTTTTCTAGTTATTCGTTGCTCTCGTGGTGTCATGTCTTCAACATTTTTTCTTTGTCCTTTCTCTTATTTCCTTAAGTACTGAAGTGTTTGTTTTTTCTTTGTATTCCGCTAATTTAATGGGGTCACTTTTAATTCTGGACAAGCGAGCCTTTTCGGCTTCTCTCTTTTTTTTAATATTTCTTCCCTACTCAAATTGCTTTTAGCGTGCCGCATGTTTTAAACTGAAATATAAAATAGAAATGCTTATACACAGTATCAATTAAGATAAAAGTGCTCTAAAACAAAAAAAACACATCAGTACTATGGAGACACGTGTCCTCTGACGCGATAACTGGCAAAGGACTGACGCCAAAGGACTGACGAAAAAGACATAATTTGAAGTTATAATCAGAACTAATGTTTTCTTTGGTAATTTCGAATATGAACAAACTACATTTTAACAAATCATAGTTAACTATGTATAAATGAAAATAAACCTCAGATTAACAAAAAAATAACGACTCACCACAGGACTGACATTTTGACTGGCTCAGCACGTGTATAGACGACAAACACAACCCAAGCACTAGTACAGTTATGGCGGTCGTCGAATTGTGCGGTCCGCAATTAACTTCATTACCAACATTAAAACTTAAACAGGGATTTGATCTTGACTCGGTGATATTTGGCGAGAATTTCAACTTTAAAGAACACACAACGGTCTGACGAATGAAATCGAACACAAAGTTTCTTATTTATTTTTTAAATAAAATGGAGAACATTGCATTATGAAAGTTGCAGTTTATAATACTATGTACATCACAGATTGTAGTAAAATAGTAAGTTTTCTTAAATCAATGATAATGTTTAATGGATAGTCACTTGATTGTTAGTTTTCGGGATTGTGACATGCCAAAGGACTGACGTTTTAAGTATTAATTTGGTTTTTTTATTATCTTGTATTTAAAATGAAGGAGTGAAATTGGGTGACCAAATAAAGGACTTTTCATTGTTTTAAAATAAATTGTTATTTCAATAAAATATAATAAGACTTTCTATATATTAGCTGATGACATTGAGTTACCCATTTTTTGTATATCCACCCATATATATGTTTGTTAGGTTAATAAATCATTAGTAATATCTCACTGGACACGTTTTTACTTTCGTCGCACCTTCAAGACTTGGGAGTCACGGCCTTGATTGGTTTTAAAATGACATTGCCATTCTGACTTCACTTAATGATTACAAATGCCTTATAGATGCTCTGGCTCATAGAAGGCTATGTATGCCATTTCTGTATCACGCTGTATAGTAATTTAAATATAACCGCTTCTCTGCGCTGGTAATCATTGTAATACTGTCGCCCAGCTCGCAGTGCGGGATATGCTCGGCGCGGCTCGACAGCGCGGCCGCGCGGGCGGCGCATGCGCGCGAGCACCGCCCCCCCCCCCCCCCCCCCCCCCCCGCCCGCCGGCGAGATGCTGCGCCTGCGCTGCCAGCAGGTATGTACTGTACTGCACCGCCCCCCCCGCCCTTCGATCTTGTATATATGTTACGTGCTCCGAAAACTCTTATAGCGCGATTCAGGATTGTGACGTCAATTGTCTATTGTTCTGAATGCGTCTGCAGCGCATCTGTGTAGCTTGTGGTGCGGTTGAAGTGGTCGCCACAGCCCTATTTACAACGTACACGACTTTACAGAGCCTCAATCGAGAAAATAATCCATTCGTTCGGTTCCAGTGCGGAGCGACCTTCTTGAATCGCTCGAAGCTACAGGCGCACATCAACAGAATACATTTGGGATTGAAATATAACAAGAACATTGTTTGCGAAGTTTGCGGCAAGAAATGCACGGTACGTATAATAAATACATAAATCATCACCAGACGAACACAGCTATAGTCTATACCAGGGGTTCCCAAACTTATTTTGTGTATTGCCCACTTTGAAGATGAATTATTTTTAACGCCCCAACTTTTTCACGTACAAAACCACTATAACATCAAATTAAATTAATTATTGTAAGCCTCTACACAACGGCCTCATTTTTTTTGGGTCTCTTACCCCGTCCCTTTAGGCCTGCAGCGTCCACAAGAGGGCGTTATCGCCCACTTTGGGAAAGGCTGGTCCTTACGGTCCCACACTAAGCAACGCTTGTGTTCCCGTACCGTACAATGGACTGACGGCGAACTGAGAATATAATACTTATATACATATTAAACATCCATGACTCGGATACAAACATTCGTGCTCATCACACAAAGCTTGTCCCTACCAGGATTCGAATCAGGTATATACCCTCGGCGTAGAAAGCAGGGTCACTACCAACTACTGTGCTAATCAGGCCAGAATAAGAATATTTTTTATTCATATAAATTTGAGGTTCTCAAAGTTGTCGGTATCGGTTTCCCAGGGGTCGACATAATCGAATACTGCTTTTGGGGGTCGACGAGGTCTAAATATCGACCCCTATTAATTAACACAAGTTGTTATTTGAAACTTTCAAGATACTGTATAAGTTGTGTTGCGTGTACCAACTTGTTATAAGAATGACTGATGTTTTAGTAGGAAGTATCATTGTAGTACTTTTAAAAAACTCAACGATAAATGATGTCTGCAATTTATTATAGGCACAAATTTAATATTTACCCAAAGATTTCGGTAATTGATAAATGGTATGTGTGTGAAATATTTTTTTTCTTATATACATTGAAAAATACAAATTTTACAGATTTATTCGAGTTTATTTTATATTTTTTACATTCCCGACCGACCGACGTGTCGGCTGCTTTACAGCGACCACGGCTTCGGGCGGACTGGGCCCCAAGTTTGCTAACACAATCGATTCATAATCGAACAGAAACCGCATAGTAACTGTCACTTTTGACACATACCAAAAAATATTTGTAATAATTTTCTTCCAACTCCTCCTATTTATATGTTTCGATTAAATTCGTGCGGGTTCCAAGACAATTAACTTTATCCCGGGACTCGCCGAGGGTCAAGACTCGGTGTCTTCATTGGACACCACTGTAGATCCTGGCTTACAGGAGTAGCAGTGGTGGGAGTGTGCGGCGGGACTAGTCCAATAAAAAAACAATATCAGTCGAAATCAACAGTTACTATGTGGTTGCTGTTCGATTATGAATCGATTGTGTTAGCAGACTTGGGGCTCTGATAAAAATCCGAAAAATTCGTTTTATTTCAATGTGGTGTAGTATTGTTGTAGATATAAGATAACAGTATATGGTAAGATACCCCAAATCCGAGTCTAATAGTAGTAATAGTTTAGTTTAGTTAGTTTTTTTATTACCATAATATGCAACACGTTATATGTATCTTTCTATTCTATTACTTTTATTTCTATTCTATACTTTATACATTTATTGTGTGTATCTGCGATTGCGTCTGAGTTTGGTTACCAAGCGAAATGATTAATGTCCTACTGAGGAGGCTTTGGCTGAAAATCAGCGCTGGAGGAGAATCCGTTCCCCACCAGCTCATGCTGAGCCAAACGCCTTTCGGCACAGCTCACACTGAGATCCACAATACCTACTTTATGTTCCTCACTTTTTAATGTATGTGCCTATTTGTGTATCGTTGTGTGTTCTTTACTTCTACTTTTTCATGTAAATGTACCCATTTGTGTATCTTCGTGTCTATTCTAGATATAGATATAAGATAACAGTATATCGCACGCTTACTAATAGACTGACCTAACTCAAAAAAGCTGTTTGTTGGGAAATCGCAAAAACGTTTTGTCATTTACAACTTGTCTGACATTATTACTTATATCTCAATGAAAATAGCGTAATAATAATAAATGATGTATTGTAAGAATACTTGATTATGTAATTATTGATACTAAAATGTAATTTTGAAGAAATTTTATTATTATTTATAATTATTTATAGCTTTTAAAATGTTGTCCCTGAGATACGTCTGTTTATTAATAAAATCAATGATATATTGCTGTACTAGTGATGACACTTTTTGTTATATGTCTGTATTTTATTAAACATTTCACTAAAACCCTTTCTCTTTTATGTTATAAGTCTATACTTGATAAAATAATAACATATTATTTTTATGTAGTATTGATTTTTAAGTTCAGAAACATGAATGGGTCACTATAATATAAAAGCACCGCGAGTTGACTGTCGCAATCTCAGACGCATTATGATTTATGTCACTTTCATGTTAAAAGTTTTGTCAAAATTTGTATAAGTAAAAAAGACAACATATTCGTAACTCAGTCTAGGAATAAGATATCGTAAAAATTCTGAGATTGGTAGATAGATAACGTTGGAATAAATCTATCTGTGTGCTTATCTCACTTTGGGCTTAAACCCTAATCGGTCAGTCTATTATTAAGCGTGCGATATGTACTGTTATCTTATATCTACAAGAACACTACACCACATTGAAATAAAACGAATTTTTCGGATTCTCGGATCCGAGTCTAATAGTAGTAATATGTGGGCGTGGGTAGTCGAACGCGACGCTGCGCTACCACCAGCGCACCCACACGGGCGAGCGGCCCTACGCGTGCGTCACGTGCGGCGCGCGCTTCGCGGACAGCAACCAGCGCCGCATCCACGCGCGCACGCACTCGGGCGAGCGGCCCTACGGCTGCGCCGCCTGCGGCAAGCGGTTCGCGCAGAAGCCCGCCCTCAACAGGCACTACCGGGTGAGTCGCGTGTAGCGTAGTCGAGTCGTGCAATGAGAAGCTGCGTAATATTTACAACTAGCTGTTGCCCGCGAGTTCGTTCGCGTGGTATTTAACAAAGACTCGACCGTTGGCAACAGCGTGCTCGCGCGTGCTGAGCCCGCGGGACGCGTTGCAGGTTGTCGCTATCAAACTTAATCAGGCGCTGCGCTGCTACATTGGTTTTAATTTTTTTTCGTGAGATCCTATTTTTTTTCAAAATTAAAAGTAGCCTAAGTTACTCCTTGTTACATCAGCTATCTGCCAGTGAAAGTCCCGTCAAAATCGGTCCAGCCATTTCAGAGATTATCCGGAACAAACAGACAGACACACAGACAGACAGACAGACAGACGGACAGACAGACAGAAAAAAATTGTAAAAAATGTTGTTTCGGTATAGGTAACGTGTATACATCCAAATGCACTTAGTAAAAGCGGTTATTTTAATATTACAAACAGACACTCCAATTTTATATGTATGCACATATTATTATACACTTGTCTATACATATAAATAACCGCTTTTTGCTAAGTGCATTTGGATGTATACACGGTACCTATACCGAAACAATTTTTTTTAAAATTTTTGTCGGTTGGCTGTCTGTCTGTTTGTTCCGGGTAATCTCTGAAATGGCTGGACCGATTTTGACGGGACTTTCACTGGCAGATAGCTGATGTAACAAGGAGTAACTTAGGCTACTTTTATTTTAGAAAAAAAAATAGGATCTCTTGAAAAAAAATTAAAACCAATGTTGCAGCGCTGCACCTGATTAAGTTTGATAGCAACAATCTGCAATGCGTCCCGCGGGATCAGAACGCGCGAGCAGGCTGTTGCCAACGGTTGAGTCTTTGTTAAATACCACGCGGACGAAGTCGTGGGTAACAGCTAGTAAAAAATAAAATAACTAGCTGCGCCCGTGATTAAAAAGTATGTCCCTATGTCATTTTCTGACCCCTAAACTACCACTACCTATGCAAAAAATCATGTCGATCCTTTGCTCTATGAAAAATTAAAACAAATCTATCCCACGGGAACCATACATTTTACCGGGATAATAAGTAGCCTGTGTGCTATTCCAGACTATAATCTATCTCTGTGCCAAATTTCATCCAGATCCGTCTTATCTATGCTCGCCATGGCATGATGGCAGCGCAAGCTAACCGCTTAATTTTAATTCAGTCCATTTAATAATATTATGTTGGTGTTTTCTTATGCCTACTACCTAACATTTCTTCGTCTGAGTGTTCAAATTATAATTAAAGGACACCTTACAATAATTTACACTACTTTTTTTATAATTTTTTGTCTTGCTCCAGGTACATACAGGCGCTAAACCGTACACCTGTCAATATTGTTCCCGAACATTCAGCCAGTCCAACTCGCTGAAACTGCATGTCAGAACGGTGCATCTCAAACTGCCCGCGAACAAGAAGAAACAGACTCCAGACGCCGGGAAATGTGCGAAAAGTGTTGATCTACCCGCCGTCGAGTGAATTTGCATGTACTGCCAGGGCACAAGTCTGCTAACACAATCGATTCATAATCGAACAGCAACCGCATAGTAACTGTCACTTTTGACAGCTATCCCATACAATATCTGTTAGGGCCCCAAGTCTGCTAACACAATCGAATAGCAACCGCACAGTAACTGTCACTTTTGACAGCTATCCCATGCAGTATCTGTCAAAAGTGGCAGTTACTATGCGGTTGCTGTTCGATTATGCATCGATTGTGTTAGCAGACTTGGGGCCCTGGCATCGTCACTCGTGGATCCTACCGCGCTGTACCCCGACGGTTTGGGTCGCACGCGATCGCAAGAGATAGCGTCACGCGGTAGAAAGAGAGGGGCATTATTGTATTTATTTATGCGTTTATTATTCCATAACTTAAAGATAGGAAAGAAACAAAATTAAACGGTTTTACTATATTTTTTTGTTTGATTTTAAGTCATGGTCTCATCTTGGGTGTAGGCCTCTGTAATCATAGCCATTTTTTTTATTACATTATTGGCAAGTATTTGATCTCGATCTCACCGGATGGTAAGTGATGATGAGATCTACGATGGAGCATACTTGCCTAGGTAGGAAGGCGGCAGTAGATCGAGACGCTACATTCACTAGGCACATGCAGCGCAGCTGATCTGACCCGCCATCCATGAATGGCAACACCGAACATCATGCCGGAACACGGCTAGGCCGCTTGGCGACATGGATTTGTTCAGTGGGTGATGACTAACCACGGCCGAAGCCTACCACCAGTAGAAATCAAAGGACTGATAATAATATTGAATATTATGTAACCTATTGCAATATTTTTAGCTACTGGGAAATAAATAAAATATACATTTTTAATAGTATTTATTATTGCAATACAAATACATGTTCTCACAAAACATACATCAAACGTCATATAGTACTCAGCAAAGCAAATCTCTCGTGCGCAGTACTACCTGACGTTTGACGAAGTTTTATAAAACATCAATAACTTCGAGGGGTTTAATTACATATATACACAATGTATCCCTAATATAATTTATACCATAACAATAATTAATATACACATCAAAGTTTTTTTTATTTAATTTGAAAATACTTGATGTTCTAAAATGTTCATTCACTTGAAGTGTTTTTTTTATTCCTATTGGGTTTCTGTTATACCACATACAATTAAATATGAGGGTACCCCAGTAAGAACTATGACACTAGGACGTCTACCACCTCAGTCCTCCCGTGACCATGGTCGCTGTAAAGCAGCCGGAGCGTCGGGAACGTAAAGAACATAAAATAAACGCGATAAAATCTGTAAAAATAGTTTTTTTTCTATGTCAGTTACTCTAGTTCCGACATGAAACTACTGATCCGATCAAAAAACTCTTACACTAATAGGTAATGCTTTATTGAAGTACCGCAGGCAGAAGCACGTTTTAATAAATATTTCTGAACAAATGTTTTAGCGCAAATATTGCACACATTACACCTTCCTTAAGGCTTCACATCGGTCGAAACACGTGTAGAAATACATATTTTAGCGCCAATATTGCACACATCACACCTTCCTTAAGGCTTCACATCGGTCGAAGCACGTGTATTCATACATGTTTTAGCGCAAATATAGCACCCATCACACCATCCTTACGTCTTCACATCGGCCTCGGCGTCGGTGTGATAATTGCGCATATGCCTTTTCAATTCGGTCCTTTGTACGAAGGATTTCTTGCAAACATCACAAATGTACGGCTTCTCGCCGGTGTGTATACGTTTGTGTATCTGCAGAGTGTATCTCGCCGTGAATGTTTTCTCACACACGCCACAACTAAAAGGCTTTTCACCGGTGTGAATACGGTGGTGGAGTTTCAGCCGATTGCTCTGTGCGAATCGTTTATCGCAAAATTTGCACACATGCGGCTTCTCACCCGTGTGAGTGCGCGCGTGCGCTGTCAAACTGCTCTGCGCACTGAATCCTTTATCGCACACGTTGCACGTGTAAGGTTTCTCGCCTGTGTGCTTTCGCGTGTGCCTTTTCAAAGACTCACCATCGATGAATTTATTACCGCACACATCGCAGACGTACGGCTTTTCGCCGGTGTGTCGTCTTCGTGTGTGAATTAACAAGCCAGACTGCGCAATGAAACCTTTGTCGCAAACATTGCACACGAACGGTCTCTCGCCCGTGTGGGTGCGTGCGTGAGTTTTAAGCCCACCGAGCGCGTTAAAACTTTTGTTGCAAACATTACATGTGTATGGCTTCTCGCCTGTGTGTATGAGCATGTGTTTCGACAGAACACCCTTCCGGCTGAAACATTTATTACAAATGTTACATAAAAAGGGCTTTTTGCCAGTGTGTAGCACCTCATGTTGTATCAATTGGCCCTTCGACGTGAAACCTTTATCGCAAACTTTGCACACGTGATGCTTCTCGCTGGAGTGTATGTGCTCGTGCAATTGCAACGACGTCTTCCTATTGAAGCTTTTGTTGCACACTTTGCACACGAACGGCTGCTCGCCCGTGTGTATAATCTCGTGTGTCCTCAAATCACACATTTGGTTGTAGGATTTGTTGCAAACTTTGCACACGTACGGCTTCTCGCCGGTGTGAACCCGCAAATGCAATTTATAATTGAAACTCTTGCGGAACGTTTTCTTGCATATACCACAAACGAATTTGTCTTTAACAGGATGACTTGTGGTAACATTATTACTGGATAAACATTTGTTTACAACGTTTTGTTGACACATATTTCTTTCGGAAACATTTTCAGTGTTATGTTTTGTGTAATTGTTTATAGCGACACAATTATTTGATACAACGTTTGAACGATTGTTAGTTTGTTTAAATTGGATCATAAAACCGGAAGAGCCGTCTAACTTTAGTTTATCAGGGTTCAAGATCACGTAATTAATACTATTTGTTGGTGTTTGCAGTTCGATTTCCAGTTTGGGCTTCATTACACTGGAGGGTGCTGAAAAAGAAACATCTTTATTTAGATGGGTGACTAGGTAGTGTACCGGTCATACGTTAGTTAAGTCCCAGATTCAATCCGAGTGGGGACAAATGAAATAGATAAATATAGCCAGACGAAGACACCAACTGTACGGTCCCACGCTTGTGTTATGGGTACTGCACAACGGACTGAGGGCGAACTCAGTATATAATACTTATATAGATATTGAACATCCATGACTTGGGTACAAACATTCGTGCACGTAACACAAAGATTGTACCTACCAGGATTCGAACCCGGGACCCTCGGCACATAGAGCAGGGTCACTTCACTACCAACTGCGCTAATCAGGTTGTCAAATTGTTGATACAATAATTGTACAGCCATATTCTTATAAAATGGACCATAGTTACAACCCGGGATTGGAATAACGTGTTGAATTTTTTTTTTCAATACGTTACAAAATCAAATTAATTTCATCAAAATCCGTCCAGCAGTTTCGCCGTACGCGATGCGAACAGACAAAAAATCCAAGAATGCCGGAACAAGCTTTTCTGTACTAACCCCCAAATTTATAGACGTGTTATAACTTTATCAAACATCCTATACATAGTACTGCGCACAAAAATTTTGCTTTGCGCAGTACTATATGACGTTTGATAAATATATAGAATATAGAATATATAGAATATTTAATAACAAGGCAACCAAGTTAGTGTTTTATACATGCATATTGAACACAGATATCCTACCTTCCTCCTCAAGATCCACTCTCAGTTCGTCGTCGGATGCTGTCTCTGAAACAATCGCAAACAATAATGTTGTAATATTTAAATAAGCTGCATGTCTCAGAGAACCCCTCGAAAGATGTGTGAAGTCCGCCAACCCGCACCAGGCCAGCGTGGTGGACTATGGCTTGATCCCCTCGCATTTAGGGGAGGCCCATGCCCAATAGGACATGAAAAAGGGCTGGTATTATTGTTATTTAAATAACAATATTTACCATAGAATTTGTAGCTGTTGAAACATATTTAAAACTACATCCAAAGTATATTTTACCTACCCTGATAAAATAAGACAATAATTGCCATTGCAATGCCATTTGGTTGGGACCCTAGAAGTCAGCCCTACAGGTTGGGTGGAAATACAACTAATTTCACAGATATTATCGGGTTTATTATTATTATTTTTTTAAACATTTATAGGCAAGTATTTAATCTCGATCTCACCTGATGGTAAGTGACGATGAGATCTACGATGGAGCATACTTGCCTAGGTAGGAAGGCGGCAGTAGATCGAGACGCTACATTCACTAGGCACATGCAGCGCAGCTGATCTGACCCGCCATCCATGAATGGCAACACCGAACATGGCTAGGCCGCTTGGCGACATGGCTTTGTTCAGTGGGTGGTGACTAGCCATGGCCGAAGCCTACCACCAGCAGAGTTGTCACCTAGTTGGCACCACCCAGAGTCACGTGTAGGGTATCCCGAGGGTACTTAATTCTCCTAGGGACGAAGGTGACTTGACCCCAAAAATTTATTTCATGTTTGATGAGCAAGAAATGGAACTTTGTGTGATGAGCACAAATGTTTGTACCCGAGTCATGGATGTTTAGTATCTATATAAGTATTATATACTGAGTTCGCGCTCAGTCTGTACGGTACCCATAATACAAGCGTTGCTTAGTGCAGGACCGTATACTCGTTGTGTTCGTCTGGCGATATTACTAATAATATTTTTTTTATATTAATACAATACCTTGCAAACTTGGTTCCTCCGTTTTAATGATTGGTATTTCCACTTTGACGTTACTATGTTGGTGTTGAACATCATCATCATCACCGATTTCTTCCATCGAAGAAGTTGGTAACCGAGTATTGATTGATTGAACTAGGTGAGTAGGTTTTGGTACCTGAAATTTAATATCTTAAATATGTATCACCATAAAAGATGGTGGGACGATGTGAAAAGAGCAGCCGGGCCACTATGGCTGAGAGCGGCCAGAGACAGGGAAGCTTGGAAAGAGTTGGAGGAGGCCTATGTGTGCTCAGGATACACTGACACAGAGCAAGTACCGGACTGATGTGCAAACCTTTATTTTACTATATTCTATAAGTTTTTATTTACTTTACTTGTTATTTTTTGTCATTTTATTTTATTTTATTTATGTAAGCCAAATAATGAGTTATAGTTGTTGATACTATTGCCTGATGGACCTTTCTATGCAGAGGGTCCTGGGTTCGAATCCTGGTAGGGACAAGCTTTGTGTGATGAGCACAAATATTTGTACCCAAGTCATGGATGTTTAGTATCAAGTAAAATATAATGGGCTTGCCCCAAGTCCATTGTACGGTACCCACAATACAAGCGTCGCTTAGTGTGGGACCGTATAGTTGGTGTGTTTGTCTGGTGATATTTATTATAGTAATAATACCGACCCTTGCAAACATACTACCAACTGAGTCAAAGCCTTCAGCACATTGTTATATTGGCTCACCTCTGTCTCGTCGGGCAATATGTGCTTCACCATATCCGCAAGCAGTTCCTCGGCCTTCAGACACTTGAGCATGAGTCTGCGAGAGGTTTCTAATTGTGCGTGACATATGTAGCATAATGCCATGGGCCGCATGTCACTTGTTTGAAACTGAAAATTATTTAATAAACTTCGTAAACACAGACCATGAAGAGCTCAACTTATGAATTAAAAAATATCCTTTTTTTTTTTTTTTATTACATTATAGGCAAGTATTTGATCTCGATCTCACCTGATGGTAAGTGACGATGAGATCTACGATGGAGCATACTTGCCTAGGTAGGAAGGCGGCAGTAGATAGAGACGCTACATTCACTAGAAAAATATTATTATATATACTGTGCATACTTGGTTTAAATACATCGATATGTGTACAAATAAATAACTGTAATGTTGAAAGCCAGCAATGGGATGTGTGTGGAATCAAAGGTAACGAAAATCACGACTATAATACTTTTTTTGCAACACTTGTAGGTCCTAAGAATTGTTTTTAGACTTAAGTTTCGACAGGTCTTGACAATGTGCGATTGCAAGCACTAAACCACAAAGCAACCATGGGATTTGTGCTACGAGCTTCGCATGGGGCGAGGATCCATACCATAATTTGTGTCTCTTACCGGTTGCGTCGTTAGTTTTTGATATACTTCTTGCAGCTGTGTGTTCACAGTTTCATGCTGAGGATTCCCATCGAGGCAGATACGACAAATAGTCAGCCTCTCCATTTTTATTTAGTTATGTTTACATATATTGCATAGAAATAAATAACATCGATCAAAATATTTATTGATTGATTGACATTTGATACAATGACAAATATCACAGACAAGGACTCACCACAGAGAAAATAGTCCCATATTTTTCTTCGTGGGCCATTTTTGTTTGAGGTATTGATTGATAAATAAAAAAACCGATACTTATTGATTTTACCCGTGGAATGTACTCCATCCATATACTATCGGCCGAAAGCCGGTCTCCTCCAATGCCTTCCACACATACCGGTCCTCCGCCACTCGCGTCCACCGGTTTCCTACAACGCGTGATATTATCGGTCCATCGTAATTTTTTTGGATTTTACCCCGCCCCGAATAACTATTCAATATGGGAAAATTTCACTGAACCAATCATAATTGTGATACATTTGATTCTGAGGCAGTACAAAGCTCGCCGGGACAGCTAGTATTATGACGATGTAAATATTGTTAATTTATGAGTTTGGATGTAGGGCAACTTTAAAAAAAAAACAACAATCAATTGATTACAAAAAATATTTTTAAAAATTAATCTATTACAATAGGAATTATAATGACATCATACATGCACATACTACAAAATGTATATTAGACATAGGTGATCATGTGACTAGTTGACTTGTTTTAAAAGTACAACAATGATACTTCCTACTAACATATTAGTCATTCTTATAACAAGCTGGTACACGCAACACAACTTATACAGTATCTTGAAAGTTTCAAATAACAACTTGTGTTAATTAATAGGGGTCGATTTTTAGACCTTGTCGACCCGCAAAATCATCGTTTATGTCGACCCCTGGGGAACCTATATCGACCACATTGGGAATCCCTGGGCCCCAAGTCTGCTAACACAATCGATTCATAAACGTACATACAGCAACGGCATAGTAACTGTCACTTTTGACAGATATCCCATACAATATCTGTCAAAAGTGACAGTTACTATGCCGTTGCTGTACGTTTATGAATCGATTGTGTTAGCAGACTTGGGGCGCACCCAGGTATAGTAAGTGTGTTCGTCTGGCAATATTATATTATTATATTGTCTTTCTTACTAGACACTGGCCATATTATATTTTCTTTCTTAATAGACGTCTATGGCGGTACATTCATATTCATAAATTCACATCAAGTGATTTTTCCCCGGTGTGATTGCGAATATGTTTCGTTAGGCTCCCCTTAGTCGCGAAGCTGCGGTTGCATACATTGCAAGCGTGCAGAAACTGATCAGTGTCCGTGTGTGAGCGCATATGTTTCACCAATTCCCAATTTTGAAGATAAGCTTTACCGCAAACATTACACACGAACGGTCTCTCCGCATTGTGAGAACGAATGTGCCGGCATAAATTGCTTCTGTGATTAAAACCTCTGTTGCATTGGTTGCACACATACGGCTTCTCACCTGTGTGTATACGCGCATGTGCCAACAAGGTCGCTTTCACGGTGAAACTTTTTCCACATATGTGACAAGTGTAATGTCTTTCGCCGGTGTGTGTTTGCTCGTGTTTCCTCAAATTACCCGATGTTGCCCAACCTTTGTTGCACACTTTGCACATGTACGGTTTCTCACCGGTGTGTGTTCGCGCGTGTATTGTCATATAACCTCTCTGGCTGAATGTTTTGTTGCATATATTGCACGTTTGAGGTTTACGCCTGGGGTGTGTACGCTTGTGTAACGAAAACGCCTTGCGATCAGTGAAACCTTTGCTCTTGTGACCTTTCTCACCTGTGTGCACAGACGCATGCACCTTTAAAATGCGCAACAGCGTGAATCGTTTGCCGCAAACATCGCAAGCGTACGGTTTCTCATTGGTGTGTGTTTGGGTGTGTTCCTTTAAGCCGGTCATCCGGGTGAACCGTTTATTGCAAATCTTGCAACTATACATCTTCTCGCCTGTGTGCATGCGTGCGTGTCTCAACAAATTGGACTTATCGTTGAAACCTTTGTTGCAAACATTGCACACATGGTTTTTTACAGCCGAGTGTCGGTGCAAATGGCCTAGGTAACTGCGTCTGGCATTAAAACTTTTTTTGCATATACCACAATTATATTGCTTCTCGGTGGATATGCCCTCTTTTAAATACATGTGGTCAGCGCTTGCGAGTCCTTTTTTCGTGCGTCTTTTGGGCTTGTACTCTCCTAGTTCAGTTTTTGGCTTCTTGAGAGCGGCTGAAAATGAAACATCAGAATTCAGGAAAGTGCCTTAGTAAAACTTATACTGTAAATTAATAAGCAATAATATATAGTCGAAGTTTCAAGAGGGTTTTCATCTGAACTATTGATAATAATACCAGCCCTTTTAATGTCTCACTGTTGGGCACGGGCCTCCCCTCAATGCAAGGGGGATTAGGCCATAGTCCACCATGCTGGCCCAATGGAAATTGGTAGACTTCACACGTCTTACGAGAGGTAGTCTCAGACATGCGGGTTTCCTCGCGATGTTTTTCTTCACCATTTAGCAAGTGGTAATCATGGTTGAAAATGAGATTCGCACATGAAATCCAGAAATCCCAGAGCTGGGGTTTGAGCCAACTTGGCTATCACTGCTAAGAACTATTGGTCTGATTCTTAATATTGCCCCACAGATAGCTGTAATATCTATCTAAGTCTGACAAAGAGAATATATACACAATCATGCCTATAATTATCAAAAGGGTAGGCAGAGGTGTATTCATGTTGCCAATGGTATTTTGGTCCCAATGCAATCCTGATTTACGAAAGTGATTTATTTTTAATATTATTGTGTTTAATAATAATGACATTTGATTTTTTTTTTAATTTCGTTGGAAAGAATATTGTACAACAGTAAAATACGTACAGCCAACCTATAAAAAAAAACTAATAGTAATGTGAACATTCGGTTTAAAAGATTGGTATCAAAATTGAAACTCTAGGCTATTAAGGTGGAAGCTCAGGGTCAGCGCGCGAAATTCAAAATGTCAATGGTTTTTATTTTTTTACGAAAAATTTGGACATCTTTACGATGTAATTTAGTGTTTTGCGATATTAGCATTCTGCATTGGATGTCTCGATGTATTAAGTTTGCTTAAAAAAATACCTAAAGCGATACAACACCATTATGTTAGTAAAAGTGACGGTTTTTACAAACATTATGGTGTTGTATCATATTAGCTACTTTTTTAAGCAAACTTAATACATCGAGACATCCAATGCAGAATGCTAATATCGCAAAACACTAAATTACATCGTAAAGATGTCCAAATTTTTCGCAAAATAATAAAAACTATTGACATTTTGAATTTCGCGCCCTGACCCTGAGCTTCCCCCTTAAGGGTTAAACCGGGCAAGCTACTTCTACATATGAATTTGATTTAGGCTATAGTCCTCCGCCCTGGCCCGGTGCTATTTGGTGAAATTCACAAGACTGTCAACATGCATATTTGGGGGCATTCTTTTTTTTTTTTTTTTTATTACATTATAGGCAAGTATTTGATCTCGATCTCACCTGATGGTAAGTGACGATGAGATCTACGATGGAGCATACTTGCCTAGGTAGGAAGGCGGCAGTAGATAGAGACGCTACATTCACTAGGCACATGCAGCGCAGCTGATCTGACCCGCCATCCATGAATGGCAACACCGAACATCATGCCGGAACACGGCTAGGCCGCTTGGCGACATGGCTTTGTTCAGTGGGTGGTGAATAGCCACGGCCGAAGCCTACCACCAGTAGAGTTGTCACCTGGTTGTCACCACCCAGGGTCACGTGTAGGGTATCTCGAGGGTACTTAATTCTCCTACGGACGAAGGTGACTCGACCCCAAGTTCAAAAAATATTTAACGAATTTGGGGGGAGGGTGGGTCTTCTGAAACGTTACGATGCGTTACAAAGGCGGGAGGCGGGTTTTCAAATACGCGTTACGTACCATTATTTTAATCCTTCATAACGGTCTTGTAGATATTTTTTTCTCAAACGTTCGCCACAAATATTATAAATCAAATTCGAATGTATAAGCGACTTTCCGGTACTTTACGCCACATAATTGTGACTTTCAGGTAAAAATGGTCACTCAGTGGTGGTTACGAAACGTTTTACTAGGGGGGGGGGGGGGGGGGGGTTAAGAAAAACGTTACGGCGCGTTACATAGGGGGAGGGGGGGGGGGCAAGTCAAGTTAAGTAATACTTGAACGCTCCCTTTCCCCATTTGTAAATTATTACATTATTTCAATACCTTGCACATTCTGTTTTGATCTCCCGTCTTCCTCATAAATCTCAGTCTTTAATTCTTCGGTGTTTTCTTTCTCCTCTTTGACAAAGATATCACAATTTTGATGTGTACTTTCGATCGTGATTTCTTCGGTAATTGCGATGGGTATTTCATCAGGAGCTAGTTGGTATATTAGAATAGGTTTAGGTAGCTGGAAATAAAAATAATATAGATTAACCACCAAATTGATAGATTAGTCCGGTCATTTTAGACATTTGAAATAAAGAAAATTCCGACAGAGCTAAATCTTCGTAGAGACCTTAGGTTTACCACAAGGAATAAAGTGTCAAAAGTCCCCATCAGTCCCATGTGAGCTTAGGGACTTATTCGGGGCCCAAGGTCAACATTTTAGGTTTTTTGGATTTTTCTCGAAAACGGTAAGTTTTATCGAAAAAGTACCTCGGAGCAAAGTTGTAGATCTTAAAATTCTCTATAAAAATGGTTCCCATGATTTTTTCTCTAAGACCCACTATTTCCCAGATATTGCGCTTGTAAGAATCATGTTCTACATAGTATGCACACATATGCCACGTATATACATATTTAGGTACTCAAGCAAGCAAAAATGCCTACTCGTGCCTCTTCTATGTATACATTATACTATTCTAAGAAAATTTACTCTAAAACGACCGCCGGTCCCTTACCGAATCCCCTCTACTTGAATAACATCTGGCCTTGAAAACAGCAATAGAACAATTTAATGCAAGAAATACAGCTATTGTAGTGGGTGAAGATGTTGATTTATTAGTACTACTCACTGCAAGGACTCCATCTGATAAAATTATTTACTTTTTAAAACCTGGGAAGGCGCAGCAACGGACAGAAATATATTCTTCAAAAAGTTTATCAGCTTATCCGAAATGCCAAAACTTTATTTTATTTTTACATGCGATAACCGGATGCGATACTACGTCAGCAATGTTTAGAAGGGGCAAAAATTCAGTATTAAAATTATTTGAAAAAAATTATTTGATTGACTGCGCAAAAGTATTTACAGAAATTAATTCTTCACCTCAAATACTAATTACTAAAGGAATTCGGTTTCTTCTTGCGGTTTATGGAGCTCCAAAAAAAATTGATTGCATAGATACGTACAGATATTTAACATTCGTAAAAAATACACGAAACAAAAAGCAAGTACAGCTATCTTGTCTTCCTCCAACATCGGCATCTGCTACTCAACATTTGTTTCGAGTATACTATCAAGTTCAGACATGGCAAGGCAATGAACTGAACCCTGAAGACTGGGGTTGGAAATTGATAAATAATACTTTGGAACCGATTCGAACTTTACTTCCCCCTGCTCCAGAAAAACTTCTTAACACTATTTTTTGCAATTGCAAGAAAGGTTGTAGTGCCAAATGTGGCTGTAAAAAAGTAGGATTGCAGTGTTCTCTAGCGTGTACCAATTGCCAAGGTGTCTCTTGCTCAAATGTTCAATTAAATACAAGAGAGGAAGATTCATGTGATTTTGATGAAGAGACAACTGATTCATCTTCATTTGAACAATTTCTAAGCGTTCATCAACAGGAAGGAGAAGAAGAAGAAGAACAAGTAGAAATTGAAGAAAACATGATTGTTGAAGTTGAATATGAAGAGTATGAGTCAGATTAAAGTAATAAAAAAAAGTTAGAACGACAGTTAAACTCAGTAACCCATATCAATAATCTTCATACTATTAAATAATGATTGTTCCTGAAAATAACGTCATAAAGGTTCGTGGAATAGGCCTACCGGGGATACCACGTTAAAAAAACGCGCCGAGTACACTACCTCACAGGTGGTGTGGAAATGTGTGCATATTATGTAGAACTTGATTCTTACAAGCGCAATATCTGGGAAATAGTGGGTCTTAGAGAAAAAATCATGGGAACCATTTTTATAGAGAATTTTAAGATCTACAACTTTGCTCCGAGGTACTTTTTCGATAAAACTTACCGTTTTCGAGAAAAATCCAAAAAACCTAAAATTTTGACCTTGGGCCCCGAATAAGTCCCTAAGCTCACATGGGACTGATGGGGACTTTTGACACTTTATTCCTTGTGGTAAACCTAAGGTCTCTACAAAGATTTGGCTCTGTCGGAATTTTCTTTATTTGATCACTATTTTTATGTCTAAAATGACCGGACTAGATGTTATATAATTTTATCAAACGTCATGTATAATATAAATTATAATTATAAAAAGGGCTGATCCCTTTTTAATGTACCACTGTTGAACACGGGCCTTCCCTCAATTCGAGGGGGATTAGGCCATAGACCACTGTGCTGGCCCAGTGCGGGTTGACGGACTTCACACATCTTTCGAGGGGTTCTCTCAGATATGCAGGTTTCCTCACAATGTTTTCCTGCATTGTTTAGCAAGTGATAATTGTGGTTGAAAATGAGATTCGCACATGAAATCCAGGAATCTCAAAGGTGGAAGCCTGCCAGTTTGAACCTGCGATCCTCGTTACCAAGTTAAGCATTCCACCAACGTGGCTATCACTGCTTCCTGTCTGGTCTATACAGACCCTAAATTATTTAAGTTATTGGGACTAAGCGACAGAATTTTTCAGGCTAATGTCAGCTGGTACCAGCTCACCTCATTCTCACTAGTCTGCAGCTGTTTCAGCATCTCAGTGAGAAGATCCTCGGCCTTCAGACACTTGAGCACGAGTCTGTGCGCCAGTTCCAGCTGTCTGTGACACGTGGAGCATAGTGCCATCGGCCGCATGTCATCCGTCTGAAACTGAGGATCTGTCCTTACATATAATAGTCCTCATGACCAGATGTTGTTCATGGCAACCACAGATCATGATATCTGTGGTGGCAACCAATCTCAAAATACTAGAGAACAATGCAGGTGATATTATAGAGATTGATGCAAACACGGGGCGCCAAGTCTGCTAACACTATCGTTTCATATTCCAACAGCAACCGCATAGATTTCACTTTTGACAGATATTGTATGGGATATCTGTCAAGAGTGACAGTTACTGTACGGTTGCTGTTCGATCATGAAACAATTGTGTTAGCAGACTTGGGGCCCTGGAGTTCTCTCTCTTCCCTCACTCTCACCTCTCTCACAGAAAGGTATTCTTTTTTTTTATTTATTTTGTGAGTAACTTTTTTGACCTGCTGTTCATTTTTTTTTTTTTTTGTATTATGGCAATCTGCCGATCTTGTTGGACTCAGCAATTTCTGCCAGTGTCATGTGATGGCTACTCATGTGTATGTATTTTTTAAGTATAAGATTTTTGACCTGCTGTTAAAGTCTGATTAGCCGTTCCTTACATTGTTCTCACATACCAATAACAATGTATTGCTCAAAAATGTGAAAGATTGTTTTACAAAAAGAGCTACCATGGAGTTTCTCGCCCATTCTTCTCCATAGGAAACTCCATTCTCCATACCAATTCGCTACTTCTATAGTTTCAGATTTGACCATCCACACCTACATGAAAAATTCAACCTGTCCTGGGTACGGGCAAACGCTGTGATGAGCATAGACGTTAAACTATAATATCCATATATTTAATTATATATTCTATGGTATGGTAGGCACTTATAGTAAATGTGTTGCTTAGTTTACATACAGGTGAGTATGTCTGGCGATATTAATATATTTGTCTTTTGATAGCTGGTTAGGTGCCCTAAAACATGCAGATTTCCTCACAATGCTTTCTTCATCATAACTGAGTAATTACTAGTATTTCAATATACTTACAGGTATTCCTGTTAATTTTTCATATATCTCTTGGAGTTGTGTGCGCACTGATGCATGCCGAGGATTCACACCGAGGCAGATACGACAAATAGCTTGCTTTTCCATCTTTATTGATGATACTTTCTATGAAAATTTAATTCCAACCAAACAATTCAAACAAATATTGTAATACAGGCAGGCAGGCAGTGCTTGTTTTTTTATTTTCTTTTTCCATAGACAGTAGTAGTAGTTTAATTCGTCCAGTAGGACAGGCGAAGGAATCAATCCATACTGCCAATTCTGATGTTTTTCCATAGACATTCACAGTCCTCCTTCTTTCTTTACGAAATGAAAAGCGTTGAAATAAAATGCATAATATGAATATGGCCTCACCCGCAACTTAGCGGGTATTTTGCCAGTGTCAAGTAATTAATAGCAATAGTAAATTCAATAAATACACATTATAAATAAAATAGATTCTGTCATTGACAAGGATTGCGCTCGGTTGTGTTGAAGAGTTTTTTTCTGTTTTTACTTGTGGCAAATACTGTTTTGTGTTTATGTTAGTTCTGTGTCGTCCTGGTGTTGGTTGTTATTAGTACAAACTAACAAAAGGTACGTTTATTTTATTGGCACTCATTTCCAAATGGAAATGAGTGCCAAAGATCCCCCTGATGGGGGTGGGGGCCAGCCTCCAGATATTAGTCATAATCATAGCCTTAAACCGTCGTTGAAACGTTCTGTCGACCCTGATCCGGAGGTTACTGTGAAAAAAAATAGATCTCCAGCTGAATCCGTTCAGTCTGTATTCACTAAACCTGGTTACGAAAGCGGTACAAAACTGCAGTACGGAGATAGTGACAAGGGACCCTTTGTTGTCTATGTATCTCGTTCGGAAACGGAGTCCTCAGAAGCGTCTTTAAAAGTATTGAAGTTTGCACAGTTTCTGCACAAAAACAAGGTTTCAGTACCTCAAGTGTGAGATTTTTCGTTAGCTAACTTTATAGTTTACAAACTACCGTATTTGGACATTTTGTATAGAGACTTAAAAAACGCCCCTAGCGGGCGATATCTAAAACATTTGTGCCGAGTGTGAGTTTTTTTCGTCAGCCATTTCTCTGAATAGATTGTCGGATAAAATAGTTGGTTGTTACCTACTAATACACCATCACGCCTGCAATCTCCGAAGGGGTAGGCAGAGGTGCACTCCTGTACACCCACATTTCGCCAATGGTATTTGGTCCCAATGAAATAGGGGGCGAGCCTATTGTCATTATACCGGGCATATTCCTCAGGCTATAGTCCACCACGCTGACCCAGGGCCATTTGGTAAATTTCACATAAATTTTGAGGAACGTGCAAGTTTCCTTACGATGTTTGCTTAACCGTCGGTACAGCCAATGATTCATGATTGAAAACGTGATGCGCACGTAAAAATCTGAAAGTCCTAGCGGGAGCCGTGTTTGAATCTGCGCAATTTGTCTCCAAAGCGAGTATTCTACCAAGATGGCCATCACTACTATCGAATGTTCACACTATATCAAGGGTGGAGCTAGGGCATAACCTCGTTGGATGTCGCATTGCATGCTAGTGCTATCCCACAGCGCCCCAACAAAGGTAGACGATGGTATACCGTGGGGTTTAAGTCGGTAGCAGTCCGACATAACCCGCTCGTCTCCCGCAGAGCTTGCGGGTATCCATAAGGATTTCTCTACGTCAAAAAACGGCATAACCTCATACTAAGGCTCTTGTTTGCAATTAAACTCAATCTAAATTAGGTAAATATATATTAGAAATCAGTAAAATCATCATCATCTGCCTCACCTTTTCCCATTATTTGGGATCGCCGCAGTATGTCTTTTTCATACATTAATCTCCTTCATATCACTTTTTATACAAACTTCTACCACTTCGTGGGTCTTCCTCTCACTCTATCTATGCATATTCATACTAATAGCCCTTTTAGGCGCTCAAAATGCTTCTCGTCTCCTTTGATAACGTGACCAAACTAGCCTCCTGCTTTTTACTTTCTCTGCTACAGGCGCAACTTTTAAACTACCTTTTATATACACACACTCCACATATCCATTATCACATTAGGTCAATGAAAATAAAACACAATGTGAAATGTTTAAGGCATCTTTATTTAGTGGTTTGAGCGCAGGCCGCTCAACTCATTGCACCGGGTGGCGGTGGGTTCGATTTCTATTCAGCCAACAATGAAAATTATAGTGGATTTTTGAATTGGAATGGTGGCAGGATTATTGTCCTGACAGTTTGAATCTACAGTTCTTCCATCCTCCTGAAAATACAATATTTGATTACTTAAGCTATTAGGTAAAGAGAGAAACACCATCACGCCTGGAATCTTCTAAGTAGTAGGCAGAGGTGCAGTTCATTGAAGTGCACCCAATTTTATCGATAGTACACTACACACACTTCTCGTTAATATGAGGTTAATTCAGCTTATATTCCACCACGCTGGCCCATGACATGCAGGTTTCCTCACATTTTTTTTTAGATTTCAGAATTGAGATTTACGCATGAGTATTATTTACGTTAAAGAGAAATATGGGTACTACCTGTACATAAAATAAAGTATCTGGATAATCAACTGTCGCGGCCCGACTGGTGCCGATGGCCCCACTGACCGCCTGCAGATAGGCACCGGTGCAGTACCGGTATACCTAGAACTGGGACTTGACGAATGCAACCACGCATTTTACGGCTTTTAGCTTTTACTTACCGTAGTATACATTTTACCAAGAACTCAAATTGTGGGACATTTGATTTCATTTCAGAAATACTTAGGCTAGCAAATAATAAGTCCGCTTGTTAGTTCTTGCTCGTGTTCTTTACTTTCAAAACTGAATGGCTTCCATCAATTTATAAACAATGATGGCAAATTGAAATATGAATATTGTTTTAACCAGAATAAAAATTGTCAGTCATTTGACAACCGACTTGGCTTGATCTCTGTTACTCATATGGTTGAAAACGAAATAGCTATACAAGAAATATTATTCCTCTAGATTATGTGGTGGATTTATGGTTTTACAGAAAACGTAAAAGCCAACATAACGGCCATAACTTACGTTTCAGTCAATCGAGCATACTTTTGTATAGTATGGGAGCTTACACTCGCACGGTTTAGGTATACTAACAGTAAACTAACAGTTAAGACGTGTTCACTACAATCAATCTGTCAATGGAATTTTGAAGTAAACTGTGAAACGTGGAAAGTCATTGTGAAAACAATATTGATATTAAATCATGTTTAAATTACATAATAACGTACCCAATGCGTAATTTTCTTGGCTAGAGGATGCTGGCTAGTGCTCATAATCAAGATAAGCGAGACAAACACTTCTGTGCAGAGTTTTAATCCTTTACGGACCTCAGCGAAAAATAATTGTGGAACCGATTGGAAACAGCGAAAAAGAATAGAACCCAGAATTAGCTGGAAGAGGAAAAGTGGCTACCTGTAATACTGATTATTTCTTAGTTTGGTTTCTTGTTGGAACATTTAGTGATGTATTTTTATTTTCCAATACTTGTGTTTCTGTGAATTATCATGTGTAATGTTTAGAATATTTCAATTAAAGATTAAGGATTTATCCTTCTATATTAATTATAAGCATCACCATGGAGAGAAGATATCAAGAACATCCCTGGATAGTACCTAATAATATAGTTAGTAAACGTGGCATGCCTATTAAGTTTTGTCGTTTGAGAAAAGAATAAACAACTAGAACGTTATATACATTTTATTGTTTAAAAAGTATTCCCCACGGTATTTCATGCACTTTTCCATACGCTCAAACCAGTCGTTATAATATTTGTTCCACGCCGAAGTATGGTACTCCAAATTGCCGATAAAAAATATTCGACTGCTTCTTCACTATACACCGGAACCGTTGATGTACGGGCTTGCGTTGTCCTGGTGCAGGATGATGCACTTCTATGGGTTGGTTTTCCGAAACTCGATGATAGTTTGTGGTAAACAGACTGTGGTCTACCTACCGCTCTGCATTAATTGTCCTACGAACCCCTTGTTCAATCGTCACAATGGGACCTATTTTCGCTACGTACGTGGCTACCATTTTCTTTTAAGTGTTTTGTGAGCGAACAACTCTTGTCGGTTTTGGCTCATCCTGAATGTCCCAAACTATTTTCTATAAAATGATATTGTTCCTAGAAATACAATCTTGACATATTCAAGCCTTGACAGTTCTCTGTCTACGATTTTATGCGCTAGTGTGAGGTAGATCGAAGTAGGTAGCATATGCCACCTCCTCTGTCTAATCTGTTATTATGAGCTGCAAACCTTTTTAGCGTCCATCGTACTAATAAAGAAAATTTAAATATAGATAGGTACCTTATAACCATTAAATAAGCTCACACCAATATAAAAAATATCAACGAAAATAAAATTAAGTTATTCAACACTTTTAGCCTGGCTAACTCACCTTTCTCTGTGTTACTCATGTGGTTGAAAAGGAAATAATATCGGATGAGAATTCTTAGTCTTATCTAGACATGCATCGCGCGGATCGCGTGTGACCGATTTTTTGTTCGTCCTTTCAACTTGTATTGTTGGTCCGAAAAACCAGTCACAACGATAAGGACATAAAACAAAATATATGTATCTTGTCTCATTTAGTCGTATTGTGATACCCAAACGTAATCAGAAAACGTAAAAGCCAACATAACGGGCCTAATTGTGGTTTCACTCATCGAGCAAACTTTTTGTTTACCAATAGAATACGATTGGTATTTAGACGCGAACGTTTTGGGTATACTGTCAGTTCAGACGTATTCACGTCGGACTATATAGTTAACTACCGGAAAGTTAACTATGAATCTCGCACTTGAGGTACAGGTATAGTGGAAGGTGGAATAAAGTCTGTAGGCAGGAATAAAATTTCAATAGAATTTGGCAAAGCTGTAGATGCCAATAAGTTTGTTACAAATGATATTTTATTCGGTAAATTTTCAGCTTCAATCCCTAAATTTCTAATTTCACGTATGGGAGTGGTTAGGGATATTCCCACAGAATGGTCATTAGAAGAACTAATAAATGCTATTGATACTCCAATGAATTGTGGACAAGTTGTTAAGGCAAGACGATTAAATATAAAATCAAGAAATGAAAACTCTGTTTCATGGATTCCATCTTCCACGGTTATGCTAACCTTTGAAGGTCAAACTCTCCCTGAGAGAGTCTATTGTTATAGTGCCTCCTTACCTGTCTCCATTTATCACCTGCCAACCATTCAATGTTACAACTGCTGTAGGTTTGGCCATACTAAGATGCAGTGTAGATCAAAGCCACGATGCTACCGCTGTGCACAACCGCACCCAGGGGACAGTTGCTCTGTTCCTGACACAGAGTCTACATGTCTTCTTTGTCGTGGAGGTAACCATAAGGCAACTGATAATAAATGTCCTGAGCACTCAAGGCAAAAATCAATAAAAATGGTTATGTCCCAGGAAAATATTAGTTATAAGGAAGCTTCTGCCAGGTTTCCAACAGTTAATAAAATTTCATATTCGGATGCAACAGCCCGTACATCTCAGTATAACCTTGTTCCTCTATCCCAACCAACTCAGTCCTATGTTCCTCCTCCCCGCTCTCCCTCTCTTGTTCTCTCTCCAGCTAAATCGTCCTATAGGAAAACTGTTCTTCTCTCCCCAAAACCCAGACCAGAATTAGGGAAATCCTATGATATTGATGCTCATAATTCCATTGTCAATTCCCCTAAATCCTCTCAGCCAAATGGCTGTGCTTACTCTGAGCTTATGGATTCAACTCCATTGTGCACTCCTAATGATAATTTAATTGAGTTATTAACTTGCTCATTAATTAACATAATTTCCAAATTTAGTGATGCGTTACCGAACAATGTCGTTATATTAGTGCAAGAACTTTTACAAGCTTTAATCAACAAAAATGGCCCACAACATTCTCCAATGGAACAGTAGAAGCATTCGTCAGAAAAAACATGAACTTCTTTACCTCCTAAATCAACATAAACCAGTGGTATTTGCTGTCTCGGAGACATGGTTGAGTCCTGACTCCCGCTTTCGGGTCCCAGGATTTACATGCCTTCGGGATGACAGAAGCGACGGTTGGGCAGGATGTGCCCTGCTGGTTAGTAGGTCCATCACTTTCAACCAAATTCCTATTCGTACTCACAATTCAGGTTTTCACATAGTTGCCGTTAGAGCTCTTGATATCTCTTTTGTTTCTATTTACATTCCACACCCGAATCAGTCCCTTCTTAATGAACTCAACTCTATTCTTTCGTCTATTCCAGCTCCTTCGATCGTGTTAGGTGATTTTAATTGCCTCAACACATTGTGGGGTTGCCAAAGTGATGATCCCTCATCTTCTTATGTATTGGATATCTTGGATGATAATAATCTCTGTGTTCTTAATGATGGTTCTGCTACCCGTAGGGCTCCTCCTACACAAAATAAAAGTGTTCCTGACCTTTCTCTTGCATCTCCCCCACTAGTTCCTGTTCTATCTTGGTCAGTTCTACCTCACTCTTATGGTAGTGATCACTTCCCTATTCTTATTCAGTTAAATCTCACTTCATCTCGTGTTCCTTTACCTAATCAACCCCTACTAAAATACCGTGTTTGTCAGGCTGACTGGAGCAAATATTCTTTATTTTTAGATGGAGAAATTAATGCCCTTCCCTCTGTCAATTCCTCGAATTTTCTCCTCGTATATGATCAATATATCACTTGTCTTCACGCAGCAGCTTCCCAATCCATCCCTCTAAAAAAGTCTAGCAACCGAATTTCCTCACCCCCTTGGTGGGATGCGGAGTGCACCTTAAGTGTACGTCAAAGAAAAGCAGCTGAGGATAATTACGCAGCTAACCTAAATATGGATAATTATCTAGCATTAAAACGAACCGTTGCCCAAACAACCAGATTCCTTGCCAAAAAGAAGTCACTAGGATGGCGTAACTTTTGTGAATCTCTATCGCCTCGGTCTCCTAATAGCGCTATTTGGAAGAAAATTAAGGCATTCCGGAAATCCTATGAAGATCCAAATATTTCAAGTAACGATCCTGTTCTGTGGTTAGACGATTTTATCAATAAATTAGCCCCCCCTTTTGTTCCCCATCTGGACTCATTTCCTTCCTTCGACGTCCCCCTTCCTGCTTCTTCACCTGACAGTATGAATGATTTATTCTCTTATCCTGAATTATATTCCGCTCTGGATCATCTGCGGGACTCCTCTCCAGGTAATGATGGTATTCCATACTCCTTCATATGTAAGTCTTCTCTTTCTAGTCAACTTTACCTCCTCGATATTCTAAATACAATATTTTCAACTGCCAAGATTCCTGAAGCTTGGAAATCTCAAATTATCATCCCTATTTTGAAACCCGGTAAAGATCCAACAGTCTCCTCTTCGTACAGGCCTATAGCTCTCTCCTCTGTTCTTTCTAAAATTATGGAATCCCTTATCAAAAATCGGCTAGAATGGATTCTGGAGAACAGATGTTTATTACCTAATAGTCAATTCGGGTTTAGGAGAGGTTTGGGTACTCTGGATAGCCTCAGTATTCTTGTCTCTGAGATTCGACTTGCATTCTCGTCAAACGAAAACGTCATTGGCGTTTTTCTAGATATCACTTCAGCCTATGACAATGTCCAACTTCCACTACTCAGGCAGAAAATGCATCAGCTGAGTATCCCTGTGAGGTTAATTAATGTCATATGTAACCTTTTTATGATCCGTTCAATCTCAGTTCGACATCAAAATAATCTTCTTTCTCCTCGTCTGGTATGGAAAGGGTTGCCGCAGGGCTCGGTTCTGAGCCCTCTCTTATATAATATTTATACTTCTGATCTGGATTCTTCTGTCAATTCTTTCTGTAACATTCTTCAATATGCCGATGATATTGCCTTGTATGCCAAAGCCTCTTCCTTTTCAGATGCCACTTCCCGTCTAAACTCTGCATTGTACTACCTTAATCAGTGGTTAATTGATCACGGCCTTAGCCTTTCAATCCCCAAATGTAGGGCGGTAGTCTTCTCACGTAAACGTAATATCCCCCCTATTAACCTTTCTGTAGATGAAGAGCCGATTATATGCCAGGATAGTGTCAAATTTTTAGGCATGATTTTAGATTCCAAATTAACCGGCACACATCATTTAAATCATGTTGTTAAAAAATGTGAAAACAGCGTCAACATTATGCGAGCTCTCTCTGGCGTTCGATGGGGTTCGCACCCTACTACGCAGAGAACTTTATACAACGCTATAGTACGCAGTCATTTTGACTATGGCAGCTACCTATTAGAGCCTTGTAATAAAATGGCTATTGCCAAACTGGACAAAATCCAGTCCAAATGTTTGAGAATCATTACTGGTGCAATGAAATGCTCCCCAGTAAATGCCCTTCAGGTTGAGTGTTTGGACCCCCCCCTAAATTTACGTAGGCAATTTCTGTCAGACAGATTTTTATTTAATCTGGCTCAGTTTAACTTCCATCCTCTCCCTCCTATCCTCAATTCCATTTCGCGATCATTAAATTCCTCTAAATATTGGACCCATAAGGATCCCCCGCGTCTTGTTCAGAGCTTCAATAAAGTATCAACCTTACCCTTTCCTTTGACTCGATTAGACAAACAACCCATATTTGAGGTTAATTTTGATTCCTTAGTTTTTCAGCCAAAAGTCTTTTTGAATTTTGGTATTAGTAAGCATTCCCCTGGAGCCAACCAAATTTTTAACAGAATAATAGAAGAGGACTGGTCTGACTGGTTACTCATGTTTACTGATGCCTCCAAATTATCGGAAGATCACAATGTTGGGGCTGCCGTATGGGTGCCCAAATTTAAAATTATTTTAAACTTCAAGTGTTCTCCATCATTCTCGATATTTTCTGGTGAAGCAGTAGCTATACTGGAAGCCATTTTATATATAGAATCACACAGGCTTAACAAGACATTAATCCTCTCTGATTCCCTTAGCTGTTTGCAAGACATCCTTAAAGTCCCTTTCCGGTCTAAAGATAATTTTATACTAACCTTAAGAATTAGGGAAGCTCTACTCAGATGTCATTGCGCGGAAATTAATGTAGCCCTGGCGTGGATTCCCAGCCACACTGGCATTACAGGTAACGAGTCTGCGGACTCCTGTGCTAAGACTGCAGCTCAAACCGGTTGCGCTAATTACGACTCTTCTTTTGCTCGCGACATTCGTTGCTCAGCGAAATCATCCCTGCAGAATTCATGGAGTAACCTATGGCAATTAACCAGGCAGATCAAAGGCAAATTTTTCGGCTCTATTCAACCCACAATTCCATCGAGGCCTTGGTTTTGTAAGCACAAAAATATAAACAAATTAGCCACATCAGTTATTATTAGACTACGATTAGGATTTGTCTGTTCCGCAGTTTTTTTGGCAAAAATTAGAGTTAGAGATCATTCATTATGTGAATGTGGCTTAGATGAAGGTACCTTGGAACACTTGTTTTTTTCCTGCCCTAGACTAACTGTACCTCTATATGATCTCCTCCCCGATGTAGTCCCTCGTCCAGTTAACATTTCTTTTTTATTGTCATTGGCACACACTCCCCTGATTAAAATCCTCTATAAATTTATCAGTATTAACAACATCAGATTGTAGCTCGTCATTTGTATTTTCTCTTTATTTTTTTTTATTTATTTACTGTGTTGTCCTGTAAATAGGGTAGTTCTCTCCTTTTATTTATAGCAATTATGTGTTATTTATATCACTAAAATGTTGTTTTTGTTCTCTTACAGTATGCCCAAATGAAACCAGCTATCGAAGTACCGGTTAACTGTCATTCACTTACTGTATAATCAATTTTATTTTTATTTTTTTCATTCATCTACTTGTCTTTGGCAAAATCATCGGTAAACGATGGAGCCATAAATATCAATTGGAATTGGAATTGAATAAATAAAATAATGGATGTGACATGAAGAAATGAAAATGGCGTGATGTATATCGTGATACAGTACTCCTATTGTGTACGTTCGTCATTCGGACATTGACAGAAAGAAACTGACAGCTGATTTTTTTAAAGAATGAAAGGACTTCTTTGTTCCTACGCTTTGCTATTTGCTTATGATGGGCTTACCACCCAACTGGCATTTAGCCAATGTCAAGTACCTAATCAATTCCAGTAAAAACAAGTGAAAATTAATGTGAGCATTTAATAATTAATACATAATGTAGAAAATTGATGAAGATGATGGGTGATAATTTCTAAATTATAAAATAATAGATTTTTATTATTCTATAGGTAATTATGTACATTTATGCGAAAAAGCCTGTGCGAATTAGGTCATAATTTCATAAACATTTTTATGAGCGTGAGTTGGCCATAAAATGTATTAATTATGAACAGCTTGACCATAAAAAAACTTTACAATTTATAAAAGAAATACCTAAAGGTTTTCTAAGACAGTTTCCGTGTATGTCCTATTTATTCGCATTTGCGCATACAGTCCCAGTAAGAATATATATATATGGATAAAGCTTATTTCTTCCTCTTAGATTCCTATTATAAAGTAGAGTATATAACATATAGTAGATAAAAAGAAATATAATTTATTACTAGAAAATACCCTTTTAATATAAATTATTATTAAATTTGTTTTGGAAGGAAAAGACAATTTAATGCTAAACAGAATTCTTATAAATGTAAAATAAGTTGCTAGAAACTAGACATAATTACTTATTTAAACTTATATCTATTTATCTGACATTTAAACATAAGGTTTAATATATTCAGAATTTTAGACAAAAGATTAGAAATTAAACAAGTACATAGTATAAAAATTACATGCTTAGAATAGTTATCTTTAGTATATAAAAAGTATATGTAGTTGGATATGGCGGCACCAAGTTACCTATGTTTTTTTTAACATAGGTAACTTGGCTTGAATAATAAAAATCTATTATTTTAAAATTATTTCAGCAATGCTTAGGGCTGCTTTACTGCCAAACAATATTTTTTGGGATCTTGCAAATTGATATTTTTTTGATATATGCACAGAAACTTATCTATAATTGATAGAAACTTATCATTAAATTTATTCATAATTACCCTTACCTACCTAATAACAACCTAAATTTAAAAAATCCCGTAAGGAATCCTTAAGTTTGTAAATATAATTATAATTTACTTATGTCATATATTACATTAACATTCAACACCATAAAATATGTTCATTGGATGGGTAACAAGTAGTAAAATTGTTAAAATACACATCAATACATATTTGAATAACTAACTTAGAGTTAATACAAAATTGACCGACTCAGTATTATTGTTCTGTGGCTGCAGCGGACTAGGCAGTACAACAAGCACTTGCACTGTCATTTATTCCGTTCGCTATGTTCGTTGTGATCAAAGATGGCTGACGACTCGAGCGGGAAAGTCGTGTGGCTTGAAGCGGCCCGCAGAAAATATTATAGTTTTCATCCGGCGAGAAGATATCTTCAATGTAAGCACCACCAGTTAGTTATACATCGTAATTATTATCACTGTACACCTGTTTATATTCTCCATGGCTTTTTATTCAATGATTGGACAGCTTCGCTTGGTAACTAATAATATTTCGGTTCTTCTTCAGGTTTGATTTTCTAAGAAGCAAGTACGCTGCAATTTCAACGATGTCAGGACCAGTGTTTAGAACTTGTAATAAAGTTCATTTTGGCACAACACATATTCTTCTTGTGCTTCTCCTCGTATTTTTTATTAGTTATCATTATTCTTGCTGTATTGAGATCGGTTGTCATAATTATTATCAGTTTTAAATTTTCTTGCATACGGTTCACTGGAGTGGCGATCCTGCGGGGCGATATTTCTCCACTCTCGCTTGTGGAGACGAGTGTCCGGTGGAATACCGGGCCTTAACATGTCTGTCCTGGCTACGTAGCTGGTTGGCACACAAGCAATTGGCATTGGCAATGATGCAGACGCAGTGTGCAGTGGCGGTGGCGGTCGGTAATAGATAAAAGGTCGCAGCGGTGGCGGTGGCAGTGTTAGAAACATCGGTTGCGGCATGGTGGCCATTGGTGGCGGCGCTTGAAACAGTGGTGGCAGTTGTAGCCCATTAGCATCTCTTTGCTGATTCGTGGGGTGCCATGGAAAATGCCCGGTCCGCAGAAAATGCTCTTTTTCGAACACGGTAGCGTGTACATATCTGCATCGCATACCGGGTGGCATATTACATCCTTTGTTTTGGTAGTTTCTGCAAAACTCGAACACTCCCGGCAGTTGGGAGATGATTAGTTTGTGTACAAATATGCATGTTGGGCCCTTGGTGCAATTACCGCGTATAAAGTCTCTACACATGATTTCGTTTTTAACAGCTGATATTGATTTGTTAGTTTTATATTCAGCTGGGGTTTCATTTGAATTATATTCAGTGTTATTATTAAGGTCCTCTAATCCTTTGTCGAGGGCCGGCGGGTTGTCGGGCGGGGGTGAATGAGCTGGCAACGGTGGATATATGGCAGCTGAAGCTTGTTGCTTTGTCTCCAGGGAGGCCGCCACTTCTGTGCTATCATCTCGGCTCTGTTTAGCCGCGTTTTCGTATTTCTGTTTCAGATATTTCTTCATTGTTATAGAAATAGGTGACCGTTGAAAATTTACTGCACACTGCGATTCAAGCCAATGTTACGCCTTCGTGTTTTAGCCAATTTTTGTTTATAGGTATGTTTAACGTGGAGTTTTTAAGTATTATATAACTTGCTGTTATTGTTTACGACGAGATTACGATGTAAACAGATGGGCGACTGTGAATCCCGAACGCACTGCAGACGGTTTTCTTCGTTTAGTTTATCTCTTCAAGCAGTTATTTAGTATAAGTTATGTTTTTTGTGTTAGGCAACAACAAATAATTGCCATTAAATCATTGATCCAGTCGTTTTAATGGCACAACAGAGTTGTGTGACGCGCAACCAACGCGCGCATCTCATTTTATTGATGTTTGATTGAAGACGGGCGGGGTAGGTTATATTTATGCACGATTGATTATAGCAGCCCCAAATATTTAACTTGAAAGTGATTTTGCATTAATATCGTGATGCAAGGTGTCTAGATTAAAAAAAATATGGCAACAACACTCATTTATTTGCAGGAGTTTCGTTATGTAAAGGACAATGAAATCAAGATAATTTCGTTGGGAATATGCTAATATTTATAATGGCTCCTTATAAAATATATATAGAAAACACGTTCCTATTGTAAGGAGATATTTGAAAAATTTGCTCTATAAGTACTTTTTTCTACATTGGGGTCTATCTTAGTAAGTTTACGCCTATGTTTGAGTAGGTTTACTTAAAAGCTTTTGGCTGTATCTCTAGCTATACAAGCTTTTACGAAATACGATGCTCAAGCTTAAGTAGACTAATTAGAACTAACTGTCTAACGATTAGTCGATGCAATGGGCGACCCAAGGGCCGGGCATTTCCTCGCTCAGCGAGTAGCTTTGGCTACTCAGTGAGGAACTGCGGCCAGCATCTTGGGTACGCTACCGCACTGAATTATTTTTTTTTACACTTGTCAATATAAATAGATAAGTTCTTGTGCTCTCTTTTTAATTTCTATTTTCGTTGTAGTACATGTGAAAATAAAATTTATTGTCGAATCAATTATGTTTTCTTTAAAATATCTACGTATTACGTTTTATATTAGCTCAGTGGGTATTGGACCCTGCCTTCTGCACTGGCGGTCCTGGGTTCGAATCCCGGTAGGGATACACTGTGTGATGAGCACGAATGTTTGTACCCGAGTCATGGATGCTTAGTATCTATATAAGTATTATATACTGAGTTGGCCCTCAGTCCATTGCACGGTACTCATAATAGGTACAAGCGTTGCTTAGTGTGGGACCGTATAGTTGGTGTGTCCGTCTGGCGATATTATATTAACTTTTACAACGGGACGACTTGAGGGATGAATGAAAGGCAACAAATTATGAATTATTTTTTATTTAAAATAAAATTAATGTACTTACATTAGTTTTATTAAGTAGCCTTGTTACATAGTTTATTACATGTAACTACAAATGGAACATTTATTATATGCTAATGCGTGCGGAATCTTAAAATAATTATCTTAATCACAATCAACAGTTCTTTTTCCCTTTTAATAATTTACACTTACATTTCCATTTTTTTAATCAATTTGTGTTTTTTAATTTGTCAATTCGACGAGACAACAGTTTTTTACACTTTGTAAATATTAAGTACCTAGCTTTTCTATGCTCTTTTTAATTTATATTAGTTTTGTATAATCATGTAATTTTCTCTATATCTTTAGTTTGTGAATATTTAAATTAATTTCTTTGTAATTATTGTACCTATATAATAAATACTTGAGGATTCAGAAAACTGTTGAGAGTATAAATAGGTTCATCCCACTAATATTATAAATGTGAAAGTTTGGATGGATGGATGTTTGTTACTCAATCACGCCAGAACGTCTGAACGGATCTGGATGAAATTTGGCACCGATATTGATTGTAGTCTGGATTAGCTCATAGGCTACTTTTTAACCCGGTAAAATGTATCGTTCCCGTGGGATAGATTTTTAGATTTTTCTCAAGACCATTTGATTCTTGATTCTGAGGCGGTACGAAGTTCGCCGGGACAGCTAGTATTATTATATGTTAGGATTTTAACTATATGACAAATACGACACCAATTAGATCAGCACAGTTAAATGATAATTTAATTTACTTCGCAAGTTCTCAAGAGTATTTAAAATGAATGTCGTTTCATGTGTTTTATTAAATAGGATTTTATACAGCTGGAATAATCACACGAATTACATTTGAATATATTCCCCATGTGCTTAGACACATGTATATAAAATTTCGTACGCGAAACAGTTGCGAATTCACAATAGGTGCATTTCTTTTCGCTCACATAGAAGCTGCCACTTTTTTTATTAGTATTATCACATTTAGTGCACGCTTTTTGTGCCCTCGTATGTGATAGTGCGTGCCGTTTTAAATTATATTTTCTGTAAGTTGTAAAATCACATTCGGAGCATGCATATTGTTGCGCTGCTATATGCACTTTTGAATGTTGTTTCATGTTTTTCTTGGCGTTGAAACCTTTGTGGCAAATCTCGCAATTGTAGGGGGAGGTGAAGTCGTTTTTGAATTTGATTATAATATTGCCGGATTCGAAGGAGACCGTTTTTGATGTAGTATCTTTAACGTCATCTATGGCATCTCGTAGTTGGGAATCCAAGTAATTATTACGAACAGACGCTTCGTCGTTTTGATAGCAATCCTCAATAAATTCGAACTTTTCATCTGTGAAACACGGTTCTATGACCTCACTTAGATTATCGTATATTTCGTTATAATTGTTCATATCATTGGCTATATTTATTTCGGAAACATGAACTAAGCGCGTATTCGTACCTATAAAACAAAAAAAAATTATTCATAATCACTACGACGATACACAGATGGCGCTGTCGATTGTCTATACAATCCTGAAACACGCTATGAGAGTTTTCGTAGAATCTTATATTCAATAACTTGACAGTAACTATGGTCTGTTGCAGAAAGGGCAAGTCCGTAGTACATTCAACCGACGGAAGTGTATAAAAAGATGTATGAATGTGGATGAAGCAAAACTGATGTGCCAGGATCGTAGCATATGGCAATCAGGGGTCTCTGCCTATCACCATGGGATTAATATATATAATTTATAATAATTCCAGCCCTTTTTTAATGTCCCACTGCTGGGCACGGGCCTCTCGTCAATGTGAGGGGGTATTAGGCTATAGTCGACCACGCTGGCCCAGTGCGGGTTGGCGGACTTCACACATCTTTCGAGGGGTTCTCTCAGACATGCAGGTTTCCTCGCGACGTTTTCCTTCACCGTTTATCAAGTGATAATCATGGTTGAAAATGAGATTCGCTCATGAAATCCCAGAGGTGCGAGCCGGGGTTTGAGCCTGCAATCCTCGTCACCGAGCCAATCTTTCTACCAACGTGGCTATCACTGCTACTTTGGCCACTGTTTGCAACTTACCAATAACTTCTTGATAGCATTCATCAGTATTGTACTTGCTAAGATTGATATGCAGTCTGTGAGCGAACTCTCCGCCATAGAACACCATCAGCTCGGTGAAACGAGGAATTGTTTTAATGGTTCTGTTGTGAACATACACCATGAATAAATAATCGTTTTTCGACAGGAATCGTGACGTCAGGCTGCAGGCTTTAGAAACCTACGTGTGCCATGGTATATGTGGGGGGCAAACAGTGTGTGAATATGTGGGGGGCAAAGGGTGTGTTTGTTTGTTGGTGGATGTGTGTGTTACATAATATATTAGTTATCTGTGAGAGACTGATGACAGACGCCAAGAGAGAGTTCCCGCTTGTAGGGAAAGTGAACAAAATATTAATAAAGTATTGTTTTATAATTCATCGTTTATATTATTGATGAAACGGTAATAACACAGTGTGTGTGTGTGTGTGTGTGTGTGTAGGGCAAATAACATGTGTGCGAAGGGGAAGGGAAGGGCGAAGTGTGTGGAGAGGTGTGTGTATGGAGCGAAGTGTGTAGCGAGGTGTGTGTGTATTGGGCGAAGTGTGTGTGTATGGAGCGAAGTGTGTGTCTATGGAGCGAAGTGTGTGGGGAGGTGTGTGTGTATGGAGCGAAGGAGTCTGCCGAACAGTTTACATCTTTCAGCTGTAGGATGGATGGATGTTCACCTATAGTACAGCTGCCCCTGGTACTGGAAGGCCACAAGGTTCTGCTCGCGCCAGTGTCGCGCGCAGTTCACGTATCGCATCCAATTGGAGCGGTTCGCGTCACCCGCGTCCAACACGTGCGATGCCTTCTGGTTGCGGTCGTACAACTATGGAGTATATTCAATTATCATATAGCTATGTTATTGATCTGATTCGTCACATTTATATGAGCCATTATATCAGATTTGATCAAACACAGATCCTCGCAAAAGAACACCGATTCCGACTAAGGATGATACGTGAGGCCATTGAAATTAAAAAACATCCTAATTTTAATAGGGAAGATGGCTGGGTGCTTCCACCGACTTGGCATCCAGTAATTAATATAATTAAATCCAAAACCAAGCGCACCATTGCAAGACCTCAACACACTGTGAGCACTTTCTGCATAGATCGGACCGCAAGCAACAACTAAATATGAGTGTACACCAGTTCAAACTAACACTAGGACGTCAAACACCTCAGTCCTCCCGCGACCATGGTTGCTGTAAAGCAGCCGAAACGTCGGGAACGTAAAAACATAAAATAAACGTGATAAAATCTGTAAAATAAGTTTTATTTCAACATTAGAGTTTTTTTTTATTGCATTATAGGCAAGTATTTGATCTCGATCTCATCTGATGGTAAGTGACGATGAGATCTACGATGGAGCATACTTGCCTAGAAGGTGCCTGTTCACTCTCGACTTGAAAACACCCAGATTGTAGTCAACGGGGAACAAAAACGCCAGCAGCGTGTTCCATTCCTTGGCAGTTCGCACGATGAAGGTAGAAGAAACGCTTAGTACGTACCGAAGGAATGTCCACAGTGTACGGATGACTTTTGTCCGTGCGTCTTGTCGACCGACGATAGAATGGAGATGGGGGAATTAATTCGTGTAATGAATTCCCCCATCTCCATTATATCCATCTCCATCCAAGTATGTTACAGAATGTATGTAAGTACTTATGTGTAGAGGACCTACCTGCCAGCAGTACGTTGAGTCGACACTGTGGGTCCGCCGTCCGCAGTACGGACCGAAGCGGACGCCGCGTGGCAACGTCAGCGTCGTAAAGACGGCCAGTCCCGCGCCTAGTCGAGCGAATCAGGAATATTGTTTATTCATGTAAACCAGGGGTTCCCAAACTTATCTTGTCTACTGCCCACTTTGAGAATGAATTGCTTTTTAGCGTCCCCATTTTTCACCTGCTTAAAAACCACTATAACTTCAAATTAAATTAATTATTGTAAGCCTCTACACAACGCCTCCATTTTTTTCTGGGTCTCTTACCGCCCCCCTTTAGGCCTGCAGCGCCCACAAGGGGGCGTTATCGCCCACTTTGTGAAAGGCTAATGTAAGCCATTAAGTACATTACTTATGAATCGTCAAAAAAGTAACAAAATGCTAACCTACAACTATAAATTTAAATGAATGATACAAATTTGTCGCAAAAAAAACAATAACTAGCGCGCGTCAATTAAAATGAACGAATAGGGCATGCGCATGTGTAAAATGTATGAATACGGCATCAACGGAGCCGCCATCTTTGTTCATTTTATTGACGCAAGCTGTAATGTATTACGAAGTACCTACGTCATATTACGTGCCAGCCATGGTTACCTGGTATAATGGAGGGAGCGAGGTGTAGGAACACACGAGGGATGGTGAGCGCGGCGCGCGGGACGTAGGGCGGGAGATTGGTCTTTGCGGGGACCTACAACATTCATAATTAGAATATTTTCTTTTTTTCAACTTTTTTTAGGTTGACAATCGGCTACAAATTAGTGCCGTTTTGCCAGTGTCGAGTCATTCTTGATAATTTTTTAGTAGTTAGGATGCGAATATACAAATAAAACAATAAGCGGCGAAGCATAAAAATCATACGTCCTGCATATATTGTAAACAATTGCGAACTGCCTTGTCATTCCCGAACGGCGGCGGCGCGCGCGCAGCACAGCCGAGTGTCACCGAACACCATTCGGGTTCGGATGGCCTCGGCTACGCTCGGCGCGCCGCCTACAATTCTCTAATATTAAAACTGTTATGCGTTTGTCCGTTTTTTCATTGAATTATTATTTTATTTTATTTTTTGGTCCAAGTTTCTATATAATATTAAGCCCGTTATATTACACAACTAAAAGTAGTTCCACTACAATTTATTGGATTATATATGCCCCTGATGATAATGTCGATGATGATGATGAAATTAATCTCTATGAGTAAAGCTGTCGATACTTTACAGAAAATTTACTGAACATCTTGGGAGAACTTGAAAAGTCAAGTTAAACTGTTTTATTTCAATTTACTTAACTCGTGCACGTTTATGAACACAATGGTTAATATCCCGCTAATATTACACATTATTTATTAAAAAAAAATATATTTTTTTGGAAAATAAATCAACATTGACAACTTCACTGTTCAACTTCCCGCCAAAAGGCCTTTTTCTTCTTCGATCTTTACGAAATGAAATGCGATGAAATTAAATTAATATGAATATGGCGTCACCCACAACTTAGCGGGTATTTTGCCACGAGCTTCTCAATTCGGTTGTATTTTTTCGTTACCTCATAACTCCGTCATTCAAGAACCAAATTTGGAAAATTATTTTTTTATTAAATTAATTATTAGTAATTTAAAAATACTACCATGTAAGTAGTATATACTATTGATCAATTTCTTTGGCAAAATGCTATGTAATGACACAGTAATTTAATCAAATGTCTATATTAATTTTTTTTTTTTTTATTGCAGTATAGGCAAGTATTTGATTTCGATCTCACCTGATGTTAAGTGACGATGAGATCTACGATGTAGCATACTTGCCTAGAAGGTACCTGTTCACTCTCGACTTGAAAACACCCAGATTGTAGTCAACGGGGAACAAATTAGGGTACTAAGGATTTACCTTGTCATCTGGTATAACAAGTAGGGGGCCGTGTATGGAGCAATACTCATAAACGAAGTCTGAACACGCCTCGCAATCTGAAATTGAAAATGAATAGGAAATTGTCTCTTGCCGTAGATATCAGTCGGGGCCATGCTTCCTCGAAGATACGATACAACTACGCAATCAAATGGTTATAATAATAATATCGCCAGACGAACACACCAACTATACGGTCCCACACTAAGCAACGCTTGTATTATGGGTACCGTACAATGGACTGAGGGTGAACTCAATATATAATACTTATATAGATATTAAACATCCATGACTCGGGTACAAACATTCGTGGCCATCACGGCTGTCCCTACCAGGATTCGGACCCGGGACCCTCCACTACCACACAGAATACGTTTACTCAGAGAGTACTAGCAACCCTATTTCTTCTGTGGTGGTTACTACCAAGTGCGCAGACGCTCGTGTTTGCCTATAGGGTTGCTAGTACTACTAAATCTACACATACATATAAATAAAATTGGAGTGTCTGCTTGTAATATTAAAATTACCGCTTTTTACTAAATGCATTTGGATGTATACACGGTACCTATACCAAAACAACATTTTTTAAAAATTTTGTCTGTCTGTCTGTCTGTTTGTTCCGGGTAATCTCTGAAATGGCTGGAGCGATTTTGACGGGACTTTCACTGGCAGATAGGTGATGTAACAAGGAGTAACTAAGGCTACTTTTATTTTAGAAAAAAACATAGGATTTCACGAAAAAAAATTAAAACCAATGTTGCTCCTGATTAAGTTTGATAGCAACAACCTGAAATGCGTCCCGCGGGCTCAGAACGCGCGAGCAGGCTGTTGCCAACGGTTGTGTCTTTGTTAACTACCATGCGAACGAAGTCGCGGGTAACAGCTAGTAAATAATATAGCTAGAGGGCTGAGGATTAGGCGCTTGATAATTATAATAATTAAAAAAAGAATTACCTAGCTGATACAATTATATATTTTCGTTATTGAAGATCGGAAATTCAAATATGTAAGATGTATAAGCAATATTATATAATTTAAATGTTCAAGGTGGCGATTAAGGTTAATTCGACCCCAAACCCCAATACAAACAAGGATAGGGTATAAAATGCTATGAAGATAAGTAGGTAAAATACTTACAGATATATTCGTCAAAAGATGGCTCTTCCGGCTCGTAGTAATTGATAGGTTTCCTTTTGCGTAAATTCGATGCCATGTTGTCAATAATCAAAGTGAAATAAAATTATTTTTTCGCAGAAGACAGAAAAATTATCCCGCCAAAATGTGTGCTATTTCTCTGGTTTTTTTATTTTTTTGTACTGTTCTGGATACTAGTGCTTTTCAGCTTATTGGTACACAGTATCAGAAACATTTTAGATTTTTAAGGATAATGTTGTTTTATATGACGATTATCTATACATATAAATAAAATTGGAGTGTCTGTTTGTAATATTAAAATAACCGCTTTTTACTAAGTGCATTTGGATGTATACACGTTACCTATACCGAAACAACATTTTTTACAATTTTTGTCTGTCTGTCTGTCTGTCCGTCTGTCTGTCTGTCTGTCCGTCTGTCTGTCTGTCTGTCTGTCTGTTTGTTCCGGCTAATCTCTGAAATGGCTGGACCGATTTTGACGGGACTTTCACTGGCAGAAAGCTGATGTAACAAGGAGTAACTTAGGCAACTTTTATTTTAGAAAAAAAAATAGGATCTCACGAAAAAAAATTAAAACCAATGTTGCAGCGCTGCGCCTGATTAAGTTTGATAGCAACAACCTGCAATGCGTCCCGCGGGCTCAGAACGCGCGAGCAGGCTGTTGTATCTGTTAAATACCACGCGGACGAAGTCGCGGGTTACAGCTAGTGATATAATAAAATCCCCAAAACCTTAAAGCGGTGGAATTTTCAATAAAAAAATAAACCGGAAACCTTGAGAGAACTTGCAATTAAGGTGGAAGCTCAGGTCAGGGCGCGAAATTCAAAATTTCAATGGTTTTCATTTTTTTACGAAATATTTGGACATCTTTACGATGTAATTTAGTTTTTTGCGATATTAGCATTCTGCATTGGATGTCTCGATGTATTAAGTTTGCTTAAAAAACACCTAAAGCGATACAACACCATAAAGTTAGTAAAAACCGCTACTTTTACTAAGTTTACGGTGTTGTATCGCTTTAGGGATATTTTTCAAAATTTGTCGTAAAAAAATAAAAACCATTGACATTTTGAATTTCGCGCCCTGATCTTAGCTTCCACCTTAAGATACGGGAGTACTGCAGAGGATTCATAGACGAAGCATTCCACAACGTCGGGAACGTAAAAAACAATACAATGACCGCGATAAAATTCTTAAGATAAGTTTTATTTTAATTCGGGGATTATTTCTCGTTTTTCCAGATATATTTTGTTTTTACGAATGATTCATTTTTTTGTTTATAATTATATGTAACATTAATCTTAAGAAATGTATAAGTACTCTTAATTGAATAATTGTTTTTTTATTTTCTTTAGCCATTATAATTGACGAAAAGCGTCTTACAGGGGTACAAAAAATTTACTATTCGTGATTTATAATTCGATGCATATCATGCATAATCGAATGTTTTTTTTTTTTTTTAGTGCATTATAGGCCAGTATTTGATCTCGATCTCACCTGATGGTAAGTGACGATGAGATCTACGATGAAGCATACTTGCCTAGGTAGGAAGGCGGCAGTAGATAGAGACGCTACATTCACTAGGCACATGCAGCGCAGCTGATCTGACCCGCCATCCATGAATGGCAGCACCGAACATCATGCCGGAACACGGCTAGGCCGCTTGGCGACATGGCTTTGTTCAGTGGGTGGTGACTAGCCACGGCCGAAGCCTACCCCCAGTAGAGTCGTCACCTGGTTGGCACCACCCAGGGTCACGTGTAGGGTATCTCGAGGGTACTTAATTCTCCTACGGACGAAGGTGACTTGACCCCAATAAATAATGAAACATTTTAGAAATGTTTGATCAGTCATTTATTTGGTTACATAATTTAAAAATACTGCTGTACCCGAATAGGTACAGAACAACTAGAACATTGATTAAATCGACCTTATCACGTTAAAATAAAGTTAAAAATACGTTAACACAGCACGTACTGCACATTGGTGACACGAGTAATAGCAGAATTTGTATATGAACCCCCAAATTTATAGACAATTATAATGGCATTATAACGAACTTTTCAGACGAAAAAAATCTATATAATGGCTTTATAATCCATTATAACTTTCTATAAATTTGAGGGAATTTTCCCATCAATGTTGACGTTTTATATCTAGAGCTACTGAGCTACAGGCATATGACGTCACCGCCATTAGTCAACGCGTGTGCCACATATATAATAGACAATAAGTATCTTTTTTTTCTCGTTTAGTATCAATGAATAGACTAGTTGTGCACATATCTGAGTCGACGGAATGAGAGTCGTACGCGCATACACAATCATGGCGGTCTCCAGACACAAGTCGACACAATTTGTCTTATTAATAAATCAACATTTAAATAAAACTAATCTTACGGCTCCACTCCCGTGAACATGGTTGATGTAAAGCAGCCGAAACGTCGGGAACGTAAAAAGTATAATAAACGCGATAAAATCCGTAAGATTAGTTTTATTTAAATGTTGATATATTAATAAGACAAATTGTGTCGACTTGTGTCTGGAGACCGCCATGATGACCGCTATGATTCGTTTTATTTGAATGTGTAGTATTCGCGCAAATATAAGAAATCAATATATGTTATCAACAATAAAAAATATTGATTTTTGTATTCAGATAAAGAATGGTAGGTATTATAAAATGTTATGGAACGTTGATCCATCAATTTGCAATAAATATTTTTTTAAGGAAACCACTCAGAGGCCTCATATAATTTAAAAACAAAACTGACCAGTCGAAATAATTATGATAATCTGACTTAGTAGTTAATTTAATCACAGTATAGGCACTTATAGTACTTATTATAATTACTTAGTAAATCACAGCAGGCCTTGCACATAATTTGCAAATCACAAATACTTATCCAGGTACTTTATACTAGGCCTCGAACGTGCGCTTATCTAGGGCATTTATAATCAATGTGCCGAAAAAAAATATATTCCCATCAAATTTGTCTTTGCGTTTCGAACAAAATGTATATTTTAAATTTCGAGGTTCTGACTTTTCATTACAACTGCGCTCAAGAAGCTCAGGTTCAAGGCTCATACCCTATCTGTGTATAATTAGTAAATCACATTTACTTATATAATTAGTTTTTATCATTATAATAATTATTCAAGTGTAATAATTAAACAGTATTAATAATAAATTATTATTAAATATCATTCCACATTCCTGCAATAGTGCCTCCGCCTGCTGAGGTCAATTCGCTGTTTATGCTATCATTTTCAGCAGTTGACCCCAGCAGGTGGCTAGCATAACATTAAAATTCTTAAAAAGGGCCTCTACATGTTGGACCCATGTCCCCGCGCAAGCCTTCCAAAGATCCGGGTATAGCCCGTGTGGAGCGAGACATAATATAAAAAAAAATATTTAAGAAGTAGGCCGTCCCATTCGGTACGAGATTTTAACTGAAGGTCATACGTGACAAGGAGTTTTTCGTACCGGACGGGACGATAAATTATATCAACATGGTTTTTAAAAAAAAGTGGTCCCGTCCCGTACGTCAAGTGCGAGATTATTCGTGAGCCAACCGTATACTTTATAGTCTACCGTATTTAAACATTTCGTATGGAGAATTGAATGTTTCAAATACCGTCCGCTAGAGGCGCTGTTCAAGTCTCCATACAAAATGTCTAAATACGGTAGACTATAAAGTATACGGTTAGCTTACGAGTAATCTCGCACTTGACGTACTCTACCATTGCTATGACGTTAAATCGATAAAAGCATTTAATAAAAAAATCATTAAAAAGAGTATAAAAAAAATCTTTTCTATATTCTTTTTAAGTTATATTAGTTTGTAAATATTTCAGTTATTTTCTTTTTATTAATGTTTTAAAAGGTCAACAATATTATTTTCAGTTGGAACTTTGGTGACCGATAGCGAGAGATTCAGCTTTGTTTTTTTATATTTCTACTATCAATGTAGTTCATTGATAAAACAATGATTAGAACGGTTTGCCGGTAAAGTAAGTATTAAATTTGTATAAAAAAAATAACAGTCCACATTTCCGAGTCCCATTCAACGGAGACTTGTGCAAAAGTTATTCATGAGATTGTTTTAAATGCATGCAACACATGTGTCTTTTCAAACTGCTGTTCTGAATAAAACTTTTATTACACACATTACAACAGTACGGCTTCTCTCCGGTGTGTGTCCGGGCATGCCTCACCACGTGGCCCCACACCACGAACCTTTTCTCACACACCGTACACACATACGGCTTCTCACCCGTGTGTGATCGCGTGTGTATGTTCAAAACACTCTTTGTTCTGAAACATTTGTTGCACACATCGCAAACGTACGGTTTCTCTCCGGTGTGTACACGCAAATGTTTCGCTAAGCGTCCGCGCTCATTGAACTTTTTATCACACACATCACACACATACGGTTTCTCACCCGTGTGAATCCGTGTGTGTGTGCTCAATGACGCCTTTGTTGTGAAACTTTTGTTACACACATTACATGTGTTGTTCCCTTCACTATGTAAACGTGTGTGTTTAGTAAATTTCTTCATGGCAGTAAATGTTTTGTTGCACACATCACACACATATGGATATGTGTGTTTGCATGTGTGTGCTATTAGATAACATTGTTCTTTGAACGTTTTCTTGCATTTAGCACACGTGAATTTTGTTGGTTTACAAACTTTTGTATCTGCTGCGGAATTTATTTGACCATTATTATTGTTGTCCAAATTAATAGTTTCATTCTTGATATTTTTATTTGTGTTTTCCAATTTACGTTTGGGCCTCTTAGCAATTGGGGTAGCTGCAAATGAAACCAAATTTTAGGGAGGTGGGAAAGTATTTCGTAAGGTCCCGGGTTCGGGGTAATTTTAAACCGTTCGGAATCGGACTTGAACATTTTCTATGTAGACGAGAGAACCGACAAAAACATGTGAAAAAAAAAAAACAGAATTGGTATTGCCATCGGGAAACGTCGAAAATATTTAAATTCGGAAATTTTAATAGCGATTGCGTGGATCCGTTTTTGGAAGTTTTCGATTCCGATTTGGAATAGCTTAAAGTAGTCAAGTAGTCAAAGTCAATTGAAATTGAAAAAGACCCAGAAGTACGCCATAGAATACCATTACTTAGCTACATTATATTGATACACGACAGAACCGAATACGAAATAGTTCTATGTCAGTTGAATGGCGGGTCAGTGGAAAGCCGCTGGTCTTAAAAAACTATTAGACTACCAAATGTCTAAAATCATTCAATCGACACGCTATCGACACTCCACTGAAGCGTTTGTAAATTAGCAGAATTGAACTCCTGTTAATGTGTCACAACACCAGGGCCCCAAGTCTGCCAACACAATCGATTCATAATCGAACAGCAACCGCGTAGTAACCGTCACTTTTGACAGATATCCCATACAATATATGTCAAAAGTGACAGTTACTATGCGGTTGGTGTTCGATTGTGTTAGCAGACTTGGGGCCAGCCCATTATTTAAAATGTGCGATAATATTATTTGATTTTTGGAAAAATTAATATATTTTTCATGTAATATCCGTTGGTGAACTGGAAGTAACTAGAGGGCCCCATGGATCGTGGGGTCCTGGGATCTTGCCCGGAGTGAAATTGAGGGTCGAGCAAAATAGCTCGATATAAATAAATAAATATCGCCATACGAACACACCAACTATACGGTCCCACTTTAAGCAACGCTTGTGTTATGGGTACCGTACAATGGACTGAGCGCGAACTCAGTATATAATACTTATATAGATATTAAACATCCATACCTCGGGTACAAACATTTGTGCTCATCACACAAAGCTTGTCCCTGCCAGGATTCGAACCCGGGACCCTCGGCGCAGGAAGCAGTCACTACCAACTGCGCTAATCAGGCCGTCAAGATATAAAATGTTACCTTTCTTAGATCTCTTTCGTTTCTTCTTTCTGCATCTTCTTTTCTCCTCTTCTCTTGCTGTCTCCATATTCATCTGTGTGGTCAATGGTATATCGTCTTTGGCGTCTGACTGGAGATTTTCACCATCAAAATCGATACTGTTAGCTATCTCTAGTAGGTCTGCAAACGAATATATCTGGATTTTGTTGTTTTTGAAAGGTTTTTTTTTTAATTTCCCACTGCTGGGCACGGGCCTCCCCTCAATTCGAGGGGGATTAGGCCATAGTCCACCACGCTGGCCCAGTGCGGGTTGGCGGACTTCACACATCTTTCGAGGGGTTATCTCAGACATGCAGGTTTCCTCGCGATGTTTTCCTTCACCGTATAGCAAGTGATAATCGTGGTTGAAAATGGGATTCGCACATGAAGTCCAGAAACCACAGAGGTGCGAGCCGGGGTTTGAACCTGCCATCCGTACCGTACCGAGCGTACCGAGGCAAGCGTTCTAGTAATATTTTTCTCAACACATGTAATGGAACACATTAATATGTTGACTCATATCATATGTGTGAAAAATAAATACTTACCCCCGAATTTATAGACGTTCTATAACTTTATTTAACGTTTTATAGTAATGTGCAATGCATAACTCTTGTGTGCAGTACTACAATAACATGGAAGCTCAGGGTCGGGGCGCGAAATTCAAAATGTCAATGGTTTTTATTTTTTTACGAAAAATTTGGACATCATTACGATGTAATTTAGTGTTTTGCGATATTAACATTCTGCATTGGATGTCTCGATGTATTCAGTTTGCTTAAAAAAGTACCTAATCCGATACAATACCATTAGGTTTGTAAAAACCGCTACTTTTACTAACTTTATGGTGTTGTATCGCTTTAGGTATTTTTTTAAGCAAACTTAATACATCGAGACATCCAATGCAGAATGTTAATATCGCAAAACACTAAATTACATCGTAATGATGTCCAAATTTTTCGTAAAAAAATAAAAACCATTGACATTTTGAATTTCGCGCCCTGACCCTGAGCTTCCCCCTTAAATAAAGTTTTAAAATGACTATATATTTGGGGGGGATAGTGTTTAAAATGTATATATACCATGTTTGAGATATTTTTGGGTACATCGAATTTTGTTTAGTATACTTAAATAATGAACATATTTAAATAGTGTTCTGTTCTATGATGTTTATTTAAAACTTACTTCAATACAAAATATTAAATATTAGTTAAGACAATTAACTTTATCCCGGGACTCGCCGAGGGTCACACCTCGGTGTCTTCATTGGACACCACTGTAGATCCTGGCTTACAGGAGTAGCAGTGGTGGGAGTGTGTGGCGGGACTAGTCCCATAAAAAAAAATACAAAATATTACAAGGAGCCCCATGTTTCTTTTAAGCCAACTTACCTTTGATCTCTTCTTCAAACTCTACATTTGAATCATAAATGTTCAGCAATTCCTCTTTGACGTCAACGCTTTGAGCGTCATTGTCGTAAATGTCGGGTACAATTTTGTAAGACAGTTCCTCGAGAGCCGACCGGTCTATGTCCACTGGTTTTAAAACCTGGAATATGATATTATGGGAGTCTGTGACTGGCCATTTTCATTTCATCATGTCACATCCATTATTTTATTTATAATGTGTATTTATTGAATTTGTTATTGCTATTAATTACTTGAAATTGTGCAAAATACCCGCTAAGTTGCGGGTGAGGCCATATTCATATCCATTTTATTTCATCGCATCTCATTTCGTAAAAAAAAAGATGATATTGTGGGACCATCTTTACTAGGTAAGTACTTTGAAAATTATATGATTACCATTTCATCTTATTTTCCTTCAGGAACTTGATTAGTGTTAAGTTTTATCCCCTATATAGATACTTAATAAAATTCTTGGTGGAGCTAAAGATTTGAAAATTGGAGGAAAACTAGAGGTACATTGAGGGATTTTTGAGGATATATTCATTGAGTACCCTAGAGGTGCACTTAGGTTTTTTTTTTGGAAATTAAACGCCCAAGGGAAAGAAAGTTTGTTATGAAGAAACTTTTAATTAAGTTAACATTGGGCTTGTGGCTATTATTTAATAAATTGATTATATCTACTATATAAAAATAAGTCGGGTTTTCCTTCCTGACGCTATAACTCCAGAACGCACGAACCGATTTCCACTGTTTTGCATTCGTTGGAAAGGTCTCGGGCTCCGTGAGGTTTATAGCAAAGAAAATTCATTCATCTGGTGGCGAAACGGAGTTCGCCAGGTTTGCTAGTACTGTATATAACTAGCTGTCCCAGCGAACATCATACCACCTCAGAATCAAATGTATAAGAAAATTAATTTATTGGTATTCTATGAAAAATTAAAGAAAATCTATCACACAAGAACCATACATTTTACGGGGATATAATGTAGCCTATGTGCTATTCCAGACTATAATCTATCTCTGTGCCAAATTTCACCCAGATCCGTGCAGCCGTTCTGGGGTGAAAGAGTAACAAACATACATCCATACAAACTTTCACATTTATAATATTAGTATAGATGATATATCATGTAACATCCATGTAGCCCAGGATGGCTATCTGATGGATATCTGATCTCGATGCCTCAGCATACATCTTAACCTTCACTCACCTCACTCCCATCGGTATCCTGGTTCAGTATGGCCGTAAGAATCTCTTCGGCCTTCAGACACTTGAGCATGAATCTGTGCGATGCTTTCAGCTGACCGTGACATATATAGCATAATGCCACTGGCCTTATGTCGGTAGTCTGAAACTAGATATACTATAATTAGTTTACAATAGTAAAGTCATAGCATATAATTTTGTGATATTTTTGACAATTCGTAAGTACTGTAATTAATGGGTAACTTGAATAAAAAGTATTCTGATTTTATAAGGGCCTGCTGATAAACGTAGGGCTTAAAATCAGGCCATTTATTAGAACCAGAATATGTTTTATGGTTTGCCTCACGTCTCACTGTTATAGCTCCGTTACTCGCTGTTGGTCGGTTGATGAGTCCGTTTAATTATATACTTTTTACTTACCGGTATTCTGGTGAGTCTTTCATACAATTCCTGAAGTTGTAAATCTTCAACCACATTCTGGACGTTTGTGGCTAAACAGACACGACAAACAGCTAGCCTTTCATCCATTTTCTTTGATTATTTACAACATATTCCTTGACAAATAGACTATTTACGTTGTTTTTATAACACTATTTGCGCTGTTTGTACTCTATTACACTTTGTAGAAACTTTGGATATATACTACTTACCCAAGTAATTCATAGAGCAAACGAAAACAAATTTGGCGGGCTGAGCAGCACAGCACAGACTGTAATTTTTTTTTAGGTTTACAATAGGCTACAATGTAAAGCCATTTTTGCCAGTATCGTGTGAAATTTTACGAAATTCTCTGTTTAAATCAGTAGATAATTATCAATGATGACGATAAAATGAATCCGCTACCCCTAACCTAACGCACGTTTATGAGCACAGAATGGTTATAATTTCATGTATATTATACAAGCATTTATCGAAGAAACACTTGTTTTCGAAATTAAAACAAAATTGACATTTCACTTTTCAACTTCCCGCCAAAAACGTTTGGCTAGTGTGGTTCTTTTTTCAAACATATTCATTGGTGATAATTTATCGTCTAGTATGAGCGACTAGAATTCCGCGAAAATTGTCATCGACCTTGACGACCCTGTTGGGTAAGCAGGATCTTTGAGAAAACATGCTGTGACTGTCACACATATTTATTAAATCTGTGGTGTGAGAGGAATGGAAGTTCACGTATATCTACTCCTTCGGGGAATACCGTAGTGATGGTGTGTACTAATAACAAAATGGCTCCTGATTGTACCTTAGTTTAGTTGAAGACAGTTTAGTTGTGTTGAGACAAATAAAAATAAAACAGTTTTTTCACATATTTTATTGTAATTTATTAAATTTTCATTATCGGTAAAAAAAACCGGCGGCAGGATCAAATATAGCCGACCTTACTACGGGCGTATTAGTATACGAAATATTTACGTCTTACTTCTAGGTAGGTACTTACTAAGACTACCATACAAAGTAAAATTACGTACTGTAAAGGTGCTGTTCCATTGGCAATTTATAAGACCTTTATGTCTTCCATCAGATTCTATCTCCTTTAGCCTGGACGGTGAGTCAGTCAGTCAGTCACTAAGGCCATTTGATTATTTCCTTTAGCATGGATGGCGAGTTGGTCAGTCACTGACTTACTCAGGACATTTGTTTATTTCCTTTAGCCTGGATGGTTAGTTAGTTAGTCACTCACTCATTTAGGACTTTTTTTATTTGCCTTAGCCTGGACGGCGAGTAAGTCAGTCACTCACTCACTCATTCATTTGATTATTTCCTTTAGCCTGGACGGTGATTCAGTTAGTCAGTTACTCACGTGCTTGGGACCTTTGTTTAAGACAGCTTTGAGTCAGTCACTCACTCAGCAATCCTAAGAACTAACTTCTGTTATATTTGCCGTTGAGTCCTCCTCTATTTCTACACATATAGATTCACTGGTGTGTGTACTAAAATGTCTATTTAAAATGCTCTTCTGATTAAAGCTTTTGCTACACACAGGACATACAAAGGGTTTCACTCCAGTGTGAATCAGTGCGTGCCTTTCTAAATGGCCCCATACAGCGAAACTTTTATCACATATGTTGCACACGTATGGCTTCTCGCCAGTGTGTGTGCGTGTGTGTATATGCAACACACCTCTCGTCTTAAAACATTTGTTGCACACATCGCAAACGTGAGGCTTCTCTTCGCTGTGTGAATATTCATGTCTTATTAAATGTTTCCTATCGTTGAAACTTCTGTTGCATGTATTGCAAATATACGGCTTCTCTTCGGTATGTACAGCTGAATGTTTTATTAAACAAGACTTTTGATTGAATGTTTTCTTACACACTTTACAAATATATGGATTATCACTGTCACAGTGTACACTTGACAAAGAATGTTTGTTCAACGTACTCTTATCGGTGAAACGTTTCATACATATGTTACACATATAAGGCCTCTCTCCTGTGTGTATACGTGCATGTCTAACCAAATGTCCTCTTTCAGTGAAACCTTTGTTGCAAACTTTGCAAACATACGGTTTAAATCCTGTGTGTATGAATACGTGTCTTACTAAATGTCCTTTATCGGCAAAACATTTGTTGCATTCATTGCAAACGTACGGTCGTTCTCCAGTGTGTGTAAATAAGTGTCTTATTAAATTTTTCTTCTCATTAAAACTCTTATCACACGTTTTGCACACATACGGTCGCTCTCCCGAGTGAATTCGTTTGTGTGTTACCAATGTACTCTTCTCGGTGAAACTTTTACCACAAACATCACAAACGTATGGATATAAACAAATCACGGTATGATCACATTTATGAGTTAATAAATAACACTTCTCTTTGAATGTTTTCTTGCAAGTGTTGCATCGGAATTGTTCATCTGTAGCAAAACTTTTCTGATCATGATATTCCATAGAAACAGATTGACCGTTGTGATTAGTTTTAGTTGAAATGCTTATTTCAACTATATTCTGAGGGCATTTTTCAACTTCCATTAAATTACTCGCACTTGTTTCAGCCTTAAAGTCAGGACCTATACATGCTTCTGGTTCAAGTTTGGGCTTCATAAGAATAGGGGTTGCTGGAAATGAAACATCAAACCTAATGTCAGTGTTTTGTAAGGTATCAGCTTCAATCCATGTTAGGTGCAGTGTAATTGTGGGTTTGTGTCTGATTAGCGGCACCTGGGACGTACTATGCATGGGCTTGAACTTTTTTTACTATCCTGGGAGAACCGTTTCATTTGACAGTGTGAAACATTACCACAGTCATTAACCCAATATGTAAGCTATCTCATGACGGGAGTTTCATCTAAATCTGACCAGGGATTTTCCCCAAATGCATCAGCAGACTGTTTTGTGTATTTTACAATAAAACAAATGGAAAATGTATAAATAAAATAATATATACTAATAGCATATTCATACTCAATGTGATCCATTAATTAATAATATAATACATATATTATTTTCTTCTGCAGAAAATATACAAGATTCTAAACGGTTTTTACAAAACAAAATATTTATCGTTTTCAAGCAACTAAATAGGTAGGTACCAGCTGGGTACCTAAAATGTTATTTCGAAGGAGTAGGAGAAGCCGGCAGCAAATCGACAAAGTAGTTACCTTGCTTGCTTGATTTATCATTTCCTTCATATAAGATCGGTATTTCTTCTTTGACAACAATGCCAGAATTAGATTTGGCAACAAATATTTGTAATAATTGGCTATCGGACTGTTGATTGTAGGCTGATCCATCCATTATTTTGTATATTTTTGTGTGGATATTTTTACGATTGCGTTATTTCGGATGAAGTCTACTACGGCGAGACGAAACGAATAGAGAGCTCGGTCTCTGATAAGCGAAATATTTTCACATATACACTATGGCATAACAATAAACACGCGCTTTCCTTTCACGGAGAAAAAGAAAATATTGCACCAAAGAAAGAAAATAATAACAACAAATACCACACATTTTTTTTTTGCCATAACATGTTTGTATATTAGTTGTGTATTTTGCCAGTGTCATGTTTTAACATATTCGTCGATTGCTTGTATTTGTCATAGTAAGTTGTTCTTTTATTGGCCTGTGGTCATAGTAGTGTAGTGACACGAATATTACTTCTTACCAAGCCTTCACTGATTTTTTGGTTTGTTGATCTTTAGGTATCTGTTTTTCATCGGGGGAAATATTAAATTACTACTTTTGTATATATTGAATCAATACATCTTACAAATAAATCCGTACGCGTCGGTGATTCATCTTCCTGTTTGACGATAGATAGATAGTGTCACATATGATTGACACTGGCAAAATACCTAAGTTAGTGACGCCAGACTATTAAAATTATAATGGTTAGAATTTTGTCTTTGGTCCAAGGTTCCGTATATACAAACAACATAGTCTCTGTGGTCCTAGATAACGCCATATTAGAACTAGTTCTCTTATTAGTCTGTGTATTAGATCAAAAATGTTAAAAAGTTACTCCGTTTACGGATTTACGTAGTATTCAATTACTGACGAAAATGCAAAAATGGAAAGTGCAGTCGAGTATCACAATGTTTTCATAAGATATTGTTTCGTCACCGACTGTACTTCGCTTTTTAATCACACAAATATATGATAACTTTATATACCTATTCAGAATCCTACCGAGTGCTTAGCACAGAGTACCTTGTATATACTAGAAAGTTAAGCAATAAAAATGGAAAAGTTATCTATGTGTCGTATTTGCTTAGTCGTGAACGTTCAGCATGTAATTGAGGATTCACAGCTTCATGAAATATATGAGAGACTTACAAAAATCCCGGTAAGTTATTTGATTTCGTATGTTATCAAAAAACAACATTTGGTTACACACGAAAATGTGTACCAGACAAACAATAAAATTTATTAGAATTCGTCAATTAGAACCATGGTGGAAACTCAAAACTAACCTAATGGGAGTACGTTGGAGGTTTCCGCACTTACTTACTGTTGACTAACTAAAAAGTCGAAATGGATCGAAAATTGTTTATAAGTTAAATATCTTAATGTCAATCTTTGTACACTTAATTCGGAAAAGATTATTATCAACTGAGTATGACCCCACCTGTGCATCACTGCACAAGCGAATTATAAAACTGATGATTAAATAAAAACAATATTCTTACATTCTTTGACCTCCCATTTGTTCCCTTTAGGAGTCGAATTTCAGAAAATCCATTTTTAGTGCATGTGTAAGGTATGCGAAGAATATAATCTCCAAATTTCTAAACTAGTTCCATCGGTTTAGGCCAGCCTTTCCCAAAGTGGGCGATAACGCCCCCTGTGGGCGCTGCAGACCTAAGTAAAATACCCAAATAGATACCCAGAAAAAAATTGGGGCTTTGCGTAGAGGCTTACTAAAATTAATTTAATTTGAAGTTATAGCGGATTTTAAGTAGGTGAAAAAATGGGGCGCTCAAAAATAATTCGTTCTCAAAGTGGGCAGTAGACAAAATGAGTTCGGGGGGGTTCCCAAACTGGTTTAGGCTGTGAGTTGTCCTAGTTAGTTAAAAAACAAAAGAGTTAAGTGAAAATATGCCTAATGCCTAATAAAATATGCTATCTGCAAGCAATAATTATTTTTAAATATCTTTGGACTTCAAACAATTTTTTTTTACTACATGCATTTCACATTTAATTTAAGACTAGAAGTTCAAGTTTAAGCCTCTATAGATATCAAGACCTAGATCTTTGACGAGGACTGATATGAGCTCAATATACAGACTTAGAACTAGCTTGAGATCGAAGCCGCCCCTGGATGCACTGTATGACTACATATTAGGTCCTTTTCGGCCTGCGTGTCAAGAGTCACATATCCCTTTTTTTTTTTTTAATCGTGGAGAAATGCGTTACGCATCCCCTCCCGCCCGGGGGGACGAGAGCAGTATGTGGGACTCCCCGGCAGAGTGCCGGTATACCCACTAAAACTCCACGGTCCGCCATCACCGCCTTTGAGCGGGGCGCCACAAGAGTCAGATATACCTCACCTAGGCCCTCTCGAGGCCTAAATATGACTTTTAATTGTCACTGCTCTTATGTAGATATTACATTATCATAATGAAATGATCCAGCATGCATAACGTACTTAAGACATATCTCATATTATGATTTTCCATACATATTAGTTGTCATTCCAATATTCAGAACGACAAGCCATAATGGAGGTATATTCAGTTTCAGACGAGTGACAAGCGGCCACTGGCTCTATGCTACATATGTCTCGGAAAGCTGAAAGCCTGCCAGAGGCTCATGATCAAGTGTCTGAAGGCTGAAGAGATGCTCACAGAGATGTTAGTCCAGCTACAAAATAATGAAAATAAGGTGAGTTTAAGGTTGTATGTAACTCTTTTATTTCACCCTACTTTCTGTGCTAAGGGTTCTGGGTCCTAAGGTTTTACAAAAATTGAGTATAAGATTAACGGGTGATACTGATCACATCAGATATATCTATGCATGTATAATATATGTTTTACTTTTAAAAAGTAAAAAACATCTTTAATAATTTTTTTCTAAATTCTCATATTCCCTATTGTATGTTCCAGGATATGAATCAAATCACAACGGGCCTATCAGCTCACAACCAGTGGTCCGTTCATACAAATGATCCTACCAGCATTGAGAGTACCGTTCAAGATGACGAGAGAGAAATCCCAAGTCACTTTGAGATCAATGTGAAATTGGAGGAACAGAGCATGCAAGGTATGCAGTCTGCATAAGCTAAGACAGGGTTTTTTTTTATTACATTATAGGCAAGTATTTGATCTCGATCTCACCTGATGGTAAGTGACGATGAGATCTACGATGCAGCATACTTGCCTAGAAGGTACCTGTTCACTCTCGACTTGAAAACACCAAGGTTGAAGTCATCGGGAAACAAAGACGCCGGTAGCGTGTTCCATTCCTTGGCAAGGTTTGTCAAAGTTTTGGCTCCACTAACCCCTGTTAAAGTTTCCAGATGACAGCAAACCCCCCCTTTTTTTTGTTGGGTTAAATCTTCGAAAGTTACCCGGCCTCTGTGTGGGGGAGGGCCGGGTTATGTGGGATTCTTACCCACTAAACCCCCCCCCCGGTGGCCGCCTTCGACACATGTTGAAGGGGCTCCGGGATCTCCAAACTTGAACTACGCGTTACGTAACATTGTTTTAACCCTTCAGAACGGTCGCGTAGAGCCTTTACGTTTTACTAGGGTGGTGAAGGGGGGTCAAAAATCTCCCCAAAATTCCGTTACGTATTACTTTAACGCTCCCTTAGATCTAATCTTCAATTTTTTTGTTGAGTTTTGGGACTATGGTAGAAGCGTAGTGGGTCTACCAGAACCAGCAAAATTTTGAAAGTGGTCTATGACTATGAGAAAAGAAGTCTGGGAACCTCTGCCCTTGAGAAACCCTGAGCTAAGACAACTATGCTTTGGAACAGCAGGTCTATACCCAAAGGGCATGGCATAATGAAAGCAAGCCTACGACACTAAACACTATTTATTTTCAGACCTTTTAGATACAGTCTGCACTATAGAACCAGCACCTGACGATGTCCAAGGCATGCCGGATCCGGGAGACGATACAACATTTCATAATATAATGAATAATATAGAAACAGCGAGAGACGAGAATGTAACAATTGTTAAAGAAAACATGCCCTACGGTTTGAATCCAGGTAAAATTCCATTTATTGTATACTTTCGATTAAATACTATGTTATTTTTAACCTTTTCCAAGTTTGTTAACTTCATTTTGAAGCTGTTATTATTAGGCAGTATACGCATACTTGTTTTGAAGTTCACATGTGATGTTACCATAAGCAATGTGAAGCCACTATTACAATGCATTTGTGGTTGTAAATGTTAATACACACAAAACTGTTTGCCTAGTTAGTGGTCCGGCTATAGACTATAGACTAAGGAGGACATAGGTCATTGTTTTTTATATGACTGTGTGTTTTTTTATGCTAGACCCGAGATTTTTGAGCCGTCACTTGTAGCGCACGCCGTGTGTTGTCTGAATATTCTATAAGGTCTATGACACCATATAAGAAATTATTCCCTGGGCACATGTTAACTATGTTTTAAATTAATTTGTGCGAATAAAATAAAATAAATTATGTTTCAGCGACACCATTAATGAAGCCTTACCTGGAATTTGAAGTGAAAAACTCAACAAATATGATTGAATATGTAAACACTGATACCGACCTAATCACAGCCGAAGAAACTAAATCTAAATTCAATTGTAAAGTCAAACCCAGGTACCTCGGTGACATGATTCAAATTAAAACCGAGAATAACACCATAATATTGAACAGTACATCTGCCACCAACGACCAAAGTAATTTGAGTTCCGACAACATCGGTCAGAACTATTCGGTTAAAGATAAAACCACCAAAATATGTTTGCACAGTGAAAGCGAGAATACATTTTGTGATACATGCAAGAAAACGTTTGCTACTCGCTACGATTTGATGGTACATATTCAGAAACATCCCGCTGTCATGTCACATATCTGTGATCATTGCTCAAAGAGCTATAAGGAGATTGGTCTCACCGTCCGTGCGGACACACTCGAGAAACCATTCGGTTGCAATCGGTGTGGCAAGCAATTTGCTCAAGCGAGCCTCCTAAAATCCCATGCGATCATGCACACACGAGTTAAAGCGTACCTGTGTAGTGTGTGCAAGAAGAGGTTTCCCAATAAGAGCCTTTTAAAATCCCATGCAAACACACACATAAGTGGAAAAGGGTACCCATGTAATGTGTGCACACAGAGATTTCCCAATAAAAGTCTCTTAACGTCCCACGCGATGACACACAAGACTGGGAAAGTGTACTCTTGCAAAGTGTGTAAAAAGAGATTCAATCAAATGAGTCTGTTACAAGCACATTCATCAATACACGTAGAAATTATACCGTTTGTGTGCCAAGTGTGCAACATGAAGTTTTTCCGCCAGGAAGATTTGGATAAACATTCTTTTATACACACCGGTGGGAAGCGGTATGTGTGTAGCGTTTGCAAGAAAGGATTCTATCAGATGTGTCACTTGAGGGTCCACGCTCGGGTTCACACCGGTGAGAAGCCATATTCCTGCGGTGTGTGCAAAAAGTTCTTCAGTCAGAAGAGCTATCTAAAAATCCATTCACGCATCCACGCTAGAGACAAAACATATGTCCGCAAGAAGAGAGTGAATCGCACAAGCGATATGAGTGTTATAAATTCTGGTGAAAATGTGTATGTCTGTGATATATGTGGCAAAAGTTTCAATCACAAAGGTGTGTTCAAACGGCACGTGCGGTTCATACACATTGGTGACAGGCCGTACGTGTGTCAAATTTGCAAGAAATCCTTCCGTCTCCGCTGTGAGCTGTCATACCACACACGCTTCCACACCGGCGAGAAACCGTTCCAATGCGATGTGTGCAACAAAAGTTTCCACCAGAAGAGCACGTTAACAAGACACGCCCTCATTCACACCGGCGAGAAACCGTACGTGTGCAATTTCTGCGACAAAGGTTTCAATCAAAAGGCTATTCTGGACGGTCACGTGCGAACTCACACCGGGGAAAAGCCACACATTTGTGACATATGTGACAAGAGATTTCGGTCGCGGAGTGACATGACGAAACACAAGCTGTTGCACACGGACGACAGGCGTCACGTTTGCGATGTATGCGGCAGGAGGTTTCATAGAAAGACGACTTTGAAACGCCACGCTCGTGTGCACACTGCCGAGCGAGCGTTCGCGTGCTCCATTTGCAACGAGAGGTTTAGACATTCGAGCACTCTTAAGAGTCATATGCAAACGCATGGTGACCTATAGCGGTGTGTCGATTGTAAAAGTTGTATAATTGAATATATGAATTAAATAAAAAACTTGTATTAATGTAACGAACTGAAAAATGTATTGAATAGAATGACAGATGAATAAAATTGAAATAATTACAAATAACCAAAAATAATACAAAAAAGGATTTATGTTTTCTACATCGATATTATTGCAAAGAATTATACAACATCATACATCCTTCAATCATTAAAGTGATGGATACTTTACTGAAAGATTTTTTATGGGGATTTTGTGAGAAACTGAAAAGCCAATTTTCGTCACTCTGTTTCAATTACCTACACTCGTGCACTTTACCGAACCTCGAGATACCCTACACGTGACCCTGGGTGGTGCCAACTAGGTGACATCTCTACTGGTGGTAGGCTTCGGCCGTGGTTAGTTACCACCCACTGAACAAAGCCATGTCGCCAAGCGGCCTAGCCGTGTTCCGGCATGATGTTCGGTGTTGCCATTCATGGATGGCGGGTCAGATCAGCTGCGCTGCATGTGCCTAATGAATGTAGCGTCTCAATCTACTGCCGTCCTCCTACCTAGGCAAGTATGCTCCATCGTAGATCTCATCATCACTTACCATCAGGTGAGATCGAGATCAAATACTTGCCTATAATGTAATAAAAAAAAAAACCCATAATGGTTAATATTCCACTTATATCACTCACTATGACTCGCAGGAACACTAGTCTTAGAAATTAAATCATTGCTGACGCCATGACTTTTCAGTTTCCCGCCAAAAAAAAAAAGCAGCGGTTATGTTGGTAGATGGGGACGCGGGCAGACCGTTTTGGCGGTCCCGACGGCAGTTAGAGTTAATGCTAGTGGTGACAATGTGGAATTTTTACCTACATTCTGCGTGATTGTGGCGTTTTTACATTTCTATGTGATTTTCCATTACACCTGTCGTTATTTATACAAGATTAACAGGGGTTTTATTTCCCATCAAAATGGCAAGTAAAGACACGTCGGGCGCTTATCATGTGAACTAGGTCATACTATAGTCCAGTAATACATAATTTACTATGTACTGTTTTAGTTACTTATGTACGAATTGTAAATAAAGTTATTAGTAGAAGTTGGTGTTTAGTTTCGTTTCGCACATACTCCTTACACAACCTTACGAAATGTCTTGTATCGAATCGACCGATTCAGTTATTAATTGCACCTTACATTATGAAATGTACTATGTAAACAGCGAGTGGTCGAATCGAACTGATCATGAAGTGAAGTATTTTATCTAGATACTAGGTATAAGATAAAAATCAGACTTATTAGATTATTCAGACAACACACAGTAAAGTGAAGCTTAAAACAAACTGTTCTAGGATGTGGTTTTAATGGTAGACTAGAGTAATTTTAGGCTTCACGTTTGCCGAATGCCGAGTGTTTTCTAATTATTCTAACAAGTCTGTGATAGAATTTCTATGTATACTTACTAAATAATACCTTATACAACTGTAGCCTCACTTTTACGTAGGAAAACTTGAAGAAAAGTATCAAGCCGTGCTGCATTTTTTTCAAAAAGATTCGAGACCCTCGTCCGGGACCTGATTAAAAAATACTATAGGCTCAAAGGAACTAGTACCCAGGGCCGTTGTTTAACAAAATATAAAAAGGACTGTCAGCGAGCGAGTCTTATCTATGGAGCGAGTTCGAGCGATCGTTTTGTTTATTTGTTTTACTATAATTTATTTTCTATAATGGAAAGAATGTCGTATTTTTGTTGTGTTCACAATATAGTGTATAATAGCAGTGGTATAATGCGTAGTGCATACGAGGCCTAATATTTGTGCAATTATCATAGAACTGTACTCTAATGAAAATGGCGCGGTTGTCTATGTGTCGTATTTGTTTTTGTTTAAACGCAAATATCAAGAATGTAGAAGAGGATAATCAGCTTCAGGAAATATACGAGCGATTAGACACTAGACCGGTAGGTTATAATATTTATTTACCTTTCTTCGTCTTTTAAAAAAATATGGCGTCAACATTTTAGGTATTGTGCCAATTTCAAGTCAGCTATTTCCACTTATCTCTATCAGTAAACTGGTATTTACTTTATTGCCTAAAAAACTACTTGTCCTAGGGAAATTTAAGTAAACTATGTTTCCACAGAATTTTCAGATTAATTTGCCCTCACTCGTGCAATATGCACAATGGACTCATACATAAAGGAAATATTTCACCAATATTACTCCACAACTTATTTTCAACCATGATTATCGCTTGCCAAACGAAGAAGGTAAACATTGTGAGGAAACCCGCATGTCTGAGAACCTACCAGCAGTGTGATTTTGAAACCTCGGAAATCGGAATTGGATTCGGAACGGTAGTTTGCGTTTACGAAGTTATTTTAATAATGGTAGGAAATAGTAGAAAAAATATTGATCGCGAAATTTTAACTAATACGGGTTTTTATGATAAAAAGCTTCAAACTTATAACCACACACATGAGTCATTAAGTCAGACACTTGTTATTTTTGATATTCACGTTTCTAGGCCTATATGTTTTTATTATTCATTCTGCTGTACCGAACTTTGTAACCAGCACTGGGCCAGCGCAGTTGAATATTGGCTGAAACCTTTTAGCTTTAACAACCAAAAGGTTATTATTGTGGTGTCCACAGTTTAACAAAATTCTCCTTCGAGTAAAATGCAATGCAGGAACAAGCTGATATACTAACAATTTGTATTGAAATGAACATATTTTTTTGTTGATTTTATCGCGTTTATTTTATGTTTTGTGTCCGAATAATTAGTTTTATTTCAATGTCTACTATTCGCGTAAGTATAAGATATCAATAATAAAGTTTACTTAGTTTCAGACAAGTGACAAGCGACCACTGGCATTATGCTACATATGCCACGGCCAGCTGAAAGCTTCTCGGAGACTCATGATCAAGTGTCAGAAGGCTGAGGAGCTGCTCACAGACATGCTGAACCATGTCACCGATGAGGATGAGGTAACGGTGATTGGGTACCATTCCATCAGACTTGTTTTCCTTGTTGTGAATTCAGATTTTGCCAATGGTGTTAGCCTTATGCAATGTGGTTCAATACTGGACCCCAAGTCTGCTAACACAATCGATTCATAATCGAACAGCAACCGCATAGTAACTGTCACTTTTGAAAGATATCCCATTCAGGCATATCTGTCAAAAGTGACAAGACTAGTGTGACTTATATAGGACACCCTTTCGAACGGGTTTTATGTGGTTCTGCGTTTGACTTACCTGACTCATTAACTTACCCAGTGTAAGCCAATTGAAAAGTGAACCATGTGAATGGGTATTATTAAGCCAAATATGAAAGCAGGTCGTTCAAAAACCCAATCAGAGCCCGTTCATAGGCTTTCCGGTTCTGAGCGTTGAATAAGAGTATTATGCCTTCGTCTGTAATCCACAATCTCATGTTCCAGGACCGAAAACCATTGCTTATAGACCGATCAGCTCTTATCCAGCTCTCCATCAGCTCAGTAGAACAGCTAAGTGTTGACAGTACTGTTGAGAATATTGACAATAATGTCAAAGCAGAGGTTGTCAACATTTACGACGAATATTTGAAAGTAGAGGAAAATAGTAAGTAATAATAATAATGAACAATCTTTCCATATTCCTGCAATAGTTCCTCCGACTGCTGAGGTCAATTCGCTGTTTGTGCTATCATTTTCAGCAGTTGACGAATGATCCTAGTAAACATATAACTAGCTGTCCCGGCGAACTTCGTGCCGCCTCATGAAAGCAGCTGAAACGTCGGGAACGTAAAAACATAGAATAAACGCGATAAAATCCGTAAAATAAGTTTTATTTCAAAATGAACTATCTATATTGTAAATTTTTTGTGATTTTTTCCATGTTTTAATAGTTATTCTGCTATTCGGGGCGGAGACAAATTCAAAATACAAAGATCATAAAAATCGGTCCACCCGTTCTTGAGTTATAAATGGCGAACTAGCACAACTTTGTTTTATATATATAGATTATGTAATTTTCAGACCTTTCAGAAACAACTAGTAATATACATACGGAACATGACAGTGAACAGGACCTGTCATTATGCGTAGACGGTATCCTGGAAAATATAACCAAGAATATAGAAACAGCACAAGAACCGGAGGCTGCGAGTGTTGGAGAGAGACAACAACATGATTCGGAGGAAGGTAACATTACAATATTATCCATAATTATTTTAACAGTCACGGTGGGTAATCTCAACCACGACTAGCCAACTGCGCAGCAGTGGCGTAGCATGGGGGGGCGGAGGGTGCGGTCCGCGCCGGGCGGCACTTTGCGGGGGGCGGCATGGAACAAGTGGCGGTTAGAGAAAAAAAAAATTAAGATATGAAAAAAAAAATTGAATTCTAATTTTTTTCAGTGTTTTTTTCGTCATTTTTTATTGTCGTTACCATGCCCCAATTTTTTTATAATGAATAGCAAAAATAAGAGGGCGGCATATTTGAAATCCGCACCGGGTGCTAATGACCTATGCTACGCCACTGCTGCGCGGGAGATATTATAGCGCACAAGTGAGTGCGCAAGCGCAGGTGCACTCTCTCTCCCTCACTTACATAGTCCGACGGGACGACAATCCAAAAAGTACCCATAAACGACGTTAGAGGGCCTGATTAGCGCAGCGGTAGTGACTCTGCTTTCTGCGCCTAAGGTCCCGGGTTCGAATCCTGGTAGGGACACAAGCTTTGTGTGATGAGCACGAATGATTGTACCCGAGTCATGGATGTTTAATATGTATATAAGTATTATATTCTGAGTTCGCCCTCAGTCCATTGTACGGTACCCATAACACAAGCGTTGCTTAGTGTGGGACCGTATAGTTGGTGTGTTGTTCTAAGGTTATTATGATTTAAATATCTTTTTTTTTATTTTCAGCAGCTCCCAATTCTAAAAACACCAAACAAAGTCATGAAGTGATTAAAACAAGAATTATAAATAAACATGACAGTGTGACAACTGAAAATGTTGAAACTGAAAAAAGGATTGGTGCCACACAAAATCTGGATTCAAACAGTAAGAACATATTTACATGCAATCACTGTCAGAAATGCTATCGAACAAAAAAATATCTAATCAGACATATAGGTACACACAACAATGAAAATCTTTTCGCCTCTAATGTTTACAAGAAATCCTTCAGCCGAAATGTCTATTTAAAACGACATTCGCGTGGCCACACTGCAGATAAACCACGCATTTGTGATAAGTGTGGCAACACTTTCAACGATCCAGCTAAATTACATAAACATACATGTGTACGAAGCAGAAAGGGAGTGCACATTTGCGACGAGTGTGGCCAAAGTTTTAAACACAAAAGTCTATTGACAAAACACAAGCGCTCACACACGGGTGAGAAGCCATATGTGTGTGAGATATGTACGAGACGTTTCAGCCGTAACTGTCATTTGAAAGTGCACATGCGAGTGCACACGGGTGAGAAACCACACAAGTGTGTGAGTTGTGGCAAAAGTTTCAATCAAAAGAACGAGTTGACTAAACACATGAGAGTACACCACACAGGTGATAAGCCGTACGTATGTGATGTTTGTGATAAATGTTTTGGTCGGAGTGATCATTTGAGGTTACATTCGCGTGTACACACGGGTGAGACGCCGCACGTGTGTGGCGTGTGTGATAATAGGTTCTATCAAAAGTGTGATCTGACAAAACATATGCGTACACACACGGGCGTGAAACCATTTGCGTGCGAGGTGTGTGATAAGAGGTTTGCGTATTTGAGCAACGTGAAAACTCATTTGAGAACACATTGCAAGTAAGCGTGTCCATGCTATAATAATATGCTAATGTTCAGATGGCGATAAAAAAAAAGAACAAAAAATAGACAAGCTGTCATTTTTTCCGGATCTTCTCAGTTGAGATCGCGTTCGTATCCGGTAGTAGAGGTAAGGAAAAATATACAATTTATGTGCTCCGTAGGCTTATACAGGCTGTAACAAAAATAGTATACAATATTTTAAGGAGTTATTAACTAGGTGATAACGATCATGTGTATATATAAAAGACTAGCTGTTGCCCGCGACTTCGTCCGCGTGGTATTTAACAAAGACAACCGTTGACAACAGCCTGCTCGCCCATTCTGAGCCCGCGGGACGCATTGAAGGGTTTTGCTATCAAACTTAATCAGGCGCTGCGCTGCAACATTGGTTTTAATTTTTTTTTCGTGAGATCCTATTTTTTTATTCTAAAATAAAAGTAGCCTAAGTTACTCCTTGTTACATCAGCTATCTGCCAGTGAAAGTCCCGTCAAAATCGGTCCAGCCATTTCAGAGATTAGCCGGAACAAATAGACAGACAGACAGACAGACAAAAATTGTAAAAAATGTTGTTTCGGTATAGGTACCGTGTATACATCCAAATGCACTTAGTAAAAAGCGGTTATTTTAATATTACAAACAGACACTCCAATTTTATTTATATGTATAGATATGTCTATACAGTGTTTGATTTTTCTGTGAGGAAGCACTGTTTGATGGCGGACTTAGAATGAAGTGTTATTTATAACATTTCAAATGATTTGCTTATATTTTTTTCGGGAATCTGACCTTTGCCGATGGACCCCTTAAATATTTTACACTATTATTGTTAAGCCTTATATAAATTATTTTACTTGCCATGACAGCTAAGTCAGGATTGGCCGACTACGTCATCGGCCATCTTCGACCAATGAGCGGTGTTAATTGACTTGCAGATGTCAATTAGTGGCAACACCAGTCGCAACGTAGTCTGGGGCCATCGTCGGAAGAGAATGCCTGGCGTAACATATTATTATATACGTAGCTTAGTTTGGGACCGTAAAGTTGGTGTGTTCGTCTGACGATATTATTATTATTATACCATGGTCATTTCAACATTTACGATTTACTATTCCCAGAACCAAAACTGTAAGAAAATGTAAATTCGGAATGGTTAACAAGTTGATTAAATAAAACAAAACTTTAAAAATCATTATATTACTAATTTATTTTGTTACTTTCATAAATATTGCGATCACACACAAAATAACTACACATGATCAAAATAATTTATACCAAGCACACATTCATACAAAATAATATATATATGATACGTAACAAGAATACTTCCAAATTTATTGACGTTCTATAACTCTATCAAACATATTGATTTCTTATATTCACGCGAATACTACACATTGAAGTAAACTAATTTTAAGGATTTTATCGCGTTTCGTTATCTGCATAGATCGGACCGCAAGCAACAACTAAATATGAGGGTACCCCGTCAAACTATGACACTAGGACGTCAACCACCTCAGTCCTCCCGTGACTATGGTTGCTGTAAAGCAGCCGAAACGTCGGGAACGTAAAAATCATAATATAAACGCGATAAAATCCTTAAAATTAGTTTTATTTCAATGTATCGAACGTCATATAGTACTGCTCAAAACAAAACTTGTGCGCAGCACTATATGACGTTTAATAAAGTTATATAACGTCTATAAATTTGGGGGTTAGGTAGTGTATAATATTTTAATACGGCCAACAGTGGGTTATAAAGATATCATTCTTAAAGAAATAAATCAAATATATTAGACATTCAAAAAAATTACACCATGTACTGTGGGCACGGCCTAACGCTACTGGTTCACCTTGTTTAAAAAAAAAAACAAAGATGTACTTCAACGTAATACATACAACTTACCGATTCATCTGTTAAAATATTTTACACAATTTTTGTTACACCTTATATATAAATATAGATGAATTATAATTACGCTAGCAGTCTAAGAATTGTTTAAAATATACGTTTAATTAAACATAATTGTTGAGTATTCTTTTAATACTTGCGCCACAACATCCTACAAGACCTTTAGTTATACCCGACGAAAAAAAAGGAGGTTTTCATTTCGACACGTATGAGTATACTCGCTGCGCCCCGCGGTGTTACCCGCGATTAAAAAGTATGTCCTTTCCCCTAAACTACCACTACCTATGCAAAAAATCAAGTCGATCCTTTGCTCCATGTAAAATTAAAACAAATTATCCCACGGGAACCATACATTTTACCGGGATAAAAAGTAGCCTATGTGCTATTCCAGACTATAATATATCTCTGTGCCAAATTTCATCCAGATCCGTTCAGCCGTTCTGGCGTGATTGAGTAACAAACATCCATCCATCCAAACTTTCACATTTATAATATTAGTGGGATTCTATTTTTTTTATCTAACCACACATAACGTTTTAGTGGATAAACCTTTTTTTCTGCGTAGGGTATACCTCAAAGAAGCTCCCATTTTAATTTCATCAATATTGGTTCAGTGGTTTACAATAAAATATTCAAACGAAAACGCGTTGTATAGACTCGTCCGCGTCAGCTACGACTCGGGCGCAAGATTCATTATAATTGATTCATAAAAACTATAATTAATATGTACATGATTGCCCTACAAAAATGGGTCAACATTGCCTCATAAATAATAAATACAGCCATCGTCTTAATATAGTCCAATAATTATGCGAATATAATAATACTTATTGTATATAAATTACTGACCGAATGACTGACTGACTGAAACTAATGTGAGTGCAAATGGCAAAACTCATTGACAATTAATAGAACTGAAAATTAAATTAATTATTATGTCATAGGGAATTATAAATGCAAATAATATAATGTAATATGCGGTTGTTGTGAACAACAAAATTGCATCTCAATGTTATAAAAAAAAATCATTTATTTTTTTTTATTACATTATAGGCAAGTATTTGATCTCGATCTCACCTGATGGTAAGTGACGATGAGATCTACGATGGAGCATACTTGCCTAGGTAGGAAGGCGGCAGTAGATCGAGACGCTACATTCACTAGGCACATGCAGCGCAGCTGATCTGACCCGCCATCCATGAATGGCAACACCGAACATCATGCCGGAACACGGCTAGGCCGTTTGGCGACATGGCTTTGTACAGTGGGTGGTAACTAACCACGGCCGAAGCCTACCACCAGTAAATAAAAATAAAATAAAAAAAGTTAATATTTTTAATTTCGCGCCACAACCAAAAGATCCCCCTTGATGGGTTAATAATGTATATATTCTTACCCCAAATTAAATTACTTTATACATTAAAGACTTCCGCAATATTGAGTATTTTAATTTAATTAATGTTTTCAACCCTAGTTGCACTCATTTACCCCGTTCGTATATTACCCCAAATAGGGGTAAAAAAACCACCTTGCGGGGCTGGCCACTATGCTCCGACGGTCATTCTCGGGGTCTTGCATACACCTAACATTTTCCGAAAACTTTCCTAGTGCGTTTCAGGTCTGTATGGAGCACAGATCACGAGAGATATGCCGTGCGATTCAAAATGTATGGGAACTCGCTGTCTCTGCTTGGTCCCCACCACTCGCCACAAAACACATGCAATTACATAAAACCAACCAATACGAAGTCTCACACACACACGCGTGCCAATAATTCGGTGAGTGCTGCGTCGTCGCCGCACACAGCGGCCGTACCACGCGACGCACCAGTTTATTCAAAGTATCGTTAGACGATCTATCCATTGCCTCGTACATTCACTCAGTAGCGAACATAGGTGGTACTTAAAGAGCCATGTATTTTGTACAAAAATAAAAAAGTCGTTGTGCTACATGAATACTAAAATAACATAATAAAGGCATTAAATATTTTTTGATTTGTTGTTTTTAATGATTTTAAAGACGAATAAATAAAATACTTAATACTGGCTGGTGAAATGAGATTCCATCTTTCGCGTAGTTCATTTTGCTGCTAGTATTTTTGCACACAACCACGGAATAACACGGCATTTAAAAAAAAAGTTAGAGCTCCGATACCGACGTGCAGTTGCAGTCGACTGACGGCGAAAACTCTATGTTAACGTAATTTTGGCTAAAGGTGAGCGCAAGCCCACCGCTTTCATAACATATCTCCTCTAATATATCTGTGGTATGGAGAGTCGTCATTTGTTCTGAACGACGTAGGCAGCGCCATCTGTGACTCGTCGCGAAGTTTTTAAGTGGTCGCTTGAAGGTAATAGACTCATTTTCGCGGAAGTATGCCAACGCTTTCCCGCGTCCCCGGCACATGCGACCCGAGTGACACACCGTGGGGTTTTAGTGGGTATACCGGCACTCTGCCGGGGAGTCCCACATACCCCTCTCGTCCCCCCGGGCGGGAGGGGATGCGTAACGCATTTCCCTCGTAAAAAAAAAGGGTATAGACTCCTTGGTATATATGCCTCCTTGTCTTAGTCTTCGAGCGGCTGGTCGTGTTGGCATATATACCTCCTAGTCCTCGAGGGGCTGGTCGTGCGCCTTGTCCCAGCGCGAGGCGGGCGCGCGCGCGCGGCGCGGCCAGGGCTTCTTCTGGTGCACGTGCGACACGTGCGCGCGCTGCTCGCCCGCCGTCGTGAAGCACTTGCCGCACGTGTCGCACTTGAACGGCTTCAGCCCCGTGTGGATCTGACCGCCACGAATTATACTGTATCACCCCGAAATGGCGAGGGCGAATGTTATACTGTTTTACCCCAAAATAGTGAGGTCCAATATTATACTGTATCACCCCGAAATGGCGAGGGCGAATGTTATACTGTTTTACCCCAAAATAGTGAGGTCCAATATTATACTGTATCACCCCGAAATGGCGAGGGCGAATGTTATACTGTTTTACCCCAAAATAGTGAGGTCCAATATTATAGTGCATTGCCCCAAAATGGTGAGACCGAATATTATAGTGTATCACCCCAAACCGGTGGTGAAATTACCTAATATGCAAAATTACTACAGAAATGTGGTAAAATTCCCACAAAGGCCATCATTATCACAGAACGGCGGTCAAGTTCCCTCCAAATTGAGGTAGAACTACATCGAATATTTGTAAAATTACACCAATATGGCTGTGGACACCAAATCCCTGTAAAATTATCCCACACGGTAATTAAATTACAATACATTACAAATAAATATTGAATCGACCCGAAATCGTTAATTTCTATCCCAAATCGTAGTAAAATCCCCCAAACTAAACGAAGATTCGCGAAAATCACCCCAAAAAATCTCCAAAAATTGCGTTACGTAATACTTGAACGCTGCCTAATTGGAAAACTTGACACCCCGAGGGTAAGCGGTGGCTCTCCCCCATTGGAGGGGGGAGGGATTTTAACAATGGGGTATTACTGATCTCCCTAAGGCTTTTGTTTTGTACACTTTATTAGCGGCCTGATTAGCGCAGCGGTAGTGACTCTGCTTTCTGCGCCGAGGGTCCCGGGTCCGAATCCTGGTAGGGACAAGCTTTGCGTGATGACCACGAATGTTGGTCCGAGTCATGGATGTTTAATATGTACATAAGTGTTATATACTGAGTTCGCCCTCAGTCCATTGTACGGTACCCATAACACAAGCGTTGCTTAGTGGGAATGTGGTGTTACTGATCCCCCTAAGGGTGGGTACTCACGAACATGTGCCGGCGGCGGTTGTTGTAGAAGGCGAAGTGCTTGCCGCACAGCGGGCACGGGTAGCTGGGCCGCTGCGCGCTGTGCACGCGCATGTGGAACACCAGGTTGGTCTTCTGCGTGAAGCTCTTGCTGCACCGCTCACACTTGAAGCGCTTCTCGCCCGTGTGCACCCACATGTGGTCCTTCAGCAGCGCCATGCTCTGAACAATAAATAAACATCGCCACAAGATATGTATGGGGCGGCTGTCAGTAAGCTTCAATAAAATAGTCCTTAATTAAAATGGGTATTTTTATTTTATTTTATTTTATTGGGACAAAAAACAGTTACATGTTGTGTATTACTAAAACTTATGGTACTATAAAACAATTAAGTTAACATATAACCCACAGCAATGTCCACAAAGTAATCTAATGTGTTAAAAAAAATAAAAAAACAACCATGCACTTTGTACAAACTAAGACCTATTAGTGGGGTTATTGTGTTTGTGCAACACTACAATCACTACAAAAGGGTATATTCAGATATTATACACGGTACAAGAATGAAATAATAAAAAGGTACAATAAAAAGTAATAAGCTAGGTATTATGAACTACGTGTCCGTTCGCACCGATGTTAGGAATAGGAAGGCGACACTACCGAAGCGGCAACGCTCGATGTCATCATCAAGGCGGTGTCCGATGCGCGGTCGGCCGCTTTGAATACTGGGAATGCCGACGAGGCAAGTTGCCCTCGTAACACACACGAACACACCAACTATACGGTCCCACACTAAGCAACGCTTGTGTTATGGGTACCGTACAAAGGACAGAGGGCGAACTCAGTATATGATACTTATATACATACTAAACATCCATGACTCAATAATGAAATAATACATCTATACACTGAATCACCAGCTATTCCCAAACTTAAGTCTACCGCCCACTTTGAGAATGAATTATTTTTTTGCGCGGCCATTTTTTCACCTACTCAAAAACCACTATAACAGCAAAGTGGGAGGAGCACGCACCTGGAAGAGCTTGCCGCACTGCTCGCACATGCAGGGGGTCTTCATCGCGGGGTACTTGGTGCGGTTCTTGTCGGGGTGCGCGCGCCGGAAGTGTTGCGCGTACATCCGCAGGTCGCGGAGCTGTACGCCGCACTGCCGACACATACATGTCACAAAGTCAAAGTCAAATCGTTTATGTCGTACTAGCTGTTGCCCGCGACTTCGTCCGCGTGGTATTTAACAAAGACTCAACCGTTGGCAACAGCCTGCTCGCGTTCTGAGCCCGCGGGACGCATTGCAGGTTGTTGCTATCAAACTTAATCAGGCGCAGCGCTGCAACATTGGTTTTAATTTTTTTTCGAGAGATCCTATTTTTTTTTTTCTAAAATAAAAGTAGCCTAAGTTACTCCTTGTTACATCAGCTATCTGCCAGTGAAAGTCCCGTCAAAATCGGTCCAGCCATTGCAGAGATTACCCGGAACAAACAGACAGACAGACAGACAAAATTTTTAAAAAAGGTTGTTTCGGTATAGGTACCGTGTATACATCCAAATGCACTTAGTAAAAAGCGGTTATTTTAATATTACAAACAGACACTCCAATTTTATTTATATGTATAGATGTATAGATAGGCCTACGGGACACTTACAAATTGTCGTTACATTTTTCTTTTTCTTATCTCTAAAACCGGAATAGAGGGAAAGCTCGAAGGAAAGCATGGTCGAGGAAGACCAAGAATAAACTACATGAGTCAGATAAAGGAAAGGATGGGTGTCATGTCGTATAGGGAGGTAAAAGAAGCTGCTCTAGATAGAGACAGGTGGAAAGGGCTTCATCAGCTACACCGACAAGGGTCGAGCCCTTAAATTAGAAGAGAAAACCGGATCGGAACGCGACCTCGACTGAGAAGATCCGGCGAGAAACTCAGCGGGCTTGCCTTTTTTTTAACCCATTATTTTTACACAAAACAATACGATGATAATAATCTATACTAATATTATAAATGTGAAAGTTTGGATGGATGGATGTTTGTTACCCTTTCACGCCCGAACCGCTGAACGGATCTGGATGAAATTTGGCACAGAGATAGATTATAGTCTGGAAAAGCACATAGGCTACTTTTTATCCCGGTCAAATGTATGGTTCCCGTGGGATAGATTTGTTTACATTTTTCATAGAATACCAATAAATTAATTTTCTCATACATTTGATTCTGAGGCGGTACGAAGTTCGCCGGGACAGCTAGATTTAAATAATTCGGAATCGACATCGGAAACGGATTTGAAACTTTCCGAAGTTGGTGTCGCTCCCGACGAGCTTTCCGGCGGAAACTTTGAAAAAAAAAAAAACGATTTGGCACTGTCATCAAGATACATAGAAGATAATCAAATTCGGAAATTTTAACAGCGTTTGCGGTGATCCAGGGCCCCAAGTCTGCTAACACAATCGATTCATAATCGAACAGCAACCGCATAGTAACTGTCACTTTTGACAGATATTGTATGGGATATCTGTCAAAAGTGACAGTTACCATGCGGTTGCTGTTCGATTATGAATCGATTGTGTTAGCAGACTTGGGGCCCTGTTCGGTAGTTTTCGATTCCGTTTCCGATATCGATTTCGAATGGTTTAAAATAACCCCGCTAGTCGGCCGTTGACCTTAAAGGGGGGGGTGGACTTGCCTGCTCGCACGCGACCGGGGTGTGGGGCTCTTGTTGGTTCATCTTGTCGGCCGGGTCTCGGGAATGGATGACGGGTCTCCGTTCTATCCGTCTCACGACACGGCCGTTCTTTTCCGCGTTCATGCTTTGTGAATCGTTTCGTATCCGATTACTGCGAATAAAAGGATTATGGACTGTTTTAAGGATTTCATCGCGTTTATATTATGATTTTCACGTTCCCGACGTTTCGGCTGCTTTACAGCAACAACTAAATATGAGGGTACTCGCTGAAATTATGACACCAGGACGTCAACCACCTCAGTCCTCCCGCGACCACGGTTGCTGTGAAGCGGCCGAAACGTGGCGAATATAAAAAACATAACACCATATATATTTTGCCTTTTTTTTTAAATTAAATCCTCAAAGTTTTGATTTCTTTGATTTAAAAAAAATATTTTTTTGGGGCAAGATTTATACGAGCCCTGGTACACATAGCTGTGGACGCATACTCACGGATCCTGATCGCTGCTGTGTCTGGAAGATAATTTGAGATGTCTGTCGTGCGCCTCCTCCGACACGAACCTGACATCGCACACTTCACAGTACGGCCCCTCCAAGTCCACCTGCTGACCGAGACATTTAACCTCAGATCTATATGATCAATTATATTACCTTCACGGGTACCAGCTATAACATATAAATGAGGGAAGAGGAACCCACCACTGACCCTCGATAAACCAAACAAGTTGATCGACAATTAAAGAAGCCAGCAACACCGAACACAGATAATAAAAAACCTTAAAAAAAAAACTATAAAGCAGAAAATAATCTAATCTTGAAATCCACCTTGCCTAACTAAATCTAATATTTAACGAATATGAAGTTGATGCCAAACACACATCTGAGTCGAGTATTGCCGGTCCGCGCCAAAGACTACACCTACAAATTGGTCCGCGCATCTCATACTGAGTATACTTTTATTATTCTTCGTCGGTTGTTTATTTGAGATACAACGAGGTTTATTTTACTGGTGGTAGGCTTCGGCCGTGGCTAGTCACCACCCACTGAACAAAGCCATGTCGCCAAGCGGCCTAGCCGTGTTCCGGCATGATGTTCGGTGTTGCCATTCATGGATGGCGGGTCAGATCAGCTGCGCTGCATGTGCCTAGTGAATGTAGCGTCTCGATCTACTGCCGCCTTCCTACCTAGGCAAGTATGTTCCATCGTAGATCTCATCGTCACTTACCATCAGGTGAGATCGAGACCAAATACTTGCCTATAATGTAATAATAAAAAATAAAAAAACCAAATTGCGAACCTCCAGTCGATTAACAATACCGACATAATTGCCAGCGTGTTGTACTCACAGTTTTATCGATAAGTCGATGTTTCTTCTTCTTGTGAACATCGATACCCTTCTGGCTGACGAACGTGTACCCGCACAGCTCGCACACAAAGTCCGACACGTGCTTGATTCGTATGTGCCCCATGTATGTTGTCAGTTTACTGGGAACAAGGGGCCATCCACAAATTACGTCACACGTCAAGGGGCAGGGAGGGGGTCGACGAAGTGTGACATTGCGTGACAAGGGGCGGGGAGGGGTCCCGAATTTTGTGTATTGACATTTTTTCAAATTATAATATTTTATATCTAAGTGCTAATTGCAACCATTGATTTTATTGAGAAATAATTTAAATGACAATCGAAAAATAATTTCGGAACACTGCTGTTTTAATTTCATAAATTTCCAAATGTAAAATTGCAAAATATGTGACATCACCCTAGGTAGGGGGGGGGGAGGTCTCACAAATGTGACCAGTTGTAAGGATGGGTCAAAAATTCTTGAAATTCGTGACGTGGGAGCCGATTACTCAATCACGCCAGAACGGCTGAACGGATCTGGATGAAATTTGGCACAGAGATACATTATAGTGAGGAATAGCAAATAGGCTACTTTTTATCCCGGTAAAAATTAAAAGTATGTCCCTATGTCATTTTCTGACCCCTAAACTACCACTATTAAAAATTAAAACAAATCTATCCCACGGGAATCACAAATTTTACCGGGATACAAAGTAGCCCATGTGCTATTCCAGACTATAATCTATCTCTGTGCCAAATTTCATCCAGATCCGTTCAGCCGTTCTGGCGTGATTGAGCAACAAACATCCATTCATCAATCCAAACTTTCACATTTATAATATTAGTAAGAAGGAAGATATATAAGTGGGATATAAAGAATTTGGCACAGATTATTGTCAAATCGCCAGGGCTGTCAGGTGATACTCACTCGAACTCGCTGGCGCAGTGCGGACACTGGTATTTAGTACCCGCGTGCCACTTCTCGTGCTCCCTCGCGACGCCCCTGCCAAAACGAACACTTTAGATTCACTCACCCATCTAAAGTTTTTTTGCAAGTTTGACTGACTCCTCTAAAGTTGTTTTGCAAGTTTGACTGACCCATCTAAAGTTGTTTTGCAAGTTTGTCTGACCCATCTAAAGTTGTTTTGCAAGTTTGACTGACCCATCTAAAGTTGTTTTGCAAGTTTGACTGACCCATCTAAAGTTGTTTTGCAAGTTTGACTGACCCATCTAAAGTTGTTTTGTAAGTTTGACTGACCCATCTAAAGTTGTTTTGCAAGTTTGACTGACCCATCTAAAGTTGTTTTGCGAGTATCCCTGACTCCTCCAAAGGTATTATGTAAGTTTAACTGACACATCGTATGGTAATTTGTAAGTTTGACCCATCTAAATTAAAAAATATTATAGTTTGACTGACGCCTCTAAAGGTATTTTGTAACTCTGATTGACCTCACTAAAGTTATTTTGCAACATTGACTGACGCCTCTAAAGGTATTTTATAAATAAAACGAACTCCCCAAAAGGTATTTTTGACATTGACTGACCCCTCTAAAGTAAACTGTGTTTGTGTGGTCATGTAATATCGACCCTTACCGGTTTCTCGTGACGAACGGACATCCCTTGCAGCTGTACTGCTCGGTGTGCTGCGCTGTGAGGTGCTTGCGAAGCGCTCGACTGGCTTTTAGTCTGGTCTTGCATATGAAACATTCGAAGGCACCGCTTTGCTGAAAGAATTTATATATAAGTTGTAACAATAGTAGTGTAACACTAGCTGTTGCCCGCGACTTCGTCCGCGTGGTACTTAACAAAGACACAACCGTTGGCAACAGCCTGCTCGCGCGTTCTGAGCCCGCGGGACGCATTGCAGGTTGTTGCTATCAAACTTAATCAGGCGCAGCGCTGCAACATTGGCTTAAATTTTTTTCGTGAGATCCTATTTTTTTTTCTAAAATAAAAGTAGCCTAAGGTACTCCTTGTTACATCAGCTATCTACCAGTGAAAGTCCCGTCAAAATCGGTTCAGCCATTTCAAAGATTAGCCGGAACAAATAGACAGACAGAGAGACCGACAAAAATTGTAAAAAAAAATGTTTCGGTATATGCACCGTGTATACATCCAAATGCACTTAGTAAAAAGCGGTTATTTTAATATTACAAACAGACACTCCAATTTTATTTGTTTGTATGTATAGATAGTTTAAATAAAGTCTCTGACCCCCATGTCAGAGGGATTCGCGGGCCGGGCCAGGACACGCCTGGAATAAAAAACAAAAAAAAAACAACTCACCTCGCTATGCCGCACCACGTGCGCAGTATATCTGTCCTTTATCATGAACCCTCTGTAACACACTGTACACTTATAGGGTGCGTTGGTATAGCTCGCGCTCTCTTGCCGTTTCAACACCTCCTGTATTTGTTCATCGTATGTCAGTGTTGTTATGGTAAACAGATTCTCGTCGAGGGCCTCGTTGGTTCGACGACGTTTGACGTCGTTCTTCTTGTATCTGCGTTAAGGGCAACCTTGTACACACACAATGACGGATCCCACTAATATTATATATGTGAAAGTTTGGATGGATGGATGTTTGGTACTCAATCACGCCAGAACGGCCGAACGGATCTGGATGAAATTTGGCACAGAGATAGATTATAGTCTGGAATTGCACATTTTTTTATTTTTTTTTATTACATTATAGGCAAGTATTTGATCTCGATCTCACCTGATGGTAAGTGACGATAAGATCTACGATGGAGCATACTTGCCTAGGTAGGAAGGCGGCAGTAGATAAGAGACGCTACATTCACTAGGCACATGCAGCGCAGCTGATCTGACCCGCCATCCATGAATGGCAACACCGAACATCATGCCGGAACACGGCTAGGCCGCTTGGCGACATGGCTTTGTTCAGTGGGTGGTGACTAGCCACGGCCGAAGCCTACCACCAGTAGAGTTGTCACCTGGTTGGCACCACCCAGGGTCACGTGTAGGGTATCTCGAGGGTACTTAATTCTCCTACGGACGAAGGTGACTTGACCCCAAAACATATGCTACTTTTTATCCCGGTAAAATGTATGGTTGCCGTGGGATAGATTTGTTTTAATTTTACATAGAGCAAAGGATCGACTTGATTTTTTGCATAGGTAGTGGTTGTTTAGGGGTCAGAAAATGACATGGGGGCATACGATTTAATCGCGGGTAACACCGCGGGGCGCAGCTACTACAAAATAAATATTGTCTAGAAGTAATCTACTAGGACTTTTTGGCGGGAAACTGAAAAGTCATGGCGTCAGTTATGTTTTAATTTCTAAAACTAGTGTTCCTGCGAGTTACAGTGAGTGATATAAGTGGAATATTAACCATTACGGGTTCGGTAAAGTGCACAAGTGTAGGTAATTGAAACAGAGCGACGAAACATGGCTTTTCAGATTCTCACAAAAAATCCATGAACAGTAATTCGGTAAAGTGTCCATCACTTTACTGATTGAGGGATGGGGGGCTATTTTACTTGGGCCTAGCCTTTGGACCTGTGCAAATGCTCGAAAACTGAAATAATTTATATTACTTGACACTGGCTTTATGTCTCATACCTATCCGTGGTAGTCTCCGGAGTATCGTCCTCTTCTATCTTCTTACTCTTCACTCTCTTCTCTTTGCTTCTCTTCTTCTTGATCCTCTTCTTAACCTCGCACACCTCACTCAACGCCCTCTCGTCGGAGTCACCGAAATCATCGTTGAACTCATCAAAATATATCTCGTTGCTTTCGTTTTTAACTTCGATTTCCGTCAATTGTGGTGTTTTAAAATCGTTGTCTATGCTCTTGTCTATGTCTACATCCGGCACGTCTATGGCGAGTTCGGTTTCCGTTTTTATTGTGTCATCGTTGATGTGCAAGTCGTGGTCGTTGTTCTCGTAGATTTTTTGAATTAGCGATGTTTTTAGGTCGGCGTGGGTGCGGTTTATTGATTTTATATCGCGGATTCTAATCTGTGAATGGTTCGGATGCTGATCAATCAGTTATGACCAGGGCCCGGAACCGGAAAGCCTATGAAGGGGTTTTGTATGGACTTTTGAACGACTTAACTGCTAATTGATTTCTATGGTTAACGCAAATACTACACATTGATATAAAACAAATTTTAAGGATTTTAGCGCGTTTATTTCGTGAGGAATGATGAGGGTACCCCGGTTCAAACTATGATAATAGGACGTCAACCGCCTCAGTCCTCCCGTGACCATGGTTTCTGTAAAGCAACCTAAATGTCGGGAACGTAAAAAAATAAAATAAACGCGATCAAATCCTTAAAATTAGTTTTTTTAACGACTTAACTGCTGTCAGATTTTACTTATTATTACCATTCACTTGGCTTACCTTTTGAATGGGCTTTCGTATTACACGAGGTAAGTTTAAGATCCGGCTCGGCTTAACGCATAATCCCATAAACTAGTTCGTAAAGGTTTCCCATTTAACACATCAAAGTTCGCTTTTAAAAATATATATATATATGAAACCGGGGAAACCCCTTCACTAGGGAAATTTGCGGTATATGACCATTCGCTCGATGAGTAAGTAAACTGTTAGGGAATCCCCTTGAACCAATTAAGCTCATTGAACGACTTGTCCGGGCCCTGGTCATGATAGCATCACTCAAAAAACTGAACTGAAGATAATACAAAACTAAAAAGAAAAACATACAAACATAGCTAAAGTTCTTTTTATAATATTTTGCTTTATATTTCTTTTAATATAATGTTTGAACGAATAAATACTAAGACAGTACTTTATATTGATTTCTTATATTTACGCGAATATTACACATTGAAATGAAACTAAAATTTAAGGATTTTGTCGCGATTTAATTTCTATTTTACGTTCTCGAAGTTACGGCTGCTTTACAGCCACCATGGTCACGAACCATGGTCACCGAAACGTCGGGAACGTAAAATAGAAATAAAATCGCGATAAAATCCTTAAAATGTAGTTTTATTTCAACAGTACTTTATCTTAAAAAAAGTGTAATTATTATAATTACTCACATAAGTGTGCGGCTGCACCAAGTCCTGTAGGATGGTGTGCGCGCGCAACGCTTTGCTCCTAAACTTGGCGGCGGCCGCGAGCCGGGACCCACACTCCCAGCACACCCGCTGCGGCAACAGACTCTCACCACAAGTCTGCACCATACACCAAATACAAGTAGTAATAATATAAATCACTAGCTGTTACCCGCGACGTCAACCGCGTGGTATTTAACAAAAAAAAGTGTTTTCTAAAATAAAAGTAGCCTCAGTTACTCCTTGTTACATCAGCTGTCTGCCAGTGAAAGTCCCGTCAAAATCGCTCCAGCCGTTTCAGAGATTAGCCGAAACAGACTGACAGACAGACAAAAATTGTAAAAAATTTTGTTTCGGTATGTGTACCGTGTATACATCCAAATGCACTTAGTAACAAGCGGTTATTTGTTTATTGCAAACAGACAATCCAATTTTATTTATTTGTATGTATAGATAATATCAGCCCTTTTAATGTCCCACAGCTGGACGCGGGCCTCCCCTCAATACGAGGGGAGATTAGACCACGGCCCACCACGCTGGCACAGTGCGGGTTGGCGGACTTCACATATCTTTCGAGGGGTTTTCTCAGACATGCAGGTATCCTCGCGATGTTTCCCTTCACCGTTCAGCAAGTGATAATCATGGTTGAAAATGAGATTCGCGCATGAAATCCGAAAATCCCAGAGGAGCGAGCCGACGTTTGAACCTGCGATCCTCGTTACCGAAACAAGCGGTCTTCCAAACTTGGCTATCACCGCTACAAGTAGTAGCAAATACAAGTAGTAGTGGCAGTTTCATTCGTCCAGTAGGACAGGCGAAGGAATCAATCCATGCTGCCAATTCTGATGTTGTCAATGTCATTCGAATTTTCTTGATCAGAATTACTTGCGTAATAATTTTATCATGCGTGGTCATTTTTAATGCCTTAACTAAGCCTTATGTTCTTAACACAACTTATACAGTATCTTGAAAGTTTCACATAAGAACTTGTGTTAGTTAATAAGGCTCGACAACAGATCATGATAGATATGCCGTGCGGTTCAAAATGTATGGGAACTCGCTGTCTCCGTTTTGTTCCCCACCACTCACTAAAACCAACCAATACGAAGTCTCCTCGGTGCGTGCTGCGTCGTCGCCGTATACAGCGGCCGTACCACGCGACGCACCAGTTTATTCAAAGTATCGTTAGACGATCGGTCCATTGCCTCGTACATTCACTCAGTAGCGAACATAGGTGGTACTTAAATAGCCATGTATTTTGGACAAAAATAAAAAAGTCGTTGGGCTACATAAAAATTAAAATAACATAATAAAGGCATCAAATATTTTTTGATTTGTTGTTTTTAATCATTTTAAAGACGAATAAATAAAATACTTAATACTGGCCGGTGAAATGAGATTCCATCTTTCGCGTAGTTCACTTTGCTGCTAGTATTTTTGCACACAACCACGGAATAACACGGCATTTTAAAAAAAGCTAGAGCTCTGATACCGACGTGCAATTGCAGTCGACTGACGGCGAAAACTCTATGTTAGCCTAATTTTGGCCAAATGTGTGCGCAAGCCCAACGCTTTCATAACATATCTCCTCTCATATATCAGTGGGGTCGACTTTTAGACCTCGTCGACTCCAAATTCAGTTTTCGTTTATGTCGACCCCTGGAAAACGAATACCGACCCCACAGGGTCGATATCGACCACTTTGGGAATCGCTGGTTTACGTGAATAAAAAATATTCTGATACTTGTGTGTGCGAATGTACCAAAGACAACGTACCGTGATGCCAGTGATCTGCTCGTACATCTGGTCAAGTTTGAACTCTGTCATGTGATACATCTTGACGTCCATAACGAGGCACACCCTGCAGACCTGGTGGGCACAAACACATGGTGTAAGCGATTTTATAACGAAAACTGGGCCCCAAGTCTGCTAACACAATCGATTCATAATCGAACGGCAACCGCATAGTAATTATCTTTATTTTACCGGGATAAAAAGTAGCCTATGTGCTATTCCAGACTAAATACTATCTCTGTGCCAAATTTCATCCAGATCCGTTCAGCCGATCTGGCATGATTGAGTGACAAACATCTATCCATCCCTCCATCCAAGAGTTTCAGACAGACAGACAGACGGACAGACAGACAAAAATTTTAAAAAAGGTTGTTTTGGTATAGGTAACGTGTATACATCCAAATGCACTTAGTAAAAAGTGGTTATGTTAATATTACAAACAGACACTCCAATTCTATTTATATGTATATAGAAAACGGGATTCTTATATAAAAATTACATGGGATTTCTCACCCTCAACGCGGCCGGCGCGTCTAGGTCGTCCGTGGAGTCCTGTAATAAACAAATAACAAGTATTGCAGTCTGCCTGGTATTGTGATGTACACAGTTGTTACTGACCCTGCATTTTGTGCTGAGTGTTCTAGGCTCTAATCCTGGTCGGGACAAACTTTGTGTGATGAGCACGAATGTTTGTTCTCAAGTCATGGATGTTCAATATCTATATATATAGGGTTAATACATTCATTATTTAGTTTGGGACCATATATTTAGTGTTTGTTTGGCAATATTATTATTATATAAGTATATATTAATATCTTGCCCAACATTCGGTTTAATTCCCTCGCTACAAATAGATAACATTTTTTTTATGTTTTAGTTTAAGAAATGCTATACATAACATGTAACACTATACTTGTACCTTAATTAGTGTACCAATCTTAAAGTTTTTTTTTTATTACATTTAGATAAAGACATTGTCTAGTTTGAAGCTAACCAATACTCGGTTGCTGTCGATGTTACTTGGTAATAAACGGCTGACAGCCAATACTCCCCCCGCCTCGCTGTGCACATACCCAAGGTGCAGTACAGCGGTAGTGGTCAAACTAGTGCCTATCTAAAAGTATAAATCTTGGGATCAGTCTAACCTGAGCCACAACAGGTACTGCTCCACTCTTAATCCTCCGAAGACCCCGTTTTGTTACATAGAAATCCTCATTTCTAAAATGTTCGGAACATATTGTGCTCCGGTCTTTTGGCTCCCAGTCCGTCAGCTCCAGAGCATCCACCCACGCTGTACGGAGGTTCGGTTCCTTTGGAAATCTGAAATCATTTGGAGATTAAACTTAATTCAATTTCGATAACCAACTTAATGATAATATACGAAAATAAATCACTATTTCAACTTATCGAATATTTATATTACGTATAACTAGATCATAAAGGATATTTGCTACACAGATAAGTTTTTTTAGCGTTTATAAGAGATAATATATGTGATTTATTATGGCAAAATGGTGAGAGTATAAAATAGACGATAGAATAAAAACTAACAAGTGAAACGTGATTCCATGACTTTTGGTTGTTTTCTTGGTGTCGTTAGTACAATTCTGAACACTGCACCTCATCTTTGTGTAACTATATTGTTAGAAATTAAATGTTATATACACGACATGATGTTATTGCTTTTTATTTCATTTTTCTTCGTTGCTAACAATTACGTAGATGGTTTTCTGTCATAAGATAAATGTAGCCAATGGAATACTTAAATTATTCAGTTAAGGAGTTGCTCTTTGATTCAGTATTTTTATTTATTTATTTGTTTTACAAACAGTGACAATCCATCAAACAATCTCAATATCCGCCATTGATATTTCAACTTTTTCTAATATTCATTTCTGTCTCTGGTTTAAACGTATGAGTCTTTTGGGAAAATCGATAATCATAGCCGTATCTATTTTAACTTGTATTTTGTTTTGTCCACACAGGATTTCGCACCCCTAGCGCTTATGTTCCGTCTCGTTTTGACTGAACACCTTTCATGTATACCTAAAAGAGATACGAAATAGTATTTATATTTATGTTTATAAACATTGTGGTACAACCCTGCTAATTTAAGAATCTTATAGCTGACATTCCGATCTCTCATTTTCACTTTAACTAATAAGAACAAGTAAAACATACAGAAAGTAGCTGTCTTGAATACTGAATTTAGTTAGTTTATCGCTTGTCGGTGAGAAAGATGTCAGAGTGATCATTTAAAGATTTATTCTTTGATTTTCGAAATAAATGAAACAATAATACTAAACATGTTTATTTAAATACGTTAAGTAGAACAATATACACGATATAAATCTATTTTTATGCATACAACTATCCTAACTAGTAATAAAATCATGATAATTGTTTCGCGTTGTTGTTCTAAGTTTTAACAAATTTTGGTGTTTAATTTAATATGATAAAGTTATAAACAAAATGAGGTGTTGTGTGCCTAGTTGCAAGAATGATTCAAGACATATATCTAAATCACAAGGCATCACCTTTCATGTGTAAGTATCTAGAAGGCACTGACCAAAAAATAAAGTTAGTGTCTATTACCTAGATTATATTCTATAAGAACCTTTTATTATTAAATACTATAATATTAACAAACTAAAGGGCTCCCCAACTGCGACAAATCAATTTCCCATAACATCTAATTTTAGTGAACAACTTTCCAAATCTTAAAGTGTTTGATTAGGTTTAGTGTACCTGTATCTTTATTCTATTTTGTGATTATGGACATGATGAATATAAATTGTCCTCAGCTTTCCTAATGAGCCGTCTCTCCGCACGTCATGGCTTAAGGCTCTCGGCAAAGAGAGCTGGGAGCCCAAGGACCGTAGTGCCATCTGCTCTGAGCACTTCCTGTGTGAAGACCTGTATGAGACCAAGAGTGGGCTCAGGAGGGTACGGGTCGGGGCTGTGCCACTGATATTGCAGGTAATTAAGGTGTAGATGGGGCAAGCAAAAAAAAAAAGATTTGTTCAAATTTTGCATATGTAAATTATATACCAATACCGAAAAGATTAAAACACAGAAAATAAGAAAGTTGTGCTGTCATCTTGCTGACACGGTTTTTATATTTTTGGTACCTGGAACATAGGATTGTAGATTGGAGACTAAAAATTTCACAGGGCGAACTTGTCATAAGGGAGCGTTCAAGTATTACGTAACGAATTTGGGGGGAGGTGGGGTCTTCTGAAACGTTACGATGCGTTACATGGGCGGGAGGGGGGTAACATTGTTTTAACCCTTCAGAACGGTCGCGTAGAGATTTTACGTTTTACTAAGGGGGAGGGGAGTCAAAAATCTCCAAAAATTGCGTTACGTAATACTTGAACGCTCCCAATGAAGTTGCATATGGACAGGTCAATGGCTCAACACAGACAAATGGACGAGACAGGTCAGCTATGAAATTAATATTATTGATTTTAGGAATCAACAGAATGTGACTATGGTGAGCCGGTGAGTCTGAAAGTGAGTATAATTTTTCTCTAGTCATGATGATATTTTTACACTATAAATAGGTAAAGTTTCAATGCCCATCTGATTCTGAACATTCCTTGAGCGATATATGCCGTTTCATCGAGACTACCGCAGGCAAAGCCGCGGGCTCAAGCTAGTATAATATAATGATATCAGCCCTTTTTAATGCCCCACTGCTGGGCACGGGCCTCCACTCAATTCGAGGGGGATAATATATATTAATAATATAATTTTAGGTGTGCAGAATATGCTTAACAATGGATGTGAAATTATTTCCAATGAGAATGTACAAGCTAGAGCAGGCATACGAACACCTCACTGGAATATCGGTAAGCTGACATAACATAGAGTATTCTGATACAGAGCTGCTAAGAGCTAGTTTCTGTACTCGTGTTAAGATGTGGTGTGGGATGCGCTAAGATCAAATGTACTACTGTGTTGTAATGTGTGGCGTACTGTGTTACAATGGGTGGCGTACTGTATGGCATACCGTGTCGTACTGTGTCCTAATGGTTGGCGTACTGCGTTGTAATGTGTGTCGTAATGGGTGGCGTAGTGTGTGGCATACCGTGTCGTACTGTGTCGTAATGGTTGGCGTACTGCGTTGTAATGTGTGTCGTAATGGGTAGCGTAGTGTGTGGCATACCGTGTCGTACTGTGTCGTAATGGTTGGCGTACTGCGTTGTAATGTGTAAAGCATACTGTGTCGTAATGTTTAGAGTATTGTGTCGTTTTGGATGGCTTACTGTGTCGTAGTGTGTGGCACACTGTGTCGTAATGGGTGGCGTACTCTGTCGTATTGGTTGGCGTACTATGTCATAACGTTTATCGTGCTGTGTCGTAGCGTGTGGCATACTGTATCTTAATGTTTAGCGTACTATTTCGTAATGGGTGGCGTACTGTGTCGTATTATGTGGGTAACTATGGTACCTAGTTAGTAGCGTACTGTGTCACACCCTGATGCGCTTGTGTTTCAGCTGTCCGAACACGAGTCTCTACCGCACAAGCTATGCGCAGAGTGCGCCCAGAGGTTGGTCAATTCGCACCGGTTCAGACACAAGAGTCTTAGGGCGAATACACTCATGATGGAAGTTGTCCAAAAGCAGGGCAGTGTAAGTATAAAGTCACCATTACACTTAACAGAATACCTAATCTTCAATCCCTGAATTTATAGATGTTTTATAGACCTTATCAAACGTCATATAGTACTGCGCACATGAGTTTTGCTTTGCGCAGTACTATATGACGTTTGATAAAGTTATAAAACGTTTATAAATTTGGGGTTATATAAATAAAACTAAGTCTTGTTAGTTACACCATTTATAACTCAAGAACGAGTGGGCCGATTTCTATTGTGTTTGATATTTCAAATTTGTTTCCGCCCCGCATAGCAGAATAACTGAAATAAAACTTATCTTACGAGTTTAATCGCGTTTATTATACGTTTTTAACGTTCCCGACGACTAAAACGTATAGTTGGTGTGTTCGTCTGGCGATATATATTATTACAAGGCATAAAACAAAAGTTTCCAAAAAAATATAAAATAGCTTCCAAGGAGTTTCGTTCCATGGACTTCGTTAGCAAAAAATCTATCCCACGGGAACCATACATTTTACCGGGATAAAAAGTAGCCTATGTGTTATTCCAGACTATAACCTATCTCTGTGCCAAATTTCATCTAGATCCGTTCAGCCGTTCAGGCGTGAAAGAGTAACAAACATCCATCCAAACTTTCACATTTATAATATTAGTATTGATTTGTCTCTCTCTTTACACGGGCTATACCCGGATTTTTGGAAGGCTTGCATGGGGACATGGGTCCAACACGTAGAGGCCCTTATTGAGATTTTTAATGTCATGTTAGCCACCTGCTGGGGTCAACTGCTGAAAATGATAGCACAAACAGCGAGTTGACCTCAGCAGGCGGAGGCACTATTGCAGGAATATGGAATGATAATTGGGACTATGGATTGAGGTTTGGATGGACATGAGATAGGGCTATTGAAGGGTAGCAGACACCTGCTATAATCAGCTTTTATCCAATTACTATTGGCAGGTGGTGACTCGCCACTCGTTAGGTGGGCCCCCTATATATATAATAATTCCAGCCCTTTTTTATGTCCCACTGCTGGGCACGGGCCTCCCCTCAATGCGAGGGGGGTTTTGGCGATAGTCCACCACGCTGGCCCAGTGCGGGTTGGCAGACTTCACACATCTTTCGAGGGGTTCTCTCAGACATGCAGGTTTCCTCGCGATGTTTTCCTTTACCGTTTAGCAAGTGATAATCTTGGTTGAAAATGAGATTCGCACATGAAAAATCCCAGAGGTGCGAGCCGCGGTTTGAACCTGCAATCCTCGTTACCGAGGCAAGCGTTCTACCAACTTGGCTATCACTGCTTTTTACTTGGCTATTACTGCTTTTTTTTTGTGGGGCCTGCTAAAAAAGATATACTGCCTAAAAATATATTATTATTATTATACTTATGAATACTTTATGTAATAAATACTTGTTTGCAGCTAACTTTAAATAATATAAAAAGGATAAACAGAGACAACAATCAGCTCGTCTCCCCTCTCGCTCTTAAAATATACCCCCCGGACTATCACGACGCGCACATAGAATACACGGACACACACATGCAAACACACACACACAATAGTATACACGAGATCAATATAGACATAGACATACCTATAAAGGAGGAAAATTACGAAATGTATATGGACTTGGACAAAAACGAAGATTGCGACCTCAACAACGCCGACGACGACTTGAAAATCTCCGACAATTATTCCACGGACGACAGTTTGCCGTTGAAAAAGTGTAAAACGCAGAGAAAGTCGAAAAAAAAATTAGTAAAACCGATGAAGAGAGTGAAAAAACCGAAAGTCACCGAACCGAAAGTCGATAGACGGAGGAAACCGTTTTTGAACGACGATCTGAATCAAACGTTGTTTACGATAACCGATTTAACGGTTGAGGAGCAGATTGCGGAGATTTTAAAACGGCGGGAGAGTTCCAATTATAAGAATTCAGTTTTTAAATGCACCGAGTGTTTCAAAGGGTTTCTGGACGAAGACGCTTACAATGGTCACATGACGAGGCATACAAATGTAAGTACCTATTATATTAATTATTGTACAACGTGATTCAGTAAGGGTATACTACTACACCCATTTTTTTATCATTCTTTTAAGGTTGGCAAACGGCTACCAAATAGTTTATTTTATTTTTTATTTTTTTAAACAATCTTATTGGTCTATCTCACACTTCTCCTTCTCTATGGTTTGGTGGACACCGGGCCTAAGTTTGGGAACGTACAGTCGGTGTGTTCGTTGGGCAATTTTTTTTCATACTAATTTCTTATATTTACGCGAACACACTGGATTTTATCGCGTTTATTTTATGGTTTTACGTTCCCTACCTTTCGGCTGCTCTACAGCAACCATTCGATTATTTTTTTTTTTTTTTTCTATAGCAATGTGGCGATCACGAGTGCGAGACATGCAAGACCCAAGTTTTTTTTTTTTGATTTTTTTTCAGCAATGCGGCGATCACGAGTGCGAGATATGCAAGACCCACTTCAAGCACCCGCACGCGCTGCGCAAGCACATCACCGCGCACCACACGCAGCGGTTCAGCTGCAGGCAGTGCCCCTACGTCACCACGCACCGCCAGACCGCCAGGCTGCACGAGCGATGGCACAAGGGCACCAAGTACAGCTGCCCGCACTGCCCCGACGAGTTCGTGTGAGTGCTTTGACATTATACTCTTTCTTCTTTTTCTTCTTTCTTTACAAAGCGAGTTTTCTTTGAGATGCGATGAAATAAAATGGATATGAAAATGGCCTCACCCGCAACTGAGCGGGTATTTTGCCAATGTCATGTAATTAATAGCAATAAAATATTCAATAAATACACATTATAAATAAAATAATGGATGTGACATGATATAAAAATGGAGTGTCCATTACACTATTTTTTTTTTATTTGGCATCACCGTAGGTATTTTGCCAGTGTCAAGTAATATAAATTATTTCTGTTTTTGAGCATATGCACAGGCTCAAAGGCTAGGCCCAAGTAAAATACCCCCCCCATCCCTCAATCATTAAAGTGATGGATACTTTACTGAAAGATTTTTCATGGATTTTTTGTGAGAAACTGAAAAGCCATGTTTCGTCGCTCTGTTTCAATTACCTACACTCGTGCACTTTACCGAACTCATAATGGTTAATATTCCACTTATATCACACACTATAACTCGCAGGAACACTAGTTTTAGAAATTAAAACATAACTGACGCCATGACTTTTCAGTTTCCCGCCAAATAGTCAATTTCTTTACTTTCTCGATGACAGTTCTAATTTGACAGTTGTAGTGTTGTGACCAAAGAAGTAATGATATCGATCGCATATATTTATTATGTTTTGAACACAGACAAATACAACAAAAACATTCATAAATACAGAATCAACATAATATAATAACATCTTGTAATGAAATGTAATCGGCGACCCAAGGGCTGGGTATTTCCTCGCTCAGCGAGTAGCTTTGGCTATTCAGCGAGGAAATGCGGCCAGCATCTTGGGCACGCTACCGCATGGGCCAAATTTTTTACACATTTTGTAGCTTTTCTATACTCTTTTTAAGTTATATTAGTTTGTAAATATTACAATTATTTAATGTAATATTAGTTAATGAATTTGTACAAAATTATCCGGCAATAGTTTAGTTTCTTACACTTTGTAAAAAAGTATCGGGTCTCTTATCGCTTAAAAAAATACGTAAAGCGATACAACACCATAAAGTTAGTAAAAGTAGCTGTTGTAAAAACAGCTACTTTTACTAACTTTATGGTGTTGTATCGCTTTAGGTATTTTTTAAAGCAAACTTAATACATCGAGACATCCAATGCAGAATGCTAATATCGCAAAACACTAAATTACATCGTAAAGATGTCCAAATTTTTCGTAAAAAAATAAAAACCGTTGACATTATGAATTTCGCGCCCTGACCCTGAGCTTGACCCTTAGCAAAGTTATAAAACGTCTATAAATTTGGGGGTTAGTTTACTTGACCCCTCCAAAGTTATCTTGCAAGTTTGCCTGACTCCTCTAAAGTTGAATAAAACAATACTGACAGCTGTCCCAGCGTGTTGTACTCACAGTCTTATCGATAAGTCGATGTTTCTTCTTCTTGTGTACATTCAAATTTTTCGTAAAAAAATAAAAACCATTGACATTTTGAATTTCGCGCCCTGACCCTGAGCTTCCCCCTTAATAGTCAGCAATTAATAAACTCCGCCAACAGATGTCGCTTACCCAAACTTCGTCTTCGACAGTAAGTTCACAACATATATGGGTCATGTACGCATAAAGCACCCGTCGGACTTCGTATGTGGTCTATGCGGTTACTCATTTGTGAGTGCTAAGGGCATTGAACTACATAAGAAGCTGAAACACAGACTGGATAATGCACAGGTGAGACGATTTTGAACCTTATCCTGCATGTTTTAGGTGTGAATTTGCAACAGTTTTCTTTTTATATAACGCTACAACGTGAAGTCTTGAAAGCTAAAATGTTAGCGATAGCGTTAGCAGTGATAGCGATGTTGGTAGAACGCTTGCCTCGGTAACGAGGATCGCAGGTTCAAACCCCGGCCCGCGCCTCTGGGATTTCTGGATTTCATGTGCGAATCTCATTTTCAACCACGATTATCACTTGCTGAACGGTGAAGGAAAACATCGCGAGGAAACCTGCATGTCTGAGAGAACCCATCGAAAGATGTGTGAAGTCCGCCAACCCCCACGGGAAGTACTTATATACAGCATGTGATTTAAATAACGCAATACCTCAGAAAAAACAACTTTGTGGGATGAGCACGAATGTTTGTACCCGAGTCATGGATGTTTAGTATCTATATAAGTATTATATACTGAGTTCTCCCACAGTCCATTGTACGGTACCCATAACACAAGCGTTGCTTAGCGTGGGATCGTACAGGGCCCCAAGTCTGCTAACACAATCGATTCATAATCGAACAGCAACCGCATAGTAACTGTCACTTTTGACTGATATTGTATGGGATATCTGTCAAAAGTGACAGTTACTATGCGGTTGCTGTTGGATTATGAATTGATTGTGTTAGCAGACTTGCAGCCCTGAAGGTGTGTTCGTCTCGCGATATTTATTTATTATCTATCTTTGACGGCCTGATTAGCGCAGTTTGTAGTGACTCTGCTTTCTGCGCCGAGATTCCCGGGCTCGAATCCTGGTAGGGAAAAGCTTTGTGTGATGAGCACGAATGTTTGTACCCGAGTCATGGATGTTTAATATCTATATTATAAGTATTATATACTGAGTTCGCCCTCAGTCTATTGTACGGTACCTTAGTGTGGGACCGTATAGTTGGTGTGTTCGTATGGCGATATTTATTTATTTATATCCCTATTATAGATACCGGAAGACGGACCCTTCTGTGAACAATGCAACGTCCGTTTCGTATCGGCAGAGGCTCACAGACGCCATTTGAGCGTTTCCGCTCGGCACAACTCCTCCGATAAGGATTCCCGAGAAGCGAACAAACCCAAAAAGGGGAGGAGGGGTAAGGAAGCGAAGGAGACTGAGAGGAGAACGACGGAGGACGCGGAATCGGATGATAAGAAGAAAGTGTTTCCGAGTCAGATGAGGAAGGCTGAAGGACCTATACCGTGTGAACAGGTCAGAAAAAGATTTTTTACTAGCTGTTACCCGCGACTTCGTCCGCGTGGTATTTAACAAAGACACAACCGTTAGCTACAGCCCGCTCGCGGGATCTGAGCCCGCAGCCGGCAGCCTTTGTGATATTAAGTCGTTTCTAAAATAAAAGTAGCCTAAGTTACTCCTTGTTACATCAGCTATCTGCAAGTGAAAGTCCCGTCAAAATCGGTCCAGCCATTTCAGAGATTAGCCGAAACAAACAGACAGACAGACAGACAAAAATTGTAAAAAATGTTGTTTCGGTATAGGTACCGTGTATACATCCCAATGCACTTAGTACAAAGCGGTTATTTCAATATTCCAAACAGACACTCCAATTTTATTTATTTGTATAGATGTGTATTTATTGAATTTAATATCGCTATTAATTACTTGACACTGGCAAAATACCCGGCTAAGTTGCGGGTGAGGCCATGTTCATATCCATTTTATTTCATCGCATCTCATTTCGTAAAGAAAGAAGAAGGACATCGCTCTGTCGTCTGTCTGTCGGTCTGTCTGTCTGTCTGTCTGTCTGTCTGTCTGTCTGTCTGTCTGTCTGTGACAGCCATTTTGTTGTTAATACAGTGCGGATTACAATTGGAAGATTCGCGAGCGTACCACGGCCACTTCCGACGAATGCACCCCGACAAGAATCGAACCAACTACCCGTCGATGAAGTCGCCGTGCATGTGCGAGGTGTGCGGCCGCATGTTCCAGGTATTTACTGAACATAAGGCGGGGTCTCGTGTACAAAGTGGTTCAGATAGGGTGTACTTTGTACCTGCGCTTCGTTAAGGGGAAGCTCAGGGTTCAGGGCGCGAAATTCAAAATGTCAATGGTTTTTATTCTTTTACGAAAAATTTGGACATCTTTACGATGTAATTTAGTGTTTTGCGATATTAGCATTCTGCATTGGATGTCTCGATGTGTTAAGTTTGCTTAAAAAAGTACCTAAAGCGATACAACACCATAAAGTTAGTAAAAGTAGCGGTTTTTACAAACCTTATGGTATTGTAACGGATTAGGTACATTTTTAAGCAAACTTAATACATCGAGACATCCAATGCTGAATGCTTATATCGCAAACCACTAAATTACATCGTAAAGATGTCCACATTTTTAGTAAAAAAATAAAAACCATTGACATTTTGAATTTCGCGCCCTGACCCTGAGCTTCCACCTTAATATATTTGCAATTATTATGTGAAGTCAGATTTTGGATGTGTCGGTAGAAAGCAATGTTGCGAGCAAAATTCGGAATTATCGTTTTGCTGGAATCTTTTTTTTTTAATAAATCTACATTTTGAAATTAAGACTTCACATAATGATTACAAACGCTAATGAAGCTCAGGTTTCAGGCTTAGTATAACCTTTCTGAATCAACCTGTATACGTTACATTAAAATAGTATTATGTATAGACTGACCAGATCTTCCATACCTCTCTATCTAAAATTACCCAAAAAATTTACCGAATTTGGTCCCAACAAACACGAAATTTACCCCAAGAAACGACTTTACCCCAAATAAATACTTGTTCCTAAAACAAAATCACGATATTTACCCCAACAAACGACGTTACCCCAAAAAATTTATCCTAAAATAAAATCGCGATATATTTTTTTGCTTTTATTTTGAGCATCAAACAGTCGTATTTTAACACAAAACTGTTGCTTATAATAAAAAAAAAAACTACAAAATAGACCTACTGTGCGGCTGCCAGCCCGGCGCTCACCTCCTGCGTTGTAATTCTTCGGGATTTCTTCGTGGGGTATTTATGGTAATGAAAATTCGTGTCGTTCGTGATGGTTGTTTTTTTTTTCTCTATACTAAAATTCCTTTTTTAATAATCACAGAACAATAGCTCTTGTATTTTCACAGAACAAGTATAGTCGATTCGACTTATGCATCAGTGACAAGTCTTGTTAGCGCCATCTAGCGTTCGTGTAGGTTCTGTTGAGTCTCGAGGACACTAGATGGCGCCAACACCTACACTGCCGATAAGACAGCCCCATATTTACCCCCCAAAAAAAAAATCTCCCTAAAATAAACCGTCCCGGCCGCTGGCAGAGCTACGCGCTGCTCAAGGACCACACGTGGGTGCACACGGGCGAGCGGCCCTTCAAGTGCGACGCGTGCGACAAGTCGTTCCGCATGAAGCAGCGCCTGGTCGCGCACCGCCGCGTGCACTCCGCGCCGCGCGCCAGCTACGCCTGCGCCGCCTGCGGCAAGCACTTCTCCACGCACAGCAACCGGCAGCGCCACATGTTTGTGAGTGCTCGCACTATATACTAATGTAGTACATGTCCAAGTCTAATCATTTATTAAACACTTCTCCACGCACAGCAACCGGCAGCGCCACATGTTTGTGAGTGCTCGCACTATATACTAATGGAGTACATGTCCAAGTCTAATCATTTATTAAACACTTCTCCACGCACAGCAACAGGCAGCGCCACATGTTTGTGAGTGCTCGCACTATATACTAATGGAGTACATGTCCAAGTCTAATCATTTATTAAACACTTCTCCACGCACAGCAACAGGCAGCGCCACATGTTTGTGAGTGCTCGCACTATATACTAATGTAGTACATGTCCAAGTCTAATCATTTATTAAACACTTCTCCACGCACAGCAACAGGCAGCGCCACATGTTTGTGAGTGCTCGCACTATATACTAATGGAGTACATGTCCAAGTCTAATCATTTATTAAACACTTCTCCACGCACAGCAACAGGCAGCGCCACATGTTTGTGAGTGCTCGCACTATATACTAATGGAGTACATGTCCAAGTCTAATCATTTATTAAACACTTCTCCACGCACAGCAACAGGCAGCGCCACATGTTTGTGAGTGCTCGCACTATATACTAATGGAGTACATGTCCAAGTCTAATCATTTATTAAACACTTCTCCACGCACAGCAACAGGCAGCGCCACATGTTTGTGAGTGCTCGCACTATATACTAATGTAGTACATGTCCAAGTCTAATCATTTATTAAACACTTCTCCACGCACAGCAACAGGCAGCGCCACATGTTTGTGAGTGCTCGCACTATATACTAATGTAGTACATGTCCAAGTCTAATCATTTATTAAACACTTCTCCACGCACAGCAACCGGCAGCGCCACATGTTTGTGAGTGCTCGCACTATATACTAATGTAGTACATGTCCAAGTCTAATCATTTATTAAACACTTCTCCACGCACAGCAACAGGCAGCGCCACATGTTTGTGAGTGCTCGCACTATATACTAATGTAGTACATGTCCAAGTCTAATCATTTATTAAACACTTCTCCACGCACAGCAACCGGCAGCGCCACATGTTTGTGAGTGCTCGCATAATATACTAATGGAGTACATGTCCAAGTCTAATCATTTATTAAACACTTCTCCACGCACAGCAACAGGCAGCGCCACATGTTTGTGAGTGCTCGCACTATATACTAATGGAGTACATGTCCAAGTCTAATCATTTATTAAACACTTCTCCACGCACAGCAACAGGCAGCGCCACATGTTTGTGAGTGCTCGCACTATATACTAATGGAGTACATGTCCAAGTCTAATCATTTATTAAACACTTCTCCACGCACAGCAACCGGCAGCGCCACATGTTTGTGAGTGCTCGCACTATATACTAATGGAGTACATGTCCAAGTCTAATCATTTATTAAACACTTCTCCACGCACAGCAACAGGCAGCGCCACATGTTTGTGAGTGCTCGCACTATATACTAATGGAGTACATGTCCAAGTCTAATCATTTATTAAACACTTCTCCACGCACAGCAACAGGCAGCGCCACATGTTTGTGAGTGCTCGCATAATATACTAATGGAGTACATGTCCAAGTCTAATCATTTATTAAACACTTCTCCACGCACAGCAACAGGCAGCGCCACATGTTTGTGAGTGCTCGCATAATATACTAATGGAGTACATGTCCAAGTCTAATCATTTATTAAACACTTCTCCACGCACAGCAACAGGCAGCGCCACATGTTTGTGAGTGCTCGCACTATATACTAATGGAGTACATGTCCAAGTCTAATCATTTATTAGGCCTCAGCCTCGAATTTAGCGGGCAGCGGGGCGGCGGCGGCGGCGGCGCGGGAGCTGCAGGATCTTATGCGTAAAATCAAATGGATCGGTTCTCGAAAACAGCGGAGCGGGCCGGCCAACGAGCCCCGCTGCCGCCCGCTGCCCGCTACATTCGAGGCTGAGGCCTTAAACACTTCTGCACGCACAGCAACAGACAGCGCTTCTGCGCTGAGGGTCTCGGGTTCGAATGGTAGAGACACAAGCTTTGTGTGATGAGCACGAATGTTTGTACCCGAGTCATTATTATTTATTAATATACTAATGGAGCGGATGTCAAAGTCGAATCATTTATTTCGTACTAGCTGTTAGCCGAGACTTAGTCACAACAGCCATATTTATTACTAAAAATAAACAATTAAGCTCCAGTGTATTACCATGCGAGGCGCACACACGCTTCACTTTGACATCATAAATAGGTTTTGGGACAATTTGTAAGTGCCCCCGTATGCCTATACGAAATAAACTATTTGACTTTGACTATAGTAATGATGTTTTGATTGAGCTTTTATTTAAGCAGTGGTCTCATAATCAGTTCAGGATGCACGGATTCTACCCAATTTGGGGTAAGTTGTATTTTAACAGAACTACCGCCTTTTCTACCCAACAGATTCACACAGGCTTGAAGCCGTTCAAGTGTGAGATGTGCGGGAAAGGGTTCAAGCATTCGAGCGAGAAGCGAGCACATATCACGTATGTGCATCTCAAGAAACCCTGGCCGAAGCGAGCCAGGGGCAAGCGGAGGCCGGACACGAGACAGGTAAAGTCCACCAAGCAACGCCTTCATCAGTTTTAGTAGCAGTGATAGCCAAGTTGGTTGAACGCGTGCCTCGGTAACGAGGATAGCAGCCTCAAACCCCGGCTCGCACCTCTGGGTTGTCTGGATTTCATGTGCGAATCTCATTTTCAACCATGATTATCACTCGATAAACGGTGAAGGAAAACATCGCGAGGAAACCTGCATGTCTGATAGAACCCCTCGAAAGACGTGTGAAGTCCGCCAACTCGCACTGGGCCAGCGTGGTGGACTACGGCCTAATCCCCCTCGCATTGAGGGGAGGCCCGTGCCCGGCAGTGGGACATTAAAAGGGCTGGTATTATATTATCGTTATCGAAGAATCGCAAGGCATATTTTTGTCATTATTTATTTGAACTTAGATCGTATCAAATATGAACCTTAGGAGATTTTTTATTAACTAGGATATTTTGTCAAAACTGGTAAACAACTTTTGTGGCCGACCTTACATATAACAGGACTGTAAGTTGGTTAATAATATCGCCAGACGAACACACCAACTATACGGTCCCACGCTAAGCAACGCTTGTGTTATGGGTACCGTACAATGGACTGAGGGCGAACTCAGTATACAATACTTATATACATATTAAACATCCATGACTCGGGTACAAACATCTGTAACTTTTGTCTGCCTATCTGTTCGCGCATTCCAAAACCCAGGTCAATATATAGCAGGGGTTCCCAAACTTATTTTGTCTACTGCCCACTTTGAGAATGAATTATTTTTTAGCGCCCCCATTTTTTCACCTACTTGAAAACCACTCTAACTTCAAATTAAATTAATTATTGGAAGTTCTACACAACGCCCCCATTTTTTTTCTGGGTCTCTTACCATCCCCCTTTAAGCCTGCAGCGCCCACAAGGGGGCGTTACCGCCCACTTTGGGAAAGACTGATATATAGGATACTTTTTACCCCGTCAAATGGATATGTTCATTTGTGGGCAACTTGGGGGCATTCGCTTATATACCGGGTTGATGTACACGAACTATTTTTAATCCCGGCAAATGAAATAGTTCCTCCGGTATTGATGAACAACTGAAAACTAAGCGTACGAAGTCGCGGCTACAACTAGCTCATAATACCCGCAAGGATACGGCTATTAAATATATTAATTCAATTGCAGGGTCAATTCCCTCCATCGGGGGATCAAATGGCTAACGAAATGGACGTACCCACCCCAATGTGGCCGCCGTGCGACCCCAAAATGGGGGAAATGGGGCCAATGATGGAAGACAAACCGGTGTACTACAACTTGAAGATATGAACAATATTGCGCTTGTATTGTATGAATGAATTATTTCTTACTGGTGGTAGGCTTCGGCCGTGGCTAGTCACCACCCACTGAACAAAGCCATGTCGCCAAGCGGCCTAGCCGTGTTCCGGCATGATGTTCGGTGTTGCCATTCATGGATGGCGGGTCAGATCAGCTGCGCTGCATGTGCCTAGTGAATGTAGCGTCTCGGTCTACTGCCGCCTTCCTACCTAGGCGAGTGTGCTCCATCGTAGATCTCATCGTCACTTACCATCAGGTGAGATCGAGATCAAATACTTGCCTATAATGTAATAAAAAATAAAATAAAAATGAAGGTTGGCAAGTCGGAGCAACATTTTTTTTATACAATAATTGCCTTGATCTGCTGCCTGATGTCTTAGGATCAGCGCTGACGGGCGGAATGGCGGTGATGGGACTAATCCCATGACAATTAAAGCTCAAACTTATTTACCCTTGGGTACGGCGGATATTAATCTGACTTCTCACTACCTAATCTATACTAATATTATAAACTAGCTGTTGTCCGCGACTTCGTCCGCGTGGTATTTAACAAAGACAACCGTTGACAACAGCCTGCTCGCTCAATCTGAGCCCGCGGGACGCATTGCAGGTTGTTGCTATCAAACTTAATCAGGCGCTGCGCTGCAACATTGGTTTTAATTTTTTTTCGTGAGATCCTATTTTTTTTTTCTAAAATAAATGTAGCCTACGTTACTCCTTGTTACATCGATTGTCAAATCGGTCCAGCCATTTCAGAGATTAGCCGGAACAAACAGACAGACAGACAGACAATAATTTTAAAAAATGTTGTTTCGGTATAGGTACCGTGTATACATCCAAATGAACTTAGTAAAAAGCGGTTATTTTAATATTACAAACAGACACTCCAATTTTATTTATATGTATAGATGTGAAAGTTTGGATGGATGGATGAATGTTTGTTACTCATTCACGCCAAAACGGCTGAACGGATCTGGATGAAATTATGACTACAATCTGTGTGTTTTCAAGTCGAGAGTGAACAGGTACCTTCTAGGCAAGTATGCTCCATCGTCGATCTCATCGTCACTTACCATCAGGTGAGATCGAGATCAAATACTTGCCTATACCTACTGCAATAAAAAAAAAAAAATTATTAAAGATTGGAATAGCACATAGGCTACTCTTTATCCCGGTAAAAAGGTCATACTTTTCAATCGCGGGTAACACCGCGGGGCGCAGCTAGTTACTTATATAGATATAAAACGTCCAATTCTCGGGTACAAACATTCGCGCCGATCGCATAACGTTTGCCCCTACCTGGCTTAGAACCCTGCATCCTTGGGACAGGACGCAGGGTCACTAACAACTGTGCCGATCGCGACGTCTAATATAACGAAGTCAGTTATCGATTAACGTTACGCCATTCTGCCCGTCGGCTTTGCCCCTCAATTTCAGCTTTTACGTTTATCAACATACACATTGTACAACAGGGTTTCCCAACCTTTTATGCATGGTGCCCGCCGGATTATAAAAAAAAATCATGCCCCCTTCCATATTTTTCTTCATTGCTTCAATAAAAAAACACAAATTATATTTACACGATTTATTATTCATTAATCGGATGTTTGCGCCTGCATTTTTTGAACGAGTTGGTCGATATCAGATTCTGTTTTTGTCAGAGCTATCATCAAATCACTATCGACTGCAAGACGATTTCGCTTCGATAAGTAATTAGAATCAAATGTCCGAACACTTCATGCCCCCCCTTTAGATCTCTCTACGCCCCCCCTGGGGGGGCACGCCCCACCGGTTGGGAAGTCCTGTTGTACAACGTTGTAGTCGTAAAACAATATTTGGGGTAAAAAAAGTCATTCCGCCTTCCTAGTTTATTTATTTTTATCACAATGAACTTACTATTGAATAGTCAGTATAGAAGCTTTTATAGTATAAATGTTCATCATGATTTCGTGACATATTGATTTCTTATATTCACGCGAATACTACACATTGAAATAAAACTAATCTTACGGTTTTTATCGCGATTATTCCACGTTTTTTACGTCCCCGACGTTTCGGCCGCTTAAGGCTGTGTCCCCAGTCGGCAAACTGTCAGCGGCCGACTGAGTGAGCCGCAAATTTGTGGCGAACTGAAATTCGAGTAAGCCGCAAACTCAGATCAATTTGCGTGCGTCGCAAGCAAACTGTTATGTGTTAGCCGCTTATTTAGGTCGATCGACCGACTGAATTTTCACTGTCAACTGTCCACATGACAGTTTGCGGCGAACGGACTCACTACGTCCGGCGAACAAGCACATCGCCGCCGCCGACTGGAACCACGGTCACGGGAGGACTGAGGTGGTTGACGTCCTAGTGTCATAGTTTGAGACGGGGTACCCTCATATTTAGTTGTTGCTTGCGTCGGGAACGTAAGAAACGTGGAATAAACGCGATAAAATCCGTAAGAATAGTTTTTTTTCCAATGTGTAATATTTGCGTAAATATAAGAAATGGAGTAGTTTTTTTTCAATGATTTCGTGACGCTTGTTACCCCTAATGGGGTAGGCAGATGTGCACCAATTTCGCCAATCAAATTTGGCCCTAACGAAATGTAATGTTATAAAATAATCATTAATATACAAATGTAATTTTATGATTATTAATTTGTAAATATAAGTAAGTTATTGTAGTGTGAGTGAACAAATAATGTAATTTTTTTAAACAATATTTTTAATATAAATCGAGTGATTAAATTTATTAATAAACATTTTAACTTAAAAATACATATTTTTATTTAAATAAAAGTAAGATGAACAATAATTAGTATGGTTTTAAATGAACGGTAAGTTAGCTTGGCCCCAGATTTGGGGCCTGTTACGAGTACCGTACACTGGGGAGATTTGGGGCCCAGTTTTCGTTACGAGGCTACTTACAGCCAGTATCATAGTACTTCACGCAAACTGAGATGCCCCCCTTACACTAGGGTGTAATAAATGAGTGACTGTGATACCCCATATGCAGGGCACATAGCTCGCAGAACCGATGGCCGTTGGGGCAGAAAGGTTCTAGAATGGCGACCACGAACCGGAAGACAGTGTAGGACGGCCCCCACAAGGTGGAGCGATGATATCACACGCGTCGCAGGAAGCCGGTGGATGCGAGTGGCGGAGGACCGGGATGTGTGTAAGTCGTTGAGGGAGGCCTGTGTCCAGCAGTGGACGTCTATCGGCTGATAGATTAGAGACCCCATAAACACCTTAAAGTCCGCTATCGTCATAATAAGACCACGCAATGTTGGAGTCGTAGGAACTCTGTTTGATTCTGCTATTGTGGTGTTTCAATTTATTTTTCGCCAACATCAGGTTGTGTAATATTCGCAACATCTGTGATACGAAAGTTTCGGCTGCTCTTACCTGAAAATAATTATTTTACAGCAAAAAAAATATTGATAATTGGACACCTTTTGCGGGCCCCAAGTCTGCTAACACAATCGATTCATAATTGAACAGCAACCGCAGAGTAACTGTCTCTTTTGACAGATATCCCATACAATATCTGTCAAATGTTGCTGTTCGATTATGAATCGATTGTGTTAGCAGACATGGGGCCCTGGAAAGGCCCAAGTGGAGTCGTAAAATGGAGGCCTACGCTCAGCAGTGGGACATAAAATAGACAAAACACATGTTCATAATTTTTTGAATTGTTGAATTTAAAAGCTGACGATGTAACTTACTTTGTAAATCGCGTTATTCTCGAAATCACGATGTGTTCGATCTACGGCCTTTATTTTTTCAGCAAAATCCTCTTTGGTACTTGATATCAAGGCTGCAATTTTGTCTTTTATAATCTGTGTGTCGTTTTTAGCGGGAATATTAATTTTCGTAGCTGTATCTTCGAATGAATCGTATGAGAGTTCGTATGGCTTATTTACATTGTTTGGCCATGGCTTAATTTCGTTTGGCATGTGTGAGAATTGAGCTTGAATAAAAATTGTTGGTATGATATCTGAAAGAATAAATCCAGTGTCGAAATGAAGTGAAGTTAGAGTTTGGATATGATTAAAAAAACATTCAAATTTTTTTTCTGGCTTCTCATACCTACCAATTTTTTTTATACTAATGCGCAGAATCGGATTGAGACTCTTCTTCTTTCTTTGCGAAAATAAATGCGATGAAATAAAATGGATATGAAAATGGCCTCACCCACAACTTAGCGGATATTTTGCTAATAGCTTTCCGATACCTTATATACAAGACATCCTTAATCAACGGGTTTATTCTGTAACTTTGTTTAACCTTTTCGTATATTTTAGTAGACAAAATTTCTGTCGACTAATAAATATTAGTCGTCGTAGTCGATAGATATATACAAGAAATTATACACATTTGCAAAAGTTGTAAATTGTTTGCATACCTGTTTCAATCATCTTGCGTATTTCTATCGACTAAATTAGTGGATACACGAAATGATTGAAACAGAGTTACATAATAGGTCCGTTAAGGGGGAAGCTCAGGGTCAGGGCGCAAAATTCAAAATGTCAATGGTTTGTATTTTTTAACGAAAAATTTGGACATCTTTACGGTGTAATTTAGTGTTTTGCGATATTAGCATTCTGCATTGGATGTCTCGATGTATTAGGTTTGCTTAAAAAAATACGCAAAACACTAAATTTCATCGTAAAGATGTCCAAATTTTTCGTTAAAAAATACAAACCATTGACATTTTGAATTTCGCGCCCTGACCCTGAGCTTCCCCCTTAATTTGCCCATTACGTGGTCATTTTAATTACCTACTTACATAAAATACATTGAGCAAACATTTCAACAGCACTTCACATTCCAATAACTAAAATAATAATAGGTAGCATTTTAGAATTTAGATAACGTAAGTACTTAGCAGAGTTTGTTCATTTTAATTGACATGTTAGTATTAAAAAGGTAGATAATAAGAAATTTCACGGTAATACTTGTATAATTATCCACGCCTCGCGAGCTAGGTGATTAAATTTAGAAAAAAAGGGCTTAGGTTAGAATGTTTTTGGAACGAAGTTCCTTATCGCGCGTTGCGAAAGGGGGCTAGACGGGAAAAATTAAGACGAAAAGTTGTAACGACACTTTTTGCTATAGTAAGCTATTGTAAGCCGTGCGGCGTGTGCATGTTTCTCTGTCTGTCTCTCTCTCTTTCTCTTATAGAAAGCAAGCCAGATATTTTCGTTTCGTCTTTCTATTTCGCATTGAACAGTGTGGTGTCGCGACGATTATTTTTGTTGAGTGTATACAGGTTTTTTGTATATACCTATAAATTTTTATTACAATTCCTTCACTAATTTATCGAAAGGAACTTCGTTCCATCCGGGTGTCCCTTGACACCTCTCAAGTTTTTAATTTTTTTTTTCTTAAAATATTTTTTTTTGGTTGGCAATCGGCTAGAAATTTGTGTCATTTTTGACAGTCTCAAGTGAAACATCAACAGCGTCGTTTTAAAATATAAGTGCCCCTGATGATAATGTTGATGAAATTAATACTCCTATTAGTATAGCTGAGAATACTTTACAAAATATATACCGGACATGTTGGGAGAACTTGAAAAGTCAATTTATACTATTTTATTTCAATATCCTTCACTCGTGCGCGTTTATGAACACATACCACTAATATTACACATTTTTTTAAAAAGTAACTCATTTATGGATATTAAAAAAAAACACCAGTTTTTTTTAATTATTATTTGGCATCACCATAGTTGTTTTGCCAGTGTCAAGTAATATTTTTTTTTCTGTTTTTGAGCATATGAAAAGGCCCAAAGGCTAGGCTCAAGTTAAATATCCCCCATCCCTCAATCAGTAAAGTGATGGATACTTTATCGAAAGATTTTTCATGGATTTTTTGTGAGAAACTCAAAAGCCATGTTTCGTCACTGTTTCAATTACCTACAGTTGTGCACTTTACCGAACACATAATGGTTAATATTCCACTTATATCACTCACTATAACTCGCAGGAACACTAGTTTTAGAAATTAAAACATAACTGACGCCATGACTTTTCAGTTTCCCGCCAAAAAGTCAAACACCACAGTTCAACTTCCCGCCAAAATGTCCTATTCCGTTGTTGTGTTATGAAATAAAAAATGAGTAGTTTTGATCAATGCATTTTATTAAAAATAAATATAATAACACACATAACTGTCGTTAGATACATTCTTACGATAACATGCTGTAATCTCGATGGCGGAGCATGTTCATAAAAGATTAACACAATCATTTAATGATAAAAAAAATTCACAGACATAATTGCAAAATAATTGTTAGTAAAAATAACATTTTTTTTTTTGTTTCACTTATAAATTAAACATTCTAATATCTTGTTACTGCGCTCACATACTGTAGTGTTTGCTGTAGAATTATGTTGCCAAGACTCTTGCCATCCTGCTCGCGTTCTCAACGAACGAGCAGGATAGCAGTATTTTGAGTTAGTACTTAGATAATAAAAATGCAATAATAGTCTACACGTACCTAGTTCTGAACGGACGAGGAAACCAACGACGTCTTTTTTTTTTCACCGTTTACTTCTTAACAAGTGTTGATAATCATAATACAAAAAAAAATCGCAAATGACTTTCCCATATTTCAGGGGATGCGAATCTGCGTACAGAGTAATTCGGAACGGGTACACTTAGCTTTGAAGTAACTTAGCCCATTTGTAATCATTATGTCAAATTTGGATGCGTCATTAAAAATAAAAGTCCCTGTTGGGACTAAAATTAATTAAATTCGACATCGGGACACGCCATTTTAATATCTTCCTGTCAAATCTAGTATTTAATTACAATGTGTTATCGCTATTAATGCCTCGACATTCGCAAAATACCCACCTAATGTGGGTGGCCTCACTTATAATAGGTGGATATTAATAATATTCATATGAATATGGCCTCATATTCATATCAATTTTATTTTATTTTCCCAAAGAAGAAAATCCACATACCAAAATTTTGACTTCACGTTGTATTTACGAATGGGCTTAAGACGCCTAAGACTTAGTATACCCGGTCTGAATGAATCCTGTAAACCCTTAATAGCCTAGAGTTTCAATTTTGATACCAATCTTTTAAACCGAATGTTCACATTACTATTAGTTTTTTTTTTATAGGTTGGCTGTACGTATTTTACTGTTGTATAATATTCTTTCCAACGAAATTAAAAAAAAAAACAAATGTCATTATTATTAAACACAGTAACATTAAACACAGTAATAAAAAAAAAAACACTTTCGTAAATCAGGCTACTAAGGGTTAAACTTTAACAAATATGAGGCAAGATTATATTATATACTACAGAGAACTTCTTTTCAAGAAGCATAACATTGTGAACGTAGCGATAAGCTTAATTAGGTAGGCAGACATAATTATAGTAATTGATATTTAAAGTCTAGATGTGCGCGACTTGCACCGTCTCCCGCGGCTCTGATTGGTAGGCGTCTTCCTGCGCCAGTTCCTCTTCCTCGTCGAAAACATCGTCGTCGTCCACGTTCGCTTCCTTTAATAATAAATATAAGAATTAATCACAGATTACAAAAGCATTGATAGTTAAGGTGGAAGCTCAGGGTCAGGGCGCGAAATTCAAAATGTCAATGGTTTTTATTTTTTTAAGAAATATTTGCACATCTTTACGATGTAATTTAGTGTTTTGCGATATTAGCATTCTGCATTCGATGTCTCGATGTATTAAGTTTGCTTAAAAAAGTACATAAAGCGATACAACACCATTAAGTTAGTAAAAGTAGCGGTTTTTACAAACCTTATGGTATTGTATCGGATTAGGTTCTTTTTTAAGCAAACTTAATACATCGAAACATCCAATGCAAAATGCTAATATCGCAAAACACTAAATTACATCGTAAAGATGTCCAAATTTTTCGTAAAAAAATAAAAACCATTGACATTTTGAATTTCGCGCGCTGACCCTGAGCTTCCCCCTTAAGTGGCCATCTATAAATTACGTCACACGTTAGGGGGGGGGGGAGGGAGTCGGTCGACGAAGTGTGACATTGGGTGACAAGAGGCGGGGACGGGTCCCAAATTTTGTGACATCACATTTTTTCGAAATATAATATTTTATATTTATTTATTTTATTTATGGATTGGAAAACCAACAGCTAATTTATAATAAATAGACACTAGTATACGTTACATAAAGCCAATTAGAGGTTTCCACGGTTAGCAGTAGAATAGTTAACAGATTTCTATCTTTGCGATCGCTATATAGCACACAACACAGAACAAAACAAGAATAAAATAAAATTAAATTAAAAGTTAAAGAGGATATGTACTAATATTATTTGAAGAACTCAAGGTTCAGCCGCTTCCTTGCCATGTAGCTTTTAATAGTAAACGGGTCAAAAGAGAACTCTTTACACAATCTATTGAGATCGTAGCTCGCTCGCACAATATATGAATTCTGCCTATAATTGGAGGAGCAGGAGGGGACAGAAATAGGGGGATTGAACCTAATCGACCTTTTGGGAACATTGAAATGCAGCTTTTTCAGTAGATCAGGGCAGTCGATTTCATTAGAGATTATCTTAACTAAAAATACAAAATCAGCTATTCGACGACGATTGATGAGTGGCTGAATGTGAAATCTCTTGCATGTCATTACGTAGTCTTTAGAATGGTAGGGTATATGAAGACGATAACACATAAATCGTATAAATCTTTTTTGTATGTTTTCTATGCGGTCTATGTATTTGCCATAGCAGGGGTTCCAGATTTGTGAAGCATACTCCAAATGGCTTCTTACATATGCACAGTATAATATCTTGAAGGTCTTGGCCTTCTTAAAAGAATCAGAATCAGAATCAGAATATTTTTTATTCACGTAGACCATTATTGTACAGTACTTATGAATCGTCAAGTTACAAAAATATTATGCTACTGCTTTACCACCCGTTCGGAATGCCGTTCCTATGGAGAAGAACGGGCAAGAAACTCCATGGTTGCTCTTTTTTTTTTAAAATAGATCTTTTACATTTTTGAGCAATACATTGTTATAGGTATGTGAGAACAATGTAGGAACGGCTAATCAAACTTTAGCAGCAGGTCAAAAAAAAACAAAAAGTACTAACTAAGTATAAAATTACAGTTAATGGCTACATGGTTCCCACATTTACAAATTACTTATGTAAATGAAAATAAAAAGGAAGAAGAGAAATACAAAATCTTAATAGTCTGCTCAAACAAGGTCATTTATATTCCTGAGGAGCCGGACCAGCATCCAACCAAGCATTTTTATCCTTAAGATAAGCATCTAGTGTATAGTATGCCTTCTTACATAGCGTACGTTTTATGCACGCTTTGAATTTATTTTCACTAAGTTCGGTAATGTCAGAGTGTATTTTATTATAAAATTTAACACAATACCCCATGAAAGATGTGTGAATCCTTGCTAGTCGAAAGTGTGGTTGATCTAATTTGTTTCTATTTCTTGTATTATAACGATGTTGATCACCGAGCCTTTTAAAGAGAAATAAATTTTTCCTAACATACATAATGTTTTCATAAATATATTGGCATGGTACTGTCAAAATATTAGTTTCCTTAAATAATTCTCTTAGGGATTCGCGACTGCCCAAATTATAGATGGCCCTAATAGCCCGCTTTTGTAAAATGAAAACCGATTCTATGTCAGCTGCTCTCCCCCACACAAAACAAACAAAACACCCAGAGAGCCTCATGACAAATCCAAGCGCCTTTGAAGCTTTAGCAACTACAGCATCAACATGCTCATTGAATGACAGCTTGGAATCATGGTGAACTCCTAAGTCCCGCACAACCTCGCTTCTTGGTAATACTTGCCCTTTAAGCATGTAAGAGGTGGAGAGTGGGAAGCGCTTTCTACTGAATGAGATTATGGAACACTTTAGTGGATTTAGGTCAAGCTTGTTCGTTCGACAATATAGATCCAAACGCATGAGATCTGCTTGAAGAGCATTCATATCGTCGAATGAGGAAATAGAAGAGAAAATTTTCATATCATCAGCAAAACAGAGTAATTTAGAGGTGTGGAAGCAGGAGTCGATGTCGTTTACATATATGATGAAGAGCAGAGGGCCCATCAGTGAACCCTGCGGTACCCCACTAGGAACCACTACCCAACTAGAAATGTAGTTGCTGATAACAACCGCTTGTGATCTGTTATCTAGGTATGAAGAAAACCACCGAAGTAGATCACCTCTTATGCCATTGATTAGCAGCTTATTTTTAAGTATATTGTGATCTATTCGGTCAAAAGCTTTACTATAGTCAGTGTAAACGACATCGACCTGTGCCCCATTATCCATGCTTTCCGTCAGGAAGTCATTCAGCAGTGTTAGGTTGGAAACAGTTGATCGTCCTTTAAGAAAACCATGTTGCGCTGGACTGAACGAGTTACTGAGTGCTGCATAAACCTGGTTATACACTACTCTTTCCAGGACTTTAGCCAAGATACAGAGCTTAGATATTGGCCTATAGTTAACCACTTCTGATTTGGGCCCTTTTTTGTGAACAGGAGTTATATAAGCAGCTTTCCAAATCTGGGGAACAGAACATGTAATGAATGATTTTCTAAACAATAACGCAATAGGTAAGGCAATGGTTGCAGCAGTTCTAATGAGAAATTTAGGTGGTATGTGATCAGGACCGGCAGATTTGAATGGATCGAGATCCGAAAGCAGTTTCTTTATATATTCAAGATCAATCTCTATGGAACTAATGTCTGACGTTGCACCAAAGTGAGAAGTGATAGTTTGAGTACCAGAAGATACATCGGTGATAGGACTAAGAAAGGCAGAATAAAAATGGGTTGAAAATGCATTACATATAGATTCGGCGGATGAAACAATTGTATTGCCATACTTAAGGTGACTAGGTAATGTGTTAGATTTGGAACGATGCTTAACAAAGTTCCAAAAATGCTTTGGATTCCTTTCAATAGATGATTCTGTAGTAGCAAGATAGTTAGCGTAACATTCGACCTCAAGCCTTCTAATCCTATCACGCAGATGTTTGAAGGTCAGCTCATCAGAAAGTCCACCATATAATTTGAACTTCTTGAAGTATTTGTATTTCTGTTTAATCAAGCGCTTAAGTGACGTCGAATACCATATCGGATATGAATTGTGATAAACTTCTTTTGATGGAATAAGCCTATCACGCATGTCATATATAGAACTATAAAAGTAGTTAATGGCGTCATCTAACGATCGAGTAAAGAATTTATTATACCAATCAACGGCCAAGATTTCACTATTAATAGTGTCAAAATCGCCCCTGTCATAAAGATAACGCGTGTACGGCGCTGGCGTCAAATATGTATGTTCAACAAAATTTGCTTCAATACAAAGGGCCGGATGATAGTCATCAGTCGGCACTAAGGGTTCCATACATACACGCGTTGATATTACCTCGTCACACAACACCAAATCCAAGATCTTACCATGCTTGTTTACAATTCCATTACATTGCTTTAGTGCTAAAACACGCAACTCATCGGTCAGTAAATATTCATCACTACTCGAGACACCATGAGCCACAAATGAGTTATTGTGTAAGTACCATGATATACCGCTCAAATTAAAATCACCCACTATTAAAAAATTATCGGATGGGTTATTTAGCATTGTGTCACTTAGGCTGTGAAGAAAGTGGGATAATTGGTCAGAAAAAGAGAACCCGTAGTTTTGTTTACACAGGTAAATGACGCAAATATTTAACTTAACATAGTTCTTCGTAATGGGTTGACGTAACGTCAATGTAACCCATAAATCTTCCGCCGAGGAGTTTAATAGCGGTTGTGGGGTAGCAGAAATATCTCTAGCTAATATCTAAGCATTATAACCATTGTATTTATTGAAAATAATTTAAATGGAAATAAAAACTTTTTTTTTAATACTGCTTTTAATTTCATAAATTTCTAAATGTAAAATTGCAAATTATGTGACATCACACTAGGTAGCCCCACCCTACCTATCTCAAAAATGTGACCAGTTGTGACAAGGACGTGGGAGGGGTCAAAAATTCATGAAATTTTTGTGACGTAATTTATGGATGGCCCCTAAGATGGTACCACGATGCCTTTAAAAACAAGGTGGGCGGGTTTAAACCCCGGCTCGCCCACTGTCAAACTTGCACGGGTTTTATCGGGTTTTGCGTTTAACTTAGCCGACTCTTAAGGTAAGCAACGAATGGGTAATCATAAGTCAAACTTGAAAGCAGTTAAGTCGTTCGAAAACCCGAATAAAAACCCGTTCGTTCATAGGCTTACCATAGTCCGAGCCCTTCATATTATGAATTTAAAAAAATATGTTGATATGAAACTATGAAAATGGCTTCCAAGAGTTCCTTAATTATCCCAAGGGAAAAAAGTCCGTTCCCTAATAACAGCGCCCTATAGAATACGCCATAGAGTACAGTAGCGACCACTTCAACCGCACCACAAGCTACACAGATGGCGCTGCAGACGCATTCAGAACAATAGACAATTGACGTCACAATCCTGACCCGCGCTATGAGAGTTTCCGCAGCACGTAACATATACACAAGATCCCGACAATAACCGTCGGGGCGTAGCGGCCGCCCCGCCAGCCATACCACCCGCCTGGCTGGAAGATCTTCCCTCTTCCGCTAAAATACTAAATATTAAAAATTGTCTGACCATGCATATGAAGAATATATAATTTACCTGATATTGCTGGTACTCCGAGATGAGATCGGCCATGTTGCTCGCAGCCTCCGTGAACTCCATCTCATCCATACCCTCGCCGGTGTACCAGTGGAGGAAAGCCTGGAGAAGAATTTGGATTTTGTTGATTCAATTTAATTTTATGTTTTGACAACAGATGGCACTATTTTCAACATTCTATGCTTGTCTTGTGATCACTGAGATTTTTTTTGGTTTCGATGGAATATTCTGGAATATATTTGTTTCAAATTGTTCTTATAATGTCCTCTTACTTGAGTCTCTCATACGTTAAATTATGTTGAATGAAATGCCTGCCTAACCTTTCCTACACTGCTCTCACATACCCATAACAATGTATTCCTAACATATTTATAAAAAGAGCAACCATGGAGTTTATTGCCTTTTATTCTCCAAAGGAACGGTTTTCCGAGCGGGCGGAAGAATTTTAGTATATCATTTTGACAAATCACCAATCGAAATAAATCTATTTTACGGATTTTAGTGCTTTTATACATTATATATACTTTTTATATTATTTTTATACGTCGGGAACGTAAAAAAGTATAAATAAACGCTATAAAATCCGTATAAAAAGTTTTCAATATAAGAAATCAATATGCAAACTCACCCTCCTACGGAACATAGCGGTGAACTGTTCAGATATACGTTTGAATATTTCTTGTATCGCTGTCGAGTTGCCGATGAATGTCGCCGACATCTTGAGACCTCGGGGTGGGATGTCACACACGGCCACCTTCAAGTTGTTGGGGATCCATTCCACGAAGTAGCTGAGGAATAAACAATTAATTGGTGACTAATACCTTGTAGCGACATCTAGGCACACATAAGTAAGTTCAAGTTCCCGCTATTCGCTACTAGATGTCGCGCTGAGTGTTACTCGGTAAGTGGAAAAGTTAATGTTTAAATTACATAATACAGTAATTAGAATTTTAAAAATGATTCTTAGTCATATTATTAATTGAACAATACACGCCATTTTAATATCTTCATGTCACATCCATTATTTTATTTATAATGTGTATTTATTGAATGTGTCATAGCTATTAATTACTTGACATTGGCAAAATACCCGCCAAGTTGTGGGTGAGGCCGTACTCATATCCATTTTATTCAGTCGCACCTCATTTCGTAAAGAAAGACGAAGAATTGAACAAAATTTCTGTAAAGGGGGTTTGTATTTACGGGTATAAAGTAAGAAATACCTTGAGTTTTTGTTCTGTATCGCCAATATTTGTTCATCGACCTCCCTCATGGACATTTGTCCTCTGAATATGGTCGCCACAGTGAGATATCGTCCGCGGCGCGGGTCGGCGGCCGTCATCATGTTACCGGAGTTAAACATCTGTTGGAAAAACTAAGCTTAGCGCCATCTGTTGTCGAGTAGACTACACTAATAGCAACGCCGTCTCATCAAAAAGCTGCGATAACTAATTTGGCAAAACGCTTGCCTCGGTAACGAGGTTCGCGGGTTCAAACCCCGGCTCGCACCTCTAGGATTTCTGGATTTCATGTGCGAATCTCATTTTCAACCATGATTATCACTTGCTAAACGGTGAAGGAAAACTGCATTTCTGGGAGAACCCCTCGAAAGACGTGTGAAGTCCGACAACCCGCACTGGGCCAGCGTGGTGGACTATGGCCTTATCCCGAGGCCCGTGCCCAGCAGTGGGATCATATTATTGTTATAAAACGCCATCTATCATGTAAATACTATACTAACTTGACTCATCAGTTCGGACACGTTCTGAGGGCGATAGTTGAACGAGTTTCTCGCTGTCAATGGCGCGAATCCTGCAAAAGAAATATGTGGATTCAATGAATTCATTCAAAGTTAATTCTTAATACTATAATTTACAAAGAACATAAGTTAAATATTTACAAACTAATATGACACATAATATTATATGGGATATCTGTCAAAAGTGACAGTTACTATGCGGTTGCTGTTCGATTATGAATCGATTGTGTTAGCAGACTTGGGGTCCAGTATTAATGTTGTGTAATTATATACCTGGCATGAAGAAGTGAAGACGTGGGAACGGCACCATGTTCACGGCGAGCTTCCTCAGATCAGCGTTCAGCTGGCCGGGGAACCGCAGGCAAGTAGTCACACCAGACATTGTCAACTGTCAAAGAAATAAGTCTCTAAAATATTAGCTCGCAGAACCGATGGCCGTTGGGACAGAAGTCTCTAAATCCGCCTCTCCCAAAGTGGGCGATAACGCCCCCCTTGTGGGTGCTGCAGGCCTAAAAGGGGGGCGGTTAGAGACCCAGAAAAAAAATGGTGGCATTGTGTAGAGGCTTACAATAATTAATTAAATTTGAAGTTATAGTGGTTTTTAAGTAGGTGGTAGTTTTTAATTACATTAAGGGCTCCTGTTTACCCTACTGATCATTTTAATTGTTTATTTGCTTGTTTTATAGTTTTGTGGCAAACGATTATGTAATCTCGTGTTTCGTGTGTTCTGAATAATATTTTTTTTTCTTTTATATGTAAAACCTATTATCATTTTGTGTAGGAAAATTAGTTTTTCTATTATTTTATTTTTTCGTCCATGTTGCAATGTTTTGCTATTCGGGACGGAGACACATAGAACAAATCAAAAACCATGAAAATCGGTTCAGCCGTTCTCGAGTTATAAGTGTTCGAACAAACCCGACTTTGTTTTATTCTGGGAGTGTTCACAAAATGAGTAAATAAAAATAATATCGTTTATATCTAGACAACTCACCGATATCAAATGGTTCAAGTCTCCGTAGCTGGGGCTGCTGAGCCGGAGGGTTCTGAAGCAGATGTTGTAAAGCGCCTCATTGTCAATGCAGAACGACATGTCCGTGTTCTCGACCAGCTGGTGCACGGACAGCGTCGCGTTGTATGGCTCCAGGACCACTTCGCTCACCTGCACGGTTGTGTTAAAGTTATTATTCCAAGTAAAAGCATCTTTGTTTAACTATTAAACAATATATTTTACTAAACTAGACTAAACTATCAATACTATCTGAAACTACTATAACGAAACTATCCTATCTTTCAAGTTGGATAAAACTGCACACAGTGTGCAAAATTATATTAAAATCGGTTTAGTAGTTTAGGAGTCCATAGCGGACAAACACCGTGACACGTAATTTGCATATATTAAGATAGAAGAGCACATGTCATAAAGAGGTATTCTTCTTTCTATACGAAATGAAATGTGATGAAATAAAATGAATATGAATATGGCCTCACAGCTTAGCGCGTATTTTGCCAATGTCAAGTTAACACATTCAATAAATACACATTATAAATAAAATAATGGATGTGACATGAAAAGAGCTATTAAAGAATAGAACAGAATAGCATGACATTAGAGCTGGGCCCCAAGTCTGCTAACACAATCGATTCATAATCGAACAGCAACTGCATAGTAACTGTCACTTTTGACATATATCCCATACAATATGCAGTGGCGTAGCATGGGTCATTAGCACCCGGTGCGGATTTGAAATTTGTCGCCCTCTTATTTTGCTATTCATTATACAAAATTTGGGGCATGGTAACGACAAAAAAAAATGAGGGAAAAAACACTGAAAGATTTTTTTTTACTACATTTTTTTTTCATATCTTAATTTGTTTTTCTCTATCCGCCACCTGTGAAATGCCGGCCCCGGCAAAGTGCCGCCCGGTGCGGACCGAACCCTCCGCCCCCCCATGCTATGCCACTGACAATATCTATCAAAAGTGACAGTTACCATGCGGTTGCTGTTCGATTATGAATCGATTGTGTTAGCAGACTTGGAGCCCGGGTTGCCAACAGTCATCACAATTCCCATGCAGCACGCATCCCGGGCACAACTTGTACTAGAAATGCAGTGTAATATGTAAGTTCATAGCTGACCTTGGGGGAAGGTACTACGCTGAAGGTGTTCATGATCCTGTCGGGGTACTCCTCGCGGATCTTGCTGAGGAGCAGCGTGCCCATGCCCGAGCCGGTGCCGCCGCCCAGCGAGTGCGTCAGCTGGAACCCTGGACACAAGTAAAAACAAGCCATATGTGAAAAACGCAAACCGTTAATTTATTTCACACTAACTTGTACTACGATTTTATGCTAAAATCAATTTAAAAATATTGAAAATATGTGTATATTTTATTTAAATGATCGACGGAAAATTTCAACAGTGTATTGTGTTTTTTGACATATACAGCTTATGAATAAACACGCACTTGACATACAGAACCATGAACTAAATCCATGGTATCAGTTTTCATTACGGAGCCACTGACACCTGTATATGAAGAAAAAAAAAAATTGTTTACTGGTTAAAACAGTCACGCAGGTAACACATATATCCCAGATTTAGCATATCAAAAGGGGCAATTATATTTTACAATGCATATATCCTTATAGTACTCTGTTACTCGATGTGACCTTTGCAGAGTGGGTTGCAACCGGACGGGCAGGGGCAATAAGCACAAGGGCGCCGCCGGGGGCGTGACCATGACCTTGGGCTGTTTGGTAAAGTAAAAGCAAGCAGCTTTCGTAGATTTATACTTTTACATAATTTTGCGCAATCGTGTGGTGCCATCTATTGTGGAATAGCTGAAACGTGTTGGACCGTTGCAAAACAAGGCGGGACTGCTACACTTAACGGTTATAAATTGATATGTTACCTTGTAAGCAATCGCAGTTTTCAGACTCTTTTCTCATAACATCCATAACTGAGTCGACGAGCTCAGCGCCTTCTGTGTAGTGTCCTTTGGCCCAGTTGTTACCTAAAACAACGAAATTAAATTAATAAAAGAAAATCTATGTTAGCTACTCGCTAATAGATGGCGTAATTCTCACCTGCGCCACTTTGCCCAAAGACAAAATTGTCAGGTCTGAACAGTTGTCCATAAGGTCCTGACCTGACGGAGTCCATGGTGCCAGGCTCAAGATCGACAAGAACAGCACGGGGAACATACTTTCCTGGAATTTAAAATTAAGGGTTAACTAGCGCCTTCTATGAATAAAAATGCACACCATACTAATTAGTCATTCCGTGAAACAATTTACTTTTCACTCGTTCAAGTTCTTACCTCCAGATGCTTCATTGTAATATACATTGATGCGTTCCAATTGCAAAGGGCTCTCTCCTCTGTACATTCCATTTGGGTCGACTCCATGCTCGTCAGATATTATCTCCCAAAACTGAAAATCATTACTTTTAGTTCCGCTACTCTTTCATAGATGGCTTGACCTTAATGCGACGGTATTTTTTTTAACAATAAGTAAAAAATAACTCCAAATATTTTAAGAATCTCAGATTATTACAATAAAATGTAACAAATATGATGTATTACACGGTTATCTTATCGCTGACCGCATTCTACGTATAGTTAAAAATAAGGTAAAAGAATATATAGAAACTTTGATACAAGATGGCGTTGCTCATGACATTCGAATTATTACACAAATCCTGTAAATTGATTGAGTAACTGTTAATTAACGATTGCTACAGATCATTTATAGGAGAAAATTACGATATGATACGAAATACTACTTTACAGAAATACAGCCGGCAAACCCACACGTTTATAGATTCTTATAATATTTTACAACAACCTAAAAAATACTAAAACTTAATTCCAGACACATTGCAGACACAAAGTAAATAACATTATGTACATTAAGCCGGCCACAACAGCCACTGTGACAAATATTCTATTGATTTCCATGGCATATTTTCATTGTCCGCAAAAAATACCTTCGATTCATCGTGCGATTTCTATACCCACCTTTGAGCCAATCTGATTCCCGCACTGGCCGGCCTGTACATGCACTATTTCACGCATTATCACAAATCTAGACAATAACTACAACTCTAAGCTGAACTTTAATATTGGTATTGAATCCGTAATGATATAATACATTGATAAATGCTCGCGTTATCAATGATATCTTGCGTTTCTTGAAACTGGCTCGTAAGTACTGTACGTACGGGGTTGCGCGCTACGAATTTAAATTTCCACCATCTCAGGGAGAATGTCCCATGATATAAAATTGGATTGCCATTTTCTCCTACCTTAAGGTGGTCACTCACCGGGAGCGTTCTTGTGTTTTGTTAAAGTTCAGATTGGAGTACTACATCAGTGAATGCGTCCAGCTGAAACTACAGTTCACATATCTGTAATGATACAATTTGTAACATTGCAGCAGTGAACACGGGAACTGAGTGGAAAAGTGAATGTTCCTTAATCAGTGCGTCGAGCTGACGCAGTACTTTAACGTATTGTTCAAAATCGACTCTTGCATTGTTACATTAAACAATAATGCTCCTGATGTGGGACCACCTTTATAGAAAATGATTTATTTAGGGTTATGGATTGGACAAGGTGCAGTATAGAAATTATACCATCAATGTCATCAATGCAATGAAATATTTTAGTAATACTGCGAAGATCCTGGGTGTGTACTCAAGGTAAGGACTTCGCGCCCGCACTGTGTTGTAAGACAATGTTTAAAAAGTTAATGTCATCACGAAACGAGCCACAAAGTATAGGTCGCTTTAGGTAATAAAAAATCTAGCTTTCTTTTTTTTCTGCTCTAACTGCCCCAGTGGAATTATTTCCTGAGCAACCCAACAGTATTTTATTCCAATAATGTCAATAATGAATTTAGAGCTCGCAACACTTTCAAAAACTTGCACTACATTACTGATAATGATAAGGCGATAAACGTTTCAATGTATTTTCAGGTATATACAGAGATTATGAACTATGTGGGCATAGCATTGGTTATATAAAGACGTTCAAGTTATGCTGGTAGATTAGTAAAGTCATTGAGTCAATCGGTAAGGTGTGGCTGGTATTTGTTCAGTTTGCATCAAAATCGATATGACAATAAGTAGTTACATACATGGGTACTTAAGACTTTTAGACTGGATTAGTTAAAGATTTTGTTTTTGTTATAGTTGTGTTTTATTTTTAATAGGCTTAATTCTCAAAGGTCACGGCCACGGTCAGGATATATCATAAAAAAAAAGTTTGACATTATCATTGATGCGTCTAGAAATATTAATAATTTTTTAGCTCGTTTTGTTTTAAATTATATAAGTAGCTTATTTGTGATATTTCTGCTATTCGATTGTTAAAAACATAAAATTCATATTATAAGGAGGACAAAAGTGAATAAAACTATTTTGTATTAGTTATCTGTAGTAATGTAAACTTCTAGAACTCCATTTCTGAACGTAATCAAAACATTTCAAGTGATCAGTCCACCTCCCACAAATAATAAATTACTTATTTTCATTACTTACCACATATTTCTGCATTTGCAATGAATCATACATATGGCATAAACCTGTATTTACCATGTAAATAATCCAACAATGGCGCTACGTATACAAAATGCGACCTAAAACTTGAACCACCCCAATAATGTGATAAAAATGAGATTTTTGAAAATAGTTCTCACAATTTCTGTGTGCTGTACAGCCTATATTGGAGATTATATAGTATTCCATTCGAAATTATCTAATTCACAAGTATTCCGTGCTGTTTCGGACAGTATAGTACATGCCAGCCTTGGTTTGTTGTCGGCAATATTATTTTTCAGCCATGACAGCAACATTTCCAAAGACGCTTGTGTTTATAATGTGATATTCTGTACGATAATATCGTCATTGATCGACATCGACCATGTTTTTGTCGCTAGATCGTTTTATTTGAAGGTAAGAAACATAAGATTTAATTGTATTTTTGACTAACAAGTACTTACATTTGTCATTTTAAATTGTTCCTCATGAAAACAAATAAAATGATAACATTTGTACAACTATAAAGTAAGCATCAAATTAAAAGTACATAGACTCATTTTTGTCACAGGCAGTGGTGCCCCTATGTGGTGCCGGACCCATAAGCATTTGCATTCATTGCCTAAATTTATTATTTTTGTCACGGGCCGTGGGGCCCTTGTGCGACGCTGTACCTATAAGCATTTGTGTACATTGCCTAAGATAAATATATTTTTTGTTTATAGGACCTAGCCGGCCTGAAACAGCGTGGGATATTCCACTGCACAACATTCTGGCTTCTGATCTCAAACCTACTACTGGCATACAGCTATATATTAAAAAAACTTAACACATACACACTTACATTCATGTTAATTATTGCATATACGTCTCATCATTTACGCGACGGCAACAGACGAGGACTGTGGTTGTATCCGTTCGGCCACAGCCCGGCGCTGAGCAAAAATTTATATATCTTTCTACTGACTGTGATACCGCACATATTGGCGTACGTTTATTCATTTTGCAAAGAATATTTCCACAAAAATGTTGTTGTTGACTACAATATTATAGTTTAAAACTTTTATATATAACTAAATATTTAATTGCAACGGACAATAAGTAACTATACTGAGTCGTTTATAGATCGTTTTTAAACTTTTATAGATCACGGCTATTCAATGTTTTCCAAGTAAAAGAAAATATGCCTATCCCGTACCCTTATTATATTTGAAGTTGTGTTACAACACACACAACAAACAATTAACCTTAATAGCCTAGAGTTTCAATTTTGATACCAATCTTTTAAACTGAATGTTCACATTACTATTAGTTTTTTTTTATAGGTTGGCTGTACGTATTTTACTGTTGTATAATATTCTTTCCAACGAAATTAAAAAAAATATCAAATGTCATTATTATTAAACACAGTAATATTAAAAATAAATCACTGTCGTAAATCAGGCTACTAAGGGTTAAGTTGATTTCTAAACGAATAAAAAAAGGAGGATCTTATTTTTTTTGTTTTTGACCAATGACCATGCTTATCTTTTTAATTTCAGTAACTATTGTTGGTGGAATAAATTCGCGGCCCGAGCCATAAATCATTCTATGTCGCGATTAAAGCTTTAAAAAAAAGATATAACTTATGATCTTATTATTTCGTGTTGTATTAATTGTAGGTACTGAAATATTTTTTTAGCGATTCGCCATTTTGACCATTCCATGTCATCAATTGTTCATTTATAATGAGTTTTTATTGAATTTGATATCGCTATTAAATACTTGACACTGGCGCAACACCCACTCATTTGTGGCCATATTCGAAAAGAAGAATATTTTTTTATTCACTATATATTTTTTAAATTAAATATTTACCATCAATCTGTACTTAATTATAAAGGTTATTATAATAAAATATTAAATTATCAATGATTAATGGTTTTCTTGTACTCCCACTCCACACGGGCTATACCCGGACCTTTGGAAGGCTTGCGCGGGGACATGGGTTCAACACGTAGGGGCCCTTTTTGAGAATTTTAATGCTATGTTAGCCTCCTGCTGGGGTCAACTGCTGAAATTGATAGCATAAACAGCGAATTGATCTCAGCAGGCGGAGGAACTATTGCAGGAATAGGTAAAGATAACTGGGACCATGTACTGAGATTTGGATGGACATGAGACTGGACTATTGGAAGGTTGTAAGTACTTACACTCAAATTTATAAAATATTTTGTATATTTACAATAACTTCACAAACCTATTTTAACTAGAGTTAGGCTGGAGTGTGCCATCTATGGTTAAATTTAACTACCGTCAAATTTCAACAGATTCTAGCTGGTTCTGGCAATAAACATTGTAATAATCTAGAATGTTGGTTCGGTCGTAGGCTTCATTCGGGGTTGTTGGATATTTTGTGCTGACAGCGCCATCTCGTTAAAAACACTAATTTGAATTACTGCTATTCGATAAAGGATGGCGCTACCAGTACTTTTGTCATAAAGGTAATCGCAACGCTAGAAAAACAAAAAAAAAACAACTATTCAGAAAAAAATATACTACAATTTAATAATCTTTATTATTCTCCGGGCCAAACAACGCTCTCGATCCAGTCGATGTAGCTTGATATCCTAGTGTAGATGGCCGGGCGGCCGGTCTCCGCGCACTTTTTGCCGAACGAAGTCACGCCCACCACGCGGAATATGCATTGGTTGTCTTTGGCAGCCACTTGGAGGGGAGAGCCGGAGTCACCCTGAAAAAAAAAACAAATTAGCACTATGAATAATATCACACTGGGTACAATGGCGTAGCTATGTTACCAAATGACCCTGGATAAAAATGAATGTGAGGCCCTATTTAAACTAAATGAAATACTTTATAGGTGCTAAACAACTTCATCATCAGCTCATTGCCCACTGCAAGGCATCAGAAAGCTAAGCTAATTACTACAAAAAAAAAGATTTGATACCGGCAAAATGTCGTCTATTTGTAGCCAATTGTCAACCTATCGAAGAAAAAAGATGACACACCTGACAGGTGTCCTTCCCGCCACGCAGCTCGCCGGCGCACATCTGCGTGGGGCGGAACCCGCCCCAGTTGCGGTTCCGTAGGTTGATGAGTAGACCGTCGCAGTATTCGTTGTCCATTACAGACAGAGATACCTTTTGCAGCACCTTTGCAGTTTCCCCCCTTGATCCTGAAACGAAATAAGTTTCGTAACCTCACGAGAAAACTTTGGTCGGAATTTTTGGCGGGAAACTGAAAAGTCATGGCGTCAGTTATGATTTAATTTCTAAAACTAGTGTCCCCGCGAGTTATAGTGAGTGATACAAGTGGAATATTAACTATTATGGTTTCCGTAAAGTGCACGAGTGTAGGTAATTGAAACAGAGTGACGAAACTTGGCTTTTTGGATACAAATCCTACCCTATAAGATCAAATAAGAGGCCAATCCTACCAAAATGGTCACTGACTTAACTGTGTCGAGTTTTAGTCACACTCACTCGGATCGGTGACTCCCCACCCGGTCGCCACTACATTCTTATAACCGCTGAAGTCTTCTTTAGTCCAGAGACACGCCGGCCGGACCGCCGCGTTTAATTGCACATCAACATTCATCTCCAGTAGTGCTATATCATTATACACTACTGGGGAGAAGTACTCTGGGTGTTTGTGGATCCTTCTTATAGGTACCTGTTGAAGGAAATCATTGTCATTATCATCCTCACCTTTTGTCATTCTCAGTACTAGTAACGCAGCCGGCTGTGACGAGACGAAAAAACGAAAGGGGTCGAGTCACCTTCGTCCGTAGGAGAATTAAATACCCTCGAGATACCCTACACGTGACCCTGGGTGGTGCCAACCAGGTGACAACTCTACTGGTGGTAGGCTTCGGCCGTGGTTAGTCACCACCCACTAAACAAAGCCATGTCACCAAGCGGCCTAGCTGTGTTCCGACATGATGTTCGGTGTTGCCATTCATGGATGGCGGGTCAGATCAGCTGCGCTGCATGTGCCTAGTGAATGTAGCGTCTCGATCTACTGCCGCCTTCCTAACTAGGCAAGTATGCTCCAACGTAGATCTCATCGTCACTTACCATCAGGTGATATCGAGATCAAATACTTGCCTATAATGAAATAAAAAATAAAATAAAATGTGAGATCAATCAATCGATTTTGTCTCTATCACTCGTGTGATTTATGAAAGGGAGAGAGCGACTCGGTGCGACACAATTTGAGACATAGGCTTTGTCTTGACTCGTGTGCTAGCCCCCATGAGTGTCAATACACACAGAGGTACATAGAGACGACTAGCTAACGCGCTAAGATAAAGAAAATATTATTTCTTCCTAGTTTGACCCGCTATTTGACCTCCTTAGGGATTCCCAAACTATTTTGAGCAAGAGACCCCTTTTCCAAAATTAAATGGTACCTCAGACCCCCATTGACAAATTACATTAAAAATCCTATCTCTAATTTCTTTCTTATTGATACAAAATTATAATTTCATCTTGTACGAACTTGTGCACGCTTATCGAGTTATTGAGTTTTTAAAAAGTACAACAATGATTGCCTACTAAAATATTAGTCATTCTTATAACAAGTTGGTACACGTAACACAACTTATACAGTATCCTGAAAGTTTCAAATAAGAACTTGTGTTAATTAATAGGGGTTGATTTTAGACCTCGTCGACCGCCAAAATCAGTTTTTCATTTATGTCGATCCCTGGGAAACCTTGATCTACAGCAGGAGTTCCCAAACTTACCCCCCCCCCCCCTTAGGCCTGCAGCGCCCACAAGGGGGCGTTATCGCCCACTTAGGGAAAGGCTGATCTACAGTGTCACTAAATGAGTACCCACATCAATAGGATCAGCTCCATCGTTGACTTGAGGGTCGATGTTCAGGTCTCCAAGTCTCACGATCACGGGCGCTGCTCTCGCGTCCTTGGTGCAGTGCCCAGCAGTGAGCACGAACCGTGGGCTGATCAGACTGCCGCCGCAACTGAATTTGAAGCCACCTTCGAAGTTATCCCAGCCTATTGCAGCCTGGAGGTGTGAATTATTTTATTATTATACAACGTGATTCGGAATGGGTATACTAACCTTTTAACCAGGGCCCCAAGTCTGCTAACACAATCGATTCACAATCGAACAGCAACCGCATAGTAACTGTCACTTTTGACAGATATCCCGTACAATATCTGTTAAAAGTGACAGTTACTATGCCGTTGCTGCGAATTGAATTTCAATAGGGAAGATGGCTGGGTGCTACCACCGACTTGGGATCCAGTAGTAAACATTAAATCCAAAACCAAGCGCACCATTGCAAGACCTTAAGACACAGTGAGCGCTTTCTGCGTAAATCGGACCGCAAGCAACAACCAAATATGAGGGTACCCCAGCCAAACTATGACACTAGGACGCCAACCACCTCAGCCCTCCCGTGACCATTGTTACTGTAAAGCAGCCGAAACGTCGGGAACGTAAAAATTAAAATATAAACGCGATAAAATCCTTAAAATTAGTTTTATTTCAACGCCATCTATTATCGAATAGTGAGACAACTCACCATGTGCGGGAACTCGCCAACGCTCGCGTCCTCCCCACCGATGATGAGTCCCACGCTGGTGTAGTCGCACTTCGATGTCGAAATAGTCAACGTCTCCGGGTCGGGCAGGAGCGGTATATAGTCCACTCTTTCCTCAACGCCACGACTATATTCCTCACATTCTGTAAGAATTGTAAATTGTTTTTTTTTTTTTTTTTTTTTATTACATTATAGGCAAGTATTTGATCTCGATCTCACCTGATGGTAAGTGACGATGAGATCTACGATGGAGCATACTTGCCTAGGTAGGAAGGCGGCAGTAGATAGAGACGCTACATTCACTAGGCACATGCAGCGCAGCTGATCTGACCCGCCATCCATGAATGGCAACACCGAACATCATGCCGGAACACGGCTAGGCCGCTTGGCGACATGGCTTTGTTCAGTGGGTGGTGACTAGCCACGGCCGAACCCTACCACCAGTAAAAAGTTTTGGAAACCTCGAGGTTTTTCCTTTTTATGTTGGCAATCGGCTAAAAGATGGCGCTACTTATGCCAGTGTCGAGTAACTTTTCTTGATCGTTCTTTTTATATTCAATTCTGATGATTAAAATGATGTTGTTGTACAAAATTAAATGAACCCTCGACCCCTATCAGGGCCCCAAGTCGGCTAACACAATCGATTAATAATCGAACAGCAAACGCATAGTAGCTGTCACTTTTGACAGTTATCCCATACAATATATGTCAAAGAACTTACTTCGTTCGCTAACTCTTCTGCCGTCGTTCTGAGCTGGGCCGCCCCAAACTGGCCGAAAACTAGAAGGAATTACATTTTTAATATTCATAACTTCAAAGTCCAATAATTATTTGATACAGCACGTCAAGTGCGAGCTAACAGATACTTTATAGTCTACCGTATTCAGACATTTTGTATGGAGAATTGAAAAGCGCCTCTAGCGGACTATATTTAACACTTTCAATTCTCCACACAATGTGAGTAAATACGTAGACTGTCAAGTAAAGTTAGCTTACGAATAAATGTGCAACGTACTTATCCTTTGGCTTCGGTGCATCCAAGATGGTTTTGCCATCTCTGCAACAAACTAAGTTGCTGCCGAACGCGTTGTGTGGCGCGCAGAATGTCGGGCGGATTCCGCTTCGTCTGAAAGAAATAAAAAGTTATGTATATAGTATATGCATATATACTAATTAGCAAAAGCTAAATGTGTACTTATAATAACAGCCCAGGGCCCCAAGTCTGCTAACACAATCGATTCATAATCGCACAGCAATCGCATAGTAACTGTCACTTTTGACAGATATTGTATGGGATATGCTATAACAGTGTATTTTCTTCAAAGACGGGGTTGTGAGGTCGTTATTTGAACGCCCATTCAAAAGATTGGATCACCTAATGTAGTACCAACATTTGGACATTTTGAATCCGATGTGCTTACATGTACAAAAAAAAACAAACTTGCGTGTGGAATTGAGATTCTTCTATTTATTTTTCATCGGTTAAAAATGTCGTATAAATGGCAGTAATAGAACTACTTACGAGGTTTAGCTACTACCTACAAGATGGCGTTTTATTAAATAAGTGTTAATATAACTCACTGAAAGTCATTCTTTGCTGATTGACACTGCTCTGGTAATGTACATTGACCAGCTGTGTTGGCATACTGGTCGACACATGATTCACCCTCTACGAAAGAAAATATAAATAAAAAAACACTGTACTTCATAATTTACTTAATCTGGGTTTTCTTGTGAAGTTATTCGCATAAACTTGTCGGGATACTTACAAAGATATCAAATATATGTAAGGAAGATATATAATAACAATAAATATGTTATTCCTATACAGTTGTACTTTGGATTTTCCTTATACTTAATTAAAGCATTCAACTTACATCATATTCTAATTTTTTTTAACGTGTGAAAATGTTTCTACTATCACTTGATAGATGGCGTGATTTTCAATTACAATCCTTGTCAATCGAACCAAATAATGTAAGCGAGATTCAAATAAGTAAGCTTTTTTTATGTTTGTATATAATAAAAAACTGAGGAAATATAAGTAAATTATATTTTTTCAACGGGATAATAGTTTCATTTAATAATACTAGTTGGTAAGTTCTATTTTTGTATCGATATAATTTAGGTAGGTACGTCCCTTGCTAATTTCATCAATGTAAATCAATTAATGCCCGAAAGTTATGTTATGTAATTCAAAACATAGAGCTGCAGATTAGTTGAATAAATCATTTCAAATCAAAACGTTAAATATCAAGCTGTTTAAAACGCAAACAAAGGAAACTTCACACGTAACAACTTAATTGAAATTGAAATTGAAAACATAAAATGTTAAGAAAAATAATCATCATGTGTCTCACTCAACTCAATCTATACATATAAATAAAATTGGAGTATCTGTTTGTAATACTAAAATAACCGCTTTTTACTAAGTGCATTTGGATGTATACACGTTACCTATACCGAAACAACATTTTTTACAATTTTTGTCTGTCTGTCTGTCTGTCTGTTTGTTCCGGCTAATCTCTGAAATGGCTGGACCGATTTTGACGGGACTTTCACTGGCAGATAGCTGACGTAACAAGGAGTAACTTAGGCTACTTTTATTTTATAAAAAAAAATAGGATCTCACGAAAAAAAATTAAAACCAATGTTGCAGCGCAGCGCCTGATTAAATTTGATAGCAACAACCTGCAATGCGTCCCGCGGGCTCAGAATGGGCGAGCAGGCTGTTGTCAACGGTTCTTTGTTAAATATCACGCGGACGAAGTCGCGGGCAACAGCTAGATTTAAAATAAGAATTCAATATAAAAACCGGTCTAGCAATATTTTTTTGGGTAATCGTTAAATCGTAAATTCAATGTTACCTTCATAAATATTAATTTAAATTTGTGTGATTATCAAAAGGATCCCTTGATCGTACAAAAAAAAAAAAAAAAAAAATGCCCAATGCGTGTTTTATTACGGCCGGCCGTCCGCATCGTCCCCCACTAGGAAATAATGATGGCCGCCACCGTCATACATCTGTAATCGCTAGCCACGAATTTACAGATTGCCTCCAATCAATGCTTATTTTATAGATTTCACGAAATGATAAAGCCCATTGACCTTATAAGTATTCATTTCTTATATTTACCCGAATAATACACATTGATATTAAAGTAATTTGGCGGCTTTTATCGCGTTTATTTTAGGTTTTTACGTTCCCGACGTTTCGTTATATAGGTATGTACTTATTTCACTTATTTAATTATGTCTTTTTTACCGCTAATATAACGTGTCGTAAATAATATCAATTATAATCAACATTCAAATCACTTATTACGTTATAAATCATTTATAAATTAAACGCGGCAAAAAGTACGCCATTTGTATCTGTGACGTGACATATTCACCAAATGGTGCACGATGCGTTTCTATTTTCAAATAAAATAATTATTCCTAATTTAATTTTACTTATTTACATACATTGTTTTCTAGACTTAAACCATTTATATTATAAGCTATATTTATATATTTTTTTGGTTTATGGTTGTATCTTTTTCAATACTGCGACCTTAGCATTGTGAAAATCAATAATTATTGAAATAAAACTAATCTAATAATTAAGGATTTTATCGCGGTTTATTTTTTTTATTAGTTTTATTATTAGTAGATTTATATTAGTAGATTATATTAGTAGATTAGTTTTATTTCAATGTGTAGTATTCGCGTAAATATAAGAAATCAATCAATAATTATGTTTAGGCATTGATCCTTCTTCGAGGGAAAAAGGTTGATACGTGATAAAAAAAATATTATGTATCCTTTTTTTTTTCTTACCTTTTTGACATTTAATACTTGCGATCAGCAGGAAAATGTGCAGGAAAACCCATCGGAACATGGCGTAGGTAGTATTTCCTTTATTTATGTATGCACTTATGGTCGGAATCTGAAAATAAGAGGTAGATATGCGATGGCTTACTTATATAATAATTGTATTCAATTTATTATCTACTAGCTGTTACCCGCGACTTCGTTCGCGTGGTATTTAACAAAGACTCAACCGTTGGCAACAGCCTGCTCGCGCGTTCTGATCCCGCGGGACGCATTGCAGATTGTTGCTATCAAACTTAATCAGGCACAGCGCTGCAACATTGGTTTTAATTTTTTTTCGAGAGATCCTATGTTTTTTTCTAAAATAAAATCTACATCTGCTATCTGCCAGTGAAAGTCCCGTCAAAATCGGTCCAGCCATTTCAGAGATTAGCCGGAACAAACAGACAGACAGACAGACAGACAAAAATTGTAAAAAATGTTGTTTCGGTATAGGTAACGTGTGCTACATCCAAATGCACTTAGTAAAAAGCGGTTATTTTAATATTACAAAGAGACACTCCAATTTTATTTATATGTATAGATGTATAGATATAGATAGGTAGGTATGGATTACTTAAGTTTACCCCAAAGTAGGTGATTTGTAAGTGAATCACATAAGCTGTCATAATCTGATAAAGAGTTATTTATCTATCTAAGTATCATGTCCGAGATCTGCTCAAGATAGTGATACATCAACTTTCATTTTGTATTTTCCTTATAGCTAAGTCTAATTGGGTTCATTTCGCGATATTCAGGTCGTGCTTAGAATCAGAATTAGGGCCCCAAGTCTGCTAACACAATCGATTCATAATCGAACACCAACCGCATAGTAACTGTCACTTTTGACAGGTATTGTATGGGACATCTGTTGAAAGTGACAGTTACTATGCGGTTGCTGTTCGATTATTTATCGATTGTGTTAACAGACTTGGGGCCTAGAATATTTTTTATTAATGTAGACCATTAAGTACAGTACATATGAATCGTCAAAAGTTACAAAATGCTAAGCTACTACTTTATCACCCTTAAAATAAAGAACATCTATACTAATATTATAAATGTCAAAGTTTGGATGGATGGATGGATGTTTGTTACTCTTTCACGCCCGAACGGCTGAACGGATCTTGATGAAATTTGGCACAGATATAGATTGTAGTCTGGAATAGCACATAGGCTACTTTTTATCCCGGTAAAATGTATGGTTCCCGTGGGATAGATGATTTAATTTTTCATACTTTTTATCGCGGGTAACACCGCCGGGCGCAGCTAGTAATTCATATACCACAAATTATGATGATGTTTTACCATATTGATTTTTTATATTTACGCGAATACTACACATTGAAATAAAGCGAAATAACACTGATAATAGCAAGGCCATTGAATTTAAAAAAACATCCTAATTTCAATAGGGAAGATGGCTGGGTGCTTCCACCGACTTGGGATCCAGTAATTAATATAATTAAATCCCAAACCAAGCGCACTATTACAAGACCTCAAGACACTGTGAGCACTTTCTGCGTATATCGGACCGCAACCAACAACTAAATATGAGGGTACCCCATTTCTAATTATCACACTAGGACGTCAACCACCTCAGTCCTCCCGCGACCATGGTTACTGTAAAGCAGCCGAAACGTCGGGAACGTAAAAACAAAAATAAATAAATAAGTAGATAAATTCCTTAAAAATTGTTTTATTTCAATAGTAGCATAGCATTTTGTAACTTTTGACGAGCCATAAGTATAGTACTTAATGGTGTAGAATAAAAAATATTCTGATTCTGTAGGTCCTTTCGATTGACAATCCAACCGTGCGAACACAACGCCAACAAGGAAACAAACACTCGTTCCAACCTAAAATTTTGATTCCGTAGTGTCCAATTAAATACTGGTTTTAATTGTTGGGAAATCTTGGAACATCACTTTTTTGCGAGCTCACATATTGAATAGATAAACAAAAAAAAAATTAACTTACTGTGACTGTGTGATACGATGTTTTGAAAAATTATTATGTTTTGTTATATTCGCTACCACGGACGTGCGGTTGTTATGAACGCAATGTGAAGACTGGTTGTGGAACCGGATTTTTTTTGTATTTATTTATGAATAACATATATAATAATATGTTAAAGATCCTTTACATTATACAGTATGTGTTGGTTTAGATAATATCTTAAGGCTCATCACATAGTTGTGCAATGATTGGGTGTACAGTTGATTAATAGAAAAGTTCGAGTCTACAATAGACTAGCAGAAAATATTGAGTCTACAGCCGTCAGTAGAAAATATTGAGTCTACAGCCGCTAGTAGAAAATATTGAGTCTATAGCCGCTAGTAGAAAATATTGTGTCTACAGCCGCTAGTAGAAAATATTGTGTCTACAGCCGCTAGTAGAAAATATTGAGTCTACAGCCGCTAGTAGAAAATATTGAGTCTACAGCCGCTAGTAGAAAATATTGAGTCTACAGCCGCTAGTAGAAAATATTGTGTCTACAGCCGCTAGTAGAAAATATTGTGTCTACAGCCGCTAGTAGAAAATATTGAGTCTACAGCCGCTAGTAGAAAATATTGAGTCTACAGCCGCTAGTAGAAAATATTGTGTCTACAGCCGCCAGTAGAAAATATTGAGTCTACAGCCGCCAGTAGAAAATATTGAGTCTACAGCCGCCAGTAGAAAATATTGAGTCTACAGCCGCCAGTAGAAAATATTGAGTCTACAGCCGCCAGTAGAAAATATTGAGTCTACAGCCGCCAGTAGAAAATATTGAGTCTACAGCCGCCAGTAGAAAATATTGTGTCTACAGCCGTCAGTAGAAAATGTTGTGTCTACAGCCGCCAGTAGAAAATATTGAGTCTACAGCCGCCAGTAGAAAATATTGAGTCTACAGCCGCCAGTAGAAAATATTGAGTCTACAGCCGCCAGTAGAAAATATTGAGTCTACAGCCGCCAGTAGAAAATATTGAGTCTACAGCTGTCAGCAGAGAATACTGTGTCTACAGCTGTAAGCAGAAAATATTGTGTATACTGCTGACAGCAGAGAATAATGTCTTTTCGCTTCTACAGACGATAAGCACAAAAGTGTGGGTCTATATTGCAGCTGATTGATTTATCTCATAATCATTGGATTAGTTATTATATGCACTCGGCCGACATTGTAAAAGATCTTCTAAAAAAAGAGCAACCATGGAGTTTCTCGCCCGTTCTTCTCCATAGGAAAGGCATTCCGAACGGGTGGTGAAGTAGGAGCATAATATTTTGTAACTTTTGACGATTCATAAGTACTGTATTTAATGGTGTACATGAATAAAAAATATTCTGATTCTGATTCTGATTGTGAAAGCAAGCGACATGATAAATGTAGCCTGTCTTTAAATATTTGCAAAACGTAGGTACGTGCGACCTTACACTTATGTAGCAGGATTCCCCAACTAGGTACGTAGGTATCTCATTTATTTTTGCATCGTCAGTTTAGTACAGCCTTTCCCAAAGTGGGCGATAACGCCCCCTTGTGGGCGCTGCAGGCCTAAAAACCAGAGACCCAGAAAAAATGGAGGCGTTGTGCAGAGGGGCTTACAATAATTAATTTAATTTGAAATGACGTGGTTTTTAAGTAGGTGAAAAAATTGGGGCGCAAAAAAATAATCCTTTCTCAAAGTGGGCAGTAGACAAAATAAGTTTGGGAATCCCTGGTTTAGTATGATTTCGGACTATTTTTTTTATAATCGTGTGTAGAGTCAGGCCTGTCTATTCCATTGCCTACAGTGGGTGCCCGGGACCCCCGGGAACTATGGGGCCATTGTGCCCGTTGTACGACGGGGCCCCCTCTTATCGCGGGACCCCTCGTTCAAAAACCAAATATATAGATTTATATATCTGTCACAGTCACAGGGCTCCCATAACCTAAGGCATAGCAAATTGAGAAGGAATGACGGTCTTTGTCTATGGAATATGGCGTAAAATTAAACGAAATGAAAACCGGCTTTTACTATCGATTTTTCCGGAAAACCGATAAAACCGGTGTTCCGGATAATATTTTTAAATGGGAAGAAGAAAGGTTTGGGGGCCTCGGGCATATACGATTTTAATGTTATCTCTAAAAGCTCTACAATCAAATTGTAATAAACAATAACGATCTAAGTGCTTATTTAAATGGTGATGCATATTTTTTTGCAAAGTATCAAACTGTTTACCGGTTTTTTAGTAAGCATACGTCAGGTGCGAACTAATTGTATACTTTATAGTTTACCGTATTAAGACATTTTGTACGAAGAATTGAAAAGCGCCTCTAGCGCGGGGTATTTAAAACTTTCAATTCTCCATACAAAATGTCTAAATACAGTAGATATAGAGAGATAGAGATAGGACATCTCGAGACATACATTGGCGCCTATACCTTTAACAATAAAAAAAAAAAATACAGTAGACTATAAAGTATACGGTTAGCTTACGAATAATCTCGCAATTGACTTGCTGAATAACGGTTTTTCAGGAATTTAACTAGACTCTAAATCAAAAAGATATGATTCCGGCCAGGATCGAACTGGCGGCCTTCTGCGTGTAAAGCAGATGTGATAACCACTACACCACGGAACCCGTTGAGCTGACATTCGAAATTATTAAATATATATCAATTTATAAGTAATAATTTGTAATTTGTATTGTAGGTACTTATCTTCTATATATAAAACACCATTCATAACTCAAGAACAGATGGGTCGATTTTAAAAGTATTTGTGGTGTTTGATTTTGGCGCTGCTTTACAGCATGGTCACAGGAGAACCCAGCCGAAACGCCGGGAACGTAAATTCGTAAACGATAAAATCACTGAAATTAGTTTTATTTCACCGTACAGTATTCGCGTAAATATAATAAAGATAATTAATTTTGTGATACATTTGATTTTGAGGCGGTACGAAGTTAAAAATAAATATAAAATGAAAAAGTGTTTGGTCAAATCTGATTAGCGACATCTGTTGACGAGTAGGCAAGTTTACGTAACAGCACTACTAGATGGCGTTACGTGACGAATTCATTGCAAGAAACAATTTGTTGTGAAATTGTAAACCCAATTCCTTCTAAACTCAACAGTTAGGACTTACGTAATGAAACGAAAATATCACGATTTAAAGCTCAATAGTTTGATTCGAATCATTTTTTAAAGGGATATTGCAAATAATTATTAATTATTGTTTTAGCTCTTCGGAGACTTATGAACAAGGCCGAAGTTTAGCACAATTATACATGGGTAGGAATATATTCTCCAAAGCTGCAAAGATGGGTAGGTACCTAGTAAAATGTTGAGAAAAAAGTAAGTATTATATTGCTTATGCATGCCCCACATGGAAAGTAAGAGAACATAACATCCTCCTCACTCCTGTCCACTCCCCCCCGGCCCGCTCCACTACGCCCCGCCCCGCTCTGCTCCACCCCACCCCTTACCGCATAGATAAATCTATCTAGTACGATAAGCATAACCGTTGATAGGCCTAGGATAAGCATACGCAGACTATCAAGCTATCCGTCTGTTATCGTCCACAGCTGTGCCTGACTCACATCTGTGCCCGATAATATAAATATTATCGGTATCACCACGAAACACCTGCATAATTGGGGAAATAATGTCTACAGAGTTTGAGTGCAAATAGATTAGTTCGTTGTGAGGCACAAGTAGCGCCATCTAGTACGGAGATAGGGGAACTATTTGAATTAAAATAAATGTATATATTGGAGTGTTGTTTTTGAGCCTTGAAGTTGCCAATTTTGTATTATTCTCCAAAGAGTACGGTTCTTTGTTAAATTATGTGTAATATTAGTGGTATATTAACCATTGTGTGTTCATAAACGTGGACGAGTGAAGGAAATTGAAATAAAATAGTATATAATTTGACTTTTCAAGTTCTCCCAACATGTCCGGTCAATTTTCGGTAAAGCATCCACAGCTTTGTTGATACGGGTGGGGGATTCATTTCATCATCATCATTATCATCAGGGGTACTTATATTTTTAATCAACCAGATCCTGACAATAACCGTTGGGGCACACCACCAGCCTGGCTGGAAGATCTTCCCTTTTCCGTCAAATGTAAATAGATTATTTCTGATAAGCACTATCAGAATATATTCACAGGATAGTGTCACGAAATTGTGTAACCGCCACCAATACTAATAATAACCAAATATATCTACATAACTCCTTTTTTTTTTTATTATGATATAGGCAAGTATTTGATCTCGATCTCACCTGATGGTACGTGACGGTGAGATCGACGATGGAGCATACTCGCCTAGAAGGTACCTGTTCACTCTCGACTTGAAAACACCCACTCTCTAACATATAGGGGAAAATCGAAGGAAAGCAGGGACGAGGAAGACCAAGAATAAGCTACATGAGTCAGATACAAGTAAGGATCGGTGTCATGTCATACAGGGTGGTGAAAGAAGCTGCTCTAGATAGAGAGAGATGGAAAGAGCTTCATCAGCTACACCGACAAGGGACTAACCCTTAAATTACAAGAATAACTGTCTACTCCGTTCATAGCTCTATAGAAATCAGTAGATTATCCCCTACAAAAAAAAAATCATTATCAATTGATAAGCGATGCTATATCTCTTGTATTTTAATGTTTTGTGTAACAGCACGTCGCGTGATTAGGGTTTAATTAAAATAAAAAATAATTAATTATGTGCAAACGAATAATTTTATTATTAGGTAAGTTTTGACGCATGTATTTATTGACACGTTGGCAAAATGCGCATGTTTGTTGGGTCTGTGCACGAATATTATAAATGTGAAAGTTTGCATGGATGGATGTTTGTTACTCAATCACGCCAGATCGGCTGAACGGATCTGGATGAAATTTGGCACAGAGATAGATTATAGTCTCGAATAGCACATAGGCTACTTTTTATCCCCGTAAAATGTATGGTTCCCGTGGGATAGATTTGTTTTAATTTTTCATATTGCAAAGGATCGACATGATTTTTTGCGCGGGTAACACCGCAGGGCGCAGCTAGTATTATTATATTTTTTATTACTTACACTTTGTGTTATGGGTACCGTACAATGGACTGAGGGCGAACGCAGTATATAATACTTATATAGATATTAAGCATCCATGACTCTGGTACAAACGTTCATGTTCACCACACAATATTTGCACCTACCAGGATTTGGACCCGGGACCCTCGGCGCAGCGAGCAGGATCACTACCAACTATACTGATCGTATCGTGGACCTTTTTACGTAACCTCTTAGTTCCTACATTGTTCTCACATACCTATAACAATGTATTGCTCAAAAATGTAAAAGATATATTTAAAAAAAAAGAGCAACCATGGAGTTTCTTGCCCGTTCTTCTCCATAGGAACGGCATTCCGAACGGGTGGTAAAGCAGTAGCATAATATTTTTGTAACTTGACGATTCATAAGTACTGTACAATAATGGTCTACGTGAATAAAAAATATTCTGATTCTGATTCTGATATATTGATTTCTTAAATTTACGCGAATACTACACATTGAAATAAAACTATTTTTTAGGATCTCTTAGTTTATGTCTAGCTGTTCTCAATGGAACCAACATTCCGAAATGTAGCTTCTGACCATCATAATCTAAGACAGCCTTTGCCAAAGTAGACGATAACACCCCCTTGTAGGCGCTGCAGGCCTAAAGGGGGGCGGTAAGAGACCCAGAGAAAAAATGGCGGCGTTGTGTAGATGCTTACAATAATTAATTTAATTTGAGGTTATAGTGGTTTTTGAGTAGGTAACAAAATGGGGGCGCTAAAAGATAATTCATTCTCAAAGTGGGCAGTAGACAAAACAAGTTTGGGAACCCCTGACTAAGATAATGTTTCTCTACATGAATAAAAGATAATGATTTTAATCCCCTTTTCTTCCAGTGTGTATTCTTAACACCGGTACAGTTTTGGCTCTGTCGTCTTGCACACAAGATATAGAGTGTGCAAGCCTTGCAGGCAGCGTGTGCAGGGAGGGCGGGTGCGTCTGCCCCCAGGGACAACAGGCAGTGCTTGGAGGAACATTGTGCAGAGATGGTGGGTAGACGATGATTCTTTGGACGAGGTACCGAAGGTCTTTCTATCATGAATGACGCTCGTTTTCTTTCTCTACTGGCCTTTTCCATTGAGTCAGGTTCAATGCGAGTCTGCCAAAGTCGGCGTAGTGGCGAGGACACGATGGAGATTGCTTGATCGGCTTTACTTTTGTCTTATTATACGGCCTGATTAGCGCAGTGGTAGTGACCCTGCTTTCTGCGCCGAGGGTCCCGGGTTCGAATCCTGGTAGGGACACAAGCTTTGCGTGATGAGCACGAATGTTTGTACCCGAGTCATGGATGTTTAATATGTATATAAGTATTATATACTGAGTTCGCCCTCAGTCCATTGTACGGTACCCATAACACAAGCGTTAAGCTTAAAGTGGCACCGTATAGTTGGTGTGTTCGTATGGCGATAATTAGTTAATTAATTAATTATTAGTTCTTGTTGAGATTGGAGTGTAGTGGAAAGTATCTTAAACAACACATGATAAAACATACACACGGGATAGATGTCACAAGCAAATACTAAACAATACACAGTTAATGACAGTAAAATGTTAAAAGCTCGTTGCTGGCAGTCAGAAGCCAGTCATGCACGACGCGTACTAAGAGGCGTCTCTACCCTCACTATGAGGCAGCGCGACGCAAACTATGAGGCGTCACGATAGTCTCCATGAAATGACGCGACGCTCTCTAAGACGCGACGCGACGCTCACTAAGAAGCGTCCCGACAATGGAATTTTGGGTGGACTTGAGACAGAGATATGAAGAATTGCAGACACCTGGCATAATCAGCGTATATCTTATTTGCATTGGCAGGTGGTGACTCACCACTCTTTAGGTGGGTCCGTTGAAAAGGCCGTCATATAAGATGATAAGCAACACTGGCGCGAGTGACTCAGAGGAGTAGAAAGGTGTGCTGCGCTTTCCCCTGTGGTTACTCGCGGCGCTATGCCCTTTAACACTTCCACCCCTGGAGCATATAGCTCTAATTGCACTCTTTGGCCGGCCAATTAAGGCAAGACAGAGCTGGAAGTTCCTAAGACTCTTCATGGTTTTACTCGGCCGACTAATACACGTCAAGGCGGGCTCTGACCGAACTCTGAGGCACCTGGGTCCATGGCGATGCTGCTCACTAACTCCTCGCTACTAAGCTGCCCTGCGGCTATTAGCTATTACATGTCTCGTTTCTGTTCGCAGCGGCGCCATATTACACATCACCGTGCGTCGAAGATCATCAATGCACCAATTTAGTTAGCGGTTTTGTTTGTCGCAAGGATGATGATTCAGAAGGTGGGTACTAATGGAAGGTAGGAAGGTGTAGGTATTTTACAAGTTATGTTGGATTAAATTTCCATGTGTGAATGTCGATATAATCTATCTATCTATCAGCCGAATGACGTCTACTGCTGGACACAGGCCTCCCCCAATCATTTCCACACGACACGGTCCTCCGCCACTCGCATCCACCGGTTTCCTGCTACGCGTGTGATATCATCGGTCCACCTTGTGCGGGGGCGTCCTACACTACGTCTTTCGGTTCGTGGTCGCTATTCTACAACCTTTCTGTCCCAACGGCCATCGGTTCTGCGAGGTATGTGCCGCCCACCGCCCCTTCAACTTTGAAATTCTTTGAGCTATGTCGGTTACTGCAGTTCGTCTACGGATCTCCTCATTTCTTCCCTATTGAAATTAGGATGTTTTTTTAATTTCAACGGCCTCACGTATCATCCTTGGTCGGAATCGGTGTTCTTTTGCGAGGATCGGTGGCTTCAATGTGTAGTGTTCACGTAAATATAACAAATCAATATGTGAATAAGATTTTTTTTTAATTTTCTTTTACAGAAGGTCAGTGTTTCTGCCAGGCCGGTTTCCATTACTTCAGAGGGCGCTGCTGGAGGAGCATAGACTACGGGTTCCCATGCAGCAGCGATGTGGAGTGTCATGGCGTCATTCGAGATCCGTTTAGTATGAGCTGCAATGGTACGTGCGCCTGCGCAGCTGGGTATTACCAGAGACAGAGGGGGGAGTGCAGGAAGGTGGCCAGCGGTAAGTGTAACAATATGGAAAAACATGTTAATAGTAAAATTAATAATTATTGTTGATGCTGACATCAAGTCTATATCAGCTCTAGAGCCTTGTCTTTGGTCGGAAACTAAACGCATGTAACGTATATCAATTTTAAGTATGATTTAAATAAGGAACACCGTTTTAGTTCCAATTTTAAATCCACATTCTTAGACATTAAATACTTCTTTCTTTACGAAATGAAATGCAATGAAATAAAATGGATATGCAAATGGTCTCACCACAACTTAGCGGGTATTTGGCCAATGTCAAGTATTTAATAGCAATAAACATTCAATAAATACACATTATAAATAAAATAATTTTGTTTTTCAGCCGTCAACGATAGATGTGTCATTAATGAGGACTGCCAATTCACAAATGGAGTGTGCGATATAAACACATTCCAATGCTACGACAGTACCGTTGGTAAGTTTTATTTTGTCTTTGGCTCTGGGCCCCAAGTCTGCTAACACAATCGATTCATAATCGAACAGCAACCGCATAGTAACTGTCACTTTTGACAGCAATCCCATACAATACCTGTCAGAAGTGACAGTTACTATGCGGTTGCTGTTCGACTATGCATCATTGTGTTAGCAGACTTGGGGCCCAGTCCTTTTGGACAATTCTGCCTATGTTGCTTAGTTAGTTTTTTTTTATGTATGCTACTATTTATTTGTTTTTTAATAACTTAAATATTTACTTCGTTTGGCGGAAAAGGGAAGGTCTTCCAATCAACGGGTGGTATGCCTGGCGGGGCGGCCGAATGAATGGCGACTAAACTAATAAATAAACTTTTTGTATGATCATGCTTCTTCATCTTTCCAGGAGTGTTACCCCCTACTCTACTTGTGGCGCCTGTAACCAATACAACCAGGTCTTCAGCCCGGCGAGATGGTGTCGAGTGTAATGCGACCATAGCTTGTGCTGATCCCTTCGTCTGCTCTTCGTTTGGAAGCTGCATGTGCCCCTCGGGATACTATCCCAGTGAAGACGGGACTGATTGCTTGGCACGTAAGTAAAATCATCTTATTATTGAAGTGAAACTTCTATTGAAATAAAACTAATTTTAAGGATTTTATCGCGTTTATATTTAGATTTTACGTACCTACCCGACGTTTCGGCTGCTTTACTGCAACAATGGTCACGGGAGGATCTGTAAGGTCACGGATCCTCCCGTCCAAAATATAAACGCGATAAAATCCTTAAAATTAGTTTTATTTCAATGTGTACCTAGTATTCGCGTAAATATAAGAATTCAATATGTGAAACTTCTATATAGACGGGGGAGGGGGAGGGGGGGGGGGGTATTAGGATTTTTCTGTCATGAAAAAGCGTTACGGCCGCGTGGAGGGGGGAGACGATATATCGCGTGGTGGTTGGCGGCAGCGGCGGAGGGAGATTTTTTATTTTAAATATTTTTTTTTTGTAAAATAATTTATTATTATTTTTTTTTTTTTTGGAATTATTTTTTTGGATAATTGAAATAATTGGCAGTAAACCTCAGCGAAACAATCAACGAAATTTTAACTTGATGTTTTACGGGCAGGTTTTCAAATTGGACAAGTAGGTACATTAACAACCTGCCATAATATTATGTCTTTGTTGACAGAGCTCGGCTCACCAGCAACCGAGGGTCAGTGCGAAGGTCTATTCGCGGAGATCAGGGATGGAGTGTGCACGTGTCAACCAAACTTCTTCTATGAGGAGAACATGAGAGATTGCACCAAAGGTAGGATGGAAAACTTCTGGGCCCCAAGTCTGCTAACACAATCGATTCATAATCGAACAGCAACCACATAGTAACTGTCACTTTTGACAGATATCCCATACAATATCTGTCAAAAGTGACAGTTACTATGTGGTTGCTGTTCGATTATGAATCGATTGTGTTAGCAGACTTGGGGCCCTGGAAGCATATACAGATTTAAGCAGTGATAGCCAAGTTGGTAGAACGCTTGCCTCGGTAACGAGGATCGCAGGTTCAAACCCCGGCTCGCAGCTCTGGGATTCCTGGATTTCACGTGCGACCATGATTATCACTTGCTAAACGGTGAAGGAAATCATCGCTCGCACTGGGCCGTGGTGAACTATAGGCTAATCCCCCTCGAATTGAGGGGAGGCCTGTGCCTAGCAGTGGGACATTAAAAAAAGGGCTGGTATTATTATTATTACCCATAACAATGTACTGCTCAACAATGTAAAAGATCTTTTTCAGAAGAGCAACATTGGAGTTTCTCGCCCGTTCTTCTCCATAGGAACGGCATTCCGAACGGGTGGTAAAGTAGTAGCTTAGCATTTTGTAACTTTTTTGACGATTCATAAGTACTGTACTTAATGGTTTATATGTATAAAAAAGATTCTGATTCTGACAATTCAAGCCAACTTGCATTGCTCATTGGCCTCGCATCTGCATGTAATGTTCTCTGTATCCAGTGGCTCGCGTGCTGACGGACTCGTGCATGACTGACTCCAACTGCCACACCTTCGGGGCCACGGCGCGCTGTGGGCCGCCGCAGGAGCCCTGGTCCCTGAGGAGCTGCGAATGCGTTCCTGAGCTGTCAGTGTGGGACTCCAACAGAGACCTGTGCAGGCTGTTTGCTGGTAAGAAGCATTATTAATACAGCATCTGTCTATCAGCCGAAAGGGTCCAATGACTTCAACACATCCCGGTCTTCCGCCACTCGCGTCCCCCGGCTTCCTGCGACGCGTGTGATATCATCGCTCCACCTTGTGGGGGTCGTCCTACACTACGTCTTCCAGTTCGTGGTCGCCGTTCTAGAACCTTTCTGCCCCAACGGCCATCGGTTCTGCGAGCTATGTGCCGCCCACTGCCACTTCAACTTTTAAATTCTTTCTTATCGTGTACTCGAACGATTCTTCGACGAATTCGCCAGTCAGGACGACGTACAAGGCGAGAAGAGTTACATGAACTGACTACAAAGTATTATGGTACCAGCCTTCTGTAAAACCGACTCGCGAGGGAGTTTTTGGCGGCAATTTGAACCGTGAAGTTGGCAATTTTGTTTTATTTTCCAAAATATGTATTTCTTTGATAAATTTAGTGTAATATTAGCGGGATATTAACCATTGTGTGTTCATAAACGAGTGAAAGAGATTGAAATAAAATTGTATAACTTGACTTTTTAACTTCTCCCAAGATGTCAACAAAATTTTCAGTAAATTATCCACAGCGTTACTGATACAGGGGTTGAGGATTCATTTCATCATCATCATTATCATCAGGCGTACTTATAATATGATAAAAATTATCAAGAAATACTCTACACTGGCAAAAATGGCTCTATTTCGTAGCCGATTGTCAAAAACCGACTCGCTTCGTGAAAATTCGTATCACGAATTCTTTTGCTAACATTCTTAGCATGTGGATGATTTGGACGTGCGTTGAAAACTAGTTCTATCTCTCTCAGGTATTGGTGAATATTGCGAGGTGGACACTGACTGCATAGCTGGCGACATGCAGATTGAATGTGAACAGAGTGTCTGCGTGTGCCCCGAGGGGTTCGTGGACTTCGATGGATTGTGCCTGACTGCTGGACTCCGTGAGTTTTTTTCTTATCAGAGCTATTCGCCACAGTGGCGTAGCATGGGAGGGGGGGGGGCGGAGGTTGCGGTCCGCACCGGGCGGCACTTTGCCGAGGGCGGCATTTCACAGGTGGCGGTTAGAGATAAACAAATTTCGTCAAAAAAAAAACTTTCTGTGTTTTTGCGTCATTTTTTTGTCGTTATGATGCCCCAATTTTTTTAAAATGAATAGCAAAAATAAGAGGGCGGCAAATTTGAAATCCGCACCGGGTGCTAATGACCTATGCTACGCCACTGATTCGCCAGTTCCTATTATTTGCAGCTACAGGGTAGGTGAGAAGGGGGGACGCACCATTGCAAGACCTCAAGACACTGTGAGCACTTTCTGCGTAGATCGGACCGCGAGCAACAACTAAATATGAGGGTACCCTGGTTTAAACTATGACACCAGGACGTCCACCACCTCAGTCCTCCCGCGACCATGGTAGCTGTAAAACACGAAACGTCGCGAACGTAAAAAACAAATTAAAAACGCGATAAAATCCGTAAAATTCGTTTCATTTCAACATTTTGTAAATATTTTTGGGTTTAATTTCTTAATGAAAATCTAACTTCACATAGTAATTACAAATATGCTTACCAAGAAAAGCAGGTTCAAAAGGTTACTATGCCCATTCTGAATTATGGTGTATTTATTCTGAATTCAATATTGTTCTAGAGCTTGGAGACACGTGTCAAGCGAGTCAGGAGTGCTCGGCGACTGACCATTCCATCTGTGAGGACAGCCAGTGCGCCTGCGCAGAGGGCTATCAACAGATCGATGATTTCTGCGCACCCAGTACGTATATGAACAAAGCCATGTCGCCAAGCGGCCTAGCCGTGTTCCGGCATGATGTTCGGTGTTGCCATTCATGGATGGCGGGTCAGATCAGCTGCGCTGCATGTGCCTAGTGAATGTAGCGTCTCGATCTACTGCCGCCTTCCTACCTAGGCGAGTATGCTCCATCGTAGATCTCATCGTAACTTACCATCAGGTGAGATCGAGATCAAATACTTGCCTATAATGTAATAAAAAAAATAAAAAAAAAATATCTCAAGCTCAAAAGGTCAAAAGAGGAGTCTCCAGTTCTATTCCGATCGTTAACTATTATTGTGGTATACCTTTGGAGTGGTTTGACCATATCAATATACAGGTGTAACAAATATTGAAAAAATTTTTATTAAAATAATATAAGTAATTGTAATATTTACAAACTAATATTGAAATAATATTTCAGAGGATGAATGTACTCATAATAATTCCAGCCCTTTTTTTTATGTCCCACTGCTGGGCACGGGCCTCCCCTCAATGCGAGGGAGATTAGGCCATAGTCCACCACGCTAGCCCAGTGCGGATTGGCGGACTTCACACACCTTTCGAGGGGTTCTCTCAGACATGCAGGTTTCCTCACGATGTTTTCCTTCACCGTTTTAGAAAGTGATAATCATGGTTGAAAATGAGATTCGCACTTGAAAAATCCCAGAGGTGCGAGCCGGGGTTTGAAACTGCAATCCTCGTTACCGAGGCAAGCGTTCTACCAACTTGGCTATCACTGCCTATAATGTACTCATTGTACTCATAAAACCGAATAAATTTGACGTGCATAGTACATCTTCTTCTTCTCTATATAATAAAAATCAATTGCTGTTCGTTTGTCTCGCTAAAACTCGAGAACGGCTGGGCCGATTTAGCTGACTTTGGTCTTGAAATGTTTGCCGTAGTCCAGGGAAGGTTTACACTGTGTGAAAATATGGAAAAGTTGCGAGGACGAAAAATAAGTCTTTATTGTGGTTTATTTTTTCTTACTGTCAGTTGGTCTGTCGATCGTCAGACGAAGGGAGAGTTTTAATGTCGTTAGGATAGGTGATTAGAAGATTTCCCCCCCGTCAACAAAAAAAAAAAAAAAAAAAAAAGGTGATACGAAGTACAGCGGGTCATCTAGCGTTTTATAAAGTCGTAAAAGAAAAGAAACTAGCATAAAAGAAAAGAGAACTGACTGTTACAATGGTTGTTTATAGTATCGTGTTGTAGTAGACACGTAGAGTGGGCGGTCGCTCTGTATCCAAGACCCCGTCCACCACCTTCATACTCTTTTCATTTCACAGCAATCGGTGGAGAGTGCGAGATGAACTCAGATTGTACCATAGAGAATACCGTCTGCGTCTCCGAGGGGAACTCCTCGACGTGTCAGTGTGACACAGAGTTTGTGACTTACGACGACCAGTGCTGGCCCAGTAAGTATTTTAAAAAGAGCTTTTAAAAAGAACAACCATGGAGTTTCTCGCCCGTTCTTCTCCATAGGAACGGCATTCCGAACGGGTGGTGAAGTTGAAGCTTAGCATTTTGTGACTATTTTCATAAGTACTGTACTTAATGGTTAACATAAATAAAACATACTCTTACGCTGATTCTGTAGCTCGAGTGTTGCTTTCTTGGTTTTGGATGTAGGTACCTATCATAGTTTATTTTTTATAAGAGTTACCACTGAGTTTACGAAGAAATAAGAAACGAAGAAAGAAATAAAGCATATTATTAGACATGTCAAAATCTATCTATCTCTGTCGCACAGGTGTCTCCGGTTTCGACTCGTTCTGCAACGTGACGGCGCAGTGCGTTCGAACGTTGGGTGCGGACAGCGCGTGCGTCGACCACCGCTGCGCCTGCGCCGGTACCACGCATTACAGAGACGGAGGATGCTGGAGCATGATTGGTAAGACTTCTCTAGCCTCGGACGAACACATAATATAGATCAGGGATTCCCAAACTATTTCGGGCAAGAGACCCCTTTTCTTATTTAAAAATCCTATCTCTAGTTTTTTTCCTATTGATACAAAATAATAATTTCATCTTCTACGCACTTGTGCATGCTTATCGACTTGTTGAGTTTTTTAAAAGTACAAAAATGATACTTCCTACTAAAATATTAGTCATTCTTATAAGAAGTTGGTACACGTGACACAACTTATACAGCATCTTGAATGTTTCAAATAAGGATTTTAAGTAATTAATAGGGGTCGATTTTAGACCTCACAATTTTGACGGCCTGATTAGCGCAGTTGGTAGTGACCCTAATTTCTGTGCGGAGGGTCCCGGGTCGAATCCTAGTAGGGATTACCCATAATACAAGCGTTGCTTAGTGTGGGACCGTACAGTGTGTTCGTCTGGCGATATTTATTTATTTTATTTGTTCCAGGTCTCTTTGAATCATGTTCGCGCACCAGCGAGTGCTTTCTTCAAGACATATCCGACCGTGTGGTGTGTAGGAACAGCCTCTGTCAGTGCCAATTCGACTTCCCTTACTCAGAAGAACTACATACCTGCAGTAAGTATCCCCCATTGGTCTGAAGACGGTTCAAAACTATATAATTATTTTAATACCAGCCATTTTAATGTCCCACTGTAGGGCACGGGCCTCCCCTCAATGCGAGGGAGATACGGCCATAGTCCACCACGCTGGCCCAGTGCGAGTTGGCGGACTTCACACATCTTTCGAGGGGTTCTCTCAGACATGCAGGTTTCCTCGGGATGTTTTCCTTCACCGTTTAGCAAGTGATAATCATGGTTTAAATTGAGATTCGCACATGAAATCCAGAAATCTTAGAGGTGCGAGCCGGGGTTTGAACCTGCGATCCTCGTCACCGAGGCGAGCGTTCTACCAACTTGGCTATCCCTTGGTTGCCCAGTGTCTTATCCAGTGAAACTAGATCCAACTACTGTCTCAATGTTAACCCACAATTTGGAGCCCTCAGTGAAATGTAGATATTGCACGATGGCCTGATTAGCGCAGTCGGTAGTGACCCTGCTTTCTGCGACGAGGATCCCAGGTTCGAATCCCGGTAGGGGCAAACTTTGTGTGATGATCACAAGAATGTTTGTACCTGAGTCATAGATGTTTAATATCTATATAAGTGTTATATACTGAGTTCGCCCTCAGTCCATTGTACGGTACCCATAATACAAGCGTTGCTTAGTGCGGGACCGTATAGTTGGTGTGTTCGTCTCACTCACTCTCCCTGCTTTTAAGTACAATTATTGAGGTGAAGATGTGTCAGAGATTTTTCTTTTTTTTCCAGCATCCAGTTCAACGGCGATTGTCAGCCATGTATTATTAATAGTCGGAGCAGTGCTGTACATAGTTGCTAACTAAATATAACTCTGGGGGCCGGGAGATTTTTTTAATTTGATATGGGCTAACTATTGCTCTGTGGGCCAGGCCCCAAGTCTGCTAACACAATCGATTTATAATCGAACAGCAACCGCATACTTCTTCATCTTTCTTTACGAAATGAGATGCGATGAAATAAAATGGATATGAATATGGCCTCACCCACAACTTAGCAGGTATTTTGCCAATGTCAAGTAATTAATAGCAATAGCACATTATAAATTAAATAATGGATGCGACATGATGAAATGAAAATGGCGTTCACCAGGCAACCGCATAGTAACTGTCACTTTTGACAGATATCCCATACAATATCTGTCAATAGTGACAGTTACTATGCGGTTGCTGTTCGATTATGAATCGATTGTGTTAGCAGACTTGGGGCCCGGTGCTTGGGGAATTTCTATTTTGATATGGGCCAGAATATTATTGCGAGGCCCTGCGCTGGGGCAAGAGGACTTGGCTATTGTACTTCCAACTGTTTTTTTTTCAAATTGATTTCGTATATTTACGCGAATACTACCTACTCTTTAAAATAAAATTAATTGCACGGATTTGATCGCGTTCATTTTTGTGTTTATTGGTTGCGTCGGGAACGTAAATCACACTAATATAATAAATGTGAAAGTTTGGATGGATGGATGTTTGTTACTCAATCACGCCAGAACGGCTGAACGGATCTGGATGAAATTTGGCACAGAGATAGATTATAGTCTGGAATAGCACATAGGCTACTTTTTATCCCGGTAAAAAGGACATACTTTTTAATCGCGAGTAACACCGCGGGGCGCAGCTAGTAACGTCATAAAATTAACGTCGATCAAATCCCTAAAATTTGTTTTTTTTTTTTTTTTTTTTTTGCTTTCCACCTCACAAGTGTGTTGAAAAACGTCGAATGCAACACAAAATATTTTTTTTTCATTCATGTCGGCTAAAAATGCAGTAACGAATAGTCAGTCCACTCTCTCTCTCGCAACCATCCAGCCATCCAGCCCTGACGGTAATCACCATCTTAGCTTACGTATAACAGAATGTTTTACAACACAATTATTTGTAACACCTTGTATATATAATTATATTTGTAACACCTTGTATATATAAGTTGGTGCATGGGTTACATTTTGTTAAACACAACTATTTTATTTATTAAAAAGTAACTTAAGTAACGTGTGGTTTTTATTGTGTGAGCCTTTTATATCTCCGTGAGCATCTGTTTGCTGTCTTTGAGCTAATCTTTAAAATTAGGCAATTGAACAGGGCCCCAAGTCTGCTAACACCATCGATTCATAATCGAACAGCAACCGCATAGTAACTGTCACTTTTGACAGATATCCCATACAATACCTGTCAGAAGTGACAGGTACTATGCGGTTGCTGTTCGATTATGAATCGATTGTGTTAGCAGACTTGGGGCCCTGATTTTCTGCTGATGAAATTGGTGGGGGATTCTCAGCAAACAGATTCTCCGCTACGCTCCACCCCCTTCCGCTTTGCACCGCTCCACTCCGCTCTGCTTCACTCCAACCCGCTTCTATCCATTCTGGTCCGCTCCACTCGGCTCCGCTCGAGTCTACCCCTCCACTACGCTCCACTCCCACCCGGTTCGCTCCACTCCAACCCGCTTCTATCCATTCTGGTCCGCTCCACTCGGCTCCGCTCGAGTCTACCCCTCCACTACGCTCCACTCCCACCCGGTTCGCTCCACTCCAACCCGCTTCTATCCATTCTGGTCGGCTCCGCTCGAGTCTACCCCTCCACTACGCTCCACTCCCACCCGCTTCGCTCCACTCCAACCCGCTTCTATCCACTCTGGTCCGCTCCATCCTGCTCCATTCGGCTCCGCTCGAATCCACTCCTCCACTTCGCTGCACTCCGACCCGCTTCTCCCCTCCCCGCTCCGTTCTGCCCCGCTTCACCTATAGTTCTATTTTGTTAAATATAAATGTTGTTACCAACAAAATAACAATTGTGGCTACTTGCGAGCAATTATATTTTTTTTTAATCGACATATTCTGAATCCACATAATGATTACAAGTGCACTAAAGACACGCACGTTCTAAGGCTAGTATAGCAGAATCAGAATCAGAATATTTTTTATTCACGTAGACCATTACCAGTACTGTACATGTACTTATGAATCGTCAAAAGTTACCAAATATTATGCTACTACTTTACCACCCGTTCGGAATGCCCGTTCCTATGGAGAAGAACGGGCAAGACTCCATGGTTGCTCTTTTTTAAAAAAGGTCTTTTACATTTTTGAGCAGCACATTGTTATAGGTATGTAGCCTCTCTGAACCACGCTGTAAGGTATAGAGTATATATATAATAGTAGGTATAAGTGTCAAGACACCAAGGCTGTGACCTTTTTGGTAACCTTTCAACTAACCGGTAGCGTGGCGATACAGATCTTGAGTTTAATCGATCGACTGGTAAACGAGACGCAGAACACTTGAACACGCACGTCGTAGGTACCCATGCTAGGTTTAAAAAAAAAACATTTTTTTTAAAGATAACAACATTAAGTACTAATAGCTGTGATATCCGAGTTGTTGGAATGCTTGTTTGGAATCAAAGTGTGTGTTGGTTCAAATTGCGGCTCGCATCTCTGACATTTTATCATCTTCGTGTGCGAATCTTATTTTCAACTAGCTGTTGCCCGCGACTTCGTCCGCGTGGTATTTAACAACGTCTCAACCGTTGGCAACAGCCTGCTCGCGTTCTGATCCCGCGGGACGCATTGCAGATTGTTGCTATCAAACTTTAAGCAGGCGCAGCGCTGCAACATTGGTTTTAATTTTTTTTCGAGAGATCCAATTTTTTTTTCTAAAATAAAAGTAGCCTAAGTTACTCCTTATTACATCAGCTATCTGCCAGTGAAATTCCCGTCAAAATCGGTCCAGCCATTTCAGAGATTACCCGGAACAAACAGACAGACAGACAGACAGACGGACAGACAGACAGACGGACAGACAGACAGACAAAAATTGTAAAAAATGTTGTTTCGGTATAGGTAACGTGTATACATCCAAATGCACTTAGTAAAAAGCGGTTATTTTAATATTACAAACAGACACTCCAATTTTATTTATATGTATAGACTACGTAGCTGTTACCCGCGACTTCGTTCGCGTGGTATTTAACAAAGACAACCGTTGACAACAGCCTTATCGCCCATTCTGAGCCCGCGGGACGCATTTCAGGTTATTCCTATCAAACTTAATCAGGCGCAACGCTGCCACATTGGTTTTAATTTTTTTTCATGAGATCCTATGTTTTTTTCTAAAATTAAAAATAGCCTAAGTTACTCCTTGTTACATCAGCTATCTGCCAGTGAAAGTCCCGTCAAAATCGGTCCAGCCATTTCAGAGATTACCCGGAACAAACAGACAGACAAAAATTGTAAAAAATGTTGTTTTGGTATATAGGTACCGTGTATACATCCAAACGCACTTAGTAAAAAGCGGTTATTTTAATATTACAAACAGACACTCCAATTTTATTTATATGTATAGACTAGCTGTTACCCGCGACTTCGTCCGCTTTTTGGTAAATACCACGCGGACGAAGTCGTGGGTAACAGTTGGTATTTTATAAGCTTTTATTGCAAGACCTCAAGACACTGTGAGCATTTTCCGCATAGATCGGACCACAAGCAACAACTAAATATGAGGGTACCCCAATTCAAACTATGACACTAGGACGTCAACCACCTCAGTCCTCCCGTGACTATGGTTGCTGTAAAGCAGCCGAAACGTCGGGAACGTATAAACATGAAATAAACGCGATAAAATCCGTAAGATTAGTATTATTTCAAAAATATATATTACTGTAGCGACCTCTTTAACCTCGCCACAAGCTACACAGATGGCGCTGTAGATGACATTCAGAGCAATAGACAATTCTCAATACAATCCTGAAACACATTTTTTTATTTCATTATAGGCAAGTATTTGATCTCGATCTCACCTGATGGTAAGCGACGATGAGATCTACGATGGAGCATACTTGCCTAGAAGGTACCTGTTCACTCTCGACTTGACATATTGTGTGAGTGTGAACATGTAGGAAGACGGCAGTAGATCGAGACGCTACATTCACTAGGCACATGCAGCGCAACTGATCTGACCCGCCATCCATGAATGGCAACACCGAACATCATGATCATGATATGAGAGTTCTCGGAGCAAGTAACATATATACAAGATTCCGACAATAACCGTCGGGGCATAGCAGCCGCCCCGCCAGCCATATCACCCGCCTGGCTCGAAGATCTTCCCTTTACCGCCAAATTACTAAAACAATTTGTATTTCTTTATTTCCGTTGATATTTACTCCGTTCCTAACATTTCTAAGACTTACCACTCAAGTATAGCGCCGTACCGAAATTCCTAATTAACTGCCAAAGGTTAAACACGCAACGCATGTCACGAAAAACCTCCTTCGAAACATCAGGAAAACCTCCTTGGTCGCGAACCGCGGGAAAACGGGCTCTATACAATCTGTGGTAAGTTTGACAGTTCGCTGCGGAGGGTTGGTAGCGGTTTAGTTTTTTAAATTAGTGGCAGTGTGCGGCGCGTATGCCGTGTTATGCCAAAGGTCAGATTGTTAAGCATATTATGCCCTTTATGGTTGCGATGTGGAATTGTATTTTTACAGTTATTTATTAGTGTTCGCTGTGGAAGTATTCTTGTACACGGTCAGATCAGCCGCCCAACTAAAAAGAGCACGAAACTTTGCGCCGAGAAATTTGACGCCTTACAATAAGCAATTTGATGCTTTACAATAAGCAATTTGACGTCTTACAATAAGCAATTTGACGACTTGTGATAAGCAATTTGATGCCTTATAATAAACAATTTGTCTCCTTACAATAAGCAATTTGAAGCCTTACAATAAGCAATTTGACGCCTTACAATAAGCAATTTGACGTCTTACAATAAGCAATTTGACGTCTTACAATAAGCAATTTGACGATTTGTAATAAGCAATTTGATGCCTTATAATAAACAATTTGTCTCCTTACAATAAGCAATTTGAAGCCTTACAATAAGCAATTTGACGCCTTATAATAAGCAATTTGATGCCTCACAATAAGCAATTTGAAGCCTTACAATAAGCAATTTGATGCCTTACAATAAGCAATTTGATGCCTTACAATAAGCAATTAGACGCCTAATAGTAAGCGTCGTGACGCATTGAATAAAGCATCGCAACGCCTTCAGGTGAATGTGATGATGCCTTAGAATAAACAGTTTAAAAAAAAATGCGACTAATTCATGGGGGGAGGGGGGAGGGGGGAGGGGCAAATATCATATGTCCACGAAGTCTTTTCAACGGCTTAATCCCGAATGGTAAGTATCGCATTGGGCCACGTTTCCATCATACCATACATCCTTGTATCCAAGGCGTGTTTCAATCAATGAGGTAGTGAGTAGAAATACATTGTGTTTCACAGCTAGCACGTAGTACATTGCGTGCCTCTAATAACTTACTTGTGGACTTACTTACGTAAGAACAAAGGGTGCAGTTCCAGTTTAAGCGGTAAACAGATAAATCGTGCAAACAGCGGCAGGAGTTTGGCAGTTCAAGCTGAGAATTGTCGTATGCTTTTGCAACAGCCATCTCTGTCTATGGTATGCGTCAATTATTTTTATACATACAGCATGATCCGGGAAGGCTATACCAACCTTTGAACCTGCAATTCTTTAGAGCATTTTGTTATCATTATTTGAAGTCAGAATTTCGATATGACGATCAGCCTTTTCTCTTTGGAGTGGCGGTTATAGTTTTTTCTTCTCGCGCTCACTGAGACCCCACCCCAACGATGTCATTAACTTAAAATAATACACCTTTCCAAGTTATTTATAGCTACCAAATTACCAAATCAAGAAGAACTCTGACAACATTATATTAGTTTACTATAGAAGTTGCTACTAAACTGGTGATTTGCATACAAACCGACCAGTGTTAATAGACCTAACTGCTGTTTATAAAGTGCTAAGGTAGACGTATCTATTTTTAATGGACGTTTGTATACATTGTCACCACTTTAAATAGAGCCCATTCTTACATTATGTTCGCCATTATGTGCGTTTCAATTTATATTGGATGGATCTTCGTTGAAGTGTTTGGCTACAGCAGTAATACGAACTGTATGCATAGATAATGATTTTTGATTGCCAACCTAAAAAAATAAAAATGTTACCATGCAATGTTTTTTTAGATACATAATTAAAATGTTTGATGGGAAACCATTTCACTGTGTACAGCAAATATAAGCAGTGATAGCCAAGTTGGTAGAACGCTTGCCCTGTAACGGGGATCGCAGGTTCAAACCCCGGCTCGCGCTTATGGGATTTCTGGATTTCACGTGCTAATCTCATTATCAACCATGATTATCACTTGCCAACGGTGAGTGAGGCCATTTTCCAAAAAAAAACCCTGTTAATTTCCCATTGTTGGGCACAGGCCTCCCCTGTATGCGAGGGGGAAGTTGGTCAGGTCATAGTCCACGCTGGCCCAGTGTGGGTTGGCGTACTTCACACGTCTTTCGAGGCGTTCTCTCAGACATGCAGGTTTCCTCACGATGTTTCCTTCACCGTTTAGCAAGTGATAATCGTGGTTGAAAATGAGATTCGCACATGAAATCCAGAAATCCCGGAGATGCGACCCGGGGTTTGAACCTGCGATCCTCGTTACCGAGGCGAGCGTTCTACCAACTTGGCTATCACTGCAACGGTTGTACTATTTTAAGGACAAAACATTATTAAATTGAAATATGGCCTCCACGAATCTTATAATACTCTTTTAACCGACGCAGTAAGTAACAATATGAGGGTAGAACCTGAATTATACAACCCCTTGGCCCCAAAAGCCTTGCCGCGGATATTATATACAGGGGGTGGGGGTAGCGAGACCAATAATTTAAATGTACATACAGGTGGTGTTATTTATTGATTCACCACAAAAGGTATAAAAAATATTTTTTTACGTAAAACAACAAACACCTAAAATATCCTAATTTCAATAGGGAAGATAGATGGGTGCTACCACCGACTTGGGATCCAGTGATTAATATAACTAAATCCAAAACCAAGCGCACCATTGCAAGACCTCAAGATACTGTGAGCACTTTCTGCGTAGATCGGACCGCGAGCAACAACTAAATATGAGAGTACCCCCGTTCAAACTATGACACCAGGACGTCAACCACCTCAGTCCTCCCGTGACCATGGTCGCTGTAAAGCAGCCGAAACGTCGGGAAAGTAAACACATACAATAAACGCGATAAAATTCTAAATATTAGTTTTATTTCAAAACCACTTAAATATACTTATTGATAAGAAAAAAACAATTTAAAAAAAAGTGTATATAAATTATTTACATTAAAATGCCTGCCTCCGGGTCACGTATAGCGGTGGATAGTGGAATTAAGTCTATGGTACAACAGTGGCCGAGCTAAATGTTCGCGCAAGGGAATCCGAAAACCCTAACCTATGAGCGGAAAAGAAATTTAAAAAAAAACCAAAAAGATGTTCCAAATTCAACACTCTATAATTAAAACAGTATTTCAGAACAAAAAAAAAAAATATTTTTTTAAGCTTTTATTGCCAACCTCCCCGCCCCAACCCCCTCTTGTATTTCACCTGGTTTTGACGATTCACATGTACCATAAGTTCAACTTTTTTTTTGTGTATATAATTTAAGTTCCTCCACTAAGAATATTTATTTCGAGCAGCCTGTATACCAAGAAACTGCCAACCTTGCCTACTAAACCTTGGGTCGGCTTAGTACCGCGTCACATCGCGCCCCACACCGACGGACCAGCCCGCAGACCCAGACAATCGTAACTAAACCCACTCCAGTGTATATCCAGACACAGCAACGTTGTGACATAAACGTTTAAAAAGCGAATAAAAAAATATTTTAATAAAAAAAAAAGTTTGTCTCTGGTTAATAAAAATGATTGAAAAAAATTAAATACAAATCTAACGCTGATTACGCACGGCTTTCGCACTGGTTTTCTTTTTTGTTTATTGCATGGTTGTTCTTTTTTTAAATTATGATCGTGTTTCGATGTTTAAAATCGGGAAAGTTACGAAACTTCGCATTGAAAATTAAATGCTTACAGATTAAAAAACATATGTGAGTAACTTTAACCATTTGTTTTTGGAAACAGAAATTATTTAGCTAGCTATTATTTTACTTGATCTGAATAAAAAAAAAGTAGTGAAACAGGATCATAATATATTGATGTTTAAAAAAACATAATAATACATTTTGATCTATAGATACCATTAAAATTACCTATAACATTTGAAATATCTGTGGTTATGGTTGTGTAAAATATAAAAAAAAACATAGTTAAGAATTACTTTCAAATTAAATCAACATCGAAATCATAACACTTACATAATACCACAGTAAGTTACGTAACTTAACCAGTGGCAGCTAAAAAGAACTATCAAACAAAGTATTTGAAGAACGTCGCATTGCTTCTTCATAAATCCTTTGCGATAAACAATTTCAAATAACAAAGTCTCATTTACACGTAAATATCAATGAAAGTGTTACGTGACATCTGTATTAAAAGGAAGAAATATGAATCTCTTATAAATATTGTGCAGTAAGTATATCCCTCGTAATTCGTAGAGAGAGAGAAAAACATAGAGATATGTGCACATTCTGATTTTAAAAGGTTACTTTTGTTGATGCCACTTTGTTTTTTTAAATTTTACCCCTATTCCTCGCGAATCTATAGACACAACATCCTACTTGTCTTTTGTCTGGTGTAAATACAACTCCTCAGTCTCCCCGTTCCCCAGTTTTCTTTAATCTTTCATCAATACGCCTTAAGTAGCGTATAAATAAACTATAATTTTCGTAGCTTGGAACTAAAATGACACGTATCTAATTAATAAAAAAAATGTATCTATAAAACGCAATGTATAAAGCTCGAATCTATTTTAAATGCATGCTCGCAGCGGCTTCGAGTACACAATAAGAATTTAAAGACTCGTTTTATAAAACGCTATTCAAAAGTTTGTCAAAGTAATCTTACCCCGAATTTATAGACGCACTATAAAACCAATTTTACGGATTTAATCGCATTAATTTTGTGTTCTTTACGTTACCGATGTTGCGGCTACTTTAATGCACCCGTAGACACGGGAGGAACGTTAAAAATAATAAAATAAACGCGATTAGGTAAATCCGTAAAATTAGTTTTGTTTCAATGTGTAGTATTCGCGTAAATAAAATAAATCAATAGATATACTATCTACTTCATAAAACTACATATAGTACTGCGCACAAGAGTTTTGCTTTGCGCAGTACCGTATGACGTTTAATAAATTTATATTATGTTTATAAATTCGGGGATTTATATTTTATGCCTCTGTGTTACCCGTACAAGGACCACAGTACGCGTAATAGTACCATTAGCGTTCTAAAAAACGAGCCATACGGTTCACATGACTGTGTTATATTGGCACAAGTAATATAAATATCGCACCCTCAGAACGATAGGGGCTCAACTCAAAAATCCATTTTTTTTTGAGAAATCCCATTCAAAGATCTTTCGAACAGACGAGGAGGACGAAAAGTACCGGTGCAAAAGAGACGGAAATATAATTATGCTTTTTCTATCATAAAAACGCCTTTGTTTTAATATTCATCGGATAGAACATACATGTTAAGTTTCTCTATGATCTTAACTACTGGTACTGGTACTTTTACTGGTGGTAGGCTTCGGCCGTGGCTAGTCACCACCCACTGAACAAAGCCATGTCGCCAAGCGGCCTAGCCGTGTTCCGGCATGATGTTCGGTGTTGCCATTCATGGATGGCGGGTCAGATCAGTTGCGCTGCATGTGCCTAGTGAATGTAGCGGCTCGATCTACTGCCGCCTTCCTACCTAGGCAAGTATGCTCCATCGTAGATCTCATCGTCACTTACCATCAGGTGAGATCGAGATCAAATACTTGCCTATAATGTAATAAAAAAATAAAAAATTAAAATTAACTCATTTCGCAAAATTTTGAGTTGACCCTATCCTTTTGAGGGTGCGATATATAATATATGCATGGAAATAAATTATCAAAGGATGACTGGAAAAGTTTGTAAATGTTCAAGTTATATTTTTCTATGGTGGTTATAGACATGATTTACAGTTCGGTGGCCGTATCACGTATTTTGTAAAGTCCATAAATAAATACAAATTATATTCAATTAAGTATCTGGCACTTATCTAAATAATATTTAAGAGATGTCTGGTCATGTGTATAATTATTTTTTTGTACAGTTTTCAACGAATTTATAGACGTTATATAACTTTATCAAACGTTATATAGTACTGCGCACAAAAGTCTTGCTTTGCGCAGTACTATGTACTGTATGTACTATGTAAAGCAAGACTTTTGTGCATGACGTTTGATACTACTTACCTACTAACATTCAACTAATTTTAACTACCTAATTACATATTTTTAACTACACTACATTCATAATTTCTTTCATACTTAAATGCATTTTTCTAAAATTCCCTTATATCACTCGGACAGCTTGTAAGTAATTAAATAGGAACCTACTTACTTACTTAAATCGGTATAGGTAGGTCACATCACGGAACATGAGCAAATATGGCCGGCTCTGCGCAGAGCCTGTCTTTGATGGTCTTGCGTGCTGCGACCTATCTTTTTTTTATAATTTCGAGCTGTCCTAAATAATTTGTGGCACAAATAACTTTGACTATCCAATTGTTTTATTAATTTATTTATTATAATGTTACGGCCACTTCTGCGGTAGCGGAAGTGTTAATCTTTATGCTAATTTACGCCATAACTAAAGCGGCAAAAAATGCCACGTCAAACACTTGGCTACTTTAATGGAGTTCGGCCAAAAATGTTTGGCCATATCTAGTTGCCATATCACATTATGAAGCCACTAATTAGTGCACCAAGCCAGAGATGTGACCGTAGCATTATGTTTACTTCTTTATTATCAGAAAAAGTTATTTGTCGCACCATTTCATACAAAAAAAAAACAACAAAAAAAAAACAAATCGCATTCTCAAACCATAAACAAGGACATACGACGTAACCGAACTCGCATCACACACATACATAGAACGTAAATATCGAACGAGAATGTTTCGAATTTTCGAGATGTGCCGAAAACACGCGGCCGCGGCGCTTCTGCCGCTGGTGTTGGCATCACTGGCGGGGTACTCCTCGGAAGCCCTTAGTACCTTCGGAGTTTCCAACACCAAAGCGCCGTCAGCAGCCCCCACGACACCGCCCGGTAAATATTACTTCTTAAATAATGGGACACGGCACTACACGAATTTGAATGGAACGTAGATCGAAAAAAAAACACGATTACCCACACACTGTTCTGAGAAACACAAACTTTTTTTACATTCACGCGTGATTTTTTTTAAATTTGAATATGAGGTTTTTGGGCGTGAGCATGATGTTTTTTGAAGTTTACAGGTACATTTATGAAGATTAACATGTCCCATTATGTAAGAAAATGTTTACCTATGCCTGTTCATCATGACATACCTACATTACAGATAGGTACATGACAAGAAATCAACTGTACTTGAAACAAAGAGACATGGATAATACAGTTTTTTTTTTTCATTATTCAATGAAATAACACATCATCTGCTTTTGCATATATTGTAAATTAATGTAAATATTTGGTAACTTTTTGTTTTTATTTAAACGTATTCGAAATTTAAATTTTTCAGACATACTCGTCTAGATTGATATTATTTCAAAGCAATGTTGCCAGAAAGAGAACTCTTTATGCCAATGTTGCTAACTTTTTGGTTCGTCGGACAATGTTTTGGCGCTTTTAGCCCAATTTTTGGGGTGATTAGGAAAGAATCATCCCTCCTAACGATGTCGCCTACCCTGCCTTTGGGTAAGCTTTTTATTTATCTAATGGGACATTTTTATTAAAAACTATGTAAATATTTTTTTAATGTACCTATAAATTTACTTACTCAAGTATTTTATACTACAATCAAATTGGCATGTAAATTCGCTATTTTAATTTTATTCCCCTGTAAAATATTTAGGAGGTTAACTTTCGTTCAAGTTTATATCAAATTTATTGATATTTTTTTTGCAATAGTTACAGTACCATTGTTTGTCTCATTATATATAAACAAATATTATTATCAAAAGGGCATTAATAATGTAAGTCTCATAGACACAACTCATTACCATAACACAAAACATAGACAATAGTGTTAACACAACACCGTGGTAAATGTGTACCCATCATGTATAGTTGTCACACTGGAAAAAATCATTAAATTATACAGTAATTCCTAGTTTTATTGATATTTTCCAATATGTAAGGTATGTAAATATATATTTAAAACAAAAATACATACCTACATACTCAATAAAAATCATTAGACGTCACTACTAAACAATATAACACTGCTTTATGAACACTACACAGATTATATATACTTACTCAGTAAAAAAAAACAATATTGGCGCCATTTTTACAATTTACCATACCATAGACAAAACTTTTTACCAGCAAAGACTAATCAAGTTAAATACCTACATTTGTAGAGTGTACATAACATCAAATTGTGTGACACAGACTAAAGAAAAAAAAACATTTTCTTACAACTGAACATTATATTTTACGTGCGTAATAGTGAAAAAAAAAATGTGCAGGCTACGCATATCTATGATATCCATGATTATTATTGGATGGTTCAATATCGAGTCGACTGAAGGCTTTGGGATTTCATCTTTCGGGAAGGCCAACACAGAACCTCCCCCACCAGCGTCAACTACAATCAAAATGCCCGGTAAGACACTACTTTTTGTATGAGACAAGATTTCATACAAGGAATGATACTCATACACACGAATTCCACATTCATAACAGCATGAGATTAATTTTTAACAATAAAAAGAAATATCAAGATATTTAAAAAAAATATATCAAGATATTTTTTTTTTCTAAATATGTATGACATTTGACACGAAAAGAAAAAAATAACAGCAAATAAACTCAACGACAACAGACGTCTTACACCACATCTTAATGCAAAACTATACGAAAATAAACATATTATATTATTTTTTTAAAGAAAAAACACGTATGAATACGAATAGCGCAGTAGATTTAGTTATAAATGTAGTTTTTACAAAGACAATACAGAGCACTTTTCTTCTAAAAAATGGCGTGTAATGCCATTGTAAATTGATTATGTAAAATTACTTAATATTTGGGTTAATTTTACTTTTTGTTACAATTCTTTTGTAGGAAGCATAATACTTAATGAGATAAAAACATAAAAAGCCTGCGTTAGATTAACTAAGTTCTTACTTTATTATAGTTAGATTAAATATTCTTTAGTTTTGTTTATAAACAATCCAAAACCATAGAAAAATCTAAATATATAGCAAAAAGCCATTTGCTTTTATATTTAAACAGCCTTTATTTTTAAATAATATAAAAAAAAAAAATCGAAATGCATATTGAGATGTGGTGTCATCGGCCAGCTGTGGCGGCCATTTTGTCATTGCTACTGGCTACATGGCTTACTGGAGACTCGTCTCAAGCGCTGACGACGTTTGGCAAAAGTAACACACAAGTACCAAAGAACGTCGGGCCTACATCGCCCCCAAGTAAGTGACAGACATTATTATTTTTTTAAAAAAGAACAGCAGCACGTAAGTAATTTTTATTACGTCAGTATAATTGCACTTGCAGTAATAGGGTGTTTGACTGTATGAAAAATAAGCTTGAAATTGTGGCCATCCTAAGAGATTATAGCTTCTTATAACTATTAGTCTTCATTTTGTTGCAAAAGTATGGAGTAGTTTCTTGAAAATCATAAAATAGAATAATGTTTTTTTTTTGGTTCGGTCACGTGATCAAAAACGCTCTGGATTGTTGGTTGATGCGTTGTGACGTCACACCGTCAGTTTCAATACACATTAGTAATATGTGGTTTCACAAGGGTCACGTGACCCGGAGGCCGACTTTTGGCAGTATTTTTATTTATTTAAACTTTATCATCGAATTTAATGGAAAATACTGGAATTTACAATGAAATAACTATATTGTTAGCATCATATTTAACTAATGAACAATGTAAGTTTTTCAAATACAGTCAAATAGCCAAATTATAATCAATTAATGTTCGGTAATTCTCATAGAAAGTTTTTACAATCACTTATCTTGGCGATCACGAATCTCGAGATATGACCTACATAGTCACAGGATTTCATTCATTTAGAAGTTCTGCTCCACACTGGCATAAAACGCATGAAACCACAGATGATGCTTACTTTTTAACATAGATATTCAATGTTCATTACGCGAAAGAAATTTACTTTTTTGAAAAAAAAATTGTCGTTATTTGTCAACGAAATTTAAAAAAAAATTTACTCTCTGTTATTTCTTCGGGTATGTTGGTATTTACAATATTTATTATATACATTTGAAAACTATTATTATAATTATTATAGATGCTAGAGAGCCATAGCTCGGGCTGTAGAGCTAATTTAAAATAATATATTTTATGATTACAATGTAATTCAAAATTAAAAAAATGTTGTTACTTTAAAAAACAAAAGGTCGGTGGATGCAAACTTAAGAGTATTATTACGAGCTTTATTCAATCAATTGAATACCGTCGCCACTTACAACAAAATTACTTCATAGAGATGTCCCAATGTTTTGTAGAAAAAAAAGCCGTTAATATTTTAATTTTCGCGCCCGCTTTGACAGCAGGAAGGTACTTAGGTCATGCCAACGCCGTATTTCTTTGAAATAAGTTATTGAAACAACCATAAGAATAACTTAGATTAATGTGTAAATATCAATAAATGTGTAAATTTACATCAAGGGCACTTATAATTTTATAATAATTATCAAGAAATACTCGATACTGGCCAAAAGGCACTGTTTTGTAGCCGATTGCCGACCTGCAAAAAGAAAAGAAACATATGCAAATTATTGAAATAAAACTATTTTTTCGGATTTTATCGCGTTTATTTTATTTTTACGTTCCCGACATAAATATAAAATAAACGCGATAAAATCCGAAAAAATAGTTTTATTTCAATGTGTAGTATTCGCGTAAATATAAGAAATCAATATATGCAAATTATCTATACAAATAAATACAATTGGGGTGTCTGTTTGTAATATTAAAATAACCGCATTTTACTAAGTACTTTTGTATGTATACACGGTACATATATGGCAAAACAACATTTTTTAACATTTTTATTTTTGTCTGTTTGTTTCGGCTAATCTCTGAAATGGCTGGACCGATTTTGACGGGACTTTCACTGGCAGATAGCTGATATAACAAGGAGTAACTTAGGCTACTTTTATTTTAGAAAAAAACTATTTTGTTAAATACCACGCGGACGAAGTCGCGGGCAACAGCTAGTTTCCTATCTATACATATAAATAAAATTGGAGTGTCTGTTTGTAATATTAAAATAACCGCTTTTTACTAAGTGCATTTGGATGTATACACGTTACCTATACCGAAACAACATTTTTTACAATTTTTGTCTGTCTGTCTGTCTGTCTGTCCGTCTGTCTGTCTGTCTGTCTGTCTGTCTGTCTGTCTGTTTGTTCCGGGTAATCTCTGAAATGGCTGGACCGATTTTGACGGGAATTTCACTGGCAGATAGCTGATGTAACAAGGAGTAACATAGGCTACTTTTATTTTAGAAAAAAAAAATTGGATCTCTCGAAAAAAAATTAAAACCAATGTTGCAGCGCTGCGCCTGATTAAAGTTTGATAGCAACAACCTGCAATGCGTCCCACGGGCTCAGAATGGGCGAGCAGGCTGTTGTCAACGGTTGTCTTTGTTAAATACCACGCGGACGAAGTCGCGGGCAACAGCTAGTATAATCATAAAAACATTGGTGTTCTACGTAAACTTATAGGTAGGTATAGATTATTTCTTTGCACGCGAACATTATCTGACATTTTGACAAACGATCATATATACACCGAGTTATATTTAGCCCCGACATCGACCTCTTGTACAAATTGCCCCACCTGCTGTAAGGGGAGGCTTACTTCTATTTTATATTTAGTTCGAACTTTTTTTTGACCTGCTCTTAAAGTCTATCTAGCCGTTCCTACATTGTTCTCACATACCTATAACAATATGCTGCTCAAAAATGTAAAATATCTTTTTAAAAAAAGAGCAACCATGGAGTTTCTCGCCCGTTCTTCTCTATAGGAACGGCATTCCGAACGGGTGGTAGCTTAGCATCTTGTATATATATCTTACGTGCTCCGAAAACTCTCATAGCGCGTTTCAGGATTGTATGGGGAATTGTCAATTGTTCTGAATGCGTCTGCAGCGCCATCTGTGTAGCTTGTGGCGAGGTTAAGAGGTCGCTACATTAATTTTAAATCCACAAACTTCTCTTGTATAAAGCCTTGTACTTACCTAAGTACTTAGGTACTTATACTAAACATTTTTTCAGGTATAGGTCGTATACTTTTATGTTTAAGCCCCGCTTAAGTGGTACTTATCTAAGTATCGAAAGCCAGGTACTGGCTGGTACAAATAATATTCCGTCCTCATCACGTGATGCTCATACCACCTTTAAACAAAAATAATATTATTTTTTATTGGTAGAACAATAAATAAGTATAGTCAAGGTTAGGGTCCCAAGTCTGCTAACACAATAGATTCCTAATCGAACAGCAACCGCATAGTAACTGTCACATTTGACGGATATTGTATGGGATATCTGTCAAAAGTGACAGTTACTATGCGGTTGCTGTTCGATTATGAATCGATTGTGTTAACAGACTTGCGGCCCTGATTACGCGTTCGTTTTGACATTTCATTGTCAAAGGCTTACGATACTATTATTTGATTTGGAAACGCAAACCGAATCGACTTATCAAGTGCGAGATTATTCTTAAGCAAACTGTATAGTTTATAGTTTACGTATTTAGTCACATTGTATGGCAAATTGAACAGTAGAAGAGCTGTCATGTGACACAATAATTATAACTCTCAATTTTTGATACAATCAGTCTAAATAATTTATATGAACTTGTAGCGACCACTTCAACCGCAACACAAGCTACGCAGATGGCACTGCAGACGCATTCAGTACGATAGACAATTGACGTCACAATCCTGAATCGCGCTATAAGAGTTTTCGGAGCACGTAACATATATACAAGATCCCGACAATAACCGTCGGGGCGTAGCGGCCGCCCCGCCAGGCATACTACCCGCCTGGCTGGAAGATCTTCCCTTTTCCGCTAAAAACTGAGCAGGCATACTAAAATAATAAGCACACTTTTTAACCGTTCCATTTTACCAAATTAAAACGAGCAATTAAAAAAATATTACTTGTAATGTTTGTTGATGTAAATTACATCGGATAGGTATGTAGTTGAACGCGTTCTTAGTTCAAATTACAAAAGACGGAATCACTAAAGCTATGTTATACCTAGCTACTATTTTATTTTAATTTCCTTCATTCGTGCACATTTATAAACACAGAATGAAAATTATTTAATTTAGAATAAATTAATTAATTATAGACAATTTCTTCTTTTTTTTTTTAAATTTGGCATCACCATAGGTATTTTGCCAGTATCAAGTAATATAAATTATTTCTGTTTTTGAATATATGCACAAGCCCAAAGTAAAGTAAAATACCCCCCCATCCCTCAATTAGTAAAGTGATGGATACTTTACTGAATGATTTTTTATGGATATTTTATGAGAAACTGAAAAGCCATGTTTCGTCACTCTGTTTCAATTACCTACACCTGTGCACTTTACCGAACCCATAATGGTTAATATTCCACTTATATCACTCACTATAACTCGCAGGAACACTAGTTTTAGAAATTAAAACATAACTGACGCCATGAATTTTCAGTTTCCCGCCAAACATCCCAATTTCTTCTTAATAATATGACATGACTTATCAAAGACACACATTTTATTTATGGCAAAAAAAAACAAAATTGACAGGTTAGTCTTCAACTTCCCGCCGAAAAGACGAACACAATAATCTTCCCTCCATTTTTATGTTGGCACGTCGCGTTCACAATGAACAAAGAATATCGATCGCGAACCCTTTTACCTAACGCAAAAACACACAATTGGAACCATTGTTACGTAAATTCATTATAATTTTATACCTTGTTCTTTTTTATTTTGCAAACTCACGAAAGTTAATTTGATGAAAGGAAAACAGTTTTTTTTTAGATTGGTAACACAATGTAGATTTTTTTTTATTAAAAAGGAAAGGTTTGTTGATCCGTAGTTACCTACTTTACGTGTTATCGTTGATACTTCGTGAATAGGTAGGTACTTACGCATTCAATTTAATTTTAAATAGGTACTTATATCTTTAATCCCTTGTATACATGGATAGGCTGTACATACGGTAATGGGTTAAACTAGTAATTCAAACTTTAAGACATATAACACAAAGTCCAATTTTAAACAACATCCAATAATCTACAATCTTATAGAGGCTTTCAAGGGCCAGTTTAACTTGACCTCTCCTCCCACCACAGTGCCAGGCCACCGGGGATCAAGACAATTTGGTAATTGCCGCGTGTAAATTTCAACTGTTTCCGTATGGTATCTGACAGCGCCATCTATTAGGGAGTAGTATAACTAGGTTAAGGATATAATTTGCATTTTCTAGTAGAAACCACTGTTTTGTTAAACAGTTTAACACTGGTCTTAGTAATAAAGTAGTCGGTTCGATTCTCGACCTACTCATCTGAATATATTACTAATTTCATTGTATCTTTATATTATGGAAAACGTTGACAACGCTAGTTCCAAATTTCGCCACCGATACATTAGAAGTTGGTGGCGCTGGTGGTTTAATATTTACCCGACGGTGTAGCACAAAGGAGGATAGTGTGTTTGGTTGGACAAAGTTCGCAATTAAACTGAACATAATTTCCCTTATTACCCATTTTTTAAGAATAATTATTGTGTAAGTAACACACAAATACATGCACAAGCTATTTTTATTTTCAGACATTTTGTAGTAGGGTGGCTATGAATATTTTTGGATAATATTTTTGTCTCCAATTGTATTGTTCTTAGTTATTAAAAATATCGCTGTCTCCCTCAAACGAGTGATAGCAATATTAGCTATTACATCTTCTGACCTTGTCGCTGTGGCCGATTTTTATTTTTTATTTCTGAGCTAGAACATACGTGAAATTTTCTTTTATAGATATTCCCCTTTCATGTGCGTCGCGCTATTATCTAGGGAGTGTATAATCTAAGCTTCACATGTCTCGTCGACTAGGAGTTGTTTTTTTAGAACACTAGATGGTGTTAGTAGTAAAATTAAATGGCGGTATGGGTACATTTATTTGCAATGTATAAGAAAGCCAATCTGTAAGACTTTCATTAAATATCCCACTTCTGACACCATGTTATATGGAAAATTTTTGAAGACGCGTCCATCGCAAATTCCAGTGGTATGCGCGTTGTAACACTTTCGCTAATTATGAAGCGCTCCTAGCGGACCGTATCTAAGGCCTCAGCCTCGAATTTAACGAGCAGCGGGGCGGCGGCGGCGGCGCGGGAGCGGGAGCGGGGCTCGTTGGCCGCCCCGCGCCGCTGTTTTCGAGAACCAGTCAATTTGATTTTACGCATAAGATCCTGCCGCTGCCGCCCCGCTGCCCGCTAAATTCGAGGCTGAGGCCTTAAACTTTCAATTATCCATACCATGTTAGTAAGTAGACTACAAAGTATACGGGTCCCTTACGAATAATCTCACACTTGTACTGCAAGTCAAGTGCGAGCTAACTGTATACTTTATAGTCTGCCGTATTTAGACATTTTGTATGGAGTATTGAAAAGCGCCTCTAGCGGACGTTATTTAAAACTTTCAATTCTCCATACAAAATGTGTAAATACGGTAGACTATAAAGTATACGGTTAGCTTACGAATAATCTCGCACTTGACGTACTGGCCGTCATTGTCGAGTGACACTTTAATTTTTTGCACAATTTTCAAATATTCTAGAGATAACTGTATTCCAATTCCATAAAAAAAACTAGACGCCATTTTCATATCATCATGTCACATCCATTATTGTATTTATAATGTTTGTATTTATTGAATGTGTTATTGCTATTAATTACTTGACATTGGCAAAGTACCAGCTGAGTTGTGGGTCCATGTGGTGACCATATTCGTATCCATTTTATTTCATCGCATCTCATTTCGTAAAGAAAGAAGAAGAAATATTCCAGATAAATTTTTCATTTATTTTTCCATATAAACCTGACTCGGACTGCCACAATCATTTATGATAAGAAAATAGCCAAATGATGCACTAATTAACGAACAAATTTATTTCATTAACCGTGGTGTCAATTCTTTCAGCATTCTCAGTTGCACTAAATTCGCGATAAATCTGTTAATGTTCTTCATTTAATTGATTTTATCAACGTGTTTATTACTAGTTGCGCCCCGCGGTGTTACCTGCGATTAAAAACTATGTCCCTATGTCATTTTTTGACCCCTAAACTACCACTACCTATGCAAAAAAAACATGTCGATCCTTTACTCTATGAAAAATTAAAACAAATTTATCCCACGGGAATCATACATTTTACCGGGATAAAAAGTACCCTATGTGCTATTCCAGACTATAATCTATCTCGGTGCCAAATTACATCCAGATACGTTCAGCCGTTCTGGCGTGATTGAGTAACAAACATCCATCCATCCATCCAAACTTTCACATTTATAATATTAGTGGGATATAGTATATAGTATAGACTGTTGGACCTATTTTACACTGTCTCACACCACACGGGCTATACCCGGATCTTTGGAAGGCTTGCGCGGGGACATGGGTCCAACACGTAGAGCAGTCCCAGCGAACTTCGTACCGCCTCAGAATCAATTGTATGAAATGAAATGAAATGAAATGAAAAAAGTTTATTCGCCACAGACACGAAGATACACAAATGGGTACATTTACATGAAAAGTAGAAGTAAAGAACACACAAAGATACACAAATAGGCACATACATTACAAAGTGAGGAAAATAAAGTAGGTATTGTGGGTCTCAGTGTGAGCTGTGCCGAAAGGCGTTTGGCTCAGCATGAGCTGGTGGGGAACGGATTCTCCTCTAGCGCTGATTTTCAGCCAAAGCCTCCTCAGTAGGACATTAATCATATCGCTTGGTAACCAAACTCAGACGCAATCGCAGATACACACAATAAATGTATAAAGTATAGAATAGAAATAAAAGTAATAGAATAGAAAGATACACGTACGTATGAGAAAATTAATTATCTTTATTACTTTGTTTTTGGTGACTTTTACCATTTTTGAATAGTTATTCTGCTACTCGGGGCGGAGACAAATAGAAAAAAATAAACATCATCAAAATCGGCCCGCCCGTTCTTGAGTTATAAATACTGTAACACGACTTTGTTTTATATATGTAGGTTCAAACACCAAGTTAAATGGAAAATTTTTGAAGACGCGTCTATCGCAAATTCCAGTGGTATGCGCGTTATCACACTATCGCAATTTGTTCAGCGCCTCTAGCGGACCGTATTCAAAACGTTCAATTCTCCATACAAATTTACAAAATATATATATACGGTAGCTTACGAATAATCTCGCACTTGACGTAATGGCCGACATTGTTCGTACAAGTTTATTAATAACTAGCTGTTACCCGCGACTTCGTCCGCGTGGTATTCAACAATGACACAACCGTTGGCAACAGGCTGTTCGCGCGCTATCTGCCAGTGAAAGTCCCGTCAAAATCGGTCCAGCCATTTCAGAGATTAGCCGGAACAAACGGACAGACAAAAATTGTAAAAAATGTTGTTTTCATATATGTACCGTGTATACATCCAAATGCACTTAGTAAAAAGCGGTTATTTTAATATTACAAACAGCCGCTCCAATTTTATTTATTTGTAGTATGTAGTATAGATGTATAGAAAAGGATACAAATACAGTGCCAAAAGAAATATCTGTTTAATATTAACGTGATGGGTGGGCTTGTTTAAAACAAATTTATCCCACGGGAATCATACATTTTACCGGGATAAAAAGTACCCTATGTGCTATTCCAGACTATAATCTATCTCGGTGCCAAATTACATCCAGATACGTTCAGCCGTTCTGGCGTGATTGAGTAACAAACATCCATCCATCCATCCAAACTTTCACATTTATAATATTAGTGGGATATAGTATATAGTATAGACTGTTGGACCTATTTTACACTGTCTCACACCACACGGGCTATACCCGGATCTTTGGAAGGCTTGCGCGGGGACATGGGTCCAACACGTAAAGCTATCCCAGCGAACTTCGTACCGCCTCAGAATCAATTGTATGAGAAAATTAATTATCTTTATTACTTTGTTTTTGATGACTTTTCCCATTTTTTGAATAGTAGCACAACACAAACATCATCAAAATCAGCCCGCCCGTTCTTGAGTTATAAATGCTGTAATACGACTTTGTTTTATATATGTAGATAGTATATATCCCACTAATATTATAAATGTGAAAGTTTGGATGGATGGCTGTTTGTTACTCAATTACGGCAGAACGGCTTAACGGATCTGGATGAAAATTGGCACAGAGATAGATTATAGTCTGGAATAGCACATAGGCTACAGTTTTTATAGGTTTCAGGTGGGTTTATTGAGGTACCGCGGGCGGAGCCGCTGGCAAAAGCTAGTATATATATATACTAGCTGTCCCGGCGAACTTCGTACCGCCTCAGAATCAAATGTATGAGAAAATGAATTTATTGGTATTCTATGAAAAATTTAAACAAATCTATCCCACGGGAACCATACATTTTACCGGGATAAAAAGTAGCCTATGTGCAATTCCAGACTATAATCTATCTCTGTGCCAAATTTCATCCAGATCCGTTAGTTGGTACAACAAATTATGTAACTTTTTAATACTGTCCCGTAATAAATGTGCGTACAGCGTGGTCCCCCTATTAACCATAGTAGAGAACTCGGTGTGATATATATTCTGAGTCAGGGTATTAGCATACGCGATCACGCGACCCCCGGCTGATGCGGGCAACATTACGACCTTTTTTATATGGTGAGGTAAAATTTGAAAAATCGGGAAAAACTATGTATGTTTTTTTAAATCAATATACTTATCTTAATGTTTCACTCCATAACGTATCCATCAGCCGAAATATGTCCACTGCTGGGCACGGGCCTCCCCTCAATACGAGGGGGATTAGGTCATAGTCCACCACGCTGGCCCAGTGCGGGTTGGCGGACTTCAAACTTTCGCGGGGTTCTCTCAGACATGCAGGTTTCCTCGAGATGTTTTCCTTCAACGTTTACCAAGCGATAATCGTGGTCGAAAATGAGATTCGCACATGAAATCCAGAAAACCCAGAGCTGGGGTTTGAACCCGCGATCCTTGTTACCGAAGCAAGCGTTCTACCAACTTGGCTATCACTGCTATTGTATAATTCGTTATATCAGTGCTCGATAGATGTCGCTAATCTAAAATTAGCTCGCGGTGTTAAGATGTTTTGGTATTTCATGTACTATCTAGAGATCATAATTATAGTAAGCAACTAGCTGTTACCCGCGACTTCGTCCGCATGGTATTTAACAAAGACAACCGTTGGCAACAGCCTGCTCGCATGTTCTGAGCCCGCGGGACGCATTGCAGGTTGTTGCTATCAAACTTAAACAGGCGCAGCGCTGCAACATTGGTTTTAATTTTTTTTCGTGAGATCCTATTTTTTTTTCTAAAATAAAAGTATAGCCTAAGTTACTCCTTGTTACATCAGCTATCTGCCAGTGAAAGTCCCGTCAAAATCGGTCTCGCCATTTCAGAGATTACCCGGAACAAACAGACAGACAGACAGACAGACAGACAAAAATTGTAAAATATGTTGTTTTGGTATAGGTAACGTGTATACATCCAAATGCACTTAGTAAAAAGCGGTTATTTTAATATTACAAACAGACACTCCAATTTAATTTATATGTATAGATATGTCTACATACCCCTCATACCCTAGTGTTTTATTACACGGTAAACCTAGAGGTAGGACGCCTTGGGACCTATACCGGCGTTGTACAGCTTTTGTACAAGTGTTGCCCGCCAGATCCAATTTTTTAAAATCCGTAGGGCTACTCTCAAAAATCCGTAGATCTACGGAACTTTTTTAAAGCTAAACCTGACTATTTATAGATGGACTAATGGACCTTAAACCAAATTCCTAGCCGGTAAAGAAATTTAAAAAATCTGTGGGGAAATCGAAAAAACAAAGGACCAGACATTTTTTTAATAGTAGTTTTTACTTTTTATTTATCAATTCAATCATTATTACTGTCGAAACGCAGGTCGCTATTGTTCCGAGGCGCAGGACTATATACCTTTTTCTGGAGCCACGTTTCGTTTTACGCAAAAAAATATTTAATTTGAATATGTATACTATTGTTTGGATCGGGTGGATGAAATCGAACAAAAATCCGTAGATTTGCGACTAAAATCCGTAGACAACACCTAAAGGCCGTAGATCTACGGACAAGTCCGTAGGTCTGGCAACGCTGTGCTGTATTGTCATCATATAACGTTTGTATTGTATTGTAGCTCGCGCATGCGCCCGGGAGGCGGACTGCGCCGGTATAAGCAGTACATCCTGCGTGCGAACCCACTACGACCCGATCACGAGATGCCTGTGCGGCGACAACCAAGCACCCGTCAACGGACAATGCGAAGCTCAATCCAAACGTAAGTTAATCCAAAGTTATCCAAAGTAAGTTTTCGACTTCAATCTGGGTGTTTTCAAGTCGAGAGTGAACAGGTACCTTCTAGGCGAGTATGCTACATCGTAGATCTCATCGTCACTTGCCATCAGGTGAGATCGAGATCAGATACTTGCCTATAATGTAATAAAAAAAAAGTAGCTTTAATATGACCATCACTCACTCGTGCCTCGGAGAGCACGTGAGGCCGTCGGTCCTGGGCGGCCCCAAGTCTGCTAACACAATGGATTCATAATCGAGCAGCAACCGCATAGTAACCGTCACTTTTGACACATATCCCATACAATATCTGTCAAAAGTGACAGTTACTATGCGGTTGGTGTTCGATTATGAATCGATTGTGTTAGCAGACCTGGGGCCCTGCTCTAGAGAGTAGTCTGCCTACAATACGGTACGTAGCAGACTATGTCCGTGGTCCGGCCCGTATCACGTTCGATAGAACATATCTTATAGTTTTCTAAGTCCCAACGGACCGTCCGCGAGGCTATACCCTGTACTATATCATGGTCTACATGAAGGTTACGATCAAAGGTCACTCGTGTCATGACAAATGACCATAATTATATTTTAATTCGCATTGAAACCGCTTGAGCAATGTTTAAGCCCGATTTCAATCTTTAATTTGAGCTTCACACGAAAGTTAAATGTATTTGAACGATTATACGAATATATTAACATTTATTTTCAAGGATATTAAAACCATTATAATGACCAACTGGGGGGAGCAAGGTTTCAGTTAAATGTTATATAGTATAGCCATCTCTCTCTCTACGGGAAAATCAGAATCAGAATATTTTTTATTCATGTAGACCAGTGATTCCCAAAGTGGTCTATATCGACCCCTAGGGGTCTATGACAACCTGCAAGGGGTCTACGTCAGCGAAAAAAAATTTGGGGGTCCATGAAATGAAAATGGGGGTCCACGATAGTGGATCTCAACACATACACTGATAGTACCTATTTATTTACATCATACTATCTTATAATATCAAAACATATACATTATTTAAAAGTACCTATGAAGTAAAAAAAATATTATATATGTTTATAAAATTGTGTAAGTTGTAGGATGTTGGTATTCGCTTTGCGGTCGCAATAAATTTTATTTTGAGTAGTTTTGATTTAAATTCAATTAATAAATGTATAAATTAACATGTGTTTTTACTTTAAATTTTTAACACTAAACTACACTACAGTTAGAAATTTACAGGAAATCAATATCAGGTAAGTAGGGGGTCTACCCAACACGGAAAAACATGGCAAGGGGTCTACGACACAAAAAAGTTTGGGGAACTCTGACGTAGACCATTAAGTTACAGTACTTATGAAACGCTCCCCAGGCTCCCGCTTCCCAGGGGTAAACGAAAACTGATTTTGGGGGTCGACGAGATCTAAAAATCGACCCCTATTAATTAACACAAGTTCTTATTTGAATCTTTCAAGATACTGTATAAGTTGTGTTACGTGTACCAACTTGTTATAAGAATGACTGATATTTTAGTAGGAAGTGTCATTGTTGTACTTTTAAAAACTCAACAAGTCGATAAGCGTGCACAATTTCGTACAAGATGAAATTATTATTTTGTATCGATAGGAAAAAAACTAGAACAGTTAGATTTTTTGGAGGCAAAATTTTAATTGTTATATCGAAATTTTGAAACCATTTACATAATGGTTACAAAAAGCGCAGGTTCAGAGCATATTATATCTACCCTTTCTGTATTACGTGGTATTGAAGATAATATTTATAAGTGACTTGGTCTTCTCTTAACTTATAGTTCTGTACCACATCTGTGGCAACAGTGGCGAGTGTAATGACGGCCTGATCTGCGGAACCCCGAACGTCACCGGCACCCCCCCGCCCCACCTCCGCGTCCTGCAGCCCCACTCCAAGATCTGTCTGTGCGATACGGAAAGCGGATTTCAGGAGCACGAACACACCTGCAGCGGTCAGTACGTTAACAGTGACATCTGTTTTCGAGTAGCTGTACCATACATTTGTGTTAAATTGTCAATAGATGGCGCTATTACAAAATATTTTAAGCTTGCAAGTGTAAATAACATGCCTCTCCCAACTCTACCTTTGTGTGTTGAACTTTATAAGTGAGTTTCAGTATATTTGGAAGCACTAGCAAGATTATACAATAATTATATCATAAACGACTACTAACGCCATCTTTTGTTGAATAGTTAAACATAGGTTTGAAAAGAAACTCGACAGATGGCGGTAGCCTTAGTGTCAAAAGTGTACAAGAGATGGCGCTAGCCGACTAATAAATTCAAAATTGTTTGTTTCAGATGCGGATATCCTCAAGACATCCCTTTTCGCCGTCATCGTTGTGTCGTGCATAAGGAAACTCATAGCGTACTAACAAGGTTGCTATTATTATCAAAATCACTCATTTAGCAGATGTTTTGTGAGCTCACTTAGTTTTTGAATGGAAAACTTTGATTATCGAAACGCCCTAAGCCATAACTGAATCTTATAGGTACTTATTATTATTTTTTCTGTTTTGCGAAGTGCGGTGCATAAGTTTAAAAAAAATATACTTAGTACATTAAAATTTGCTCAGTAGTACATCCTTTCAAACATTCGCCTATTATATTAGTAGAATATTGATGTAGAAACATAAGATTTAATAATAGAGGTGTAACCATAATAGTGTAAAATATATGAACAGATCCAACAGTAGGTTATAAAGATAACATTCCCAAACAAATAAATCAAATTATCGACATTTAAAAAATGGCACCCCGTACTGAGCACACGAACAAATGCTACTGGTTCGCCGTGTTTAAAAAAACAAACATAATTTACACAATTATTTTATACATCAAGTGATCCATATATCTTACTGATTCACCTGTTAAAATATTTTACACTACTATTATTACACCTTGTATATAACAATCTATGAAAAGATTTAACAGTACCTTACTAAGTAGTTTTGTAATTTCATTGCAGTTTTATCTTTTTTCCAATTTAGATTGTTGAAAAATCTCTAAAAATAATGCCTTTTTCCATCTAAACATTGAAAAAAAAATGCTTAAATCATAGACATTATTATTAGGTAATTAAAACTATAAAGTGTAACAATTATAGAGCGAAATATTTCAAGGGGCCTATTGGTTGGTTATAAAGATCAAAATATGTAAAAAAAACTAAATAACAACATATGTACTACATAATGTTATGTTACTACATAATGTGTACCCAGGGCCGTAAACCAAAATTATTAAAAAAAAAACTGTTTATTATGACAGTGTCAACTATATGATAGCGATTTGCTCAACGGACATAATATGCGTTCTTTTTTTTCCTTTTTCACCGTGACACTGGCAAAATCACCGAAGATCGGTGGAGCCATTTACTCTAAAAGTTGAATTTTGAACAAATTTATTAACTAGGCAATCATTATGAAAAAAAAATTAATGATCACGTGAAAAGATGAAAATGGCATGGACATTTACACATTTATTTTATACATAAACGTGATTGGGTGACGGTTGACCTCTCAAATATTTTACAACAATTTTGTTACACCTTATAGCAATAACATAATTTCATAGGCATACGCTTAAAACTTATTTTAGCTTTAAATAGTAAGAATTGTCTAGACCAACACAAGTACGTCCATTAGAAACGTTTGAGATTTGTAAATAATTATAAGAATAAAAATATGATTCATAGTTTTCGTACTTTTGCGAGCATTTATTTTTAAATTTTATTTACAAATATGTTTCATCTAAGGATAATTCTTTTGCAGATTTAATTTATTCATATAGGTATTAAGCGTTTTATTATTAACAGAAGCGTTTTATTAGAAACAGAATCACAAAGCTATTGTTAACATTATTATAATCAGTTTTTATCTATCATAAATATTTTCAGCATAGGTAGACGTTTTTAGAATTTCATTATGAGTATGTTAATAAATAATGTCAGATTTTAATTGTTATTTTATTATTGAGCTTCCATATTTTTATATTGATGAAAATATATAAGATATATATACACATTTTTCAAATAATTTAACATAATTGATGACCTTTCTCTTCGACTGCGCCCAAAAAGTCCAATGACAACCTTAAAAAAGAAGAAGATAGATGTACTGCCATCTAGTGGAAATTAATTTTAAACTTTGTTACAGTTTTTCGATACTAGAGGGCGTCAGGTCGTATGATGTAGATTTTTAAGATTCAAAATAAATGACTTTTTATTGTAAGTTTGTACCTTATGGAGGTATTATAATAGTTATTCCATGACGATAGTACCTACCAAGTTTCATCTATGAGTATATTTCTCGTAGATATAACGAAGTTGATAGCTTTGAACCATGAGAGCGAGATCGCTACTTACTCCTACCAAACGTATGTAAAAGAAAGGAACAGTGTCGCTGTGGCCGTTTTTTAGTATTCAACGAAAACCAATTGCTTTTATACCTATTATACATTACTATTTCATGCGCAGACACACTGTAGTATTATCAATGGAGATTATAATCTAATCAAATTGATTTTACTTCGATTATGAATAAAATGACACGTATTAATTTTTAAAGCGACAAAGCGTACGAACGCACCCTCAATGTCAATTTAATGTCAAATCAGAAAGTGAGGTTATATTTACAAACAAGTGTTTACGAAAATTTATTCTTATCCGCCTACAAATAATAATAGAAATGCATCCACTGGACGAGATAATTGAATTTCTAAAACCACAATCACGTATAGACTTAAGGCATGTGTCATTGGATCATCTCATTGGTTTATCTGGCAGCGAAGAAGGTATAAACACTTTGCTATCACACGAGAAACTTATCCAATGTATCGTTGAATTAACTGACGATAGAGTTGAAGAAATCGCTAAAAATGCATTCCTGGTCCTTGTTAACATCACAGCGACACCCAGAGGCGTAATAAATCTGCTAAAAATCAAGACGCATGATGGTGGAAATATTATCAAATTGTTAATAGGTTATGTTTTAAATCCTCAAAAATGTGACGCGGATGCGGCGTGCATGATCTTATCCAATATCACACGCGTCGAAACAGAACTCGAAACCGTTACAGACATTTTTCTACCTCGTCTTAACGACATCTTAAATGTTTACGTAAATATATCGTTTAATAAAAGTAAATCTAATTTGGACTACATAGGACCGATCATTTCGAACTTGTCATGCAGTCATCGTATAAGAAAATGGTTGACACAGGAGAACCCGCACGTTCCCCTAATAAAAATATTACCGTTTTGTAACTACCAACTGTCGAACATCCGGCGTGGTGGAGCTATCGGGACCATAAGAAACTTATCATTCGACCCCGAGTTCCATGACTTCTTGCTAAGAGATGACTTGGAACTTTTAACATACATATTAAACCCAATAATGGATGGTGAAGAATTTAACGATGAAGAAATGGACAAATTACCTTTATCGTTACAATATTTACCAAAGGAGAAGAAACGGGACAGTGATATAGACATTCGGAGAATGATATTGGAGACATTGAATAAATTTTGTATGAGGAGAAAGGGGAGGGAGTATTTGAGGGATAATGGGGTTTATTACGTGCTGAGAGAGTATCACAAATGGGAGAAAGATCCCAACGTGTTACTGGCGTGCGAAAATGTTGTAGACATACTCATTCAGGAAGAAGACGAGGTTGGCGCAGAAGATTTGTCATCGGTTGATGTACCTGAAGAGATGACGGAGAAGTTTGCTAAAATGGATGAAGATTACTTGAAGAATGTTGAATAAATATTATATTAACATGGTTTATTACTGTGATATGAATAATTATCTATTTAGCTGTTACCTAGGTATTTCATTGATATTACATTGACCTTCAGATATATATTTAGTGATGGATCAAATCATATGTCCAGCCAAATTTTCTGGTCAACTTATCAAGTCAATACTTTGAAAAAGAATGTCATTGTATTGAAATTTTGTCACTGCATCTAGGGAAAACTATTAGTTAAATTTTGATAAAACTTGGTACAACATTTCAGAGCCCTAAGTCTGCTAACACAATCGATTCATGATCGAACAGCAACCACATAGTAACTGTCACTTTGACAGTTATTCCATACAATATCTTTCAAAAGTGACAGTTACTATGTGGTTGCTGTTTGATTAATGATTTTGTTAGCAGACTTGGGTCCCAGATGACTTTATTCCGCGAAATAGATAAGTTCCCACAAGATAAAACTCATCTCAAACAAGTAGACAAAGGCATATAACACTGAACCTTGTGTATTTAGTACTTCTATGCCCGAGAACTGAATGAATTCAAGTCCATATTAAAATCTTATTAAACCTTGGTGTCTTCATTGGACACCACTGTAGATCCTGGCTTACAGGAGTAGCAGTGGTGGGAGTGTGTGGCGGGCCTAGTCCCAAAGAAAAAAAAACCTATTAAAGAAAAATACGTACATTATATAAAGAGATTTATTAAAGTAATCTTTATACACTTTATACACTTACAAATATTTTAGCATATCACAATGAAAACGAACGCCTAAGTTGAATTTAACGAGTGCATGGTCACTTACATTCATTTTCTTTGGGCCTATCACTTATTTTAATATAACATAACAACTATACAACACAAATTACCATGGAGTCTATGGTACGGTACAGTGATGTAAATGGTCATGTTTTAAAAAAAACAGGGTATGTTTGTTAATTTTTTTGGCGAGCTTCTCCACAGAAGTACTGCAGATGTAATATTTTCTTTAGCTGCAGTTAATTTAATATATAACCCCCAAATTTATAGATGTTTCATAACTTTATCAAACGTCATATAGTATTGCACAAATCAAAACTCTTGTGCGCAGTACTATATGACGTTTGATAAAGTTATGAAACATCTATAAATTTGGGGGTTAATCTTTATTGTATTGAGGACAACCCTAGTCATGAGACTAGTAAAATAATAAGTATCGAATTTTAAACAAAATAAATGACCATCGTCAGATTTTTACAATTTGTAATTTAGCAAACCTTGTGAGATTTGTCAAGATGTTTAAGGTAATAATATTGATAGTCTGCTTAACTAGGATCCTCTAATGGTCTGTAGTTCTTAATGCCCTCCATGCGAGCCTTCCTGCGCTCAGAGGGCGTAGCACCCTTCAGCTTAGTGATGATGTGCGGGCCTCGTTTGGTCGGGTCCGGTTTGTAGGATGTTGTATTTTCCTAAAAAAGTAATACAGTAATCACCTTACAAATTACACACATACACACCAACTATACGGTCCCAAGCTAAGCAGCGCTTGTGTTATGGGTACCGTACAATGGACATGGGAAAATCCCAGTATTTAATCTATACAAATAAATAAAATTGGAGTGTCTGTCTGTAATATTAAAATTACCACTTTTTACTGAGTGCATTTGGATGTATACACGGTACATATACCAAAACAATTTTTTTTTCTGTCTGTCTGTCTGTTTGTTCCGGCTAATATCTGAAATGGCTGGACCGATTTTGACGGGACTTTCACTGGTAGATAGCTGATGTAACAAGCCTAAGGTATTCCACCTTAGCCTAATTTTATTATAGAAAAACTTTTTTGTTAAATACCCGGCGGACGAAGTGGCGGGTAACAGCTAGTTAATAATATAGATATTAAATATCAATGACTCGGTCAATAATATTCAAGCTAATTATAATTCCAGCCCTTTTTTAATGTCCCACTGCTGGGCACGGGCCTCCCCTCAATGCGAGGGGGATTCAAGCTCATCGCACTAAGTCAGTTTGACTCACATCGTCCCAGGTCTCCTCGCTGCTCGGGGCCTGCAGCACCGGCTGCACCTCCACCTTGGGCTTGTAGTCGTCGTCCATGACATACACCTTGGCATCAAGCATGTACCGTTTAGGGCACATGGACACATGGTACTGAAATAGAAAAAATATATTCAATTAAATTTGTGGTCCATCTTTATACAATGTATCGATGGACCCTATCTACAACTTATTTGACGGATAGCCCATATGACTTCTATTAAATAACTTAGGGCTTATCTGCACATAGCAAGACAGGCACTGTCCGCAGGTGTGGTGGACTATGGCCTAATCCCCCCTCGCATTGAGGGGAGGCCTGTGCCCAGCAGTGGGACATTAAAAAGGGCTGGTATTAGTATTATTATTCTTATAGCACAACAGGCACTTACAACATCAATAATATCACAGTAATATTATAAATGTGAAAGTTTGGATGGTTGGATGTTTGTTACTCAATCACACCACAACAACGGAACTGATCTGGATGAAATTTGGCACAGAGATAGATTATAGTCTGAAATAGCCAATAGACCAATTCTTATCCCGGTAAAATGTATGGTTCCCGTGGGATAGATTTGTTTTAATTTTTCATACAGTACCAATAAATTCATTTTCTCATACATTTGATTTGGAGGCGGTGCAAAGTTCGCCGGGACAGCTAGTGTATATATATTATTCATCCACCTTATAATGCTCAAAGGTGTAGGCAGAGGTACATGGCAGTGAACCAACATTTGACTAATAGTATGTGGTCCCAATGTAAATGAGTGTGGTGAGCTTATTAACATTATACCAGGCATATTTCCATATAATTCGAGGCTAATTCTGTTCAACACAGACTCACTCAGTACAGGTTGGCATACATCACACAGATTTTAAAAGCAGTGCAGGTCTATCCACAATGGTTGCCTTGATAATCATGATGAAAAATGAGTCCCAACCTTAGTTAACAACAATCAAGTGGGAACAGTCACCCATCCATTTCCAAGCACCGTTAAACATTGCTTGCCCTATATCTACTCACGTCAAGCTCCACATCATTGACTATGTGAGTGGCATCGAAGGGGCAGGACACTTTGGCACAGTTGGGGTGCTGCTTCCTACACTTCTGGAGATGGATGTGCATCCTGTACTGTTCCACCTGGTGCGCCATGTTGTACGGACAGGTCATCATCTGGTTCGGCTTAGGATCCGCCATTGTTGTACTGTTATACCTGCAATAAGGTATGAAACTATTTTCAATGGGCATTGTGGGATGGTGATATGTTCTAATGAATCAGAATATTTTTTATTCATGTACACCATTAAGTACATGAATAAAAAATATTGTGACACTCTCTGTATAAGTTAAGTTTTTGTAATTTTGTATTCTTTTTATGTGGTGGAACAATAAAGTGTTATCTATCTATCTATCTATTTAAGTACAGTACTTATGAATCGGCAAAATAGTTACAAAATGCTAAGCTACAACTTTACCACCCGCTCGGAATGCCGTTCACATGAAGACGAACGGGCGAGAAACTCCATGGTTGTTCGATTTAAAGGGATCTTTTACATTTTTAAGCAGTACATTGCTATAGGTATGACTGTTGACAAGCGGTTTGATTTGTTCGAGTAAAATGGCTAGACAGTACTCTCAGCCGAGTAAACAAGCTTAATATTCACGGAGTACTGTCTTCACCTTCCGAGTACTCGGCCGAGAGAACCATCTCGCCATTTTACTCGTCACGTATAATAAAGTCATAAGTAGAAGTTGATAATATCACACGCAAAATACAACAACTTTTATTGTCTCAAACAAAGCAATGATACCGGTGAATAAAGCATACCCAAGATGCTAGCTGCATTTGCTGGCTGAAAGTCAAAGTCGCTGACTGAGAAAATGCCCGGCCCTTTAATCTTTACGATACACTTTTAACCACTAATATTAGTAAAAGTACTCTTAAAAGTTGAGACGCCAGTCTACTAGATCTGCTACGGTCGTAAACAATGGTCGAGGTAAAATGTTAGCGGTATTCATTTACTTTTTCTTCAGTAATTCATACTCAAATACATAATATAGGTATACTTACAAAGTTTTCTAGTTATTGAAATCAATTACAACGAGACTTAGGTCTATTGAAAAATATCACGAAAAAAATATGATTTCGTTGAGTTCGCGTCGCGAAGGAAAACAAATTCTTGAAATTTAACAGACTAAATAGATGACAGAAGAAAAATGATTAAAATAAATTCTTCAAACCAAGGACCCGGAAAGCCTATAAACGAGTTTTGATTGGGTTTAGAAACGACTGCTGTAAGATTCGACTTATGATTACCCATTCACTTGGTTTACCAAGATTCACCTTTGAAATGAAATGAAAAAAGTTTATTCGACACAGACACGAAGATACACAAATGGGTACATTTACATGAAAAAGTAGAAGTAAAGAACACACAAAGATACACAAATAGGCACATACATTAGAAAGTGAGGAACATAAAGTAGGTATTGTGGATCTCAGTGTGAGCTGTGCCGAAAGGCGTTTGGCTCAGCATGAGCTGGTGGGGAACGGATTCCCCTCCAGCGCTGATTTTCAGCCAAAGCCTCCTCAGTAGGACATTAATCATTTCGCTTGGTAACCAAACTCAGACGCAATCGCAGATACACACAATACATGTATAAAGTATAGAATAGAAATAAAAGTGATAGAATAGAAAGATACATATAACGTAACGTAACGTAACGTAAGATACGTGTAACGAAAGAGCTTTTCTTACATATAAAACAAAATATGTTGCTAGGAAACGTTATTAGCAATGAGTAATAGGACAAACTCCATACTCTTTACACAAAGGCAAACCCCATTGGAAAGGTTTTGCAAATATATCGCACACGAACCTGTCTTTCAAGGTCAAAGTACACATTTTTTTTATTTTGATTCAAATCCAGGGAAACCATTTGGAAACCCCATGGTAAGGGAAAGTTACGCTATTATCCTAGGCGTTAAATGAGTAAGGAACGGTTAAGTAACATTTTAGGGAATCCCGATGAATAGGAAGTCCCATACCACGACATAAGCTTATTGAAGGACTTGTCCGGGCCCTACTTTTAATAAGTCTAATTTTTTTTCATAAACAAGGAATCTTGTAAATAGTGCTTTATATGTCGATGATGAACTATCTGTCTACGGCTTTATACAATTAAGAATTAACCAATCTGTGGTGCTATGTTAGTTTGTTTATTTTGTTTAAAGTGTTGATTTGCTTGCCCCGCTGCAAATTTTTACTTTATTCACTTTATTGTAATATATTAAAATAGCAAATATGGAGGAAATGTTCAAGAATCCTGTGCATTTTTCAAAAGGAATTAATATGAGGTAGGCGCCTACTTATAAGATAGTTAAATATTTTTTATTCTATCTTGAGATGTTGTATCACTTATATTTTCTTTAGCTTTTAACTTTTTTGATGATTTTCAAACTGATCAGCGACGTCCCTAACTTAAGATTATATATTGCATTTTTTTTTTTATTTATTATTATAAATTATGTACAATAGTTAATTATAAATTATATAAATTATGTACAATAGTTATACATGGAAAAAAAAAAACTAAACTATACTTATTAATAGGAATAACATAAAGTAAAATAACTTAAGAGTAACATAAAGTATCTGCATGGTAATGTATGCTCCAAAAACAGGCTCTACACCTTCCGATCCGATTCTCATAATCGGATGAAATTTGATAATGTTTAAGGCAATCGTTCAAAATTAATGGACCTTGCCCTACAATTTGTCCAATTTCATCTGATTATTGTGATCGGATCGGAAGATGTAGAGTCTGCTTTAGAATGATTGACTTATTTGTATCTAACTTTATCCGATTATTAGGATCGGATCTGAAGATGTGTAGCTTGCTTACTTTTTCTGCATGTTCTATGACATACTATATGATGTTATAGAATGCGCACTTAGGACTTAGGATGCATGCACGTCTCACATAGCTTGCTTCCAAGTTTAAAAAATGTGAGCGAGTTTTGTTTTATCTTGTTGAGTTGGGTAGGTACTGCTTGAGTACTCTCACCTAGTATCCTGACCATGGTGCTAGCTGCTCACATGGCATTGATGTCACTAGGAATGAATACCAACAACTTTCTAAAAGAGTAACCACTGACTGTTTTTGGGGTTCGGGCTCTTAGCGGAACCATGATTTGGAACGAGCAGTAGCTTCTGACTATTCACAGGAGCATCTACACCAGGGGTTCTCAAACTTATTTTGTCACCTACTTAAAACCACTATAACTTCAAATTAAATTAATTATTGTAAGCCTCTACACAAAGCCCCCATTTTTTTTCTAGGTCTCTCCCTTAAAGCCTGCAGGGCCCCCAAAGGGGGCGTTATCATCCACTTTGGGAAAGGCTGATCTACACTAATGAAAAAATATTGGTTTTAGGGATCTGATGACATCAGAGGCAGAATTCCACATAGACTTGGACTTCAAGAAGAAGAAGGGAATGTTGCTGAATGCCGACGAAGACCTGTTCCCGGATATGGATGAGGAAGAGGAAAGGTTAGCATCAATGAGATGCTTATCCCTAATGAACTCATTTTCAATACTGATAATCACTTGCTGTACAGTGAAGGCAGACATTGTAAAGAAAAAGTCACATAACTAATCCAAAAATAATCTCTCAAAAGATGTGTGCGCTCGATAAGCGATCGTTAGACCACACTACGCGCTCATCAGACCCCTGGACCACGCAGTCTAGACCACTTAGTCGTCGGACCACTTAGTTGTCTGACAACTTAGTCGTCGGACCACTTAGTAGTCTGACCACTTAGTCGTCGGAACACTTAGTCGTCGGCCAGTTAGTCGTCGGACCACTTAGTCGTCGGACCACTTAGTCGTCAGACAACTAAGTGGTCTGACAACTTAGTCGTCGGACCACTTAGTATTCTGACCACTTAGTCGTCGGAACATTTAGTCGTCAAAGACTTAATCGTCGGCCAGTTAGTCGTCGGACAACTTAGTCGTCTGACAACTTAGTTCTCGGACAACTTAGTCGTCTGACCACTTCGTTGTTAGATCACTCGGTCGGTAGACCACGCAGTTTTGTATGACAAATGTGTGGTCTAATGATCTGCTGAGCATATGGTCTTGAGCTGATAAAATTGAGGTCGGCAAAATATAAATGAACAAAATCAATTATATTCATTGGAGCATTGCATTTGTCGCGTTCTCGATAGCTCAATAGTAATGTATTTCATTTTACGTTAATTAATTAAACTCCCTGTGTTGTCTTACCAGCGACAATGAGGACGCACTAAAGATAATAGAAGAGTCCACAAACAAGATGATGCTGTCATCACCAGAGTACTTGTCCTTTGAGCAGTTAGCCGCTAAGATGATTGATTGCATTCCGAGCGGTGATGTCAAGATGCTGATCATCGAAGAAGGTTAGTTGTCTTTTTATCAATAATTTTTGGCACAATACAAAAGCATGGGGTGCATTTAATTTAATATGATGAGTTGTTGATCTGAAGTCTGGCTTACACAAGGACAGTAAACAAGTAGCAATTGACTTAACGTAAACATCTCGACAAGATAGCCAGTAGGCAAGTCTAAAATAGATTTCCTAGTCGACTCCCATGTTTCTTGCGTACTGGGCCCAAAGTCTGCTAACACAATCGGTTCACAATCGAACAGCAACCGCATAGTAACTGTCACTTTTGACAGATATCCCGTACAATATATGTCAAAAGTGACAGTTACTATGCGGTTGCTGTTCGATTATGAATCGATTGTGCTAGCAGACTTGGGGTCCTGTCCTCGTGTAATCTGTTAAGTTTAGCTATAGAGAAATTGCCTTTGTTTTTAGGTGACGGCCCCTTGGTCCCGCACGACGCGGAGGTGACGATACATTACGCGGCTTACTGGGAAGGCGCGAAAATACCGTTCGATTCAACGCTCACTAGAAACTGCGGCGCGCCCGAGGTGAGATAGTTCGCGTGCGCGTTTGAACCATTCATGGATGGCGGGTCAGATCAGCTGCGCTGCATGTGCCTAGTGAATGTAGCGTCTCGATCTACTGCCGCCTTCCTACCTAGGCGAGTATGCTCCATCGTAGATCTCATCGTCACTTACCATCAGGTGACATCGAGATCAAATACTTGCCTATAATGTAATAAAAAAAAAAAAAAAAAAACCTGCGGTTCCTTTGCGCATTACGTTGATTTAAAAAAAGAATGTTGCGTGCGCACTGTCCTCATGTCAACCGAGCATAAGTAAAACATAATATTTTTTTTTTTTTCGTCAGATATTGTTCCCTATCCATAGACATTTTTTTCCCAGCGCATCCGACTCGGCACCGGTCGGTGTCTGGCGGGGCTGGAGATAGGGTTGTCGTGTGTCCGGAGCCCCGCGGCGAGGCTGCACCTGTTGGTGCGGCCGGCGCTGGCGTGGGGGCCGCGGGGCGCTCTGCCCCGGATCCGCCGGGAGCTCGCGCTCTTCGTCATCGCGTTGTACGACGTCAGAGACGTGCAGGCCGCTGCTAGGTGATTTTTTTTTAGCATCAGCTATTAAGCCAGCGTCAAGTTATTAAATTTATGCAAGACTAGCTGTTACCCGCGACTTCGTTCGCGTGGTATTTAACAAAGACACAACCGTTGGCAACAGCCTGCTCGCGCGTTCTGATCCCGCGGGACGCATTTCAGGTTGTTGCTATCAAACTTAATCAGGCGCAACGCTGCAACATTGGTTTTATTTTTTTTTCGTGAGATCCTTTGTTTTTTTTCTAAAATAAAAGTAGCCCAAGTTACTCCTTGTTACATCAGCTATCTGCCAGTGAAAGTCCCGTCAAAATCGGTCCAGCCATTTCAGAGATTACCCGGAACAAACAGACAGACAGACAGACAAAAATTGTAAAACATGTTGTCTATACATATAAATAAAATTGGAGTGTCTGTTTGTAATATTAAAATAACAGCTTTTTACTAAGTGCATTTGGATGTATACACGTTACCTATACCGAAACAATTTTTTTTAAAATTTTTGTCTGTCTGTCTGTCCGTCTGTCTGTCTGTCTGTCTGTCCGTCTGTTTGTTTGTTCCGGCTAACCTCTGAAATGGCTGGACCGATTTTGACGGGACTTTCACTGGCAGATAGCTGATGTAACAAGGAGTAACTTAGGCTACTTTTATTTTAGAAAAAAAAATAGGATCTCACGAAAAAAATAATAATACCAATGTTGCAGCGCAGCGCCTGATTAGGTTTGATAGCAACCTGCAATGCGTCCCGCGGGCTCAGAATGGGCGAGCAGGCTGTTGTCAACGGTTGTCTTTGTTAAATACCACGCGGACGAAGTCGCGGGCAACAGCTAGTTTTGGTATATGTTCCGTGTATACATCCAAATGCACTTAGTAAAAAGCAGTTATTTTAATATTACAAACAGACACTCCAATTTTATTTATATGTGTCAATCTCGTGAAGTCATATAGTTAGGTCTAATATCATATGGAGCGTTCAAGTATTACGTAACGCAATTTTTGGAGATTTTTGACCCCCCCCCCCCCCCCCCCCTCCCCCCATGTAACAAGCCGTAACGTTTTTCTTCCGTTCCCGTTCTGAAGGGTTAAAACAATATTACGTAACGCATAGTTCAATGATTTAATTTCTAAAACTAATGTTCCTGCGAGTTATAGTGAGTGATATAAGTGGAATATTTATTATTATGGGTTCGGTGAAGTGCACGAGTGTAGGTAATTGAAACAGAGTGACGAAACTTTGCTTTTAAGTTTATCACAAAAAATCCATAAAACATCTTTCAGTAAAGTATCCATCACTTTACTGATTGAGGGATGGGGGGTATTTTACTTGGGCCTAGCCTTTGGGCCTGTGCATATGCGCAAAAACAGAAATAATTTATGTTACTTGACACTGGCAAAATACCTTGGTGATGCCGAATTGAAAAAAAAAAAAGTTGATACATCGTAAAATTTTTTTATCCACAGGTTCCACAGCTTACCGACTGTAGAACAAACAAAATTTGAAGTCACGTTACGAACGGTCAAAGACTTGCGCGCCGACGCCAAAATGTTGTTCTCTAAACGCAAATACAAGCGCGCCATAAACAATTATCAACAAGCCATCTCCGTACTTTCCGTGTCGCGACCCGAAAACGAAACGGAGCAGACCAAACTTAAACAATTAAAAATAAAAATATATGTTAATTTAGCCGTGTGCTATTACAAACTGGATAAACCAAAGTATGTTATATGTATGTGCGAGAATATCGATAGGATTGTAGACCTTAACACCCATTGTAAAGCGTTATTTTACTACGGCAGAGCCCACGAGTTATTAGGCAAGGTTGACGATGCTATATTATATTATAAGAAAGCATTAAAATTGGAGCCGAATAATAAAGATATAGGACATATTTTAGCTCAGTTGGATGAAAAAACTAAAAAATCAGCTGTCAATGAAAAAGACATGTGGCAAAAAGCCTTCGGTTCAGAGGTACCAGAAAAAAAAGTAGTCTACAATGTCGATGAGGACTTTCAAAATGGCGTCATTGACATGTGTCAAGAATTGGCGGGAAGGGGGGAGTACGCGAAGTTCGAGCTGCCGCCTGGGGTGACCAAAGATGAAATCGATTGTATTAAGTCATTGGTCAGTCAGTTCGAGGATTTGGTGGTCCAAGAAGATGATCAAGGGAAGGTTAAAAGAGTATCTATAATAAGAAAATCTTAACTGCGTTGACCTACAATGTGGTTCTGATCTTCAGTATCCAATTCAGCAGGTGTTCAAGACATAAAATGTCAACTTGAATCGCGTTGTGTTTGCAACAAACAGCTTGGGGTTTTTTTTACGCCATTTTCATGTCATCATCCATTTTCTATTTATAATTGTATATTTATCGATTTTGATATCGCTATTAAATACTTGACAACAGCCAAATAACTAAGTTGTGGGTGAGGTCATATTCATATCCATTTTATTTCATCGCATTTCATTTCGTAAAGAAAGAAAAAGAATTAAACAGCTTGCCAGGTTCGCTAGATCACGAGCTCATACTACAAAAACAAGAATCTCGGAACTTGCGTTCTATGATAATAAACAGCGCGCGTAGAACTCAAAGCCAAAGTAAAATCTTTTATTTCGTATAGGCCTACGGGGGCACTTACAAATTATCATCATATTTTATTTTCTTAATCAAAACCGGATCGGAACGCGACCTCAACTGAGAAGATCCGACGAGAAACTACTATACTATAAAGTGATGCCTGCTTAAGAAATACCAAAGTACAAGGAAATAAGGCCAAAGTGTTCCGAGACCCGCGATTGGAAGTGCACAAATGACAAGGAAAAGTTATTTTGATTTATATTATACTTCAGCCAAGCAGGAAAAAACAATACTGAATTTGCCATTAGGTATTCCTAAACCGGGCTTCACGTTCTACACGCGCCGTCTATGCTTATTTTTGTTATGATCTTGCGATGGCAAGTTGCCTCAGCATTGATTTCATATTGATCCGGTACCAGTCAACTTGAAGACACAACTTGCCAACTTACAACGTGTAAACCGGGAATTTGAAAGTTTTTTTGTCACTCACAACTCACAACAATAATAGTTATAATGGGTTACTGTTTATTAATTACTTGAAATTGGCAAAAAATACCCACTAGGTAGTTTGCGGGTGACGCCGTTTTCATATTGATTTTATTTCATCGCATTTCATGTTGTAAAGAAAGAAGATGCTCAAAGCCTCTAAGTACAATAATAATTATAAGATGCTCTAGCTTCTAAGGTCTAAATTTAGCAAAAAAAAAAAAGATTCGTGACATTGGTCTTATGTGACCATAATTAGGTAATCAGGGTAAAACATTAATTTGTAAGCACTTTATAAATATAAAGTTATGATTTAATGCGTTTATTATTTAACAAACAATCTTATTGTGCCATTGTGAACAGATTTCGACTTATATACACTTGACATTGGCGCTTATCAAGTAAAAGTTCAATAAATATCGCCAGACGAGCACAACAACTGGGCCCCAAGTCTGCTAACACAATCGATTCATAATCGAACAGCAACCGCATAGTAACTGTCACTTTTGACATATTTTGTATAGGATATCTGTCAGTCCCCAAGCTAAGCATCGCTTGTATTATGGCATCCTAAAAGTCTGTGTATTATGGGTACCGTGTAACGTACTGGGGGCGATCCCAGTAAATAAATACTTACATGGATATAAAACGTCAAAAATATGACTCCGTGGTGAAAGGAGTTTCTCTTTTTGTAAAGTTGATAATCGGCTACAAAATAGAGTCATTTTTGCCAGTGCCGAGTATTTCTTGATAGTAAAATTGTTATCCAGTTTTAAGCACCCATGATGATGAAAAGAATCCCCAACCCATATGAGAAAAGCAGTGGATACTTTTCTAAAAATTTACCGGACATCTTGAATAAACATGAAAGTCTAGTAGTCCATACTAATTCACTATAAATATTATAATTTGTGAAAATTTATGAATACCATGGCTAATTTTGCACCCACACGACACTTGATTTAACAATGATACACATTTTTTGGAAAATAAATCAAAATTTTGACAAGTTCAATTTTCCCACCAAAAATTCCTAAAGTTCTCGACACCTAACTTATTACTTACCGGCCAGTTTACACGAGGACTCTAGTTCCTCGTGTAAACCGAACATTATTAATGTAATCGCAGGGAACCGCACATAAAAAAATCCAAAAGTGAAAGCGGAAACTAAACGCACCTGTCAATGTCATAACGTGACTGACGTGTCGTGTAGGTATTCCCTGCCGTTTTCAAAAACGTTTGCGAAATATCCACATACGTTTACGAAAGTCTCTAATATTATCAATACATCGATTCGATAAGGATATAATCGCTTTAAGTCCACGTCATACGTTTATAAAACAGGTAAAATTAATTTCTCACACTTTTCCATTGCAAATTGTGATTAAAAAAAGTAAAGATCTATATGGTGATTTGCCTTTGCCTATCGGTGTAAATGTTGAATTAAAAAAAGTTGTTTGATAACTTTTTTATAATGTGCCGAGTTGATGTGTAATGCGAAAATACATTTTCAGGTTTCAATAATGTTGCGGTTTATATTTTTCGCTGCGGTTTTGCAGAGTTCAATATCCCAACAGTATCAGCAGAAAGTGGCACCAGGAGTTCCGCCGCAGAATTATCAGGTACCGTGTTTTTTTTTTTATTTCCACTTACCTCTACCACAGAAGATAAATCAATAAAAAGAACCCTACTTTTTTAAATCACTTTCTTTAGGACAGGGTACCATATTTCTTTTTAATTCACTACCTACGCTAACTGGCATTATGAATGCTAATTTATGTATGTTACATATTTATTTTAGTTATTCATGTATTCAGCCAATATTTCATAGATATTGAATAGAAACTCAAGTGGCCATTTTGGATCACTACAGATCACCAAAGGCCCATTAGATACTAAAATAATATAAAAACCCTAAAAGGTTTGATGAATATTTATACAAGTCATGGATGTTTAATATTTATTTAAGTTATTACGCACTGGAATCCACCCCAGTCTAGTATGAGACCATACAGTTGCTGTTTTTGTCTGGCAATCATATTTTCTGTGATTTTTATACTTATTTTAGACTAGCTTTGCCCTGCGATTAAAAAGTATGTCCCTATGTCATTTTCTGACCCCTAAACTACCACTATCTATGCAAAAAATCATGTTGATCCTTTGCTCTATGAAAATTAAAACAAATCTATCCCACGGGAAGCATACATTTTACCGGGATAATAAGTAGCCTATGTGCTATTCCAGACTATAATCAATCTCTGTGCCAAATTTCATCCAGATCCGTTCAGCAGATCTGGCGTGATTGAGTAACAAACATCCATCCATCCAAACTTTCACATTTATAATATTAGTGGGAAGTGGGATGAACTGAGTACGTAGCCCCTAGTTTTCCTTACCACCCCATTCCCAATTTTTAGGGCTTTTATCCTACAGTGACATTTCAAAACATTTGCCCATGCTGAAAATTTAAAAAAAAATATTGCCAGACAGTCACTAACTGTCTCAATCTAATCAACACTTATATAAATGGTGCCATACAGTGAACTGGGGCAATCCGAGTGACACCCAGACTATTTTAGAATATTTATTACCTCATTACTAATACTAAGAACAATAAAAACAATGTTAAGTTGAAGTATTATTGCGAGCAAGCAGTACTGTATGTTGTATTTAGTAGGCTATTAGCGATAGAGAGATCAAATACTTGCCTATAATGTAATAAAAAAAAAAAAAAAAAAAAAAAGAGGTAAGATAGCTTGTGATGTAGAAACAATTTACGTTTTTTTTATTCATTTCTTTGTCTACAGATATTTCAATGTTGCGCCCTCTGCTAATCTATATCAATACTTATTCACAAGTAATAATAGTGTTTCAAATTGCTTACTAACCATTTCGAGTAACAAAGTTTGTATTTCGTGAAGTAAGCACAAATGTTGAATCAAAACATGCTAAGTGCCTATTTGCTGAATCATTTTTATTACACTGTAACTTAAAGAGGTTAGCAGTGGCATAGTTTTTTTTTTTTAATAAAACAAAATTGACAACATCGCCGTTTAATTTCCCGCCAAAACGTCCGTCAAGACTACAGTACGAAGAAACATATAGCATATATGGGCAACAACCGGCCCGCAGGTCGTATCCGGCCCGCTGTAAGATATGATCCGGCTCGCGACATTTTGAAAAACCCAATTAAAAAAATATTACATTAGGTACTTATACTCACGGGAGTGACAGTGAGGCGGCAAACATCAAATCCTGTGATGTTTGCCGCCTCGCCCTATTAAGGTGGAAGCTCAGGGTCAGGGCGCGAAATTCAAAATGTCAATGGTTTTTATTTTTTTATGAAAAATTTGGACATAATTACGATGTAATTTAGTGTTTTGCGATATAAACATTCTGCATTGGATGTCTCGATGTATTAAAATTGCTTAAAAAAGTACCTAATCCGATACAATACCATTAGGTTTGTAAAAACCGCTACTTTTACTAACTTTATGGTGTTGTATCGCTTTAGGTATTTTTTTAAGCAAACTTAATACATCGAGACATCCAATGCAGAATGTTAATATCGCAAAACACTAAATTACATCGTAATGATGTCCAAATTTTTTGTAAAAAAATAAAAACCCTTGACATTTTGAATTTCGCGCCCTGACCCTGAGCTTCCCCCTTAAACGCGGCCCGCTAACGTATTTGTACGCTAAAGCAGTGTCTCCCTCCACTCCAACCCTCTTTGTCAAAATTACGGTGTTGCCTGGTCTAAAAATATGGTAGATGGTGAAAAATTACGGCAGACCAGTGTTGCTTATTTATCTCCAAAATGATACAATAAAAATACCCATGTAGTGGGGATGCGTAACGTAAAAAAAATAAGGTCATTCTGCTGCTTCTTCCAAACAGAAGCAGCAGAATGACCCTTTTTTTTTCTTTTTTTTTACGTTGCGCATAAACTAGTAATATTTTGCTAAATCAAGTGTTGTCATTATAGAAATATGGACACGGACGAAATTACGGTAGATTTTGACATGTCTACGGTAGGTGGTAGACCTAGAGAAATTACGGTAGATCTACCGTAATTACGGCATGGTTGGAGACACTGCGCTAAAGTTTGGCCCTCAAAATGTCAAGGGTTGCCCATACCTGATAGATACTTACTTATTTCCAATATTTTAACGAGTACTTGTTAAAAAGACATTAAACAAATTAAGTGAAACATTAACTTTATAGGTACCTACTTAAGTAACAATAAAATTTTAAGTACTCAGGTAATTATTTTTAACCTGTGTTAATCTGTAGTATAGTTGCTGATAGGTTTCGGTAAAAATCATATAATGTTATCCACGATAATTAAAACCATGTTATTGTATTTCGGGGGCTTAGTACGAGTTATATTGTCAAAAGTAAAATAAAATAATTTTGCGGATTTTATAGCGTTTATTTTATGTCTTTTACGTTACCGACGTTTCGACTGCTTTACAGCAACCATGGTCACGGGAGGACTGAGGTGTTTGACGTTCTAGTGTCATAGTTAGAACTGGGAACAAGGACTAAATATACATTAGGGTTGCGTTCCATTTCACAAACACATCGTTGAAGATTATATCAAGAATTCTTGCTAAGATTTTTGGCATGAGTGTAGTGTAGCTTTTACACTGTGCTGTGTTATAGTCGAGAGTGCTAGGCTCACAATTCTTTTTTTTTGTTTTAGAACTATCAGCAGCCGCCACCGCCGCCGCCCCCTCAACAGGTAATGCATTTATTTTTAGTTGGAATTGTTTTTTTAATTTCTCATACTTTTATTTAGGCATACATAATAATATGCAAGGTGTAAAAAATATGAAATAGTAATTTTGGGAATGAACGTACTAAGAAAATGGAAGAATGTTCTCCAAGAGACATTATAGATATAATTATAAAAAAAATCTGACTTAACTTTAAAAAAAAAAACTTTGACGAACTCTATGTTGTAAATAATGCGTAAATACAATTTCCAACTTTATTTTTTCACGTTGAAGCTTTAAATTGCCTTAAATATTTCCTTATTCAACATTAAGAAGTCGCGGCACAACATATAAACTGTACTCATATACAGCTTCACTATGTACGATAAAAAGTTTAAAATATCTCATTGATCCTAACAGCAATATCAACAACCGCCTCCACAACAACAGCAGTACCAACAACAACAACAGTATCAACAACCGCCGCCCCAACAACAACAACAGTATCAGCAACAACAACAACCACAACAGCAACAGCAAATACCTCAGCAGGCGCCAGTGCAGCCGGCGCAAGCTCACGCACACCACGGAGGTGAGAATCATTAGTACTTAATCAACACCTAGCTGAATGTGCGTGTGAATCGAAGGCAGTAGGTGCGGGTGTAGTAGGGGAATACAATAAATATGCTGAACAAAATGCGTTATGACGCGTCGATGTGGTGCCAGAAAAGTTAACACAGAAGGAACATTCAATGTGTCAAAAATAATTTTATGGAAATCATCAATGTCAGTAGAATCAAAAATCCTATTAGCGCTCTTAAACACCGTGTTTTGGGGATGACTAATTATTAGCTCAACAAACAAGTACACGAGGTTATATTTTTTTCTTTATTTTCGTTTCAGACCCCCAGCTCTTGAACCCGGCTAACATTGCGAAGGAAAGAGAGTAAGTAATAATGATGTAGACGATTACAATACAATAATATAATGTATAAGGTTTAACAAAAATTGAGTGAAATATTTTAAGGTGTTAATATAAATCTTTAATTTCTTATAAAAAAAATTGTTAGTGGTGAGTTGGTGGCGTACAGTAGTCCATAAGTATGTCGTTTATATTTAAAATATATGTGTATACAGTGGTTGATTTTTCTGTGAGAATTCGAGATAGTACAGGTACATAAAGGACTTAGTCTGTAGTGTTATTTTTAAAATTTAAAATAATTTGATATTTTTTTTCGGACATGGAACTCTCATATCCTACCGACTGATAGAGCCCTAAAAAATATTTAACGTATATTATTGTTAAACCTTATATATTCCCGTGGAGAGTGTAGTGTGGACATTATTCCAGTACGGTACGCTCGTACAAAAGAGCTTGCGAAAAATTTGATTTTTCAAGAAGTTTTTGGCAAGAATTCTTGCTAAGTTTTTTTTTCTTATATATGCATATTATTAGTGTAGTGTAGCTGGTGTGCTTGTCATACAGAATGTATTTTGTTCGGAGCAAGTTTTTAAATGTCAAATTCGGATTTCACATAGTGATTGCAAATGCGCTACAGAAGCGCAGGTTCAAAAGTTAGTATATTATTTATGAATCAGTCTTTATATCGTGTGTTTTCATTCAACAGTCACATTCAGGAGCACTTGGACGTACCGATAGACGCATCTAAGATGACGGAACAAGAGATACAGTTCCATTACTTCAAGATGCACGATTCCGACAACAACAACAAACTGGACGGCTGCGAGTTGATCAAGTCCCTTATACATTGGCACGGTGAGTGAGAACCTTAATGTATCCTTATTCATTTATTTATTAGAAAATGTAAAATTTGTTTTTGAGTGAAGAACCCTTAAATTTCTTGATTAGTTTTTTTTTTTTTTCAATGTTATTTTATTTCAGGACGTCAAGTGCAAGATTATTCGTAAGCTAACCGTATACTTCAATAGTTTACGTGTGGACACATAGTATAGAGATTTGAAAATTTTAAATAATGTCCGCTAGAGGCGCCGCTCAAATAGCAAGAGCAGCGTCCATGTCCGAACAGTGCAACCCATTACCACGACCACTCTGACAAGAGTGCCCGACTAAGAAGAAGAGAAGAAGAAGAGGCGCCGCTCAATTTGCCATACAATGTGTCTTAATACGTAGACTATAAAGTATACAGTTAGCCAACGAAAAATCTCGCACTTGACGTACACTTCGCCATTCTAATTTATGGTAACATTGTTGTGGGTTTAGTTTAAAATAGCTCCCAAAAATTGGGACGGCATGGTTTCTGGGAAATTTGGGAGGTTTCAATGAAAATAATAGTATTTGTGAGTTTTAATAAAGTGTATACGTAACCAAAAATAAAGATAAATTAAATGCTATTATTTTTTAATTGTTGTTGTCATTTTTGTAAAGTATTATTTGTTACAAAAATGACAAAAATAATAAGATTATAAAAATTGTGACAGTTACAAAATTATTCATGTGTGTGTTTGTCTCTCTTTCTATGTGTGTCGTCGATCGCCGCTTGACATGGGTTATCACCATTAAATTCATGGATCGCTGGTAACAACAATTATAATTGGATGTTAATCATCTATTGGTAACACTGGCTATAAATCCATTTTTTTTGTACCGTCAAAATATTCCACCGAATGCTCTGTGATGTTTTTTTTTTAATTTAACTTTTTAAAGTAGAGGAGGGTCACAAGCATCAGCCGAGTGACTCGCCACCGGTTGGCGAAAAAATATTCGTCGACGACGAACTAGTCAACTTAATTGATCCAATTTTGAACATGGATGATCATAATAGAGACGGGTACATAGACTATCCAGAGTTCATAAGAGCACAGCAGAAGAGCCAACAGAAACAGGGACAATAGACTATGTAAATAACATTTTTAATTTATCGCGAATTCGTCGGATTAGGTGGATTAGGTGGCGATGAAGCTTAGAAAAAAAAAACATGTCAATTATAATTTATATATTAAAATATCAATAAACTAGTACCTACCGTGAAATAATTCAGTGCTTAAAAATAAAAAGGTTTATTTGAATGAACAACATATCTAAATAAGCACAGTACCTCAAACACAATAATTTTTACGTATCATACCCGCTCACACCACAGATGTTATAAATAAGTGTGAGAGTGACAGCATGTTTTCTCGATGACGTTACGATTATATTAGGAGTACCCGCATACCCTACAGGACCCCAAGTCTGCTAACACAATCGATTCATAATCGACCAGCAACCGCACTTAACTGTCACTTTTGACAAATATCCCATACAATATCTGTGAGAATCAGAATCAGAATATTTTTTATTCACGTAGACCATTATGTACAGTACTTATGAATCGTCAAAAGTTACAAAAATATTATGCTACTACTAGTACTGTCAAAAGTGACAGGTACTATGCGGTTGCTGTACGATTATAAATCGATTGCGTTAGCAGACTTGGGGCCCTGGTTGTTGACCTGTTCATGAATTAATTCTAACAGAACAACCAACTTTGATTTTCCATAAAAAACCTTATAAGTACTATTCGGACGAATTCGCAATAAATAAAATAAGATACATTCCATTAATATGTAGTACTAACATGAGATTTTGTATAAAGGCAAATTTAAGAGGACTTTGATGGCCATCATTTAAGGCATTCAGCTAGATTAACGTAAGCGAGCGAGCGAATGGGTCGCTCGCTCTTTTCGAGCGAATGGGTCGCTCGCTCTTTTCGAGCGAATTGGTAGCTCAGCTCGAAAGTGTAGGAGTGGGAAGCTACGCTTTAAAATATGGCGACATTCCTCTATAAATACTTTGTATTTTTGAGAAGTTTTTTTTTATATAATAAGGATTAAATTAAACTTGACTGAGATAAACCTTAGACATTGGCAAGTATCAGTTAAAAATGTATCGAAATAATAATATGGTCAAAAGTTCCAGGTTTGACCATATAGTAGAATGCTTTTTGGAAGTTATTTTATTATGTTTTGGTAATATCTTGATAATGGGCTTCCGTAGAGTTTTCATCTCGAATACTAATTAATTTTCAATATAAAATGTATTTACCTTTCATTTTTGTGAAGATTTATATTTTTGTTGACACTACTTGACTACATAACACTTGAATTTATTCTTTAAAATTAAAGAATTATGGCTCAAATTGCTGTTAGTTATGTTGTTTTAAACTGGCACTGCAGCCTTGCCAAGAACGAGGGTATGACAAAAGTGCTTCTTGAAGTTATTGGCAAGAACTCTTGGCAAAAGTGTAGTGCGGGCTTTATAAATTGTTTCTTTTTTCTTAAGAATATTTTGTTTATTTGTAATTTCGTCCAAAATGCTCCACTAATAGTTTAAACATAGTATATTTTTATATTTTAATTATTATACACATTTAATGTGGCTGTCACAAAAATACATTTGTATTGTGTAAAAACACACCAATATATTAAAAAAAAAGTCAATAGTGTATTATCGCTCACCACCTATCGAATGGTGAAATGACTTGATATTTTTTGGCTCGTTTGTAGCTTAGTTGAAAATATCGTTGAAAATGTTTGTATATTTTGATTCTATACTTTCTCTATAACGTTTTGCTTAATCTTGTGCCTGTGTAGTGCTTGTTTAAAGAAGCAGGGCTCCAAGTCTGCTAACACAATCGATTCATAATCGAACAGCATCCGCATGGATGGCGGGTCAGATCAGTTGCGCTGCATGTGCCTAGTGAATGTAGCGTCTCGATCTACTGCCGCCTTCCTACCTAGGCAAGTATGCTGCATCGTAGATCTCATCGTCACTTACCATCAGGTGAGATCGAGATCAAATACTTGCCTATAATGTAATAAAAAAAAATAAAAAATAGTAACTGTCACTTTTGACAGATATCCCATACGATGTCTGTCAAAATGACAGTTACTATGCGGTTGCTGTTCGATTATGAATCGATCGTGTACCCACGCGTACGGAACTGCAATAAACCACCCACCATACCCTCGAGGATAATTTGCAGAAGATTTTTTAGGATTGGATCTAAAGATCTAGAGATTACCATACATTCAGAACTATTAAACTCCTAACCACTTTATAATATTATTATAGATAAACTAAGATTGTCGAGATGAACATAAACAGTCGTACGTTTCAAATACAAAACGATGTAATTATTTTATTATTTTTTAAATATGTAATAGTATGCTTCAATGCTAATTATCCAGCATTCTTATTTTTCTATTGTATTTCTATCGGTTGTGTAAGTAAAATAAGTTTGTGTTGCGAAATAAAAAAATCAGATTTCTTTATTTTCTTTATGATTATTTTCTTTTTACTAATATTGTTTGTTATACTATACCTGACTGTGTGTCCAGTAACATTATATTCTTCAATATTATATTTTTGCAACATTATATTTAGATGGAAACGTTCTGTCAAGAATTCTTGGCACACGTGTAGAGGGGACTCTTAACGACTTGAAATAACGCCTGTGTGTCCAGTAACATTATATTCTTCAATATAATAATTCTTGTAATATTATATTGGGACAGAAACGATCTGTCAAGAATTCTTGGCACACGTGTATAGGGGCTCTAACGATTTGTAATAACGCCTGTGTGTCCAGTAACATTATATTCTTCAATATAATAATTCTTGTAATATTATATTGGGACAGAAACGATCTGTCAAGAATTCTTGGCACACGTGTATAGGGGCTCTAACGATTTGTAATAACGCCTGTGTGTCCAGTAACATTATATTCTTCAATATAATAATTCTTGTAATATTATATTGGGACAGAAACGATCTGTCAAGAATTCTTGGCACACGTGTATAGGGGCTCTAACGATTTGAAATAACGCCTGTGTGTCCAGTAACATTATATTCTTCAATATAATATTCTTGCAACATTATATTTAGATGGAAACGAAGAATTCTCAAGAATTCTCGGCGTACGTGTAGAGGGGCTCTAACTATTTGTAGAAACGTCTATAATTACCACAGTCTTGTAGTAGTGTAAAGCTGATAAGTTTCCCCGCTGGACATACTATTTCAGATGACAAGGAAGAGTCGACGGTATTTGATGAGAACGAATTGGAGAAAATTGCCGATTTGGCGTTGAAAGAAATAGATTATAACAATGATGGCTATATCACATGGACGGAGTTTAAAACTAAACATGTTTTGAAATAAAATTAGTTTTATTTAAGTACCTACATAGCAGTTGTTGAGGTTCCATTACGGCTGTGACAGATTGGCTGTTCTGCTAAAACTTTAATGTCGTCTCGATGGAGTCTCATTTCAGTGTCAATGGTTGGGTGTCGACTGCTGGGAACGTCAGATAACGAGTAGAATACCATTACTTAGCTACATTATATTGATACGCGACTGAAGTACAGAATACGAAATAGTTCTATGGCAGTTGAATGGCTGGTCAGTGGAAGGCCGCTGGTCTTAACAAACTAGTACACTACCCAATGTCTAAAATCATTCAATCGACACGCTATCGACACTCCACTGAAGCGTTGGTAAATTAGCAGAATTGAGCCCCTGGGCCCCAAGTCTGCTTACACAATCGATTCATAATCAACAGCAAGTGCAACTGTCACTTTTGACAGATATTACATGGGATATCTGTCACAAGTGACAGTTACTATACGGTTGCTGTTCGATTATGAATCGATTGTGTTAGCAGACTCGGGGCCCAGAAGCTTTATAATAAGCGAGCTATGGATACAAGCAATGCTTGTAGAGTAGGTAGCGCCCCGTTGAGGTGTTGGCTATAACCTCATTGGTAGCATATGATGTTTTTGCTTTTTGTGTTCGTCGGGTTTTTTGTTATGTGGTAAGGTGCGTTGGGGTAAGATCGGCGCTGGGGTAAGAACTTAGACATCAAATTTTCCACTTATTCGGCTATAATTTTTAATGCTAGCCTCATTGCGCGACACGCCAGACACAACAGATCGGACAGCCCAAACAAAAAAATGAAGGAATAATTTGGAACATCTATTTTTGTAGTATTAGATAGATTTTGTTGATGTCATGTTAAGGAACAGGAAGATCGGATACATTCTTGTTTTGCACTTTGCGCTCCTAGCAATAGAAGTAAGTAGTTTTAAATGATTTTCCGAACTTACCCCTTGGTCAAATTTTCATTGTACTCATAAAATTTGTGTCCTGACTTTACAGGCTTACAAGGCAAAAAGTATTGAGTGTTTATAAATAAATTAAATTTCAAACAACACTAAGTTTAATCATTATCAATTTCCATTATGTTTCATGAATGTGGTGTAAACTAAAATTGAGAAAATTAAGTTCTTGCAACATTCTTGCAACTATTCGAAAATCCATCCGGTATTACACCAACGAACCTTACTGGATGTTATGAGTACGTAGTACGTACGTACGTTTAAGGTGGAAGCTCAGGGTCAGGGCGCGAAATTCAAAATTTAAATGGTTTTTATTTTTTTAAGTTTGCTTAAAAAGGTACCTAATCCGATACAATACCATAAGGTTTGTAAAAACCGCTACTTTTACTATCTTTATGGTGTTGTATCGCTTTAGGTATTTTTTTAAGCAAACTTAAAACATCGAGACATCCAATGCAGAATGCTTATATCGCAAAACACTAAATTACATCGTAAAAATGTCTAAATTTTTCATAAAAAATAAAAACCATTGACATTTTGAATTTCGCGCCCTGACCCTGAGCTTCCCCCTTAAGTACATTTTTTCTCACACATTATATTATAAGGTGTAAGAATAATGTTGTGAAATATTTTAACCGGCCCGAATGTAGGTTATAAAGATAACATACCTAATGAAATAAATCAAATTATTTAGACATAAAAAATGACACAATGAAAAATCATCATCACCATTTATTTTATACATCAACGAGATCCATCGAAACCTTAACTCCTTACCAACTTATAGCTACTGGAATATGTCTGTGATTAATGAAGCTGCTGCTTGCAACTTTTTGAGAGTCAAATTACTTTTCAAGAATTCTTGTTATGTGTAGTGTCTGTACTAGGACTGTTATAAGATTTTTTATTGCATGTTTTTTGTGTTATTCTGTCAATAACATGCATATAACATGAGACAGATATATTTTGTGATTGTTACAAAGCCCTACTTGAAACTGGGGTAAGTTTTATTTTTATTGTAATATCATGAAATGTTTTGTGTTGTCGTCTCCCTAGGTACTTACAAACATAAAATGCCTAACCAAAGAACAGAAAAAAAAGCGCTCAGTATTCCCGCCGAAAGATCATAAACAATTTTTATTTTGTTTTATCAATGGATAAGTGGTAGCATAGATACAACCTTTTTGTTTTTTTTCAGGCCAAGTTGATAAGAACCACGAAACGTACACGGACAGTCAACTCGAAGCCTTACTAGAACATGTTTTCAAACATACAGACATTAATAAAGACGGCTATGTTGATTATTTAGAATATCGAATTAGCGATTATAAAGCAAAATTGGCTGAGAAGGAAAGTCCTATGGCTAGATCATAGCCTAAACAGAGTAGTATGTAAGTGCTGCCATCTAGTGGTTTTTTTTGAAACCGGTTTGTATTTTTTATTGTTTGGGTAACTTTTCTATGAATGTAATAATACCTTTCGCTATAATCTATTTTTCTTCATTATAATATCTTCATATACTTCTTTGTGTTTTATTTTATTAATATATGTAGTCATAATTTCCTTTATTGTACTGTCTTAACATTTTATAGTAGGAGCTACACATTTTATACAGACAAGATAAGTGTTTTTTAATTATATTATTTACAATGTCAAAAGAACAACTAAATGACTTACTACCTACCACTAGATGTCAGTAGCATTGCGTGAACGTCATCTAGTTGGTTGTAGACAAAATATTGTTTTTATATGTTCTACTAGATGGCGCTTTTTTACAAAGCTTACGCTGTTAAAATGGGAAAATGTGGGCTTGTCTTGTGAAGTTACAGGTGCTGTAAATGTAGTGTATATAACTTTAAATCAATTAAAATATAATATAGTATGTCTTGTTTCTTACTTAAACCTCCTTTTATTTTCAGACGAGGCCGGCAACGAACCGGTGCACACAATAATTTACAAAGACGAGGATTTAATTGAAATGGTCGATGGTGCTCTCAAACAAACTGATTTCAATGACGACGGGCTCATTGAGTACCACGAGTTTAAAAAGGCCACAATGTAACCGACTCAATGTCCTCATCACTATATAAATGACCAGGTGTGTTTGTTTGGAAGTTTCAAAGTCAAAGTCGGATTGTTTATTTCGTATAGGCCTACGGGTACACTTCCAAATTGTCATTTGCATATTTTTTTTTCTTAACTCTACAACCGGATCGGAACGCGACCTCAACTGTTTTCATATCATCATGTCACATCCATTATTTTATTTATAACTAGCTGTTGCCCGCGACTTCGTCCGCGCGGTATTTAACAAAGATAACCGTTGACAACAGCCTTCTCGCCCATTCTGAGCCCGCGGGACGCATTGCAGGTTGTTGCTATCAAACTTAATCAGGCGCTGCGCTGCAACATTGGTTTTAATTTTTTTTCGTGAGAGCCTATGTTTTTTTCTAAAATAAAAGTAGCCTAAGTTACTCCTTGTTACATCAGCTATCTGCCAGTGAAAGTCCCGTCAAAATCGGTCCAGCCATTCCAGAGATTAGCCGGAACAAACAGACAGACAGACAGACAGACAGACAAAAATTGTAAAAAATGTTGTTTCGGTATAGGTAACGTGTATGCATCCAAATGCACTTAGTAAAAAGCGGTTATTTTAATGTTACAAACAGACACTCCAATTTTATTTATATGTATAGATGTATAGATGTGTATTTATTGAATGTGTTATTGCTATCAATTACTTGACACTGGCAAAATACCCGCTAAGTTGTGGGTGAGGCCATATTCATATCCATTTTATTTCATCGGAAAAAGGATTCAGCCAATTTCAAGTAATAATTATAAGATTTATAAATGGTGTAACTAACGCGACTTAAAAAGCCTATTAATTATTGTGTAATACTGAGAGAGATGAGACAATTTATTTTAATTTTAATTTATTATAGCTTTAATTTATACATTCATGTACCTCAAACTACTTATTTGATGAGAAAATAATAAAACCGCCATTATAGTTTTAAATACACATTTTTTATTTCTATGCCCTCATTGTATAATATATACATGCACACAAACAACTTTTTAATATTACAAACGTCACAACCAGTATATGCAGTGAATAAGATACCACATAGCGACTACATGCAAATTCAAAAATCCATTTTTTTACCAATTTTATAGAACATCGCTATTCACCAATAGATGGCAGAAGTAGACATCTTTATAAATATGAACTAGATGGCGCTAAGACGACTATTTCAATATACCATTCATGTGAACGTTGCTGGCACGCGGTACTTTTTATCACGAATAGATGGCGCTCATGTCACTTGTTTTTGTGTTTTACCAAAAGACGGCGGTGTATTACATTTTCTTCATGTTCCTCATGGCTACCAGTCCAGAGTGTTTTGTACTGCGTCTCGGTAACTTACGCTGTTTTCGCTGTAGAACTGCGAGTACCATGTTCTGAACGCTCGTATTGCCTTGTCAGTGCGCACGTATGCGGGCGCGCCTACGAATATCTTGTGGTTCCATACTTTCATGTCGCGTTCAAACTGAAACATAAACATAATTGATTTCTTATATTTACGCGACTATTACACATTGAAATAAAACTACTCTTCCGGATTTTATTGTGTTTATTCTAATTTTTTTTACGTTTCCGACGTTTTGGTGGTGGACCATGGTTGCTGTAAAGCCTCCCTTTTCCGCTAAAAATTAAACAATGGATTTCCGCCAAGTATCGCCTGGCTCTGTCAAATATTCCTGTAACTAGCTTACCATATCACCCTCGGACTTCACCACCATGACGGCGAAGGGCGCGCTGTACACCGGAGAATACATTCGGTGCACCACCTTCTGCAGCATCGGACCGAGTGGCGTCACCGACTGTGTGACGAACACCGGCCCGAACATAGACTGCATTAGCAAGCGAACGTGGCCGGGGCCGATCTGTTGATGGGAAACGAACTACTGTAATTCCTAAATGGGTAGGTTGATGACATTATATAATCATAATAATATTAAGGTGGAAGCGCTAGGTCAGGGCGCGAAATTCAAAATGTCAATGGTTTTTATTTTGTTACGAAAAATTTGGACATTTGTACGATGTAATTTAGTTTTTCGCGATATTAGCATTCTGCGTTGGATGTCTCGATGTATTAAGTTTGCTTAAAAAAATACCTAAAGCGATACAATACTTCAAGGTTTGTAAAAACCGCAACTTTTACTAACTTTGGAGTGCTGTATCGCTTTAGGTATATTTTTAAGCAATCTTAATACATTGAGAGGAGATTTTTTTTTTATTACATTATAGGCAAGTATTTGATCTCGATCTCACCTGATAGTGAGTGACGATGAGATCTACGATGGAGCATACTTGCCCAGAAGGTGCCTGTTTACTCTCGACTTGAAAACACCCAGATTGTAGTCAACGGGGAACAAAGACGCCGGCAGCGTGTTCCATTCCTTGGCAGTTCGCACGAGGAAAGTAGAAGCGAATCGCTTAGTATGTACCTGTGTCACTTTGACTTCAATATGTCCGAGGTTGCACTTCATGATCCTGTAGTCGTGCGTCAGATACATTGTGGATGTATGGTCGTCGTTTTTAATCCAATCACCGTTCCATACATGGCGCCCTAAAAAATAACACGTTGAAATGTAATCTATACACACAAATAAATAAAATTGGAGTGTCTGTTTGTAATATTAAAATAACCGCTTTTTACTAAGTGCATTTGGATGTATACACGGTGCATATACAAAAACAATTTTTTTTACAATTTTTGTCTGTCTGTCGGTCTGTTTGTTCCGCCAAATCTCTGAAATGGCTGGACCGATTTTGGCGGGACTTTCACTGGCAGATAGCTGATGTAACAAGGAGTAACTTAGGCTACTTTAATGTTAGAAAAAACCCCAACCCCAGCCAACGACTTAATATCACAAAGGCTGCCGGTCGCGCAGGCTCAGAAGGCGCGAGCGGGCATTTGCTAAGGGTTGTATCATTGTTAAATACCACGCGGACGAAGTCGCGGGTCGCTAGTCAAGAATACAATTTCTCTGCAAAAGCCTTATTTAAATGCGAAACGGGATGCCTAGGTACTGTTTTTTTGCGTGGGGAAATGCTCATGGATACCCGCAAAACGCAGGGGAGGCAATCGGGTCATCCCCACCCCACGGTGGTCCTGCTCCCGCCTTGTGGGGGGAGACCGCTTTAGCACCCCTCCGCGACCCCACCAGAGACAACCATCAGAGATCCAAATATGATATGGGGCCATCGATAAATTTCGTCACACGTTAAGCGGGAGCGGGTGTCGACGAAGTGTGACATTGTGTGACAAGGGGCGGGGAGGGCTCCCAAATTTTGTGACATCACATTTTTTCAAAATATAATATTTTATGTCCAAGTATTACAACTAAGTATTTATTTTATTGAAAAATAATTTAAATGGAAATAAAAACAATTTCGGGAACACTGCTGTTTTATAATAATTTCATAAATTTCAAAATGTAAAATTGCAAAATATGTGATATCACACTAGTTAGGGGGGGGGGGGGGTTCTCAAATATGACCAGTTGTGACAAGGACGGGGGAGGCGTCAAAAATTCATGAAATTCGTGTGACGTAATCTATGGATGGCCCCTAACAGCTATGTTATTACCTATAATATGATTAAGTATCGGATACTTGTTTCCCAAGTTTGACAGCAACGATAATTTATGTACTACGTTCAGATGCGCCGGGTCCGCTCCGTTTTCAGGTATTTCCTGAAACATTATTATGCCAATGAATAATACATATCACTGGACGAACACACCTACTGTACTGTACAATGGACTCGAGGCGATCTCAATATACCTATACATGGCTGGACCGATTTTGACGGGACTTTCACTGGCAGATAGCTGATGTAACAAGGAGTAACTTAGGCTACTTTTATTTTAGAAAAATAGGATATCACGATAAAAATTAAAACCATTTGCGGCGCTGCGCCTGATTAAGTTTGATAGCGACAACCTGCAATGCGTCCCGCGGGCTCAGAACGCGCGAGCAGGCTGTTGCCTTTGTTAAATACCACGCGGACGAAGTCGCAGGTAACAGCTAGTAATACATATAGATATTAAATTTCCATGATTCGACATTGGCGCTCAAGACACAAAGATTGTCCCTACCAGGATTCGAACCAGGGATATTCGGCACAGAATGCAGGGCCACTACCAACGGACCTAATCAGGTCTTTTTTTTTATTACATTATAGGCAAGTATTTTATCTTCATCTCACCAGATGGTAAGTGATGATGAGATCTACGAGCGAGCATACTTGCCTAGATAGGAAAGCGGCAGTAGATCGAGGCGCAACATTCACTAGGCACATGCAGCGCAGCTGATCTGACCCGCCATCCACGAATGGCAACACCGAACATCATGCCGGAACACGGCTAGGCCACTTGGCGACATGGCTTTGTTCAGTGGGTGGTGACTAGCCACGGCCGAAGCCTACCACCAGTACCAGTGCGCAAAGACATAAATTCGCTCTTTCGTTCCTCAGTTAACAGACTTACCTGTATATGGACGCTAACAACATACTCATTACGGCCTCTGAACCCCCAGTTCTTGACCTGCGGTGGGTCTTCTATGCTCCACAGCGGCTCCCGGCCCTCGGCGTCGTACCAGATCCACACAGCACCGTCCGCTTCGACAGTCAACCATTTCTTTATGGATACGCCTTTAGGAGCTGCAGGCAATTGATAAAAGAATAACCATTACGAAAGGATTCTCTTATAAACCTATTACAATGCACGTAAGGTGTATACAATGTCAGCCCCGATGTCCAGGGCCTTAAACAACGGGCTGCCCTTGGGGTCGAGGACGGTTGGGGTGTGGGCCCCGGACGTCCGGTGATGATGACGACTCGTGAAGAGGACGGTGGCCGCCGTGCGCAGCGAGGGCGCAGGGGGAGCAAACATTGCTCCCCCGAGACGGGCCCCCATAAGGGGGCGAGGCACAAGAGGGGCACCGGTGCGTTCCGTTTGGAGATCCCGGAGCCCCTCCAACATGTGTCGAAGGCGGCCACCGGGGGGTTTTAGTGGGTAAGAATCCCACATAACCCGGCCCTCTCCCATACAGAGGCCGGGTATCTTTCGAAGATTTCTCCCCGTTAACAAAAAAAGAGGTGTATACAATATAGCGCAATCTTTTGTCGAGTAGTAAAACTAAGAAAATGAACTGGGTTGCTAATGCGAGCATGCTCTATGACGGATAACCGCCGAATGACTGAAAAAAGCCACGCCCACCGCAACTGATGACGTCAGGCTGGGTCCTGAGAATCACAGTGCAGAGTTACTTATCGTAACCTTCCATTAATAAGTATATGGCTATGGCTGTCTCATGCAATATTCAGACTGTTAAGCCGAAATTGACCAAGGAGTAAGCAATTCTCTTACATATCCGTCGTGCAAATATCCCGTTTAAAAGCTTCTACACACAGTCAAGTAGAAAGAACACGCACGGCATCTGTCTCTTTTTACTTATAGCTCTGTCTCTCTATATGGTAGTTTTGGTATTACACGTATTTTTCCAGTGTGAAGTTGAAACATTACTTACCCTTATCGACCCCAGGTACACTAACACAGGTACCGTCTGCATCAAATGTCCACTTATGGAACGGGCATTCGATGCAATTCCCGCACACCGTTCCACCGACGCCCAAGTGAGCGCCTAAATGCGGGCAGTATGCGTCTACGCAGCGAGCTACGCCATCTTCACCGCGATACACGCACAGATTTTGACCTGGAAAATATCAATAGATGTCACTAGTGGTAACAAACTATCACGAGGTAGCGGTAGCGGTGTTTCAATATGCGAAAGCGATTAGCATCGTAAAACAATTAATTAACTGAATGATAGCGAATTTTAGACGCTGTCGAATATTCAATGGACTGGGGCGCAATGATACTTGAGTATTGTACATTTTAATTAGTCGATACATACTACCAAGAGATGGCGTTAGTGTCTTAAAGTCTACCATTAATAAAATAATAAAGTTAGGTGCCCTCAACAACAGATGGCGTTGCTCACCCAACGCGTCAACTGCGACTACATCGCCGATTTTCAGTTCCCTGCTTTCAGCAACTGCAAACCATCCGTTTGGGTACGGCGGCGGTATTTTACCACTCCTCTTCCTTGTGGCCTGTCCCCGAGCTATGTGCTTATCTCTGTCTGGGCCTGGGGAGATGTGCTCGAAGCCTACATCCGTTATTTCCTAAAATAAATTATTTATGGTTGTTAATTATTATAAAAAAAAAATAGGAATATATTTTTGGAACGGATAGCGACATCTAGGGTCGAATAGGAGAACTAAGAATATGGTAGTAAATTTGAATGATCTGTATTCAGTTGGGTTATTTTTGAAATAAAATTATGCTGTGTTCGTTTTATTCTCACCTTTTTATAAACAACAGGATTGATGTAGGCCCTATAGCCTAATTTCAATACATAATATAACAAAATGCCCATTGCAATAAACACAACATTTCCAAGAACGAACTCAAACACTGTATTTAAAATACCATAAACTAGATTCATGTTGAATAATAGAAAATCTTTTTTCAATTCCGTATTTATGAACGCGTTGTAACAGTGTGCGTAGGTTATTTCTTTTAATAAAACGCTTTGGTCGATTTTCAAATTGGCCGCCATGTTTTTGGCGGTGCAAGATGAGTTTGTCATTTTTGCGATCTGAAAAGATGGAATAAAACATAATATTAAATTAGATAAGTACTGTCTTTATTCGCATTTCATTACGTAAAGAAAGAAAAAAGACCTGTATTACTAGCAATGTTACTTTTTCATATTTCGAATTGGAATGTTTTCAAATAAAAACCGGTCAAGAGCGAGTCTAGCTCGTGATATGCGGGTACCGTAGCTTTCTCAGCAAACATGTGGCTTTGATTACAAATCACTGGATGGCAACTCGATCAAGTAGTTACTTTGAGCGTAAGCCGACCGACAACGAGTGGAGGGATCAATTCAAAAATAAAAAAAATAAAATTATCTTTGATGATAACGTGGGACCTGTCGATTCAATTGTTCCTTTCTTATTCTGCCATGAAATATATTGTAATAAAATTCTATGAATTCCTCTTTAAGTAAATTTTTTGGGGTCGAGTCACCTTCGTCCGTAGGAGAATTATATACCCTCGAGATACCCTACACGTGACCCTGGGTGGTGCCAACTAGGTGACAACTCTACTGGTGGTAGGCTTCGGCCGTGGCTAGTCACCACCCACTGAACAAAGCCATGTCGCCAAGCGGCCTAGCCGTGTTCCGGTATGATGTTCGGTGTTACCATTCATGGATGGCGGGTCAGATCAGTTGCGCTGCATGTGCCTAGTGAATGTAGCGTCTCGATCTACTGCCGCCTTCCTACCTAGGCAAGTATGCTCCATCGTAGATCTCATCATCACTTACCATCATGTGAGATTGAGATCAAATACTTGCCTAAAATTTAATAATAAAAAAAAAAAATATCTAATAATTTAAAAATATGTTTTATTCATGATCACAAACGGTCACCCGTGACCATGGTTGCTGTACAGCAGCCGAAACGTCGGGAACGTGAAAAACAAAAAAACGCGATAAAATCCGTAAAATAAGTTTTATTTAAATGTGTAGTATTCGCGTGATTATAAGAAATCAGTAGGTTGTGAAGATAACATATTCTTTCTTTCTATCTTTTCTTATGAATTAAAAAAAAAGACAAGCCCGCCGAGTTTCTTGCCGGATCTTCTCAGTTGAGGTCGCGTTCCGATCCGGTTGTAGACATAAGAAAAAAAATATGTAATGACAATTTGTAAAAAATATGTAATGACAATTTGTAAGTGGCCCCGTAGGCCTATACGAAATAAATGATTTGACTTTGACTTTGACTTTGACTATCCAAAGAAATAAGTTAAACTATTAAACTTTTATAAAATTACAGCCTGTATTGAGCGCATGGCCACAGGCTACTGGGTCGTCGTTTACAAAAAAAAATATACACAATTATTTTTTACATAATGGTGATCCATATAACGTACTGATTCCTCAGTTAAACTATTGTTGTTACACCTTAGTATTCCGGTGATCAAAAATGTGACGTCCCAGATCTATGCCATAGATGTACAATAATACAATATGGTCCTAGCACGCACGATTTTCTTCATTTAACCCTAAATTGCTGCGTAAACATTTTGACAGCACACGCGTGGAAGTGTCAAATGTCATTTTTTTTTTCCTGTACGCTCAGTTCGAGCCTATTATCCAATTACAGTAACTTTGCAAACATCACTTTGACCTTGCCAACGTCAACATTATTATAACCTGAATTATTAATTTATTGCTATTTATTGACTAGTCAACCCGACAGACGTTGTCATGTCCCAAATTTTCCAAAGCATGGGGGGGGGCGGAGGGTGCGGTCCGCACCGGGCGGAATTTAACAGGTGGCGGTTAGAGAAAAAAAAAATACAATTGATTTCAGTGTTTATTTCGTATTTGTTTGTGTCGTTACCATGCCCAATTTTTTTTTTATAATAAATTGCAAAAATAAGAGGGCGTCGAATTTGAAATCTGCACCAGGTGCTAATGACCTATGCTACGCCTAGGGCTGCCGGTACTTTACAATAAAGTATTGTACGTTATTTCAGGCAATTGTACTCTATACTTTATGAGAACAATAGAGTACACGAAAATACTTTATTTCGCCTGATTTGAATTCTTTGTGATTTTGAAAAGTTTTGTCGTAAGTATTTTATCGATTGGTGCTGAATCGATGTCGCCACTCACTAGCGCCACATCACTTAGCGCTCGTTTTTAACAATTTCTTAACACAACCTAAGCTCAAACATACTTGCCTAGGTAGGAAGGCGGCAGTAGATCGAGACGCTACATTCACTAGGCACACGCAGCGCAACTGATCTGACCCGCCATCCATGCCAGTGATAGCCAGGTTGGTAGAATGCTCACCTCGGTAACGAGGATCGCAGGCTCAAACCCCGGCTCGCACCTCTGGGATTTCATGTGCGAATCTCATTTCAACCACGATTATCACTTGCTAAACGGTGAAGGAAAACATCGTTAGGAAACCTGCATGTCTGACGAACCCCTCGAAAGATGTGTGAAGTCCGCCAACCCGCACCGGGCCAGCGTTGTGGACTATGGCCTAATCCCCCTCGTATTTAGGGGAGGCCCGTGCCATTATTTGAATGGAAGCGAGGAATACCTCGCTTCGCGTCTTTCGAGGGGTTCTGTCAGACATTCAGGTTTCCTCGCGATGTTTTCCTTCACCTTTAAGTTAGGTTGAAAATGAGATTCGCACATGAAATCCAGAAATTCCAGAAGCCCGAGGCGGGGCATGAACCTGACACCAACATTACCAGGGCGAGCGTTCTAACAGGTTAGATATCACTGCTTCTACTTTATTCTAATTAAAACTATTAAATCTAGCTTCTGCCCGCGGCTACGCCCGCGGTACCTCGAAGAAATATACCCAACAGTACTCAGGGACAATGTAGTGCCTATATGTGCAAGAAATTTTCAGAATCAGAGCAGTACATCCGGAGATTACCCCCTACATCCAAACTAACAAAGTAACAAACTTTATATATATATACTAGCTGACCCGGCAAACGTTGTTTTGCCATATCCATTAAGTATATCTAGGAAATATTTTTATAGTTAAATATTTGCGATTATAAACTGAGTCATAAACTATCCTATCTTTCAAGTTGGATAAAACTGCACACAGTGTGCAAAATTTTATTTAAATCGCTTTAGTAGTTTAGGAGTCCGTAGCGGACAAACACCGTGACATGTAATCCCACTAATCCCACTAATATTATAAATGTGAAAGTTTGGATGGCTGTTTGTTACTCAATCACGCCAGAACGGCTCAACGGATCTGGATGAAATTTGGCACAGAGATAGATTATAGTCTGGAATAGCACATAGGCTACATTTTATTCCGGTAAAATGCACGTTTCCTATGGGATAGGCGTTTACATATATTAAGATAGACACATACACTCACCTGTCAAAATAGCACGTAGAAAACTGTCAAAAAAGCGCGCGCCAAATTACGTCATTAAATTAAAAAGGGAAATAGAACTATGGTATTTAAAAAATTACATTCGCGGCACGAGCGCGTGTTCGTCGGGCCGCAGCCGGCATCACACTGTGTGTCCTTTGCCTTATTTCTGTTTTTATATGCAGGAATATATAATCTGTTTCAGCATCATGGGAGCCGCCATATATACTACAAATAAATAAAATTGGAGTGTCTGCTTGTAATATTAAAATAACCGCTTTTTACTAAGTGCATTTGGATGTATACACGGTACATATACCAAAACATTTTTTTTTCAATTTTTGTCTGTCTGTCTATCTGTCTGTCTGTCTATCTGTCTGTATGTCTGTCAGTCTGTCTGTCTGTTTGTTTCGGCTAATCTCTGAAATGGCTGGACTGATTTTGACGGGACTTTCACTGCCAGATAGCTGATGTAACAAGGAGTAACTTGGGCTACTTTTATATTAAACTAGCTGTTACCCGCGAATTCGTCCGCTTTTTGTTAAATACCACGCGGACGAAGTCGCGGGTAACAGCTAGTGATAAATAATAATGTAACAATCAAATGACTTATGTAAATGAAAATAAGAAGGAAGAAGAGAAATACTAAATCTTAATAGCCTGCTCGAACAAGGTCGTTTATGTTCCTGAGGAGCCGGACCAGCATCCAACCAAGCATTTTTATCCTTAAGACAAGCATCTAGTGTGTATGCCTTCTGACATAGCGTACGTTTTATAATAATAATACCAGCCCATTTAAATGTCCCACTGCTGGGCACGGGCCTCCCCTCAATGCGAGGGGGGATTAGGCCACAGTCCACCACGCTGGCCCAGTGCGTGTTGGCGGACTTCACACATCTTTCGAGGGGTTCTCTCAGACATGCAGGTTTCCTCACGATGTTTTCCTTCACCGTTTAGCAAGTGATAATCATGGTTGAAAATGAGATTCGCACATGAAAAATCCCAGAGGTGCGAGCCGGGGTTTGAACCTGCGATCCTCGTTACCGAGGCGAGCGTTCTACCAACTTGGCTATCACTGCTTTTTGGACGTACGTTTCATGCACGCTTTGAATTTATTTTCACTAAGTTCGGTAATGTCAGAGTGTATTTTATTATAACACTAGCTGCTACCCGCGACTTCGTCCGCGTGGTATTTAACAAAGACAACCGTTAGCAACAGCCTGCTCGCGCGCTCTGATCCTGCGGGACGCATTGCAGATTGTTGCTATCAAACTTAATCAGGTGCAGCGCTGCAACATTGGTTTAAATTTTTTTTCCAGAGATCCTATTTTTTTTTCTAAAATAAAAGTAGCCTAAGTTACTCCCTGTTACATCAGCTATCTGCCAGTGAAAGTCCCGTCAAAATCAGTCCAGCTATTTCAGAGATTAGCCGGAACAAACAGACAGACAGACAGACAGACAGACAGACAGACGGACAGACAGACAGACAGACAGACAGACAGACAAACATTTTAAAAAATGTTATTTCGGTATAGGTAACGTGTATACATCCAAATGCACTTAGTAAAAGGCGGTTATTTTAATATTACAAACAGACACTCCAATTTTATTTATATGTATAGAGTATAGATAATACCAGCCATTTTTTAATGTCCCACTGTTGGGCACGGGCCACAATGCGAGAGGGATTAGGCCATAGTCCACCACGTAGACAGATAAGATTATAGTCTGGAATAGCACATAGGCTACTTTTTATCCCGGTAAAATGTATGGTTCCCGTGGGATAGATTTGCTTTAATTTTTCATAGAGTACCTATAAATTAATTTTGTCATAAATTTGATTCTGAGGCGGTACGAAGTTTGGAAGTTTGCCGGGACAGCAAGTATATACAATAAATACAATAGCACAATAGAACAATCGATACTGCCTTGTAAACATTAAATATTAAACATTAAACATTAAAAGAGGGGCGAGGATAGGGTTGGCACGGCGCTGTGCGTATTTTGTTTAAAATATATATATTTGACGATGTACTTTCTATGAACCGGTAAGAACTCTATGTTAACAAATAGATATACTTAAATAGCAACAAGGAGATTTAACGGTATATTTATTTTAATAATTTTAAAAACTATTTAGTTGGAGCCTCAAAAGCCTATTTTGTAAAAGTTCTGTACAGGCCGAAAATATTGCACGTTAAGCTTTAGAAAGAGACTATCGGCTAGAGTCAAGAGCGAAAGAGACGACGCTCTACAAAGCCGAAACTTTTTCCATAACCGATGTGCAATATTTACGGCCGGATACTGTAGATAGACGCACGTTGGTTGGGCTAATTGTCGTGCTAACTCCTTTTTCTTACGTTATAGACAAATATTTGATTGAACAAAGACGCCGGTAGCCGGACGCCGGTAGCTTGTTCCATTCCTCGACCAACTAATATGACGAGATTTCTACTTTTTCGGTTTTAAATAACTTCTCTTCGTTTCTCTTTCTTGAGCTCTTTTGTACTATTTTCTTTATATAATGTCGTCTGACATTATGAGCCTTATATTTCAACTTCTACTCTCATTGAGGTCTAACGGACTTTGATCTATTCATCCAACTTGAAACCGTCTAACGAATCCTTCCATCAATTTTCTAGTTTCGTAAATGTTTTGCGAAGTTTTGACAGCCCTAAGTTTACGCCTCCGGGACCCTCTTGATACGTCTTCATCCCTCCCAGAGTATCATGTTAGGTCTAAATGCTAATTAAGTGTGCAAGTGATTTGTTCAGCGAAAAATACTGAGTGTTGGCCAGTGGCGTAGCATAGGTCATTAGCGCCCGGTGCGGATTTCAAATTTGCCGCCCTCTTATTTTTGCTATTCATTATAAAAAAAATGGGGTATGGTAACGACAAAAAAAATACGAAAAAAACAATGACATATATTTTTTTTTTCATATATTATTTTTACTACGCGTTGCGTAACATTGTTGAACCCTTCTGAACGATCGCGTAGAGATTTTGCGTTTTACTAGGGGGGGGGGGGGGGGGGGTCAACAACCTCCAAAAATTGCGTTACGTAATACTTGAACGCTCCCTAGGTAATAGAAAACAAAACTTTCATTGAATTAACCTATTAGTATTTTAGGTTTTCACTCCAAGTAAAAGCACCTTTGTTTAACTATTAAATGATATTTAAATACTAGCTGTTACCCGCGACTTCGTGCGCGTGGTATTTAACAAAAAGTGGACGAAGTCGCGGGTAACAGCTAGTCTAAAATAAAAGTAGCCTAAGTTACTCCTTGTTACATCAGCTATCTGCCAGTGAAAGTTCCTTCAAAATCGGTCCAGCAATTTCAGAGATTAGCCGGAACAAACCGATAGACAAACAGACAAAAATTGTGAAAGATGTTGTTTTGGTATATGTTCCGTGTATACATCCAAATGCACTTAGTAAAAAGCGGTTATTTTAGTATTACAAACAGACACTCCAATTTTATTAATTTGTATGTATAGATTGCACTTCGGACATAATATACGTTCCTTTTTCCTTTTTCACCGTGACACTGGCAAAATGACCCAACATCGGTGGAGTAATTTACTCTTAAAAATTTAATTGAATTGAAAATTATTATAAAAAAACACTAATCCGCTATACACTGCTCTATCAGTAAAGTGGGGGCTTAGTGCACGTTTTGACAGTATACTCAAAACGATAATTATTCGATTTGGATGCGAAACATACAGCCAGCAGCGCCCCAAGCGGAATATTGCGGCTTTACGGACAATGAATATGTACGCGACCACTCCAACCTCGCCATAAGCTGAACAGATGGCGCTGTAGACAACCTTCAAAACAATTAGCAATTCTCTATAAAAAACTGAAACGCGCTATGAGAGTTTTCGGAGCACGTAACATACATACAAGATCCCGACAATAACCGTCGGGGCATAGCGGCCGCCCCGCCAGCCACACCGCCCGCCTGGCTGGAAGATTTTTATAATAATAATACCAGCCCTTCTAATGTTCCACTGTTGGGCGCGGGCCTTCTACCAATGCGAGGGGGATTAGGCCATTGTCCACCACGCTATCCCAGTGCTTTTAATTGCTTCCACGATTGCACTAAAGGGGGTGGAATGATGGAGGTTTTTTATCACTATCCGAAAGTTTCTGTGGTCTTTTCTGGTAAAGGTATTGCCAATAAGTCCTTTTTCACGTACTAGACTGATAATTTTTTTGTAAACTTCTACCCTGTCACAGCTGATTCTCATTTGGTTTCGGTTAACTATCTTGATATTTTGTGTGTATAATTTTATTTTTATTTTATTTTTCAATGTCCTAGTAATAAGTATTTTTTAGTTTTTTGTTTTTCTATGTACCTACATAACTATTGTATATAATTTATTGAAATAAAAATTTTAATTACTGGATCCCAAGTCAGTGGTAGCACCCAGCAATCTTCCCTATTGACTTCCCCTTCCCTTCCCTATTGATACATTTTCAGTAAAGTATCCACAGCTTTACTGATAGGAGTATCAATGTCATTATTATCACCAGAGGTACTTAAATGATTTAAAATAACCAAGAAATATTTTACTTGACACTGGCCAAATCCGGCATGATGTTCGGTGTTGCCATTCATGGATGGCGGGTCAGATCAGTTGCGCTGCATGTGCCTAGTGAATGTAGCGTCTCGATCTACTGCCGCCTTCCTACCTAGGCAAGTATGCTCCATCGTAGATCTCATCGTCACTTACCATCAGGTGAGATCGAGATCAAATACTTGCCTATAATGTAATAAAAAAAATAATAAAAAAAAAATGGGCACCATATTGTAGCCGATTGCCAATTTTAAAAAATTAAGAAGAAATTTCGTTAATATATACATATAAATAAAATTGGAGTGTCTGTTTGGATGTATACACGTTACCTATACCGAAACAACATTTTTTACATTTTTTGTCCGTCTGTCTGTCTGTCCGTCTGTCTGTCTGTCTGTCTATCTGTCTGTCTGTATGTCTGTTTGTTCCGGCTAATCTCTGAAATGGCTGGACCGATTTTGACGGGACTTTCACTGGCAGATCTGCAGGCTGATGTAACAAGGAGTAACTTAGGCTACTTTTATTTTAGAAAAAGAAATATGATCTCACGTAAAAAAATTAAAACCAATGTTGCGGCGCTGCGCCTGATTAAGTTTGATGGCAACAACCTGCAATGCGTCCCGCGGGCTCAGAAGGTGCGAGCAGGCTGTTGCCAACGGTTCTCTTTGTTAAATACCACGCGGACGAAGTCGCGGGCAACAGCTAGTTACTATATAAAAAAAATTATCGCTCCACGAAAATACAAGAGATACCTACTCAGATTTTTTAAACAAAGAACTCCGTGATTGTCTATATTTAAAAAATCAACACACCTACCTAACTGATAACATTATGGTGGTACTATTTATGTAATTCACTCGTGAAAATTCAGTAACTGTAATTTTGTCTGTTTGTCGCGTATAAATGCATACAGTTTCGGACCGTTTGTAATATAAAATCGTTTGACACTGTTTTTGCCTTTGGCTGACCGTTAGCGGTGGAAGCCATTTTTGAATTTCAGATGTGTGTTCGGATATTTATACTTATTCGGAATATCCACGCGACGATACATAATAATATTATCTATCTATACTAGAATGATTTCTTCTTTCTTTGCGAAATGAGATGCGATGAAATAAAATGGAGATGCAAATGGCCTCATCCACAACTTGGCGTCTATTTTGCCAATGTCAAGTAATTAATAGCAATAAAACTTTAAAGAAATACACATCTATACATATAAATAAAATTGGAGTGTCTGTTTGTAATATTAAAATAACCGCTTTTTACTAAGTGCATTTGGATGTATACACGTTACCTATACCGAAACAACATTTTTTACAATTTTTGTCTGTCTGTCTGTCTGTCTGTCTGTCCGTCTGTCTGTCTGTCTGTCTGTCTGTCTGTTTGTTCCGGGTAATCTCTGAAATGGCTGGACCGATTTTGACGGGACTTTCACTGGCAGATAGCTGATGTAACAAGGAGTAACTTAGGCTACTTTTATTTTAGAAAAAAATTGGATCTCACGAAAAAAAATTAAAACCAATGTTGCAGCGCTACGCCTGATTAAGTTTGATAGCAACAACCTGCAATGCGTACCGCGGGTTCAGAACGCGCGAGCAGGCTGTTGCCAACGGTTGTGTCTTTGTTAAATACCACACGGACGAAGTCGCGGGTAACAGCTAGTTATTAATAAAATAATGGATGTGACATGATGATATGAAAATGGCGTGTCCTACCCTAGAATTGATATAATAAAATTCTTAACACTGAATGACAGACAACACTAGCCTACATCGATGAACTTAGATATTTTTAATCTCCTTTTAAATCTCTGGAGAAAGCCACCTCTAGGGGAGTCAAGGAGTATTCCTCGAGTACCTTAGAGGGTGGTGCGCTGTCGAAAGAATTTTTAGAAATTCGGCCCCTAAGGAGGTGGAATGGGTCAATGGCTGTAAGTTTATTTTTTTGTAATATGGCTGGTGCCTCCTACTTTTTATAAAAGTGTTACCGGACTGTTACATTGAAGGTATTTAAACAAACTATTTGGATGAAAACAGAATTAAAAAGAAGTGTTTCTCTATTTAAAAACTGAACCAATTTGAAAGTTGATTACACTATTACATTGTGTATGGTTCGTCATACATCGTGATACTTTTTATTTTTCTTATTTCGGTATAAAAAAAGTAATAAAAAAAACAGAAATTACGTTGAATTCGCACGCTCTCCACGCAAGCTTTGGCTTGGTCGACTCAGGGGTGGATAGGGGGGAGGGCAATTGCCCCCCCCCCACTCACGACAGATGTAGTTAATGTTGACCAATTTATAGACTCATAGTCATGATGATGTCATTCGCCAATCATTGCGTAACAAAAAAAAATACAAAAATCCCTAGAAACCTTTCGACTAGATATCCGAACGCGGTCTTAAACGTTGCCTGAATACAATATTGATGGTCGTCGTGCGTCAGTGCGCATAATGTTCAGCATTTCATCTATATTTTTGAATTTAGAACGACTCTGTGACGCGCGGCCGCCATATTGTTTTGACCGTGATTTTTATTATATTTCTTTTTTTTCGGTTAATCTGTATAATAAGACGACGGTATACAAGTTATTCGGTCCGACAGAGATTTATTTGAATATCTATGTAGGTAGATACATAATTCAGAGGTGTATTTGACAAGCTGTTACTTATGACTGCGTGTACACCGGGCATGGCAAAGGACTTGCATTAAAAATACTTTCTGAGGTACGAAGCCAAAATAAATTTCCACTCGCATCAAATGGTAATAGGACTCGAGAAACGTCTTTTTCATATCATCATGTCACATCCATTATTTTATTTATAACTTGCTGCGCCCTGCGGTGCTACCCGCCCAAAAAATTATGTCGGTCCTTTGTGCTATGATCAATTAAAACAAATCTATCCCACTGGAACCATACATTTCACCGGGATCAAAAGTAGCCTGTGTGCTATTCCAGACTATAATCTATCTCTGTGCCAAATTTCATCCATCCATCCAAACTTTCACATTTATAATATTAGTATAGATAGTATCGACGTGTATTTTTTTTTAATTTGGCATCACCGTAGGTATTTTGCCAGTGACTAGTAATATAAATTATTTCTATTTTTGAACATATGCACAGGCCAAAAGGCTCGGCCCAAGTAAAATACCCCTCCATCCCTAAATCAGTAAAGTGATGGATACTTTACTGAAAGATTTTTCATGGATTTTTTGTGAGAAACTGAAAAGCCAAGTTTCGTCACTCTGTTTTAATGACCTACACTTGTGCACTTTACCGAACCCATAATGGTTAATATTCCACTTATATCACTCACTATAACTCGCAGGAACACTAGTTTTAGAAATTAAAACATAACTGACGCCATTACTTTTCAGTTTCCCGCCAAAAAAAAAAAATTGGCAAAATACCTACTAACTTGTGCGTGAGGTCATATTCATATTAATTTTATTACATCGCATTTCATTTCGTGCAGAATGAAGAAGAAATGGCAATAGGTCGCCTTTTTATAATTAGTGTATATATGAAATAGGTATTGCGAAATATAAATAATAAGTACGAAACATATATTAAAATTGGACATTGTTTTGACTCTCACTTTTACGCATTCAATTATTTTTGTTCTTCGAACTAAACACAGAGCCGTAAACGATTAGATCTGATACTGTCGTAAAAATGTAAAAAAAATAAACTTATTGGGCTATGACTATAGCCAAGCGAACACTGTTACACTTTCTTTATTTGTAGGAAGCAATGACACAATATGGATATACAGGTCGCACCACATAAAATGAGCAAAGATGGCGGCTATGCGCTTTAATACAATTAGGCATGCGAAGATCCGCTATACATGGTCGTTTTATATGATGCGACCAATTCCTTTTGACCATTTTCATTCGTCACAGCCAGTCAGCTGTAGACTCGCTGATAATATCCCGGAGATATAATCTGACATCCAGTTTTCTAACTGAAGAGAGTTAGGCATTATACTAAGAAAATAACCTAAAGAAAATAAACACGTAAATATTATAAAAAAGAAAACATTTTGTATCCATTAGCAGGATCAATGAATGAGATACCAACAATCAGAATCCCTTTTACCTTGAAAAAGAATCAGAACCTTTAAAATTAATTGATACTAATAAAAAAAATACTAAGAACATAAAGTAAGCTGACAGTGTCGTATCTAGGGGCTATATACTTGCCTATCGATCGATAGTTAGCCTAGCAAAAGCAGCGATAGCCTAGTTGGTAGAACGCTTGCTTCGGTAACGAGGATGGCAGGTTCAAACCCCGGCTCGCACCTCTAGGATTTTTCATGTGCGAATCTCATTTTCAACCTTGATTATCACTTCCTAAACGAAGAAGGAAAACATCGCGATGAAACTGCATGTCTGAGAGAAACCCTCGAAAGATGTGTGAAGTCCGCCAACCCGCACTGGGCCAGCGTGGTTGACTATGGCCTAATGCCCCCTCGCATTGAGGGGAGGCTCGTGCCCAGCAGTGGGACATTACAAAAAGGGCTGTAATTATTATATCCCATTAATATTATAAATGTGAAAGTTTGATTGGATGGATGGATGTTTGTTACTCAATCACGCCAGAACGGCTGAACGGATCTGGATGAAATTTGGCACAGAGATAGATTATAGTCTGGATTAAGGCATAGGTTATTTGTATCCCGGTAAAATGTATGGTTCCCGGGGGATAAAGGACATACTTTTTAATCGCGGGTAACATCGCGGTGCGCAGCTAGTATATTATATATATCGATAGATGGCGTATATAATTTTACGAAACATTAAAATAACCACTATGTCTAATTAGTTCATAGCTCTGTGGATAACAGTGCGTGCCGGCAGAGCGCACGCGCGATGTTTGGCGCCATCTTACATCAAAACAACGACATATTATTCATAAAGTAATTGTATTTATTTGATGCGCTTGCATTATTTACGTATCAAATTACTTACCTAATTTCAGTAATGATTTGCAAATTTAACCCGGTTAGATTTGTGAACTTGAATTAACTGGTTTACGGGCGGCCATATTGCTTGGTTTCTTTTTCTCAATGGGTTATTGCTTGGCTGACGGGGGCCTGCTATCTATGCTGAGTTTGACAGCTTACTAAAACTAATGGGTTGTAGTCTATGTTTAAACTATTCGATTTAGAATTTCTATAGTACATGAATATACTTGCTGCAATAGTTTTGAAGCAGTGATAGCCAAGTTGGTAGAACGCTTGCCTCGGTAACGAGGATCGCAGGTTCAAACCCCGGCTCGTACCTCTGGGATTTTGTGTGCGAATCTCATTTTCAACCAAGATTATCACTTGCTAAACGGTGAAGGAAAACATCTTGAGGAAACCTGCATGTCTGAGAGAACCCCTCGAAAGATGTGTGAAGTCCGCCAACCCGCACTGTGCCAGCGTGGTGGACTATGGCCTAATCCCCCTCGCATTGAGGAGAGGCCCGTGCCCAGCAGTGGGACATTAAAAAGGGCTGGTATAATAGTTTTGAGGTATTTCATATATATTATCTACTAGCTGTTGCCCGCGACTTCGTCCGCGTGGTATTTAACAAAGACTCAACCGTTGGCAACAGCCTGCTCGCGGGTTCTGATCCCGCGGGACGCATTGCAGATTGTTGCTATCAAGCTTAATCAGGCGTAGCGCTGCAATATTGGTTTTAATTTTATTTCGAGAGATCCTATTTTTTTCTAAAATAAAAGTAGCCTCAGTTATTCCTTGTTACATCAGCTATCTGCCAGTGAAATTCCCGTCAAAATCGGTCCAGCCATTTCAGAGATTACCCGGAACAAACAGACAGACAGACAGACAAAAATTTAAAAAAAGGTTGTTTTGGTATAGGTACCGTATATGTACATCCAAATGCACTTAGTAAAAAGCTGTTATTTTAATATTACAAACAGACACTCCAATTTTATTTATTTGTATGTATGTATGTATGTATAGATTGTCTATTGTTTGTTGCACCTAGAATCTCGATAGAAGTGCAATTTATGAATTAGCTCACTCAAGACATTGAATAATGCGCTGTGTCTTTGTCCTGTGCTCGAGCCAAGCAAGTTCTACTCAAAATAAAAATCTCATACACCGCCACCCATCCGTTTCATGTCCTCACCCACCGTAGCTCAACCTCCCCTACCGACAGCCATACATTACCATAGAGCCTCGCCATCGAAAAAAACCCACTTGAAAATTCCGTCGCTATTATGACTTCCGATATAAAAAAAACGAGACAGTCAAGATGGCCGCTCGCTTTTTTAAAGTCCGAACGACGGAAGGTCGCATTATATTTTGCATATTATTCATAAACTCCGCTCCGTTTCCGCATAATGGTTTTAATTGGGGGTTCGGGGATCCTCCAGCTTTATGGTCGGCACCAGGCTTTTACAATACCTACCCCATAGAAGCTTATATTTACTTTTCTTCCTTTTTTAGAAAGGCTTCGAGATAATGCCATTTTGTCCAGTGATGAGTAAAATTCTTCAACAAGTACTCTTGGGAGTTTTAGCGGGACCTTGAACTGCGAAGTTGTAATTTTTTTCCAATAAAACATGTTTCTTTTAACTTTTAACCATTGTGTGTTCATAAACGTGCACGAGTGAAGGAAATTGAAATGAAACAGTATAACTTGACTTGACTTCACTGGTGGTAGGCTTCGGCCGTGGCTAGTCACCACCCACTGAACAAAACCATGTCGCCAAGCGGCCTAGCCGTGTTCCGGCATGATGCTCGGTGTTGCCATTCACGGATGGCGGGTCAGATCAGCTGCGCTGCATGTGCCTAGTGAATGTAGCGTATCGATCTACTGTCGCCTTCCTACCTAGGCAAGCATGCTCCATCGTAGATCTTATCATCACTTACCATCAGGTGAGATCGAGATCAAATACTTGCCTATCTATACTACTTATAAATAAAATTAGAGTGTCTGTTTGTAATATTAAAATAACCGCTTTTTGCTAAGTGTATTTGGATGTATACACGTTACCTATACCGAAACAACATTTTTTACAATTTTTGTCTGTCTGTCTGTCCGTCTGTCTATCTGTCTGTCTGTCTGTCTGTTTGTTCCGGCTAATCTCTGAAATGGCTGGACCGATTTTGACGGGTCTTTCACTGGCAAATAGCTGATGTAACAAGGAGTAATTTAGGCTACTTTTATTTTAGAAAAAAGAACAGGATCTCACAAAAAAAAATTAAAACCAATGTTGCAGCGCAGCGCCTGATTAAGTTTGATAGCAACAACCTGCAATGCGTCCCGCGGGCTCAGAACGCGCGAGCCTGCTGTTGTCTTTGTTAAATACCACGCGGACGAAGTCGCGGGCAACAGCTAGTATCTATATAAGTATTATATACTGAGTTCGCCCTCAGTGCATTGTACGGTACCCATAATACAAGCGTTGCTTAGTATGGCACCGTATAGTTGGTGTGTTCGTCTGGCGATATTATTATTATACTAGCTGCGCCCCGCGGTGTTACCCGCGATTAAAAAGAATGTCTATCCCACAGGAGCCGTGCATTTTACCGGGATAAAAAGTAGCCTATGTGCTATTCCAGACTAGAATCTATCTCTGTGCCAAATTTCATCATTATTGAAGTACAGAACCACAACAAAATCTTTTTAAGTAATTCACGTTTTTTCGTCAAAATCTGTTGTAAACTGAATAAATTGGGTCATATTGCGCGCGACGAGCGATAAAACCAAATTCACTTAAGCTTCAATGTTAAAGTGTCTGTACCTACATAACATTCGGGAAATGTAACAAATTGCGATTTATTTATACAGCGATTTGGCTTTTCGATAAAGATCTTTTATTATTTTTTTTATTGCAATATAGGCAAGTATTTGATCTCGATCTCATCTGATGGTAAGTGACGATGAGATCTACGATGTAGCATACTTGCCTAGAAGGTACCTGTTCGCTCTCGACTTGAAAACACCCAGATTGTAGTCAACGGGGAACAAAGACTCCGGTAGCGTGTTCCATTCCTTGGCAGTTCGCACGATGAAAGTAGAAGCAAAACGCTTAGTGCGCACCGCAGGAATGTCAACAGTGTACGGATGACACTTGTCCGTGCGTCTTGTCGATCGACGATAGAATGGAGATGGGGGAATTAATGCGTGCAATGCCGTCGCACACTCTCCGAAATGTATTCTGTAGAAGACTGATAGGCTGGCAACCCTACGTCGGTGTTCCAGGCTCTGTAGCTTGGCCTGCACTAGGGTCTCGTTGCCAATGAGCTTTCGCCCGCCTGTCTATGGAGTCCAAAGCCTCCAGCTGATACTTAGCAAACCCAGAGTAAGGAGCACTCGGGTACCAGTATCATACTCTACTCTCTACACACATCTCTACGCACGCCTGTATCCCACGGGGGTAGGCAGAGACCACTGATTGCCATATGCCACGATCCTGGCATACCATTTTCCCTTCATCCACATTCATACATCTTTTTATACACTTCCGTCGGTTGAATGTACTACGGACTCGCCCTTTCTGGAACAGACCATTTATCTGGTTGTGAAAGGTCTTCCTCGGGCGCCCCCTTCCGACACTACCGCTCATGTTCGCTCGGTATATTTCTTTTGTCAGTCGTCTTTCATCCAACCTCTCAACATGGCCAAACCATCATAGCATTCTTTTATCTATTTTAGTTATTACATCTTCCTTCAGCTTATAATTATCTCTATTCACACTGCTTTCTACTAGAGTATATATTGCTCTATCAGCCGAAAGACGTCCACTGCTGGACATAGGCCTCCGATAATAACTTCCACACATCCCGGTCCTCCGCCACTCGCATCCACCGGCTTCCTGCGACGCGTGTGATATCATCGCTCCACCTTGTGGGGGCTGTCCCACACTACGTCTTCCGGTTCGTGGTTGCCATTCTCAAACCTGATTTTTAAGGATTCTGTCGCGTTTATTTTTTGTTTTTACGCTCCCGACGTTTCGGCTGCTTCACAGCAACCATGGTCACGGCAGGACTGAGGTGGTTGACGTCCTAGTGTCATAGTTTGACGGGGGTACCCTCATATTTAGTTGTTACTTGTCCTATCTATGCAAGAAGAGCTCACTGTGTCTTGAAGTCTTGCAATGGTACGCTTGGTTTTGGATTTTATTATGTTTCCTTTTTTTTTTTTTTTATTACATTATAGGCAAGTATTTGATCTCGATTTCACCTGATGGTAAGTGACGATGAGATCTACGATGGAGCATACTCGCCTAGGTAGGAAGGCGGCAGTAGACAGAGACGCTACATTCACTAGGCACATGCAGCGCAGCTGATCTGACCCGCCATCCATGAATGGCAACACCGAACATCATGCCGGAACACGGCTAGGCCGCTTGGCGACATGGCTTTGTTCAGTGGGTGGTCAAACTCTAGTACTGGACTCCAAGTAGGTGGTAGCACCCAGACATCTTCCCTATTAAAATTAGGATGTTTTTTAATTTCAATGGCCTTGCGTATCATTCTTGGTCGAAATCGGTTATCTTTTGCGAGGATCTCTGGCGGGATTTGGCCATATTTTTGGCCAGTGTGGGTTTGCGGACTTCACACGTCTTACGAGGGGTTCTCTCAGACATGCAGGATTCCTCACGATGTTTTCCTTCACCGTTTAGCAAGTGATAATTGCGGTTGAAAATGAGATTCGCACATGAAATCCAGAAATCCCAGAGGTGCGAGCCGCGGTTTGAACCTGCGATCCTCGTTACCGAGGCGAGCGTTCTACCCACTTGTCTATCACTGCTTCAAAATACTTATATAGATATTAAAAAGCCAAGACTCGGGTACAAACAAACACTCGTGCTAATCATCGAGTTTGCCCTAACGGGTGCGGAACCCGCTACCCTCGAAACAGAAGTCAGTTACTAGGGTGACCACTAACTGATTATTTAGTTGTTCAATTTCCTGTTACACCATTTCTCTGCAACATTTTCATTTTCGTAAATATATATTTCCAGCAAATGTTTTTCCTCCAATATGCTTACATAAAATCAATTATGCATTCGTAAAAGTAGAACTTCTAAAGGCGATCCAATTTCTTCACTTCGACCGATAGAGACCGCGGGAATGGGATAGCACGAGCTCTTCCAGTGTGCAAGAGGGAGACGGGAGAGTTTGAAATGATGAATGAACAAGGTGTGACGCAATGATGTCATTGAAATATGACTGTCTCTGGATCATTCGATAGAATAGGTCAATCCACCGTTACATTGTAGAGTTTTGTTTTGTCCTCATATTCTGGATGTCTTGGGTAGGTAGGCTTCGGCCGTGGTTAGTCACCACCCACTGAACAAAGCTATGTCGCCAAGCGGCCTAGCCGTGTTCCGGCATGATGTTCGGTGTTGCCATTCATGGATGGCGGGTCAGATCAGTTGCGCTGCATGTGCCTAGTGAATGTAGCGTCTCGATCTACTGCCGCCTTCCTACCTAGGCGAGTATGCTCCGTCGTAGATCTCATCGTCACTTACCATCAGGTGAGATCGAGATCAAATACTTGCCTATAATGTAATAAAAAAAAAACACTGGTACTGGTGGCGGTGGTGGTGGTAGTTTTTTATTAATTAAATTTGGCACCACCACAGTATTTATAAACGTGCACGAGTGAAGGAAATTGAAATAAAATAGTAAATAACTTGACTTTTAACATTTTCAAAGATGACATGGAAATTTTTCAGTAAAGCATCCACAGCTTTACTGATAGGGGTGGAAGATAAATTTCATCATCATCATCGTGATCTATACCATCATTATCATATATTTCTAACTTAAAAACAATTTTCAAGAATTACTGCACACTGGCAAAATGGCTCTTTATTTCGTACCCGTTTGCCCACCGTTAAAAGAAGAAGAAGTATCTCTGAACTACCCTTCGGGGAACATTGTGACTCTATAACTCTGGTACCGATTCGCCATTTTCATATCATCATGTCACATCCATTATTTTATTTATAATGTGTATTTATTGAAAGTTTTATTGCTATTAATTACTTGACATTGTGCAAAATACCCGCTAAGTTGCGGGTGAGGCCATATTCATATCCATTTTATTTCATCGCATCTCATTTCGTAAAGAAAGAAGATTTTAACTCTGGTACCGGGCTTTTGCGCGGGAAACTGGAAAGTCATGTATTTTGCCAGTGTCAAGTAATATAAATTATTTCGCTTGTCGAGCATATGCACGGGGCCAAACGCTAGGCTCCAGTAAAGTACCCCCCCATCCCTCAATCAGTAAAGCGATGGATACTTTACTGAAAGATTTTTTATGGACTTTTTGTGAGAAACTGAAAAGCCAAGTTTCGGCACTTCAATTACCTACACTCGAGCACTTTACCGAACCCATCACGGTTAATATTCCACTTATATCACTCACTATAAATCGCAGGAACACTGGTTTTAGAAATTAAATCATAACTGACGCCATGACTTTTCAGTTTCCCGCTACAAAGCCCGGTTCCAGAGTTATAGAGTCACGACGGTCCCCGAAGGATAGTCCAGAGGTACTTCCTCCTTTATGTCGTAAGGGTTATTACAGGATGATCCATGGATCATGGATCAAGATGGATCCAGGGCCTTAAACAACAGGCTACCCTCGGGGTCGAGGACGACTGGGGTGTGGGCCCCGGACGTCCGGTGACGATGACGACTCCTGAGGAGGACGGCGGCGGGCGTAGCTCCCCGCCGCCGTGCGCAGCGAGGGCGCAGGGGGAGCAAACATCTGCTCCCCCGAGACGGGCCCCCATAAGGGGGCGAGGCACAAGAGGGGCACCGGTGCGTTCCGTTTGGAGATCCCGGAGGCCCTCCAACATGTGTCGAAGGCGGCCACCGGGGGGGTTTTAGTGGGTAAGAATCCCACATAATCCGGCCCTCTCCCACACAGAGGCCGGGTATCCATCGAAGATTTCCTCCCGTCAACAAAAAAAAGGATCTTGGATTATTTGGAATATAAAGCAGCCTGGGACTGATCGCTCAAATATCAAGATTTAAGATGTCAAAGTGTAGCGTGTGTGCGCCTCGCATGCCAACACACTGGACTACCACTACATACGCAAAAAAACATGTGGATCCTTTTAAATAACTAAATAAAAATTTGTTTATTGATAAATCAACTACGCAGGCAACACACTTAGAAATATACATTTAATACTAATAAATTAAAATTAAAATAAGATAAAATACTTAATACTTAATTGAAATGTTAAAATAGAATTAATTAATAAAATAACATAAAATGTTTGTTACTCGCCGTACGTAGCTGCAACCAACAAGGTCTGCTCTCAGCACTAAGTTGGGGCTTCCGAGGAGCGCCTCAACGCTGGTTTTCAGAGCAAGGCCTTGGTGACGCATTGACGCCGCACAACTTAATAATATATGATGAGTAATATAATTGGTAACTTAAATAAAAGTAAAATGAAAAACAAAATTGACACTAGACTTTTCGGGATTATATACTAGGATTTTGGGGTCGAGTCACCTTCGTCCGTAGGAGAATTAAATACCCTCGAGATACCCTACACGTGACCCTGGGTGGTGCCAACTAGGTGACAACTCTACTGGTGGTAGGCTTCGGCCGTGGTTAGTTACCCTGGACAAAGCCATGTCGCCAAGCGGCCTAGCCGTGTTCCGGCATGATGGTCGGTGCTGCCATTCATGGATGGCGGGTCAGATCAGCTGCGCTGCGTGTGCCTAGTGAATGTAGCGTCTCGATCTACTGCCGCCTTCCTACCTACGCAAGTATGCTGCATCGTAGATCTCATCGTCACTTACCATCAGGTGAGATGGAGATCAAATACTTGCCTATAATGTAATAAAAAAAACCCCCCAATTTATTGAGCGGTAGACAATTCCAAGCGTCGCTTAGTATGGGACCGTACAATTTGTGTGGTCTGGCGACTTTACGATTGTGTTCCAAGTCTGTGGCTCAGAAGGTGTGCATAACAAACCTGTATATATGTATATGTGACACACAGCACGCGTGCGCTGCCCCATTTCAGTGTTCTGTAAGTATGAGGTCAGTGAATCCATTATCAGCAAAGACAAAAGCAATCATAGGCCATAGGAAACTTTTGTCAATGGTGCCCTTTGTTTATGGTTTCGAGCTTAAGCCCAGAGATAATAGACGGACGCGGTAATCAGAATGAGAATATTTTTTTATTCACCCAGACAAAGTTAAAGGCAAAGTCAAATAATTTATTTCGTATAGAGTTTCGTATAGTCATTACATTTTTTCCTTAACTCTACAGCCGGATCGGAACGCGACCTCAACTGAGAAGATCCGGCGAGAAACTCAGTGGGCTTGTCTTTTTTTTATCCATTATTTTACAAAAAAAAAAATAACAAAGTAAGCTCCAGTGTGTTGGCATGCGGGGCGCACACACGCTACACTTAAACATTATATATATTGATATTTGAGCGATCAGTCCCAGGATGCTTTATCATCCAAATAATCCAAGATTCTGTAATAACCCTAACGACATAAATTACTTTTCACAGTTGTTTTAAACTTACTAATGGGCAAATCTCGGATTTCTTTGGGAAGTTTATTATAGAAGCGAATACCGTTAAGTAGACCATTAAGTAAGTACTTATGAATCGTCAAAAGTTACAAAATGCTAAGCTACTACTTCACCGCCCGTTCGGAATGCCGTTCCTATGGAGAAGAACGGGCGAGAAACTCTATGGTTTGTTCTTTAAAAAAAAACCATCTTTTACATTTTTGATCTCAATCACAATCAGTATTATGTAACGCTTACCAATAAATAGTTTATAATATTTTAACAGAGCCATCGGTAGGTTTTAAATTGAAATAAAACTAATATAATAACTAGCTGCTGCCCGCGACTTCGTCCGCGTGGTATTTAACAAAGACTCAACCGTTGGCAACAGCCTGCTCGCACGTTCTGATCCCGCGGGACGCATTGCAGGTTGTTGCTATCAAACTTAATCAGGCGCAGCGCTGCAACATTGGTTTTAATTTTTTTTCGTGAGATCCTATGTTTTTTTCTAAAATAAAAGTAGCCTAAGTTACTCCTTGTTACATCAGCTATCTGCCAGTGAAAGTCCCGTCAAAATCGGTTCAGCCATTTCAGAGATTACCCGGAACAAACAGACAGACAGACAGACCGACAGACAGACGGACAGACAGACAGACAGACAGACAGACAGACAGACAGACAGACCAGACAGACAAACATTGTAAAAAATGTTGTTTTGGTATAGGTACCGTGTATACATCCAAATGCACTTAGTAAAAAGCGGTTATTTTAATATTACAAACAGACACACCAATTTTATTTATTTGTATAGATGTAGATAGGTAAAATAATACAATAATGCCTAACGAAAATCTTGTATCCGCATCTGACGGCAAATTACGAGGCACCATACAATGCTGAAACGCGCTATGACAGTTTTCGTAGCACGCAAAATATAAAGACCCCGACAATAGTTAAAGACGAAATTAATTAATTTTCAAGAATACTCGACACTGGCAAAAATGGCTCTGTTTTGTAGCCGATTGCCTACCTTTACAAGAAGAAGAGAAACTGCCTACTCTATCATCATAATAATAAATAAGTCAATACCAGAAATTGTTATAATAAATTAAATTGTCAATGATTTTCAGTGACATTTTTTTAAGAAAAACTCTACCAGTGTATATAAAAAAAAACAATAATAATCCAGAAACAAGAACGGATCACTCTTTAAAAGGAAAAAAAAAACACAAAACAAATAACAATTCAAAATTTAAGATCGACCAACTTACCATTTCCAACTGTAAACTACTGCTAGTCTTTTAGACGAAGCGATAAGATCTATTTTTGTAAATGACAACTGCAAAAGTAAATTAGGTAACCTCCAATTATAATTTTGTAGCCAAATAAATGTGCAACGTCTTAAATTTTCAAGGCGCATTTCTCTACATCCGTCAGCAAATATAAATTTGTTCGAAATTTAAATCCCAAACGCCAATTCAGAAGCCCTACAATGAACAGTAACACAATAACATTAAGATCTATTTTGTTAAATCACAACTAAAACACCACCAAATTTAAATATGCAGCTGCAAAAGTGTACATCTTTATACGATTAAACGCACATTTCTTCCCACACAGCGGTAAATGTAAACTTGTAAAAAATTCAAATTCGAAATGCAAATTTGGCGCGTTACTATAAATACGGCCATCGGCTCACACGCTTGCCAGTGCTACCGGGCAAGTAGTTCCCGCCAAACTGGTGTAGCCACTCGTAAAAAAATCTTTTAAAAAGAAACAATGTTGAGTGGACTGCTTTTGATAGCCGCGCTCATCGCGGTGTACAAAATATACTTCAAAAATACTGTAACGTTTAATAAAGTCAATAAATATGGCGAGAATAAATCGCTTTTATTGAAGGAGGCGCCGGGACCGAAAGGTTTGCCGATCATAGGAAGCTTACACCTTCTGGGCAAAAACGAGTCACCGTTTCAAACGTTTACGGAGCTTTCCAAAAGTTACGGGGATATATTCAGCATGAAATTGGGAACTACGAAATGCCTTGTGGTAAATAATCTGGATCTAATAAGGGAAGTTTTGAATCAGAATGGTAAATTTTTCGGCGGCCGACCGGATTTCTTGAGGTTCTACAAGCTGTTTGCGGGCGACCGGAATAATTGTGAGTATTACAACTGTCTATTTTATATTTTAAATTAAATAATATATAATAAATAAGCAGGTTATGCCGTTGCCTTGATAAAATATTTTTTTCTTATGCCATAAAGATTAATTGAACTTTTCATTTTTTTTTCGCGGTTTTATATTTGAGTCGGTTGGTACATACTTAGCAACTTTTTTTAAAATAACCTTTATTTCCTAAAACTAAGTCAAACTGACACTATTTTATTTCTAAAATATTAATAGAATGCTCTTAGGCTAAATCACATAAAATTTTATTTTTATTTTTTTTCTGTTGATAATCAGAATCAAAATATTTTTTATTAATGTAAACCATTACTGATACGGGTTTTCATCATCATTATTATCATCAAAGATACTTATATTATACAAAATAACGATGCAACATGTTACTTGACTCTGGCAAAAATGGCACTACATTGTAGCAAATTTTCAACTTAAAAAAATAAAAAGAAAACCGCAATAGATAACAATAATACCTATCAATTCACAATGTACGTATAGTGACATAAAATATGTGTCAAATTTGTCTATAACTTCAAAAACAACTCACAATACTAGCTGCTTACAAACATTATTATAGTCAAATTAAATGTCAGTCAGTTGATATGAAAATCCTTTGTTCTGGTTTATATTAATTAAAAATAAGGTAGCCATTATTTTAAACTTTATAATAATAACTTATTGCTTTTCGTCATGGATTTAAACCACCACGCATGTAATTCGGAAAGGAATAAGCAGTGGTGTACTTAGAACAAGTTATGTTAGACAGCGATGAAAAGATACTTAAGGTGTAGTTGAGCTTTGGCCGCGGCTTCCATTCCCATTTACGAAAATGGCTCCATTTTCGTAAATTATTAATTTGTAACTTGCTCTTATCTGGGTGTTCTGGTTCGCCCATACTCCATGGTAAGGTACCCATAATACAATCGTTGTTCTTAAAATTTTTAGTTTGGCAAGCGGCTACAAAATTGGGTTCCTTTTTGCCAGTGCCGAGTAAATTGTTTTATCGTTGTTTTAAATATATTGATCATTGATGACAATGATGATGATGAAATTAACCCCCCCCCCCCCCCCCCCTATCAGTAAAGCTGTGGATACTTTACTGAAAATTTACCGGACATCTGTGGGGGAATCGAAAAGTCTAAGTCTAAGTCTATACTAATTTAATTTAATCTCCTTCACTCGTGCACGTTTATGAACACACAACGGTTAATATCCCGCTAATATTACACATTATTTATCATAGACACTATTTTATTTTTTTGGAAAATAAAACAAAATTGACATAAAATTAAAATCAATATCAAAAATAAAATACAACCGAATTGAGAACCTCCTCCTTTTTGAAGTCGGTTGAAAATACTTAACAAAATGCGGTATATTCAGGAACAGATCGACGGAATATTCCAACTCTGGGCGGTCCAGAATCATGAGCTGAATCCAAGGAATCAGTTTTCGGTACGAAACCACTCACAACCTGTATATAGTCAGGTAATCAGAACATTATGGCTATCTTATTACGTAGGTATAGCTGTACTGCTCGTTGCCTGGCATTTTTGTCATACAACACGTCTACGAAGTCCTAAAAAAGGCGCCAATATGAATTGTTTTTCTTTTTGATTTTTACGGTCGCAACTCGGCTACAAAATGAAGCCATTTTGCCGGTACAAGTATTTTTTTTATTGTTGTTGTAAGTATATTCAAGTTTCGGTGATGATGATGATGATGAAAAGAATCTCCTAATCCTCACCAGTATAGATTTCGCTAAATATTTACCGGACATCTTGGAAGCACTTGAAAAGTCAAGCTATACTGTTTTATTTTAATTCACTTCACTCGTGCGCGTTTATGAACACACAATGGTTAATATCCCGCTAATATTAAGTCTTCAACTTTCCGCAAAATAAAAAAACAATTCTACTATGGTTTACAAGATGACATTGCTTCGTTCACACCGTCAATTCGGATCGCGATACTTTATGCACGTATCTCGAAAGCCGTATAAAATTTATCCACGAGGACTATGGCCCTAATCCCACCTGTATTAAGGGGAGTGTGCCCCATATAATGGCAAAAGGCTTACCCCACTTAAATTGGGACTAAATCTGGGTACTGCAATGCACCTCTGCTTAAATGGGGCATAATAGTTCCTCTGTTGGTATTAGGATGCTTGCTAAGAAAGAATTAGTCAGAAATTTGATAATTCGCGGACGAAGCCACAGATAACAGCTAGTATATTTCACTAGGAGTCATATTACGAATATATAATTTTGTCTACGCAAGTAGGAAATAGATTATAAACATAATATTTGACCAGAGATTATGTTACCTGATAAGTATTTTTTTTGGCAATATCGCACGTTTGTAACCTAGATAGTACAAAACTTAAAACAATATGATTTCTTTATAGATTAATATTATAGCTATTTATTCCATTTGTATACCAAAACCAAATTTCAGGGGATATTCTAATCAGTTCCACCTGCCGCAAACTACTGGCCGGATTTAGATGAAATTTGGTATGGTGATAGCTTACATATCGGAGTGATGTACTATATAAAATGTTTAATTTTTTGGAATTACGTGGTTGCTTGCTTCTAAATGTTTTGGCGTCAAGCAATATTTTGATAAGCGCGGCATCTATTGTCGAGTGGTAAAACTAAAATTGTGAAATGCTCTCACCTTCGGAATAAGAATTTAAAATATTTAAAGTAGTTGAGAAATAAACTGCACTGCGTAATAACACAACAACACCATAATGCGATTCGTTTAGCCTTAGACATATCGTTTACGCGAATTCACTTTCAATATTGAATAAGAAATGGAAAAATAATTATTATAAAATTTAGAGCTTGCTAGGTGCCACCAACAGATGGCGTTATTATGGTTAATCGCATAATTTTTTCCTACAAAAAATACCGAACAACGTTGCAACTGTTAAATGTAATTTGTTACAATTTATTATAATTAAACTATATATACTAAATTCGTACACAGTCATACTTAATATTGCAATAGAGACTCTGGAATTGAAACTAGCAGTGGGCAGCCAAAGTATATAATATTGGGTAAAACATGAATATAAATTGTCAGTAAGATGGAGATGGAGAACCAAATACTTTATTACGACCTTCACTTACATTATAACACCTTCCTTCTTGATTTCTTATATTTACGCGAATACTACACATTGAAATAAAACGAATCTTAAGGATTTTATCGCGTTTATTATTTGTTTTTTACGTTCCCGACGTTTCGGCTGCTTTACAGCAACCATGGTCACGGGAGGACCACAAACAAAATAATAAACGCGATAAAATCCTTAAGATTAGTTTTATTTCCACACCTTCCCTCAAAAAAAGATTGTATGTAAACCCTGTATTAACCAAAAAAAAAGTATTTTTCTAACAAAACAAAAAAAAACAACTAAGTACACAAACAAAAACAACTACCAAACAAATTTTCCCTGAAGCATATTTATATTATAAATACTAACTGCGCCCCGCGGTGATGCCCACGATGAAAATTATTTAGCCTATGCCAATTTTCTGATCACTAACCTACCACTACCTATGCAAAATATCAAGTCGATCCCTTGCTCTATGAAAAATTAAAACAAATCTATACCACGGGAACCATACATTTTACCGGGATAAGAAGTAGCCTATATCCTATTCCAGACTATAATCTATCTCTGTGCCAAATTTCATCCAGATCCGTTTAGCCGTTCTGGCGTGATTGAGTAACAAACATCCACCCATCCAAACTTTCACATTTATAATATTAGTGGGATGATCTCGAAATTTGAAAAAAGAAAAACTAAACTAACCATATATTTCTTTTGTCACCAGCTCTAGCGCTATGCGACTGGTCGAACCTTCAGCTCCGCAGACGGAACTTAGCACGAAGACACTGCGGCCCCAAACAGCACACCGACAACTTCGCTCGCATCGGAGATGTCGCCACCTTCGAATCAATAGAAATGTTGCAAACACTAAAAAATATCACAAGAAACACAGACCGCAGCATCAACATTAAGCCCATACTAATGAAGACCGCAATGAACATGTTCTCCCACTACATGTGCAACGTACGATTCGACACAGAGAAAGATGAGGAATTCAAAAAAATCGTCGACAACTTCGACGAGATATTCTGGGAGATCAATCAAGGTTATGCCTTAGACTTTTTGCCGTGGCTCCAGCCGTTTTACAATAAACATTTGGACAAGCTGTCCAATTGGTCGCAAGAAATACGCAATTTCATTCTGTCCAGGATTGTGCAACAGAGAGAGATGGATATAGATTTGGACGCGCCAGAGAAGGACTTCCTTGACGGACTGCTGCACGTGTTGCACGAGGATCCCAATGTCGATAGGAACACTATTATATTTATGCTCGAGGACTTTTTGGGGGGGCACTCGTCTGTTGGCAACTTGGTGATGCTGTGTTTAACTGCTGCCGTCAGAGATCCCGAAGTAGGCAAGAAGATAAGATCCGAAATTGATGCTGTAACTAAAGGCAAACGACCCGTGAGTCTATTGGACAGAAGTAGTCTTCCATATACTGAAGCAACTGTACTGGAATGTCTACGATACGCATCGTCCCCCATAGTCCCTCACGTAGCCACAGAAAACGCAGCCATCTCCGGCTACGGCGTTGAAAAGGGAACCGTCGTATTCATTAACAACTATGAATTGAACACATCAGAGCAATATTGGAAGGAGCCACAGAAATTTGACCCTTCAAGGTTTTTGGAGAAAACGAAAATTCGCGTACGCAGGAATTCGCTCTGCGACTCTGGCATGGAGTCTGACAGCGAGAGACCTAGCAAGAGAGAGGTAGAGAAAGAAGCGTGGTCAGTCAAAAGGAATATCCCCCATTTTCTGCCGTTCAGCATCGGTAAAAGAACGTGTATCGGTCAAACCCTGGTCACGACAATGTCCTTTGTGATGCTAGCGAATATAATGCAGGAGTATGAAGTTGGCTGCGAGTGCGACGAGGACTTGAGGCAGAAGCCTGCGTGCGTGGCGCTGCCCAAGGACGCATACAGCTTATATTTAATCCCGAGAAAACACTGACTCATGATGTAGATGTTTCTAAGGTTGCGGTGTGTTCCTTTTTTAGGTTTTTATGAAAACTTTGACAGACGTCTGATTAATTACTGCGTTTTAAAAAAAGAAGGAAGTTTTGCAAGATAATCTGTGGGCGAGTGAATAAAGCCAGCATTTGTTATTTAAATAGTATTTTTTTGGGACAGCGGATCTAAAAGTCATATCATAAACTAGTAATGTTATTTTCCTCGTAATATAAAGACAGTTGAATGGTCGGGAACGCGTGCATCTGTCTTGTTTATGCTTCATTATTCTTGTTTGTGATTTATCTGTGCCACAGCACGCTAATACGGGATACATTGAAACATAGGTACTAACAATCGCTAAGGACTAAATTACTAATACAACCAGTATTTTTAGTACTGCGCCTTTTTCAAAACTAAATACATATTGAAATAAAACTATTTTTTAAGGATTTTATCGCGTTTATACGCGATAAAATCCTTAAAAAATAGTTTTATTTCAATGTGTAGTATTCGCGTAAATATAAGAAATCAATATCTAAATACATATTCCAAAAAAAAAACAAGTTTTGAATTTCGAATGTGCAAGCGCCGTTACCCAACCCTTTCTTTTGCAACCGCGTAGATAAAAATACATTACAGGTACATTTTTAATTCTTGTATTCAAAGAAACCAAATTGAGAACCTTCTCCTTTTTGAAGTCGGTTAAAATATATTGAATTATTGTAAATCGTGAAACAATTTGACATCTGTGCAATCAAATATTTTTCTTCATTTCATATAAATACGTCTCGGAATTTGATTATTTACGCACATATTTTCTTGTTAAGCTCAATTCGAATATTTTATAGCGTCATCGTTTCTTACGTATTGTCATCCGTATCTAGCATCTCTTTCAATCATGTGCTTTAATCGCATGCCTCCACGCTTCTCATTTGATTATATTAGGTTTTTGGTTACAAGAGCAGGGGCATAACTTGAGGTATTTTTCTTTTTAATTTCTTCACCCACAAATATTTTGTTTATTTATCTAAATTCATGCGTGAATTCATGGCTTCATAGAGTAATTTTGTTTCATTTAGTAAGATAATTATCTTTATATTAAGTACAATAATAATTATATAATTGAAAAATGGAACACGCCGCAACCGAAGAATATGTTATAATCGCTCAAAACTATTTATTTCTTGACATAATTTATTTCTTAATTGGATTTTGTTTTTGAAATTTTCGCATTTTTTTTTAATTTAAATACTGACAACCGGCAGGGCGACATTGGATGGTTTCTTTCAACTGTGAAATCAAATTAAATAATCACTTGGAATGGCAACACATGCATGCTTTAACATCTTAAAATGTATAATGGCTATTGCGAATATTAAAAAAAGTAATATCAGTGTTCTCAGCCTAGGCTCGCAAATGTACCAATATTAAATTTAATTTGTATTGTCAATGACAGCTGTAGAAAAACCATCAAAATTATCAGCTAATTGATTATTTTTGTTTGATCTGTGTAAAAATATTTTTTCATAGACAGAATTGAAAATAAGCACTTACTTATGATCACTTGTTCAAATAACGACTGTATTTCGAATCTTGGATAACTGTTTTTTTAGTTAGATTTATAAATTCTATTTTTGCGTTTTAAAATTTGATTTTGGAATGCCAATTAAAAAAAAAAAGTTTAACTCGCAAAAATATAATGTGTTTTAGAAGCAAAGGGGAAATATGCATTTATTACTAAAATTTAGGATATTTCGTAAAAAGAATAGCATTTATCAAAGTTCCTTATATTTCTTAAGTTTATCTTGGAATCTCATCAAACTGGCTGTTTTCTTTTCTATTAGCGTTTACCCGAAGAATTGTACATATCAATGATTATTTTAAATATCTACTTTCTTGTATCTATTCAAGAGGTTTTAAGTTTATTATTTTAAATTTATCACAAGCCAAAACTATTGTATCTAGTAAATCACTTGTAGCGCAATCTAGTATCGAAAAGCATTAACCTTAAAGTTAAGTGGCGCCAGCTATGATCAAACATCCGTATTTTTAATGTACTTTTCTTCGGTAATAGTTCTTTCATTATTTTTATGTGTGAATGAATTATTATATTTTCAAGAAATTAAAATCGTAACATTTTTGTAGTCAGTAGATCATTAAATTTTAAAAGACAGTACAGTAGCATGTTTTTAGAATAACACAGTGATACACACGTCATCATAACTGTCACAAGCTGTCAAGTTGACATTTCCATAATGTTAACTTTAGTTTTAAATATGGCCATCAAGATATTGAAGTGTGTAATACCAGTGTTATTTCAAAAACAAGTGAATATATTTTATTCTTTTTATAGTTAGCTATAGCATTAATCCAAAGATACATTATTCTTTATAGATTTAGATTTCGAATGCAGAAAAATAACAACTGTAGAGGGATAGTCTGATAATTGTAGAACATTTTAAAATATGTATTATTAATATTATTAGGGCGCTTGACAGATGTCTGAATGTCATAAAAAAACTTTTTTCTCTATGGTAGGTACTCGCAACTGGGGTTTCTTATTATAATTTGTTAATAATTTTAATGTATGAAACATAGGACTGTGGTTTGCTATTTCATTTTTCGACGTATGAAATAGTGTTATAGCCTAAATCAGGGATTCCCAAACTATTTTGGGCAAGAGACCCCTTTTCCAAAATGAACTGATACCTCAGACCCTCATAGCCAAATTACTTTAAGAATCCTATCTCTAGTTATTTCCTATTAATACAAAATAATAATTTCATCTTGTACGAACTTGTGCACGCTTATCAACTTGTTGAGTTATTAAAAGTACAACAATGATACTTCCAACTAAAATATCAGTTATTCTAATAACAAGTTGGTACACGTAACACAACTTATACAGTGTCTTGAAAGTTTCAAATAAGAAATTGTGTTAATTAATAGGGGTCGATATTTAGACCTCGTCGACCCTAAAATCAGTTCTCGTTTTATGTCGACCCTTGGGATACCCACACTTTACCCACACTCACTGATGTGTGTTGCCAATATTTTGTACGTGTTTTTTGTATGAAATAAAATGAATGAAATATAGCAAGCGCCGTATTATATGTATGAATGATTTGCTTATGTATTTTTAGTGATATTATTTTCTATGTTGTATCAAACACCATGGCGTATGACTAATGCAGTAGGATATTGTAGTAATTATTAGTTGTAAACATGTGATCGTAGATGAAAATAGAATTTTGAAATTATAGAAATATTTGCAATTTATATTTTACTTTTTATTTTCCCCTGCATCTACACTCTGAATCAGAATCAGAATATTTTCTATTCATGTAAACCATTAAGTACAGTACTTATGAATCGTCAAAATAGTTACAAAATGCTAAGCTACAACTTTACCGACCGGTCGGAATGCCGTTCCTATGGAGAAGACCGAGCGAGAAACTCCATGGTTGCACTTTTTAAAAAGATCTTTTACATTTTTGTACAGTATATTATTATGGGTGCGTGAGAACAATCTAGGAACGGCTAAGCAGACTTTGGCAGCTGGTGAAAAAAGTACTTACTCTAAGTATATAATTACAAGTTAATGGCTACATGGTTTCTACATTTACAAAATTACTTTTGTAATTTTTTTACACATTTACATTCTTTTTTTTTATTACATTATAGGCAAGTATTTGATCTCGATCTCACCTGATGGTAAGTGATGATGAGATCTACGATGGAGCATACTCGCCTAGGTGGTAAGGCGGCAGTAGATCGAGACGCTACACTCACTAGCACTAACACCGAACATCATGCCGGAACACGGCTAGGCCGCTTGGCGACATGGCTTTGTTCAGTGGGTGGTGACTAGCCACGGCCGAAGCCTACCACCAGTAGAGTTGTCACCTGGTTGGCACCACCCAGGGTCACGTATAGGGTATCTCGAGGGTATTTAATTCTCCTACGGACGAAGGTGACTCGACCCCAAAAAAGTCGACTCGATCGAACTGTGTGAATTCGATTTCGCACAGTTCGTTTCGATCGCTTGTCATCACGTCAAGTGCGAGATTATTCGTGAGCTAACTGTATACATTATAGTCTTCGTATGTAGACATTTGTATGAAGTTTTGAATACCATACACTAGAGGCGCTGTTCAATTCTTCAAACAGTTTGTTCAAATATGTAGTTTTTCGATTAAGATTTATCGTTAAGTCTTGAATAGTGTGCTGTTACTGTTACATTGTACCTATAATACAAGCGTTGCTTTTGTTTGGGACCGTACAATTGGTGTGTTGGCCTGGGGTCCGATTCTGATAATTTAAATAAAATGACAAACAATTGCCATTCCAGCGACACACTGTTGAGGTTCCATTACGACTGTGACCGATTGGCTATTCGGCTAAAACTTGAATGTCTTGATGGAGTCTCATTTCAGTGTCAATGGTTGTGTGTCGACTGATATAGACACGTCAGATAACGAGTAGAATACCATTACTTAGCTACATTATATTGATACGCGACTGAAGTACAGAACACGAAATAGTTCTACGTCAGTTGAATGGCTGGTCAGTGGAAAGCCGCTGGTATTAAAATACTAGTAGATTACATCATTCAATCGACACGCTATCGACACTCCACTGAAGCGTTTGTAAATTAGCAGAATTGAGCCCTGACAATATGTATGAAATATGGATTGGCATATGCAAAAATGCACATCGACTCGTGAGGGATTCGAACCCCCGACCACCTCTTAATTCAAATAGAATTCAGTAGGGCGTTCTTACCGCTGAACTAACGAGCCTTGTTAGGCAATATTAAATTTAGCCTTCTGTTGGAAAGATTCTACATCACTACGTGATTAGATAACAAAATTACGATTACTTTACGAACGCGATCTATATTATTATATTATATTTATACTAAATTAACGTTGTGTTAGTTACACCATTTATAACTCAAGAACAGTTCGACCGATTTTGATGATTTTTGATTTTTGAATTTATAAACCTTTTTAATTGCTCATAACTGGGTACTTGACAAGTTTTCTTATAGTTCATGGTAAGCATTTAGTTGAGTTTTGGTTCTGTCTTTTATAATCGTCTCCTTTTCTAACGTATCCCCCTTTTCTTCACCCTCCTCTGAGCTATCGAACTATCAGTAACACACCTATGAAATACAGTCCACACGTCCTATTAAGGTGGAAGCTCAGGGTCAGGGCGCGAAATTCAAAATGTCCATGGTTTTTATTTTTTAGCAAACTTAATACATCGAGACATCCAATGCAGAATGCTAATATCGCAAAACACTAAATTACATCGTAAAGATGTCCAAATTTTTCGTAAAAAAAATTAAAAACCATTGACATTTTGAATTTCGCGCCCTGACCCTGAGCTTCCACCTTAAATATGCTATCATTAAACCACTTGACCGTTATTAGAAGCTTATTATATTGAGATAGGCATATCCGTTTCCCGTTGGTTCTTACTTCTCTTTCTACCATATATTGCCGTCTCTTTCGCACCTACTTCCTGTCACCAGGCGTGGTGGGGGCACGCCGCTGCCCAGAGGCAGCGCAGCGCCCTGTTCTTCGTTAAATTTCCCGTTGGGATAACTTGTGCTCCTAAAGTGCTGTCGGTGACAAAAATCACCTCTATATAATTAGTTTTATTTTACAAAGTGTTCAATTCTCAACCAAGCACGTAAGTTGCACAAATATTTTAATGATGAATATCTATAACGGTATTACCGTTCGTTGATTATTTCTACCTACATGATTATAAAAAATAATCGGGGTAGCTTTAATCAGAATAAAAACTTTATTTCTTTCTACCTTCAATTTTTATATGTGTATTTTGTGTGCTGTGTATCAGTAGCGTTTTTTGTTACCTTCTAGGTAAGTGAATATATGATACGCGTATTGTCGTATTGTGGTTGAATTGTCGTTAAATTTGGTTATACAATGAATGCCGATAAAACGAATATCACTAATGTGGGTACCCCGACAATAATCATACCGCAGCGCAGTAAATCGCGTTTACGTGAGCAGCGGTCGACATCCACGAGTAGCAAAAGCAGTAGCTCGTCTTCTTCGTCTAGCTCTTCGGCATCTCCACGAGAGATGAAAAAGAAAAAGAGAACACGTCGTCGTCGTCGATCCAAAAAGCACAAGCATGACCGTCGGCTTTTACAATCATTGTCAAAAGAAGTGGGTGAATTACGAAAAAATATTGTCAATTACGATAACAATAATCGTTGCTGCGATAATGATAATGACTCGTTTATTTCTGATGCTAGTCGCGAACTTTACAATAATTGCTGTGTCTCGCCGGTATCTCCTCTTCCGTCTAATTCGAACCCTGTCGTGGAGCCTAATTTAACATTTGATATTGAAACAAAACTCAAAGATCCTGCTGTACCTACAACCCCTCAGGAGTATTTAAAGATGTTAAATGAGGTACAACGATTCGGTAGAAGTACATGGTCTGACGTGAGATATTGTGAAACTCAAAAATTATACAATTATTCACCGGGCTTTACAGAGCTCGAAACAAACGAGGAGGTGAAGGCGTATGACAATATACGCCACTTAGCGTACTCTGATAAAGCATATGCTGCTATAACTTTTTGTATTTTAAAGCAAAAAGAAGTTTTTATAGAATGTTTACGTAGTTTATTAGCGTGGTCTAGAGCACCTGACTCTTCAACTGCTAACCTTAATGAAAAAATTGAAGACATTTTCCTAAAAGGCGACTTTCATAAGGTATCTACTGATCTTTTGCAAATGGCTTGCGGCCATAGAGCTGAGGCTATAGAGATGAGGAGGGATGGTGTTCTGAAGTATGTTCGCGACCCATTAGTTAAGAGCACCTTAAATAAAATTCCTCCAACCAACTCTTATATTTTCAACCCTGAGGCCCTCACAGCTGCATTGGAGAAGGCTGGCGGGGTAAGAAAAACTTTCTGGCCAATAGATCGGTCCAGCAGCGGGAATGCTTCGCGAGCAAAACTCTCTAATGCTGCACGGCTCCCCTCGCATGGGCAAGCACGCCATAACGTACCATCGCGTGGTACATCTGGCTATGACTGTGGCCCTTCCCAGGGTAATACACACTGCCATCATAACCAGCCCTCGCAGGGTGGTTACCAATCTTTTTGTCAGATCAAAGGGCATAACAACTCTGGACAAAACCAGGGCCACCGTAATGTAAACTCTAATAATAGAGGATACTCCTTTCGATCTCGCGGATCAAGGACAAAACAGTCATCACAAAGAGGACAAAAACGCTCCTTTTCGCCCTCCGGCACTAGGGGCAATAAAAGACAAAGACAATGACTCTCAATCATTTCGGGCGGGACAGCTAACACAGTATGTCGAACGTTGGAAAGAAATGGCTGCTCCAGAATTTGTTCTGCGGATAATAGAGGGGTATCGCATACCCTTTCGACAAAAACCGCCTCTGAGAACACCAGATCTGACAAGCAATCGTCGTTGTACTGTAGAGTCGGACAAAATGACGTCAATCGTCAAACAAATGAAACAGCAGGGTGTTCTGGAAAATGCAGCTCTTTCTCCGAGCTTTATTTCTCCACTGTTTCTCGTCCCAAAGAGCGACGGCTCGAGCCGCCCTATTTTCAACCTGAGACAACTAAATCGATTTGTGCTAACAGAGCGTTTTCGGCTCATAAATATGTATCGTGTCCCCGACTTTCTCCAGCCTATGGATTGGATGTGCAAGGTGGACCTGTCTCAGGCCTATTTCAATCTTCCAATAGCTCGGGCACACAGGCGATTTCTGCGCATTGTCTACAAAGACGAAATACTAGAAATGACCTGCCTTCCGTTTGGTCTGAGTACAGCACCGAAGGTTTTCGCGTGCCTAACAAACTGGATAGCGCAAATTCTGAGAGAAAAAAAATGTAAGACTCATCGTTTATCTCGACGATTTCCTACTTGCACATCAAGATCCGAGTGTTTTAACTGTGCATGTTGCCCTACTGGTAGATACTCTGGAGTTTCTTGGTTTCCAAGTAAATTACGGAAAATCGGTTCTCATACCGCAAAAAATAATTACCTACCTAGGAATAGTCTGGGACCCCTGGGCGAATCAGAAGTATCTACCTACAGAAAAGTCGGATGCTGTCATAAAAAAGACCTCACATGTGTTAAAAAACGGCAAGATATCACTGAAGGAACTTCAAAGCCTGGTAGGGTTATTAAATTTCGCCAGCTTTGTTGTTCCCCGGGGGAGGATAAATCACAGAGCTGCCCTCGATTTTCTAAACACCCTACCCATACACATAACCTCAACCAGTTACCTTTTGCCGGACAAAGTAAAAGAGGAATTGCGTTGGTGGATACAAAATTGCCGTCTGCCGACACTAATACAGGTGCCCCCAACAACACACTTCTTAGCGACCGATGCCTCGGACATAGCGTGGGGGGCACAACTCAACGATTTCACGATGTCTGGAACTTGGAAACTGGAAGAACAGTACCAGCACTGCAACCTGAAAGAGTTGCTAGCTATCCTGAAAGCTCTAGAACTCCACGCGTCGAGTATGGCACAAGGATCAGTCCTGATTCAGTCCGACAACCGTACAGCGGTAGCTTATCTCCGCAACGAGGGCGGGACCAAATCTCGGAAACTCATGGACATAACACACCAAATACTTCGTATCCTGGACAATCATCAGATCCAGTTCAAAATTTATTACATTCCCGGGAAGTTCAACAATCAGGCGGATTGCCTATCGAGACATCGCCTAACCCCAGAATGGCATTTGCTTCCGAAATGCACGGAGATAATTTTTCCGAAGATGGGAACACCTGTGATAGACCTGTTTGCATCCAAGACTGCTCGAGTGGTAGCAAACTATGCAACCTTGGACCTCAACGATCACGACGCGATGTTCCACGATGCGTTCAGCGTGTGGTGGAATTTTCCGATGGCGTGGGTTTTTCCACCGCCGTTTCTTGTCCCTCGAGTACTAATGCACCTCAATCAAGCCAAAGGTGTATATCTGATTGTGGTCCCTCGTTGGGAAAAAGTTTTTTGGAGAGCGGATCTCAAATCCCGAGCAGTGGCACCCCCGTTCACACTAACGAATTTGAAACGGTTTCTGGTCGATACGACAACAGGGCTACCACCTCCCAGAGTTCAGGACATGATTCTGGAAATCTGGAAATGTGTGGGTGGTCAGGGAAAATAAGATCATGGAGTAGCAACCAGATATCATTGCTCAAATCGTCCTGGCGTCCCTCCACATGGAAAACATATAGAGTCGCATGGAATCGTTGGCTAGACTGGGCAAGACAGATTAGAATAAATCCATTGAATCCTGAAGGAGCCGACTTGGCTAGATTCTTAGCAGATCTGTACCTCATTTATAACTTATCTTATAATACTATTCTTCTTCACAAGTCTGTAGTTTCCACGCTATGCAATGTGGACATGTCTGGTAAATTAAGTGAGAATGTACTAGTTAAGCATATTTTAAAATCCATATCCATAAAGAATCCTAAAACTCCTAAGCCACCTGTTTGGGACACTAACATCCTCACTACATATATGAGTAATTATTCGGTGGACAGTGAAAATGTTTTTCAGACGGTCCGGCATACAGCAGCCCTATTGATTCTTTGTTCAGGTCGCAGAATTCATGACCTTACCTTGTTGAGTGTAAATAGTGATCAATGTACAATAAATGATGATTTTATTATTTTGTGGCCTCTGTTTGGGTCCAAAACGGATTGTAGAGAATATAGACAATCCGGTTGGAAGCTGTTGTCTAATCCGCTAGATCAAAATTTGAACCCAGTGTATTGGATTAATAAAACGATAACTCTCTTAGCTGAAAGGCGTGGTAGCTCTGGATCATCTAATTTGTTTACAACGTTGCGTGGTTCACCATCACCTGCATCCCGCACAGTCATTGCAGGATGGATCAAATCACTTTTAAAAGAAGCTGGCATTACAGCCACACCGGGAAGTGTGCGTTCCGCCGTAGCGTCTAGAAATTGGATAAATAATTTCCCTCTTGATGAAATTTTAGCAAGAGGGAACTGGAAATCTGTTAAAACTTTCCAAAAATTCTATCGCCGTGAAGTTTTAGTTTCCTCGGTAAATAGTTCAACCATTAGTGCCCTTTTTAATCCTGTGATTTAATTATATAATTGTTCCGAATCTATTTACATTGTAGAAAATACGTAATTTTTCTGTTTGATAGGAGGTTACATCTATTATGTTTCAGATATCTACCCCTACTTACTAACTGACTATGGGTCCTTTATTACCTCTTTAATAACTGCCTATGTATTAAAGATTATAGGTTCATTTTTAGTATAAATAAATCAAATAGTTTTCGCACCTGATAACATATCTTATTTGCAATTACCTACCTACCTACTCAATCACATTGGCATTTTTCACCAGGCGATAACAAACAGGTCTCAATATAATAAGCTTCTAATAACGGTCAAGTGGTTTAATAGCCGCGTTTTACCTGAAATAAAACGCATATTAAACTACTTACCCTTATTAGAAGCTTAGTTTTTATCGCTGCCTGGTGTATATTTCGACACAATGAAGAACAGGGCGCTGCGCTGCCTCTGGGCAGCGGCGTGCCCCCACCACGCCTGGTGACAGGAAGTAGGTGCGAAAGAGACGGCAATATATGGTAGAAAGAGAAGTAAGAACCAACGGGAAACGGATATGCCTATCTCAATATAATAAGCTTCTAATAAGGGTAAGTAGTTTAATATGCGTTTTATTTCAGGTAAAACGCGGCTAATAATTCTATATTTTCACTATGCCCTCAGTATGCAATAAACCTCGGAACTGAACACACTTCGTTTCAATCTCAATATGAATAGGTCTCTCCTCAGATCAGGGTTACCAGATTGGGTATTTTTTTCGCAATTCTGCGTAAGAATTTGGCTCTTGGAGAAAAATTTTGAGAAATAAAAAAAACGTGGAGTTTTTTTCAGTTTCAAATTCTAACCGTAGGCTGTGAGTGAATATATACGTTTATATTCTACATAAAATGAACATATTATATAATTCACTCTTTTGATTCGATTTTTTATTTGTTAGGTTAATCTGCTGGTTTTGGTTTGGAAATTCGAACTGTTTTTTTTAATAAAAAAAGGCAAATAGCGAATAATATTGAATTATTTTTTATTTTTATTTATATTTTATTTATTGAATTATCCATTAGGTTAATACATCTATATTATTAACTTTTTGCCTTTGGTTAATTTGGAGAAAATAATTTCAAATTTGGGTAGAAATACAAAATCACATCTGGCAACCCTGCTTAGTGTTGGGTAGGATCAAAGTCATCACGGAACCAGTTTACCATACGTTATCTCGTTCATTTCAATGTAAATACAAATTGATAGCATGAATTTTTAAAATATTTTCATAAAATATCATTTATTAAAATATTCGCTCTTCCATCGGACAGACAATATTATTTGAAATTCATATTATGGAAAAATTAAGTGAGGATGTGCGTCAATGGTGGCTGTAGGCTTTTTGGCGGGAAATTATGTGTGTACAATCACGCCATCTATTGATAGGAACACGTAGCTACTAAATGCTTGTTGCAAAAATAGACAATCATAATACTAATATTCTTAAACATATTATTTTGATTAATATAAAAAAAAAATGAATCTAATTTTATATTATTCGTTCAAAAGCATTTCTAACGTGTGCAGAAAACGCGTCAACAGCGCCATCTATCTTATAAGCAATATAAACTGCATTTACATATTTCACTATTTATTTATCGACTTCAAAATTATTGGTTCTCAATTCGGTTGTTTTTTTAAATCATTAAAATTACTTTCATCGTTCATTATCAATAGTATTCATATTAGGTATTAAATTCATGTAGTTCCCAATGACGATAATATACAATTGGGTTAAATGAAACTAGCGACATCTAGTGTCGAGTAGCGGTACCGTTTCAATCGGCATTCTAACATCAACTCGTAACGACATTACAATATTTATTTTACGGCTCAGACCGCTGGATATTAGCAATTAAAATATTGATTTATTGCAAACGAAATACTGGAAACATTATGCGAAGCGCAACAAAAATATCAGTCGCGGAATATATATTTTATGTATACCAAAAAAAAAACGGATGCAATACATTATTGCTGTACCTTCATGAATAAAACACGAAACTTGTCAAAATGGCTTCCTGTCCTTTGTCAATGTTGTTTCTTTAAACCATTGAGGTAGGTCAGTTCAGCGAATGCGCATAAAACGTTTTTTTTTACATTCATTGATTTCTTATATCCACGCGAACATTACACATTGAAATAAAACTAATTTTGCGGATTTTGTCGCGTTTATTTTAAGTTTTTTTACGTTCTCGACGTTTCGGCTACTTTACAGCAACCATGGTCACGGGAGGGAACGTAAAAAACATAAAATAAACGCGATAAAATTCGTGTAATTAGTGTTTTTTTTTATTTATTACATTGTTTTTTTTCCTGATTATGTTGGTGAATCGATTAGCGCATTTGGTTGTGATCCTGCTTTCTGTACCGAGGGTCGCGGGCTGTCCGCTAGTGGCGCTTTTCAATTCTCCATACCAAGTGTCTAAATACGGTAAACTATAAAGTATACAGTTAGCTCGCACTTGACGTACAGTTGTTTTTCGGTGACACACACCATACCACAGAGTTACACAAATAGACGTATAGAGTTTCCTCAGCGGAAATCCAACCAGATAAATTCTATACGGTCTGTCTCGTTACCGGCCCAATGTGTAACACGGTAACTGCCGAACAGAATTTGTTCCCCAAAAATAAATATGATTATGGATCGCCGAATGATGAATGTCTGGTTTGGGAACGTACTTTTAGTGTGCTCGTCTGGCAACATTATTATTATATTTGTAACGACCTCTTCAAGATGGCGTTGCAGACGACATTCAGAACAAAAGACGACTCTCCACGCAATCCTGAAACGCGCTATAAGAGTTTTCGGAGCACGAAACATAAGTGATCAATAACTTCATTTGCTATACACTGTTGTCGCGCTAAACTGAAAGGCCTTGACATCTAATGTGTACTCAATGTCACAGCTTTATTTACCTTATTGCAGTATAACAATAAAGTAACCATACAAGTACCTAACAATAATAGTGTTAAATATTTCAACAGGTCCAACAGTAGGTTTATTAAGTGTTCACAGTGTCTTGAGGTCTGCATGGTTTTGGATTTAATTATATTAATTACTGGATCCCAAGTCCCAAATTAGGATGTTTTTTTTAATTTCAATGGCCTCGAGTATCATGATTGGTCGGAATCAGTGTTCTTTTGCGAGGGACTGTGGCTTCCATTGAAAGACCTCAAGACACTGTGAGCACTTTCTGCGTAGACCGGACCGCAAACAACAACTAAGTAAGTTATAAAGATAACTATCCAAAGAAACAAATCAAATTATCTATACATCTATACATATAAATAAAATTGGAGTGTCTGTTTGTAATATTAAAATAACCGCTTTTTACTAAGTGCATTTGGATGTATAAACGGTACCTATACCAAAACATCATTTTTTACAATTTTTGTCTGTCTGTCTGTCTGTTTGTTCCGGGTAATCTCTGAAATGGCTGGACCGATTTTGACGGGACTTTCACTGGCAGATAGCTGATGTAACAAGGAGTAACTTAGGCTACTTTTATTTCAGAAAAAAAAATAGGATCTCACGAAAAAAAATTAAAACCAATGTTGCAGCAGAATGCTAATATCGCAAAACACTAAATTACATCGTAAAGATGTCCAAATTTTGCGTAAAAAAATAACAAATCATTGACATTTTGAATTTCGCGCCCTCACCCCGAGCTTCCCCCTTAATGGTTTACACGAATAAAAAATAATCTGATTCTGATTCTGACTATTTGAGATACATTCTAATCAAATGTTGGATACCGTGTTCTTATCTTTATCAAACAAGCATCTGTGATGTCAATGTGTGTAGTATTACGTTTTTTTGCGTCGGCCGTCAGTCGCTCGGAGCTCGCTGTGGGAGAGTGACGTGTCTTTTGTCGTGAGTAATTTTAATTTATTTATTATTTACGATCTATTTCTTATGTCGTATGTATGTATGTACACCTACATACTATGAAGGTTTGAGTAAAACTTTTGACTTATTTCCACATGTTATCGACCGAAATAAATATTGAATTTGACATTTCAATCGGAAGGACTATTAGAAATTGGATCTCCTTCGGTAAAGACAAATAATTTTGTTTTTTAATCGTGGTTGTGAAACAATATTTAAATTCAAATCTAGAATGGTGACATTCTGAAATAGGTTTTGTAACGAAAAGTAATAAGTACCTGTTAAATAAAAAACAACAAGATCGTTTGCGTTCCTTCTACGTCCTCGACCATATAACAAAAAAAAAAACAATAGCTCAATTAAAAATTGTGGGTTAGACAGTAACCAAACAATCGTTTTTTTTTTCCTTCACACTTGTTGCTGGCAGCCCCGTCGATAAACTATGGAGCCATACATTTTTATTGGAGTTGGAATATAAAAAAATATTTTAAAAACATATTCAATATATTTTTTTGCAAATTTACTTAATAAAAAGAAAATACAACCGAATTGAGAACCTCCTCCTTTTTTTTGAAGTCGGTTAAAAAATGATTTTGACCGTTCGTATCACTGGGATACAACATGGATAGTAATTAAACTTGCCATGTTAATCTATACTAATATTATAAATGTAAAAGTTTGGATGGATGGATGGATGGATGATTGTTACTCAATCACGCCAGAACGGCTGAACGGATCTGGTTGAAATTTGGCACAGGCAAAGATTATAGTCTGGAATAGCACATAGGCTACTTTTTATCCCTGTTAAATGTATGGTTCTCGTGGGATAGATTTGTTTTAATTTTTCAAAGAGCAAAGGATCGACATGATTTTTTGCATAGGTAGTGGTGGTGGTGGTTTAGGGGTCAGAAAATGACATAGGCATCTACATACTGTTTAATCGCGGGTAACACCGCGGGGCGCAGCCAGTGGCTTATATTTTGGATCAATAGACAATAAATGTCAAAGTTTATTCTGAGGTGTAGGAGGGGCTACTCCAAGAATAAAATGAAGCGATCTTAGGGAACCGAATTATTTTATAAACGAACTGCACCCATATTGATTTCTTATATTTACGCGAATACTACACATTGAAATAAAACCTATATTAAGGATTTTATCGCGTTTATATTCTGATTTTTACGTTCCCGACGTTTCGGCTGGTTTACAGCAACCATAGTCACGGGAGGTCTGGGGTGGTTGACGTCCTAGTGTCATAGTTTGATCGGCTTACCCTAATATTTAGTTGTTGCTTGCGTGTTTTTGCTCCCCTAATGTTAAGGATTATATAATCGCGATAAAATCCTTAAAATTAATTTTATTTCAATGTAATTTTCATTTTTACAATTTCTTGTAAAACTAGCACGAATGGTTGTATTATTGTACGTTCATATAATATATTATAAGCATTATAATATATACATAATTAATTACCAAAAACAGGTCAGTTTGGTACCAACGATACGTGTTTAATTCAGCCTTTCCCAAAGTGGGCGATAACGCTCCCTTGTGGGCGCTGCACGCCTAAAGGGTAAGGGTAAGGGACCCAGAAAAAAAATGGGGGCGTTGTGTAGAAGCTTACAATAATTAATTTAATTTGAAGTTATAGTGGTCTTTAAGTAGGTGAAAAAATGGGGGCGCTAAAAAAGAATTCATTCGCATAGTGGGCAGTAGACAAAATAAGTTTGGGAGCCTCTGGTTTAATTGGACACGTTCACTAAAAATAGAAATGTTTAACTAAAAACACAGACAGATCGAATATAAACACGACCATTATTTATTAGTAAATTGGTCTCGTTTAAATCGAGCAGGGAATTCGTTTAAAAAACGGTAATTCACCACGAGTCACCTCAGTACGTTAAGTGCGAGATTATTCGCTAGCTAACTTTATAGTGTACCGTTATTACACATTGTATGGAGAATTGAAAGTTTTAAATGCCGTCCGCTAGAGGCGCTTTTCAATTCTCCATACAAAATGTCTCGTAGTTTACACTTCAACATCAGAATCAGAATCAAAATATTTGTTATTCACGTAGACCATCATTACTTATGAATCGTCAAAAGTTACACAAGCTACACAAATGGCACTGCAGACGCATTCAGATCAATAGACAATGCTCATCACAATCCTGAATCGCGCTATGAGAGTTTTCGGAGCACGTAACATATATACAAGATCCCGACAATAACCGTCGGGGCATAGCGGCCGCCCCGCCAGCCACCCGCCTGGCTCGAAGATCTTCCCTTTTCCGCTAAAGTCTAAATACGGTAGAGTATAAAGTATACGGTTAACTTACGAATAAGGAATTCGTCATACTATGCCTACCATTGGCGCAGTTGGTAGTGTCCCTGCTCTCCGTGCCGAGGGTCCTGGGTTCGAATCCTGGTAGGGACAGCCGTGATGGCCACGAATGTTTGTACCCGAGTCATGGATGTTTAATATCTATATAAGTATTATATACTGTGTTCGCCCTCAGTCCATTGTGCGGTGCCCATAACACAAGCGTTGATTAGTGTGGGACCGTACAGTTGGTGTGTTCGTCTGGCGATATTACTAATGTAGAGCTGACTATTATCTCAACGGATTCATGAGTGATTTCCTGAAATAAACAATAATTCAGGATATAATTCCATATAGTTGTTATCAGAACGTTAAGTGCGAGATTATTCATAAGCTACCAACGCACTTCATATTCTACGTATTCAGACACATTGCATGGCAAATAGAAAAGCGCCTCTAGCGGACAGTATTTTAAACATTCAATTGTCTATAAAATGTCGATATACGAAGACTATAAAGTATACGGTTAGCTTACGAATAATCTCGCGTTTGACGTACAGGTGCTTGACAACTCGTTCAATGGATTGCAGTCGTTCAAGGGTTACCCCAGTCATCGGGATACCCCTAAATTTTAATTATCCATCGAAATAATTGCTTAATAACGTAATCTTCGCTCATGAAAGGGTTTCCCAAGGTTTTCTTGGGGTTTGAATCGAAATAAAAAAGAGATCATTGTCTATGAAAGACATAGCTGTGAGTTATATATATTTATCGGGTTTTCCATTTAACTTAGCCGAATACAAAAGCAAGCAAAGTGAACGGGTAACCGTAAGTCAAATCTAACAGCTATTAAGTCGTTCAAAAACCCAATCAAAACCCGTGTATAGGCTCAACGGGTTCGGGACCCTGGGCCCAAGTCTGCTAACACAATCGATTCAAAATCGAACAGCAACCTCATAGTAACTGTCACTTTTGACAGATATTTTACAATTTGACAGTAATTGTGTTAGCAGACTTGGGGCCCTGGTTGATGTCGCTATTGCATGACCTGAGAATTGAACTCGAGTCAGAAATTGGCATACCTTATAACCACTAAACTAAAGGCTATCTAATTCTTGTAACCAGTTCGTTTAAAAGGAAAATTGCTCACCAAGCGTAAAGATACGAATCTGTTGAACAGCTATTCAAAGGCGGAAGGAGATAGCATTACTAACTGGTGAGTTAGACAGAGATGGAACACAGTACGACCGGCTAGTCGTCCTTGGAACGATACAATAGTGTTTAAAAAAATAAAGAATTAAGTCTGAATGTCTGTTTGTACGTCAGACTTGTATTGTAGATATTTCCTTGAAGGCAGCGAGCAAGTTTAGTTACTATGATATATATAATACTATAAATGGCTTAGTTATTAGTGAAAGTAGCTTAGTTAAAATAAAACTAATTTTAAGGATTTTATCGCGTTTATTTTATGTGTTTACGTTCCCGACGCGGCGACGTGTCGGTTGCTTTATAGCGTGCCATGGTCACTGGAGGACAAAACGCGATAAAATCCGAAACAAATAGTTTTAAATATAAGAAATAAATTGCTAGTTATGGTTGAAAATTCCATGGTTATTGGTGGAAATTGTTAAATTATTAGTGACAATAGCTCAAATAATGTTGAAAAATAGGTAAGTTATTACTGAACATTGTTTGGTGATTGCTATAAATAATTAAGTGATTTATTTTATTTCTTATATTTACGCGAATACTACACATTGAAGTCAATCAAATTTTACGGATTTTACGTAAACACAACATCCTTAATGTTCGCGGAAAAACATAACATAAACGCGATAAAATCCGTAAAATTACTTCTATTTGAATAGTTTAGTGATTTATTGATTTCTTATATTTACGCGAATACTACACATTGAAATAAAACGGATTTTATCGCGATAAAATCCTTAAAAATAGATTTTTATTTCAAAGTTTAGTGATTGTTGAAAATTGTATAATTATTTAGTGCATGGAGAATTGAAAAATTAAATGCCGTCCGCTAGAGGCGCTTTTCAATTCTCCATACAAAATGTCTAAATACGGTAGACTATAAAGTATACGGTAGCTCGCACTTGACGTGCTGACCACAGTATTCGACACAGTTACTGGACGTATGTTAACTGAACCATAAATCTAACTAATTGAAAACAGTTAAACGTTAACCTTGAACTGATTCCAGTAGTTAAACAGATACAACTCCATTCACACGGTGTACCAGTTCGATTGTAAGTTGGTAGTGGCTTTGCTTTCTGTACCAGGGTCTCGGGATCGAATCCCAGTAGGGGCAATCTTTGTGTGATGAGCACGGATGTTTGTACCCGAGTCATTGATGTCCCGATTAATATCTATATAAGTAAAACAAATGGTGGAAGAGGAACCCACCACTGGCCCTCGGCTTGTCAACTTTTCCAATTATAAACCAAACAAGTTGATCGATAATTAAAGAAGCCAGCAACACTGAACTCCTCTAAGATGTTAGTCGAGAAACTGTCTGTCACGAGTGTCGGGACCCCAAATAAAATGCAATTCTCCGCGAAACGATGCGAATCTAAAAACGTATTCGACACGTGTTTCTTGGGTATATAATCTTTATTTATAGATCACCTATGCACCTCATAAAATATTTCACACTATTCTTTGACACAATAATGTGTAAATTGTAAACAAGAAGATTTATTTCTGTTTGGCAGAATGCCAAAACGCATAGTAGATTCATTTAATCGTGGAACGAGCTGATCAATACAGAATGTTAGTCAACAAACTCGGATGAGTTTACTAAATAAAAAACTGAGTCAGCACTTTGGCTACACTATGGTACCTTTTCTATATAACTAGCTGCGCCCCGCGGTGTTACCCGCGATGAAAAAGTATGTCCTTTTCCTGACCCCTAAACTACCACTACCTATGCAAAAAATCATGTCGATCCTTTGCTCTATGAAAAATTAAAACAAATCTATCCCACGGGAAGCATACATTTTGCTGGGATAAAAAGTCAAGTCAAGTCAAAGTCAAAGTCAAATCATTTATTTCGTATAGGCCTACGGGGCACTTACAAATTGTCATTACAATTTTTTTCCTTAACTCTACAACCGGATCGGAACGCGACCTCAACTGAGAAGATCCGGCAAGAAACTCAGCGGGCATGTCTTTTTTTTTAATTCATTATTTTTACAAAATAAAATAAAAAGTAAGCTCCAGTGTGTTGCCATGCGAGGCGCACAAGTAGCCGTTGTAGTAGATAAAAAGTAGTATATTGGATCTCGGATGATCCTGGACGATGCTTATACATTGTCCGTAATTTACGCACGCGTGGCCGCGTAAATCTATATAGAGATGACTTTAATTATAAAATAATTCGAATATTCCGAGATGATGATTGACTGATGCCAAAATCCAAGCAAATTCGGTCGCAAAACCTAGTTAAAATGAAGTTTTATGATTCAAATGCTGAGACTTTACGATGTTAATAATAATTTCAGTCGACTTTTCGGTGAATTGGTATAAGCCTATGATGTCTCTTTGAAGTAGGGTTGCCACATTTATTTGAAAGGAAAATAGTATGTTTTTCTTTCAAAACATTGCAAAAAAATATAGCAGTTAGGTAGTACTTTTGGGAATTCCACATAACACAACGTAGGACATATTTATTTTTGACGTCAAGGAAGATCACCTCTTTTTTTATTTTAGAAAATGGCCACGCTCACCTTTGGGTAGATATTTTGCCAACGTCAAGTGGAATATTTTTTTAATATCAAATATGGGAGATTATATGTATGCAGGCCTCATCCGTAGACTAGGCCTAATAACCCCCCCCCCCCCCTAACCCTATCAGTAAAGTTGAGTATTTAGCGGAAAAGGGAAGATCTTCCAGCCAGGCGGGTGGTATGGCTGGCGGGGCGGCCGCTATGCCCCGACGGTTATTGTCGGGATCTTGTATATAATATGTTACTTGCACCGAAAACTCTGATAGCGCGATTCAGGATTGTGACGTCACTTGTCTATTGTTCTGAATGCGTCTGTAGTGCCATCTGCGTAGCTTGTGCCGTACTTTTTGGGAGAACTGGAAGAGACATGTTTTGCTAGCTTGTCTTTTCACCGTAAGCTGAACAATTTTTGATGAAACTTTCAATTCCAGATCATGCTGGAGGTACATCAAGCGTTCGCCAACGCTGGCAAGAAGGCTGGACTGGAAATATGGAGGATTGAGGTCAGTCCATCGTTGTCGCAACGTTTAACAAAAACACCTGAATCAGTCTAGGCTTTATGATGTACTAGCTGCGCCCCGCGGTGTTACCCGCGATTAAAAAGTATGCCCTTTTCCTCTATATCCTTTTCTGTATCCATGTGCATTTTTCCGGGACAAAAATGAGCCTATGTCATTTTCTGACCCCTAAACTACCACTACCTATGGGCCCTAGGGCCAAATTTTTTACACATTTTGTAGTTTTTCTATACTCTTTTTAAGTTATATTAGTTTGTATATATTTAAGTTATTTTCTTTCTAATTGTTATCAAAATAAATATATATTTAATATTAGATGGGATTTTAATATTAGTTCGCTCAACGCGCAATGGAGAGAGCTATGCTCGGGGTTTCGCTACGCGATAGAATCAGAAATGAAGAGATCCGTAGACCAACTGGAGTAACCGACATAGCTCAAAGAAATTTCAAAGTTGAAGTGGCAGTGGGCGGCACATAGCTCGCAGAACCGATGGCCGTTGGGGCAGAAAGGTTCTAGAATGGCGACCACGAATCGGAAGACGAAGTGTAGGACGGCCCCCACGAGGTGGACTGATGACATCACACGCGTCGCAGGAAGCCGGTGGATGCGAGTGGCGGAGGACCGTGATGTGTGGAAGTCGTTGGGGGAGGCCTATGTCCAGCAGTGGACGTCTATCAGCTGATAGATAGATAATATTAGTGGGATAATTGGCTTACATATAAACTCACATGCCACCGGCGGCGTCTCGGAGGGCACACGGAGACGGTCAAAAAGTCGCTGTACTTGTCTAAATTTAAAACACTGATTTTATTTTTAAGTGTCGCTCAGAAGCATGCCAAGTTGTTTTTGCAATTGAAATTGTATTTTTTTACGATGTAGCTGGGAGCCATAAATCTCGTATACAATCATAAAATACAGTCAGTCGTACGTAGGTAGGTATATGTATATTTATATACGTGTGGGATTGATCAACTCCTCTTTTTTTACGTTGGTAAAAAAAATAGATGCTGATCGTAGTTGAGTAAGGGGCCATAAATACGTAATAAATTACGTCACACGAATTTCATGAATTTTTGACTTCTCCCCCGTCGTTGTTACAACTGGTCACATTTGTGAGACCCCCCCCCCCCTTTTAGTGTGATGTCACATATTTTGCAAGTTGTAATACATAGATATAAAATATTATAATTTGAAAAAAATGTGATGTCACAAAATTTGGGACCCCTCTCCGCCCCTTGTCACACAATGTCACACTTCGTCGACCCCCTCCCTCCCCTTTAACGTGTGACGTAATTTATGGATGGCCCCTAAATAGCTAACTATTTTTTTTCTACAATGAACTTTTTTTTTTTCATAATCTGATATTATTTTATGTAAACTAACAATGGAGTAATTAAATTCGTTAGCTCCCGATAACGTTGGAGGATAAAAAAAACATTTTAAATATACCTAACAGAAATCGGGAAAATTTATAATAAAATTTAATTATTTATAGATAAAAATAACTAACTATATACATGTTCCCAACATTATAGTCATTAGTTAAATACAACTCAAATTCCTTATCTACTGGCAACATTTTGATGCATAAAAAAATCATTTACTGGTGGTAGGCTTCGGCCGTGGCTAGTCACCACCCACTGAACAAAGCCATGTCGCCAAGCGGCCTAGCCGTGTTCCGGCATGATGCTCGGTGTTGCCATTCATGGATGGCGGGTCGGATCAGCTGCGCTGCATGTGCCTAGTGCATGTAGCGTCTCGATCTACTGCCGCCTTCCTACCTAGGCAAATATGCTCCATCGTAGATCTCATCGTCACTTGCCATCAGGTGAGATCGAGATCAAATACTTGCCTATAATGTAATAAAAAAAAAATGCCGACTTGCATAGTTAACACAAATATGTAGTACATACATCTAAACAATGCCAAGTTGGCAGATTCGTTAAGATTATAGCGAAAAACGGAAGATCTTCCAGCCAGGCGGGTGGTATGGCTGGCGGGGCGGCCGCTATACCCCGAAGGTTTTTGTCGGGATCTTGTATATATGTTACGTGCTCCGAAAACTCTCATAGCGCGTTTCAGGGTTTTATAGACAATTGTCCATTGTGCTGAATGTCGTCTGCAGCGCCATTTGTGTAGCTTATAGCGGGGTTGAAGAGGTCGCTACAAGATCAAAGTTGCCGGCCCTGATGCCCAGGGCCTTAAATAACGGGCTACCCTCGGGGTCGAGGACGACTGGGGTGTGGGCCCCGGACGTCCGGTGACGATGACGACTCCTGAGGAGGACGGCGGCGGGCGTGGCTCCCCGCCGCCGTGCGCAGCGAGGGCGCAGGGGGAGCAAACATCTGCTCCCCGAGACGGGCCCCCATAAGGGGGCGAGGCACAAGAGGGGCACCGGTGCGTTCCGTTTGGAGATCCCGGAGCCCCTCCAACATGTGTCGAAGGCGGCCACCGGGGGGGTTTAGTGGGTAAGAATCCCACATAACCCGGCCCTCTCCCACACAGAGGCCGGGTATCTATAGAAGATTTCCCCCCCGTCAAAAAAAAAAAAAAAAAAGATCAAAGTTACACGATTCAATATAAATGTCGCGAATCTGCCATTTTCATATCATGTCACATCAAGTATTTTATATATGTATTTATTGAATGTGTTATTGCTATTAATGGGCATTGTCTAAAAATTTTTACCCCCAGATTTTATATTTTTTTTAGGAAATATAGTGTATTTTAAGGAACTAATTTAAATATCTTTGTATTCTATTGCCTATTTTTTTAAATATTTAAATTTTAAATTTTGAAATTGATGACGTCATCGTCGGCGTCAAAGTTATTCGTTTGCTTACTAAAAATAAAAAAAAAACATATCCATCAACCGGCTGTCAATGTCAAAATTCTAACCTCTTCCTCTTACCCTTAGGTTCTTACCTTATTGTATTTTTATGTAAAACATTAATCATCACGTAATAAGTGCTATGTCGATCTTTATTAGTCCGCTTAATCCTAATAAAAAATATGGCCGGCTCTTCTAATTTAACAGATACTGATAACTTTGAGCTGATTCTCGCAACTTGCCAAAAGTTGTAAATGTAATGATTTTAGAGTACAGCTACTAATAGTAAGCATAATGTAGCTGAAATAAGAGGATCGAAAATCCGTATGTAAGTACTATTTGTGTTACTGATATTGTTTCTCAGTTCTTCGCCTTGTGGAAGTATTTTCTAGAAATAAAAGCAGTCATTCATATCTCTGTCACAAACAATCAATTTCAAGAACGATGGTTAAAATGTTGGGCCGTGAAATAAATAAATAAACTCAATAATATTAAAAACTAGCTTTTGCCTGTGAGTGAGTTTCTTCATTTGGCAGATACAACCCCCAGTGCTTTCCAGAAGATAATCTAGAATCAGGAATACAAGTAGTACCATGTTTTGTTATGAACAGGGACTTTTATTTTTTCATTTTTTAATTTATTTACTTATTGTTTCAGGTCATCTTGTGATTCTTATTTAAATACTGTAGTTGGGTATGTCCAACTCAGCAGGACTGGCAGTGATTGTGCAGTGCAGAAAGCCGTTCAGACATATATATAAAATAATGTGATACAAAAAAATATAAATCACAAATACATTGCCAAATGCTTGCATGTAAGAAAAGAAGATCCACTTTTTGAGACATCTAGGAATGTACATATTTTGTGGGAAGATTTTGATGAAAACTACATAAATAAGGTGGAAGATTTTTGGAAGGATTATATATTTCCCAAATTATGAGCAAGATCAAAATGAATGAATAAAAATACTTTTTACTGTCAAGAACTCTTTATTATTTCTCCTTGTAAATTAATAAGTCTACAAGATATTATAAAGATTTCATCTAAATATGGTCCATATTTGTAGTTAACGACAGAATGTGCTTTTAATAAAGCAAATTCTCTAACACATCTGATCACCCTTTCAACATGAACTCTTAAACTGGCTATAACTTTGCTTTGAATCATTTCGGTTACTGACTGTTTAACTGCTGAGTATACACTTGGTGGCCTAAGAAGTTTAACTCCATGTGAACTTAAAAGTGATTCAATTTCCTTGAAACCGCTATTTACAAAAACTATAGCATTTGGCTGAAGAACATAGCAAATTACTTTTTTCCACAAGAGCTTTATCTGATATTCTTTTACTTTTGTTCTAGATATTTCAAGTTGATCACTTATTCTTGCAATGGAATCATTTTGTTTTATTTTGAATAAAGTTGCAATAATGCAAAGAGAATCAATTTTAGATGTGCTTTTTTAAACAATGTAATCTACGAGCCACAAATATTTTTTACGTAATCCTAAATACATCATTGGTTTTTTAAATATAATTTGTAACATTGTATTTCAACTCAGCATTTTGTTTTTTAATTTCTCTGATGTTTCTTCAGTTTCTGATGTACCAAAGAGTGAAGGAGTTGTAAGAGTAGTTGCTGAAGAAACTTCTTGTGAAGATTGAACTTCAACTACTGTAGCAGGTCCAGGGGCCATTTTCCTTGATTTGAAGTTTGTGCTCTTGTCCATCATTTATTACTTTGCATTGTGTTCCAACATGTACTCATAGAACAAAAAAAAAACTTATTTCAACAAATAAACACACACTCGCTCAACCTCACCATCAGACCTTTGTAGTTTCAGGGTGTGAATTACAAAACTAAATATTAGAGCTCAAAACTCGGAAAGTTCTAAGATGTAATGGTAGCGGAGGTCCCTGCTTATTGACACAATAATAAGAGCTGAATATCTACAAATAGATTCAATGTATTTCCTTAAAACTTGACTAGATCCATCTCACAAATAGTAGGTAGTAAATTTCAAACATATAAACCATAAGTATTGACATAAATTCACCCATTCTGGGACTATGATGCCTTCTTTATCATAATGTCAGCCAGTGTCCACTCACTGGTAACTATTACCCTTCTGTTTGTGCCAAATGAATTCCTTTGGTTCAATGATCTTTGGCTAGAGACTGTCAGAGAAAGGTTTCAAGCCTATATCAACAGTCTTATAGCAGAACAAAAATATACCTTCATGGGTAATGTGAAAGCTGAAGATGTACTGGGCACAACATTATCTTCATAATTTCATTTTTTATCAGATGGTTCAGGTTGAAATTGCAATAAAAGCTGGCCTAACTCAGTATTTTGTTGACTCGGAACCTGAAACATACACATACAATAAAAATGTAGGTACACAAAAAATTTGTAACATCTTTCTTAAGTAGGTAGTTCGAACATCTCTATTAGAGAAATTAGGGACTAACATCTAATGGATTCTTTGCGATATTCCAGAGTGTGGGTGTAGGTTTAAATAGTGGCTCATGTTTCATTAATGTATACTTATAGTAGTTCTTCAAGTCTGCCTTTGGCTGCCAAAATTACATAATATGATAAACAAAAGATTAACTTAGGTGTACTTATTACATGGAATATGAAGATTTCTATTCAGCAGTTATTTAGTCGAATAAGAAAATGTGAGACATAAGTACTTACATCACAGTGGTCTTCACAACAATACATCGTATAACTCTAAAATATTCCACATTCACTTCGCTACACCACTTCTCTCGCAAGTCTTCTCTAATGCGAACAAAAATCTTGTTTGGGCTATTTGTCGAATCATTATTGCAGGTAGGAACAAAGCACTTTCTGTATTTCATATCGCAATATTTGTAATGCAACTTCTGCAACTATAAGCGCACTATTTAAATAGGAAATCAATTTCTTTTAATTGTGGACCGGTATGGTAACGAACGGAGAAAGGTTATGTTTTTGTTTTGACATTGACACTTGTGCGCTGAGCAGACTACTTTTTTTTTATTTAATGCAATGCAATGGCATTATAATCCATGTGATGACGTCACTGAAGGTGAAATAAAGGTCAAACATATTTTTTCATATATCTTAGAAATGTGAAAGTATTTTTAAATTTTAACTACATATACGACATTAGTAACCCTATTCCTCGAAATGGTTTTTCAATCAGAACGGTTTTAAAAAAATGGACAATCCACTTGACATTGGCAAAATATCCATTAATTTGTGAGTGCGGCCATATTCATATCCATTTTATTTCATCGCATTTCTCATTTGATTTCGTAAAGAAATAAGTAGAAGAAGATATTTAAATGTCAAAAAAAGGGTTGGACTTAATTTTGTCTCTGCCTCGAAAAGCAGAATAACTATTAAAACATGAGAAAAAATCCATCAAAAATATATTATAAAAACTTTTATTTATTACTAGCTGTTGCCCGCGACTTCGTCCGCGTGGTATTTAACAAAGACTCAGCCGTTGGCAACAGCCTGCTCGCGTTCTGATCCCGCGGGACGCATTGCAGATTGTTGCTATCAAACTTTAATCAGGCGCAGCGCTGCAACATTGGTTTTAATTTTTTTTCGAGAGATCCATTTTTTTTTTCCCAAATAAAAGTAGCCATGTTACTCCTTGTTACATCAGCTATCTGCCAGTGAAATTCCCGTCAAAATCGGTTCAGCCATTTCAGAGATTACTCGGAACAAACAGACAGACAGACAGACAGACAGACAGACAGACAGACGGACAGACAGACAGACAGACAGACGGACAGACAGACAGACAGACAAAAATTGTAAAAAATGTTGTTTCGGTATAGGTAACGTGTATACATCCAAATGCACTTAGTAAAAAGCGGTTATTTTAATATTACAAACAGACACTCCAATTTTATTTATATGTATAGATATGTATACAATAAATACAACAAAGAAAATAACATACATATTTACAAACTAATATAAATTAAAAAGAGTATAGAAAAGCTACTTAATATTTACAAAATGTGTAAAAATTTTGGCCCATGCGGTAGCGTGCCCAAGACGCTGGCCGCATTTCCTCGCTGAATAGCCGAAGTTACTCGCTGAGCTAGGAAATGCCCGGCCATTGCGGTTGCGTCAACCAATCTTCTAGAAAGATTTTCTATAAAATTGATGGTGCTTGGACCCCATGGACCTAGGGTCTCGACTCCGACCGGAACGAATATGTACTCGGAGCCGATAACCTTATACTTATATTGCTACTAATAAAAATAAATATTTTTCTCATACATTTAATACTGAGGCGGTACGAAGTTCGCCGGGACAACTAGTACTATTATAGAACAAGTCTGAATAGTCCTTTAACCATTCCAAGGAAGCCTTGGCGGTGTGCCAACCTAACCACGCCTCACCGGATATATTTAACTTTTTAATTATTTTTTTTATTTTCCCGCAGGATTTTGAGCCCGTTCTGATACCAACTTCGCACCACGGCAAATTCTTTGTGGGTGATTCGTACATCGTACTCAATGTAAGTATATAATAACTAGCTGTTGCCCGCGACTTCGTCCGCGTGGTATTTAACAAAGACAACCGTTGACAACAGCAGGCTCGCGCGATCTGAGCCCCCGGGACGCATTGCAGGTTGTTGCTATCAAACTGGATCAGGCGCTGCGCTGCAACATTGGTTTTTTTTTTCGTGAGATCCTATTTTTTTTTCTAAAATAAAAATCGGTCCAGCCATTTCAGAGATTAGCCGGAACAAACAGACAGACAGACAGACAGACAGACAGACGGACAGATAGACAAAAATTGTAAAAAATGTTGTTTCGGTATAGGTAACGTGTATACATCCAAATGCACTTAGTAAAAAGCGGTTATTTTAATATTACAAACAGACACTCCAATTTTATTTGTATGTATAGATGTATAGATGTGTATTTATTGAATTTATTATTGCTATTAATTACGTGACATTGTGCAAAATACCCGCTAAGTTGTGGGTGAGGCCATATCCATATCCATTTTATTTCATCGCATCTCATTTTGTAAAGAAAGAAGAAGAAGAATCGCAAGCAAATTCGAAGTTTAGTATACCATTTCTGAATGACCCTGTATCATGATTCTCTCCCGACTCTTAGACCAGAGGCGATGAGCACCGTCGCTCGTGGGACATTCATTTCTGGCTGGGGGCGAAGACGAGTCTGGACGAGGCGGGGGCCGCAGCACTATTGACCGTCAACCTGGACGACGGCCAGTTCCAGGGCAGCGCGGTCCAGCACCGAGAAGTCCAGTTCTACGAGTCCAAGCAGTTCTTGGATTACTTTCAACCTGGTTAGGGTTCTAACTCCATCACGAATCATTGGTTTTTCCCTCAAAAATGTTATATATCCCTTGTAGTTACCCCGTTTCGTGGGTAATTGCATTTTATTTGGGATCTAAACACTCGCGACAGACAGTTTCTAGAATAACATCTTAGCCAGGCTCGCCCCCCGAGTTGTAATTTTCCCTCAATTTTTTTTATGACTTATATACGAATTTTTGAGGTATTGTAAAATTGATTTTAGCATGAAATCATTACAAAAGTCTATCTCGGTGTGAATTTCAATAAAAATAAAACAATTCATTATTTAGACCTAAAACTGCAATGTAAATTGAAACTCGAAACGTTCGAGCGCGCTCGTATATCAGGTATTTCACTCGCACGAGTCTGGTATGGCGCGGAGCGTGGAGTTGTGATCGGTGTAGCATACATTGCGCGTTCACCCATGACTCTCGACCTCCTATAATTATTTTATTACAGGCATTCAGTGTAACCTTTACCCAGATTTCGATACCATGCTACTTACATGCCGAATAACTAACACGCCCAACAGTGGGCAGTGCCATTTCTTTGACTAGTTTAGTTGTTTGATGAAAACCAGATCATCCATTTACGGAAATTCACGTAATAATATCTCCCCTTTACAGCCATCAGGTACCTCGACGGCGGTCATGCTTCAGGGTTCCACCACGTGACGATCAACGCCGGCACCGAGAAGCGCCTCTTCCAGATCAAAGGAAAGAGGAATGTTAGAGTGAAACAGGTCTGTGGTAAACGCCAATACCACCATCATATAAAAAACCTTAAGATATTACCAGAGACAAAAGGAAATTATGATACTCCGAATGGTTCAGGATATTTTTTTTATATTACCCTATGTATCGATACAGTCTGTTATCGTGAACAATTTGGAACGCTGAACAGTCTCTTCACTCAACTAAGAAGCGAATAATCGGTTCTTGGAGTGTCCCAAAAGAGAATGTTGTAAAAAAAGCATCTGTAACAAAAAAAAAACTAATTTTGCGAATCTGGATCCAAATCCAAAACCATAACCAAGCGCACCATTGCAAGACCTTAAAACACTTTGAGCACCTACTGCGTAGATCGGACTGCGAACAACAACTAAATATGAGGGTACCGCAGTTCAAACTCCACCAAAAACTACGCCGTCATCCACCTCAGCCCTCCCGCGACCATGGTTGCTGTAAAGCAGTCGAAACGTCAGGAACGTAAAAAACATAAAATAAAAGCGATAAAATTCGCAAAATTTGTTTTAATTCATATAATTTAGGATGTTTTTTATTAATTTCAATGTCCTCACGTATAATTCCTGGTCGGAATCGGTGTTCTTTTGCGAAGATCAGTGCTTTATCATATCTCATATAATGACGGGTTTGTATTGATTTTAAACGCGATGAAATCCTCAAAATTACTTTTATTTCAACGTCTAATATTTGCGTTAATATAAGAAATTCATCTATGTAATCTTTTGAGAGTGATACGAAGATCGCTGCCAAGAACAAAACACACTGCCCCGAGCGCCCACATCCAACAGGAAACATTCAAGTACTGATGAGTCCTCTATTCAACAGGTAAATGCTGCAGCCTCCGCCCTGAACAAGGGGGACTGCTTCATCCTGGACATCGACCACGACATCTTCGTGTTCGTTGGCGAGAAGGCTAAGGGGGTGGAGAAGATGAAAGCCATCACAGTTGCCAACCAGATCAGAGACCAAGATCATAATGGGAGGGCTTCTATTGAAATTATTGGTGAGTTTGTAATGGTGTTGCCATAGCATTTAAGACATGATCTTCTTCTTCTGCTCCTTTTTGTTTCTTTTCTTTTCTTCTTTTACGCTCGACAGACTCCTTAGAAGTCAAGAATTTGGCAATTTGAGTGCCCTATAGGAGCATTCGATAATAATAATTTAGCGGAAAAGGGAGAATCTTCCAGCCAGGCGGGTGTGCCTGGCGGGGCGGCCGCTACGCCCCGACGGTTATTGTCGGGATCTTGTATATATGTTACGTGCTCCGAAAACTCTCATAGCGCGATTCAGGATTGCGTAGAGAATTTGTCTATTGTTCCGAATGCGTCTGCAGCGCCGACTATGGTAGCTTGTAGCGTGGTTGAATTGGTTGCTACAATAATAACATCCTGATCGAATTGTGGCGACCAATCTCAACGGAGACTTGGCAACTACGCAGAGATACTCGTATACTGCACAAGTGTGTGCGCAAACGCAGATGCACTCTCTCTTTCCTCACTCTCGTAGGCGGATGAGGCGGCAGACACGTCCGGAATTGCCCAATGACGATAAGGCATTGACCGAGGAGTACGCCTTGGGAATCTAAATCTAACTTATTTTGTTATTGCCAACAGACGCTGCATCCAATGATGGTGACTACGAGAAGTTCTTCGAGGCTCTGGGATCCGGTGACTTGGACTCCGTGTCTGATGCCGAAGAAGGTGGAGATGATGAGGTAACTCTTGGACCTCAACTGTGATAACTGTCGACTCAGAATCGAATGTCAATGGTACCACAAAAAGATAGCAAGTCGGTATACGATTCGGTTGTAGATTAAATGGAGGAAAAAGAATTAAACGACAATTTATAAATGTCCCCATAAGCTTGTATGATACTAGCTGTTACCCGCAACTTTTTCCGCGTGGTATTTACCAAACAGCGGACGAAGTCGCGGGTAACAGCTGGTCTAAAGTAAAAGTAGCCTAAGTCACTCCTTGTTACATCAGCTATCTGCCAGTGAAAGTCCCGTCGAAATCGATCCAGCCATTTCAGAGATTAGCCGAAACAAACAGACAAGCAGACAGACAGTCAAAATAAAAAAAAAATGTTTTGGTGTATACATCCAAATGCACTTAGTAAATAGCGGTTATTTTAATATTACAAACAGACACCCTAATTTTATTTATTTGTAGTATAGATGACTCTAAGTGGATTTTGCAAGGGGACATCTAAAACAGAAAATACCGTCTACCGAAAACTTCGGGTACCTCTGGTCTAAGCCAACCATTTTCAGTCTTCCAAAAGTTTTCTTCAAAATTGTCCTCAGGACTTTGAGCGAGGTGTCGGCTCTGAGGTGTCTCTCAGTGAGATCAGCGACAGCTCCGGCAGCATCAAGATAAACAAACTGCCTTCGCCTTTGTCCCGGGAACAACTTCACACGAAGGTAAACAGAATCAGAATCAGAATACACTTTGCGTTGAAATAAAAATTAATTTGCAGATTTTATCGAATCACCTGCTTGGCTTAATCCACCTCTGTTTGTGTTCTTCACAGGAGTGTTACATCCTTGATACTGGGAGCTACAGCGGGATATTTGTCTGGGTTGGACGAGAATCGAACGATAAGGTAACTTAAACACAAGGATTTTAAGGATCATTCTTGCGTAACAGACTCTCTCCATGATTTACGTGGAAATTTTGGTCAATGTAAGAATAAGATAATTTTAAACAAATGGGGGAGAAGGAACCCACCACTGACCCTCGCCTTGTCAACTTTTCCAATTATAAACCAAACAAGTTCTTCGATAATTAAAGAAGCCAGCGACACCGAACTCCTCTGAGATGTTAGTCGAGAAACTATATAATCGAACTATATAACTACATAATCTAATACATATATATAATAATCTAATACTACATAATGTGGACATTCCTTCGGTACGTACTAAGCGGTTTGCTTCTACTTTCATCGTGCGAACTGCCAAGGAATGGAACACGCTACCGGCGTCTTTGTTCCCCGTCGACTATAATCTGGGTGTTTTCAAGTCGAGAGTGAACAGGTACCTTCTAGGCAAGTATGCTACATCGCAGATCTCATCGTCACTTAGCATCAGGTGAGATCGAGATCAAATACTTGCCTATATCGTAATAAAAAATAAAAAAAAATCACGGGGCGAATATTTTTCCCCTACTTAAAAACCACTATAACTTCAACTTAATTTTTTTTTTTTTAATTATTGTAAGCCTCAACACAACGCCTCCTTTTTTTTTTCTGGGTCTCTTACCCCCCTTTAGGCCTGCAGCGCGCACATGGGGGCGTTATCGCCCACTTTGGGAAAGGCTGCTATAGAATATACGGTTAGGTTACGAATAATCTCGCACTTGACGTACTGTCAGAACCTCGTATTTTTATTTCAGGAGAAGACCGAAGCTATGACTAGAGCAGCACAGTATTTGAAAACGCACAACCATCCGGACTGGGTAAATATACCTTATATTTTTTTTTTATACATTATAGGCAAGTATTTGATCTCGATGTCACCTGATGGTGAGTGACGATGAGATCTACGATGGAGCATACTTGCCTAGGTAGGAAGGCGGCAGTAGATCGAGCCGCTACATTCACTAGGCACATGCAGCGCAGCTGATCTGACCCGCCATCCATGAATGGCAACACCGAGCATCATGCCGGAACACGGCTAGGCCGCTTGGCGACATGGCTTTGTTCAGTGGGTGGTGACTAGCCACGGCCGAAGCCTACCACCAGTAGAGTTGTCACCTGGTTGGCACCACCCAGGGTCACGTGTATCTAGGGTATCTCGAGGGTACTTAATTCTCCTACGGACGAAGGTGACTCGACCCCTAATAATAATTCCAGCCCTTCCCACTGCTGGGCACGGGCCTCCCCTCAATTCGAGGGGGATTAGGCCATAGCCCACCACGCTGGCCCAGTGCGGGTTGGCGGACTTCACATGCCTTTCGAGGGGTTCTCTCAGACATGCAGGTTTCCTCGCGATGTTTTCCTTCACCGTTTAGCAAGTGATAATCGTGGTTGAGAAATGAGATATCTACATACTTCAGCGGAATAGGTCATAAGGGTTAGGTCACGTCGAGGTCACAAACTTAGCGGATAGTGGAAGATCTTCCAGCCAGGGCCCCAAGTCTGCTAACACAATCGATTCATAATCGAACAGCAACCGCATAGTAACTGTCACTTTTGACAGATATTGTTTGGGATTTATGTCAAAAGTGACCGTTACTGTGCGGTTGCTGTTCGATTGTGAATCGATTGTGTTGTTATTGTCAGGATCTTGTATATATGTTACGTGCTCCGAAAACTCTCATAGCGCGTTTCAGGATTGCATCGAGAATTGTCAATTGTTCTGAATGTCGTCTGCAGCGCCATCTGTGTAGCTTGTGGCGAGGTCGAAGAGGTCGCTACAATATATATTGACGGCCTGAATAGCGCAGTTGGTAGTGACCGTGCTTTCCGTGCTCAGGGTCCAGGGTTCGAATCCTGGTAGGGGCAATATGTTTGTGTTGAGCATGAATGTTTGTACCCGAGTCGTGGATGTTTAATATCTATATAAGTATTATATACTGAGTTCGCTCCCAGTCCATTGTACGGTACCTATAATACAAGCGTTGCTTAGTGAGGGACTGTATAGTTGGTGAACTCAAGGATCAATTCAAGAAGCAACAATATATACTTACTTGCCCGTCAATAGAAGAATAGATAGGATTTTTTTTATTTGTTTTTTTTTACAGGTACACGTCACTAAGGTACCGGAAGGAGTGGAACCTATAGCTTTTAAGCAGCATTTTCAAAATTGGGACTGATTTATTCACTATTACTTAAGTGATAATTTTTATTGTATTATTTTAAATAATGTTCAAATACTCGAATAAAATAATTCAATTATTTTTCAAATATAAGTCATATCTAATATTCGTTTAATAATTATGTTTTATTTACCTGGGTGTTTTCAAGTCGAGAGTGAACAGGTACCTTCTAGGCAAGTATGCTCCATCGTAGATCTCATCGTCACTTACCATCAGGTGAGATCGAGATCAAATACTTGCCTATAATGTAATAAAAAAAAACCTCAATCCAGGGCCCCAAAAGAAGTGTTGTTTACGTTACTCCTTGTTACATCAGCTATCTGCCAGTGAAAGTCCCGGCAAAATTGGTCCAGCCATTACAGAGATTAGCCGGAACAAACGGACAGACAAAAATTGAAAAAATGCTGTTTTGGTATATGCACCGTGTATACATCCAAATGCACTTAGTAAAAAGCGGTTATTTTAATATTATAAACAGACACTTCAATTTTATTTATTTGTAGAGATGTGAATATTTGGAGAGATGGATGTTTGTTACTCAATCACGCCAGAACGGCTGAACGGATTTGGATGAAATTTGGCACAGAGATAGATTATAGTCTGGAATAGCACATAGGCTACTTTTTATCCCGGTAAATGTATATACTTTTTAATCGCGGGTAACACCGTGGGGCGCAGCTATTAAGATTAATAAAAGTAGAATTAATAAAAGTACTTAATCCGATACAATACCATAAGGTTTGTAAAAACCGCTACATTTACTAACTTTATGGGATTGTATCGGATTAGGTACTTTTTTAAGCAAACTTAATACATCGAGATTTCCAATGCAGAATGCTAATATCGCAAAACACTAAATTACATCGTAAAGATGTCCAAATTTTTCGTAAAAAATAAAAACCATTGACATTTTAAATTTCGCGCCCTGACCCTGAGCTTCCACCTTAAACAAGACAATTGTTTATATTTATACTAGCTGATCCGAAATACGTTGTTTTGCCATATACATACATTATTTCTAAGAAATATTTTATAGTTAAATATTTGCGATTATAAATTGAGACAAAATATCCTATCTTTCAAGTTGAATAGAACTGCACACAGTCTGCAAAATTTTATTTAAATCGGTTTAGTAGTTTAGGAGTCCATAGCGGACAAACACCGTGACACTTAATTTATATATATTAAGATATAGAATAAACAATTAAATATAAATATTTTTTTTCCTTATTTTTAAAGTAAGCATAAGTATACTTATCCTGAGTGATTCACGAATGAGAGTCGAGGGTTGTCAAATAAATATTTTTTATCTATCGCTCAAACACCGCCTTTCAAGCTGATCTATAAGATATGACGATTTACCCCCAAAGTTATAGACAGTTATAATGGACTACGATGATCTGTTCAGAGGAAAAAGTGTGTTAAAATAGGTTTAAAACACACTAGCTGCGCCCCGCGGTGTTACCCGCGATTAAAAAGTATATACATTTACCGGGTTAAAAAGTAGCATATATGCTATTCCAGACTATAATCTATCTCTGTGCCAAATTTCATTTAGATCCGTTCAGCCGTTCTGGCGCGATTAAGTAACAAACATCCATCCATTCATCCAAACTTTCACATTTATAATATTAGTGGGATTAACTAAACTGAACTTAACTGAACTGAATTAATTATTAAAAAAAAAACATCACGTCAAGTGCGAGCTAACCGTATACTTTATAGTCTACCGTATTTAGACATTTTGTATGGAGAATTGAAAAGCGCCTCTAGCGAACGGTGTTTAAAACTTTCAATTCTCCATACAAAATGTCTAAATACGGTAGACTATAAAGTATACGGTTAGCTCGCACTTACCTAATACCTAAAGCGATACAACACCATAAAGTTAGTAAAAGTAGCGGTTTTTACAAACCTTATGGTATTGTATCGGATTAGGTACTTTTTTAAGCAAACTTAATACATCGAGACATCCAATGCAGAGTGCTAATATCGCAAAACACGAAATTACATCGTAAAGATGTCTAAATTTTTCGTAAAAAAATAAATACCATTGACATTTTGAATTTCGCGCCCTGACCCTGAGCTTCCACCTTAATACGTAGTGTTATTTTTTAGACTATAAAGTAAACGGTTAGCTTACGAATAATCTCGCACTTGACGTACCGCACAGATATCGATCACAAATACGCGAAAGAATCGCGGGTTCAATGCTTCATACAATCCTGAAACGCGCTATAAGAGTTTTCCGACCACGCAACATATATACGAGATCCCGACAATAACCGTCGGGGCATACCGGCCGCCCCGCCAGCCATACCACCCGCCTGGCTGGGAGATCTTCCGTCTGCGTATATATTCATTATGAATGTAATATTCTGGCAACCCTGTTATATTGAATTATTACTAATAAAATAGCGACAGATGTTACCAATATTATCATATAAACGAATAACGGTAATTAAACCACAGAGTTACTAAGAATTGTTATTAATGAGTAAATAATTAAATTGTCCGATGATAATGAAATCTATATACATACTAATGTAACTTGGTCATGTTTGTATATTGACCTATTCGACCTCATAACCGAGCTTCACTGTAGTGCGTATGAGACCTAATCCATCTCCTAAAATAAGGTATTTTAAAAAAACTCATATCTCTATCAAAAAATATGATACAATCTAGAAAGAAAGAAGAAAGAAAAGAAAAAAAAACATTTATTTGTGACAAATACAACCGAACACTATCATGTATATCAATCTATGTTCCTTCTGTAAATAATAGAGAATTAACTGTTCTATCTCAAGTTTGCTACGCATGGGGATATGATATCTGGGCTATGAGATACAACGAAAAAAAAATCTTATATTTACGCGAATACTACACATATAAGTAAAACGAATCTTACAGATTTTATCGCGCTTATTATACGTTTTTTACGTTCCCGACGTTTCGGCTGCTTTACAGCGACCATGGTCACGGGAGGACCGAGGTGTTTGACGTCCTAGTGTCATAGTTTGAACCAGGGTACCCTCATATTTAGTTGTTGCTTGCGGTCCATCCGTAAGATTAGTTTTATTTCAATACTAGCTGTTGCCCGCGACTTCGTCCGCGTGGTATTTAACAAAGAGAACCGTTGACAACAGCCTGCTCGCCCATTCTGAGCCCGCGGGACGCATTGCAGGGCGTTGATATCAAAGTTAATCAGGCGCTGCGCTGCAACGTTGGTTTTAATTTTTTTTCGTGAGACAGGCAGACAGACAGACAGACAGACAAAAATTGTAAAAAATGTTGTTTCGGTATAGGTAACGTGTACACATCCAAATGCACTTAGTAAAAAGCGGTTATTTTTATATTACAAACAGACACTCCAATTTTATTTATATGTATAGATGTAGTATTCGCGTAAGTAAAAGAAAATGTAATCCAGCCAAAACCTGAAAATATAGCTAGTCTATGACTTCTCGTATATAAAACTCGTTTCTCCGCGATATTAGCATTGACATCTGACCGCTGACCAATTGTGAATCAGTTGTCACTGCGCCGGTGGGTACGGCGCATGCGCGAAGTGTTGTCTGACATTTACATATTAATCAAAGATCATGTGAGTATTTTTTTAATTATTCTCGCCATCAGCTTCGTTTATCCAATACTAGGTTATCCCGGCGAACTTAGTACCGCCTCAAAATCAAATGTATGAGGGAATCAATATATCTTTTAGAATCACAATCGGAATATATTTTATTCATGTAAACCATTAAGTACCGAACTAATGAATCGTCAAAATTGTTACAAAATGATAAGCTACAACTTTAGCGCCCGTTCGGAATGCCGTTCCTATGGAGACGAACGGGCGAGAAACTCCATGGTTGCTCTTTTTTTTTAATATATTTTACATTTTTGAGCATTACATTGTTATGGGTGTGTGAGAACAATGTAGGGGCGGCTAGACAGACTTTAGCAGCTGGTCAAGTTAATGGCTACATGTTTCCCACATTTACAAATTACTTTTGTAAATGAAAATAAGAAGGAAAAGGTGTCAATTCTTCCCATGTTAGAACAGTTATTCTGCTATTCTAAAACATACTATGATCATTAAAATCAGTCCAGCCCATCCGTTCTTGAGTTATCAACACGATTTAGTTTTATATATATATATCTATACATATAAATAAAATTGGAGTGTCTGTTTGTAATATTAAAATAACCGCTTTTTACTAAGTGCATTTGGATGTATACACGTTACCTATACCGAAACAATTTTTTTTACAATTTTTGTCTGTCTGTCTGTCTGTTTTTTCCGGCTAATCTCTGAAATGGCTGGATCGATTTTGACGGGACTTTCACTGGCAGATAGCTGATGTAACAAGGAGTAACTTAGGCTACTTTTATTTTAGAAATAAAAATAGGATCTCACGAAAAAAAATTAAAACCAATGTTGCAGCGCAGCGCCTGATTATGTTTGATAGCAACAACCTGCAATGCGTCCCGCGGGCTCAGAACGCGCGAGCAAGCTGTTGCCAACGGTTGTGTCTTTGTTAAATACCACGCGGACGAAGTCGCGGGCAACAGCTAGTATATATATAAATTAAAGTGTAACAAAATATGTGTAAAATATTTAAGGGGTTAACAAGTAGGTGATAACGATTACGTTTATATAAAAAATATATGTGTATACAGTGTTTGATTGCTATAATCGAGATTATCTTGGCGCAACCCGTGAAATACGTATCACTGACAAGTTACGGTGGCCATTTGTGGTCTTCTCCATCACTTCCAATTCAGCAAATGATACTTTCTGAATGCAAATAAAAAAGAAAGAAAGAAAGAAAAAAAACATTTATTTGGCAACAACACAAGACACGAGATTACATAAAGAAACTTATAACTATTAACAGCTTATCATTGTTAAATTGAAACAATAGTGTGTCAGATATAGTGGGTTGCTCGTGTGTGTCTCATGGCTGCGCCAAACAGGTGTCCAGCTCAGCATGAGCCAGGCATCGAAGACGCCTGGCGCTGATTTTCAGCTGGAACCCACAGTGATTTTTCACGGATGTTTGTCAATGTTTTTTATGTTCCCAAATGCTTGACTTGTTGATGAAAATACCATCATCGCCATATGTGTGCCTATAATATGTGAGGAGTTCTCTCAATTTCTCATTCATGGATCCCATCATCAGAACTGTATTTTGAAAAATATGAGATCAATATGTAAACATATCCATTCAAATAAAAAATACAACCGATTTGAGAACCTCCTTCGTTTAGAAAGTCGGATAGAACTAAATAATACAGTAATTTAAAGACTTGATTAGACGACCTGCTTAGCTCAGTTGGTAGTGACCCTGCATTCTACGCTAAGGGCCCTGGGTTCGAATCCTGGTAGGTACAAACTTTATGTGATGAGCACGAATGTTTGTACCCGAGTCATGGATGTTTAATATCTATATAAGTATTATATACTGAGTTCGCCCTCAGTCCATTGTACGGTACCCATAATACAAGCGTTGCTTAGTGTGGGACCGTATAGTTGGTGTGTTCGTCTGGCGATATTATTATTATTATACAACTATTACACAATATATGATTCATATACATACCTAAACAACATTCTGATTCGAATTACAACATTCAAACTACATAATTTAAATTCAACGTTGAAATTTTTATCTATGATCTGCGCAAAGTCGGTTGTATAATTTCATTTCTAATTTATTAATTACATATTCATAACTGTTTATTAGTTTATTCATTAACTAGCTGTTGCCCGCGACTTCGTCCGCGTGGTATTTAACAAAGACAACCGTTGACAACAGCCTGCTCGCCCATTCTGAGCGCGCGGGACGCATTGCAGGTTGTTGCTCTCATACTTAATCAGGCGCTGCGCTGCAACATTGGTTTTAATTTTTTTTCGTGAGATCCTATTTTTTCTTCTAGAATATAAGTAGCCTATGTTACTCCTTGTTACATCAGCTATCTGCCAGTGAAAGTCCCGTCAAAATCGGTCCAGCCATTTCAGAGATTAGCCGGAACAAACAGACAGACAGACAGACAAAAATTGTAAAAAATGTTGTTTTGGTATAGGTACCGAGTAAACATCCAAATGCACTTAGTAGAAAGCGGTTATTTTAATATTACAAACAGACACTCCAATTTTATTTATATGTATAGATGTATAGATGATATGAGAATGTTTTTCTTTAAACATATTACATGTAACATACAGATAACAAAAACACAGGAATCATTCTACAGACGCAAAGAAAAATCAGGAATTATCCTATCCTATCCATCTTCAGAATTATTTATTTTGCTTCCTACCTATTTGAGGTTACATAAAAAATAATACAACCCAATCGAGAACGTCCTTCTTTTTGAAGTCGGTTACTAAATGTAGAAAAAAATCAAAAACCAATCAGTGACTGATCTATGATCAATTAGGTAAGTATTTATTCCAAAATACCTATTTTGCCCCTTAAGGTATTTTATAATATCGCCAGACGAACACACCAACTATACGGTCCCATACTAAGCAACGCTTTTATTATGGGTACCGTACCATATAATAGAACTCAGTATATAATACTTATATAGATTGTAGCGTTAAGGCTACTAACTAAATAATAATGCAGGAACAAGAGTATGAACGAACATGACTTATTTACAAAATACACTAAATATATTTACAAAAGTCTTAACCTAACACGTAGTATCACAAATGAGTTAACAATTAACGATTAACCAATGAGCGCGCGTGCGAGCAGGATAGGGCAACTATATAATGATGCGCCCGTATAAAACGCGTCGCGCGCGTTCCGCGCTCGCAGAATGTATCGATGCGCTGTGATGGTCGGACGTGTCGCTGTGACTCCCACAGTACCCCCCTTCAAGCAAACCGTACATTAGGTTTGATGACTCTGCCCGATCTTGTCACATATGCTTGACTCGCAGGCGTCGTAGATGCTGGTACTGTGCGTGTTTCACTGGTTGCGTGGCGTACTGGAGATGACTCGATATCTTCATGACTTTCATTACAGATGTAGGCTAGTTTTAGTCTATCCAGCGAGACAACTGTAACTCGGTGTGGCATCTGAATCTTGAAAAATTTTTCATGCCTCTGCAGGACTGGATACGGTCCGTCATACGGTGGTATCAACGGTGACCGCACGGTGTCGTTGCGTACGAACACGTGCGTACAACTTGCCAAATCCTTGTATATGAACGGTTGCGATGTCGGAGTTTTATTCCGGGGTATCGGGGTTAGTGATCTCATACACTCACTTAGGCGCTGTACAAACTGGCTGTCATCCATGCATTGCGATGAACTAGCCGGTGCGATGAAATCCGATGGAACGCGCAGTGTAGCGCCGTAGGTCATGAGCGCAGGACTGACGTTGTTGTCACCACGTAGCGCTGTACGTAGACCAAGCAGTACAATAGGTAGATCATCGCTCCAATTCGTTGTTGCGCCTCTAGCCATTAGTGCACTCTTCAATGTGCGATGCCAGCGCTCAATCTGTCCGTTTGATTGTGGGTGAAATGCTGTGGTACGTATGCGAGTGATGCCAAGTGTTCTTGCTAGAGCCTTGAATAAAGATGACTCAAATTGTCTGCCCTGATCGGTAGATATTCGTAGAGGGCAACCGAATCTTGTAATCCAATTTTCATAGAACGCTTTCGCAACGACTTCAGCGGTGATGTCTCGAACTGGTACAGCTTCTGGCCATTTCGTACATCTGTCTATCATCGTGATGCAGTAGCGATATTCATTTGACAGTCTGAGCGGGCCAACTATGTCTATATGTACATGCTCGAAACGCTCTGATACTGGAAAGTCCTTCAATGGCGTAATGACGTGTCGTTGAACTTTTGATCGTTGACAGCTGATGCAGTTTCTCGCCCATGTAGCCAGGTCCTTATTCATTGAAGTCCAGAAGAACTTCGAAGTGACTAACTTCCTAGTTGCTCGTACACCAGGATGACATAGATCGTGCTGTGCTTTGTAGGCAGCGTAACGATATGCCAACGGCAAGTAGGGACGATGCGTCGCTGTCGAGTACTCGCACGTGATTGGTTGATGGAGACCGGGTAAAGTGACGTTGACGAATTTCAAGTTTGACTGCTGTTTCAATCGTTTCAACTCTTCATCTAGTTGTTGATCGTGGGATAACTTGTCGTAGTCTATGTTCGCGGGACATTCTATATCTTCAATCCGTGATAGTGCGTCGGCGACAGAGTTATCTTCCCCTTTCACGTACTTGATTTTCGAGCAAAACTGGCTGACGAAGTGTAGCTGACGCTCGCGACGTGGTGTATCACTGCTGCTCTGTGGTCTCGACAGTGCATAGGATAGGGGCTTGTGATCCGTGTAGATCGTGACGTCACAGCCTTCAATGAGTCGACGGAAGTGCTTAACAGCCGTGTACATCGCTAATAGCTCGCGATCATACACGCTGTATCGACGTTGTGTTGCACTCATTGCTTTTGAGAAAAATGCTAACGGCTTCCAAGAGTTATCTACTCGTTGTTGCAGTACCGCGCCGAGGCTGTGATCTGATGCGTCGGTCATGATGCTTAACGGTGCGCCGACGCTGGGATACGTGAGCGTTGTCGCTTCCAAAATGCTTTGGCGGCACTTTTGAAAAGCTAGTTCGGCTGCGGGCGTCCATGTGATCGGCGTCTTATCATTTTTCTTCGTGTTGTGTAGATATGCGTTTAGTTCACTCTGTAGGTGCGCTTGATGTGGTAGACAATCTCGATAAAAGTTTATCATACCGAGAAAGCGTCGCAACTCGATGACTGTCTTCGGCTGTGGGTATTCAGAGATGATTTGGGTGCGTTCGTCTGTCGGCTTGATTCCGTCGGCAGTGACTTCGTAGCCGAGAAAATTGATCTTTGTCTTCGCAAATTCACATTTTTCGACGTTGAGTGTTACACCGTATTTGTTCAGTCGATCGAGGACTTGGTGCAAAAGTGTTTCATGACTTGACTCGTCTTCTGAGAACAGTAGGATGTCGTCGATGAATGAGAAACAACCTTCAATGCCGCGTAGAACTTCGTGCATAAATCGTTGGAATGTCTGGCTAGCGTTACGTAGTCCAAACGTCATGCAGTTGAACTCGAACAGCCCAAATGGCGTGATTATTGCTGTCTTCTGTGCATCTTCTGGATTGATGGGTATCCAATAATATGCCATCTTCAAATCAAGTTTAGAGAAGATCTTCTTATTGCTGAGTTGGTAAGTGAAGTCTTGAATGCGCGGTATCGGGTATCGATCAGGTAATGTTACTGCGTTCAGTCGTCTGTAGTCTCCACATACACGTAGATTGCCGTCCTTTTTCTTCACTACATGGAGCGGACTCGCCCATGGACTCTTTGATGGCTGGCAGATGCCCATTTCAATCATTCGCTCGAATTCTTCTTTTACCGCCTTATACTTTTCTGGCGGCAACGGGCGGCACCGTGCAGCGAGAGGGGCGCCCGTCGTCTCGATGTGATGAACGACTTGATGTCTTGCTGGAGTCTTCAAAGTCATGGGGCGAAGTACGTCTGGATACAATTTAAGTATGTCGTGGTATGTGTGACTGTCGGAGAGGACGTGCACAGTTTCTTGAGCCGTTGTTACTTCTACAGCGTCTATCGATAGATCGGTGACTTGATCGATGAGTTTCTTGCGATGTAAGTCGACTAGCAGTTTGTAGTGGCGAAGAAAATCTGCTCCAAGGATCGAAGTCTTCACGTCAGCAACGATGAAGGTCCAACGAAAATGGCGCCGGAGGCCGAAGTTCAGTTGGATAGTTTTCTCACCAAATGTGTTGATCGGTGTATTGTTTGCTGCATATAATTTGTAGGCGCTCGGTGTCGGTTTTTTCTTCTGAAATTGCGAAGCAGCCAGTACAGAGATGTCGGCTCCGGTGTCCACTAGGAAACGTAAGGATGTGTTGCGATCGTGAACACATAGGCGATTGGTTCTTGCGTTAACACCGACGTCCGCCACGGTCGGTGCCTCTGCTAGTTTTCCGACTTTGATGATTGGCGTTTTGCACACGGCGATATACATCGTTTCGCGTTGTCGCCAAATCTGTAGTGGTACTTGCATATCCACTCGTTCGTATTCTTCATAGCCGACTTCGAGCGTGAGCGAGAGCGGGAGTGAGCGGGATGGCGATATCTGGGTCGACCGCGATGATTTCGTAGCTCGGCGATCTCAAGCGATAATTTTTCTAATTGCTTCGATAGCACCTCGAAGTGTATAGAAGCGGGATCGGCAGAGCTTGATGTTGCGGGCATGGCTGGCGTAGATACTGCCGAGATATTTGAACTGCCGGAGTACTCTGTCATCTGGTCAGCCATTGCAGCGAGTGTGTCCAGAGAAGATTCTGTGTTGATGGACAGTACTACGCGTATCTGCGTTGGCAGCTGGTTCAACCACTCTATTCTTAAGCCTTCATCTGTGATCAGGCCACCGCCGAGTTCACGCATCTTGCGCAATAATTGTGATGGTTTCTGGTCGCCGAGTTCCAGGCCACTTATCAGCTTCTGAAAGTTCTTCACCTCAGACTTGTCGTATACGGCGAGTAGTCGATTCTTGATCGCTGCGTATTTATCGGAGGCTGGCGGGTTGTATAATATGTCGGTGAGATGCTGGAGATCGATTGATTGAAGCTGCTGCAGAACGTAGCGGAACTTCTGGTCATCTGATGTCTTCTGAGGATCGACGACTGCTTCGAATTGTATGAACCAGGCGCGGGGTATTTCTCTCCAGAATGGCAACAGTCTGGATTGTATGGAGATTGCAGCGAGCTCGTAGGCAGAATTCTTGAGCTTCAGGGATTCCTCAGGATGTTCTTCATGTGCCATCTTCGGTATCTTGTCCAGAGTAACGTTCGGGTCACCACTTGTAGCGTTAAGGCTACTAACTAAATAATAATGCAGGAACAAGAGTATGAACGAACATGACTTATTTACAAAATACACTAAATATATTTACAAAAGTCTTAACCTAACACGTAGTATCACAAATGAGTTAACAATTAACGATTAACCAATGAGCGCGCGTGCGAGCAGGATAGGGCAACTATATAATGATGCGCCCGTATAAAACGCGTCGCGCGCGTTCCGCGCTCGCAGAATGTATCGATGCGCTGTGATGGTCGGACGTGTCGCTGTGACTCCCACAAGATATTAAATATCCATGCTCATCACACAAAGATTGCAGCTACCCTTGAGACCCCAGACCCTCGGCACAGAAAGTACTCAACCAAAGATCACCTCGTAACCTCAAAACCATGCCGATCTATGTGGTACAGGCGAATTCGCGTGAGGCTGTTCTCACATGGTTCTCACATACCTATAACAATGTATTGCTCAAAAATTAAAAAAATCTTTAAAAAGAAGAGCAACCATGGAGATTCTCGCCCGTTCTCCTCCATAGGAACGGAATTCCGAACGGGCGGTAAAGTTGTAGCTTAGCGTTTTGTAACTATTTTGACGAGTCATAAGTACCTACTGTACTTAATTGTTTACATGAATAAAAATATATTCTGATTCTGATTTTGATTCTGGCTTGGTTTTTATACTTAAGGTGGAAGCTCAGGGTCAGGGCGCGAAATTCAAAATGTCAATGGTTTTATATTTTTTTACGAAAAATTTGGACATCTTTACGATGTAATTTAATGTTTTGCGATATTATCATTCTGCATTGGATGTCTCGATGTATTAAGTTTGCTTAAAAAATTACCTAAAGCGATACAACACCATAAAGTTAAATTACATCGTAAAGATGTCCAAATTTTTCGTAAAAAAATAAAAACCATTGACATTTTGATTTTCGCGCCCTGACCCTGAGCTTCCCCCTTAGTATTTTGTTCGCGAGATTCTTTGAACTATATTATTGTTGTGTCTAAGCGATTCTTTCTATATTATTGTTTTCTCTAACTAAGCCCGTATAAATTTAGTTAGAATAGTTAACCGCGGTCTCCCAGCCGCGTCGGCTCCAGTTATCATTAAAACGTGATCGGTTCAGAGGTTATAGCTATACTAGTTAAATGTTTACATTCAGTTAGATAAAATAATATTCAAGGAATCAACTGTATTATCTGTTTGTTTTTCAGTTACTTTAACACGAATAATAATATTATGTGAATCATATACTTAGAATTATTACGTTTGAGCAGCTGCTAAAGTCTGCCTAGCCGTTCCTACATTGTTCCAAAAATGTACAAGATCTTTTTAAAAAGAGCAACCATGGAGTTTCTCGGCCGTTCTTCTCCATAGGAACGGCATTCCTAACAGGTGGTAAAGTTGTAGCTTAGCATTTTGTAACAATTTTGACGATTCATAAGTAGTGTACTGGGGGCAAACCCAGTATATATGATGCGAGGGAGGGGTTCGGTAAATAAACACGTAATATCACAGCGGGGGAGGGCAAAGGGGGATTGTAGTAAGATATGTTTTTTATTTATTTATTTATCAAGCGGCAACTACTACAACAAATAGGCAACCCGCATCCTTAATATCTGTGTAAACATTTTTATCACTGTGCCTGTATGTACAGTGTATAATATTCTAAAATGTTTTAAAATACTAAGTGCACGAGTGAAAGCAAATTTAATTAAGAATTAAATAGCATAACTTGACTTGACTAGGACGTCAACCACCTCAGTCCTCCCGTGACCATGGTTGCTGTAAAGCAGCCGAAACGTCGGGAACGTAAAATCAAAAATAAACCGCGATAAAGTTCTTAAAATTAGTTTTATTTCAATGTGTAGTATTCGCGTAAATATAAGAAATCAATATAACTTGACTTTTCAATTTCACCCAAGCTGTCCGGTAAATTTTTAGCAAAGTATCCACAGCTTTACTGATAGGAACACCATCATTATTGATGGTGGTGATAACGATGATGTTGATGAAATGAATCCCCTGATGATAACATCAGGGGCACTAATAAATTTTTTTTAACAATCATCAAGATATACTCGACACTGGCAAAAATGGCACAATTTTGTAGCCGATTGAGAAGCCAAAAAAAGTTTTTTTTTTTTTTGTTTTATTACATTATAGGCAAGTATTTGATCTCGATCTCGCCTGTTGGTAAGTGACGATGAGATCTACGATGGTGCATACTTGCCCTGGAGGTACCTACGGCATTAATTTATTAAAGTAGGTATACCAAAGAACTCAGAATCAATAGCACATCTCAGATATGTAGTTATATTTTTCCTACACTAAACCAGATAGAAACTACGCCTCCCGCACGATAGAGAAGTTTAGCTTTTTCGTTACCGCACTGGAGGCGAGTCACGGACAGGGTGTTTCAGGCCCTATTTCGCACTCAACGTGCTAGAAGGTACCTGTTCACTCTCGACTTGAAAACACTCAGATGAAGTACTATATTACTGTTTTGAACGGATTAATTAATTGTTTAACCTTACTTCAACTAACAACTAACTAGTAATTGTGTTACATTTTTTTCCTAGTTGATTCACACGCGCTAGTAAACACAAACGCGCATATATACCTATTACTCATCGTGAGAGACGTTAACAGGGTTGTCACTTCGCAGAAACTAACTGTACCGTTGAATATATGTCAAGAACTGTAACTGTACCGTTTAAAATGTGTCAAAGATACCAAGAATGAGAGTGTCGACACGTTTCGTTGTTTTTGCAAGATTATATTTGTTTGTCAAGTACTCTCGCTGATAATTTTTGCCATGATCGGAGATTCTATTTGTTTGTCAAGTACTCTCACTGCTAATTTTTGGCATGATCGGAGATTCTATTTGTTTGTCAAGAATTCTCGCTGGTAATTGTTGGCATGATCGGAGATTCTATTTGTTTGTCAAGAATTGAATAGAAAAACTACTTAATATTTGTAAAATGTGTAAAAAATATATATATATATATAATGATATCACATATTAAATGTACATAATTTTTGTTACACCTAAATTTAAAATGACCTGGCAACCCTAGGAAGCTGTGAGTCATTGACTCACCTTGATATAATGTTACTCACAATAAGGAAGGCCTGCTTATGAGTCAACGTCATACGGCACCAACGACATTACATGCAATATAATATATTCTAACCCAGCCATTCATACATTGTTTTCATACACCCATAACAATGTACTGCACAAAAATGTATCCACCACGAGTGCTATTGGCTATGTTTCGTCGAGGTGCCACGGGCACAGCAGCGGGTAGAAGCTAGTTATAAATCAACACAACTCCATATTTACCGAAACAAAAAAAAAGTTTAAATAGAAAAAAAAATAAACGTATAATTCGATTTTTTATTCTCCCTTTACAGTATGAGGTTCCTGCATGTGTTGCTGGTGGTGGCGGCGGCTGCCTGCGCAAGCGCACGCACTGCCACTAGGCAGCAGTCGATCTCTGGACCAATCACGTCGCTGACTGACAAGGTACGCGATATACTCACACACTCACACTGTCTTGAAGCAAACGGTCTAAGGCCTCAGCCTCGAATTTAACGGGCAGCGGGGCGGCGCGGGGCGCGGGAGCGGCAGGATCTTATGCGTACAATCAAATGGACCGGTTCTCGAAAACAGCGGCGCGGCAGCGGCGCGGGGCGGCCAACGAGCCCCGCTCCCGCGCCGCCGCCGCCCCGCTGCCCGCTAAATTCGAGACTGAGGCCTTAGGGTGTTATTCGGGGATCAGATCATAAATATCGGCCCAGTGTGTTGATAACTAAGTTGGTAGAACGCTTGCCTCGGTAACGAGGATTGCACGTTCAAACCCCGGCTCGCACCTCTGGGATTTCATGTGCGAATCTCATTTTCAACCACGATTATCACTTACTAAACGGTGAAGCATAACATCGCGAGGAAACCTGCATGTCTGAGAGAACCCCTCGAAAGTCGTGTGAAGTCCGCCAACCCGCACTGGGCCAGCGTGGTGGACTATGGCCTAATCCCCCTCACATTGAGGGGAGGCCCGTGCCCAGCAGTGGGCCATTAAAAAAGGGCTGGAATTATAAAACATCGGCCCACCGGTTCTCGAGTTATAAATGGTGTAACTAACACGAGTTTGTTTTATCTATACATCTATACATATAAATAAAATTGGAGTGTCTGTTTGTAATATTAAAATAACAGCTTTTTACTAATTGCATTTGGATGTATACACGTTACCTATACCGAAACCACATTTTTTACAATTTTTGTCTGTCTGTCTGTCTGTCCGTCTGTCTGTCTGTCTGTCTGTCTGTCTGTCTGTCTGTCTGTCTGTCTGTCTGTCTTTCTGTCTGTCTGTCTGTCTGTCTGTTTGTTCCGGCTAATCTCTGAAATGGCTGGACCGATTTTGACGGGACTTTCACTGGCAGATAGCTGATGTAACAAGGAGTAACTTAGGCTACTTTTATTTAGAAAAAAAAAATAGGATGTCACGAAAAAAAATTAAAACCAATGTTGCAGCGCAGCGCCTGATTAAGTTTGATTAGCAATAACCTGCAATGCGTCCCGCGGGCTCAGAATTGGCGAGCAGGCTGTTGTCAACGGTTGTCTTTGTTAAATACCACGCGGACGAAGTCGCGGGCAACAGCTAGTATATATATATATATCAGTTTATTAGCACAGATTACATCATGCTAATAAAAAAAAACGATCGGTGGTAACCATGATTCGCTGAGAAGGACTGGACATTAAAAATAACGATGTTTTTTTTATGTCACTGACCGACCATAGAGAAGAGACCTATAATATAGCTTGCTTCTATAGTATTTTTATAAAAAACAACTCGGGTATTGATTTCTTATATTTACGCGAATAACTACTCTTTGAAATAAACTTACTTCGGGGATTTGGCTGATTTACAGCAACCATGGTCACGGGAGGACTGAGGTGGTTGACGCCCTGTCATAGTTTGACGGAACGTCGGGAACGTAAAAACAAAAAATAAACGCGATGAAATCCTTAAAAATAGTTTTGTTTCAATGTGTAGTATTCGCGTAAATATAAGAAATCAATATGTAGTTATACATTTTAATTATACCTAATTAGCAAATATATTTAATTAAGCAAATGTGTTTACAAAACTATCATGAGGGCTCTCCAATGGCGTCACCGGGGCGCGGTTTGCCGCCCCACTGAACCGTAAGGTCACCCCATAACCTTTGCATTATCGATCTGATAGATTAAATTGAGTTTTCTGGTTCAATAGGTCAACGCTTCGGATATGGGTGTCATTCTAATGGCCCACACGGCCCGCCCAACTATTCGCACAATCTGGGCCCCAAGTCTGCTAACACAATCGATTCATGATCGAACCGCAACCGCATAGTAACTGTCACTTATGACATGTATTGTGTGGGATCTGTCACTTTTGACATATATTGTATGGGATATCTGTCAAAAGTGACAGTTACTATGCGGTTGCTTGTCCAATTATGAATTTATTACGTCAGCAGACTTGGGGCCCTGAAGTGTGATTTTAAACCATTCGGAATCAACATCGGGAACGGATTCGAAAACTACCGAGATAGAATCCCGCAATCGCTATTTTGGGTTCCGAATTCGAAGATTTTTGACGTTTCTCCTCGGGAATATCGTTCCAAACCTTGAAAACTTAGCTATGGCTTTTACATGAGGGAACTCAGTTACGTTTATCATTTAATAGGTTATTTGAGCTTATTGTCGGTTGTTTTGTGGCTATAATAGGACCGATTCGTAGAAAAGACGTCTCACAAAAATAATATTTAATCGGTGCTTTGAAATGCAAGACTGTATAACATTAAATACAATAATATGTTTAATTTATTTCTATAGGATGCTAGGAGCAAAGCGCGAGTACACACGGCATTCGCAAACGCCGGTCGGCAGGCCGGCGTCGAAGTTTGGAGAATCGAGGTTAGTAGCGACATCTATTGTCGAGTAGCAACACTGTAATAAATATGTGGAAAGCGACATCTATTATCACTTCAAATAGTTATGACCTTTATTGCGGAAAGTGACATCTATTATCAACAATGTGTAACTGTTTTTTAAATTTGCAACAGAATTTCAACCCCGTCGCAGTAGCTGCAAAAGACTTCGGCAAATTCTACAAAGGAGATTCCTACATCGTGTTGAAGGTAACTAAATAATTAATCTTTTTAAAACAATTGAATTGGCTGTACCTGCGTGCTCTATGCAATTTTTTTTTTAATTCAGACGACAGCAGACAAAAAAAACAAGCTCTCCTGGGACATACACTACTGGATCGGCACCGAATCGACCCAGGATGAGTCTGGGGCCGCCGCCATATTGACCGTCGGCTTGGACGATAAATTTGACGGAGCCGCCGTACAGCACAGAGAGACACTGGGGCACGAGAGTCAGAAATTCTTGAGCTATTTCCCGTCAGGTGAGCCAAGCACTAGTAGCGCCATCTATTGAGAAAGTTACGAAACAAGTTACTAATAAAAATATCCCATTTACATAAATACTTATAAATATATAGTACGCCTACTCAACAATAGATGGCGACTATCTACATACTTAACAAAAAAAAGGAATTGGTTACATTGCACAAGTATAGGTAATTTATCTATGGTATAAGTTCTTGTTAAAGTTCAGGAACAAGGTCATTACTAGTTCTTAACCAACTAGCAATAAACAGACCAATTGAAGCAGCAATTTTAAGCAATTATGTCTATTGCTTCGTTGACTCAGACTCGACGATAATAGTTCATCAATTAACTGTAATAGCACATAATTAGCTATTGCTTGAGTGTTTTTATCGACTCGAAGTTTTTTTCATATCGCCAGTTGAACTCAAATTGTATGTATGTCACAAAGCAACGATTGCATTATTAGTGTCGAACAATGAACTGGGGTCGATCCCATTAATACCCAGATAAAAGAATATTTCTGTTAGTTGGCCAGATAGGAATCAAACATGCAACCCGCCTGCGATAAGAGCCGTGTCATTTAACTAAACTACCGTCAAACTACAAAATTAAATCTATCCTCGCTACAAGAAACATGTTCACCGCGCCGACACACAGATGGCGCTGCATATGACGTCCAAGAACAAATGACAATTCTCGATACAATCCTGAAACGCGCTATGAGAGTTTTCGCGGAACCTAACATAAATATACAAGAAATTAACAGTGACTATCATAGCATACCGGCCAGCACCGCCAGGCATACCACCTGCATGGCTGAAAATTCTGAATATTTTCGTTCAACAGCTCTCCAATACGTTAACGGTGGTCACGCCTCCGGCTTCAACCACGTCGTCACCAACGCTGGCGCCGAGAAACGTTTCTTCCAAGTGAAGGGCAAGAGGAATGTTCGCGTCAGGCAGGTCAGTGACCCTTTTTACTACCCCTAGTTGCGCCCCGCGGTGTTACCCGCGTTTACATTTTACCGGGATAAAACGTAACCTATGTGCTATTCCAGACTATAATCTATCTCTGTGCCAAATTCCATTCAGATCCGTTCAGCCGTTCTGGCGTGATTGAGTAACAAACATCAACATTCATGTATTTCCATGTATTGAAAACATTCCATTCTCCATACAAAATGTTTGAATACACTATAAAGTATACGGTTGGCTTGCGAATAATCTCGTACTTGACGTACTGACAGTTAGCAGCGTCCATCTCGATACGATAACGTTAGATAATCATGCTATGTGCACTGCAATAAGAATTGCATCATTCGGTAACCAAATAATTTAATTCCAGGTGGACCCTCTGATCTCCTCAATGAATAAAGGTGACGTCTTCGTGCTGGATGTAGGACACGAGGTTTACGTGTACGTTGGAGACAAAGCCAAGAACATGGAGAAGCTGAAGGCCGCCACCTTCGCAGACCAGGTCCGAGATCAGGATCATAATGGCAGAGCTCGCAAGGAGACTTATGGTGAGTGAGGGTAATAGGAACTCAGCGTATCGCCAGATGAACACAGGAACTACACAGTCCCGTACTAAGCAACGCTTGTATTATGGGTGCCGTACAATGGACCGAAGGCGAGCCCAGTATATAATACTTATATAGATATTAAACGTTCATGACTCGGTACAACTGGCACCGGCCCCTACTCGAATTCAATCCAGTATCTCCACTGCAAAAAACCGGGTGACTATCAAATACATTAATTGTGTCGTCATAAGAAATGGAAAAAAATAAACACAGCTACCTGCAAGTCTATAGAAAGCCGTGCGAAGTCCACCAGGCCATATTAGACCAGAATCGAGGACTTATAGCTCGAAGACTTCTCACATTAATTGGACAGTTATATAATCACAAGGGCTAGCACGCAGGTCAATAAAAAACCTGTCACATCGAGACGCTCTCCCTTCCGTAATTCATACGAGGGAAAGAGACAACATTGATATATCTCACATTTTATCTCATCACAGCCAGCTGTGCCGGCTGGAATCCATTCCTGACTCTCACATTATAAATAATATAATAATAATAATAGCCCTTTTAATGTCCAACTGCTGGGCACGGGCCTCCCCTCATTTCGAGGGGGATTAGGCCATAGTCCACCACGCTGGCCCAGTGCGGGCTGGCGGACTTCACACGTCTCTCGAGGGGTTCTCCCAGACATGCAGGTTTCCTCACGATATTTTCCTTCACCGTTTAGCATGTGATAATCGTGGTTGAAAATGAGTTTGCGCATGAAATCCGGAAATCCCAGAGGTGGGAGCTGGGGTTTGAACCTGCGATCCTCGTTACCGAGGCAAGTGTTCTACCAAATTGGCTATCACAGCTTTAATTCTAGTGACTCTCACATTATGTTCATGTATTTCAGACCAATATTCTAGCGATGTGGATATTGAGAAATTCTTCGCAGCCCTCGGCTCTGGAAGCAAAGATCTGGTGCCCGAGGAGACAGCGGGCGGCGACGATCAGGTATACTTCCCAATCTGAACCCAATTTTAACTCGGCTGCGTCTGATTAACGATATTCAATCGAAGCGTTCACATTTCAAAACATAAATTGCTTTAACAAGAACAACGTATAAATCACCATGTCACCTCACCAGTCACCTCATTTGATTAATGTTCTGTATTGCTGTCTTGAAAAGAACGATGTAAAGTATTTAAAAAATGCTTAATGCAACTTTTAAATTATAAGAATAATATAATAATACCAGCATTTTTTAATGTCCCACTGCTGGGCATGGGCTTCCCCTCAATGTGCGATGGGATTAGGCCATAGTCCACCACGCTGGCCCAGTGCGGGTTGGCGGACTTCACACATCTTTCGAGGGGTTCTCTCAGACATGCAAGTTTCCTCGCGATGTGTTCCTTCACCGTTTAGCAAGTGATAATCGTGGTTGAAAGTGAGATTCGCACATAAAATCCCAGAGGTGTGAGCCGGGGTTTGAACCTGCGATCCTCGTTACCGAGGCAAGCGTTCTACCAACTTGGCTATCGCTGCTTTAGTTTTAAATTAAAATTTATTAATTTCAGGCTTTCGAAAAAAGCGAGGAGAGTTCAATTATTCTCTCAGAGGTATCCGACGCAAAGGGCCAGTTGAAAGTGACCCCACTGAACAAGCCTTACAGACAAGAACAGTTGAAGCCGCAGGTGAGGAAAAAATAATATTTATTGTAGCAAGCGACATCTGTGAACATGCCTTGGAACTATTAGCACATTGTGTTATTTAAAAAATACCCGCTACTCCCTCAGAGATGTCGCTAGTAATGACGCTAGTGCTTAAACTTATTTTTGTTTACAGGAAACCTATATTCTGGACACCGTCAGTGGTAGCATCTACGTATGGATCGGGAAGCAGTCCAATGACAGGGTAAGCATCATTTGTGTAGTGTCCTGGGTTCAACACCGGATTGCGAAAATGTGTGACGTGTCGTTTAATAACGCTTTCGTTTTCAGGAAAAGGCTGAAGCCATGACCAAAGCCCAGCAATATTTGACCGCCAAAAATTATCCTTCATGGGTAAGAATCAATTGAGTAATATTTAAGTTTATTACCATTCAGTTGAGGTATTATAACTTTGCTGTAATACGAGTGCACTATGCCATCTATTCGGGGAAAACTTTTCCGTTACCCGTTTTGTGAGATTTAATTTTAAAGTTAGAATATAATTACAGCAACCAAATTACTTGCAACTAAAGTTACCCCCCAATAGATGGCGCTGAACTTGTTTCAAAGTGTCTCTCAAAGATGGCGCTTTTCCACAAAAATCTGAAACACGCAATAGAATTTTACGCACTATCAGCGACATTGCACAGCTTCAAGTATGTACATTGGTAATTAATAAGGACTTTTCTCCCTAGGTACACGTCGCCCGAGTGCTGCAAGGCTCGGAACCAGCCATCTACAAGCAGTACTTCACAACATGGCGCGATGTTGGCATGTCACACTCCAGGATCGTTTGAAGGTACTACACCAACCTCTTGGCAGCTTCGCTACGAGAATCATGTTCACAACACCGATACATAGATGGCGCTGCATACAACTTTCAGTACAAATGTCGTTTTTTCGTGCAATCTTGAAACGCGCTATGACAGTTTTCGTAGCACGTAACATATATACAAGACCCGACAGAAAACCGTTGGGGCATAGCGGCCGCCCCGCCAGGCATACCGCCCAGCCGGTGTGAAGATCATTTCTTTTCCACTAAAGTAGAAATCAGTCATAGTCAACCAGCAGTAGGGCGTCCAACTATTTCACTGCTGGACCCAGGCCTCCCCCACATCCCAGTCCTCCGCCACTTGCATCCACCGGCTGCCCGCGACGCGTGTGATATCATCGGTCCACCTTGTAGGGGCCGTCCTACACTACGTCTTGCGGCTCGTGGTCGCCATTATAGAGCCATACTGCCCCAACTATTTTTGTAGGAATATTGTTTATAATTTTTCTTCTTTCTTTTCGAAATGAGATGCGATGAAATAAAATGGATATTAATATGGCCTCACCCACAACTTAGCGGGTATATTGCCAATGTCAAGTAATTAATAGCGATATTAAAATCAATAAATACACATCTATACATATAAATAAAATTGGAGTGTCTGTTCGTAATATTAAAATAACCGCTTTTTACTAAGTGCATTTGGATGTATACACGTTGCCTATACCGAAACAACATTTTTTAAAAATTTTGTCTGCCTGTTGTCCGTCTGTCTGTCTGTCTGTCTGTCTGTTTGTTCCGGCTAATCTCTGAAATGGCTGGACTGATTTTGACGGGACTTCCACTGGCAGATAGCTTATGTAACAATGAGTAACTTAGGCTACCTTTATTTTAGAAAAAAAATAGGGTCTCAAAAAAAAAATTAAAACCAATGTTGCAGCGCAGCGCCTGATTAAGTTTGATAGCAACAACCTGCAATGCGTCCCGCGGGCTCAGAATGGGCGAGCAGGCTGTTGTCAACGGTTGTCTTTGTTAAATACCACGCGGACGAAGTCGCGGGCAACAGCTAGTTATAAATAAAATAATGGATGTGACATGATGGTATGAAAATGGCGTCGACCGTAGCCTGGTTTATAATTGTTTAATTATTTCTTGTTACAGATCTTGACAACAATCACAAGTCTTAGAGATACGTGCCAACCATTGATATATTTTGTCATTTTTTATTACATAACAATAACATAATTAAGTCTCTATCCATACCAACGTATATTAAATACAATAAATGATTTTAAATAATAAAATTATCTTTGGTTTTATTTTGTTAATGAATATTATCAGAATAATATTTTTACATTAAGGGGGAAGCTCAGGGTCAGGGCGCGAAATTCAAAATGTCAATGGTTTTATTTTTTTACGAAAAATTTGGACATTTTTACGATGTAATTTAGTGTTTTGTGATATTAGCGTTCTGCATTGGATGTTTTTACGACGTCACTAACACCTTGTATATGGTGCCGTACGTCGCTAAACCAACTCACGAACACAAAAAAAGACTCAAGCTACTAAATCATTGCCAAAACAACTCTAAGCGAAGCATTAATTTAAATAAAATGATAAACTCGTTTTTGAACAAGGAAACCTCATTATTATCTCAGAATTCAATGTTGTCGTGTCTGTATTTAATTATGACGGCATGCGTACCTAACGTTTGATCTGAGTATTATTTGAGCAAGATCGAGGTATCCTTAAGCGAGGCATATTAGGAGGTTCGTCCGTAGGAGAATTAAGTACCCTCGAGATACCCTACACGTGACCCTGGGTGGTGCCAACCAGGTGACAACTCTACTGGTGGTAGGCTTCGGCCGTGGCTAGTCACCACCCACTGAACAAAGCCATGTCGCCAAGCGGCCTAGCCGTGTGTTGCCATTCTTGGATGGTGGGTCAGATCAGCTGCGCTGCATGTGCCTAGTGAATGTAGCGTCTCGATCTACTGCCGGCTTCCTACCTAGGCAAGTATGCTCCATCATAGATCTCATCGTCACTTACCATCAGGTGAGATCGAGATGAAATACTTGCCTATAATGTATAAAAAAAAAAGGGGGCGAGGCACAACAGGGGCACCGGTGCGTTCCGTTTGGAGATCCCGGGACCCTCCAACATGTGTTGAAGGCGGCCACCGGGGGGGTTTTAGTGCGTAAGAATCCCACATAGCCCGGCCCTCTCCCACACAGAGGCCGATATCCTCCCCCCCTACAAGGTGGACTGATGATATCACACGCGTAGCAGGAAGCCGGTGGATGCGAGTGGCGGAGGACCGTGATGTGTGGAAGTCGTTGGGGGAGGCCTGTGTCCAGCAGTGGACGTCCTTTAACTGATAGTATAATATTATTTGAGAGAGATCCAGGAATCTTTAAGCGAGCTTAACTTACTACTATAAACACGTTTTTAAGTTTATCAACCGGTCAGCAATGCATTCCGGTTCACAGTCAACCATCGACCTATACAGTAGTGTTGGGCTTAACGCGAATAGTAATTTGCGAATGCGAATATGAAATTTATACATACTACAAATAAATAAAATTGGAGTGTCTGTTTGTAATATTAAAATAACCGCTTTTTGCTAGGTGCATTTGGATGAATTCACGGTACATATACGAAAACAATTTTTTTTTTAATTTTTGTCTGTATGTCTGTCTGTCTCTTTGTTAAGGCTAATCTCTGTAATGGCTGGAGCGATTTCGACGGGACTTTCACTGGCAAATATCTGATGTAACAAGAAGTAACTTAGGCTACTTTTATTTTAGACTAGCTGTTACCCGCGACTTCGTCCGCTTTTTGTTAAATACCACGAGGACGAAGTCGCGGGTAACGGCTAGTTGCAGTATAAGTGTCATTGAAAATATTAACGAAATGGGTCCCATTAATACCTATTTATTTAAGTCCAAAAACAAATGTAAAGGCAAAAGACTAAATATTCATTTGGCACAGAAATAAAAGCTTGAAATTGGAGAATAATTCTAAAAAAATACTCCATTCGCGACAGCCATTTCGAATGCGAATTTTTCGCGAATCGAAAACCTAGCCACATCCTTATCACGTTTAATATACATAGGTATCTATATTAAATATGTACAAAGAAACCCGTTTAGTTTATAAACAACATTGATAGTGTTATAACGTGTTTACAAACTTTTAAGTTTTAAAACGATGTTTCTCAAAGTAATAAGTATATTATTTTTTATATTACAATGTGAATCCCAACAATTTTTGGTTAGAAATAATTTTAATGTAATGACCGAAGTGTTTTCTTGGAAACAATTAACTCTAGATTTAAATGGCGTGCAATGTAAGTATTTATTTATCCTTATATTTTGTTAAATAAGGAAATTAGCATCAGCATGTTTGTTGAATATTCGCTTTGGGAACAAGGTGTCAGCTTCAAACCCCGGCTCACACAATTAGGACGTTCAGTTTTCATAATTATAATAATATATCAGCCCTTTTAATGTCCCACTCATGGGCACGGGCCTCCCCTCAATACGAGGGGGATCAGGCCGTAATCCACCACGCTGGCCCGGTACGGGTTGGCGGACTTCACACGTCTTTCGAGGGGTTCTCTCAGACATGCAGGTTTCCTCGCGATGTTTTCCTTCACCGTTTAGCAAGTGATAATCATGGTTGAAAATGAGATTCGCACGTGAAATCAATCAGAAATCCCAGAGGTACGAGCCGGGGTTTGAGCCTGCGATCCTCGTTATCGAGGCAAGCGTTCTACCCACTTGACTATCACTGCTTTACACAAGCTTTTCATGTGAATATATAATACGCTAACACTGAGAAAAATACCTTATATGATTACGAATAATTAATAAGGTATTCTGCAACTTTTGTCCGTATTCCTGTTAAAAAAGGACCAAGAGTTGTTACGGACACTTTGTGCGTAAATAATGACAGTTTAACATGAATTGGCTTCACCAATAAACATAATGAAATCCAATCATTACGTTCACGTTAACCAGTAGTTGTAAAACGTAAATCGAACCCGACAGAACGATATGTCAACATGTTCATGCTAGATTTACGGTTGTCTAATTGGATATCATTCTTCATGTTTATATTTTATCAAGCATGGAGTCAGTTTTTCTCAGTGAAGAGCATGTACCACTAGTAGGTAGAACTTATTTGTCAGAATTGGTACGGTACAGCGGTCATATAAGTTGTGGATAGGGTCTATCAGTATATTGTCATATCTTGTTTTCATATCATCATGTCACATCCATTATTTTTATTTATAATTTGTATTTATTAATGTGTTATTGCTATCAATTACTTGACATTGGCAAAATACCCGCTAAGTAAGCAGTGATAGCCAAGTTGGTAGAACGCTTGTCTCAGTAACGAGGATTGCAGGTTCAAACCCCGGCTCGCACCTCTGGGGTTTCATGTGCGAATATTATATATTAATATCTGTTGCCCGCGACTTTGTCCGCGTGGTATTTACGAAAGACAACCGTTGACAACAGCCTGCTCGCCCATTCTGAGCCCGCGGGACGCATTGCAGGTTGTTGCTATCAAACTTAATCAGGCGCAGCGTTGCAACATTAGTTTTTTCGTGAGATCCTATTTTTTTTCTAAAATAAAAGTAGCCTAAGTTACTCCTTGTTACATCACCTATCTGCCAGTGAAAGTGCCGTCAAAATCGGTCCAGCCATTTCAGAGATTAGCCGGAACAAACAGACAGACAGACAGACAAAAATTGTAAAAAATTATGTTTCGGTATAGGTAACGAATATACATCCTAATGCACTTAGTAAAAAGCGGTTATTTTAATATTACAAACAGACACTCCAATTTTATTTATATGTATAGCTAATGATTATTGGCATATACCCGCTAAGTTGTGGGTGAGGCCATATTCATATCCATTTTATTTCATCGCATCTCATTTCGTAAAGAAAGAAGATCAGTATATTGTCAAACATGCCTTTAGTAATTTACATTATTGGTCAATCAAGATTGAGTTGAATCAGTCGGTAAGTACTTAAGTACTACTGTACTGTAATGTGTAGTAGTACTATCTATACATATAAATAAAATTGGAGTGTCTGTTTGTAATATTAAAATAACCGCTTTTTACTAAGTGCATTTGGATGTATACACGTTACCTATACCGAAACAACATTTTTTAAAATTTTTGTCTGTCTGTCTGTCTGTCTGTCTATCCGTCTGTCTGTCTGTCCGTCCGTCTGTCTGTCTGTCTGTCTGTCTGTCTGTTTGTTCCGGGTAATCTCTGAAATGGCTGGAATGATTTTGACGGGAATTTCACTGGCAGATAGCTGATGTAACAAGGAGTAACTTAGGCTACTCTTTTATTTTAGAAAAAAAAAATTGGATCTCTCGAAAAAAAATTAAAACCAATGTTGCAGCGCTGCGCCTGATTAAAGTTTGATAGCAACAATCTGCAATGCGTCCTGCGGGATCAGAACGCGAGCAGGCTGTTGCCAACGGTTGAGACGTTATTAAATACCACGCGGACGAAGTCGCGGGCAACAGCTAGTTATTAATAACATACGGGTTTACAGTTTAAGTAAAACCACATTTGTAAATTAATTTGCGATGTTTTGTCTGTGAATTTGTATTTACGACATTACTATAGCGACCTCTGCAACCTCGCCACGAGCTACACAGATGGCGCTGCAGACGACATTCAACACAACTGACAGTTCTCCACACAATCCTGCAACGCGCTATGAGAGTTTTCGGAGCACGTAACATATATACAAGATCCCGACAATGACCGTCGGGGCATAGCGGCCGCACGGCAGCCATACCACCCGCCTGGCTGGAAGATCTTCCCTTTCCGCTAAATTACCATAACTTATTATAACATGTATGAATATGGTATAATAATATGCTACACTGTATTCTCTTCCCACGATAGTCTAAACCACGTATTCTTCACTCGTCAATCCACTGCAAAATAAGCCTTACAGCACGCTGTACCCCGGCGGTTGGAGCGACAACGCGCTCGCAAGAGATAGACTCACGCGATAAAAAGAGAAACGCATAGTTACATAATAATACATTTTAAAACGCATAAAATGCAGCGATGTGCGATCTAAAGTGGTCATTATTGCTTTGTAGAATGAGTCGTGTTCCATTTCAATGTTTTCGCGGATTGGAATATCTGTTCGTAAGAAGTATTAGATGATCTGTGCCAAGACTACGTCACAATCAGTGCTGCCAACTACAATTAGGTCCTCATTAAAAGCGACGCCCACTGACATACATCCATCTCCCTCTTCCACAGACTTGGGAGACTCTAACTATGAGAGGACAGCAGGCTCGGTGTATTTCGAGCAAGAGCTCGAAGATTATGAGAAGTTTTTCATCCAGTACAACAACGTCCCGAGCGGGTTCGAAGTCGACGAAGCGAGGAACCGAGTGTTTATGGCCGTGCCTAAACGGAGATACGGTAAGACAACGCCATCTGTTAATTAAATCTAGTACTAAATTAAAAATAGTGCGTGATGTTAGCGCCATCTCGCTGTGGGTTCGAAAACTAAATAATTATGAATATATAGTAATAAAAATCATAAATTGTCGATATTTTTTTTCAAGTGCTTTGAGCGTAAGCTGGTAGACTGCACTACTGGGATAAGGGTTGCGGGTTCAATTCCCGACTGAACAAATTTCGGAAATAGGCTTTGGGTGTTACTAGGCTCGCCCCCAGTCTATTGTACGATCCCCAAAATACAAGCGTTGCTTGGCTATGTACCACGCAGTCGTTACGCTAATCTGCTGATGAAAAAAGTTACACCGCGATTCAGAAAATCTATTGGCGATAATAGGCTCCATCTATTGTTGGATCTTCGAACTAAATTTTGTTAGAGAGAAATAAAAACTTGTATATTCAAAAGTTGTACACAGTCTACTAACCTTTTAATTCACATTTTATTGATGAAGAACTTAAGTCTAAAATAGTAAATGAACTTAGTCTATCAATTCGATATTTAGTTCTCTTGTTTACAGTAGATGGCGCTAAAACTATACTTTGCACACAAATAATATATCATCTAATTTTTCAGGCATTCCTTCAACCTTAAACTATGTAAGCTTAAACGCATCAGCGGAACCAACCCTCAAGCCGTATCCTAGTGTCGAGAAGAGTAAAGAACTAGTCTCAGTATACCGACCGAGGATAGACTCGTGTAACCGATTGTGGATAGTCGACACTGGTCTTCAGGAGATTCCTAGTAAGTCACTGTTCAACTGATTTTCTGTAGCGACATCTATTATTGCCTCCAAGTATCGCAAATTCGGTCTAGGACACTAGTGACATCTTTTGGTGGACTTATTAAACATGCTCTATTGCAAGTGTGACACAAATCTATACATATGAATAAAATTGGAGTGTCTGTTTGTAATATTAAAATAACCGCTTTTTACTACGTGCATTTGGATGTATACACGTTACCTATACCGAAACAACATTTTTTACAATTTTTGTCTGTCTGTCTGTCTGTCTGTCCGTCTGTCTGTCTGTCTGTCTGTCTGTCTGTCTGTCTGTCTGTCTGTTTGTTCCGGGTAATCTCTGAAATGGCTGGACCGATTTTGACGGGAATTTCACTGGCAGATAGCTGATGTAACAAGGAGTAACTTAGGCTACTTTTATTTTAGAAAAAAAAAATTGGATCACTCGAAAAAAAATTAAAACCAATGTTGCAGCGCTGCGCCTGATTAAAGTTTGATAGCAACAATCTGCAATGCGTCCCGCGGGATCAGAACGCGAGCAGGCTGTTGCCAACGGCTGAGTCTTTGTTAAATACCACGCGGACGAAGTCGCGGGCAACAGCTAGTTAGTAATAAATTCAAGAAATATATTTGTGAATAATTTATAATCGTAACTTAAATTGATAGATTGAAATAAAACTAATTTATCGGATTTTATCACGTTTATTTTATGTTTTTCCTTCCCGATATTTCGGCTGCTTTACAGCAACCATGGTCACGGGAGGACTGTGGTGGTTGACGTCCTAGTGTCATAGTTAGACTTGGGTACCCTCATATTTAGTCGTTGCTTGCGGTCCAATCTACGCAGAAAGTGCTCACACATTTCAATGTGTAGTATTCGTGTAAATATAAGAAATCAATATATTAAATTGATATTTTACATTTTCAGATGATAGAAAACAAATTAGACCACCGGCGATAATAATTTATGATTTGGCGACTGACAAGGAGATATTGAAACATGAATTGGACGCAGGCGTATTGACAAATGAACGAACGACCGGAGGTGAGCAAGTCTAAATACAATTAGGGACACGCCACTTTCATATCATCATGTCACATCCATTATTTTATTTATAACTAGCTGTTACCCGCGACTTCGTCCGCGTAGTATTTAACAAAGAAACAACCGTTGGCAGCAGCCTGCTCGCACGTTTTGAGTCCGCGGGACGCATTGCTGCAGGTTGCTATCAAAAATAATTAGGCGCAGCGCTGCAACATTGTTTTTTTTTTGAGTGAGATTCAATTTTTTTTCTAAAATAAAAGTAGCCTAAGTTACTCCTTGTTACATTACCTATCTGCCAGTGAAAGTCCCGTCAAAATCGGTCCAGCTATTTCAGAGATTACCCGGATCAAACAGACAGACTGACAGACAGACGGACAGACAGACAGACAGACAGACAGACAGACAGACAGACAGACAAAAATTGTAAAAAATGTTGTTTTGGTATAGGTACCGTGTATACATCCAAATGCACTTAGTAAAAACCGGTTATTTTACTATTACAAACAGACACTCCAATTTTATTTATATGTGTATAAGATGTGTATTTATTGAATGTGTTATTGCTATTAATTACTTGACATTGGCAAAATACCCGCTAAGTTGTGGGTGAGGCCGTATTCATATTCGTTTTTTTTTCATCTCATTTCATTTCGTAAAGAAAGAAATAAAATGAAAGCATATATAATAATCTGAATATTATATTATGTAATTATGTTTCGCACACACGGGCTATACCCGGATATTTGGACGGCTAGCGCGGGGACATGGGTCTAACACGTAGAGGCCCTTTTTGAACATTTTATTGTTATGTAAGCCACCTGGTGGGGTCAACTGCTGAAAATGAAAGCATAAACAGCGAATTGAGCTCAACAGGCGGAGGAACTATTGCAGGAATATGGAAAGATACGACTATGGATTGAGGTTTGGATGGATATGGGATGGGAATATAGGGAAGGGTAGCGGACACCTGTCATAATCAGCGTTTATCTAATTGCTATTGGCAGGTGGCGACTCGCCGCTCTTTCTCCATACCACAAATAATATGAACTGATTTTATAATTTCAGGTTTGACATCGATTACTGTGGACGTTACGCCCGCAACCTGTGAGAACGCGTTCGCGTACATCAACGATCTCGCGACAGAGACGATGATAGTGTTCTCCCTGAAGGAGCGCGCGAGCTGGAGGATCGAGCACGCGACTTTCGGCTTTGATATCGGCGCCACAAATTTCAGTATCGCAGGTAGGTTATGTAACAGTACGCCACTGTTTTATATTCCGCCACTGTTATAATGAATAGCAAAAATAAGAGGGCGGCAAATTTGAAATCCGCAAAGGGACCTATGCTACGCCACTGTATCCACGCGATAATCAATCCACCTCCCAGCATGAAAAGTATCCTATATCATGACTCAAGTTATACTGTCCCCATTCCATGCTTCTTTAAAATCTATGAAATACATTTGCCGCGATACGTGAACAGAAAGACTGACAGACTTAAGTCTGATTAGCCGTTCCTACATTGTTCTCACATACCTATAACAATTTACTGCTCAAACACTTAAAAGATCTTTTTCAAAAAGAGCAACCATGGAGTTTCCCGCCCGTTCTGCTACATAGGAACGGCATTCCGAACGGGCGGTAAAGTAGTAGCATAGTATGTTGTAACTTTTGACGATTCATAAGTACTGTACTTAATGGTCTACGTGAATAAAAAATATTCTGATTCTGATTCTGACAAAAATGAAACAGAAAAAGGCGTTTGGTCACGAACGTCCTTTTAAAACGATTCTATTTCTAAATTATTCATTGCACAGACTTAACTAGAATTGGAATTCTATCCAGGTCGTGTTATACCCTGGAGGGACGGTCTCTTCAGCATCGCTCTCACGGAGCCCAACTCCGCCGGGGTGCGCAGGGCGTACTACCATCCCTTCATAGCGACGCAGGAGTTCTCAATCAGCACAGATATTCTAAGGAATAGGAATGGCGACTTCAATAAAAACTTCAAGGTAAACACTAACTTAATATTCTTATATAACGTTTTGCATTTTTTTTCTCTATCTTTTTGTCTCTTTGTCTCTCGCTTCCCCTTATTGGTCGTATTATTTGAGACTAGCTGTTACCCGAGACTTCGTCCGCGTGGTATTTAACAAAAAAGTTTTCAATTTTTTTCGTGAGATCCGATTTTTTTTCTAAAATAAAAGTAGCCTAAGTTACTCCTTGTTACATCAGCTATCTGCCAGTGAAAGTCCCGTCAAAATCGGTGCAGACATGTCAGAGATTAGCCGAAACAAACAGACAGACAAAAAATTTAAAAAATTGTTGTTATACACATACAAATGCACTTAGTAAAAAGCGGTTATTTTAATATTACAAACAGACACTCCAATTTAATTTATTTGTATAGATATATAGATGTATAGGTAATGGTTTCCTTATAAGAAAACTCACATAGGTAACAATAACATTAAGCTTGTTTGTTTTTTAAACCAACATTCTCTTTTTAACAGCTCGAAGGTGTAAGAGGGGCGTGGTCGCAGAGTGGATCGCACGACTACCACGCCGGGACTCGAACCTTGCACTTTGCGAACGTAGCCCAGAATGCGATAACTTGCTGGAACATTGACAAACCACTGAAATCCGCTAATGTGGCCGTCACTGCTCAACATCCAAAGAAATTGCTCTATATAGCAGGTATTTACTTAAAACACAATCGACTCGATTACATATGTTTACGCAAATACTAAAATTAAAATAAAACAAATTGTGCGGATTTTATCCCGTTTATTTTATGTTTTCGGCACGTTTATTTTATGTCGGCTGCTTTACAGCAACCATGATCACGGGGGGGCTTGGGTGTTTGGCGTCTGTAAAGCAGCCGAAACGTTGGCAACGTAAAAAAAACATAATATAAACGGAACATTTGTTTTATTTCAATGTGTAGGTAATATTCGCGTAAATATAAGAAATCCATATCAAGTTTCTTTATAAGCATAGTATATTAACTCGCACACGGACTGTGCTAATTACGCTAATTTAGTGCGAAAATATACGCTAATAAGATTTAATTTGGCTACGACGACGTCGACGAACTATTTACAATGATTTATTGAACGAATAAACGAATGAGCATTTTTGCTTTAATTAGCGACATCTATTGGAGAGGACTTGAAACTCGAAATCATCTATATTTACCTTCTAGTTCCTGGAATACTGTAATAGATGTCGCTGAATGTTCCATTATTATTGTCGTTTTTATTATTTTTCAGATTTGAAAGTGATCGGTGATGACGTGTGGGTGTTATCCAATAGGATGTCTGAATTCATTTATGGAACATTAAATTATGCTGAACCCAATTTCTTCCTACTCAGGTACATGTATTTATGTTCAACCACTTTTACGTAAAATTTATGTTAGCTAGCCCCTCTATTTATTAATACCTACTAGCCGAGCCAACAGCCACTGTCTTGTCTCGAATTTTTCCAATTTTAGGGCAAGTTATTTCGGACTATAATGAGGTTAAAAAAAATCCAATTCGGTCGAGCCGTTCACAAGTGATGCGTTCCCCAACGTGCAGCAATAAAATTGGAATTTTATCTATACATATAAATAAAATTGGAGTGTCTGTTTGTAATATTAAAATAACCGCTTTTTACTAAGTGCATTTGGATGTATACACGGTACCTATACCGAAACAATTTTTTTTACAATTTTTGTCTGTCTGTCTGTCTGTCCGTCTGTCTGTCTGTCTGTCTGTCTGTTATTTCTGTCCGTCTGTCTGTCTGTCTGTTTGTTCCGGCTAATCTCTATAATGGCTGGACCGATTTTGACGGGTTTTTCACTGGCAGATAGCTGATGTAACAAGGAGTAACTTAGACAACTTTTATTTTAGAAAAAAAGTTGGATCTCACGAAAAAAAATTAAAACCATTGTTGCAGCGCAGCGCCTGATTAAGTTTGATAGCAACACCTGCAATGGTTCCCGCGGGCTCAGAATGGGCGAGCAGGCTGTTGTCAACGGTTGTCTTTGTTAAATACCACGCGGACGAAGTCGCGGGCAACAGCTAGTAAATATATAAGAATTAACATTTAAATGAAACAAATTTATTTATTTACACAATATTTACAACGCAAAAATAAATTAAAAAGAGAATAGAAAAGCACACGTACAAGCAGGCAAATTGAAAAGCGCCTCTAGCGGACGGTATTGAATCTTTCAATTCTCGATACAACGTGTCTAAATACGGTAGACTATAAAGTATACGGTTAGCTTACGAATAATCTCGCACTTGACGTATAGACAATATCGCTAATTTTGTTTTTTTTTTTTAACAGGGGCAACGTTAAACGGCTATTAAGTGGAACAGCCTGCGACAAAAAATGAACAAATAGTTTATTTTTAAATCATAATACATAAGTAAACAAGAATATTATTCCCAAGCGTTTGTGTTTTATTTTTTTATCGTCTTTTTTTATTCTGGCAGTCGGCTACATGATAGAGCCGTTTTGCCAGTGTTGAGTCATAGAGGAAGAAATAATATAGACGGAGTGGCCAGTATAATTGTTTAATTATACAGAGTGTTAAGGGGCATAGTAACGAAAACTTTGGGTAAACAAATAAAAAAATATAGAAATAATTTTTGCCGAAAGTCATGGGTTAGGTACAAATTTTGTATTTTTTGAGCGCGCAATGTATCTTAAGCACGCGATCGCAACGCAACTCTCCGCGCGATAACCGACACGAGCGAGTGACGAGCGCGCTCAAGCGTATTTAAGTTTAATTTACATCGCAGTTTTAGGTCTAGATTAGTAATAATGTTTTTTTTTTTTACTTAAAAATCACTATGAGATAGACTTTAATCATGAAAATACTGAAAAGATTGAGTAACAAACATCCATCCAAACTTTCACATTTATAATATTAGTGGGATTTTATTTGAATTTCCTTCGCTCGCGCACGATTGTGAACACACAATGGTCAATACCCCGCTAATATTACATTACATTGTATGTATATCAAATATTCACATTTTGTGTATAATTAAATAGTTCCCCGTTGACGACAATCTGGGTGTTTTCATGTCGAAGGTGAAGAGGCACCTTCTAGGCGAGTATGCTCCATCGTAGATCTCATCGTCACTTACCATCGGGTGAGATCGAGATCAAATACTTGCCTATAATGTAATAAAAAAATGACATCAATTTTCAATTTCCCGCCAAAAAGTTCATATTTTATTTTTTACTAGCTGTTGCCCGCGACTTCGTCCGCGTGGTATTTAACAAAGACAACCGTTGACAACAGCCTGCTCGCCCATTCTGAGCCCGCGGGACGCATTGCAGGTTGTTGCTATCAAACTTAATCAGGCGCTGCGCTGCAACATTGGTTTTCATTTTTTTTCGTGAGATCCTATTTTTTTCTAAAATAAAAGTAGCCTAAGTTACTCCTTGTTACATCAGCTATCTGCCAGTGAAAGTCCTGTCAAAATCGGTCCAGCCATTTCAGAGATTAGCCGGAACAAACAGACAGACAGACAGACAGACAGACAGACAGACAGACGGACAGACAGACAGACGGACAGACAGACAGACAGACAAAAATTGTAAAAAATGTTGTTTCGGTACAGGTAACGTGTATACATCCAAATGCACTTAGTAAAAAGCGGTTATTTTAATATTACAAACAGACACTCCAATTTTATTTATATGTATAGATATCAGATTTTTTTATTCACGTCGCTATAAACCTTTAAAGTACCTACTTATGAACCGTCAAAAGTTTTCCGCGAGAATATATTTGTTATTTATAATGTGTATGTATTGAATTTGAAATTGCAATTAAATACTTAACACTGGCAACCCACTAAGTTGTGGGTGAGGCCATATTCCATCTCATTTCAATGTATTTCATCGCATTTCATCTCTTAAGTAAAGACAAAAAAGTCTCCATAGAACGCCTGGTAAATATAAATATCGCCAGACGAACACACCAACTATACGGTCCCACACTAAGCAACGCTTGTATTATGGGTACCGTACAGTGGACTGAGGGCGAACTCAGTATATAATACTTATATAGATATTAAACATTTGGGTACAAACATTCAAGCTCATCACACAAAGTTTGTCCCTACCAGTATTTGAGCCCGGGACCCTCGGCACAGAAAGCAGGGTCACTACCAACTGCGCCAATCAGGCCGTCAAGTAAATAAGTATATAAACATTCAGATTGCTGAGATTCATCTCACTGCTTGTGCAGCTCTTCTAGTGCACAAGAGAGTTATTTTAAATAATATAAATTCTAGATTATTATATGTTTTATAATAAATCGAGTGAATACTTATAGAGTCTACACTATTTTGCAAATAGAAAAAAGAAACGTAAGTCGTATTTTTTTTATTTTTTCTCCCCACACGGGCTATACCCGGATCTTTGGAAGGTTTGCGCGGGGACATGGGTCCAACACGTAGAGGCCCTTTTGACAATTTTAATGTTATGTTAGCCACCCGCTGGGGTCGACTGCTGCAAATGATAGAATAAACAGCGAATTGACCTCAGCAAGCGGAGGAACTATTGCAGGAATATGGAAAGATAATTGGGACTTTTTTTAATTATTATTATTATCGATAAAACCTTGGTTTCAAAATATACTTAGTCTATGCACATTACACATGTACCGGTTAAATTAGAGGAAAATAAAAAAGCAAAAAATAAACTAGTGGCTATAACCTTGAAAATTTAAGAATTCATGATTTATGCATTTTTTTACATAATTCACAGACACAATTAATATCAACATTTAAATCTATTTATTTATATTAAACAAAGTCGTGTTTGTTACACCATTTATAGCTCAAGAACCTTGGATACTTTTAATTGGTCTCCGTCCCGAAGAGCAGAATGAAAATTGAACCATGAGTATAATTGACGGCCTGATTAGCGCAGTTGGTAGTGACTCTGCTTTCTGCGCCGAGGGTCCCGGGTTCGAATCCTGGTAGGGAAAAGCTTTGTGTGATGAGCACGAATGTTTGTACCCGAGTCATGGATGTTTAATATCTATATAAGTATTATATATTGAGTTCACCCTCAGTGCATTGTACGGTACCCATAATACAAGCGTTGCTTAGTGTGGGACCGTATAGTTGGTGTGTTCGTCGGGCGATATTTATTTATTATTTATTTAATTCACTAAGATAACTCTGAGGCGGTACGAAGTTGGCCGGGACAGCTAGTTTTAAATAATAGAAGCTGTATTATTTAACTAATTATTTTATCTTATTAACGTTCGACTAAATTAATAAATACCTATACCTGTGTTTATAATAGGACTTATTGTGTGTACTGTGAATATTGTGTTGGAAATGATTGTCGAAGAAAAGACAATTTAGCGAACATCTTGGGACAACTTGAAAAGTCAAGTTATACTATATTATTTCAGCACGTTTATGGACACACAATGGTTAATATCCCGCTAATATTACACATTATATATCAAAGAAACACATATTTTTTTTAATAAAACAAAATTGACATCTTCACGGTTCAACTTCCCGCCAAAAAGCGTGGTCTATGGTCTATTTTTTTTTCAGACTAAAATGAATTTACCGATTATATTACGGAATCTTTTGCTACTGACTGTTTGTACAAAGACTCAAGGCATCGGAGGGCTGGGCAAATTTGAAGAAGTTTTCGCTTGGAAACAGTTGACTTACAACATAGACGGAAATACAAGTAAGTGCTTTGTAACTCTATGAATTAAGACTAGATTATATTTTTTTTATAACTAACAAATAAACAAACGACCAGCGCAGTTGTTTTCTGTGCCGAGGGTCCCGGGTTCGAATCATTATGAGATGCCAGATTTATGACGTCGATTTAAAAGAAATCTTCCCGCCAGAATGACGATTAATATTTTTATTTCAATTGACGTTTCAAAATTCTTTCCAGACGTAATAATTATGTAGATATTAAACATCCATGGCTCGGGTACAAACATTCGTGCTCATCACACAAAGTTTGTCCGTACCAGGATTCGATCCCAGGACCTTCGGCAAAGAAAGCAGGGTCTACTACCAACTGCGCTAATCAGGCCGTCAAATAAAAGGATTACTATGGTACACATAAAAAACTAAGCTCAACTTGAATGTACCCACAAGTCGTAGGTATTCTGTAATTTTCTCAGCAATTAAACGCACAAATCACTAGTAATTATGCAACATGTTATCGTCCTCCCAAATTGGGCTTTTAACTCTAAAAATAACAAATCTGACATAATCTCGATACGATCAAGGAACCAGAAAAAAAAACGCAGAATAAAAAACGAATAATTCAAAGTTGATATCTTTGTTCTCGGTATTGCGGACAACAAGTCATATCGTATCCCAAAATGTCCAAATGATTTTAACAGAAACGTGTACGAGTATATAGCACTAGCTGTCCCGGCGAACTTCGTACCGCCTCAGAACGAAATGTATGAGACAATGAATTTATTGGTATTCTATGAAAAATTTAAACAAATCTATCGCACGGGAACCATACATTTTACCGGGATAAAAAGTAGCCTATGTGCTATTCCAGACTATAATCTATCTCTGTGCCAATTTTCATCCAGATCCGTTCAGCCGTTCTGGCGTGAAAGAGTAACAAACATCCATCCATCCAAACTTTCACATTTATAATATTAGTATAGATTAGTATAGATTACGACTGTAAGTGAGCTTTATGGGCTAAGAATAAAAAACTTCAAAAACCTAAAAAGCACAAAATAAAATCTAATCTTGAAATCTACCTTTTTTTTATAACATTATAGGCATGTATTTGATCTCGATCTCACCTGATGGCAAGTGACGATGAGATCTACGATGGAGCATTCTTGCCTAGGTAGGAAGGCGGCAGTAGATCGAGACGCTACATTCACTAGGCACATGCAGCGCAGCTGATCTGACTCGCCATCCATGAATGGCAACACCGAGCATCATGCCGGAACACGGCTAGGCCGCTTGGCGACATGGCTTTGTTCAGTGGGTGGTGACTAGCCACGGCCGAAGCCTACCACCAGTAAACTCAATATAATAAACTCAATACCTAGTCTAACTAAATCTAATATTGAACAAATGTGAAGTTGGGCTACTTTTTATTTGTAATCTATGTAGTATTCTTAGTTAGCGAGATAATATGGTTTGTTTGGTGACCCGTGTTGATTGCTCCTGAGTGTAGATTGACGTATCTGCGGTTACCAAGTACTTTAGCTCATCATTACTAGTGATGAGACGATTGTGCATCGACTAATCGATAAAGCTCACTGTTTTACAGTAGCACCGTTTGTTCGGCGTATTAAAAGTATTTCTTTTATCATCTATACTAATATTATAAATGTGAAAGTTTGGATGGACGGATGTTTGTTACTCTTTTACGCCCGAACGGCTGAACGGATCTGGATGAAATTTGGCACAGAGATAGATTATAGTCTGGAATAGCACATAGGCTACTTTTTATCCCGGTAAAATGTATGGTTCCCGTGGGATAGGTGTTTTAATTTTTCATACTTTTTATCGCGGGTAACACCGCCGGGCGTAGCTAGTAATCAATAAAATTAAAATAATTATTAAAATGGCATCATTCACAAAAAGTGATGTGAGGATGAATATAAAAAAAATCCTAACCTAAAAATAGGTCATTTACGAAAACTTTAAATAAATAATTTACTTATTGCTGCCAATGTCTTTTCTTTGCTCGACATTTTGACAAGTTTTCTTATAAATAAAAACAATAATTATTATCTATGGTTATTATAATAGCCCCTACATATAATATTGATGGCCGAATAGTCGTTAAGTCACATATGTTGGAATAATCAGACAACAGCATGTCCAGTGCGAGATTATTCGTAAGCTAACCGTATACTTTATAGTCTACCGTATTTAGACGTTTTGTATGGAGAATTGAAATTTTAAATACCGTCCACTAGGTGCACTTTTCAATTTTCCATACAAAATTTCTATATACAGTAGACTATAAAGTATACAGTTAGCTCGCACGTGCACAGAGCCTACGCGATAAATAAAGCCAACATAAACTCCGATCGAGCATTTAAAAAAACATACTAGACCAGATATTTTTTAAGCTCTACATTTAACATTTCACTGGTGGTAGGCTTCGGCCGTGGCTAGTCACCACCCACTGAACAAAGCCATGTCGCCAAGCGGCCTAGCCGTGTTCCGGCATGATGTTCGCTGTTGCCATTCATGGATGGCGGGTCAGATCAGCTGCGCTGCATGTGCCTAGTGAATGTAGCGTCTCTATCTACTGCCGCCTTCCTACCAAGGCAAGTATGCTCCATCGTAGATCTCATCGTCACTTACCATCAGGTGAGATCGAGATCAAATACTTGCCTATAATGTATTAATAAAAAAAAATCGATAAAAAAAATATCGACACAGTTGCCCCATCACTAATTATTGCAAACAAAACAAAGTTATGCACGATCGTGGCATGCATTATGGAATTGAATCGTGATCTTAACATCAGATAATCTCAGGGTCGCTCCTAGTAGCCTACATCCTATCAAAACATACATGAAAAAACAGAGCCAAGTTTAATACTGAGAAAAAGGTTCGTCGAAAAAAGTATCGCTCTAAGTGGCTGCCAAGAACATTAGGGAACTTCTTGTGAACAAATTTAGAAATGCTTTAAAATGATGACTCCTAAAAAATTTTTCTACAGTGTTGAAGAGTTTTTCAAAGATAAAGAATAATCTATACATCTATACATATAAATAAAATTGGAGTGTCTGTTTGTAATATTAAAATGACCGCTCTTTACTAAGCGCATTTCGATGTATACACGTTACCTATACCGAAACAACATTTTTTAAAATTTTTGTCTGTCTGTCCGTCTGTCTGTCTGTCTGTCCGTCTGTCTGTCTGTCTGTCTGTCTGTCTGTCTGTCTGTCTGTTTGTTCCGGCTAATCTCTGTAATGGCTGGACCGATTTTGACGGGACTTTCACTGGCAGATAGCTGATGTAACAAGGAGTAACATAGGCTACTTTTATTTTAGAAAAAAAAATAGGATCTCACGAAAAAAAATGAAAACCAATGTTGCAGCGCAGCGCCTGATTAAGTTTGATAGCAACACCTGCAATGCTTCCCGCGGGCTCAGAATGGGCGAGCAGGCTGTTGTCAACGGTTGTCTTTGTTAAATACCACGCGGACGAAGTCGCGGGCAACAGCTAGTGTAATATATGTCGCGGGCAACAGCTAGTGTATTATAAGGGTAAGATTAGAATTTTTAAAATGCCAACATTATTCTACTTATAGCTTTAGGAATAGTCTTGATTATATCTCAACTAGGGTGAATGTGCCGATTTATAATCATTGACCACTTAAGGTGGAAGCTCAGGGTCAGGGCGCGAAATTCAAAATGTCAATGGTTTTTTATTTTTTTACGAAAAATTTGGACTAACTTTATGGTGTTCTATCGCTTTAGGTATTTTTTTAAGCAACCTTAATACATCGAGAGATCCAATGCAGAATGTTAATATCGCAAAACACTAAATTACATCGTAAAGATGTTCAAATTTTTCGTAAAAAAATAAAAACCATTGACATTTTGAATTTCGCGCCCTGACCCTGAGCTTCCCCCTTAAGTAGTCGTGAATTCATCATACTTTCAATATTCGCATGCCTATTGCAGGCGACACATGCTGTACAATTTATTGACTTAACGTCGTAATGTAAACCATATATTATTATCTCAAGTGAATAAATAAATTTAATTTAATTTCAAGTCATAGACTTGGCACGTTAAAACTGAAAGTTTAGTTGAGCTTTTGAAATACAAAAAAAAAATTATTAAGTACTAACTAAATAGTGCTCTCATCGCGTTTTCAATGCTATTTGATTTTTTTTATTCAACCTCTTAATTATAACAGCGCCCGTCAAACAAAATAAACAAAGATGGCGGCTCTGCGTATGCCAAATTCATACTTAGGCATGTGCAAAGCCCCCATCGGACTTTTTGGCGGGAAACTGAAAAGTCATGGCGTCAGTTGTGTTTTAATTTCTAAAACTAGTGTTCCTGCGAGTTATAGTGAGTGATATAAGTGGAATATTAACCATTATAGGTTCGGTAAAGTGCACAAGTGTAGGTAATTGAAACAGAGTGACGAAACGTGGCTTTTCAGTTTCTCACAAAAACTTTTTTTTTTTTTTTTTTTTTTTTTTACCTTATAGGCAAGTATTTGATCTCGATCTCACCTGATGGTAAGTGACGATGAGATCTACGATGGAGCATACTTGCCTAGGTAGGAAGGCGGCAGTAGATAGAGACGCTACATTCACTAGGCACATGCAGCGCAACTGATCTGACCCGCCATCCATGAATGGCAGCACCGAACATCATGCCGGAACACGGCTAGGCCGCTTGGCGACATGGCTTTGTTCAGTGGGTGGTGACTAGCCACGGCCGAAGCCTACCACCAGTAGAGTTGTCACCTGGTTGGCACCACCCAGGGTCACGTGTAGGGTATCTCGAGGGTACTTAATTCTCCTACGGACGAAGGTGACTCGACCCCAAAAAAAAACTCCATGAAAAATCTTTTGGTAAAGTATCCATCACTTTACTGATTGAGGGATGGGGGGTATTTTACTTGAGCCTAGGCTTTGGGCCTGTGCATATGCTCAAAAACAGAAAAAAATATATTACTTGACACTGGCAAAATACCTATGGTGATGCCAAATTAAAAAAAAAAAAAAAAAAAAAAAAGCCGCCATCTTTGTTTTACTTATTTGATACGCACTTCTAGGTACTTAGGGTTCGATAATAAAACTATTAACATTGCTTTTTACAGAACTTTTGCATTTATTATAACAAATAGAAGTTACTTGACAACTTTTAGTTCACTGACAGTCCATTGTACGGTACCCATAATACAAGCGTTGCTTAGTGTAGGACCGTATATTTGGTGTGTTCGTCTGACGATATTATTATTATAACAGCAAATGTTTCTTTAAGTTTTTCAGAATGTATTATCTGAAGAATTAATCAATGGCACAGAAAAAGCCAAAACATATGCTGCAACCATTGTCTTTAATGATGAAGATAATGATGATATCAGGGCTTTGAATCACGGTAAGTGTTAAACTTGATTGTATATCTATACATCTATACATATAAATAAAATTGGAGTGTCTGTTTGTAATATTAAAATAACCGCTTTTTACTAAGTGCATTTGGATGTATACACGTTACCTATACCGAAATAACATTTTTTACAATTTTTGTCTGTCCGTCTGTCTGTCTGTCTGTCTGTCTGTCTGTCTGTCTGTCTGTTTGTTCCGGCTAATCTCTGAAATGGCTGGACCGATTTTGACGGGACTTTCACTGGCAGATAGCTGATGTAACAAGGAGTAACTTAGGCTACTTTTATTTTAGAAAAAAAAATAGGATCTCACGAAAAAAAAAACCAATGTTGCAGCGCAGCGCCTGATTAAGTTTAATAGCAACAACCTGCAATGCGTCCCGCGGGCTCAGAATGGGCGAGCAGGCTGTTGTCAACGGTTGTCTTTGTAAAATACCACGCGGACGAAGTCGCGGGCAACAGCTAGTATTGAAATAAAACTATTTTTTGCCGGATTTTATTGCGTTTATTTTATGTTTTCACGTTCCCGACGTTTCGGCTGCTTTACAGCAACCATGGTCGCGGCAGGACTAAGGTGGTTGACGTCCTGGTGTCATAGTTAGAACCGGGGTACCCTCATATTTAATTGTTGCTTGCGGTCCGATGTACGCAGAATGTGCTCGCAGTGTCTTGATGTCTTGCAATTGTCGATTGTCTTGTCATGCGATAAAATCTGACAGAATAGTTTTATTTCAATGTGTAGTATTCACGTATATATATATATATATATATATATATATATATATATATGTATACATATTATATTATCAATTAATTGTATGTAGTTAGAGTCTGTGCGAAAAGATCAAGCGGCGCGGAGTAAAATTGACGTTTTACAAATACATTTCTGTTAGGAATTTAGCGCAGTTGGTAGTGACCCTGCTCGCTGTGCCGAGAGTCCCGGGTTCAAATCCTGGTAGGAACAAACTTCGTACGACGAGCACGAATATTTGTACCCGAGTCATGGATGTTTAGTATCTATATAAGTATTATATACTGAGTTCGCCCTCTGTCCATTATACGGTACCCATAATACAAGCGTTGTTTAGTGTGGGACCGTATAGTTGGTGTGATCATCTGGCGATATTTATTTATTTATACATTCTAACAAAGCCTTGAAATATCAAGATGTTACAGTCGCATTATAATGACGTAACTATGTTGCCAACACTAAAAATAAAGTAATCAATCACAGCCGCGCCCTCAAATCTTATGGCGGCTCTCCGTCCGTGCCGACTCTATGTAGGTATCTAAAATTCTGAGAACATACCAAAGATCAATTATGTCTTGATCCTAGGAAGATACAATAAAACTCTTAACACTGACAGACAGACCGCAGGCTAAACCGGTCGACCTAGAAATTTTAAATGTATATTTATTTCTTATTGAATTAAAATATAACTAATTTGACGGATCAATAAATGATAAATGACAAATGATAATTTTACGGATAAGATCAATAAATATCCGGCTAAAAGCATTAATAAACGCGATAAAAACCGTAAAATTACTTTTATTTCAATGTTTCCTTAATCTTCCAAATCATTGCAAAACACAACAAAGTCAAGGATAACATTTTAAAATAACAAGATAAACTCATGGAGAGACAAGGAAAATCATATAAAATCATATTAGTATATATTAGCTATCATTAGAGCATATATTATAAAAAGCGGTTTTTATTACATTTACTTACAGGACTTTTTTTATTTACAGGACTACCTACGAGCGACTCCGCTACTGCTAAAGACCCAAATGGTAGGTAAAATAAAAAAAACAACTTGTCAAAATACTTTCGAGATTGAAATTTGAAATATAAAATAATACTTATATTATTAATAATGGGTTGATACTTACATGAGGTCTTATTGGAAAGAAGGTCTTACTTTATGCACTTGTTGTACAATCTATTAGTACAACAAGTGCATAAAGTGAGTCATGTTATCTAAGATGTGTATCTAGTAGATATTTAAGTCGAGGGTAAAATGGCGTATTTTATAAACGAGTTATACACTCGACTTGTAACTTTGAAATAGTTAACCGTAAAGTTGCACTCAAAAGCAAACAACAATTATTTGCAGACAAAACTCCTTTTGACTAATCTGTTCTGTTTGAACTACTTTTGCCTGTTTGTCAGTTAAAATAACTTTTGACCCGATAATAGTTTTGACTGTAATATATACTCACAGTTGTAGTTTAGAATATAACTTTAGCGGAAAAGGGAAGATCTTCCAGTCAGGCGGGTGGTATGGCTGGGGGGGCGGCCGCTATGCCCCGACGGTAGTGTCGGGGTCCTGTATATATATTACGTGCTCCGAAAACTCTCATAGCGTGATTCAGGATTGTTTAGAGAATTGTCTATTGTTCAGAATGTCGTCTGCAGCGCCATCTATGTAGCTTGTGGCGGGGTTGAAGTGGTCGCTACATTACCATTGATTTTGAATCCACTCTGTATATATATTATTTTCAGATGAAGTCGGCAGTTACTTTATACAATACAACAACGTTCCATTTGGTGTGGAGCGAGTGGGAAACAGGCTTTTTGTCACTGTAGCCAGAAGACGATACGGTAAGGAAAGTGGAACCGTGAAGCTGTTACTTGTGTTTTATTCTCTGAAAATTGTGTTTCTTTGATATATAATTTGTAATATCTGTGGGATGGATGGATGGATGCTCAACCATGTTAAAATTGGTCCATCAATAGCGCCTAATTGAAAGGCAAAATATTTTTTTTTTAGAAAGTCGCGTCACTTTTTTTTTTTTTTATTACATTATAGGCAAGTGTTTCATCTCGATCTCACCTGATGGTAAGTGACGATGAGATCTACGATGGAGCATACTTGCCTAGGTAGGAAGGCGGCAGTAGATCGAGACGCTACATTCACTAGGCACATGCAGCGCAGCTGATCTGACCCGCCATCCATGAATGGCAACACCGAACATCATGCCGGAACACGGCTAGGCCGCTTGGCGACATGGCTTTGTTCAGTGGGTGGTGACTAGCCACGGCCGAAGCCTACCACCAGTAGAGTTGTCACCTGGTTGGCACCACCCAGGGTCACGTGTAGGGTATCTCGAGGGTACTTAATTCTCCTACGGACGAAGGTGACTCGACCCCAAAAACCACCCTCCTTTGGGTAGGTATTTTGCCAACGTCAAGTGGAATGATTATTTTTTAATATCAAATATGGAAGATTCTATGCAGGCCTAATCCGTAGACTAGGCCTAATAAACCTCCCCTAACCCTATCAGTAAAATTGTGGATAATTTACTGACAAATTACCGAACTTTATGGGAGAACTGGAAGAGTCATGTTTCACTATTTAGTTTTATTTTCCTACACTCGTGCACGTTTATGAACACATAATGGTTAACATTCCACTAAATTTACACATTATATATTATATATTTCAAAGAAACACATTTTTCACAACATAAAACAACATTGTTAACCTTTCTCTTCGACTACCCAAGAAAGTCTGGCAAAATAAATATTGATCGGTGTTTCAGGAATTCCATCGACTCTAAATTATATAGATCTTACGCGTCAAGGCGACGATCGCTCGCCGCCGCTAGCGCCGTACCCGGACGTGCGGCGCGCGCGCACCCTCGTGTCGGTGTACAGAACCAGAGCTGACGAGTGCGGGAGGCTGTGGATGGTGGACACCGGAGCCTTGGAAATACCTAGTGAGTATTTCGTATCTAAATTCAACGGCGTAGCAAACCTAGGTCATTAGCACCAGGTGCGGATTTAAAATTTGCCGCCCTCTTATTTTTGCTATTCGTTATAAAAAATTTGCGGCGTCGTAACGACAAAAAAAATGTCGAAAAATACACTTTTTTTTTTCTCTAACCCCATTAGTGAAATGCCTCCCGGTGCGGACCACCCAGTATTTTGTAACTTTTGACGATTCATAAGTACTGTACTTAATGGTCTACGTGAATAAAAAATATTCTGATTCTGATTCTGTTTACTCACAGATAACACACAGCAGATCCAGCCGCCTGCAGTCGTGGCCTTCGATCTGAACACCGACACACAGCTTCTGAGGTACCAGCTCAAGGATTCCGACTTACCTGCGCCCTCCACTCCGGCCGGTATGTTGTAGGGTGGACTAATAATTATTCGTCTTCTCTTGTTTACGTTGGTATTTGACTACCAAATAGACCCATTTACCAGTATCGAGTGATATTTCTTGATCGTTGTTTTAAGTCAGGGATTCCTAAAGTAGTCGATATCGGTTTCCCAGGGGTCGACATAAACGAAAACTGATTTTGGGGGTCGATGAGGTCTAACAATCGACCCCTATTAACACAAGTTCTCATTCGAAACTTTCAAGATACTGTATAAGTTGTGTTACGTGTACCAACTTGTTATAAGAAGGTCGAAGAAGGAAAGGTCGCCGGTTGCGTCGATCAATCTTCCTGAAAGATTTTCTATAAAATGTATGACGCTTGTTGAATTGAAAATGTTCCCCGCAGGTCTGGCTTCCATATCGGTTCTGGTCAAAAATGGTGCCTGTGACGATACCTTCGTCTATGTGGCCGACGTGGCCACGTATGGCGTGATAGTCTACTCCTTGAAAGCCAATGACAGCTGGAGACACAGCCACAACTACTTCCATTTCAATCCAACGGCTGGAAACCTCAGGGTCGCTGGTAAGATTGATTTAATTGCACTAAGCTATTTACTAACCTACCTCCAGCGGCGCTATTACTCTGACCAATAAGCCTGGGCCTAGTGGCGTAGCATGGGGGGGGGGGGGGGGCGGAGGGTGTGGTCCGCACCGGGCGGCATTTCCCACGTGGGGGCTAGAGAAAAAAAAAATATTAGAAAAAAAATTGTAAAAAAATCACTCAGTGTTTTTTTGTTGTTACCATGCCCCATTTTTTTTTATAATGAGTAGCAAATATAAGAGGGCGGCAAATTTGAAATCCGCACCGGGTGCTAATGACCTATGCTACGCCACTGCCAGGGCCCCAAGTCTGCTAACACAATCGATTCGTAGTCGAACAGCAACCGCATAATGACTGTCACTTTTGACAGATATTGTATGGGATATCTTTCAAAAGTGGCAGTTGCTATAGATTATGCAAGCAGACTTGGGGTCCTGGACGTGTCCTCGAAAGGCGTTCTCCTCCGCTAAAAACATTGTCCACAAGCTGTATATTGGTGGTGGTGGAGTGTATAAAAAAAAAAATTGTGGCCATCCTAAAAAATCATTATAGCTTTATAACTATTAGTCTTCATTTTTCTCTAAAAATATGGATGGAGGGTCACTGGTGGGTTCATTTTCCCCCCATTGTTTAACTAATTTGTAAGTGAGGCCATATCTCTTCGTATTCCATTTAATTTCTTTCCATAAACAAAGAAGAAGTAATAAGGACTTTATAACGCCGGTATAGGTCCCAAGGTGTCCTACCTCTAGGTTTACCATGTAATAAAACACTAGGGTATGTGGGGTATGTAGATATATTACTTATAATAAAAAAATGGTCTCTAGAGACTAGATGATAGGCCAAAACATCTTAACACCGCGAGCTAACTTTGGATTAGCGACATCTATCGGGAATTGATATAACGAATTATACAAGGACTTTTTGAGAGTTAAAATAACGATCGATTTAAAACAACTCGGCAGGTCAAAGATTCCAATGGAACGATGGCGTGTTCAGCGTCGCTATCGGCGCGCAGGATTCGGATGGGTGTGCGATGGCGTACTTCCATCCTATGGTCAGCAGGCATGAGTTCTCCGTGTCCACTTGTGTCCTCGAGAACAGGGTCACCAATCAAACTGAGTTTAATGTGAGTATTTGACGAGTCGATAGGTTGTGACCTAGCTTTTTATACCGAGAGGGTCCTGGCTTCAAAGTATGGTGGGAGAGGCTGTAGGCATGGCATTTTATGGGGCAATGTATAAGCTTCTATAAATAAACTTCCCAAAGGAATCCGAGATTTGCCCATTAGTAAGTTTAAAAGAATTGTTAAAAGTAATTTATGTCGTAAGGGTTATTACAGAATCTTGGATTATAAAGCAGCCTGGGACTGATCGCTCAAATATCAATACTTATAATGTTAAAGTGTAGCGTGTGTGCGCCTCGCATCGCAACACACTGGAGCTTACTTTTTATTTATTTTTTTGGAAAAATAATGGATAAAAAAAAGACAAGCCCGCCCGCTTGCCGGATCTTCTCAGTTAAGGTCGCGTTCCGATCCGGTTGTAGAGTTAAGGAAAAAATGTAATGACAATTTGTAAGTGCCCCCGTAGGCCTATACGAAATAAATGATTTGACTTTGACTTTGACTTATAATGCTTCTCCTAGATCGTAGGAGACCGTGGTGAAGCTAGCCAGTGCACGATGCACGCTCTCCATGCCCCCAGTAATGTGATGTTCTTCGCCGAGATCGGCCGGGATGCTGTGTCCTGCTGGCGCGCTGGGAGCACACTGACTCCATCAAACATAGCAGTGCTGGCCCAAGACGACGATCTACTTAGCTATCCATCAGGTAATGACCTGGGCCCCAAGTCTGCTAACACAATCGATTCATAATCGAACAGCGACCGCATAGTAACTATCACTTTTGACAGATATCCCATCCATTATCTGTCAAAAGTGAGGGGAGGCCCGTGCCCAACAATGGGACATTCTTCTACTAATAGTGGCATTATTGAACTTGAAGTCATGTTATACTGTTTTATTTCAATCTCCTTCACTCGTGCACGTTTATGAAACAGATTTTACAGAAAAGAAAATAAAATTGTACCTTCATTATTCAACTTACCGCCACAAACCTCCACAAAGTCCAATGGGAAATTAAGGGGGAAGCTCAGGGTCAGGGCGCTAAATTCAAAATGTCAATGGTTTTTATTTTTTTACGAAAAATTTGGACATCTTTACGTTGTAATTAAGTGTTTTGCGATATTAGCATTCTGCATTGGATGTCTCGATGTATTAAGTTTGCTTAAAAAAGTACCTATGCAGAATGCTTATGTACAGATGATATACATGTATTGGATATATCATCTGTACATAGACAAGTAAAAAATATATATAATTTATCATTGACGAGACACCGGCGTTATGCTTACGTATGGTGCTGTTACGTGAAAAAAAATGGGACCACTCAAACGTTATGGTGTTTTTTTTTGCTATCTGTCAAAATTTGTTGCTTTTGCTTTCTTTAGCGTATATGTAATTATTACGTGAAATGAGACAAAAAATTGCTCAAAAAAAAAATATATATCGTTGTAATTTTTCACCAATTTCTTTTTATAAACCGATTTAAATTCCGAAGACGGAATTTCGAGGTCAATTATTTAAAAAAAAGATGCTGACGAATGTTTTTTTTTTATAAATCTACCTACACATTCAAATTCCGAAGTCGAAAATTCGAGGTGAAATATTACAAAAAAAAAGATTATTGTAATTTTGTTGGGTATATCTACATACATTAAAAGAATGCTGTTTGTGTCTTGTTTCAGACCTGCGCGTGTACGGCGATGAAGTCTGGGTGCTGTCCAACTCTTTACCGCGCTTCATTTACTCAAGACTCGACACCAACCGATTCAACTTTTATGTTTACCGGTAAATCCTTATTACGACAATGGAGGTGGTTTGGTTATGTTGTGTGTGGTTACGTTACATTCAGTGGCGTGCGATGGCGGGGGGAGGGGGGGTCTGCACCGTGCGGCACTTTGTCGGAGGCGGCGGTGGCGGTGAGAGTAAAAAAAAAATCCCCAAATTTTTTTATAATAAATAGCAAAAATAAGAGTGCGGCAAATTTTAAATCTGCACCGGGCTACGCCACTGGTTGCATTTAAAATTGTCGGTACTGGGATAATTAAACTATGAATAGCGTTGAATGATAATGAAAATATAACTGGCTAGTACTGGGACTGTCTCCAGTGGCAACTAAGTTGGAACCATATATTTAGTTGTCTGATGGTCTCTTATTGGTTTCAGGGCTAACGTTCGGGACCTAATAGCTGGTACAGTTTGTTCCGTAACACCGGCAGGTACTTCCGCAGCATCCTATAACTACGGAGGAAGATGAATTTGAGATGTGTATATAAAAAAAACTGTTGGAAATATCATAAGCTTTTCGATCTGGAGTTCATTTTTTATTTTAGTCACCCTGTTACATACTGAATTCTGGCCTCTCCCACCTATTGGGCCAACGTCAAGTGGAATGTTTTTCTTAAATATCAAACATGGGAGATTCTATGCAGGCCTAATCCGTGGACTTTTTCTTATTTTTTTATTACGATATAGGCAGGTATTTAATCTCGATCTCACCTGATGGTAAGTGACGATGAGATCTACGATGGAGCATACTTGCCTAGGTAGGAAGGCGGCAGTAGATCGAGACGCTACATTCACTAGGCACATGCAGCGCAGCTGATCTGACCCGCCATCCATGAATGGCAACACCGAACATCATGCCGGAACACGGCTAGGCCGCTTGGCGACATGGCTTTGTTCAGTGGGTGGTGACTAGCCACGGCCGAAGCCTACCACCAGTAAAAGGCTAGGCCTAATAAACCCCCCCTAACCCTATCAGTAGTTGAGGATACTTTACTGACATAATACCGGACTTCTTGGGAGAACTGGAAGTCATGTTTCACTATTTAGTTTTATTTTCCTACACTCGTGCACGTTTATGAACACAAAGGTTAATATTCCACCAAAATTACATATTATATTACAAAACAAAAGTCGCCACTGTCATATCATCATGTCACATCCATTATTTTATTTATAACTAGCTGTTACCCGCGACTTCGTTCGCGTGGTATTTAACAAAGACAACCGTTTGGCAACAACCTGCTCGCACGTTCTGAGCCCGCGGGACGCATTGCAGGTTGTTATCAAACTTAATCAGGCGCTGCGCTGCAACATTGGTTTTAATTTTTTTTCGTGAGATCCTATTTTTTTCTAAAATAAAAGTAGCCTATATTACTCCTTGTTACATCAGCTATCTGCCAGTGAAAGTCTCGTCAAAATCGGTCCAGCCATTTCAGAGATCACCCGGAACAAACAGACAGACGGACAGACAAACAAAAATTGTAAAAAATGTTGTTTTGGTATAGGTACCGTGTATACATCCAAATGCACGTAGTAAAAAGCGGTTATTTTAATGTATAGATGTCTATTTATTGAAAGTGTTACTTGACATTGGCAAAATACCCGCTAAGTTGTAGGTCATAGGCCATATTCATATTCATTTTATTCCATCGCATCTCATTTCGTAAAGAAAAAAGATTTCAATAAAAACACATTTTTCACAAAATAATTCAATATTGAAAACCAGTCTCTTCGACTACCCCCAAAAAGTCTCCTATATAATCTTTTACCGCCGAGCCGCAATGAATTGTAAAAAAAACAACATCTCACATAATCAATGTACATATTTTATTCGAAGTCACCTATAACTTATATCACACAAATCAATAGCTGTTCGCGCCATCCGTAATTACGTCACAGAGATCCCCGTCTGAGCGCAGACAGATTATATTATACAAAACATTGGCCATAGATTTACGAACGATTCGAAAACAAGAAAACCGCCAGCCATAATCGTTGGTACCTTTACGTAAAACTAGGTGGCGTTGCTCGCTTACATCTCAGTACTTATTAGTGTACTAGACTAGATGGCGCTAGTAGTGGGTACGAGAGTGACACAGTTTAAATTGTAACCGAAATTTTATAATTCAAAAAAACGACCCACCGCTAAGTTTTAAAGGGCATACCGTATAATGCAAGCCCAGTGCAGAGCAATGGTATAAACCAATTTTGCTTACAACCTACCGTGCTAGCGACATCTAGTTTTACATGACCGTACTGGTATATAAATCGATGTTATTTATTGCAATATGGCGTTTGACACATAATATCGTTCATCATAATTCTTACACGCTATCGAAGCTGGGACAACATCATTAATTATTTAATATACTCAATAACATTTGTGACTTTCATTAATTACCAATTTACACAACTTTACAATGCAACAAGTTTTGACAGATAGCAAAAAAAAAAACACCATAACGTTTGAGTGCTCCCATTTTTTTTCACGTAACAGCACCATACGTAAGCATAACGCCGGTGTCTCGGCAATGATAAATTATATATTTTTTTTACTTGTCTTATGTACAGAATGTATTGGATATATCATCTGTATATCACTGCTAAATATAATTTGGGAGATACAAATACAGATATACCTTTTAACTGTCAAAATTAAAGTCGCAGCATCCCAAGTGTGAGTTTCTCGTAAGCTAATCGAACAACGAAGTCTCAGACAAAATAGTAAAACAGACGGAGTGTCACAGACAACATATTGGAGCACGAAACACTTACCCCAGAATTTATAGACGTTCTATAACTTTATCAAACGTCATATAGTATACTACGCACAAGATTTTTGCTTTGCCCAGTGCTATATGACGTTTGATAAAGTTATAGAACTTCTATAAATTCAGGGTTAAGCCGAAAGTATAACACGCAAATTACGTCATCTGCACGTCGAATGCGAGCTAACTGTATACTTTATAGTCTACCGTATTTAGACATTTTGTATGAAGAATTAAAAAGTAACGCCTCTAGCGGGCGGTATTTAAAACTTTCAATTCTCCATACAAAAATACGGTAGACTATAAAAAAGTATACGGTTAGTTCACGAATAATATCGCAGTTTCTTTTTGTTTTCAATATATATCACGCGTCTCTCCGTCCATATTACTCTTTGTTAAGTATATATATACATACCTACAAATTTATAGACGTGTTATAACTTTATCAAACGTCATATAGTACTGCGCACAAGTTTTCCCATGCGCAGTACTATATGACGTTTGATAAAGTTATAGACGTCCATAAATTTGGGGGTTAGTCTGTGTCCAATTTGTTATAGACACCGCTGGGAGTGTTGTATGATTTGTGTCTGATTTGACACATACATACATAATTTATTTGTCCAAAGTGGATATATAATAGTGATTCAGTCAACCACACACGGGCGGTAGTCAACTAATTGGGGAACGAAATCGTCGCCTTTATTCTGCCTTCTCGTTAACAAAATGGGCAATAACACAAGATAAACACCTTCCTTTTATATACGAAATCAAGCATTGATTTCTTATATTTACGCGAATACTACACATTGAAACAAAACGAATTGCATGGATTTTATCGCGTATATTTTTGATTTATTTTCACAAACGCACTTTCTGCGTATATCAGACCGCGAAACACAACTAAATATGCAGCCTGGGACTGATCGCTTAAATATCAATATATATAATGTTAAAGTGTAGCGTGTGCGCCCCGCATGGCAACACACTGGAGCTTACTTTTATATTCTATTTTGTAAAAATAATGAATTTAAAAAAAGACAAGCCCGCTGAGTTTCTTGCCGGATCTTCTCAGTTGAGGTCGCGTTCCGATCCGGTTGTAGACTTAAGAAAAAAAAAATGTAATGACAATTTGTAAGTGCCCCCGTAGGCCTATACGAAATAAATGATTTGACTTGACTTGACTATATGAGGGTAGCCCAGTTCAAACTATGACACTAGGACGTCAACCACCTCAGTCATCCCGCGACCACGGTTGCCGTAAAGCAGCCGAAACATCGATAATATACAAACATAAAATAAACGCGATAAAATCCGTATTATAAGTTTTATTTCGTGGCGTGAAAGTATACCATACATAAATGATACAAACTTTAGGTTCGTTCAGACCAATGGGGTTATTTTAAGGCATTCGAAATCGCGATTACGGAAATGTGATTCAGTTTTCGAAATCGATTTCGAATAATTTAAAATACACCCCGCACATCTCATCACTAGACAAAATTACGGTCTTAACCGTAAAGCTTGGTGTTACAAGTGTCAAGCTATCATGCCAGCAATATAATGCAGGCGTGGGAGGCGAGATGTGAGGGCCCTGGGTACTGCTCTCACGCTTCAACTCAACCCCTGGGCCCCAAGTCTGCTAACACAATCGATTCATAATCGAACAGCAACCGCATAGTAACTGCCACTTTTGACAGATATTGTATGGGATATCTGATAAATGTGACAGTTACTATGCGGTTGCTGTTCAATTATGAATCGATTTTGTTAGCAGACTTGGAGCCCTGAACGATTGTGTTTGTAGACTTGGGGCTCTGGTTAGTAGAAATGCTTATAGGTAACCATTTTGTCTAGAGAGAGGTTGAGGGATATTCGTTACCGACTACCGCCTACGTCTAAACGCACCTTCACAATTTAGAATTTCTAATCAATAAACAATATAAAAAAGTAATATAATATTTACAATAAAACATGCCGATTTAAGTAACTAATTATTGTATATAAAATAATAATATTAATATTTTTTTAATTTTATTTTAAACAATGTCGTCATGTCCGATAAATTCTTAAGTGTTTTTTTTTTCACTTACGCAATAAAAAAAAACTCCATGACAGTTTGCATGCTAGCTACTGGCATGCATGTTTCAGTCGTGTGTTCGTATGACGATTACATAGTGAAAAGATATTACGCACTGGCAATGCAACATTATGTTACAACGTGGATACAAATACAACATCTACCCGATAGATGGCGGTGGGATCAATAATTAAGTTTGAAATGTTCTACTCACTATTCCATAATATACAAGGTGTAACAAAAATAGTGTACACGCTTTTGATGGGTTAATAGGTCACACGAATCATGTTTATGTTTAAAATATATGTGTAAACATTTTTCTGTTTTCGATCGAGCATGAAGTGATTTTTTTTAATTAATAAAAATCTAGAATGTTTCCTTTACAGCAGCCTTTCCCAATGTGGGCGATAACGCCCCCTTGTGGTCGCTGCAGGCCTTAAAAGACCCAGAAATGGGGGCGTTGTGTAGATGATTACAATAATTAATTTGTGGTTTTTAGGTAGGTGAAAAAATGGGAATGGGGCGCTAAAAAATAATTAATTCTCAAAGTGGGCAGTAGACAAATAAGTTTGGGAGCCCCTGCTTTACAACCTACCGATGGACACTTTAACCTATTTTACACTATTTTCGTTAAGATGTATAGATATGAAAATTTTGCACTTTGAAGAAAAGCGCGCTTGTTGACATAAAACAGAAAGATTCCGACACATTTTCACAAAAATGTATTAATTTCTTATATTCACGCGAACACTACACATTGAAATGAAACTAATATTGCGGATTTTATCGCGTTTTTTTTACACACACTTTCTGCATAGATCAGACCGCGAACAACAACTAAATATGAGGGTACCCCAGTCAAGCTATGACACTAGGACGTCAACCACCTCAGTCCTCCCGCGACCATGGTTGCTGTGAAGCAGCCGAAACGTCAGGAACGTGAAAACATCAAATAAACGCGATAAAATCCATATTAGTTTTATTTCAAAATTGTATTATTGTTGTTAAAAATTACATAGTCACATCTCGTCTATTCAAAATCGTATTTCATATATCAATACAAGCAATATTGTTGTATACATTTTATACACATTATTGAGTAATATGTTAAAATCCAATATACTTTCTGAGTCGTCTACGTATTTATACTATAATATAATATTACATTTTTATTTATTTATATATATATATATATATTTTTCTTATGATATCAATTTGATATATTTAAAATATTAATATTGAAAAATTATACAGGGTGGCGTTTAAGGTATATTATGTGACAATTTAATTTGGTCGCGTTGTTATATTGATTGGGTCCATACAATAGGGCCCAAGGTGACAATAAACGAGCTTGTTTTGTAGCAATGTCTTGCTTTAATTGTAAAGCCGTCGAGTTGCCATATAAAAGGTGAAATTTAAATCACTGGCAACACTAAGCTAGGTACTCCAATTACGATGCGAATACTTTTTTTAGATTCGCTTCGTTTCGCGGAGAATTGCATATTGTTTGGGGTCCCGACACTCGCGACAGACAGTTTCTCGACTGACATCTTAGAGGAGTTCGGTGTTGCTGGCTTCTTTATTTATCGTTCAACTTGTTTGGTTTATAATTGGGCAGTTGAGAAGCCGAGGGTCAGTGGTGGGTTCCTCATGGCCCATTTGTTTATCATACAATGTGTCAAAACTCGCCGACCGCAGTGTATAGAAAGACTTCTAAAGTATTATCTATTGAGTAACCTGTTATTAGTAGGGGGGATGACATCACTGGATAACAGATGATGTACACCTGGGACCCAAGTCTGCTAACACAATCGATTCATAATCGAACAGCAACCGCATAGTCACTTTCGACAGATATTGTTTGGGATATCTGCCAAAAGTGACAGCTACTATGCGGTTGCTGTTCGATTATGAATCGATTGTGTTAGCAGACTTGGGGCCCTGAGATCCATATAAACACGAGTATATTAATCGCGATACCGCCTGTAATCGTGGCCCCTGAATTTATCATTGCACATTGACGCTTCGACGTGCGCGCAAATAGGGTTGTACACACATTTTTGGAAAAACTTTAAATGTAATAAATGTTATGATACATAATTTTTGAATTTGAAAACGACTTAGAACAGATATATAACCCCCCCCCCCCCCCAGATCGGACCGCAAACAACAACAAAATGTGAAGGTACCCCGGTACAAACTATGACACTAGGACGTCAACCACCTCAGTCCTCCCGCGACCATGGTTGCTGTAAAGCAGCCGAAATGTGTGTGTGTGAACTGTTTTAAATCGTCCTCAAATTTGAGTTGCTTTGAGTATTCTGAGTGCACTGTACTGTCTGACGTCATCCCCCCACCTCACCTCACTTATATTTATTTACAATCAATGAATAATTTACACAATTTTTGCCTACTTACAATCTACCTTCCAGATTTTCCGGCTCTACCACACTCATCGTTGCACTTACAGTCTTCTGTGATAGAGTCCAACGACATGAGACTCTCTTGCGACGTACGCAAACAAGACTTGCATCTAGAGTCCAAGGAATTACCGCTCTGAGAGTTCGCGTCCTCAGACACGGACTCCAGAGACTTGAGACTTTCCACGGAAGTCAATTTATATGATTTCCGAAATTCCGCTATCTCTTCCTCGCTCATATTCAGTGCGAGAAGAGAGTCTCTCGCCATTTTGCCCAGCGAAGACACTTTTTTCTTCTTTTTCGACAATATTGACTCCATTTTGGTGAACGGAAATGGTTTGTTCAGATTTTCGGGCAGAGATTTCGGGCTGGATCCACTCCTGCTTCGTAGCTTCGATCTTTTTGGGATATCCCTCGGTGTAGTACTCTCCGGGACTTTGAACGCTATAGTCTTAGCTTTGGGAACACATTTCTCATCTGTGTGCAATTGCGATAGATCTTCGAGGGAGTTGGATTTGATTTTGGCCCGTTCCGGTATGATCGGCGATGTCCTGGTGCATACGTCTTTGGTAGAGAATATTGGTACATTCAAATTCTCTTCTACGACTAACTCGGGCGAGAGGTCCAACATCTCCTTAATCTCTGCATCTTTTAACTCTTGAGCCAAACTCTGTTTAGTATCAACAATCTTATGTTTGTCATATATGAGATAAGACAACGCGTCTTTGCCTAAATCAATAGCATCTTTCGTTTTATCGTCAACGAATCCTATTTGCAGATTCTCGTCGCACGTCTCCTCAATGGTCGCGATCGGCGCTAAATCACTCTTAACCTCATCGATTGTAGGTTCAGATTTGCTGGTTGCGTCCCAAGTGTTAGTATTTTTCACTTGTTTCTCGGCTAGCTCGACAGCCAACGCCTTTGTGTTCGACATGCTTGAGATTAAGGTATTTTCTGGGCTTATATTCTCTTTGATGCCTCGGATTACTTTGCTGGGCAGTTTGTCGACCGGCTGACCGTTGTCCGGGCTCGGTTGTTTGTCCAACGAGTTCCCGGAGCCAGAGGACTTCAGCACAGCGGCGAACGATCTCGGTCTTATCGCGTCTAATTCTAATTTATCGTTGGGCCTTAACGTAACCTTATCTACGCTTACATCTAAATTTTGTACTATTATATCTTCGGTGGTGTCGGTATCTTTGTCGCATTCTTGTATAGGTAATGGTTGAAATTCGCTTAGCGTATTATCCGTGTCGGTCGACGGAGTTTTGCTATCCAACTTTTTCGAAAAAGACTCGTCCACGAATGAGACTTGAACCCTTTCTGATAGAGTCGAGTCTGTGTTCTCGGAATCGTCGTCTCTTTCTTTCTCTACCGCGCTCCCCCACGACCAGAAAGAGCTGGTAAGAGAAGAATCTTTTCTAGGCGGAGTGTGGCATTTCTTTTCGTCATCGCTCGAGCTTCGTGAGAATATGCTCGTGGGATGTTGAAACAGACTTAATAATTTCTCTAAATGTGATGGTTTAACATCTCTGTCCTCTTGTCTCGGTATATGGAAGCTGGATGAGGGCGCTACCCATGAGATCTTCCTCATTTTGTCTATACCTTTCGATTTTAACGCCGGCATGTCTAATAGACTGGAAGTACGTTTCGGAGAGGAGCTGAGATTTTCTAAGAGCTGATAGCACTCAGACTTTCTTGCGGTTTCCTTCAAACTAGAGTTGTTTGTCAATGTGCCCTCGTTCGAGGAGTTGTCGTCCTTATTCTCCGTAGGGTTCTGTAGGGAATACTCTATGCCCGAATCGGCGGACGTGACCATAATCCTCTCCTGTTTCGTGGACTCCAATGAGCTAACGCTCGCTTCCAAACTGGATAAGGAGTCGTGAATCTTTTTGTGTTTACCGAATATCGGTGAGACACTGTCATTGGAGCTTTGCGATAAGTTTAGCAAGTTACTATTGATCGGTGTCACCTCACTAGTCGACTCAACACTGCTCTCGGTTGACAGTAGTTGGCATATTCTTCTGCGGTCCAACTCTAGTGGCTCCTGAATTGTTGGTTTGTCGTTTAGGCTCTCCATTGAGGACTCAGAGATCTCTAAAGAGGAATAGCTGTCGAATGGACTGATCATCTTCTTGTTCATCAGTCTGGAAACTTCTAGATCCGGACTGTCTAGACTGGATTCGCTTTTGTTCTTCTTTAAAATACTCTCCCTTACGGGTGCTAGGTTATCTTTTTTAATATTTTTGTGGGTTAAGTCTTTAATTTCTTGTATAATGTGGTCTAGTTCGTCTGTGATGTCTGTGATTTGGTGCATTGTATACTTTTGTTCTGGATTCTTAGATTCTTCTTTATCAACGATCGGTTTTTCTCTTTCGGCTTTGCTTAGTCCGGCTTTGTCGGTCGATTCTTCTATTTTGATTATTGTTTCTCTTGTATTCATAGATTCTTCTTTTTTAATTGTCGATTGATTTTTAACTTCAGATTCTTGCTTTTTAATTATCATTTTATCACTTTCAGCTATATCAGCTTTGTATTTGTCTGTAGATTGATCAAATTGAATGATTTTTTCACTTTTAGTTACAGATTCTTCTTTTTTAATTGTCGATTGATTTTTAACTTCAGATTCTTGCTTTTTAATTAATAATTTGTCACTTTCACCTTTATCTGCTTTGAATTTGTCTGTTGATTTATCAGTTTCAATTATTTTTTCACTTTTAGTTATAGATCTTTCTTCTTTTTTAATTGTCGTTTCATGTTTAACCATAGTTTCGTCTGTTTCAATTTCTATTTCAACACCAAATTTAGTTTCGTTACTTGTTTTTTTAAATATATTACAGTTTTTCTCGATACACTGATCGTTTTTAACCACATCACTATACGATAAATCACTTTTAACTAATTTAATACTATCGACTATCACATCATGATCATTAATTATAAGTCGGTCTGTCTGCACACTAACACTGGTAGTCAAGTTTTTAGTCTTCAGAGTCTCTGTAGACTCTGTTTGAGTATTCACATCACTAAGCGTTACATCACTAGTAAGCATTACAGGTATGTTCTTTGGTTTAACCATAGGTTCAAAAATTACTGGAATTTGACTGGTTTTGGAGAATGTCCCCGGTGCGATCGAGTCGTATGTCTGTGTGGTCACAGATCGGGTCGCGACTTCGATGCCCGGTGTAGTAACAGGTACTGTAGTAGACGGTTTGATACTAACAACTATGGATTCATTTTTATGGTCAGTCACGGTAGTTTTAGGTTGGCAACCAATCGCTTCTGCCACCGGGTCAATATTATGTTCGAAAACCATGGTTTTTGTACTAGGTTGTGGACTAGGCACTTGAATGCTTTTATCGTAATTCTGTTCAACAACCAATTCTGTAGTTACTGGTTGTAATAATGTTACTTGTACACCTTTGTCTTCACGGTTGACGACCATTGGTTGTATTGTATTAAGTTGTGAACAGGGTACAACAGTTTTTGTAGTTACAACCTCAGCTTTTGTAGTTGCTGGTTGTAAACCAAGTGTTTTACTACCACTATCGTCAAGTTTACAGTCGACAACCACACTTTTTGGGGCGATCACCATTGTTCCTTTACTATCTGCTGGTGCTTGCACACTTTTATCTTCTAGTTTACACTCCACAACCTTGTTTGTACTGACAACCTCAGTAGAAGGTTGCGAACATCTATTAGTAGCGGGTTGTGAACTTCGCAATTCAGTATTATCTACAATTTTATGCCCCACCGCCGTAGTAGTTGGTTGCGAACTAACTACTTGCGTTCTATCCTCAATGTGACTCTCGACAACCTTACTACGCACACAACCACTTACTTCGGGTTGCAAATTACGTACATCCACACTTTTGGCGACAACCACATTTTTTGTAGCATCAGGTTGCGGACTGACAACCTTATCTTCAATTTTACACTCGACAACCGCTTTTGTTGTTAGTGGTTTCTCGCAACCTTGAACTACATATTCATCATTGATTGCTATATTAGTTTCAGTGGAGTGTGTAGATTTAGGTTTAACCCTGGACGGCCCCGGCGCGGGGCTGGCGGGCGGGGGGGAGTTATACAACGAATCGTAGTTCCTGGTTACAGAAAACCGCGATGTGGTTTTTCTTGGTTGATTGGATGTCGCCGGGTGGATTTGAATTTGTGGAGGCTCCATTACCTGGAACGAAGAAAATTTTATATACAGGGTGGTTACACACAGGGTCAGTATGGGGACCACCAAAACTATTAAAGCTAGAAAAATATGTTGTAAAAGGAACCATGTCGTCGACTTTATAGGTAAGAAAGACTGCATTAATAAATTTAAAAACAAAAACGTACACATGGATTGGGAATCGAACCCGCCCGCCGATTTCTTATATTCACGCGAATATTACACAATAAAAAAACCTGTAATGAATAAGTTTTATTTCAGAAACGTATTTTTTACACATTTTATCGCGTTTATTTTATGTTTTTTCCATTCCGGACGTTTCGGCTGCTTTACAGCAATCATGGTCACGATAGGACTGAGGTGGTTGACGTCCTAGTGTCATAGTTTGTACCGCGACCATGGTTGCTGTACAGCAGCCGAAACGTCGGCAACGTGAAAACATAAAATAAACGCGATAATATTCGTGAAATAAGTTTTATTTAAATGTGTAGTATTCGCGTAAATATACGAAATGGATTACGGTACACATAATACAAGCATTGCCCAGTTTGGGACCGTATAGTTGGTGTGTTCGTATGGCGATATATATTTAGGTGATTGTTTCAGAATCAGAATCTATATATTTAGGTGATTGTTACAGAATCAGAATCAGAATATTTTTTATTCATCTAGACAATAACGTACAGTACTTATGAATCGTCAATAGTTACAAAATGCTAAGCTACAACTTTACCGCCCGTTCGGAATGCCGTTCCTATGGAGAAGAACGGGCGAGGACCACTATGGTTGCTGTTTTTTGTTCAAAAAGATCTTTTACATTTCTGAGCAATACATTGTTATAAGTAGGTATGTGAGAAGTAGTATTTTTTTTGTGACTAGGCCCGCCACACACTGCCACCACTGCTACTCCTGTAAGCCAGGATCTACAGTGGTGTCCCATGATGACACCGAGGCGTGACCCTCGGCGAGTCCCGGGATTAAGTTAATTATCTTGGAACCCGCACGAAATTAATCGAAAGATAAAAATAAGAGGAGTTTTTTTTTAATTTTTTATTACATTATAGGCAACTATTTGATCTCGATCACACCTGATGGTAAGTGACGATGAGATCTACGATGGAGCATACTTGCCTAGGTAGGAAGGCGGCAGTAGATCGAGACGCTACATTCACTAGGCACATGCAGCGCAGCTGATCTGACCCGCCATCCATGAATGGCAACACCGAACATCATGCCGGTACACGGCTAGGCCGCTTGGCGACATGGCTTTGTTCAGTGGGTGGTGACTAGCCACGGCCGAAGCCTACCACCAGTAGAGTTGTCACCTAGTTGGCACCACCCAGGGTCACGTGTAAGGTATCTCGAGGGTACTTCATTCTCCTACGCCCAATAGTTGGAAGAGAATTATCCACTTCCCTCCATTGCAAAGCGGGAGACAAAAAAGATCTGGTAGACAAGTTTCCACAGAAGCAAGACTCTTACAGCTGGACTAATTCCAGGTTTCAGGCACCGCGGAAGTAGTATGTGTGTGTTACCTGCACAACCTTGAACCTGGACGGTGTGGGACAGTGCGGGGGTCCGGTTGGCGTGCTCGGCGCTGAGCTGTCGGAGGAACCATCGCGTTCGGGGGTCACCGGGGTCACCTGCAATCGGCACAAATGGTAAAAATATGACAAATTTTAACGGTTTTCCAGTTGTGAGGGGCATGGAAACGAAAACTGTGGGTAAAGGTTACAGCTGTGGATATTATAATAGTAATTTATTCAGAGACCACAATCGCGAGTCTAGTAAAAAAAAAGCAGTGATAGCCAAGTTGGTAGAACGCTTGCCTCGATAACGAGGATTGCAGGTCAAACCCCGGCTCGCACCTCTGGGATTTTTCACGTGCGAATCTCATTTTCAACCAAGATTATCACTTGCTAAACGGTGATGGAAAACATCGTGAGGAAACCTGCATGCCTGAGAGAACCCCTCGAAAGATGTGTGAAGTCTGCCAACCCGCACTGGGCCAGCGTGGTGGACTATGGTCTAATCCCCCGTCGCATTGAGGGGAGGCCCGTGCCCAGCAGTGGGACATAAAAAAGGGCTGAAATTATTATTATTATAATCGCTAGTCTACATGATCAAGGAGATGAGAAAACAATATCAGAATTGCCACTTTTTAAGGTGGAAGCGCAAGGTCAGGGCGCGAAATTCAAAATGTCAATGGTTTTTACGAAAAATTTGGACATCTTTACGACGTAATTTAGTTTTTAGCGATACTAGCACTTTTTTTTAACTTTTCGACGTGATGTACTGCTTAAAATTAACCTTAAAACGCAATTTATCGGATAAATATATTCAACCCGAACACGCCGCACGCGCAAGCGAAAAAAAAGGACCCATACATGCCCAAGTTAGTCCTTAAAAAATGTAAACCTTTAATTTGAAATACAACTACTCTTATACGGAATTTATCGCGTTTATTCCACGTTGCCGACGTTTTAGATACTTTACAGCAACCATGGTCACGGGACGACTAAGTAGACTTAACCCTTAGTAGCCTGATTTACGAAAGTGATTTATTTTTAATATTACTGTGTTTAATGTTACTGTGTTTAATAATAATGATATTTGATTTTTTTTTTAATTTCGTTGGAAAGAATATTGTACAACAGTAAAATACGTACAGCCAACCTATAGAAAAAAAACTAATAGTAATGTGAACGTTCGGTTTAAAAGATTGGTATCAAAATTGAAACTCTAGGCTATTAAGGGTTAAGAGTAGTTTTATTTCAATGTCTAGTATTTGCGTAAATATAAGAAATCAATATGTAAACCTTTGAAGTAATGTATTTCTGAATGCGAGGTACGTACCGAGAAGCGCGAGTGCAGCGCCGGCACCGGGCTGCCGGCGGGGGAGGGCGCGGGGGAGGGCGCGGGGGAGCGCAGCCGCCCCCCGCGCCGCTCCTCCTCCCCGCCCACAGCGCCCGCCCCACCCGCCCCACCCGCCCCAGCGCCCGCGCCCTGAGGAACAACACAGACGTGTCATTATGCACCCTTTTATATATGCCCCCTAGTCCAGTGTTGATAAAAAAAAATATGATTTTATATTATGTATATATTTTGAAATTGCTATTTTGTGTCGGTGGTTTTAAGGTGATAAGTGCTGGGTTCAATAAACTTAAATTTACTTATTTGATTCTTCTATTTGTTCCTTTTTTTGTGAGTCTAGTAGAGTCCTATAATTATATTGTCCTTAAGGGGCCATCCATAAATTACGTCAAACGATAAGGGGGAGGGAGGGGGTCGACGAAGTGTGACAAGGACGGGGGAGGGGTCAAAAATTCATGAAATTCGTGTGACGTAATTTATGGATGGCCCCTCTAATATTTTTCTGTCTCTTTGTGTCATAGTCCACGTCTGGATGATAAAGCAGCCTGGGACTGATCGCTCAAATATCAATATCTATAATATTAAAGTGTAGCGTGTGTGCGCCCCGCATGGCAACACACTGGAGCTTACTTTTTTATTACTTTTTTGTAAAATAATGGATAAAAAAAAAGAGTAGCCCGCTGAGTTTCTTGCCGGATCTTTTCAGTTGAGGTCGCCTTCCGATCCGGTAGTATTGTTAAGGAAAAAATGTAATGACAATTTGTAAGTGCCCCTGTAGGCCTATCTATACATATAAATAAAATTGATGTGTCTGTTTGGAATATTAAAATGACCGCTTTTTACTAAGTGCATTTGGATGTATACACGTTACCTATACCGAAACAACATTTTTTACAATTTTTGTCTGTCTGTCTGTCTGTATGTCTGTCTGTTTGTTCCGGCTAATCTCTGAAATGGCTGGACCGATTTTGACGGGACTTTCACTGGCAGATAGCTGATGTAACAAGGAGTAACTTAGGCTACTTTTATTTTAGAAAAAAAAAAAATAGGATCTCACGAAAAAAAATTAAAACCAATGTTGCAGCGCAGCGCCTGATTAAGTTTGATAGCAACAACCTGCAATGCGTCTCGCGGGCTCAGAATGGGCGAGCAGGCTGTTGTCAACGGGTGTCTATGTTAAATACCACGCGGACGAAGTCGCGGGCAACAGCTAGTATTATATAATATTTTTTTTACTTCATAGGTACTTTTATAAATAATGTATATGTTTTGATATTAAAAGATAGTATGATGTAAGTAAATAGGTACTATCAGTGTATGTGTTGAGATCCACTATCGTGGACCCCCAAATTTTTTTTAGGCTGACGTAGACCCCTTGCAGGTTGTCATAGACCCCTGGGGGTCGATATAGACCACTTTGGGAATCACTGCTCCAGACGATCAACCCTGACCGTACAATAATAACATTGCCCCCGCGTGTGGTGCAGTCACTGACCCTGAGCAGGCAGGCGGTGTGGCAGGTGAGGCTGATCTTGCGGTGCAGCGCGCGCGCGGGGTCGCGGCCGCCGGCCTCGTTGCGGCGGCAGCGCGCGCGGACCGCCAGCGTCAGGCGCCGCACCACGCCGGCCTCGCTGTCCTCCGCCGTCAGCCTCGACGACTCCTGCCACGCGACCGAAAACAATACAAACTGTTCACATATTGATTTTATAGGGGAGAAAGTAAATAAGGTTCCAAACTTACAGTTACCAATCAGTTTACTGTAACTCCACACACACAATACACTATTTAATTTAATTGTTCAGAAGCTCATATCGAAGTCCAAATAGTTCAAAGCACAGTCAGAGAAAGTAAGCGGGCGAGCAAGCACAGAGGAAGAAAGTAGGATAGAAATAAAGTTATAAAAAGCACTACAGCATAAGGCACACAAACTCGATGGTGAAAAATATACGGCGGGCGCAGCACCAAGCGACATGCACCCGGCGCGAAAATAGTTTGCGACTCTGGGCTTGCATTCCACAGCGCCGAGCGCGGCCGTGTGACGTCACGCAGGTGGACAATAGATACTAGTTTGAAGATGCGCGTTTCCGTAGCACCGTCATTATATTTATCTATACTAATATTATAAATGTGAAAGTTTGGATGGATGGATGGATGTTTGTTCCTCTTTCACGCCCGAACGGCTGAACGGATCTGGATGAAATTTGGCACAGAGTTAGATTATAGTCTGGAATCACACATAGGCTACTTTTTATCCCGGTAAAATGTATGGTTCCCGTGGGATAGATGTTTTAATTTTTCATACTTTTCATCGCGGGTAACACCGCCGGGCGCAGCTAGTTTATTAAATATATTTTATAGGTTTAGAAATTAGTAAGATTTAGGTTAAATCATGTATATAGTTAGTATTAGTATATAAGTATGTATAATTAATTATTGTATACAAGTTTGATCTGTGTGTGTGTGAGTGTACTAAATAATATTTTAGATACCTAGTAACTACTAATGTAGGAAGAGTATCCTACAATTTCTTATATTTACGCGAATACTACACATTTAAATAAAGCAGTGATAGCCAAGTTGGTGGAACGCTTGCCTCGGTAACGAGGATTGCAGGTTCAAACCCCGGCTCGCACCTCTGGGATTTTTCATGTGCGAATCTCATTTTCAACCAAGATTATCACTTGGTAAACGGTGAAGGAAAACATCGTGAGGAAACCTGCATGTCTGAGAGAACCCCTCGAAAGATGTGTGAAGTCTGCCAACCCGCACTGGGCCCGCGTGGTGGACTATGGCCAAACCCCCTTCGCATTGAGGGGAGGCGCGTGCCCAGCAGTGGGACATAAAAAAGGGCTGGAATTATATAAATAAAACTAATTTTAAGGATTCTATCGCGTTTATTTTGGGATGATACGCGAGGCCATTGAAATTAAAAAACATCCTAATTTCAATAGGGAAGATGGCTGGGTGCTACCATCAACTTGGGAACCAGTAATTAATATTATTAAATCCAAGACCAAGCGTACGATTGCAAGACCTCAAGACACTGTGAGCACTTTCTGCGTAGATCGGACCACAAGCAACAATCAAATATGAGGGTACCCCGTTTCAAACTATGACACCAGGACGTCAACCACCTCGGTCCTCCCGTGACCATGGTTGCTGTGAAGCAGCCGAAACGTCAGGAACGTAAAAAACAAAAAATAAACGCGATAGAATCCGTAAAATTAGTTTTATTTAAATACAAACTGTACTATTTTAAGGTATTTATACGTTAAGGTGGAAGCTCAGGGTCAGGGCGCTAAATTCAAAATGTCAATGGTTTTTATTTTGTTACAAAAAATTTGGACATCTTTACGATGTAATTTATTGTTTTGCGATATTAGCATTCTGTGTTGGATGTCTCGAAAAACTAACACTGTTGACAGATATCCCATAGAATATCTGTCAAAAGTGACAGTTACTATGCGGTTGCTGTTCGATTATGAATCGATTGTGTTAGCAGACTTGGGGCCCTGATTGAAGTCAACTGGGATCTGAAAGATATTCTACATTTTTTGATCAGCACATTGTTATGGGTGTGTGAGAACAATGTAGGAATGCAACAATGGATTATCGCCCTTATAGTTCTATCAATTTGGTACAGTGAATGTGTGATCTCACCGGGGGGTCGTCGAGATCGATCTGGGTGACGGTGGTGTTGTCCTCCAGGGCAGACAGGATCGCCTGCAGCCCCGCCGCGCCCAGCCGGTTCTCGCGAAGATCTAGCCGCTGTGACACAATTATATATAAACACTAGCTGTTGCCCGCGACTTCGTCCGCGTGGTATTTAACAAAGACTCAGCCGTTGGCAACAGCCTGCTCGCGTTCTGATCCCGCGGGACGCATTGCAGATTGTTGCTATCAAACTTTAATCAGGCGCAGCGCTGCAACATTGGTTTTAATTTTTTTTCGAGATCCAATTTTTTTTTTCTAAAATAGAAGTAGCCTATGTTACTCCTTGTTACATCAGCTATCTGCCAGTGAAATTCCCGTCAAAATCGGTCCAGCCATTTCAAAGATTACCCGGAACAAACAGACAGACAGACAGACAGGCAGACAGACAGACGGACAGACAGACAGACAGACAGACAGACAAGAATTGTAAAAAATGTTGTTTCGGTATAGGTAACGTGTATACATCCAAATCCACTTAGTAAAAAGCGGTTATTTTAATATTACAAACAGACACTCCAATTTTATTTATATGTATAGAGTATAGATTTCTTATGATATTACGCGAATACTACACATTGAAATAAAACTGATCTTACTAATTGTTAGTTTTTTATGTTCCCAACGTTTCGCTGCTTTACAGCAACCATGGTCACGGGAGGACTGTGACCTCCCGTGACCATGGTTGCTGTAAAGCAGCCGACACGTTGGGAACGTAAGAAACTAAGAAAAAGTAAGATAAGTTTTATTTCAATAAGTATTATAGTGAAATACGAGCGTTGTTTAGTATGGGACTGTATAATCAGTGTGTATCTCGGCGAATCGCGCGGCCAGCGGCCGCCTGCAGCCCCAGCGAGGCGGCGGTGTATGTACCTGCAGGTCGGAGCGCGCGGCCAGCAGGTCGGCGAGCGCGGCGGCCGCGTCGCTGGTGAGGCGCGCGGCCTGCAGCCCCAGCGAGGCGGCGGTGTATGTACCTGCAGGTCGGAGCGCGCGGCCAGCAGGTCGGCGAGCGCGGCGGCCGCGTCGCTGGTGAGGCGCGCGGCCTGCAGCCCCAGCGAGGCGGCGGTGTATGTACCTGCAGGTCGGAGCGCGCGGCCAGCAGGTCGGCGAGCGCGGCGGCCGCGTCGCTGGTGAGGCGCGCGGCCTGCAGCCCCAGCGAGGCGGCGGTGTATGTACCTGCAGGTCGGAGCGCGCGGCCAGCAGGTCGGCGAGCGCGGCGGCCGCGTCGCTGGTGAGGCGCGCGGCCTGCAGCCCCAGCGAGGCGGCGGTGTATGTACCTGCAGGTCGGAGCGCGCGGCCAGCAGGTCGGCGAGCGCGGCGGCCGCGTCGCTGGTGAGGCGCGCGGCCTGCAGCCCCAGCGAGGCGGCGGTGTATGTACCTGCAGGTCGGAGCGCGCGGCCAGCAGGTCGGCGAGCGCGGCGGCCGCGTCGCTGGTGAGGCGCGCGGCCTGCAGCCCCAGCGAGGCGGCGGTGTATGTACCTGCAGGTCGGAGCGCGCGGCCAGCAGGTCGGCGAGCGCGGCGGCCGCGTCGCTGGTGAGGCGCGCGGCCTGCAGCCCCAGCGAGGCGGCGGTGTATGTACCTGCAGGTCGGAGCGCGCGGCCAGCAGGTCGGCGAGCGCGGCGGCCGCGTCGCTGGTGAGGCGCGCGGCCTGCAGCCCCAGCGAGGCGGCGGTGTATGTACCTGCAGGTCGGAGCGCGCGGCCAGCAGGTCGGCGAGCGCGGCGGCCGCGTCGCTGGTGAGGCGCGCGGCCTGCAGCCCCAGCGAGGCGGCGGTGTATGTACCTGCAGGTCGGAGCGCGCGGCCAGCAGGTCGGCGAGCGCGGCGGCCGCGTCGCTGGTGAGGCGCGCGGCCTGCAGCCCCAGCGAGGCGGCGGTGTATGTACCTGCAGGTCGGAGCGCGCGGCCAGCAGGTCGGCGAGCGCGGCGGCCGCGTCGCTGGTGAGGCGCGCGGCCTGCAGCCCCAGCGAGGCGGCGGTGTATGTACCTGCAGGTCGGAGCGCGCGGCCAGCAGGTCGGCGAGCGCGGCGGCCGCGTCGCTGGTGAGGCGCGCGGCCTGCAGCCCCAGCGAGGCGGCGGTGTATGTACCTGCAGGTCGGAGCGCGCGGCCAGCAGGTCGGCGAGCGCGGCGGCCGCGTCGCTGGTGAGGCGCGCGGCCTGCAGCCCCAGCGAGGCGGGCGGGCGGCGAGCCAGCGCGCGCACCGCGTCCGCGCCCAGCGCGTTGCGCCCCACGTTCAGCACGCACAGCGACCGCGACGAGCGCTACGCAACATTACGTTCGACCGGTGAAAGTCCCGACACAATCGGTCCAGCCATTTCAGGGATTGGCCGGAATAAGCAGACGGACGGACAGACAAAAATTGTAAAAGATGTTGTTTTGGTATAGGTAACGTGTATACATCCAAATGCACTTAGTAAAAAGCGGTTATTTTAATATTACAAACAGACACTCCAATTTTATTTATTTGCATAGATTAAACATCAACATGATCCATACAACTTACAGATTCATCGGTCAACATATTTGACACTATTTACGTTACACCTTGTACATTGGCAAGCTATCTAGGAAGCTGTGACTCACCAGCGCCTTGCTGAGATGCACCGCGCAGTTCCTCGTGAGCTGGTTGTTCCACAGGATCAGGAACGCGAGCCCGCGCGCCTCGTGCCCGCCCACCGCTGGGCAAACACGACACATTAGCGTATGACAATAACACTGTAAGTTGGTCGGTGCATGGAACAGTTTAAAAAAACTATAGTGTTGTGTGTGTGTATATGGGGGGTGTGGTGTGGGTGAGGTGTTTGTGGGGATGTGTGTGGGGCTGTGTGTGGGGCGTGTGGAGGGGGATGTGTGTGTGGGAGTGTGTGTGGGGCTGTGTGTGGGGCGTGTGGAGGGGGATGTGAGTGGGGCGTGTGGAGGGGGATGTGTGTGTGGGAGTGGGCGGTGGGAATGTGTGAGGGGATGTTTGTGTGGGGATGTGTGTGTGGGATGCGTGTGGGGGATGCGTATGGGGATATGTGGGGGTGTTGGGATATGTGCGGTGTCTATTGGGATGTGTGGGTTCTATTGGGATGTGTGGGGTCTATTGGGATGTGTGGGGTCTATTAGGATGTGTGGGGTCTATTGGGATGTGTGGGGTCTATTAGGATGTGTGGGGTCTATTGGGATGTGTGGTGGTTTGTGGGGACGAGTGTAGGGCTGTATGGGGAATGTGTGGGGCTGTGTGTGGGGTGTGTGTAGAGGGGAGTTCGGGTGTGGGGTGTGTGTAGAGGGGAGTTCGGGTGTAGGAGGGTGTGGGGATATGTGTGGGGCTGTGTGTGGGGCTGTGTGTGGGGCTGTGTGTGGGGTGTGTGTAGAGAGGAGTTCGGGTGTGGGATGTGTGCAGAGGGGAGTTCGGGTGTGTGGGGATGTGTAGGGCTGTGTGGGGTGCGTGTGTACCGTGGCAGTGGTGCGGCGACAGCGGCGAGGCGGCGGCGGAGGGCGGCGAGTGCGCGGCCTGCTCCACCAGCGCCTCCGCCAGGTGGCCCGCGCCCGCGTCCTGCACGCACACACATGCGCAACATCAATAACGGCACCAACCCCGGCTATAATTGCCACACCGTCACCCCCGTGGCGGTGTGGCACCCATGAGGATGTCACCACGTTAAAAAAATAAAGGTTAAATTTGCAGACTGTCAAAATTTTTTTTAGATAACTCAAATATTCACGAATTATTTCGTATTCGAAATTAATTTAAAAACACGAGACCTCGCTTTGAAAGTGACGTTACCACCACAAGTGACCGCGTGTGCTACAAATAGCGCGGCCCCGCTCCTTGTCCCACAACTTGCTGGTGCCCCCCACTAAATGTTGGTTCCTCCCCACTACTTGCTGATTCCTCCCCACTTATTGCTGGTTCCTCCCCTCTATTTCCGCTGGTTCCTGCCCACTAATTGCTGGTTCCTCCATACTACTATCGTTGGTTCCACCACACTACTTGCTTGATCGTCCCCACTACTCGCTGGTTAGTCTCCGCTACTTGCTGGTTCCTCCCCACTACTTGCTGATTCCTCTCTACTACTTTGCTGATTACTCCCCACTACTTGATCAACAAGTTTTGCTGATTTTACCCACAAAGTGGGGGATCCTAGGGGCTATAGCGCTTTGCTGATTTTACCCAGAAAGCGGAGGGATCTTAGGGGCTATGGCACTATGTGGTCGGTTGTACCTGTAGCCACCGGGTCCGTGCGGTGCTCGTACCTGTATCTGGTTGTTGGAGAGGTCCAGCAGCTGGACGCGCGTGTTGTAGCGCAGCAGCGCCGCCAGCTGCGCCGCGTCCGCCACGCCCAGCTGGTTGGCGCCGAGCCGCAGCTCGCGGATCGAGCTGTTCGACTTCAGCGCTATCACTGGGAACACACATTTTATATAATGTCGAACAATAATAGTGGAGAATATTTTTTCCGCAATGTAGAATATTTTTTCGACACATTAGAGTTGAAATATGAACCCATTATGGGTCGAAGGGTCGAATCTCCAAAAGATCCTCCTATGGTACATATTATGATATATATCTTATGTTACTTACAAAAGTAATCTGTGGTTGATTAAATCTAATATAATGGCGGGTGCGATCTTGTACATATTAACAGATTGCAGACATCGTGGTTCACGTCAGCGATGAGTTCTTTTACTCGGGTTTTTATTGATGTTTTATTGAAAAAATCCGTACTATAAGTTTTATTTCAATGTGTAGTATTCGCGTAAATGTAAGAAATCAATATACTAAGATTTAGTTAGTATTTTTCCTGTCCTAAATGAATTGTGAAGCGGCACCGAGCGGTCCTGGTGGGTGCGGTGCGGTGCGGTGTGGTGTAGTGTAATGTGGTGCGGTGTGGTGTGGTGTGGTATGGTGTGGTGTGGTGCGGTGCGGTGCGGTGTGTGGTGCACTGACCGAGGCACAGCAGCGGGTCGCCGGCGAGCGCGACGCGCTGCAGCGACAGCGCGCGGAGGCGGCACGCCAGCGGCTTGAGCGCGCGCGCCAGCACCGGCGCGTGCGACGCCTCCAGCGGACACTCCCACACCTCCAGCTCCGACAGCTCGGCACTCTGGTGCAACCAGACACCATACAATATACAACGTGGCTCAGAAAGCGTGCACTTACCATTGAACCTGGCGCTGCGTTGCCGCATTTTTTAACTCCAACGTATAGTAAAAAAAACAATTGTTCTCAACGGAACGAGAACTGTGCTTTTTTAAAAGAAAAAAAATAATTGTCATTCCAAAATGCCAACTTCAAATAATGATCATAGATGCGCTAAAGAAACCCAGGTTTAAAGGTGTGCTGTATGTACCATGCAAAGCATGGTAGCTAGTTTGAGTGCGGGCTGCGCCCCGCCATATTTCTTTTTTTTTTTTTATACATTCAGATCAGTTGCGCTGCATGTGCCTAGTGAATGTAGCGTCTCTATCTACTGCCGCCTTCCTACCTAGGCAAGTATGCTCCATCGTAGATCTCATCGTCACTTACCATCAGGTGAGATCGAGATCAAATACTTGCCTATAAGGTAATAAAAAAAAAAAAAAAAAAAAAACATTATAGGCAAGTATTTGATCTCGATCTCACCTGATGATAAGTGACGATGAGATCTACGATGGAGAATACTTGCCTAGGTAGGAAGGCGGCAGTAGATCGACACATGCAGCGCAGCTGATCTGACCCGCCATCCATGAATGGCAACACCGAACATCATGCCGGAACACGGCTAGGCCGCTTGGCGACATGGCTTTGTTCAGTGGGTGGTGACTAGCCACGGCCGAAGCCTACCACCAGTAGAGTTGTCACCTGGTTGGCACCACCCAGGGTCACGTGTTGGTTATCTCGAGGGTACTTAATTCTCCTACGGACGAAGGTGACTCGACCCCATCTTATTTGAATAAAACAGTGCAAAAAAGACTACGGTGTTCGTTGGTTGTCCCTCGCGCATCTCCTGAGACATATTTCTATATAAAACCAAAGGTTAGTATAGCCTTTCTGAGTCAGCCCGTGTAAACAAACAAAAACATTTGTACGCATCACACAAAGTTGCCCCTACCAGGATTCAAACCTGGGCCCCTCGGTACAGAAAGCAAGGTCACTACTGGGCTACCATAATTGAATCATAATCTAATCGTCCAAAGACAATGAAAAATCGATCAAAGTGACACAATATCGTTACACCCTAGGGTTGTCAAAATTTGAAATGAAGAATATTACTGTTTAAACGAAAAAAAAAAGATTTCGACCTATGTTGCTTGAGGAAACTTGTTCTGTATTATGAGTATGTTCACCCCTTAAAATATTAGCTTATAATTTTGTAACACCCTGTATAATATAACGGCAGACGATCACAGCAACAGTACAACAATGAATTAATGAAGAATGAAATTGGGCGGGATGTGAACCCGGTACCTTTTTGATCATTCTCGAGGCCGCCTGCCAGCCCCTGATGCCGAACTGCCGGGGCCCGGTGATGCTCACCACGTGAGCGCTCTCGTAGTACTCCATCATGTCGAACATCGCCTCCTGAAACAAATACATAATAAATATTATCACATCCGTGGGATAGACTCGATAACATTTTTAATAGAGCAAAGGATCAACATGATTTCTTGCGGAATTTTGAAAAAGGACATAGAGGAAAAGGAGACACTTTTTAATCGCGGGCAACACCGCAGGGCGCAGCTAGTATTTATATACGTATATTGTACTAGCTGCGCCCCGCGGCGTTACCCGCGATTAAAAAGTATGAAAATTTTAAACAAATCTATCCCACGGGAACCATACATTTTATCGGGATAAAAAGTAGCCTATGGCGCTATTCCAGACTATAATCAATCTCTGTGCCAATTTTCATCCAGATCCGTTCAGCCGTTATGGCGTGAAAGAGTAACAAACATCCATCCATCCATCCAAACTTTCACATTTATAATATTAGTATAGATAGTATAGAAGTATAGATTGGTTAACATATGTTGGTGAACCCATACGTGTTGCAATATTGGTGTACTAACCGCGCCCTCGTCGTCGACGGCGGCGTGGTCCAGCTCCAGGCGGCGGAACTGGACCCGGCGCAGGAGCGCCTCCAGCGCGTCGGCCGGCGCCGCGCCCAGCAGCGCGCACTCCGCCAGCGTCAGCCGAGCGGCGCGCGCGCCCCCACCTATACAACCGTCCGGCAACTCCTGCAACGGTACACAATGGACCCTGAGAATGGCGGGTCAATACACCAGGGCCCCAAGTCTGGTAACAATCGATTTATAATCGAACAGCAATCGCATAGTAACTTTCACATTTGATAGATCGACGAATTAATTCCCCCATCTCCATTCTATCGTCGGTCGACAAGACGCACGGACAAGTGTCATCCGTACACTGTGGACATTCCTGCGGTACGCACTAAGCGTTTTGCTTCTACTTTCATCGTGCGTACTGCCAAGGAATGGAACACGCTACCGGCGTCTTTGTTTCCCGTTGACTACAATCTGGGTGTTTTCAAGTCGAGCGTGAACAGGTACCTTCTAGGCAAGTATGCTCCATCGTAGATCTCATCGTCACTTACCATTAGGCGAGATCGAGATCAAATACTAGCCTATAACGTAATAAAAAAAATAGTATGCTGTCATTCTTATTTTTAAAAACAAACTTGTCAACCACCTACCCTAGCCCCTCACCTCCTACGGCCTTGCTTACTATCCCTAAACGTTTAAAGAAGCTGTCTCACCCGTATCTGTTCGAGTACCGAGTCGATGCACGGCGTGGCGTGGCGCCGGCATGCCTCCAGGTACTCCGCCGCGAGCTGCGCCCTCGTCGTCAATGGCACTGGGGAGAAAGCATAACAACATTAATTATTGCAAATAATAAAACTATTTTTAGGCCTCAGCCTCGAATTTAGCGGGCGGCGGCGGCGGCGCGGGAGCGGGGCTCGTTGGCCGCCCCGCGCCGCCTGCCACGCCGCTGTTTTCGAGAAACCGGTCCATTTGATTTTACGCATAAGATCCTGCCGCGCCCGCGCCGCCGCCGCCGCCGCCTCGCTGCCCGCTAAATTCGAGGCTGAGGCCTTAAGGATTTTATCGCGTTTATTTTTTGATTTTACGTTCCGAATCTAACGAATGAAATCCGAAATCCAAAACCGAGCGTACCATTGCAAGACCTCAAGACACAGTGAGCTCTTTCTGCGTAGATCGGAACGCAAGCAACAAATAAATATGAGGGTACCCCCGTCAAACTATGACACTAGGACGTCAACCACCTCAGTCCTCCAGCGACCATGGTTGCTGTAAAGCAGCCGAAACGTCGGGAAGGTAAAAACAAAAAATAAACGCGATAGAATCCTTAAAAATAGTTTTATTTCAATGTGTAGTATTCGCGTTAATATAAGAAATCAATTATGCAAGTAACTTGAGCACTCTGTGCAAATGTAGAGTACGTCCATCCTGTTCGCGCAGCTGACTGTATCATTTGATATTTGGGGTTGTTACGGAAGCTTCTGCCTGCGGTACCTCAATCAAACATAGCCTTTAGCACTCAGTGATAAGGTAGCTTGTTAATATTGAAATAATTTTCGGAATCGGTTCAGCAGATCCGCATAATACCTCCTACATTCAAACTCACAAACGAACTTTGGCGTAGAAGGAAAGATCTTCCAACCAGTCGGGTGGTATGCCCGACGGTTATTGTCGGGATCTTGTATATATACCCGTGTAGTGTCGCGGAGAATTGCATTTTATTTGAAGTCCCGTCACTCGTGATAGATAGTTTCTCGATTCACAGTTTAGTTAGTACTTTTAGTTTTTTTTGACCTGCTGCTAAAGTTTGATTAGCCGTTCCTACATTGTTCTCACATACCTATAACAATGTATTGCTCAAAAATGTAAAAGATCTATTTTAAAAAAAAGAGCAACCATGGAGTTTCTTGCCCGTTCTTCTCCATAGGAACGGCATTCCGAACGGGTGGTAAAGCAGTAGCATAATATTTTTGTAACTTGACGATTCATAAGTACTGTACAATAATGGTCTACGTGAATAAAAAATATTCTGATTCTGATTCTGATTCACATCTTAGAGGAGTTCGGGTGTTGTTGGCTTCTTTTGTTATCGATCAAACTTGTTTGGTTTATAATTGAAAAAGTTGACAAGCCGAGGGTCAGTGGTGGGTCCTCTTTCCCCATAGGTTAACAATGGATTTCCACCAAGTATCGCCTAGTTCTATCAATTATATCTTGTATATGTATATGTTACATGCTCCGAAAACTCTTATAGCGCGTTTCAGGATTGTATGGGGAATTGTCAATAGTTCTTAATGCGTCTGCAGCGCCATCTGGCTAGTGGCGAGTTTGAAGAGGTCGCTACAGAACTTACATTTCCACTCGTATACTTCTATACCAGCGAGCGAATATTTATTCGGAAATATAAACAGTGTGATTATTACTAATGCGCTAATGGCTGCAAGGTTTAGTATACCCTTTCTGAATCACCCAGTATAGCAAGCGATAAAAGTCGCAGAGTAAAACTAGTTCACAACATCGCAGTATGACCTACATAAAAATGTTTGTCCTTATTTCAACGTATGAGTCACAGTCGTGAATAGTTTTACGATCCCGTGCACTGGTTCTCAAACTGCATGGGGTGGGATACATGACGCAATACGCCCATAACGAGGGCAGCATTTGAATTAATGACAGCGTTATAGTTTTACGATGGCCAGCGGCTCTGAAAGCTATTATGGAATGAAGAGATTTTTAATATAAGATCGGCGCCACCTCGCCGTCTATTGAAAGCAGCATCAAGGTCGTATTTAAGCTATGTAGGCCCTGGGTACTTGAAGATAATACAGCCTTGGATAAAGCATATGGAATTAACCACGGACAAAAGACAAATTTAAGCAAAATTTATTCAACCGTTAGTTTTTATTTTGTGTGTCTAAAATCGAAGAAGTCAAAGTTTACATGAGTTTACTTAAGGGAAAAAAAATGTAAATGACAATTGGAAGTGCCCCCGTAGGCTTATACGAAATAAATGATTTAACTTTGACAGCTGCGCTGACACCTCGTCGACGATGCAGACCGACTGTCCTCCCTTTAAGCGCGGGGATTAAGTTTGTCGCTAATATCTAATATTTCCTCGCCCCCTCACGACGCCGGTGATCGCTGCAGGGCGTACAATATTTGAGAACCGCTTGAAAATAAAAGGTTTAAACATAAAAATCGAAACGGTGATGTCATTCTGACCGCAATGACCCGATGCAGTGCGCGAGCGAGTCCGAGACATTTTCACAGCTCTAGCCCACGATAATCTTGGAATAAAGTTTAAACATATAATTGAATTGATTTGGAAGGCTACGACTAAACTAAATTTTGGAAGATTTCACTTTACAACAAAACGACGACCTGATTGGCAAAGTTGGTAGTGAGTGCCCCTTTTTTGTATGCAGAGGGTCCCACGTAAGAATAGCAAAGGCAAACTTTGTGTGAAAAAAAAAAAATTACACATTTAAAAAATGAAACCCTGTACTGAGCGCACAGCCAAACGCTACTGGTTCGCCTTGTTTAAGAAGAAAAAATCAAACATAATTTACAAAACTATTGTATACATCAACGTTGTCCATATAACTTACTGATTCATCCGTTCAAATATTTTACACTACTTTTGTTACACCTTGTATTAACCGTACCGTACGTACGGTAACCATTCAAATTGTTAAGACCGCACCCATGCCCACATGAAAAAAACACCCTGTATACTTATAATAAATATCCATGACTCGGGTACAAACATGACAGGAATTCAAACCCAGGACTTAATTATTAAAAGTTGTGTAATTAATTAGATGGGGCGCTATTAATTAGGACCAACCTAGACCTACTAATATCTTCGAAATGTAACCATAATGTTTTTTAAATATATATATGCTACTAATATTATAAATCCCACTTCCCACTAATATTATAAACTAGCTGTTGCCCGCGACTTCGTCCGCGTGGTATTTAACAAAGACAACCGTTGACAACAGCCTGCTCGCCCATTCTGAGCCCGCGGGACGCATTGCAGGTTGTTGCTATCAAACTTAATCAGGCGCTGCGCTGCAACATTGGTTATATTTTTTTTTCGTGAGATCCTATGTTTTTTTCTGAATTAAAGTAGCCTAAATTACTCCTTGTTACATCAGCTATCTGCCAGTGAAAGTCCCGTTAAAAATCGGTCCAGCCATTTCAGAGATTACCCGGAACAGACAGACAGACAGACAGACAGACGGACAGACAGACAGACAAAAATTAAAAAAAATGTTGTTTTGGTATAGGTACCGTGTATATATCCGAATGCACTAAGTAAAAAGCGGTTATTTTAATATTACAAACAGACACTCCAGCTGTTTTTTTATATAAATAAAGCTTGTGACGTCAACATTATGACGTAAAGTTGACCAACACACGTTGGCAACAGTAGAATAAAAAAAAAACAACAACAAGGTCCATTTCCTTATTATATCGTATTCATATTGGTGTACAAACAAACTAAGGCTGTTCGTGGTACAAAAGAAAAGTCGGTTGGTATATTAAATCGACAGATTGAAATTAAACTGACATTTGACGGCCTGATTAGCGCAGTGGTAGTGACTCTGCTTTCTGCGCCGTGAGTTCCGGGTTCGAATCCTGGTAGGGACAAGTATTGTGTGATGAGCACGAATGTTTGTACCCGAGTCATGGATGTTTAATATCTATATAAGTATTATATACTGTGTTCGCCCTCGGTCCATTGTACGGTACCCATAACACAAGCGTTGCTAATGTATAGTTGGTGTGTTCGTATGGCGATATTTATTTATTTATAAACTAATTTTACAGTTTTGATCTCGTGTAGGTATATAATTTTTTTTTTACGTTCCAGACATATCGGCTGCTTTACAACAACCATGGTTACGGGAGGACTGGTTGATGTAAAGTGTAATAGTCATTCGGGGCGGAGACAAATTTAAAATTTAAAAAAAATATCGTAAAAATCGGCCCACTCGTCCTTGAATTAAAAATGTATATAAAAAAATTGAGAACCTCCCCACCGCCTTATTTTGAAGTCGATTAAAGAAAAAACAAAACTCAACACGCAAGAAGTCGCGGGCACATTTAGTCGCAAATAAAAGTCGCACAACTACAGCCGGCTCGGGCCACGTTATCAACGCAAAGCGGGAAGCCGGTGTGACCTCACCACGCGACCTTGGGCCGGCGAGTTCGAGGTCATCATTAGCTGGTAGGGTGTGTTTACTAGTGTGTTATGTAGTGTAACCATTACACTGGCACGTGTGTATTAAGAACTCGTATTAAGAGCACATGTAAAAAAAAACATATTACAATCGGGAGAAATCAATCTGGGTCACCAAATAAACTTTAATAGCTCATAAACTAAGAATGCTAGCTTATTCAAATAAATGGTGTTTTGTAGACTAGTTAATACTTCTCAAATAAAAATGATCAAATTTATTGGTTAATGTAAAGTAATACAATTAAAAACAAAACCTATTTTTTGGAAAAACAAAAAAATATCGAAGAAAAAATATAAGAACTTTTAATAGAATAAGATTTAAGCAATTTTTTTTCTTTTTTTGTTTTTCATTCCTGATATTCTAGATAGTTAAATATTGTACTGGAATGGCCACCAGTCCAATGTACGGTACCCATAATACAAGCGTTGCTTAGTGTGGGACCATATAGCTGGTGGATTGGTGTGGAAATAGTAATATTGTACCGTATTGAGTACTGTACCGAAACGTATGTACAAATTATGGGTCAGTTGTGAGGTCCCGATAGCTTAATAGCTAGTGCCTCCCCCCCTTCACTCTGATCCAGGATTTTGTTTAAGGAAATGGGAGTTTTTTTGTATGATTTTAGAGCTATCTTCCAGAAAATTATTTCCAAACAACAGGATATACATTTTTTGTTGAAAATAATATCGCCAGACGAACACAACAACTGTACGGACCCACACTAAGCAACGCTTGTATTATGGGTGCCGTACAATGGTCTGAGGGCGATCCCAGTATATAATACTTATATATACATATTTAGCATCAATAACTCGGGTACAAACATTCGTGCTCATCGCACAAAGTTTGCCCGTACCGGCATTCGAACTCGGGATCCCCCATACAGAAAGCGGTGTCACTACCATCTGAGCTAATTGTCTACGAGTCACCATCAACTGTACTTTGAGTCCATAAAGTTCGAGTCGAGGACTTGAGAGAGCTTGTCCCGTCCCCCCCCCCCCTCCGCACCTCCAGCCGGTCGCTCACATATGACAAGTGACAGTTGTGAGTTCGCCCCTTTTCAGTTTTCAGAGTACAAAACTAACATAAATTCACGGTTTATAAATAGCAAATTATTCACACCTCTAGAATAGCTGCGCCGGCCGTCGCAATGTCAAGGTGTAGACGTATGAATCAATACTAATGTGATGGGGTAGGAGCGCCAATTGTCGGCCATGTGTAGTAATAATGTATTCAATACAATTCTTGACACTGTCTGACTGACGGCCAGACAACACACGGCTAAAACCTTAAATTTATAGGATACTAGCTGCGCCCGGGGGTGTTAACCGCGATAAAATGTAGGAAGAATTAAAACATCTATCCCACGGGAACCATACATTTTACCGGGATAAAAAGTAGCCTATGTGCTATTCCAGACTATAATCTATGTCTGTGCCAAATTTCATCCAGATCCGTTCAGCCGTTATGGCGTGAAAGAGTAACAAACATCCATCCATCCAAACTTTCACATTTATAATATTAGTATAGATAGATAATTAGTAATAATAATAAATATCACCAGACGTTTTTTTAAATCAAATATCGGAGATTCTATGCAGGCCCCCCCAACCCCCCCCTAACCATATCTGTAAAATTGAGGATACTTGACTGACATAATACCGGACTTCTTGGGGGAACTGAAAGAGCCATGTTTTACTATTTAGTTTTATTTTTCTACACTCGTGCACGTTTATGAACACACAATAGTTAATATTCCACCAAAATACACGTTATAATTTAAAAAAAAACCGTTTTTCACAAAATAAATCAAAATTGATAAACTTTCTCTGCGACTACCCCCAACAAGTCAGATACAGTATTATATTTACTGCCAAATTATCATCGCTCGTGTGGCAACACCTGTTAGACATCTATTTTTAATTTAACTAATATGGTAATAAATTCCCATGTATTTTAAGTTTATTCATTTAGATTTTCTTACAATTAATAGATTTATTTTCATGTATTCGACTGAAGGACTGGTATCCATGGTCAAGAATAAATATTTATAAAAAAAAGAATCCCAAGCCTTGCTTTTACATTAACATTCAAACGGACGACAACTGGGTGTTTCACCCTACATCATTAGTACTATTGATTCATTCATTTGCACCGACCGCTATTGTAGTCACTTGTACAAGCTGAAGATGATAGGCAAGTTTATTTTGGACTTATTTTCTAATGGAGAAGTAGTATTGGCCGGGAATAACCTTTGGGCTGCGGACATGTGTTCCGCGGCGGAATTGAATGGATGTTTGTTACTCAATCACGCCAGAACGGCTGAACGGATCTGGATGAAATTTGGCACAGAGATAGATTATAGTCTAGACTTTTTATTCCGGTAAAATGTATGGTTCCCGTGGGATAGAATCTGTTTTAATTTTCCATACAGCAAAGGATCGACATGATTTTTTGCACAGGTAGTGGTACTTTAGGGGTCAGAAAACGACATAGGCATCGATATACTTTTTAATCGCGGTAACACCACGGGGCGTTGCTAGTTCAAAATAACGAAGAAACATTTTACTTGACACTGGCAAGAATGGCATTATTTTGTAGCCAATTGCCGACATAAAAGAAGAAGAAGATGATGGTTGAACCGCACATTTCACCTGGTACCAGTATCTGGCATCCAGCCATCCCAGGTGTGATATTATTAATAGCTTTAATATTACACTCGACCGATCAACACATGCATCACACCACGACACATGTAAAACAGCTGATTTTGGTTCGCTGCATACCGAATTGGTTCGCCTAGAGCAGGGATTCCCAAAGAGGTCCCAGGAGTCCTACGCATCGACATAAACAAAAACTGATTTTGGTGGTCGACGAGGTAAAAAAATCGACCCCTAATTAACACAAGTTCTGATTTGAAACTTTCCAGATACTGCTGCTAATTCGCTTGACACCAACTAGCCTAAACTAGACCAAATTATAGTTTACTCCTGTCAAACGGCGTTCGCTATTCTGTTAACAGCAGATTAGACTAATTTTAGTTTGACAGCTCCTAAAATTGGTTTAGTTACTCAACTTAGCTTAGTTGGTCATTTTTGTATTCTGTTGTACACACTTTACGTCAAATTGCGTCTAAAATTAGAAACGTCAAACTATAATCCGCCTTATTTGGTCGGCATCTAATTTGGTGCCACCTAAATTTAGTTCGTAGTTTTTCAGGTGGTGTTTTTATAAAGATAAGTTGTGAAAAGCTATTTTATCAAACACGATGGAGGAATATGTGGTTGCGGCTCTTGTGGATTCATCTGAAAGTGCTAATTTTACCAAAATAATAATAAAACAGAGCCTACTTCAAAGTACTTACTTTAAAAACAAAATTAAGGCATTTGCTTTCTAGCCGTAGAAACTATGAAGAAAGAATACGCCTCGAAGGTTTAAGAGCACATTTGCAGCACTTCATACTGAATACTCTAGATGATCCGCTCTTAGTGGAGGGGCACATCCCAAAACATATAAAGGTTTGCGATTTAATATTTTATATAGATACATATCTACTTTTTACTTGCTTATAAATGTTTATAAATACATCAACATGACACTTTGCAGATTTGAACAGCACTGCAATCTTACGCTCATGGGAGCTATCAGGCTGCTGTAGGTCAAGATAGTTTACCAGGAATGAGCCAACCAGCAGTGAGTAGATGTTTGGGAATAGTGTTGAACATAATTGTGCAACAATTGACACCCCAAAATATAAAGTTCCCTACAACACAGACGGAGAAAGAATCTGCAAAAACTGAGTAAGTTTCATTTCATATCCACTAAATTGGTTTAGTAATTTTTGAGCTCATACATTATAAACAAATAAATAAATAAATATCGCCATACGAATACATAACCAAACGGTCCCACTTTAAGCTTAACACTTGTGTTGTGGGTACTGTACAATGGACTGCGGGTGAACTCAGTTTATAATACTTATATACATATTAAACATCCATGACTCGGGTACAAACATTCGTGCTCATCACACAAAGCTTGTGTCCCTACCAGGATTGAAACCCAGGACTCTCAGCGCTGAAAGCAGAGTCATTACCACTAGGTTAATCAGGCCGTCGAACCAATATATGTATCTTTTGTCTTTATAATATTAGCATAAAAAAATATCTTGACATCAAGTTATAACATGTAAATGTTTCTACTTTTGCAGATACGGATGAGAATTATACCATTGATTTAGATCATACTGATAAGCTATCTATGGTGGAAGAGTACATTGAAACAGATTTCCTTGCTGAAGCAAGACACATTTGGCAAGTGTTAATAAACACTATTTTACTCAAAATTAATAAAAGTATGGCAAATCATAAACAAGACTTTAATTTCTGAATTATTATAATAAAGCTTTTTACTTATTACTATGTTATCAATAATCAATAATAAACATCAAAATTAAAAATAATTAACAATCAAAATAATAAACAAATTTGTAAGTAATTGAATTTGAAAGGCTTAAACAACAAGCTTCTGCACATGGGGGCCATTTGTTGCCCACACTCAATGAAAATGGCACTACCGAAGATAACAACTATGCAATAAATGCTTAGTATTACTAACTTATTACATAGTATTATGGTACACTTCCAGGCGGCAAAATCCATCCACATAGGCATGCCCAACAATATCCAAAATTTTGGATTCTATGTCTGTCGGGGCTCCTCCTGCCGGACCGCCACCTGTGGCGCTTATTGAAGTTCGCACCTTGCGAGCCTTGGTCTATAACTTCGCCACCCACACACTCCAAACCTGTTGATAAAAAAAACATATAAAAACCATTTAGACGAAAAAAATGCATAATATTCAGAACACAAAACTTACATGCTCTCACTGCTGTGCAGTTCTTCTGCAGCCGAGTTGGTTGAGCTCGTCGTGGTTCCCCTAAAAATCCCTGAAGGTGAAGAAGAATCCCCTAAAGGTCCCCTAAAAATCTACCACGGCAGAATCTGCTTGGTTTCCTGAAAATATAATTGATTTTTAGATAGAAGTCCTCGCGCGTCGATGTAACTATAACCATTGATTGTTTATAAGTTAAACAAAACTTTCAATCCTTTAAAATGCTTACCCCTCGCTATTTTGATGTTGTTGCGGAGTCGCTCCACAAGCAACTCCTGTTGTCTCTTATTAGACCGTTTCCTATCGTTTTCCATATTAGATTCAAGCCACTAGATAACTTATACAACAATTACAATGTAGCACACCCGTCTGATCTGAAAACGGTGTTTTGTTTACCTACTGTCAACAGATACAAAATAGAATTCACCACAGAACAATAGATATGGAACACTTAACCACAGACGGTATAGAACAAGTTTCTAAAATTTATTATTGTAAATATCATAAAAAAATAAAAATAAAAATATTTAGACGCCGACATATATTTTAAATTAAACTTTTATATATTTTAAGGTTATTTTAAAATAATTTAATCATGTTATTTCGATTTTCTTTTCCATTCACCTTATTTTCATTCATTCTTCAGATATATTTTTTAAATACTGGCAACATACCTCAATTCAATTTAGGTGCTGTCAAAATCAAATTAGTCCTGTCAATTACGATATTTAAATTAAGTTCGATGTGACAACAGAATTGATTTTAATGATTTCTAAACTATACTTAAAATTTTAGCTAGTTTAATTAAGTTTAGAGAGTGTGCAAGCGAATTAGCAGCAATGTATAAGTTGTGTTACGTGTGCCAACTTGTTATAAGAATGACTAATATTTTAGTAGAAAGTATAATTGTTGTACTTTTTAAAAACTCAACAAGTCGATAAGCAAATTCGTACAAGATAAAATTATTAAATTGTATTGTCTGAGTTATAAGCTCATTTTGTAAAAGGGGTCTCTTGCTCAAAATAATTTGGGAATACCTGGTCTCGAGAGGCACTCTGCCGACAATATGGTACGGACGGTTGGTACGGAGTGGCCCATGACCGTGGTCCGGCCAGTACCAAGTTCGATCGTCTATTAATACTATTAATTGTGCCCAAAATACGGTGTTCAGACACCCACCCGAGCATCGCAGAGCAAAAAAAAAAGAATAACAGTAGTAATAGCAGTTAAATAAAACTAATTTTACGAATTTTATCGCGTTTATTTTATGTTTGTTACGTTCCCAACGTGTCGGCTGCTTAACAGCAACCATACGGTCCCACACTAAGCACGCTTGTATGATCGGTACCGTACAATGGACTGAGGACGAACTCAGTATATAATACATATATAGATATTAAACATCCACGACTCGAGTACAAACATTCATCCTCATCACACAAAGCTTGTCCCTACTAGTATTCGAAACTGGGACCCTCGGCGCAGAAAGCAGGGTCACTATCAACTGCGCTAATCAGGTCGTCGTCAATATTTATTACGGTACAGTAAGAGCTCTATTCGATGCTGTCAAAACTGGTATACAGTCTAGTGAGTAAGCCAGTGCAGTCGATTACAGAGACAGTACGTCCAGTGGCGTATAGGCACGGCCAATAATTAACATGAATTAAAACAACCTAGTCTAATTGGTATAATAAATTCACGTACCGACAGACGGACGGACTTTATATAACTCCCGCTGCTATGATTGCCATGTTGGTAGAACGCTTACCTCTAAAACCAGAACATATTTTTTTTATTCATATAAACCATTAAGTACAGTACTTATGAATCGTCAAAATAGTCACAAAACGCTAAGCTACAACTCCCCCGGCCGTTCGGAATGCCGTTCCTATGGAGAAGAACGGGCAAGAAACTCGATGGTTGCTCTTTTGAAAAAGATGTTATACATGTTTGAACAGTACATTGTTATAGGTATGTGAGAACAATGTAGCCATGGCTAGGCAGACTTTAGCAGCCGGTCAAAAAAAAAGTAGTAACTAAATAGTAGTTACTCCTGTAAACCAGGATCCACAGCGGTGACCAACTAACCAACTAACGCCGAGCTTTGACCCTCTCCAAAATAAACCTATACCAAGTTTCAATAAATACCTCCTAGTGAATTATGATTTACAGTTTTTTTTACGATTCCGATGAACGCTTGCATTACCCGTGACGAAAATTAAATATTTTAGACTTTAGATTTATACAAAATCTATCAGAAAGATTGGTCGACGCAACCGGTGACCCAAGGGCTGGGCTTTTCCTCGCTCAGCGAGTAGCTTCGGCTTTTCAGCGAGGAAATGCGGCCAGCATCGTGGGCACGCTACCGCATGGGCCAATTTTTTTACACTTTTATGTAAAAAATAATTAGGTAAGCTTTTATAATTTCTTTTCAATGTATATTGGTCTGAACAGATTCTATCTCTTGCATTTGCAAGTTATTCCTACTTGAAGTTGGAAAATGACTTACGCACGGCTGACACCATTTTATAAAAAAAGAAAGAATCCATTGCGTGGTATGAACTTTTCGGGGTTCTGACGCGAAGTGCATGATCACACAGAATCTTATCAATAAATAAGATGAATCACGATAACACTTATACCTATCCACTTGGCAGCTTGCGCCCAGTCGCCGCGCCGTCTCACGCGACCCATTCATCTCCCCCTCCCCGGTGGAGGGGGCCGCGGCGTGCGCACGCGCACCGGACTAATTACATGTGGAGATAATATCTTACGCTAGCGGTTTCTTAGAAAGAGGCCATCCATAAATTACGTCACACAAATTTCATGAATTTTTGAGCCCTCCCCCGTCCTTGTCACAACTGGTCACATTTGTGAGACCCTCCCCTACCTAGTGTGATGTCACATATTTTGCAAGTTGTAATACTTAGATATAAAATATTATAATTTGAAAAAATCTGATGTCACAAAATTCGGGACCCCTCCCCGCCCCTTTTCACACAATGTCACACTTCGTCGACCCCCTCCCTCCCCCTTAACGGGTGACGTAGTTTATAGATGGCCCCAAACACGCAATTATTATCCGCCTTGTGCTTTTATTTTTGTAAGGGCCTAGACCGTAAAATCCACGATACGACACGTAGGGGTCGAGTCACCTTCGTCCGTAGGAGAATTAAGTACCCTCGAGATACCCTACACGTGACCCTGGGTGGTGCCAACCAGGTGACAACTCTACTGGTGGTAGGCTTCGGCCGTGGCTAGTCACCACCCACTGAACAAAGCCATGTCGCCAAGCGGCCTAGCCGTGTTCCGGCATGATGTTCGGTGCTGCCATTCATGGATGGCGGGTCAGATCAGCTGCGCTGCATGTGCCTAGTGAATGTAGCGTCTCGATCTACTGCCGCCTTCCTACCTAGGCAAGTATGCTCCATCGTAGATCTCATCGTCACTTACCATCAGGTGAGATCGAGATCAAATACTTGCCTATAAGGTAATAAAAAAAAAAAAAAAAAACTTTCCATACCAGCTCATTCGTTTACTTTTTGATAAAAAAAAAATGTTTATTACATTATAGGCAAGTATTTGATCTCGATCTCACCTGATGGTAAGTGACGATGAGATCTACGATGGAGCATACTTGCCTAGAAGGTGCCTGTTCACTCTCGACTTGAAAACACCCAGATTGTAGTCAACGGGGAACAAAGACGCCGGTAGCTTGTTGCGGGTTCCAAGACAATAAGCTTGTCCCCGGGACTAGCTGAGGGTCAAAAATTAGAGGAGTAACAATCGGAGTAGTCGGAGGAGTAATGGGAGGGTTGGGCAGGACTATTTAAAAAAATACAGCACCGACCTCTACTAGTAATGGACTGGAGACAGACGTCGTCGTATTGTGCCTATTTGATTTTCGCCATTTTGGCTGATATTTATAGCAATCGGTAAGTCCCACGGAATCAACGAAACAGGATAGTACTAGTAATAATAATATTAATATCACGCCTTTTTATGTGCCACTGCTGGGAACGGGCCTCCCCTCAATGCAAGGGGGATTAGGCTATAGTCCACCACGCTGGCCCAGTGCGGGTTGGCGGACTTCACACGTCTTTCGAGGGGTGTTCTCAGACATGCAGGTTTCCTCACGATGTTTTCCTTCACCGTTCAGCAAGTCAGGGTGATAATTGGGGTTGAAAATTAGATTCGCACATGAAATCCTGAAATCCCAGAGGTGCGAGCCGGGGGGTTTGAACCTGCGATCCTCGTTACCGAGGCAAGCGTTTTACCAACGTGGCTATCAATGCTACATATCTATACAAATAAATAAAATTGGAGTGTCTGTTTGTAATATTGAAATAACCGCTATTTACTAAGTGCAATTGGATGTATACACGGTACATATACCAAAACAACATTTTATACAATTTGTGTCTGTCTGTCTGTCGGTTTGTTCCGGCTAATCTCTGAAATGGCTGGACCAATTTTGACGCGACTTTCACTGGCATATAGCTGATGTAACAAGGAGTAACTTAGGCTACTTTTATTTTAGACTAGCTGTTACTCGCGACTTCGTCCGCTTTGTGTTAAATACCACGCGGACGAAGTCGCGGGTAACAGCTAGTAGTAAGTAAAATTGTGTGTAATGTTAACCATTACGAAGGAGAGAGATGACGATAATTATCATGTATGCGTCTCACGATCGCGGTCGGCAAGTTTAGTCGAGTCGGGTATCACGCCACGATTCGTTCCGTACGTCTATCAACAAGTGATTTATTTTTGGCAACGATCCCCACTTGCGTAGTAAGATCACTAATGTGATCAAGAAATTAGTGGATTATTAATAAGCGCACTGATTGCAACAGGGATTCCCGAAGTGGTCGATGACGGTTTTCCCTGGGGATCTTCCAGCCAGGCGGCTGGTATGCCTGGCGAGGCGGCCGATATGCCCCGACGGTTATTGTCAGGATCTTGTATATATGTTACTTGCTCCGAAAACTCTTATAGCGCGATTCAGACTCTTTGATGAGAATTGTCTATTGTTCTCAATGTGTCTGCAGCGTCATCTGTGTAGCTCGTGGCGCGGTTGAAGTAGTCGCTACAATAGTATAATTTAAATATTTCCTTTTATCATATGACTTAGAAGTTTGTTACAACTTATTATAGTTACAGCTGCCAAAACATTGTCAAACTGGGGAAAACATAGGAAAATACCGTGTCATACGGCGGCGTGCTAAATATATCGCGTGAGTCTTATACATGTGTTACCCTACAGTGGTGTGGTGATCTGGTGGGTGATTGGATGCTGGGATTAGGTGGTACGTTCTGCAAGAATGATGCGCCTTTTCCGCCAAACTATCTTCTTAGGATATAATTGTTAGAACTAGGCGATACAAGGCGAAAATCTATTGTTAAACAAATGGGGGAAGAGGAACCCATCGCTGACCCTCGGCTTGTCAACTTTGCCAATTATAAACCAAACAAGTTGATCGATAATTAAAGAAGCCAGCAACACCGAACTCCTCTAAGATGTCAGTCGAGAAACTATCTATCACATGTGACGGGACCCCAAATAAAATGCAAATTCTCTGCGAAGCGCAGCGAAAGCAAACTTTGACACTAGGACGTCAAACACCTCAGTCTTCCCGTGACCATGGTTGCTGTAAAGCAGCCGAAACGTCGGGAACGTAAAAAAATACAATAAACGCGATAAAATCCGTAAAATTACTTTTATTCGTATGTGTAGTAATCGCGTATATATAAGAAATCAATATATGAAGTTTGTTTATGTTTGATTATTGTATCTGTGTTCGGTACCTCGACGGCACATAGCTTATAGCACTAAGGGATGATGTAGCTTCCTAGCAGCAAAATAATCATGGATGGCGGGTCAGATCAGTTGCGCTGCATGTGCCTAGTGAATGTAGCGTCTCGATCTACTGCCGCCTTCCTACCTAGGCAAGTATGCTCCATCGTAGATCTCATCGTCACTTACCATCAAGGTATCATTTTACTGATTGAGGGATGGGGGGGTATTTTACTTGGGCCTAGCCTTTGGGCCTGTGCATATGCTCGAAAACTGAAATAATTTATATTACTTGACACTGGCACAATACCTTTGGTGATGCCAAATAAAAAACAAAATATTAGTTATCTATTATCATAGTTTTATATGGATCAAATAATGTCACGTCGTAACACACTTGTTTACATGAAATTACGTGAACGCGCACGATAACAATATATACGACAAACAGATAACTTGATAACAGATATCATTTTTGTCTAAATGTAGGCTTTATTGATTATCTAATAATAAATCTAATCACCACGGATCCGAGTGCCCCAGAGAGTCGATCAGGGCCCCACCCCTACCTCGGCGTGTCCTCGTCGGTCGAGTGGAGGCCGACGGGGGTCCGCAGGACTCTCAGCTCTGTCTTGCCTTAAGGTGGAAGCTCAGGTCAGGGCGCGAAATTCAAAATGTCAATGGTTTTTATTTTTTCACGAAAAATCCGGACATCATAAGTAGTGGTTTTTACTAACTTTATGGTGTTGTATCGCTTTAGGTATTTTTTAAGCAAACCTAATACATCGAGACATCCAATGCAGAATGCTATAATATCGCAAAACACTAAATTACATCGTAAAGATATCCAGATTTCTCGTAAAAAAATAAAAACCATTGACATTTTGAATTTCGCGCCCTGACCTGAGCTTCCACCTTGATTGGCTGTCCAGGGAGGGGTCGTTAGAGCCATATGCTCCAGGTGTGGAAGTGTAAAAGTGCATAATGCCGCGAGTATCTACGGGAGAAAGCGCAGCACACCTCTCTACACCCCTGAGCCGCTCACGCCAGTGTTGCCCCTTATCGTCTCATTTTTTACTGGTGGTAGGCTTCGGCCGTGGCTAGTCACCACCCACTGAACAAAGCCATGTCGCCAAGCGGCCTAGCCGTGTTCCGTCATGATGTTCGGTGTTGCCATTCATGGATGGAGGGTCAGATCAGTTGCGCTGCATGTGCCTAGTGAATGTAGCGTCTCGATCTACTGCCGCCTTCCTACCTAGGCAAGTATTCTCCATCGTAGATCTCATCGTCACTTACCATCAGGTGAGATCGAGATCAAATACTTGCCTATAATGTAATAAAAAAAAATCATATAACGGCATTTTTAGGGGGCCGATCTAAAGAGCAGCGAGTCACCACCTGCCAATAGCAATTAGATAAAAGCTGATTATGGCAGGTGTCCGCAACCCTTCCAATATTCCCATCCCATATCCATCCAAACCTCAATCCATAGTCCCAATTATCTTTCCATATTATTTGCTATCATTGTCAGCAATTAATTTCAGCAGGTGGTTAGCATAACATTAAAATTCTCAAAAAGGGCCTCTACGTGTTGGACCCATGTCCGCGCGCAAGCCTTCCAAAGATCCGGGTATAGCCCGTGTGGAGGGAGACAAAATCTATACACATATATTCATGTCTACCGTATTTAGACATTTTGTATGGAGAATTAGTCAGCGCCTCCAGCGGACGGAATTTAAAGCGTTCAATTCTCCATACAAAATGTCTAAATACGGTAGACTATGAAGTATACGGTTAGCTTACGAATAATCTCGCACTTGACGGACAGCTCGTATTATTGTTTATTTCGTTAACGATACAAGTTAAGTATATCAAAGTTAAAAAAAAAAACATAAAATAAAGTCCGAAAAGACCATAGACCAACATCACGTATTATGATTCAAAAGTTTGTTCTTCTTTCATTACAAAATGAGGTAATGAAATAAAATGGATATGAATATGGCCTCACCCACAACATAGCGGGTATTTTGCCAATGTCAAGTAATTAATAGCAATAACACATTCAATAAATACATATTACAAACAAAATAATGGATGTGACATGATGAAATGAAAATGGCGTCCCAACCCGAAAGATATGTCGCTTTGTGCTATAGAAATTAAAACAAAAGTGAGGCGACAACGTCACTGCAATTTCCCGCCAATCAGCCGAGAGGAACACCACGTGACCGAGTGTCAGTAGATAGGTATCTACGTAAGATGTCAGACCATCTTGTGTACCATGTCCAATTAAGAATAATACTGACTCACTAATACTTGGAATAGGTGGTTACAATTTTAAACTAATGATGTGTGCGATACCAGAGAGTCGTTCACGGCGATGCTACTACTGGTGGTAGGCTTCGGCCGCGGTTAGTCACCACCCACTGAACAAAGCCATGTCGCCAAGCGGCCTAGCCGTGTTCCGGCATGATGTTCACTGTTGCCATTCATGGATGGCGGGTCAGATCAGTTGCGCTGCATGTGCCTCTATCTACTGCCGCCTTCCTACCTAGGCAAGTATGCTCCATCGTAGATCTCATCGTCACTTACCATCAGGTGAGATCGAGATCAAATACTTGCCTATAATGTAATAAAAAAAAAAAAAAAAAAAAAATGCAGGGCACACTCCCCCTCAATGCGTGGACGGTTTCACCATAGCCATAGTCCACCACGCTGGCCCAGTGCGGTTGGTGAACTTCACACGGCTTTGACATGTAGGTTTCCTCACGACGTTTGCATTCACCGTACAGAAAATGATCATCATTATTTCATAACCAGATTAGCTCAGTTAGTAGTGAACCTGCTTTCTGTGCCGAGGGTCCCTGGTTCGAATCCTGGTAGGAACAATCTTTGTGCGATGAGCACGAATGTTTGTACCCGAGTCATGGATGTTTAATATCTATATAAGTATTATATACTGGGTTCGCACTCAGTCCATTGTACGGTACCCATATTACAAGCGTTGCTTAGTGTGGGGCCTTATAGTCGGAGCGTTTGAGTGACAATATTATTATCTGTCGCTATCAGTGAGGACGCACCTTTACTGGCAACTAAAATGCATGACGGAAGGACAAACACAGCGTTTGAAGTTTATATGTGAGGATTCGCGATGAGTGACTGAGCTTATGTGAGTGAGGTCATTTTGTGTGTTAATTATTGACTCGATTTAACGTATGACGTCATGGTTTGTGGAAAACTTAGTCTTGTGTTTTGAGCTTAGGCTGAGCTACACTAGGTAGCGGGTTCGAGAGCCGCTTGCGCAAATTTCTAATATGATAATTTCGTAATTTGATTTGCATTTTTGGACGTTACTGGGACCATCCACAGTCTATGGTATGGTACCTATAATATATAATAAAAGCGTTGTTCCGTTTAGGGACCATTTAATTGGTGTCTGCTAATATAATGTTACCATGTAATTTAATTTCTATCGTATTTTACTTCCATAAACTCTCTATTAAATGCTGTACATACATTATCTCTTTTATCCAGGACATCATACTATAATGGTTGTATATTTGACAACCTGATGAGGTGAGTTGGTAGTTACCTAGCTTTCTGCACCGAGGGTCCCGGGATCGAATCTTGGTAATGACAATCTTTGCGGAATAAGCACAAATGTATTTAGTTGATTAATGAATGTTTAATATCTATATAAGTATTATATACTGAGTTTGCCCTCAGTCTATTGTATGGTATCCATAACACAAGGGTTGCTTAGTGTGGGACCATATAGTTGGTGTGTTCGTCTGGCGATATTTATTTATTTATCCTTCCATGATCATAGTTTCTGATAGTTTCTTAAATTGTGTACACAATCACGTATATGGCAAAGATATATGATAATATAAAATGACAGACACATATAAAACCCTTGCACACTTTCTCGAGACCCAATATCATTGTCACAATGTGGGTGACACAACAGTGCACCCCCGCCCTGCCCACCCTTTCCGAGAACACAGTCATCATGATACAAACATACCATTATTATTTCAAATATGTGACTGATTTATTTTTACAAGTGTTGATAACAGAATGTGAATATTTTTGCATCTATTTTAATAAAATTCTTAACACTGTCGTACAGACATCACAGCATGAAACGGTGGACTTAGAGATTTTATATTTGGAGTATATATGCCGTGAATATTCTGGAGGTATACTAGCATGGGATATTTCGAAATCCGACCCCTAAGGAGGTCAAATGAGTTAAAAGTTTGTATGAAAAAACATTTCTTTTGATGTTACGATCAAGTATAGTCTAGTATCATTGTCTCTCCATATGTTAAAAACAGACATGTGTCCTAGTACCTTTGTGGGTCACTTGGGCCACTGCATGCTTGATGCCACCGGTTTCAGTTCCCATTTTACATTACAAACAAACATACATTACACTTGTTATTTGTAGAATGGTATTATCCAAGTAACATACTCAAACTCAGCCTAGGTATAGATTTAATTATTACAATAAATGGAAATAAAACGAATTTTAAAGATTTTATTGTGTTTATTTCATGTTTTTCATGTCCCAAGCAAATAACAACTAAATATGAGGGTGTCCCAGTTCTAACTATGACACTGGGACATCTAACGCCTCAGTCCTCCCGTGACCATGGTTGCTGTAAAACAGCAGATACGTTAGGAACATGAAAAACTTAAAACAAATGTTATAAAATCCTTGAAATTAGTTTTTTTTCAATGTGTACTATTAGCGTTAATATAAGGAATCTATTACAATAAAACATGGTAACAATTTATACAGCAACAAATAAAGCCTTAACTACTATCACCCTATATATGAGTGAAACTGGGACGGTGTAGTTATTCAGTAACTGGCATTATCTGCGACATTGCATGATGTTTACCCAAAAGTATCCACATAGGTACTCAAATCGAAATGTATCATATTATGTTGATGGTAAAAAAACTCCGAGAAAAAATAATTAATAAATTTAATATTTTTTACAGTTTGCTGGTTCGACAATAGGCTTTTCTGTGTCGAATTTACTTACAATAAATAGGGTGTTGGGATATAGCTTGAATCCCAACAAAGAGGGAAGGGGCCAATAATAATGGGGTATCACTCATTTTTATAGACTTACCGTTTTGCCATGGGTTCGCTGGCTCGAAATACTGTGTAACCAATCTGTCCTCGCTGGGGAATCTCACCGAGCGGGCCGTCTTCTCCGTCTTCGTCTGAGAAACTTCATCGTTGCTTGTATTGTCCCCGGATTCACCACTCACAAGTTTGAACTTATCACTGTCGGAGAATGCCGTATCACTAGAGCTTTTATCAGGATCGGCAGACATATCTGGCGCGTAATCTATCACATATTACTCGAAACGGCAACATTAGCAGGTAGAACGCATCCCACATACACGAAAAAAATACCTTTATAAATTTTCACGATACAATAATTTGAGCAACACAATAATAGTCTGTCAATCGATCACATAACATTATTTAACCACGTTAATTCACCGGCCATTGCGTATTTTTTGTGGCGTTTCGTTAGCTTTGCTGTTTTTTCTCTAAGATTTTTTTTTATTGTTCGTTTCCAATCAAAACATTCCGCACCTTGCATACACCGTTTGCCGCCATATTGGATTGAAGATTGAACGAGACAAAAGGGAATATTTCAACATGGATCGCTAGAGGGCGCGGCTACTACTCGATGCTGCCATTGCTAAAAATATTTTTAAGATGTGAACAGTGACATCTAGTGTTGAGTAGCGCAAGAAATTTTAAAATGAATTACTTATTTTTTTTGTTAACACATTACTTGGCCTAAGCTACTACAAATAAACAACCACTCCTAGAAACATCTGCAAAAGTAACTAATATCTATTGAAGGATATTTATAAAAAGAAAAATACTTGAAAGAAAATACCTATTATGCAAGGCATAAAACAGGAACAGTACCGTTTAACGTACTATGAACTACGGAGTACCCAACTCATGTCACCTTTTGCCCCATCCTCTTTGGTACCTGGCTAGCGCCACTGGGGACTATGCCGAATACCAATTTGAGGTACATAACTATCAGAAGGACTTTTTGGCGGGAAACTGAAAAGTCATGGCGTCAGTTGTGTTTTAATTTCTAAAACTAGTGTTCCTGCGAGTTGTAGTGAGTGATAAAAGTGGAATATTAACCATTATGGGTTCGGTAAAGTTCACAAGTGTAGGTAATTGAAACAGAGTGACGAAACATGGCTTTTCGGTTTCTCACAAAAAATCCATGAAAAATCTTTCGGTAAAGTATCCATCACTTTACTGATTTAGGGATGGGGGGTATTTTACTTGAGCCTAGGCTTTGGGCCTGTACATATGCTACAAAAACAGAAAAAAATATTACTTGACACTGGCAAAATACTTATGGTGATGCCAAATTAAAAAAAAACTATCAGAAAAAAACACAAAATTGGGTAACTAAAATTATTTATTAAAACTCAACATCACATATCATAAACGTACACTCGACTCTCTTACCGCTACGCTTTGTATATCTAACGATACAATGTATATTGTTGTATATATAATATCTTGTCATGAACTTAAATTTCATGTTTCATATAAACCTGTAAAGGACATAACATTTATTTTTTAATGAAAAACTTGCTTACCATGAACTAATATTTCGAGGCAATTCGCTTCCCGCCTAAAATGGCTAAAATGTATAATCTGTATCATAACATGAGGTCTGGGCGCGAAATTAAAAAAATCGACGGTTATTTTTTTCGAAACATTTTAACATTTTTCCTTTGTTTTTTCTTGTTTGCGACTATAGCAATACTGTATTGCATTTATTTATCTATTGAATTCGCTTAAAAATGTAATTTATATAAAACAATACTCGAAAGTTAGTGAAACTAGCGGTTTTACAAACATTAGTTTGATAATATCGCTTTAGGTCAGTTGTAAGGCAAACTTAATACACAAAGGCATCTAATGGACAGTGCCAATGTCGCAAAAAAATAAAAAAACATCGGAATTTTGAATTTCGCGCCCTGAATGCAACGTTCAAATTGCCGCCAAAATATCAGACAGTACTACAGTCTATATGTAGTTATAATTTTGACCAACAACAATTGAATACAAGATATTTTTTTTTTATATCATAACTATGTGTGTTAAAATATATCATTGCCGAGCTGTTAAATATAATGCATGGAAATAATAGTTCATGGTAAGCCCCCCAGGGCCCCGAGTCTGCTTACACAATCGATTCATAATCGAACAGCAACCGCATAGTAACTGTCACTTTTGACACATATTGTATGGGATATCTGTCGAAAGTGACAGGTACTATGCGGTCGCTGTTCGATTATGAATCGATTGTGTTAGCAGACTTGGTGCCCAGGACTCTTAGTATGATTCTTGATGTTTCCGCTAGAGGCGCTGCTATGAAATATAAAATGATTCGATCACTTGATCGAGTCAAAACTTTTACTAAACCGCGTTCAAGTTCGTGGAGAACAGCGGGGTAAGCATATCACTGTCATTCTCATCAATAAAAGCCGATTCGAAATCGAATAGTTACAATAGTTTTTTTATAAGAAACTCGTACTAACTACATATACATAGACCCCCTGGTTGTGGCCTTAACGTTTGAATTTGTACATTCACATTTAACAAACTTTATAAAAAAATATTCGATTCGACTCAATGTATAGTATGTGGACGAATTATTATTATTATTACATCTACCTAATAAAAATGACCATCAATCTTTTTGTATATCAACTAAAATACTATTTAAAATTAAAATTTTAACACGAATCTTTGTACTAGAGTCATGATCTTTTAATCCCACCACTAATATTATAAATGTGATTGTTTGAATGGATGTTTTTTTACTCAATCACGCCAGAACGGCTGTACGGATCTGGATGAAATTTGGCACTGAGCTGGATTAGTCTAGAATAGCTCATAGGCACTTTTTATCCCGGTAAAATTTACAGTTCCCGTAGGATAGATTTGTTTTAATTTTTCATAGAGCAAAGGATCGACATGATTTTTTGCATAGGTAGCGGTAGTTTAGGGGTCAGAGAATGACATAGGCTAACTTTTATCCCGAAAAAATGCACGGTTCCTGTATGCTATAGTATCTGTCACTTTTGACAGATATCCCATACAATATCTGTCAAAAGTGACAGTCACCATGCGGTTGCTGTTCGATTATGAATCGATTGTGTTAGCAGTCTTGGGGCCGTGGACGGCTGGGCTACGAATGAACCAGAAGGAATTACCTACTTTAGTTGATACACAATAAGATGTGGAAGTCATAATATTATATTACAATAAATGTGATTCTTTCGATTTATGACGATTATAGGAGACCTTTGAGGCCCCCATTCCATAGATTCCGTACGTACGGACTATCATATATGAAATAACGTAGAGATATGAACGGAAATATAGATAATAGCATTCTAGATACGGTCAGAGATGAAAAAGCAAGTGACTGGCATTCTCCATACGCTTAACGAGCTGAAGAAGCGAGCGACTAGTATTCTCTGTACCCTCAAACGCTAGAGAAGCGAGCCGCTTGCACTCTCCATGCGCTCAGAGATGAAAAAGCAAGTGACTAGTATTCTCGATACGCTTAAAGAGCTGAAGAAGCGAGCGCCTCGCATTCTCGATACGCTTAACGAGCTGATGAAGCGAGCGCCTCGCATTCTCGATACGCTTCAAGACCCGTAGAAGCGAGCTACCGGCATTCTTCATACGCTTAAAGCGTACGCGAGCGGGACTAATTGCACGCAACATTTTTCCAATCTCATATAAGCTGAGCTATTGGAGCGAGCGAATCTTTCGCTCGTCTCATTTTAGGAGATGTATATTTTCGTTCATATTGTAAAAAAGTAGCAAACAATTATACTGATGACGGGATAGCTATAGATCGGCTCCCTGTTTGCGTAGCTTGCAGACCTTAACGATAAGCAAAGCGACAGTAATAATTTCGCAATATTTGCTTTCGAATTTTTGGGGTCGAGTCACCTTCGGCCGTAGGAGAATTAAGTACCCTCGAGATACCCTACACGTGACCCTGGGTGGTGCCAACCAGGTGACGACTCTACTGGTGGTAGGCTTCGGCCGTGGCTAGTCACCACCCACTGAACAAAGCCATGTCGCCAAGCGGCCTAGCCGTGTTCCGGCATGATGTTCGGTGTTGCCATTCATGGATGGCGGGTCAGATCAGCTGCGCTGCATGTGCCTAGTGAATGTAGCGTCTCGATCTACTGCCGCCTTCCTACCTAGGCGAGTATGCTCCATCGTAGATCTCATCGTCACTTACCATCAGGTGAGATCGAGATCAAATACTTGCCTATAATGTAATAAAAAAAATTGTAATTTAAAAGCAAATATTCCGCGATTATTGGTATCGCTGGGCTATTGCAAGTTACGTATAAGCCAAAGCGACTAACTAGAGCGAGAGAAATATATTATGTATAAATTGTAACAAAAATATTGTAAACTTGTTAAAATATATTGATTTCATATATTTACGCGAATACTACACGTTGAAATAAAATTAGTTTTATGGATTCCATCGCGGTAGATCTGTAGCGACCACTTCAACCGCAACACAAGCTACGCAGATGGCACTGCAGACGCATTCAGTACAATAGACAATTGACGTCACAATCCTGAATCGCGCTATAAGAGTTTTCGGAGCACGCAACATATATACAAGATCCCGACAATAACTGTCGGGGCGTAGCGGCCGCCCCGCCAGCCGTACCACCCGCCTGGCTGGAAGATCTTCCCTTTTCCGCTAAAGATCGGACCCCAAGCAACAACTAAATATGAGGGTACCCCGGTTCAAACTATGACACTAGGACGTCAACCACCTCAGTCCTCCCGCGACCATGGTTGCTGTAAAGCAGCCGAAACGTCGGGAACGTAAAAACATAATAATAAACGCGATAAAATCCGATAAATTAGTTTTATTTCAACGTGCAGTATTCGCGTAAATATAAAAATAAAATATTATATATGCTATACATGGATATCCCGCCATCAATGTTACTATAAGTTCTATGTAAGTATAATATTCTTATGTATAATGTTCCCGAAGTTATTAAAAACTATGTTTTTTTTGGTCTGCATATAAATTGTAAAATGGACTTACTCGCTACCGGCATTATACTCAAACGGCACTCAAATATATAACAAATAACAACGGTTAAGATTTTTATGCCGGTCTTACATTTTCGTTTGAGACGCTAAATTTATGCGGCCCTCAAATTTGAGTTACGTTTGAGTATTTTGCGTTAAATGTGTTTGTTGCTTGCGCTGTTGTGTCACTGTGGCTCCTTCTTGACTTTTAAGTCCAGGACACCATCTGAAAATAAACCATAAATGCCACCATAAGATATACAAGGTGTAATTGGATTCGTAACGAAAACTGATGCCATGGATTCAACTCATGATTCTGGACCCCCACAGTCGGAATTTTCCGTCGATCTTTTCATGAATTATACGCATTTTCTTCAGTATTTCAAAATTTAATGTAGCATGAAATCATAATAGAAGTCTATCTCAAAGTGACTTTTAATAATAAAAATCATAATCACTAATTTATATCTAAAACTGCAATGTACATCAAAACTCGATACGCTCGAGCGAGCTCGACACTCGCACGCGCCGGGTATCGCGCGTAGCGTTGTGTTGTGATCGTGTGCTTAGCGATGCATTGAGCGCTCAAAAATTACATCATTTGTAACACGTGACTTTTGACATAAATTATTTGTTTAGCTTTACTATAGGCCTGTAAGCCGTTATCCCAAGAATTTCGTTAACAAGCTCCTTACACCCTGTATATCCCCTAAGGGGAGGAGGAAGTGGAGAAGAAGAATAAAACAATAAGATGGATACTCACCATTATTATCATAACCACAAGCGATCTTTCTTGGCGCCAGCTGCTTCCTCCCGTGGCTCTTCCGCCTCCCCTCCTTCAGCGACAAGTTCAACACCCCGTTGTCCCCCTCCAGGATACCCCGCAACCCCTCCCCCTCCAACACCATAGACTTAATATCCGATGACAGCTTCTCATTGGATATAAACACAGTTTTGGCGAACACTTTTTTCTTTTCGTCATTCTTGAATATGTGTTTCACGCTTTGCTGAACGAGTTTGTCTATGCGGCACTCGAAGATGTCGTTGTCTATGGCGTCGAAGCACTCCGGGAGGAGGGGGGTTTTCGTTTCGGTGACTGCGACCTTTTTGGTTGGTTTGGTTTGAGATTCTTTTTTTATTCTTTGTGTGGTAATGTCTATGGCGGGCGGCTCCGATGAGTCGGATCGGTCTTGGAGTTTCTGGAAGTAATATAAATAAATATAAATATCGCCATACGAACACACCGGTCCCACACTAAGCAACGCTTGTGTTACGGGTACCGTACAATGGACTGAGGGCGAACTCAGTATATAATACTTATATACATATTAAACATCCATGACTCGGGCACAAACATTCGTGGTCATCACACAAAGCTTGTCCCTACCAGGATTCGAACCCGGGACCCTCGGCGCAGAAAGCAGTGAACATTTGGTAGTAGTAAAGCAGTGATAGCCAAGTTGGTAGAACGCTTTCCTCGGTCACGTGGATCGCGGCTTCAAACCCCGACTCGTACCTCTGGGGTTTCTGGATTTCAGGTGCAAATCTCATTTTCAACCACCCCTTGGGGTACACCATTACTCAGAATATACTTACCCATAACGACTGGCTTAATGACGTAACTTTCCTTACGAAGGGGTTACCCAATGGTATATTCACTCAGTGGTATAGGGTTCGTATATTGTATATGGGAAGCCTTTTCTAAGAGTTTATATCGGGTTTCGCGAATAACTTAGCCGGTTACCAAAGTTCAAATATGACAGCAGTTAAGTCGTTCAAAAACCCAATCAGAACCTGTTCATAGGTTTACCGGGTTCCGGGCCCCGTTACAAAGTACTTTATGGGCCAAACATACCTGTATAATTGAACTAAAACTAATCTGACGCGATTTTATCGCGTTTATTTTATGATTTTACGTTCCGTAGCCGACACTTCGGGAACGTAAAAACGAAGATAAGTTTTATTTCAATCAGCAGTTAAGTCGTTCAAAAACCTAATCAGAACCCGTTCATAGGCTTACCGGATTCCGGGCCCCGTTCCAAAGTGCTCTACAGACCAAACATACCTGTACAATTGAAATAAAACTAATCTTATAGATTTTATCGCGTTTATTTTATATTTTTACGTTCCCAGCTGCTGTAAAGCGGCCGAAACTTCGAGAACGTTCGAGTTAAGTCGTTCAAAACCCCAATCAGAAGCCGTTCATAGGCTTACCGGGTTCCGGGCCCTGTTCCAAAGTGCTTTATGGGTATACCTGTACAATGTATCGTCGCAGCGTGACGCATCTGTCCCGCACGCTGTCCCGCTGCAGCACGAGGGCGCGCCTCTCCGCCAGCGCGTCGTGCCGGCACGCGCGCACCGCGCGCAGCTCGCGTGCCAGCCGCCGCAGGTGCTCCACGCTGCGACGCCGGCTGTTTTGTGATGCAAGCTACAGGCAAGACGGGTACAACGATAACAATACCGCCGGACGAACCTATAACAATGTGCTCCTCAAAAATGTAAAAGATCTTTTTTAAAACAAGAGCAACCATGGAGTTTCTTGCCCGTTCGTCTCCATAGGAACGGCATTCCGAACGGCATATTTTGTTACTTTTGACGATGGTCTACGTGAATAAAATATATTCTGATTCTGATTCTGAACGCACCAACTGGCCTGGACCAAAACTGGACCTGGATATTGTATGGGATATCTGTCAAAAGTGACAGCTACTATGCGGTTGCTGTTCAATTATGAATCGATTGTGTTAGCAGACTTGGGGCCCTGTACGGTCCACACTAGGCAACGCTTGTATTATGTGTACCGTACGATGGACTGAGGACGAACCTAATCAAGTTGGAGCGTACAACGCTTTTTAAAAAATAACTTTAATTTTTTAAATTAAAGTGACATCAATACAACAATGTACTTGCGAAACTTGTGCATCGATTCGGAGCCGCTTCAAGAATGGCGGCTCCGTGTCCATGCATCTTATTTATATTAAACTAGCAAACCCGGCGAACTCCGTTTCGCCACCAGATGAATGAATTTTCTTTGCTATAAACCTCACGGAGCCCGAGACCTTTCCAACAAATGCAAAACCGTGGAAATCGGTTCGTGCGTTCTGGAGTTATAGCGTCAGGAAGGAAAACCCGACTTATATAGTATTTTTATATAGTAGATTTTTGTTGACTTGACAATTTGTATTGGAGGGCCGCGAGCGATCAACTTGTCTAGACGCTGCATCAGCACAAATGATGTTATTGAAGTATAAGATTACACTTGCTGTCCCGGCGAACTTCGTACCGCCTCAGAATCGAATGTATGAGAAAATAAATTTATTGGTACTCTATGAAAAATTTCAACAAATCTATCCCACGGGAACCATACATTTTACCGGGATAAAATTTAGCCTATGTGCTATTCCAGACTATAATCTATCTCTGTGCCAAATTTCATCCAGATCTATTCAGCCGTTCTGGCGTGAAAGAGTAACAAACATCCATCCATCCATCCATCCAAACTTTCACGATTATAATATTAGTATAGTATAGATGACCTTGTTTACGGTGTTAGATGCAACGTTAGCAATGCAGTTATCTTAGTGCTTGTTCACATAGGAACGCGCGGGCGCGGCGGCGGTTGCGGGCGCGGCAGATGTTGCGAGGTCGCGTTCACATTGGCCGCCAGGCGTTTGCGCGAGTGTGACGTGTTGAAAACGATGAAAACGTGCTATCGTTTCTAGCGACAAGTTCAAAATGATTGAACTTACCTGACGTCGCGAGTGAATCGCGCGCGCCGCCGCTAGTTTGACATGAACACACAAAAACGTCTCACGCGTTTGAAATAGCCGCGAGCGCGCCGCTCGCGCCAGTCGCTAGTTAGCTCGCTACTTAGACCGCACGTGCGTTTTGAACGTGAACACTTGGAAATCACGTCATATGTTTGATATTTCGTGACCGCGCCCGCCACCGCGCCCGCGAGTCAACGTGAACAAGTACTTAAGGATATCGGATTACGTGACCTTGTATACTGTCTGGGTTGAATACTATCAAGTCAGCACTTATCCGATGGGTTAGGGCGTGAGCATAACATATCTACCTATGTTATAATATCCCCCTCCAAAATACCCCGCAACCCCTCCCCCTCCAACACCATAGACTTTATATCCGACGACAGCTTCTCATTCTATCTACTATATAAAAATAAGTCGGGTTTTCCTTCCTGACGCTATAACTCCAGAACGCACGAACCGATTTCCACGGTTTTGCATTCGTTGGAAAGGTCTCGGGCTCCGTGAGGTTTATAGCAAAGAAAATTCATTCATCTGGTGGCGAAACGGAGTTCGCCGGGTTTGCTAGTTGGATATAAAAACAGTTTTAGCGAAAACTTTCTTCTTTTCATCATTCTTGAATATGTGTTTCACGCTTTGCTGAACGAGTTTGTCTATGCGACACTCGAAGATGTCGTTATCTATGGCGTCGAAACACTCCGGGAGGAGGTTTAGTTTAGGTGAGAATAACATATCTACCTATGTTATAACAATAATAATATCTTCAGATGAACACACCAACTGTACGGTCCCACACTAAGCAACGCTTGTATTACGGGTACAATGGATTGAAGGCGAACCCAGTACTTAATACTTATATAGATACTAGCTGCGCCCCGCGATTAAAAAGTATGTCTATCCCGCGGGAACCATACATTTTACCGGAATAAAAAGTAGCCTATGTGCTATTCCAGACTATAATCTATCTCTGTGCCAAATTTCTACGAGATCCGTTCAGCCGTTCTGGCGTGATTGAGAAACAAACATCCATCCATCCAAACATTCACATTTATAATATTAAGTGGGATTAGTGGGATTAAACATCCATGACTCGGGTGCATACATTCGTGCTCATCACACAAAGTTTGCCACTACCGGGATTCGAACTTGGGCCCTCGGTAGTCTTCTATATACCCCTAATAGGTATCGCAAGCCCCATCTCTCCCAAAGGCTCTCTACAAAACACATATCTGAATGTAAAACAAAATTCGTCATAACACTCTTATAAACATCGCAGTCGGTTAAAATCTTCCGACGTAAAATAAACCGCCCGTTGAGCAGCTACCTCTATATCTATATACAGCATGATTCAGAAAGTGTATACTAACCTCTGAATCAATATGCGAAGTCAAAATATTGATATGTCAATGTTAAAATAATATTTTTTTGAAATAAAACATTTTTTTAAGGATTCTATCGCGTTTATTTTTCGTTTTTACGTTGCCGACGTTTAAGTACGACGAAACAATCCTTGAACAATCGTTTTATTTCGTTGTGTAATATTCGCGTAAATATAAGAAATCAACCCGCGACCGTGGTTGCTGTGAAGCAGCCGAAACGTCGGGATCGTAAAAACAAAAAATAAACGCGATAGAATCCGCAAAAATAGTTTTATTTCAAAAAAATATTATTTTCAAATTGACATATCAATATTTTGTCATGTAGTATTTTGTCATGTAGTATTCGCGTAAATATAAGAAATCAATATAATATTTTTCGAGCACCTTTTTTTTAATTGACTTAAATCAAAACTTCGACTTCACAAAATGACTAACAAAGCGCTACAGAAGCGCAGGTTTATAATCAGAATCAGAATATTTTTTATTCACGTAGACCATAATGGTCTACGTGAATAAAAAATATTCTGCAGTGCAGTACTTATGAATCGTCAAAAGTTTTTTTATTTTTTTATTATTACATTATAGGCAAGTATTTGATCTCGATCTCACCTGATGGTAAGTGATGATGAGAGATCTACGATGGAGCATACTTGCCTAGGTAGGAAGACGTAGTTACAAAAATATTTTGCTACTGCTTCACCGCCCGTTCGGAATGCCGCTCCTATGGAGAAGAACGGGCGAGAAACTCCATGGTTGCTGTTATAGGTTTTATAAACCCGTTCTGAATCAATCCGTATACACATATATGTATATCTTGCGGGTATATGTTGTGGATGCCTGCGGTCGCTGGGTGCGCGGGCGCCGGTAACGCGACACGCACTGAGGTTGCTAACTACTGCCTTTCTCACGACTCGACATGTGATAATAAAATATGATTTGTGTACTCGATCCATAATCTATACTAATATTATAATCTACAAGCTGCGCCCCGTGGTGTTACCCGCGATTAAAAAGTGTGTCCTTTTTACTGGGATAAAAAGTAACCTATATGCTATTCCAGACTATAATCTATCTCTGTGCCAAATTTCATCCAGATCCGTTCAGCCGTTCTGGGGTGATTGAGTAACAAACATCCATCCATCAAAACTTTCAAATTTATAAAAATGGTATAGATTTATAATATTAGTATTCCCGTGGGATAGATCTGTTTTAATTGTTCATAGAGCAAAGGATCGACCCGATTTTTTGCATAGGTAGTGGTAGTTTAGGAGTCAGAAAATTACATAGGCAAATTTTTATCCCGAAAAAATGCACGGTTGCTATGGGATAGCATACAGGAACCGAGTTTTTTTTTAACTTTTTAATCGCGGGTAACACTGCACACTGGGCGCAGCTAGTAAGTAAGATATACTGGGTTCGCGCTCATTCCATTGTACGGTACCCATAATAAGCGTTGCTTAGTGTGGGACCGTACAGTAAGAGAGCTTGTCTGGAAGAAAACATGGTATACAGGCCAGCTATTTCAATTATAACTCACTCTATTCTTGATCCTTCTTCTGAGGCCCTTGAGGAAGGCGAGGTCCTCGTCACCGACCTTCAGCGACTGCACTCGCTCAGAGTACTTGCAGGTGGACAGCCCAGCCACCTCCTCCACCGTCATGCCGATCCCCCGAGCTGGGGGGGGAGACGAAGGACATGAAGACACTTTAACCATTGATAAAACTAATGTTACGAATTTTATCACGTTTATTATTAGTTTTTTACGTTCCCGACGTTTCGGCTGCTTCACAGCAACTATGGTCACGGGAGGACTGAGGTGGTGGTCGTCCTGGTGTCATGGTTTGAACCGGGGTACCATCATATTTAGTTGTTGCTGAGAAAGTGCTCACAGTGTCTTGAGGTCTTGCAATGGTTCGCTTGGTTTTGGATTTTATGTAAGACAGGCGAAATGTCGGCAACGTAAAAAACTAATAATAAACGAGATGAAATCTGATAGGTTAGTTTTATTACAAATGTGTAGTATTCGCGTAAATATAAGAAGTGCAACACCTTTATTCCGTGTGTACGTAAGGACGCAATTCGCGTGTACTCACCAAATTGATTTGTTTTTTCCCGATACTCGGTCTGTGTTATGCGTCGTCTAAGCTTTGTGCTTACTTTCTGTGATACCTGTATTTATGTTCTCAACAAATACGCGACAACTCGTGTATTACTTGCGCGTGCGTTATATACAGTGTCAAATCAAAATCATTTGCCATGTTTTAAACTCTCATAAGTACATGATTCCAATTTTATTGTTCGATCCATTATTGAAAATAAACCAAATGCTTTTAATCATAGCAGAATATGATTAAAAATAAAGCGATGAGATATATCCTATTATTCTGTGTTGTTTTCAAGTTTATTTTCAGTTATCTTTAATGTTTTAAAATTATTCATCAAACGTCATATAGTACTGCGTGAAGCAAAACTCTTGTACTCTATGACTTTTGATAAAGTTATAAGATGTCTATAAATTCGGGGGTATGTATACAAAGTTGTGTTAGGAGACTGCACTCTTCTATAACATACTAAAACATTTAAGTGGGATTGCATATCCGTTTCTAAAGGTTAGGGGATATTATAAGGGCCTAGTCTAACGATTAGGCCTGCATAGAATCTTCCATGTTTAATATTTGAAAAAACATTCCACTTGACATTGGCAAAATACCTACCCAAATGTGGGTAAGGCCATTTTCTCAAAAAAAACATATCTATAATTCCTATGCATTAAGCCAAACCTCATAAAAAAAAATAGGGGTTGGTGTAGGAACTATAAAACAAGACCATAAATAATATAGGTAATTTCACTGATTGATAGATTGTGTAGTGGTAAAACAAAATATATTGGAAGTATTGTGATTCATACATCAATATTTAAGAACTGAACTTGAGACTCACTAATTATGATCATAATTTCAGGGAAATCATTAGATATTGTAAAACGAAATGACACAAAGATTCGGCTACAACATTCCACTATAAACTTTATGTTTTATGAAGCAAACAAAACTTTTCGTGTTTGCTTACAATTAATTTAAAAAGTTACAAGTTTTCTTTTTCTAACAATGTAGAGTAGTGTCGTTTTAAAATTAAAAATGTAAGTTATTAAAGAGTACGTAAGATTATTAACAAATTTCGGTACATATTATGTATACAATAGGAAATATTCTGCGTCATATTGTCATAATACATCGCCTACCTGTTGATATCCCGACAAGAATATACATCTAAAAACGATATCCTAGCGACTCACCATCCAATATTTCCTGGTCCAGTTGATATGAGGACGTGTGCTTCACATTATCGTCCATTCTTCATATTTAATCATTTGTTTTAATTATTTATTATTACTAATCTTTACGTTGATTTGATAATATGAATTTTTCGAATAGGTTAGGATTTCTTGGAGCTGTCAGTCAGCCGTCAGTCTTGTCACGAGAATAGTGTTGTCATGAATTGAACTAGGCATGGATAATATTTGATTACAATAAAAATAGGATGCATAGTATAGGATTGTGCTGATGATTCGCGTGAAAATGAAAATTGTAGCTTTTTTAAATACGTAACTATCACACTACTGGCTATTAAAGTGTTATGATATTGATAACGCATTTTTATTATTAAAGAAAATCATCCCACTCCCACATGGTACACCACAAGAGTCACATCCACATCACACAAACAAGTAAAATATTATACTATATTCTCTATCAATGAATTACGCAATAGATCCATTTAATTAATATGTTCATGCAGAACCTCATATTTTTAGAATATCTACCTATTTTATATCGTACTAGTGGTGCCTATGTCTTTTTTCGTGGCACAGGCGAACTAGGGATACTACGATCTACGCATGTTCGCGGGAACTTTAGGATATGAAATCAAGCGTATGACGACTGATGACATCTATCGGCGAATAGCTACTAAATCCAAAAACTAACCACATTGATAAGATACAATTAGTTTACTATTGGGATATAGTTGATAGAATTTTATTTCGGAACACTTCCATTTCCCGGGGTAAAAATTACTATGTTGGCCCGACATTTTAGCTATAACTATGCACCCAGACAATGCGACGTGATGATTGCATAGCCAGACAAGCAAAAATTCCAAAAATGCCCTTAGTGTCACATTTCTTTTTCGAAAAGTATTAATTTTACATACACGGCCACATAACAATCACTCACTATATTTATAGATATCGAACTAATAATTGTCAAAGAAAGCTCGTAATCGACTAATTCTTTGACAGCTGATACTGAACGTACATTAATTTGTGTTTGGTGTTTGATACATTTTTTAAGCTGTGCAGAGGCCAGCCAGGCTAGCAGTCAGTGCTTTTTTGTTTTCAGTTGTTCGAATCGCAGTTTTTATCGCATTTTATTTTTTTGAAGTATCTGGTAAGTAACAATGCATATTACATTTATTGAGCTTATATATTTCACAAAATCTCATAATTACACACTCTAAATTGAAATATTACTTTATTATATGTTACTATTTGATAAAATCATGTGGCAAAAGCGACCGGTTTTTTCAAAATGTTTCGCTGTGTATTCAAACGTTTACTTTAGATCGCAAAATACGTTGGAATATACAATTAGGACAATTGTATTGTAAGCAGTGGCCAAATGTGTGAAGTAGCGAATTAGTTAGTTGCTTTATTTATTATGTTTTATCAGGAGTCACCAAAACTGATATTTACGGTGGCTAACAATAAAAGGTAGATTGGATAGGTCCCTTACAATCTACAGAATGGTCTGATAAGCCCTTAGGTCACTGACCTTTTGATATATAATAATGTATTTTGTAACAAACTGTCTTTATTAAGGTGGAAGCTCAGGGTCAGGGCGCAAAATTCAAAATGACAATGGTTATTATTTTTTTACAAAAAAATTGGACATCTTTACGATGTAATTTAGTGTTTTGCGATATTATCATTCTGCACTGGATGTCTCGATGTATTAAGTTTGCTTAAAAAAGTACCTAACCCGATACAATACCATAAGGTTTATAAAAACCGCTACTTTTACTAACTTTATGGTGTTGTATCGCTTTAGGTATTTTTTTAAGCAAACTTGATACATCGAGATATCCAATGCAGAATGTTAATATCGCAAAACACTAAATTACAGCGTAAAGATGTCCAAATTTTTTGTAAAAAAATAAAAACGATTGACATTTTGAATTTCGCGCCCTGACCCTGAGCATCCCCCTTAAGATTATAAACAAAACTGCCATTGTGTACCTTACCTACTTGACAGACCGTGTCACTGGCTCATTTTAATATGAGGGATTTCAGTCTCCAATACTCTGGCCTTGGTGGACTTACACAGCTTTTGATAAGTAGTTAGGTGCCCTTAGAAATGCAGCTTTCCTCACAAAGATTTTCCTTGACCTGGAATCCTGGAACTGGAAAAACACCTACTCCACAGGTCTCTGGAGGACTATATGGCAATGTTTGAATTGCAAAGGTGTTCAACTCACCCATGCGTCTCTGTAGGCCTGTGTGGCGCTGTTTTGATTGCAACATTGTCCAAATCATTGTCTTTGTCTGCCGTGACTTCAGCAACCCACCGTTTGTCCTAGTATGATGATTATGATGATACCTGGGCTTTGAATCACCACAACTTGATTCCACCGCGACTGTTAAACCTATTCTATTTTTTTTTTCAGGAAGAATATAACTCTGTGTACAGTAAGATGACTGCACGAGGTCGGGGTTACAGTCAGAGCCACGACTGGGAATCAACGCGCGATGACTACACCAGCTCTATGTATGACCCCCAATATCCTGATGAGAATGCCAGGTGAGGACACCCTTTTGTACCCCGAGTTACCAGGACCACAAAAACAACAGAACAATGTACACAATTACCACTGGCTGGGGGCATATTATGAACTCTTATGTTCAGTTCAGGATACTGAACGGAACTGCTAGTCTATTATATTTTTTAATTTAATGATACATACATATTGTTATAAATAAATTATCTTGTATCAACAGAAGATCTGGCGAGAAACTCATCAGGCTTATCTTTTTTTATTAAAAGCCATGATTTTTATCCACAGTGGAGGCGTTCAACTAGACCACTGTCGCCTATACGTCACCAATGTACCACGAGCACTGAATGAGGAAGGTCTCAGGGCAGCGTTCTCCAAGTACGGCACCTTATTAGAAGCCCACATGAGCAAGGATCCCAACAAAAAATATGGGCTTGTGAAATATGAGACGCCGGGGTATGTTTTAAAGAATCTATGTTTATAGAATATTGCCCATGAAATTGCTTACCCTAAACTACCTTAAACCAACCCACATTTAATATTGTACACCTCACAGTATCAAAACATGATTGACATGGACTGCTCCATACCAAATCTGTTCATCTCTCTAGATGAGCAGCCTCAATTCAATGCGAGGGAGATAAGGCCCTAATCCACCACACTGACCCAGTGCTGGTTGGCGAACTTCACTCGTCTTTCGAGGGGTTCTCTCAGACATGATGTTTTGAGGAGAAGCGGGTTACTACTGCTACCAACATACTTCTTCTTGTGGCTTTTTATATACGGTTGCTTGTTACAGGGAGGCGAAGTTAGCCATGATGAAAATGAACAGAACGGAACCGTTAAAATTGAACGTGACTATAGCACACAAGGTACGTTCACACACATATTATTGTGGTATTTACATATGATTGAACATGGTACGGGTCGGACGCCGGATTTGGTCCGCCTTGTACCGAATCAGGGCCCCAAGTCTGCTAACACAATCGATTCATAATCGAACAGCAGCAGCATAGTAACTGGCACGTTTGATAGTTATTGTATGGGATATCTGTCAAAAGTGACAGTTACTATGCAGTTGCTGTTCGATTATGAATAGATTGTGTTAGCGGACTTGGGGCTCGTTCGTCTAGAGCGGGGATTCCAATAGTATTTTGGGCAAGAGACACCATTTCCTAAATGAACTGATACCTCAGACCCCCCATAAACAAATTATTTTACAAATCCTATAGCTAGTTTTTTTCCTATTGATAAAAAATAATAATTTCATCTTGTACGAAGAACTTGTGCACTCTTATCGAGATGGAGAGTTTTTAAAAGTACGAGAGGTTAATGGGGGACTATTAGTGACGTGTTTATCCCACATGGCCACATAAATTTTACCAACTTTAAAAAATAGTAAAGAAAATTTCACCATAACACATCCTGTAGTGTCCATACATTTGTTTATAATATAGACGAGAAACCAGGACGAACAGCGCAAGCCAAGCAATCAAAAGTATGAGAGGCCGAACACAAATGGTACCAGGGACCGCAGCTTGAGAGACGACGCGAGCATGGTGAGCCGCAGCAGACACTCCAGGCAAATATATATTATACTAATAAATGTTTTTGAGCTTTTCGATCACATTTTGTTACGTTTTTTTTCAAGGTATCCCTATCAACAAATATACGACGACGTTTTACCCCCAACATTTTTAGTAAAATTTAATATATCGAACTAATTCATGAACTAATTTAATAAAAAAAACACTCAATTTGGCTCTATGAGCATTATACCATCGCCTGTATAGAAAAAAAAATACAAACCAATCGCAATGCGTATTTCATATACCGTACTTGTATTGGCTAATTCCAAGAACGATCCACCAATCAATGCCAATGACTAAATTCGTGGCCGTGATTGGTTCGTTGAAAGCTGCCATTGTTTTTTACGGGGCAAATTTTCTCTCATGTGACGTTTCGTGAAAAGTTAACTTTAAAAAATATATGCAGTTAGAATCGTTGTTATTTTCAGTTTTCCTATAATTTTGAGGGTCGATTACTCGTGAGAGTGTTTATTTGTTATTATTAATCTGTTATTGTTATAACCGTGTGTATACCGCCCGCCATGCTTCTAAATAAATATTTTTCGTCGATGCAACAAAATAACGAGTAAGTTGAGACATTGTTTATACAAGTTACAAACAAAACTTTGTACAATGAGACCGTTGGACAGTGAATATGTCTTATTTATATTATTTCAAAGTTGATAAGTAAGTCGGTTGTTACTTTTAAAAGTTATACCCTACGTTAGAATTTGTGTGAACTACCTACCTACTATTTTTGTACTTCAAACTGAGAAATAAATTGTCTTAGCTTTTGGTGGAATCGAATAATTTAGCTAGCGATATCAGTTTAAAATATATTTACGTATAAAACGGCATTGTTGTAAGGTAACTTGAATGTTCATAATCCATTTTGATCAACATCACAGACGAAGAAATACTTATGACGGAATGTCGCGAACGACATATTTGAAATGATCTAAGTACAAAATAGCCAAGCCAATTTCGATTTCGTGTGTACTTAAGGACGTAATTCGCGTGCACTCTACTAATCAGTTTGGTTTTTTATGCTTCAAAATGTTATCGCGACAATCCGTCTATATTATTTCTTCGCACTAAAACCAAGCCGACTTATGGAGCACGCGAGAACTGGCGTGTACTATACTCATCGGCGTGCTTTTTTGTGCTTTTATGTGTATGTTTTTTATGGGAATAGGCCCTCCACACACTCCCACCACTGCTACTCCTGTAAGCCAGGATCTACATTAATATGTTGTTTGACTCCATCTGTATTATTTCATTGTCTAGACTTCTATGCATCTGTTTTGTGTGACAAGAGTCCGGCTGGTCAATCCAGCTCAACTGTTGTTTCCAGCTTTTTAATAAAGTGGACCCCCAGTAATCCAGCCTCTGTCTAATCTGGCACCCCGTGTAATCCCACATGTCTATTATTATTGAAAATTTTTTTGACTATCTTATATCTATACTAATATTATAAATGTGAAAGTTTGGATGGATAGATGTTTGTTACTCTTTCACGACCGAAAGGCTGAACGGAACTGGATGAAATTTGGCACATAGATAGATTATAGTCTGGAATAGCATATAGGCTACTTTTTATCCCGGTAAAATGAATGGTTCCCGTGGGATAGATGTTTTAATTTTTCATACTTTTTATCGCGGGTAACACCGCCGGGCGCAGCTAGTAAGACATAAATCTTATCATAGGATCTGTAATTTGTCAGATTACAAGGTACTCTTTTGTAAAAAAAATCCATACTATGGAGGGTTTTAGGCAGTACTCTATAATCCGACAAATTTGATAGTTCCACACTGTCGTGCAAAATGTTTGTCGGATTACGTGAGGTTCAGTGTAATGCCAAAGAACTATCGGGATTACCCGGTGAGCTGGTAGTTGCTCAGTAGGTGGCCACTCCTCTGGATTGGAATGCATTGAATGTGAGCGTCAATGGGTGTTTATGGTATTCTTGATGTTTATTGTATCACAGTCAAATATTCTATTAATGTGTTTGTTACAGAAAGCACGAGGAAATGAATAACGGTGAGGACATGGATGATGGCCCAGCAGATGATGATTTTGTGAGTATATTTATACATTTTAGATTTACTGATGTGTCCGGCTGTATGTAGAGCAAAGGATATAACATAATGCATATATTTTATGAAAAGACCAATGTATAATTTGAACTCTGCGAGGACTAGACCCATGACTTTCGACAATATAATCCAATCGTCCGCTACTCCGTAGGGGTACAATGATGCGATAGACCCGCAGCTGCACCTGGAGCTGGAGAATCTCAAGCTGGAGCAGCTGAAGCTGCGGGAGGAGCAGCTCATGTGCAAGCACCGCATGATACTCCTCAAGCAGGCTGACAAGAAACCTGTGAGTTACTCTCTTATTATCAAAACCAGCTTTTCCCAAAGTGGGCGATAACGCCCCCTTGCGTTCAAGTCACCAAGATTTGACCCTCGGTGAGTCCCAAGGACAAGCTAATTATTTTGGGCACCTGTATCAAAATTAATCGCAAGCACTCTAGTTAGAGTGATGATATGGAGACTTAAAAAAAAATATGATTGTTTGTGAACCAATTTATAAAAACACAAACACTAGGCACATGCAGCGCAGCTGACCTGACCCGCCATCCATGAATGGCAACACCGAGCATCATGCCGGAACACGGCTAGGCCGCTTGGCGACATGGCTTTGTTCGGTGGGTGGTGACTAGCCACGGTCCACCTTGTGGGGGGCGTCCTACACTTCGTCTGCCGATTCGTGGTCGCCATTCTAGAACCTCCCAATGACAAGGTGATGTAAATTGATGATATTTATTTTTTTATCGTTGCAGCCTCCTCACCAAGCTATGAGCAATAGATGCATTCTGCCAGATGGCAAGATCGTCGTGCGCAATGTTGAGAGGTTTGTTCATGTTATATAGATGCTGTTATAAAAGAAAAAACGCCAAAGGAACACACCAGGTATAAGGCCCCACGCTAAGCAACGCTTGTGTTATGGGTACCGTACAATGGACTGAGGACGAACTCAGTATATTATCTATATATATATAAATCTCGTGTCACAATGTTTGTCCTCAATGGACTCCTAAACCACTTAACCGATTATAATAAAATTCGCACACCATGTGCAGTTCGATCCAACTTGAGAGATAGGATAGTTTAAATCTCAAATTATAGTCGCAATTTTAATTTATTGCTAATTATTTGTCTGTTATTATTTGACAGTCACAATTATCTGTTAACTCCAAATGATTCTAACAGATGTCGATACCTTTCGACTGGGTTGAGTAAGTAATCAATAGATGGCGCTGCTATGGTAAATCTACTATTTACTACTATCTACTATCTACTATTTTTTTACAAATCCCATCTGTGTGAAAAAGCATAGTGGACTCCGTGACTGATGTTCTCTTATTGTTCCTCTTAGATTGTTTACTATAATGTAGTATAACAAAAACTTTAGCCACAGCAACGCGTGGCCGGGTCAGCTAGTACTTATATAGATATTAAACGTTCATGACTCAGGCACAAACATTTGTGCTCATTCCGCAAAGATTGTCACCAACAGGATTCGATCCCAGGACCCTCGGCGCTGAAAGCTGGATTACTACCGCGCTATGCTATGCGCTAATCACGTCGTCATTAAAAACTTAAAATAAAAAAAGATTGATGAATTAAAAAGCAAAAAATAATCTAATCTTGAAATCTACCCTGTCTAACTAAATCAAATATTTAACGAATCCGAAGTCGGTGCCAAATAAACAACTGAGTCGAGTATTGCCGGTCCGTGCCAAAGACTATACCTACAAATTGGCCCGTGCATTTCGTTACTGAGTGAGTATACTTTTATTATTCTTCGTCGTTTTGATATTTGGCACCGACTTCACATTCGTCAAGATAAAAAAAACGCATTGAGAATCTCCTCCTTTTTAAAGTCTGTTAAAAAACGATAGTAAAATACACAAAAAAATATGAGAAACAACGAAAAATCTACATAAATGCAGGGCTGTGACGTCACCGCCATTAGCCAACGCGTGTACGACAGAGAAAGCACGAACCCGCTCTGCCCACTACAGAATGCGCAGTGAATATTATATTTCTTACGGTGAAGGAAAACATCTTGAGGAAACCTGCATGTCTGAGAGAACCCCTCGAAAGACGTGTGAAGTCCGCCAACCCGCACTGGGCCAGCGTGGTGGACCATGGCCTAATCCCCCTCGCATTGAGGGGAGGCCTTTGCCAACAGTGGGACATTAAAAGGGGTGGTATTATTATCTATTACTAGCTGTTACCCGCGACTTCGTCCGCGTGGTATTTAACAAAGACACAACCGTTGGCAACAGCCTGCTCGCACGTTCTAAGCCCGCGGGACGCATTGCAGATTGTTGCTGTCAAACTTAATCAGGCTCAGCGCTGCAACATTGGTTTTAATTTTTTTTCGTGAGATCCTATTTTATTTTTCTAAAATAAAAGTAGGCTAAGTTACTCCTTGTTACATCAGCTTTCTGCCATTGAAAGTCCCGTCAAAATCGGTCGAGCCATTTCAGAGATTAGCCGGAACAAACAGACAGACAGACAGACAAAAATTGTAAAATATGTTGTTTCGGTATAGGTACCGTGTATACATCCAAATGCACTTAATAAAAACCGGTTATTTTAATATTGCAAACAGACACTCCAATTTTATTTATTTGTGTAATAGATTATTTTATATTTATTGTAATTAATTATATACTCTATGCCCTCAGGGCGGCAGATCCTCGGGACAATGACGTCAACTACGGCGCGGGCGCAGGCGATTCGGTGAGTACTTGGTTCAACATTATATTCTTACCTACACAAATTTCACGCACAACTGTTACTAAGGTGTATTTTTTATTTTTTATTACGTTATAGGCAAGTATTTGATCTCGATCTCGCCTGATGGTAAGCGACGATGAGATCTACGATGGAGCATACTTGCCTAGAAGGTACCTGTTCACTCTCGTATTGAAAACACCCAGATTGGAGTCAACGGGGAACAAGGTTTATACATAATTTATAGAACTAGGCGATACTTGGCGGAAATCCATTGTTAAGCTATCGGGAAAGAGGACCCACCACTGACCCTCGGCTTGTCAACTTTTTCAATTATAAACCAAACAAGTTTGATCGATAACAAAAGAAGCCAACAACACCCGAACTACTCTAAGATGTTAATCGAGAAACTATCTATCACGAGTGACGAGACCTCAAATAAAATGCAATTCTCCGTGACACGCGAATCTAAAAAAAAAGGTTTATACAGATAACAAATAAAATATGTCCATACATATCTTACCTGTATAAAATTCACGCACAAGCAATACTAAGGTTTGTCCAGATGATATGCTCCATCGTAGATCTCATCGTCACTTACCATCAGGTGAGATCGAGATCAAATACTTGCCTATAATGTCACCAAAATAAAAAATATGTCCATACATATCTTGAACTGTTATCCCCAAATTTATACAAAGTTTAATCAGTTATTTTTTGAAATTACAAAGTACTTTTAACTTGATACTTGTACTAATAACATGTAAAAAATATCTAACCTTTTGTGAATGACTTCATTGTATGTGGTTTGCGAGACATATTTGTTCACGTTTGCGAGAAACTACGTAAATACAGATGGTTCTAGTCTATGATTTATTTGTAAACAAATTACTTCGTAGTTCGATGCATTAAAAATTGGGGGGGATATGTCCCAACTCTCAAAATAGGATTGTCTGGAATCTGCGTTAATATGGACACTAATTCTATTAAATATATACCCATTAAAACTATCCCCAATTTATAGACAGTTATAATGGATTATAACTAACTTTTTAGGGGAAAAAGTGCGTTATAATGGCTTTTTGATACATTATAACTTTTTACAAATTTGTGGGTATGTTTAAGATGCCCACAAAGGTCTGTGAAACTCGTTCGAAACATGATTTTAGGTGCGAGTTGGCTTCGAAGTGTGTTGCAAGTGGGTGTTGCAGCTAACTTCACACCCAAAACTCTTTGGCATAGTCTATTAAATTATGTGTGTGCATTGTTTAAGAAATAAGATCCGATTTCCACTGCTATTTTTGCATGCAGGTGTGACTGCAATTTGAATATGCTTTATAGGACAAAATTAAATTATGTGATGCTAGCTGTGGCCCGAAGCTTCGTCCGTGTAAAAAATTACAACATAACATTCTCCATACAAATTTTGACTCTCCTTTTAGCCCTTAGGGGGTCGAATTTTCAAAACGATTTTCTTAAAGAGCACCATAGGGGCCCAGACGAACCCGCGTACCAAATTTCAAGTTCCTAGGTCTCATAGTTTTGAAGATATCGTTATGAGTGAAATTTTCAGCCAGTCAGTGGCTGCCCTTTTCATATAGATGGATTTATGTAAAATACGATGTTGGCATGTCTATTAAAAATGGCTTTTGATTGTAAAATTATTACTTTTTCGATGGTGTACTTCTAAATTGCAGGTTTTTCCAAAATTTCTAGATTTACAGAACACACATACATCAATGCATGCACGCGTAACGCTAGCGAAACTCCAGTAGAATAGCGTGCTCAGGCATTTAAGAGAACAGAATCATTTTGTCTCCAGAATGAAACGACAGTGTGCTCCTGCCGAAGAAACAAGACCTGGCAATGTTCTGAAGACGGCAGCTCCACTCCGTCCACTTGCGTGCTATGCTTCGAAGACCGCAGCCAAACGCGAGATAAGACCACAGAGCCCAGACACTTCACTCGCAAAACCCCAAGCAGGAACACAAAAAAATCCGACAACAGCAAGATCACTGATAGTGTTAGCAAAAAGTCCGACGCGACAAGTAAGAAAGAGATAAAAAGATGTAAATGTAGGAGCGAGGTCACGTGCGACTTGAAATACAGCGACTTCTACTCCGATAGCGAAGACGAGGATGAGACTAACAGGCTGATTCAGATGAGGAACGCCGATTACATGGACATTGTTGACGATCAACTTAAACTGGTCATCGCGTTAGCGGGGTACCCAAAATCCAAAATGCGCTTGCGACAAATGGAACGATTTCAAACCAGCCTATCTGAGGTTATTGACATGCAATTAAAAGCTGGGTTCTTGAAGCGTGTGCCCTCGTTCTTAGACTATTATTTGAATAGGGGCGCGCTGGTGTGTATCTGTAAGGATTTGGAGACTCGAGACTGGGTCGTCCGAGTCTCCCCGGGACTACAGGAACGTATGTGCACCAACTTAGTCTTGTTGAGAGCTAAAGTGAAAAGGTTGTGTTTGGCGATCCTTAAGATTCCGAGGTCATGCTGGCCAGCCACCGCTCAAGATGCGTTTAAACTGCTCCAGTATTTCAACCCGACGTTGAAAACGAATATGTGGAAGGTCTACTCGCAAAAAGTTCTGGATGATGTTGAGACGACGTCGTTTTTGATAGATCGAGTGTCCGGCGAGATTATCAGAGGTCCTCATTTCAAAAACGTCATAGACTACCAACAGATGGAGTTCGAGTTGACTGGTTACACAGAAATATACTATGAATGCTTATTATCCGGCATGGGTGAAGACATACGCAGTGTTGCATCCAGGGTCAAACTTCTAGATGAACTGAAGTCCGCTGATGCTACACCCAGGAACTCAGATGAGTGCGTTAAAAAACTAGAAGACAAAGAACTGGAGGGTGATATGGAAGAGAACAAAGTAATTGATGACAGCTATAATGTTGACATTGAAGAGATGGTAGACATGAAAAAAGAATTGGAAAGTTGCCTACAAAAAGACGTGTTGAAGAAACTCAAGGATGTCAAATACATTAGTGAGAAAGATGAAGTGTTAGTATGGTCGGATGAGACGAACCACAATGAGAGTTACGAGAAAGGAAACGAGATTAAGGAACAGGAGGTCGATACTAACATCACTTCTACATCAGGCGTCGCTGTGTCAGACAAAACAGAATCTTTCATCGAGAGCAATGACAATTTGATCGCGAGAAGTAGCAATCTCAACATCGATAGTAACAGAGGCATCGCTTATCACCGACGCACAAACTATCTACACGTCGAATACGAGCTAAAAGTAGCAATAACTCTAGATGGATACCCGCAAAATAAACTGGAAGGCACACATATAAGAAGATTGAAGCATCTATTCAAGGAATATCTTCACAAGGACATGAAAATGCAACGATTTGCTAGCTTGATTATACCGAAATTCCAAGATATATACTTGTCGAACGGTGCTGTGATTTATGTTTGCGATAGTCTCGAGACTAAGGTCTATTTGACTGAAGTCTTACCGAAATTTATTCATTCTACCGGCCTCAAATTGACGTTTAGGGATATCAAAAGCTTAGTGCGGTACACTAGAATTGTAATGAGACTGCCTAAGGAGTTAGCGCACGTGGAATCCGTTGAAATATTGCTGAAGCTGCAATCGAAGTATCCGAACCTAAAGCCGGACTGCTGGAAATACTATTCGGACGTCGCCGGAAAACAGAAGCGACAGTTCGGCGTGGATCCCAAGTCCTTAGAAGTCATTAAGAGTCCGAGCTTCGATCCCACGTACGAAGACGAACAATTGACGTTCCGGGTCATTGATAGACAAAAACGTGACGTCAGCTTCGACGAGACGTCGAAAGTTGACGTTAACGACTTGAGGCGACAAAGGGATGTGCTGAAATACATGTATGTGCCCATAGATCCTGAAATAATGGCTGCTCCCCTCACTCGTGTACGGACTAACCATTACACCGATTTAATAGCTGACGATTTAAAACTGTACGTTGGACCATCGAATTACCCTGAATCGAGGATCGACGAAGCGCAATTTCACTCGATTAAACGAACGTTCGAGAACATGGTAGTCGATTGTTTCGATAAAGGTGATCTGGATGAGGAGACGGTACCCAAATTGCATGATATTTATCTGTTTGATGGTGTTATTTTCATTATTTGTCAACATATGGGGTCTCGAGGGTGGATAGAGGACGCAATACCTCTAGTCAACTCTAAATTTAATGTATCATTGAAGTCTACAGAATTTAGGGGTGCAGTTGGGATTATAAGTATGATGGTTAAGACTGATAAAGACACTGATGAAGTTATAGCGCTGTTACAAGAGAAAAATCCGCGTTTGAGAACTAAATATTGGCGGAAGATTAGCACAGTTCGAACTAAGACTAAGTTAGATGTAGTCCTGCAGATCGACAAGTTGTCGGCTCAAGTGATCACTGGCCCCAATTTCGATAAACTCATTGGTGCTAATGTCGTACAATTTAAGTTGGGCCACTTACAATCTTTATTGAAACCAAAATTGAGTCTAGAAGAGCTTAGCAAACAGCATGATAGGAAAGTCGAAAAGAAAACAAACGATCAGCTTAAAAAAAGCAAATTGTCTATGGTACCTACCAAAGACAAAGATTTAAAAATGCAAGAACTAAAAAGTATGCCGTGGTGCGGTATAGCTGAACAGAAAGACAATACTAAAATTGAATTTGATTCAAGAACAATCGAGAAAGAATCGCACACTAATTTGTTTTACACTGGCAACAATGAACACTTGGACCCGATCATTATAGAGCCCGACTCACAGAGCTTCGACAACGATTTTTTGTTGCCAGACCAACGGGACTACGTAAAAATATTTTTAAAAATCCCGCTAGGCATTCTACCGGAAAATAAGGATGATCTAAATATAATATTCGACTTGCTCGAAGATAAAAACCCCGGGTTGAATACCGAACTTTGGCAGGTGTTTACCGATTCGGCTTACCCCAGTGACGGTAAGTTTACCGTTTACGTCGATAACCGATCGATATCAGTGTTGCAAGGCAAGAATTTTGATTGCAAAATTGGGGGGGAGAAATTGAAATTTTACTTTTAATTCATTGTTATAATTGAAGAATGTGTGACCGACCAAATATGTGAACATGACCATATATTTTTTTAATGTATTTTTGTAATGATAAAGATGGTAAGTCCGACGAAGTTAATTTTAAACACAAAATAGACCTCGACAATGTTTACAAAACCCCAAATTCATAGAAGATTTAATTTACAATAGCATATACTGCTGCAGTAAATATTTCCTAGTGTGTCTTTTTTTGGGTCTCATATTCATCCTATGAGTCGAGCTACTTGTGACACCTTGCTCAAGTATTGAGTTTAAATACAGGGTGTTTTCATTCTAGCGATATCTTCGGGTAATTGTTAAGGGGGAAGCTCAGGGTCAGGGCGCGAAATTCAAAAAGTCAATGGTTTTTATTTTTTTACGAAAAATGTTGACATCTTTACGATGTAATTTAGTGTTTTGCGATATTAGCATATATATAGATATAATACCATAAGGTTAGTAAAAACCGCTACTTTTACTAACTTATGGTGTTGTATCGGATTAGGTACTTTTTTAAGCAAACTGAATACATCGAGACATCCAATGCAGAATGCTAATATCGCAAAACACTAAATTACATCGTAAAGATGTCCAAATTTATGGTAAAAAATAAAAACCATTGACATTTTGAATTTCGCGCCCTGACCCTGAGCTTCCCCCTTAAACGAATGCCTGTAATAACATTATAGTAATCATTCATGTAGAAACTCGACGGTTGTAAATGTTGTGTTTGAGCGCGCAATGTATCGTTAGCTACGCGATCGCACCACAACGGTCCGCGCGATACCCGACACACGAGTGCAGCTGATTTGTGAGCGCACTCAAGCGTATCGACTTTTACATTGCAGTTATAGTATTATAGTTTTTTTTTCTATTTGAGTATGGCGATTATTGATAGACTCAGTAGAAAAAAAAAAATCTGCCTCAACATATACATAGACACGGTAGCTTTTAATTTATATACCTTTACATAAGTTTTTAGGGTAAGTATTTTTCATATTGTTACTCGTTTAGTTTTAATTTGTGTTTTTCGTTTTAATTATGTACTTGTAACTTGGTTAATGTTATGTGATTGTTGTCGCGTTATATTTAGTGCATTTTACGATTAAATGATTAATTAATAAATGTGTTTACATAATTAAAAGAATTTCGATACTAATTAATGAGGTTACATTATCGCACCCAAAGTGCGGCGGAGTGGGGCAGGCTTGGTGCGGTACCGTACGGCCAGCCGGAGGACACTACTCCAGGCCCCCAAGTCTTCTAACACAATCGAACAGCAACCGCATAGTAACCGTCACTTTTGCCAGATATCCCATACAATATCTGTCAAAAGTGACGGATACTATGCGGTTGCTGTTCGATTATGAATCGATTGTGTTAGCAGACTTGGGGCCCAGTCCCAACCCGCAAAATGCTCAGGGGGCGATTAGTTTAGACTCCTCTTAGGTTAGATTGAAAAGGAATGCTCGGGAGATGCCGGGACGAACGTAAGCATACTTATTGACTTCTTATATTTACGCGAATACTACACATTGAAATAGATTTTTTTTTTCGAATTTTATCGTGTTTATTTTATGTTTCCTACATTTCGGCTGCTCCACAGTAACCATGGTCACGGGAGGACTGAGGAGGTTGACGTCCTAGTGTCATAGATGAAATTTTATTTCAATGTAAGCATACTTGTCAATTCTCATTGTAAAGGTCTAAAACCATCTGCGTTCACTGTAGTCTCTTGGTCTCAGCACCATCTCATGATATATACCGCTATTACGTAGAACTATTACATAGTCAGTGCATTTAAAAGTGAAATCGCTAGGTAAGGGCGCGAAATTTAAAATTTGAACGTTTTAATTTTTTAATAAAAAATGTAAACATGTTTTGAATTTTTTTTCGTTTGCGACTACGGCACATTGTAATGCATTTATTCATCTTTTAAATTTGCTTCAAAATTAATTTCAAATGACACGGCAATCCAAGGTTAGCCAATACAACTACTTTTACAAACTTTAAAGTATTTTATCGACTTAGATAAATTTAATGCACAATGCCAAAGTCGCGACAAACTGAATTACATCGTAAACATGTCCCAATTTGCCGTTAAATTAAAAAAAACATCCAAAGTTTGAATTTCGCGTCCTCACCAAGCTCTTCCACCGTAAGCATCGCTCACTCTCCACTGTTGTGCACGCCAACGCGAGGCAATCTAAGGAGTCATCCTATTTTGTTAACGATCGTACGAGTGAACGATGCCATTACATTGCACGACGATATTAAATACACAAATCTCTTGAGAGTGTTCCATTGAAGCTCGCGAGTCGTCGCGCGAGCACGGGAATCGTCTTCATCGCGTAAAGAAATTGCCGTCGTTCACTCGTACGAACGTAAGCCAGTTAGGACTACGTCTAATGCTCTTGTTCGCTGTGTCGCTGTCATTACTCTCAACACTAATTATACTTAACCTGTAACACCTTTATTCCGTGACGACAGTATTTTCATGTAATGTGTTCCATTATTTACAGTATTACGTGTTGATCACACACATTCCATCAGTCATCACATCTCAATACACAACGCAATAAAAAACATATAAAAATAAACACGAAAATATTGAATACACAGCACAAACTTCCTGCGCTCCAGAGCGTGTGCTCGCGCCTGTGCGTGCGGTGCGGGCGGGCCGCGGCGGCGTACTGCGCGGGCTGCGGCGTGACGCCGTACTGCGGCGAGCGCTGCCAGCGCCGCGACTGGCCCGAGCGGCACCGCGCGGTGTGCCACAACCTGGCGCGGTGAGTACACTGCACCCGGAGCGTGTGCTCGCACTCGTACTGCGCGGGCTGCGGCGTGACGCCGTACTGCGGCGAGCGCTGCCAGCGCCGCGACTGGCCCGAGCGGCACCGCGCGGTGTGCCACAACCTGGCGCGGTGAGTACACTGCACCCGGAGCGTGTGCTCGCACTCGTACTGCGCGGGCTGCGGCTTTATGCGCGGGCTGCGGCTTTATGCGCGGGCTGCGGCTTTATGCGCGGGCTGCGGCTTTATGCGCGGGCTGCGGCTTTATGCGCGGGCTGCGGCTTTATGCGCGAGCTGCGGTTTCATGCGCGGGCTGCGGCTTTATGCGCGGGCTGTGGCTTTATGCGCGGGCTGCGGCTTTATGCGCGGGCTGCGGTTTCATGCGCAGGCTGCGGCTTTATGCGCTAGCTGCTGTTTCATGCGCGGGCTGCGGTTTTATGCGCGGGCTGCGGATTTATGCGCGGGCTGCGGCTTTATGCGCGGGCTGCGGTTTCATGCGCGGGCTGCGGGTTTATGCGCAGGCTGCGGTTTTATACTCGGGCTGCGGCTTTATACGCGGGCTGCGGTGTACCTCGTGGGCTGCGTCGTATAACACAAGCTGCGAATCCTCTTCTTTCTTTTTTTAAATATATTTCAGGTTTTTTTCTAGTGTCAAGTATAAGGCCTTGGTCTTATCTTAGAAAATGTATCTCGAAATGTATTAGTACTAGGTGTTTATAAACCAATCGGGATTGATGCATTAAGTACGGTTTCGAATTGAACTCAAATTATAAGGCTCGTTAAGCTAGCCTCAAATTTGAGTTCTGTTGTAGTAGTCAGTGGTGGTGAGCCTAACAACTGATTTGATGTTACAGTTTGTCTGGCAACAAGGATCGCGACCACGATGATGCCAATCAGGTGGATGCAATGTAAGTATATGAAATAGAGATGAATTAATATTGAAATAAAATTAATTTTAAGGATTTGGATTGGATGTGATTTGATGAGAGATTATTTTATTTATTAGAAAGGGCAGTTTTTTTTTTTTGGATGTACCTTCATCATTTTATTTAAGGTACTAGCTGTTACCCGCGACTTCGTTCGCGTGGTATTTAACATAGACACAACCGTTGGCAACAACCTTCTCGCGCTCTCTGAGCCCGCGGAACGCATTTCAGGTTGTTGCTATCAAACTTAATCAGGCGCAACGCTGCAACATTGGTTTGAATTTTTTTTCGTGAGATCCTATGTTTTTTTCTTAAATAAAAGTAGCCTAAGTTACTCCTCGTTACATCAGCTATCTGCCAGTGAAAGTCCCGTCAAAATAGGTCCAGCCATTTCAGAGATTACCCGGAACAAACAGACAGACAAAAATTGTAAAAAATGTTGTTTCGGTATAGGTAACGTGTATACATCCAAATGCACTTAGTAAAAAGCGGTTATTTTAATATTACCAACAGACACTCCAATTTTATTTATATGTGTTAAAGCATATTTGTTATTTTGGATCAGTTGCCAATAAACCTCATTAAAGAAAGGACGTGTTTCTCTTCAAAACCACGACACAGTGATCTACAAAGAAAACCAATCTTATTACCTCAACATATGGTCGACTTCGAGCCGCATAGGACAGCCACCTGCCTAATGACGGGCCGCCCGCGAGAACAAAAGAACCGCATTCCACAGCGATAAGCGAGCGGCCGATGCAGTTTTTGTGCAGTTAAATAGACTTAGTTAATTGAATGTAATAACATCGTAAGCAGTGCAAGTGTTTTCAAGATTTGGACATTTATACATGAACTATGGCTAGTCAAGCAGATCAAGCAATAAGTATACTCGAAGATACGGCGTCATTATTAAAGAAGACCCAAATAAACTTAGGAAAAAGCCCCAAAGACCGATTATCGAAACCGGGATACTTACAAACTCGCATCCAAACGATTGAAGAATACTGGACGACCTTTAAGAAAGCCCATCAAGAGTTATTAAAGTGTACCACTCGGGAGCAACGCGGAGTCATTACTTATTTTGTAAATGAAGAATTTTTCCTACAAGAAGATTTATACATAAACATGATAGGAAGTCTTAAGGATATGTTGGCGGCGTGTACATCGAGAACAGCGCACCAATCTTCGGGCCGCGACAACAATATGTCTATAAACGAGCAAGTTCATACAAAAGTGAAACTACCTAGTATTCAACTGCCTACGTTCTCCGGTAACTACGAAGAGTGGCCTGCATTTAAGGACTTGTATGAGTCATTAGTTCACAAATGCACTACACTGAGCGATGTTGAAAAACTACACTACTTGAAGAGTAGTATCATCGGCGAAGCTGCATCATTATTGAAGCACATTCAAGTGACTGAAGCAAATTATGTTCAAGCATGGGGAACGCTGAAACATCGCTACGGCAACAAGCGTCTAATAGTAAATGCATTATTGAAACGATTGTTCGCGCAGAAAAAATGTACCAGCCAATCTGCGGCACAGTTGAAAGCACTCCTGGATACCACCAGCGAGATTATTAACAGCCTTAATAACATGCAAGTGCCTACCGACTCCTGGGATCCAGTCTTAATATTTCTGGTAGTGCAGAAGTTGGACCCGGAGTCACATAAAGACTGGGAACAAACTGCGTACACGGTGAACTCAGAACAACTATCTTCGTGGAAGGAACTGTGTGTGTTTTTGGAAGCGAGATTCCGGACACTGGAGCTAGTTACCCCCACGATAAGTACGAGAACAACAAAAGAACGCGTTTTGCACGTCACGACTTCAGCAAACGATAACCCACAGAAAACATGTGCTTTATGTAAGGATGCGCACACACTGAGTCATTGTAGCGTGTTCAGTAAAATGACAATTGATGAACGAGGAGAACATGTCAAATCAAACAAACTTTGTTTCAACTGCCTCGGAGCGAGACATTCGGTATTCAAGTGTCGTGTGCCAATGTCTTGTCGCATCTGTAAGAGACGCCATCACACGCTTCTACATCAACCCATGAGCAGGGACGCGTCGGCTCCTCAAGAAGAATCCTATCAACCGCCGTCGTCCAACCAAGCAGATGTAGAAGAGAAGAAGGTCCATACAATGGTCGCGTCACACCATAACGCCGGGCAGAAGATAGCACTATTAGCAACAGCAGTAGTAATTTTGAAGAGCGAACATGGACGCACTACTGTTGTGAAGGCGCTAATAGATTCAGGATCTCAAGCATGTTTCATGAGCGAGAAGGTAACTCAGATCCTGAACCTAGACAAAGCACCAGTAAATCTTATCGTCTCCGGAATGGAATCCATGAAAGTAAGAGTCAAGCACGAGGTCAAGGTACATGTAACATCACGATGGGAGAACAACTTCAACTTACCTATCAAAGCCTACGTGATGTCTAAGCACTTGTCCTCTAACATATCAATAAGCACCACGATGGAGAATGATTGGCCACACCTAGCTGGCATCCAACTGGCAGATGAAAATTATTATGCATCCGGAAACATTGATCTGTTATTGGGTGTAAGCGAGTATGCAGCGATTCTTAAAGAAGGGCTAATCAAAGGTCCACCAGATACTCCATGTGCGCAGAATACATATCTGGGTTGGATCTTAATGGGTGGAGTAACAATGAAACTCAACGCACGAGAAAAGTCCTTGACGGCCATGAAGCAAGAAGTTAACATAGAAGATTTACTGAAAACAATATGGGAAGTTGATACGGATACCACAAGAAAACATACGCAAAAGGAACAACTATGTGAAAAGATATACGAAAGGACACACAAGCGAGACAAATATGGAAAATACATAGTAAAGCTACCGTTCAACACAGAACAACCAATATCAAGCGAAGGGAATACACGAGAAATAGCTAATAGAAGATTCTTGCAATTAGAGAGAAGATTTAATCAAAACATAGAACTGAAACAAGACTATACAAAGGTAATCAACGAATACAAAGAACTTAAACATATAGAAGAGGTACCTGCGGAAGAAATAAGAAAGAAATCAGTTTACTTACCTCATCACGCGGTGATTCGCAGCGATAAAGAAACCACAAAGACTCGTGTTGTATTCGACGCATCATGTAAAGGCTGCAACGGTGTTTCATTGAACGACGAACTCCTGTTGGGTCCTGTACTCCAAGATGATCTGAGAAGTTTAATCATTAGATGGCGAACTCATGCTGTCTGCTTTGTTTCTGATATCCAGAAGATGTACAGAATGATCTGGATAGATAAAGAAGACACAGACTACCAAAGAATTCTGTGGAGAAGTGACCCCTCTGAAGACATAAAAGACTATAGACTCTTGACTGTGACCTTTGGGACAGCTTCCGCACCCTATCTCGCTGTGAAGACACTGATGCAATTGGCTGATGACGAAGGTGACAAGTATCCTGAAGCAGCCAGAATAGTACGCGCGGATCTCTATGTCGATGACGTAATGTCCGGAGCTGACAATCTGGAACACGCAATAAGAATCTCGCACGATCTAAAAAGACTTCTGCGTCTGGGTGGCTTCGAATTAAAGAAATGGTCATCTAACAATCGTGACTTCATGGAAACAATCGACCCGAGCGAAAGATCATCTAATGCCCACTTGGAGCTGAAGATCGATGGAACAATTAAAGCATTAGGCATTCAATGGAATTTAGGAAAAGATCAATTCGAATATAATCTAAACTTACCTCTTATCGGCAAGGTCATTACGAAGCGAAGCATCCTCTCTGACATCCAAAAGTTATACGACCCGCTCGGATGGATTGCACCTTGCATTGTGATGGCGAAGATATTAATTCAGCAACTCTGGCTTGAAAGGGTTGACTGGGACGAATCCTTGAACACGGAACTGACCGAAAAATGGACTACGATAAGATCCGACCTTGAAAACGTTAATGAAATCTGCATAAATAGATGGATGGGCACGTCAAGTGCAAACAAAGATTTCATAGAAATCCATGGATTTAGCGATGCCTCCATGCAGGCGTATGGGGCTGTTGTATATTGCCGTGTCATGAACCAAGATGGTAGCATTAAGATATCTATCATTGCAGCAAGAACCAGAGTAGCTCCATTGAAAACCATTTCTTTGCCACGGCTAGAATTGTGTGGAGCATTGCTCTTATCCAGACTGCTCAAGCAAGTGGCACAAGCACTGATAATACCTGCATCACAGATCTATGCTTGGACGGACTCTTCTATTGTCATAGCCTGGTTATGTGGAGATCCGACTAAATGGAAGCCGTTCGTTGCTAATCGCGTTGTCGAGATCACAAGCAATGTCAATTGCAATCAATGGCACCACGTCCAATCCCACGACAATCCAGCCGATATTGCATCCAGAGGAATGTTAGTACGAGATTTGAAGACGTGTGACTTGTGGTGGAACGGACCACAATGGTTACAGCAACAGAAGATACAGTTCACTGAAATTAACATCACAACAACAGATTTAGAAAGGAAGAAGGAGACCGTACTAACTCTGAAGACAACAAAAAACGATCATGAAGACGAAAAGAAGTTATTTACACAATTTGATGAGTTTGACACGCTGATAGAATTACTGAGGACTATCACTTACTGCCGAAGATTCCTGAAACAAAAGGTAATGAAAGAAAATATAAATAGCATACTTACCACTGAAGAACTCCATAATTCCCTGCAAACCTGTATAAAAATAGCACAAGAGGAAGAATTAAAAGAAGATATAGAGTCGTTAAAGAGAAAAGGGAGAGTAAATAAATCAAGCAAACTAAAATCATTAGATCCTTACCTTGATGAAAACGGAGTTCTCAAGGTGGGCGGCAGGCTCAGGAACACGGAGTTGAGTGATGAGAGCAAACATCCAATAGTTTTGGGTAGAAGTAGCAAACTTACCTCTCTTATAGTTGGCGAAGCACACTTGAAGACGTTGCATGGAGGAGTGCAAGCAATGCTGACTTACCTAAGATCCAAATATTGGATATTGCGCGCAAAAGCGTTGGTTAAACAACATGTCCACCGTTGTTTGATATGCGCCAAGTTGAATGCTAAAGCGAGAACGCAAGTAATGGGTAATTTACCAAGCGTACGGGTGAGACCCGCACGAGCATTTCTCAATTCAGGGGTTGACTTCGCTGGACCATTCCAGATATTGATGAGCAAGGGCAGAGGAGCTAAAACCAACAAGGCCTATATAGCTATTTTTATTTGCATGTCAACCAAGGCCATACATTTGGAATTGGTTGGCGACCTAAGTTCAGCAGCATTCATCGGTGCTTTCAAAAGGTTTTGCGCACGCAGAGGAAGATGCACAAACATATGGAGTGACCAAGGACGCAACTTTGTTGGCGCTAATAAGGAACTTTCCGAAGCCTGGAAAGAAGCTCGCCTGCAATTTGATGGAGAAATTGCCCAATTGCTCGCCAACGACGGAACGCAGTGGCACTTCATTCCGGCATATTCGCCTACTTTCGGAGGATTATGGGAAGCCGGAGTGAAGTCCATTAAATTTCATCTGAAGAGAATCCTCAGTACTAACCTCACATTTGAAGAGATGACGACGGTACTCTGCGAAATTGAGGCGTGTCTGAACTCACGCCCATTGTGCCCAATAGATGACCATACCACGCAACCACTGACCCCTGGACATTTTTTGATAACCGAAGCACCAATAACGGTACCAGATTTAAACCTGAAGGACGCAAAAATAAGCAATCTCTCACGCTGGCAATATACTCAGAAGTTGTTAAACGACTTTTGGTCAAGATGGCAAAACGAGTATTTGACGAGACTGCAGCAGAGACCAAAATGGCTGAAACGTGAAACAGAATTTAAGATAGGAGACATTGTGCTAATCAAACAAGACAACCTACCGCCAGGAAAGTGGTCAATGGGGCGCATAACAGATAAGCATCCTGGCTCTGACGGTTTGACTAGAGTCTACAGCGTGAAAGGTGGTGACCATATAACGAAACGATGTGTTACTAAATTGTGTCCATTACCAATAGAATCAGACTAACTTATATTTTGCTACAAGTATCAATTGTTTATTTTGTTTCCCCACCAATGATAAATACTTAGTCACATTAACATCACATTGTAATTTAAGTTATGTTGTATACCATTTGTATATTTGGAAAGGACTAGAGTAGTCCTTTGGTGGGCGGCTTATGTTAAAGCATATTTGTTATTTTGGATCAGTTGCCAATAAACCTCATTAAAGAAAGGACGTGTTTCTCTTCAAAACCACGACACAGTGATCTACAAAGAAAACCAATCTTATTACCTCAACAATATGTATAGATGACTATTTGTATGAATAAATTATGTTTGTTGTTTAAATCAATTCGCCCTAGTACTGTACCCATTCATAACCACATCTCTCTGTTCGTTCGGGCAGCGTCCCGCCGGCCGCGCCGCTGCGCCCCCCCCACGCCGCGCCGCCCCCCCGCCGCGACCACGCACGCGACGACGACTCCGGCTCTGACAACAATGTTAAGGTATTTACAAGCCTGTACTCAAAGTCAAAGTCAAATCATTTATTTCGTATAGGCCTACGGGGGCACTTACAAATTGTCATTACATTTTTTCCTTAACTCTACAACCGGATCGGAACGCGACTTCAACTGAGAAGATCCGGCAAGAAACTCAGCGGGCTTGTCTTTTTTTTATCCATTATTTTTACAAAAAAAAAAATATAAAAGTAAGCTCCAGTGTGTTGCCATGCGAGGCGCACACACGCTACACTTTAACATTATAAATATTGATATGTGAGCGATCAGTCCCAGGCTGCTTTATCATCCGAATAATCCAAGATTCTGTAATAACCCTTACGACATATTTTACTTTTAACAGTTCTTTTAAACTTACTAATAGGCAAATCTCGGATTCCTTTGGGAAGTTTATTATAGAAGCGTATACATTGCCCCATAAAAGAATTATTTATTCTGTGGAGACGAGTGACATGCACGGATCGTTTGTCCTTATTACGAGTGTTAATAACATGAACATCACTCCTTTTTTCAAAATTATGAATATTTTTCTTAACATACATTAGATTTTCATAAATAAATTGAGACACAACAGTTAGAATATTTATTTCTTTGAATTTATCCTTAAGGGAATCTCTAGGACCCATGCCGTAAATTACTGTCCGTAAATTACTGCCAGCAGACATAAGTATAGACTAGTATGCTGCCAGTATAATAATCTGCTGACACTAAGGGCTTGATACTGAGCTCTATGGGAGAGATCAAGTACTACGTAACGCAATTTTTGCCCCCCCCCCCCCCCCCATGAACGCGCCGTAACATTTTCCTTCACCCCCCCCCCCCCCAATAGTAAAAGTACGCGACCGTTCTGAAAGGTACAACAATGTTACGTAACGCGTAGTTCAAACCCCCCAGTTCCCCCCCAGTTCAAACTGTTAAAATATTTTACATTATTTTTGTTTATATATGAAAACTATAATAGTCGGTATCGTCGATTTGGGGTCGAGTCACCTTCGTCCGTAGGAGAATTAAGTACCCTCGAGATACCCTACACGTGACCCTGGGTGGTGCCAACTAGGTGACAACTCTACTGGTGGTAGGCTTCGGCCGTGGTTAGTCACCCACTGAATAAAGCCATGTCGCCAAGCGGCCTAGCCGTGTTCCGGCATGATGTTCGGTGTTGCCATTCATGGACGGCGGGTCAGATCAGCTGCGCTGCATGTGCCTAGTGAATGTAGCGTCTCGATCTACTGCCGCCTTCCTACCTAGGCAAGTATGCTCCATCGTAGATCTCATCGTCACTTACTATCAGGTGAAATCGAGATCAAATACTTGCCTATAATGTATAAAAAAAAAAGTTCTTGGCTTTGTTCACTAAATTGTTGTATGTTTCAACAGAAATACAATAACAAGCCGGCCTACAACAAAAACAACAACCGATCTCCGAATAAGAGCTTCGTGAATAAGCGTCCTCAAGCCGAAATGCGCCGGCCGAATCTGAAGCCGAACGCCGACACTCAGGACGAAGAAGACTGGGGGCCGAAGACTGTGAAAAGTGAGTACTCCACTCCATACAGGGGGAATCTTTTACACGTGACAGAATTGTGGCGGGAGAGGGAAGATCTTCCAGCCAGGCGGGTGGTATGCCCAACGATTACTGACGGGATCTTGTATATATGTTAGGTGCTCCGAAAACTCTCATAGCGCGTTTCAGGATCGTATGGAGAAGTGTCAATTGCTCTGAATGTGCGTTTGCAGCGCCATCTGTGTGTCTTGTCGCGAGATTGAAAATGTCGCTACAATATTAAATTCTAATTTCAGTAATATACAGCATGTGGGTTAATGCGTGGTTTCTCATTGTGTGTCAATTTTGACGATGCATAAGTATTGTACTGTGTATTTAAGTATCCCACTAATATTATAAATGTGAAAGTTTAGATGGATGGATGGATGTTTTTTACGCAATCACGCCAGAACGGCTAAACAGATCTGGATGAATTTTGGCACATAAATTTTATCCCGGTAAAATGTATGGTTCTCGTGGGATAGATTTGTTTTAATTTTTCATAGAGCAAAGGATCGACATGATTTTTTTGCATAGGTAGTGGTAGTTGAGGGACATAATCCCGGGTAACACCGCGGGGCGCAGCTAGTAACACATATTTTTATTGTCTACCACAGGACCCGACCCCACACCCTCAACCGCGACAGTTCCAACAGTTAAACCCCAAAAGCTGGCCATCAACAAGCTGATTGATGAAGCACCAACATACAAATCCACCAAGGAACCAGAACCGAAACCAGAGCCCCGGAACGAGGTTGCCAAGCCTGTGGTGAAGCCGGCCAGCCCTGTGGCGGTGAAGCAACCGGTGAAGGAAACCACAGCGGTGGTGAAGCCAGCGGCTGGTAGCGATGTCGCGCCGGCGAGGAATTTGGTGCCTAAGAAGTACGTAAATGAACTACATCTTCTTTAATTATCTTATGTCTTCTACATTTATTATCATCTTAATTGGTACTGATTAGTGCAGTTGATAGTGACCCTGCTTTCTGTGCTGAGGGTCCCGGGTTTGAATCCTGGTAGGGACAAACTTTGTGTGATGAGCACGAATGTTTATATACCCAAGTCATAGATTTTTAATATCTTGTTCTGTTAGTCAGTCCAGGATATTCCAAGTAACCTTCTCCAGCACCACATTTCTAGAGCGTCCTCTTCTTTTCCTCCACTTGTCGCGGGGTCCACGTCTCTGAGGCGTAGAGCAATATGGGAACATTAAAAAGGCATATATTATTATTATTATATCTTCAATTTCTTATATTTACGCGAATACTACACATTGAAATGAAACTAATTTTACGGATTTTATCGCGTTTATTTTATGTTTTTTACGTTCCCGACGTTTCGGCTGCTTTACAGCAACCATGGTCGCGGGAGGACTGAGGTGGTTGACGTCCTGGTGTCATAGTTAGAAACGGGGTACTCCGTTTCTAACTAAGCGAAGTAACCATGTTTCTTCTATACATATAAATAAAATAGGAGTGTCTGTTTGTAATATTAAAATAACCGCTTTTTACTAAGTGCATTTGGATGTATACACGTTACCTATACCGAAACAACATTTTTTACAATTTTTGTCTGTCTGTCTGTCTGTCTGTTTGTTCCGGCTAATCTCTGAAATGGCTGGACCGATTTTGATGGGACTTTCACTGGCAGATAGCTGATGTAACAAGGAGTAACTTAGGCTACTTTTATTTTAGAAAAAAAATAGGATCTCATGAAAAAAAATTAAAACCAATGTTGCAGCGCAGCGCCTGATTAAGTTTGATAGCAACAACCTGCAATGCGTCCCGCGGGCTCAGAATGGGCGAGCAGGCTGTTGTCAACGTTTGTCTTTGTTAAATACCACGCGGACGAAGTCGCGGGCAACAGCTAGTACTAAATAAAATAAACGCGATAAAAACCGTAAAATTATTTTCATTTCAATATTATATCTTCGTCACGACCTTTTCATTGAGCAACTTACTATTGTGTATGTATGGTGTTCCCGCAGCTACCTGATCGAGACGCTGGGCGTGGGCGAGGCGGCCGTGCTGTCGGTGGACGCGGCGGCGGCCGCCTGCCGCTCGCCTCGCGCCGGCTTCGTGTGCCTGTCCATGGCGGAGCGCTACGAGCCCGACTACCAGCTGCTGTGCGACTCCTTCGCCGACGAGTGCGCGGCCAGCGACAACGAGTACAAGTAAGGGCGTGATAACCACCAACGCCGCAGCCGAAGAATTACAAAAAAATACAAAATTTATTTATTAATGTGGCAGCGCTAGGTCAGGGCGCGAAATTCAAAATGTCAATGGTTTTTAATTGTTTACGAAAGATTTGGACATCTTTACGATGTAATTTAGTTTTTGGCGATATTGGCGTATTTGCATTAAATGTCTCGATGTATTGAGTTTGCTTAAAAAAATACCTAAAGCGATACAACACTCCAAGGTTTGTAAAAACCGCTACTTTTACTAACTTTGGAGTGTAATAATATATATATAATTAATTAAATTTGAAGTTATAGTGGGTTTTAAGTAGGCGAAAAAATAATACATTCTCAAAGTGGGCAGTAGACAAACTAAGTTTGGGAGCCCCTGGTCTAAATAGTTGTGACGTCAGGCCGGTCCCGGGCGAGACGTGCGCGTACCTGGAGCCGGCGGACGGCGGCTGGTACCGCGCGCGCTGCGTGTCGGGCGAGCTGCTGGCGCTGCTGGACGCGAGCCGGCTGGCGCCAGCCGCTGGCGCGCGCACTGGCCCGCTGCCGCCGCGCTACGCCGCCGCGCCGGAGTTCTGCTGCCTGCTCACCGCAGACGGAGTGCAGGTAAACACCTACCACCAACGTGGGACAATCATAGTCGGTCATCGCGCTCCCTATGTACTGTCAACATACTATGGTCTGTAGTGTAGTCGGCTGACAGTAAAGTCAAGTCAAAGTGGAATCGTTTATTTCGTATAGGCCCACCGGGGGCACTTACAAATTGTCATTTACATTTTTTTTGTTAACTCTACAACCCGATCGGGACGCGACCTCAAGTGAGTAGATCCGGCGAGAAACTCAGCGGGCTTGTCTTTTTTTTTGATAGCCATTATTTTTGCGAAAGATAAAAAAATAAGTGCCAGTGTGTTGCCATGCGACTACAAAACTAAACTATGTCATGAGGGTTGTTAAAGAATAAATAATCTTGGATTATTTGGATGATAAAGCAGCCTGGGACTGATCGATCAGATATCTAGTGTCAATTAAGTAACACCGGCCGACAAATGAAAACTTTTTGAACGTTGTTTTGATTTGAGTGAAAAATATCACTAAATTATAGTATTTTAAACACAAAAATACCTATGTATTTACTTCATCACATCAGGTTTTTTTAGAAAAAGGAAAAAGAGATTATTTTAAAATTTTAAGAAAAAATCAATAATTATTTTACAAATAAATATATTTTAACGTTTACAGCGAAAATATCAAGTACAATCATTGCCCTAGGACTATTTTGAGTGACATCTTTTACGTTTAGCTATAAAATTACGTCTGGGTGTTATTTTTTTTGTGAGAATCGTCAATAATATCAGGTTTCAGTGTCCAGCAATAATAAGCCATCATATTCACATTCCATCGACCTTGGTACCTTGCTTCCATAGTTTTTATGTCTTGGTGAAACCTTTCTCCCTGTTCTTCACTGTAGTCACCAAGATTTTCGGGAAAAAAATCCAGATGTGAATCTAAAAAATGGAGTTATATACTCATATTGCACCATTTTTGATACTTTTATTTAACAAGTTTGCCACAATATTTTTATAATCAGGGTGTTTATGATTCCCTAAAAAATTGTTGACAACATCTTTGAATGCCTGCCAAGCTTCCAATTCAGTCGTATTCATTGTTGCATCAAACTTTTCATCAGCCATCAAAGATCTAATTTGTGGTCCATCAAACACTCCTTTTATGTTTGCATCTGATAAATCATCAATATGATTTGTCTGTTCTCTCCATATCATAGGTCTACCAAAAGGTAGAGATTGTCTTTTACGGTATGACCAATTCCTTAAATGTTCGACACAAATGGTACAAACTAACTGCGGAGTCCACGATTTTAGTTGTAATTTGAAGCCAAAATAAGCATTATAGGTATTTTCCACAAAATCAGTGATTTTCAATTTCTGCTTTGAATTCATAAAGTTACCACAAATATAGCTAAACGTATCTGCACTATTATGACTTTCTTGAGGACATTATGTTTTTAGACGTTTTTCAGCTACAAATCATGAATTTTATTCATTAAATACTAAAAGTAAAACGTAAACAATTTTTGTAAATAAACACACTGATTTCAGTAAAAAGTTTACAAAACAAAGTATTTATAATGGCATATTTTTATGTAACGCGTTTCTTTTGGGCGTGTCGCTATTGCAACTAATATATTTTCTCAAGAGAGGCCGCTCAATTCGAAAAAAGAGCGCCAAAACTAAATAAATTAATTTATTTTTACTGAAAAATGTAAAATAGCGAATATATAAATATTATGAAAACCTGATGTGATACGATAAAATTAGGTTGAATTTCGTAAACAGCACTACAGAAATAGTAAAAAAAAATCATTATATCTTGGACAACAAAAATCATGTCGGCCGGTGTAATTATTAAGCGACAAGTAAGAAATGTTAAGTGTAGATGTGTGTTTCGCTGTTTTAGTTTGCGAAATCACCTATCAAGTGCGCGAAAGAACATTACTGATTCGCTTACTTTACTGTAAATCATATATTTATTAATGTTTGGAAAATGGCCTCACCCACCTTTTGGTAGGTATTTTGCCAACGTCAAGTGGAATGTTTTTTTTAAATATGAAACTTGCCAGATTCAATGCAGGCCTAATAAACTAGGACGTCAACCACCTCAGTCCTCCCGCGACCATGGTTGCTGTAAAGCAGCCGAAACGTCGGGAACGTAAAGACACAAAATAAACGCGATAAATTCCGAAAATATAGTTTTATATCGATGTGTAGTATTCGCGTAAATACAAGAAATCAAAGTGTGCTCTATGTTTTGTGTACCCTTCCTGAAACAGTCCGTATAATCATTAAAAAAAAACAATATATCGCGCGCTTCTGCAATATTTTTAATTGTTCCAGATCGGAGAGTCTTTAACTTGCACGGTGCTGTCCAAGACGGCGGAGGGTTGCCGCGTGTCCATCGAGAATAATGAAACTGGAGCGTCCCTCGGCGAAGGAGTGGTGACCAGGTGGCTGCCCACCGTGGACTACCCAGCACCTGCCACTGGTGAGGGGGGGGGGGGGGGGGGGTCAGGCATCGCTGACATTGCTTTTAAACTCCTCACGAAACTATTTGCCGTCGAACTTCCTAGTTAAATGAATCCATTGAAATGAAAAATTAAAACACCTATCCCACGGGAACCATACATTTTACCGGGATAAAAAGTAGCCTATGTGCTATTCCAAAGTATAATCTATCTCTGTGTCAAATTTCATCCAGATCCGTTCAGCCGTTCGGGCGTCAAAGAGTAACACTTTCACACTTAAACTCAACTTTCACATTTATAATATTAGTATAGATAAAGCAGCCGAGACGTCGGGAACGTAAAAACATAAAATACGAAATAAAACTATTTTTTTATATATAAAATAAATATCGCTAGATGAACACACCAACTATACGGTCCCACACAAAGCAACGCTTGTATTATGGGTACCGTACAGTGGACTGAGGGCGAACTCAGTATATAATACTTATATAGATATTAAACATCCATGACTTGGGTACAAACATTCGTGCTCATCCCACAAAGTTTGTCCCTTCCAAGAATCGAGGCCGGGACTTTCGCCACAGAAAGCAGGGTCACTACCAACTGCGCTAATCAGGGCAGACCTAAAATTTGTAACATGTTTTCTAGTCGCACCAATACCGGAAGTCTCTCGTCCGGATGTGACGAACAACTCTCGCGTGCTATTGGTGCACGCGACCGCCATGGACAAGGCCTACGTGCGATTGGCGGACACCGACTCGCAGCGGAAGTACGACGATGTCCTGGAACAGGTGGCGCTGTGCGGGAGGAATGGTGAGACAATAATAATAATAATAATACCAGCCCTTTTGAATGTCCCACTGTTGGGCACGCGCCTCTACTCAACGCGAGGGGGATTAGGCCATAGTCCACCACGCTGGCCCAGTGCGGTGCGGTTGACGGACTTCACACGTCTTTCGAGGGGTTCTCTCAGACGTGCAGGTTTCCTCGCGATGATTTCCTTCACCGTTTAGCAAGTGATGATCGTGGTTGAAAATGAGTCATTATTATTATTGACTTCTTATATTTACGCGAATACTACACATTGAAATAAAACTATTTTTTATGGATTTCATCGCGTTGTTTTTTCGTTTTTACGTTCCACTATACAATAAACGCAATAAACGCGATAAAATCTTTTAAAAATCGTTTTATTATCTATACTGTAATTCAGATCTCTAACGTCACGTTACATGTGATAAAGAAAGACAGCAATAGCTGATTTTAATTAACCGTCTTCAAAAAGGAGGAGTTTCTTAATTCAGCGCTCAAGAGTTAGTGTCCCAAATATTACCAAACTCGTATTATATACAACCCGTCACTGATTGTGTCGGTGTCGTCGTCACAATGCATCAACCGACAATCCAGAGCGTTGTCGATCACGTGACCCAACCAAAATAAACATTATTTTATAAAATAAATAAAATAAAAATCGTTTATTATCAGGCGTCGACGGCCCATAGCGTGTTAGTTTTACGGAAACTTAAATACTATGTTAGTAGAACACTGAGGCACACATGAGTACAAAAAACAGAACAAAAACAAAGCCAAACAAAAAACACAGCATTCACTTTGAGGACGATTTATCAAGTCCCCTGTCTGACATGTAGCTTGATAAACCTATCCATTGTAGGCCCTTCCGTCCTTTCTGAAAATACCTTATATTTTATGCTTTTAAAATAAAATTCACCATATTTTTGCAGAAAAATTATGACTAATAGTTATAAAAGGCTATATCTCTTAGGATGGCCACAATTTAAAGCTTATTTTTCATACACTCAAACACCCTATTTTACACCACCCTATTATTACAAATTGCCACATAAGTTGCTCGTCTACCAGCCCCATTACACTAGGTCTGTGTCTTGAGGTACATAGGTAGTAAATTACAAGTTGTACAAATAAAAATGCTGTGGTTAATGTTATAAAAATATATTAAATTTATTCATAGACCACAATCGCTATTCTACATGATCATGGAGAAGAGAGAGCAACATCAGTGTTGCCAATTTTAAACTAAATTATAATATAACTATGGTTTTTTATGATTAAACTATTCAATATTATTATAATAGTTATTTGAGCATTTTAATATTATTAATTATTCTTTTTTATGTTTAATATTAAAAGTAGTTTTTATGTTCTATGTATTGAACACAAGTAATCTATGTTCCAGAGAGTCCCCTGAAGGAGCCGCCGACCAAAGGGCAGACGGTTCTGGGCAAGTTCGAGGACGGCCTGCACTACCGCGCCCTCTGCAAGCGTACCAGTGTCAAGCAAAACAAGTATCTGCTCGAGTACATCGAGTTTGGTGAGTACAACTGAGTATACTCGAGTACATCGAGTCTGGGTGAGTATACTCGAGTCTATTCGAGTACATCCGGGTTTGGGTGAGTAAATACGAGTTACTACTTGGGTACATCTCAGTCTACGCGAGCACATTGAGTTTAGTCAGTACACCTGTGTTTACTCGAGTACATTAAATTTGGGTGAGTATGCCCAAATATCTACTCGACTACTTCGAGTTTAGGTGAGTACACCCGAGTCTAATCGAGTACATCGAGCTTGGTTGAGTACACTCAAGCCTACCTAGCCGTGCCTACATTGTTCTCATACATTTCAAACTATGACACTAGGACGTCTAACACCTCAGTCCTCCCGCGACCATGGTCGCTGTAAAGCAGTCGAAACGACTAGAACGTAAAAACTAAATAAAATGCGATAAAATCCTCTGAATAAGTTTGATTTCAATCGCTAATACAAACAGTTGATTACAGGCAACGTGGAGATATCCCCGTTAGAGAACCTGTACCCGTGTCCGGCGAGGCTGGACCTGTCGGCTATCCCTGCGCTCGTCTCGCACGTGGCGCTGGCCGAGTCCGAGGCCGAGTTCCCGCCGCCCGCGCTGGAGTACGTCGAGCAGTTGAAACAGAACAACGATGAGATTATACTGGTCAGTATCCGCTTGTAGTGCTAGCGTTGCGTGGTACCGTGCCAGTTATCTGGCGTGCGTTGTTATGCCAGTACCCGGCATGAAGTTACAATGCCATTGCACGGCAAGGACTGCAATGCCAGTACCCGGCATGTGGTGCCTCGCGAACGTGCTCAAGATCACACTGTTTTCCTTCAGCGTTTTAGATCATGCATGAAAATGAGATTGCTGCTAATTCGCTTGCACACTCTCTAAACTTATCTTAACTAGCTAAAATTTTAAGTATAGTTTAGAAATCATTAAAATCAATTCTGTTGTCACATCGAACTTAATTTAAATATCGTAATTGACAGGACTAATTTGATTTTGACAGCACCTAAATTGAATTGAGGTATGTTGCCAGTATTTAAAAAATATATCTGAAGAATGAATGAAAATAAGGTGAATGGAAAAGAAAATCGAAATAACATGATTAAATTCTTTTAAAATAACCTTGATATATATAAAAGTTTAATTTAAAATATATGTCGGCGTCTAAATATTTTAATTGTTATTTTTTTATGATATTTACAATAATAAATTATAGAGACTTGTTCTATATCGTCTGTGGTTGTGTTCCATATCTATTGTTCTGTGGTAAATTCGATTTTGTATCTGTTGACAGTAGGTAAACAAAACACCGTTTTCAGATCAGACGGGTGTGCTACATTGTAGTTGTTGTAATAAGTTATCTAGTGGCTTGAATCTAATATGGAAAACGATAGGAAAGGGTCTAATGAGAGACAACAGGAGTTGCTTGTGGAGCGACTCCACAACAACATCAAAATAGCGAGGGGTAAGCATTTGAAAGGATTCAAAGTTTTGTTTTACTTATAATCAATCAATGGTAATAATTACATCGACGCGCGAGGACATCTATCTAAAAATCAATTATATTTTCAGGAAACCAAGCAGATTCTGCCGTGGTAGATTTTTAGGGGGCCCTACCAATCACGACGAGCTCAAACAACTCGGCTGCAGAAGAACTGCACAGCAGTGGGAGCATGTAAGTTTTGTGTTCTGAATATTACGCATTTTTTTCATCTAAATGGTTTTTATATGGTTTTTTTATCAACAGGTTTGGAGTGTGTGGGTGGCGAAGTTATAGACCAAGGCTCGCAAGGTGCGAACGAACCGGCAGGAGGAGCCCCGACAGACATAGAATCCAAAATTTTGGATATTGTTGGGCATGCCTATGTGGATGGATTTTGCCGCCTGGAAGTGTACCATAATACTATGTAATAAGTTAGTAATACTAAGCATTTATTGCATAGTTGTTATCTTCGGTAGTGCCATTTTCATTGAGTGTGAGCAACAAATGGCCCCCATGTGCAGAAGCTTGTTGTTTAAGCCTTTCAAATTCTATTAGTTACAAATTTGTTTATTATTTTGATTGTTAATTATTTTTAATGTTGATGTTTATTATTGATTATTGATAACATTGTAATAAGTAAAAAGCTTTATTATAATAATTCAGAAATTAAAGTCTTGTTTATGATTTGCCATACTTTTATTAATTTTGAGTAAAATTGTGTTTATTAACACTTGCCAAATGTGTCTTGCTTCAGCAAGAAAATCTGTTTCAATGTACTCTTCCACCATAGATAGCTTATCAGTATGATCTAAATCAATGGTATAATTCTCATCCGTATCTGCAAAAGTAGAAACATTTACATGTTATAACTTGATGTCAAGATATTGTTTTAATGCTAATATTATAAAGACAAAAGATATATTGGTTCGACGGCCTGATTAACCTAGTGGTAATGACTCTGCTTTCTGCGCTGAGAGTCCTGGGTTTCAATCCTGGTAGGGACACAAGCTTTGTGTGATGAGCATGAATGTTTGTACCCGAGTCATGGATGTTTAATATGTATATAAGTATTATAAACTGAGTTCACCCTCAGTCCATTGTACAGTACTCACAACACAAGCGTTAAGCTTAAAGTGGGACCGTTTGGTTATGTGTTCGTATGGCGATATTTATTTATTTATTTGTTTATAATGTATGAGCTCAAAAATTACTAAACCAATTTAGTGGATATGAAATGAAACTTACTCAGTTTTTGCAGATTCTTTCTCCGTCTGTGTTGTAGGGAACTTTATATTTTGGGGTGTCAATTGTTGCACAATTATGTTCAACACTATTCCCAAACATCTACTCACTGCTGGTTGGCTCATTCCTGGTAAACTATCTTGGCCTACAGCAGCCTGATAGCTCCCATGAGCGTAAAATTGCAGTGCTGTTAAAATCTGCAAAGTGTCATGTTGATGTATTTATAAACAAGTAAAAAGTACTTAGGTATCTGTATAAAATATTAAATCGCAAACCTTTATATGTTTTGGGATGTGCCCCTCCACTAAGAGCGGATCATCTAGAGTATTCAGTAATTGAAGTGCTGCAAACTTGTGAAGCCACAAAAGATTTTTTAAACTTCTCTGCTAATTCGAAGGGCACATTCCAATATGTGCTCTTAGGCCTTCGAGGCGTATTCTTTCTTCATAGTTTCTACGGTTAGAAAGCAAATGCCTTAATTTTGTGTTTCAAGTAAGTACTTTGAAGTAGGCTCTGTTTTATTATTATTTTGGTAAAATTAGCACTTTCAGATGAATCCACAAGAGCCGCAACCACATATTCCTCCATCGTGTTTGATAAAATAGTTTTTCACAACTTATCTTAATAAAAACATCACCTGAAAACCTACGAACTAAATTTAGATGGCACCAAATTAGATGCCGACCAAATAAGGCGGATTATAGTTTGACGTTTCTAATTTTAGACGCAATTTGACGTAAAGTGTGTACAACAGAATACAAAAATGACCAACTAAGCTAAGTTGAGTAACTAAACCAATTTTAGGAGCTGTCAAACCAAAATTAGTCTAATCTGCTGTTAACAGAATAGCGAACGCCGTTTGACAGGAGTAAACTATAATTTGGTCTAGTTTAGGCTAGTTGGTGCCAAGCGAATTACGAGCATTATATTATTACTTAGATTTACGCGAAAAGTACACATTGAAAGAAAATTTATTTTACATATTTATCGCGCTTATTATATGTTTTTACGTTTCCGACGGTTCGGCTGTTTTACAGAAACCACGGTCGCGCAAGCAAAAATTAAATATCCCAGTTCAAACTATGACACTAGGACGACAACTACTTCCGTCCTCCCGTGACCATGGTTGCTGTAAAGCAGCTGAAACGTCGGGAACGTGAAAACATACAATAAACGCGATAAAATCCGAAAAATTAGTTTTATTTCAATCTAACTCTAACTATAATAAAAACCATTTTAAAAATAATTGTTACTCGGTTCAGCCGTTCTAAGATGGTGGGCTTAACCACAGACAATATATGGTTTTTATAAGTGTTTTACCCACAGACCATACCGTCGGGTGCAAAGAGTGCGTCCACGGGCAGCGTCGTGCATCTCACTCTCGCCAAGAACAAGGACAACATCAACAGGAAGATCACGGACATGTGCACGCCCGAGTGGAAGAAGATTGAGGAGAGGGGCGGAGACGTTGTTGGTGAGTGTTAAGTTTATAATTTTGAAGAATTTGGAAGAGTCATGTTTTACTATTTATACTATTTCCTTCGTGTGTGAGTGTGAGCAGTGAGCCGCAAATTTGTGGCGAACTGAAATTCGAGTTAGCTGCAAACTCAGATCAATTTGCGTGCGTCGCAACCAAACTGTGACACAGCCTTAAAGTTTTCGGAGCAAGTAACATATTCTTCTTAGTTCGCTTCCGAGAGATGTGTTCACTATCACTTTCAAATAGAAACTGTCTCGTCGCTGGTCCTGCACACTATTTATAATCCGAAAATAGCGAGGGTGGATCTTTCCAGAAAGGTGTCGACAAAAACCCACAAAACAGAAATGTTCCATACGAAAAATGAACCTTATTTACACGGTAATAAGGAGGGGCTAGAATGTTCTAGTGTACGTAGCTGCATTCGTGAATCGGTATTATTCTGAGAACTCCCAGTTCCAGGAATTGCATTGTCCTCGCCTTTTGTTTACTAATAATTTTAATAAAAATATTACGAGATATATTCTGGAAGCCGGTTGCAACATTGTTGGCGATTCTAGATCTTTCTTCACAGATCGATAGAGGACCTTGGACCCAACAATGCGTTTTTGTTTCTAGAAGCTTCGATAACTATTTCACGAGTTATCTATACCTCTTTTATACGCATCGTAACAATATATACAAGATCCCGACAATAACCGTCGGGGCATAGCGGCCGCCCCGCCAGGCACACCCGCCCGGCTGGAAGATCTTCCCTTTTCCGCTAAACGAGCAAGTGTGTTGAAAATAAAATAACTTCCCAACCGGTGGGGCGTGCCCCCCCCCAGGGGGGCGTAGAGCGATCCTAGGGGAGGCATGAAGTGTACGGATATTTTAATCTAATTACTTATCGAAGCGAAATCGTCTTGCTATCGATAATGATTTGATGATAGCTCTGACAAAAACGGAACCTGATATCGACCAACTGGTTCACAAAAAGCAGGCGCAAACATCCGTAATAATAATTTGTGTTTTTTATTGAAGCTATGAAGAAAAATATAGGGGGTTATTTATTTTTATTTTATAATCCGGGGGGGCACCCTGTTGGGGTTGGGGTTGGGAAACCCTGGTGTGTACACACAGATAAATTGTGTGTTCGATCGTGATAGATTGCAAAAGGGTTCTCGTGTGTTGGGCAGAAACGCAGCGTGTGATGTACAGCGACCTGGAGTTCGTGGAGCTGCCGGCGGGCGGCTGCGGCGTGCGGGTGCTGGACGCCAGCATGCTGGCGGGCGGCGTGCTGTCCGCCTGCCCGCGCGGCCTCGCGCACGCGCCCTACGTGCTGCACCACCTCTCCGACAAGGTACCTACACCCGCCGCCCGCCAGCACGCCGCCCGCCAGCATGCTGGCGGGCGGCGTGCTGTCCGCCTGCCCGCGCGGCCTCGCGCACGCGCCCTACGTGCTGCACCACCTCTCCGACAAGGTACCTACACCCGCCGCCCGCCAGCACGCCGCCCGCCAGCATGCTGGCGGGCGGCGTGCTGTCCGCCTGCCCGCGCGGCCTCGCGCACGCGCCCTACGTGCTGCACCACCTCTCCGACAAGGTACCTACACCCGCCGCCCGCCAGCACGCCGCCCGCCAGCATGCTGGCGGGCGGCGTGCTGTCCGCCTGCCCGCGCGGCCTCGCGCACGCGCCCTACGTGCTGCACCACCTCTCCGACAAGGTACCTACACCCGCCGCCCGCCAGCACGCGCGGCCTCGCGCACGCGCCCTACGTGCTGCACCACCTCTCCGACAAGGTACCTCCCCCCCCCTGTTGGAGTATGTCAACTACACGCCAAAAGCAAAAGAGGTTTTAGTATAAAAGAGAAGAAAGTTGCATCTGTCAACTTTCTTGAGACCTCTTTTTAGACATTGTATTTTTACACTCCATATATTTTTACATCCAATTATATCTCTTTTACCACATTCAATCCTGGTCTTCTTTGCCCATAATCCATCACCCCCCCTCCCCCTCCCCGGCCGGCTGGCCCTACACCAGCAGCGACCGAACAGCAACCGCATAGTAACTGTTACTTTAGACAGATACCCCATACAATATGTGTCAAAGGTGACAGTTACTATGCGGTTGCGGAGCTTACTTTATTATTTTTTGTAAAAAATCATGGATGTTAAAAAAAAAGACAAGCCCGCTGAGTTTCTCGCCGGATCTTTTCAGTTGTGGTCGCGATTCGATCCGGTTGTAGAGTTAAGAAAAAAATGTTAATGACTGTCTGTAAGTGCCCTCGTAGGCCTGTACGAAATGAATAATTTGATATTGACTTTGAAGTATAATATTGATGTTTTGTTCCAGATGGCGGAGTACTGCAACAGTGAAATTGGCAGACAGCCGTATTTACCGAAGCCAGAAGAGTTATGCATCGCGCAGTTCCCGCCGTGTGAGTACCTGCACTAACTCCTACACGCGGCTGCGCTCGGAAACATTACCTACTAGTACTCGGGGATAATCTAGCTTCCTAGGGTTTATGTTCTAAACCAACCGAAATCTACGAGTTGGGGTACTCTGAATATTTACCCAGGCCTTGCAAGTCGTTCCTCAAGTTAGTAAAAGTAGCGGTTTTTACAAACCTTATGGTATTGTATCGGATTAGGTATTTTTTTAAGCAAACTTTAACATCGAGACATCCAATGCAGAATGCTAATATCGCAAAAAACTAAATCACATCGTAAAGACGTCCAAATTTTTCGTAAAAAAATAAAAACCATTGACATTTTGAATTTCGCGCCCTGACCTGAGCTTCCCCCTCAAGGACTTTGAAAAATCCGTCACATAAAAAAAAATCCCTCGCATCCAATTTCGTGACGAAAGTAAACCAACCTGTGTTTTGGTGTATAGGGTTTAACAGAAATAGTGTAAAGTATATTACTGACTAGCTGTTGCCCGCGACTTCGTCCGCGTGGTATTTAACAAAGACAACCGTTGACAACAGCCTGCTCGCCCATTCTGAGCCGGCGGGACGCATTGCAGGTTGTTGCTATCAAACTTAATCAGGCGCTGCGCTGCAACAGTGGTTTCGATTTTTTTTTGTGATCACATATGTTTTTTTCTAAAATAAAAGTAGCCTAAGTTACTCCTTGTTACATCAGCTATCTGCCAGTGAAAGTCCCGTCAAAATCGGTCCAGCCATTTCAGAGATTAGCCGGAACAAACAGACAGACAGACAAAATTTGTAAAAAATGTTGTTTCGGTATAGGTAACGTGTATACATCCAAATGCATTTAGTAAAAAGCAGTTATTTTAATATTACAAACAGACACTCCAATTTTATTTATATGTATAGACTAGCTGCGCCCGGCGGTGTTACCCGCGATAAAAAGTATGAAAAATCAAAACATCTATCCCACGGGAACCATACATTTTACCGGGATAAAAAGTAGCCTATGTGCTATTCCAGACTATAATCTATCTCTGTGCCAAATTTCATCCAGATCCGTTCAGCCGTTCGAGCGTGAAAGAGTAACAAACATCCATCCATCTATCCATCCATCCATCCATCCAAACTTTCACATTTATAATATTAGTATAGATGATGTGGTGTTGTCACCAGACGAGCAGTGGTTCCGCGCGGTGCTGGCCGCGCAGGTGGACGGGCCGGGCGGCAGCATGGCCCGCGTGTGCTACCTGGACTACGGCAACGTGGCGGCCGTGCCCGTCGCGCTGCTGCGCAAGATGCTGCCCGAGTTCGTGGCGGGGCTGCCCGTGCTAGCCTCGCACCTCATGATCAGAGGTATGCGTTGGAGCAGTGATGACTTTGGTGCTTGAGTCTTCACAGAATGATGTTGTACATTGTCAGGGGTCACCAATTTAGCGGTAAAGATCTTCCAGCCAGGCGGGTGGTATGCCTGGCGGGGCGGCCGCTATGCCCCCTGGTGACCCCGACGTGATTGTCAGGATCTTGTATATATGTTACTTGCTCCGAGAACTCTAATAGCGCGATTCAGGATTGTGACGTCATTGTCTATTGTTCTGAATGCGTGTCTGCAGTGCCATCTGCGTAGCTTGTGGTGTGGTTAAAGTGGTCGCTACACATTTAATTCACGGGTTGTAGCTTCCTTGCCGCACTTAGCTAGTGCGCTACATTGGTAGGTGATTCCGCGCTACATCATAGGCATTAGGGAGCGTTCAAGTATTACGTAACGAATTTGGAGGGAGGGGGGGTCTACTGAAACGTTACGACGCGTCACAGGGACGGGACTACGCGTTACGTAACATTGTTTTAACCCTCCAGAACGGTCGCGTAGACATTTTACGTTTTACGAGGGGGGGGGGGGGGGCAAATAAAAACGTTACGGCTCCTTAGATGGGAGGGAGGTTATCAAAAATCTCCAAAAATTGTGTTACGTAATACTTGAACGCTCCCTTAGTAGTTCATTCTTTGCTACACCATTAGTAGGTTTTTTCACACAACATAATTGGTGCCGACACCAGGGACCCTTGGATATTATTATAAGCTCAAAATGTAATTTATTGAAACCTCGTGACAGCAGGCTAAAAAGTGACAGAACCACAGACAAATAACTAATATTATTCATAAATTATCGATGAAAACAGTCATTATATTGATTTCTTATATTTACGCGAATACTGCACATTAAAATAAAAGTAATCTTATTTTAAATCTTAATCTACTCAAGACACTGTGAGCACTTTCTGCGTAGGTCGGACCACAAGGAACAATTGAATATGAGGGTACCCCGTTTCAAACTATGACACCAGGACGTCAACCACCTCAGTCCTCCCGCGACCACGGTCGCTGTAAAGCAGCCGAAACGTCGGGAACGTAAAAACAAAGAATAAACGCGATAACATTCTTAAAAACTGTTTTATTCAAAAGTACTATATACTATTATTCAAATGAAACTTATTTTATGGATTTTCTATACATATAAATAAAATTGGAGTGTCTGTTTGTAATATTAAAATAACCGCTTTTTACTAAGTGCATTTGGATGTATACACGTTACCTATACCGAAACAACATTTTTTACAATTTTTGTCTGTCTGTCTGTCTGTCTGTTTGTTCCGGCTAATCTCTGAAATGGCTGGACCGATTTTGACGGGACTTTCACTGGCAGATAGCTAATGTAACAAGGAGTAACTTAGGCTACTTTTATTTTAGAAAAAAAAAATAGGATCTCACGAAAAAATATTAAAACCAATGTTGCAGCGCAGCGCCTGATTAAGTTTGATAGCAACAACCTGCAATGCGTCCCGCGGGCTCAGAATGGGCGAGCAGGCTGTTGTCAACGGTTGTCTTTGTTAAATACCACGCGGACGAAGTCGCGGGCAACAGCTAGTATTAAATAAAATCCTTAATATTAGTTTCATTTCAATGTGTAATATTCGCGTAAATATAAGAAATCAATCAGTACCTATTATGTTAACTTCAGTGTAGCGGTGGTGAGGGGCCATCCATAAATTACGTCACACGAATTAAATGAATTTATGACCCCTCCCCCGTCCTTGTCACAACTGGTCACATTTGTGAGACCCCTCTACCTAGTGTGATGTCACATATTTTGCAATTTTACATTTAGAAATGTATGAAATTAAAACAGCAATGTTCCGCAATTGTTTTTATTTCCATTTAAATTTCTTTTCAATACAATCAATAGTTGTAACACTTACATATATGATAATATATTTTGAAAAAATGTGATGCCACAAAATTTGGGACCTCTCCTCGCCCCGTGTCACACAATGTCACCCTTCGTAGACCCTCCTTCCCCCTTAACGTGTGACGTAATTTATGGACGCAGTGTCTCCAACCCTCTTTGTCAAAATTACGGTGTTGCCTGGTCTCAAAATACGGGTAGATGGTGGAAAATTACGGTAGACCAGTGTTTGCAGCAAAAACTTCTTCCAAACAGAAGCAGCAGAATGACTTTTTTTTTTTTTTTACGTTACGCATCCCCAATGCAGTGTTGCCGTAATATTTTGCCGTAAATCAAGTGTTAGAACAATTACGGTAGACCTACCGTAATTACGGCACGGTTGGAGACACCGTATGTATGGCTCGTAATATGTTGTCGATTGGTATTCAGACTTCCCGTCGGAGCCGAGCGCGGCGGTGCTGGCGCGAGCGCGAGAGTTCCTGCAGCTGGACGCGGAGGGCCGCGGCGAGCTCGAGCTCACGCGCTGCGAGAAGCAGGACGGGGACGTGTACCTGGTGGACGCGCCCGACCTCATCGCGCACCTACGCCAGCAGTAGGTACCATGCTACGTCGTCTCGTAGCAGCCAGTGGTGTAGCTATGTACTCAACAGCCCCGGGGAATAAGTACACCACGTCTCGTAGCAACCATTGGCTTACTATGTACCCAACTAGCCCGGGAAAAAAACCCGGGGACCAGCTGGGTTATTTTAAACCATTCGAAATCGATATCGGAAACGGAATAGAAAACTTCCGGACCGGATTACCGGAATTGCTACTAAAATTTCCGAATTTGATTATCTGCGATGTATCTTGATGATAATACCAAATCGATTTTTTTAAAAGTTTCCTTCGGAAAGCTTGTTGCGTTGTGTTGTTGTTGCGTGTTGTTGCTTGTGTTGTTTGGAGTGACACCAACATCGGAAAGATTCAAATCCGTTTCCGATGTCGATTCGGAATGATTTAAAATAACCCACCTGGACCCAAAGTCTGATAACACAATTGATTCATAATCGAACAGCAACCGCATGGTAACTGTCACTTTTGATAGATATTGTATGGGATGTCTGTCAAAAGTGACAGTTACCATGCGGTTGCTGTTCGATTGTGAAGTGATTGTGCTAGCAGACTTGCAGTCCCTGTTTAATGTTAACTTTGTACTTGTACCCTCAGGTTTATAGAAAGTTATATTCGATTATGAAGCCGTTATAAGGCACATTTTCCTCTGAAAGTTCGTTATAATGCCATTACAATCCAAGGTCAAGGGCAAAGGTACAAAAAGTCAATGTCAAGTCAAAGTCAAATCATTTATTTCGTATTGGCCTGCCGAGGGCATTTACAAAATGTCATTGACTTTTTTTTTTTCTTAACTCTACAACCGGATCGGAACACGACCTCAACTGAGAAGATCCGGCGAGAAACTCAGCGGGCTTGTATGTTTTTTTTTAATTACCATGTGCGGTAGAATCATATATGTGACATTTTTGACGATCCAAAATTACTGTAATGATTGAAAAAAAATAGTGATTTCTTATATTAACGCGAATACTACACATTGAAATAAAACGAAATTTAAGGATTTTATCGCGTTTACATTTATGTTATTACGTTCCCGACGTTTCGGCTGCTTTACAGCGACCATGGTCACGGGAGGACGGAGGTGGTTGACGTCCTAGTGTCACAGTTTGAACTGGGGTACCCTCATATTTGGTTGTTGCTTGCCGTGACCATGGTCGCTGTAAAGCAGCCGAATCGTCGGGAACGTACAAATCAAAATATAAACGCGATAAAATCCTTAACATTAGTTTTCAAAAAATAAATATTTTGATTCTCAACTGGTATGACGAACGATGGTGTTTTAATCGTGACTTCCATCAACATTAGAGCCCCAAGTCTGCTAACACAATCGATTCATAATCGAACATCAACCGCATAGTAACTGTCACTTTTGACATATATCCCATACAATATCGGTCAATAGTGCGGGTTACTATGCGGTTGCTGTTCGATTATGAATCGATTGTGTTAGCAGACTTGGGGCCCAGGTATAATCAATATTATGTATCTGTGATATGCGGCAAATCCAACGGAGATTTCGTGGCGGTCGCACGGAATTCCATCACTCAATCGTGGCCATTGCGAAAGTGAGCGTAACTTTAAAATAAATTCCGTGCGCGAAATTTCCGTTAGACTTGTACCTAGCCTATGACGTATGGACAAACAAACATGCAACGATACACACAGCACGACAAGTTGAAATATAATATTGTTATAAGTTAATGCTTACTATAGTTCTAAGCATCTTAATTTTAATGTTTTACTATATAAGGTGAAACAGAAATAGTGTAAATATTTTACAAGATGTATCAGTGAGTTAGATGGATCACGTTGATATATTATACAATTGTGTGAATGATGTTTTGCTTAGGCCTCGGCCTCGAATGTAGCGGGTAGCGGGGCGGCAGCGGGAGCGGGGCGGGCAACGCAGACCCGTTCTCCAAACCAGCGGGCAGATCGCGCGGCACTATAGCGGCATAGTGTTGTGTTGTCGTGATATTTGTTTTTATTCGCGAACGAAATGTCTGAAAAACGGCGACAACATCTTTTTGATTCTAATTTATTCCTAAAGCGTCCATTACACTATCCAATTCGCAGTGCGATATAAAAAGAGCGCACTCATTACACTAGACTAGCTAGCGAAGCTAGTTAGTTTAACTTCCTTTCATTTCGGTAGTGATCGTCGGCCAAACCGCATCTTTCGAAGAGCGCTAAACGAATATGGCACCATTAAAACAGCAGAAAGTTGGCATTGCTTTAGCAATGGTGTCGAGTTCGAGTTTAATGATAGTAAATAAAAAAAGACGCAGAATATGTTGGGTCAAAAATATTGATTGCTGAGCTGATATCTTTGTTTTTATAATCCTTATGTTTTTTATCCCAAAGAAATGGCATGTCTTTGTATAATTCTATTATATTTAAGAGAATTTCCCTTTCCTTAGTCGATGGTTGCGTCATTTTGATTTAAATCCAAAAATACGTCCTCCTGTTCGAACGCACGCTGACTGACTGACTGAGCCCAGCTAGTGTTTAGCACGCTAATCCGCTTTACACCATGCAATTTAGTGCGCTAGCTAGTGTACGGGAGGGGCTAGTGCGGCAGAGTCCATGCAATCGCACTAGATTGGATCACTAGCTGTCTAACTGCCTTTACACAATACAAATTTAGCACGCCTGCTCAACTAGCGCTCTGCAAATTGGATAATGTAATGGCCGCTTATTCTACGCATAAGATCCTGCCGCTCCCGCGCCGCCGCCGCTGCCGCCCCGTTGCCCGCTAAATTCGAGGCCGAGGCCTTAGACAAGGCGAACCAGTAGCGTTTGGTCGTGCGCTTAGTACAGGCTGTCATTTTTAAATGTCTAACAATTTGATTGATTTGTTCTCTTTATAACCTACTGTTGGGCCTGTTCAACTATTTTACTTTATTGTTACATATTATACTCGTACATATAAGTGCAAGCCCTTTTATGTTTCACTAGCTGCGCCCCGCGGTGTTACCCGCGATTAATAAGTATGTCCTAATCTGTAAATCATGTCGATTCTTTGCTCTATGAAAAATTAAAACAAATCTATCCCACACTTTGATGATTTCAGATCTATGTCATAGATATATGATCATGTAGTATCCCCGTATGACCGGTCATCAGTCCAGACAGTTTCAATAATTTGATTTTTATTCCATAATTCCACTGCCTCGAGGTTAAAACTTGTTTCTTCAGGTATAGTCGCCTCGAGTCAACGAGGCAAGGTAACGTTCCTAGAATCGCCTCAATTCAAGGCAGCATCTAGTGAACGCTGTATGTTGCACTGTGTTATATGCCTTGATCAGAGGTATAGCTGACCAGGCACTGAGCTGCCCACACTGCTTCGCGATCTTTCTGCCTTTAAATGGCGATCGGAAGCTTAGGTTTGTGGCTAGTTGTCTGTCGATTGTACTTAGGAATGGTTTCCCGAATTTCTGAAAGCTGGATTTTAGGATGGTGTTCGGTATGTCGAATCGGAAAGTTATTTGGTAAATCCGGGAGCTACCTGGTAAATCTGGAAGTTGCATATTTATTCCCGAGGTTAGGCACGTCGGTACCTCGTAACTCCCGAAGTTATTTGGTAAATCCGGGAGCTACCTGGTAAATCTGGAAGTTGCATATTTATTCCCGAGGTTAGGCACGTCGGTACCTCGTAAATCCCGAAGTTATTTGGTAAATCCGGAAGCTACCTGGTAAATCTTGAAGTTACCTCTTCAATCTGGCAGTCATTTGCCAAATCTAGAAGTTACCAAGGATTGGTTTTCAATGGTTACACCCACTTTTAAAATGGGAATTCCTGGATTTCATCTCCATGCTTTATCGTCTTTAACGGTCGTCGTTTCGTAGACGATTGTATTCCCTCTCGCTATGACGATGTTTCCAATAAATCAAATGGCCTCGGCCATTGTATTGGTTCAATAAATAATAGTTTATTTCGGATAATGTGTCCATAGACGCGAAGAGTTTGTTGGTTTATTGACATTCATGACTTTTTAATATCAACGTTCTCGTAAATCGCTGATGCTTTTTTTCATTGCTTTTTCAATTAAATTTCCAACGGTTGCCAGTATTTGAGTTACTGTATTTTGCAAGCTGTGGAATTTAGCTTCACAGTATTTTCCTGGTCTTGCCAGCCATTTTGTATCACATTATATAATTGTGGTGGATTATGGCCTAATCCCGTTCGCATTTAGGGGAGGCCCGTGCCCAGCAGCGGGACATTAATAAGGGCTGGTATGATATAAAAATAACCAAATTTAATGGTTAGATTTTTGCCAGATTTTTACCGCCTGCACAAGCTTTTCGCGTGAATTATTGTTAGTGGTCTATCATGCTACGAGTTTTCCATTCTCAATTAATGGCTGCCTTTGGTATGGATTTTAGCTTGGTTAGTTCAGGAATTTCGATTCAACACGACTGACGACATATGTTTGTATCGAATGGATTATTATTCCAGTCGATAAAGACTTTAAAAGCAATGGATTTAAGGTCCATTTTGCCATTACGTCGACCTATAACTGGGTTCACTCTTTCCATTTCCACGTTTTACACTTATTTTCCTTGGCTTTGACAATCGGTAATTTTTGTGGAAATTTTCTGGTATTTTAATCTTGTATTTTGAGATACATTATCCAGACTATTCCAACGTTACTCGATTTCACATGTCCGCCAACAAATATCGACTTAATTCCACAAATACAAACTAATGCTGTCCTCCTCGTACATTGCGAGTGTGAGAGGGACGACGATACATCTAGTGTATTTAATAATATTGTGTGTACTGCGATTCACGCACGCATGCGCGAGTGTTCCAATAATTAAAAAATACACATTATATAGGATATTATACTCCTTGTCTATTTAAGATTATTTTCGCTTGAACGATGCGGGAATACGATCTTAACAAGCTGTAATGCTTGTTCTATGATTTGCCACGCATAAATGACCTTTAATTCGTTCAGTCAATTGTACTCATGATAGTACATGTAAAATTAACAACTAATGTGCTTTGACTGTAAGTCCACGGTTTTCGAGTCATGCTATTGGCTGGTTTGAAAACGTTCGAACCGATCCAACTGGCTTCAGCGTCGTACTGGGTTGTCTACTTGATCAATTGAATCATAATCGAATGACAATGGCCTTTCTAAACGTCACCCAAAGTTTTTATGTGTCAGCAAACTATTGGGTGAAGCCATATATCATCATATTTCATGTTTATTTGTGGAAGAATAAAAACTGACAAATGTTACAATTACGGTGCCATTGGCAGTCGATTATGAGACGATTGAGTAAGAACACATCTTCTTCTTCTAATTTAAGGGTTAGACCCTTGTCGGTGTAGCTGATGAAGCTCTTTCCATCTGTCTCTATCTAGAGCAGCTTCTTTCACCTCCCTATACGACATGACACCCAGAATTTCTTTTATCTGACTCATGTAGTTTATTCTTGGTCTTCCTCGTCCACGCTTTCCTTCGATCTTTCCCTCTATGATGTTCTTTATAAGGGTATCATGTCGTATGAGATGGCCTATCATCTAGAACACATCTAGGGCCAATATATTTGCTTTGTGCATTTCAGTGCACCCATTTCGCCTGTAGCACGAATGTTTGTACCCAAGTCATGGATGTTTAATAGCCGTGCTGGGAGTGTATGGTGGGCCTAGTCCCAAAAAATAATATAAGATTTGTATTATTACCCGATGGAAAAAGCAGGAGGTTCTCAATTCCACACTTCTTATAAACTTTTCAGAAATACTGACTTAAAAGTAATAATTTTTATTTAGCATTTGTTGATGGTCTATTTTCATTGTTGTGATTCCAGCCCCCACGCGCTTCCTGCCCACGATTGGGGGATTCCTAGTGTGGGGGCTAGAAAGCCTGTTTTTTGTTGATATTAATAAAGTTGATTATTATGTATATTCGAATCTAAATTCGTTTTTGCTACTGTGGATTGTACAGGTGATCTAGAAAGGCTATACTATGCCAAAATTAAAGCTATGATTTTTTTTTTTAAATTGACGTGTCGAAGTTCTGACTTTACATAATGTTAACAAATTCGGCAAAGAAGCGCTGGTTGTTGGCTTAGTATGTCCTTTCTGTATCATACTGTATAGTACTGTGTCCAACGTACGGTACTTTGACTGTATGTTTAAACACATGTTAACATACTAAATAACTTTAGAATTGCTATATTTCTTTGCGTCATTGTAACTTGAATAAATGTTGAGTTCATACATTCCAGTTGTTTTATTTATAACTAGCTGTTACCCGCGACTTCGTCCGCGTGGTATTTAACAAAGACTCAACCGTTGGCAACAGCCTGCTTGCACGTTCTGAGCCCGCGGGACGCGTTGTAGATTGTTGCTATCAAACTTAATCAGGCGCAGCGCTGCAACATTGGTTTTAATTTTTTTTCATGAGATCCTATTTTGTTTCTAAAATAAATGTAGCCTAAGTTACTCCTTGTCACATCAGCTATCTGCCAGCGAAAGTCCCGTCAAAATCTGTTAAGCCATTTCAGATATTAGCCGGAACAAACAGACAGACGACAGATAAAAAAATGTTGTTTTGGTATCGGTACCGTGTATACATCCAAATGCACTTACTATAAAGCGGTTATTTTAGTATTATAAACAGACACTCCAATTTTATTTATTTGTATGTAAAGATATGACAAATTTTACTAAATGAAATTAATACCAGAGATGTAAGTAGGTATACAATGTGTACCGTACATTGTATATTTTGAAAACAATGAATAAAACGTTCAATCATATACAGAGTGAAATAGAAATCATTGACAAAATTTTAAACTAAAACTACCTATACATGATAAAGATTACTTTAGTGCAATTAATTAATAGATTATTAAAAATAAATTTGAAAAACCTGTGTTCGTGGTGCAGTATCAATTTTTAATCAAAGTAAGATATTATTTAAAAAAAAATACGGGGTTATGGTTTACCCATGGATTTTTTTATTATTTTTTTCACCAGAGTTTTATGTTAACTCTGTGGTATTTTGACGTATATTTCACAATATATTTATAACCAATCGATTTGTTTTTAAATATCCTAAAATAATCAGAATCATGAATAGTAGTTAGTATATCAAGTTCAAAAAGTTGCCAATTTCATTCATGTGTTTATTACCGAAAAAAAAAGAGTCTACATCATCTATGGATGACTCGTATTCTACCGGTATACCTCTCGTCTCCCAATTTCTCGTAAATCAATTCTGGAGACTCCGCCCTTTCTTCCAACGCCCTTTGAAAGCTTTGAATTATACTTTGATTCTCCAGCATCAATTTGTCTTTCTTTGAACTTTTAGATATAGCAGCCAGAGTTGTGTTGACCCATGCTTCGTAGTAAGGTTTCGTGTGCCTGTTTATACAACAAGGCGCCCATTTGGCGACTTCAGTAGGTGGAGATTTATTGTCACAAAACTTCAACGAATCCGGTGGGGAACTTTTTCTGATTCGTTTCCGAACATTTTTTCGACGAATATCCGGCTTTCCACGGTTCACTTGACTATTTTTAGGTTTCAAAGCTACGGTATCCGTCGATTTAGAAACTTTGCTATTCGATAAGATAATTTTGGATGATTTTTCGTTGGTCGGAATGTTAATTCGTAACGGTTTCGGTTGGGATTTCGCTTCGCCAAATGTGACCGCTTTGAATATTTTAGAAGTGTTTCTAGATGTTACAGTTTTTATTATCGGTTTTCTGTTAGTATATTCCTTGTACGGTTTTCTGTTGGTCGCTTCTTTGTCCGGTTTTTTGGTAGTGATGTCAGTGATCGTGGTTTCTTGCGGTTTTTTGTTAGTGATACCCATGGGTGTAGGTTCTTGTGGTTTTTTGTTAGTGATTCCCATGGGTGTAGGTTCTTGTGGTTTTTTGTTAGTGATTCCCATGGGTGTAGGTTCTTGTAGTTTTTTGTTAGTGATTCCCATGGTTGTAGGTTCTTGTGGTTTTTTGTTAGGGATTCCCATGGTTGTAGGTTCTTGTGGTTTTTTGCTAGTGATCCCCATGGTTGTAGTGTCTTGCGGATATTTTGTTGTGATTCCCGTCGTAGAATCTGGAGGTTTTTTGTTAGTGCTTTTCATGGTTGTGGTGTCATGCGGTTTTTTAGTAGTGATTCCCGTAGTTGTTGAGTCTTGGGGTTTCCTGGTAGTGACATCCGTGGCTAGGGTGTTTTGCGGTTTCCTGATGTCTGTGGTTGTGGCGTCTTTTGGTTTCTTGTTTACGTCATCGATGGGTGAAAATGGAAAACGACATACTTCATCTTTCGGTTTGGCTTTATGGGTTTCCTGGATCTTCTGAGTTTGGGGTTCAGGTAACGGTTTTTTCGATCGGTTGACTGTAAGATAAATTATTATAAGTAAGTAGGTAGGTATTAGTGGCTATGTATATGTCGTGGGTTCAAATTCTTCCGTCTATCCGTTCGTTTATTTTTTTTCTATGTAGCGCGAGCAGTAGAATAAAACATCCAAAAATAGTGGAACTGCTTCACTATCGAAAATATCTCTACGAACTCCCTTTTTTTACAAACACGACTAAACCTTCTAACAAACTAAGGCTTCACAACTTTTTCGATTATAAACCAAACAAGTTTGGTCGATAATAAAAGAAGCCAGCAACACCGAACTCCTCTAAGATGTTAATCGAGAAACTATCTATCACGAGTGACGGGACCCCAAAAAAAATGCAATTCTCCGCGACATTTCGATTGCGATTGCCTCTAGATTAACATCTTAGAGGAGTTTGGTGGATTTCCGCCAAGTATCGCCTAGTTCTATCAATTATAGATACGACTAAGTTAAGTCATTTATAGATTACAAACCTGCTCTATCGCTCTTCGTTTGATGTTTACCGTCATTATTATTCTTAGCTGCTTCATTGCAAAGATCAGAAGTATTACCTTCCCGTTTCATACTATGTCTCTCCCGAATCAACTTTCTAATATCCAAATGTGATACAACTTCCTTCTGTGCCACGTTGTCGGATTTTTTCTCTTTACCAACAGAAGCGTGAGGTAACGTCTTGTGCTTAGATCTCTTACGTTGGCTCTCGAATTCGTTAATTTTAAGCCTCGTTGCTTTCTCATGGGTGGCGGAATCGCCGCGGTCAGCGAATGGAATCTTCTGAATTGGATCCGCAATGGTCTCTTTCATATTATCATCTGCAGGCGTCTTTTTTGGAGTAATTTTCGTCAAATCACCTCTGTCTTTGATTTTGTCTGTCTTTTTGTCTGCTTGCTTGCCTCTCTTGTCCATTTTCAATTGGATATAAGTAATTATTAAACACTGGAAATTTTAAAGATTGCTTGACTGGTGTTTTGGTTAAGTTGTCATTTGTTGGCAAAGCCTACGTGAATTTCTTTTTTTAATGTTTTCTTGAATGTCTTTTGAGAAGGTTTTAAGTATTTTATTAAAAAGTTTCTACCGACCACAGCTGAAAATATATCACCATCGCATTAATCCAAATAATAGGATGGAAAGAGAGATAATAGCCTTTTTTGCATCGCCTCTTCTTCTTTCTTTACGAAATGAAATAGAATGGATATGAAAATGTCCTCACCCACAATTTACCGGGTATTTTGCCAATGTCAAGTAATTAATTGCAATAAAACATTCAATAAATACACATTAATAAAATAATGGATGTGACATGATGATATGAAAATGGCGTGTCTTACACGCCTTGCATCGCCTCAATATTTAAAAAAACTACAATTAGACAGTAATTAAAACTCCTCGTGTACAATAAAGCCAAAGTAAGAAAAGCCACTAGTTAAAAAAAAGCTATCAAACGTCAAAAAACTCCATCACGCCAATTTCGATTAACATGAAAAATTCCAAAAAAACATACCAAAAATGGCTACTTAGCTACCAAACTCAATATGTGGTAATGCCTGACAATGAATAAGCTAACAAACCATGTGATGAAGTCGAAATCGTCGAACAGCGCCATCAACCCGAAGACTGAGATGAGGAAGACCATGAAGAGTAGGAGTCATGCGGAGATACAGCCACTGATGCTGAAAAGACGTGGTGTTTACGTCGCGAACAAAGCTACGAAGTCTGTTAAAACGCGTGGTAAGTGGTAAATATACCATGGGCCCTGGGTTTTTTTTTTTATTACATTATAGGCAAGTATTTGATCTCGATCTCACCTGATGGTAAGTGATGATGAGATCTACGATGGAGCATACTTGCCTAGGTAGGAAGGCGGCAGTAGATCGAGACGCTACATTCACTAGGCACATGCAGCGCAGCTGATCTGACCCGCCATCCATGAATGGCAACACCGGACATCATGCCGGAATACGGCTAGGCCGCTTGGCGACATGGCATTGTTCAGCGGGTGGTGACTAGCCACGGCCGAAGCCTACCGCCAGTAAAGTAGTGGGGTGGAAGTTATAGACTTCTTTAGGTTTATGTAATCATAATTTAATTCTTCTTCTTTCTTTACGAAATGAGATGCGATGAAATAAAATGGATATGAATATGGCCTCACCCACAACTTAGCGGGTATTTTGCCAATGTCAAGTAATTAATAGCAATACACATTCAATAAATACACATTATAAATAAAATAATGGATGTGACATGATGAAATGAAAATGGCGTTATCATAATAATTTAATTTATTACTCCGCACAATTTATAGAACAAACAATGCCAAGGAGGCGCCATAGCGAAGACAGAGAAAACTATAGAGAACATTATGTAGCATTTTTCATAGATTATTGTCCAGTAAGCTCTATTTAAGCAGTGGTAGCCAATACGGTAGAACGCTTGCCTCGGTATCGAGGATCTCAGGTTCAAACCCCGGCTCGCACCTCTGGGATTTCTGGATTTCATCGAATCTCGTTTTCAACCATGATTATCACTTGCTAAACGGTGAAGGAAAACATCGCGAGGAAACCTGCATGTCTCAGAGAACCCCTCGAAAGACGTGTGAAGTCCACCAACCCGCACTGGGCCCGCGTGGTGGACTGTGGCCAAATCCCCCTCGTATTGATGGGAGGCCCGTACCCAGCAGTGGGACATTAAAAAGGGCTGGTATTATAAGCACTATTTCGGGCCTTTGAGTAGCAAACAATGGAGTGAGGCGGTTATGAAAGCCTCTAGCATGGTTGAAGAGGTCCCTACAATACTGATTTTTTTCTGTTCTTTCTTAAGGGGCGCACGAGCTTTCCAACTTTTCTTTCCAACTCCTATGTTCCTTCTGATTATTTACGTAGCACGAATACACTTACCTTTTCCCGGGAACTCGCCGAGGGTCAATTCCTATCATAGGCCGGGATTCGCCAGCTAAACGTGCTAGCCGAAGCATAGAGGAGTTCCTTATATTTGGCAATCCATCTTAAATGTGGCTGGAGTACCTACGTAACTAGGCTTAGCGCGCCGATCGAAAGGCGTCTTTATTGACTCTAATAGAAATGTAAACGTATCATTTTTCTTTACAGCATCTAATAACGTTGCCAAAAAGCAAAAACCTCCGCCTCCCGTCCCGAGAGCCAACAGAAAACGCTTCCTCAACTCGGTCCTAAGCATCTTGTCGAAATCCACCGCCGGCACCCAGTACCCTGACGTGGAAGATCACAATGACAACAGCAGCATCCACAATAGGAGGTGCGAAAGAATCAAGTACAGAGCCAAGAAGACTTCGGAAGACAACACTATAGGCGATAAAACCACTCACGTCCCCACGAAAAAGAAGCAAAAATACCGCTCAAAGATACTCAACGAGCATAAGAATGATCTAGACAAGCTTGTTATACTGCAATCAAGAAAAGAAATAGTCCAAACACCATCCAGTAATTCGCATGAAAGCAGCTTCAAGGAACCGGAGACGATCAAATGGTCCGAATTCTTACCGCCTCTTGTCAATAACACCAAAGACGAATTAGAGAAATGTATTTACGATACAAGTGAGGGTATAGCCAAACATGTGTTGGATGGATTGCAGTTGAAAGAAAAAAAATTGAAATTAAATGTAATAGACCAACATGACGATGCGAGGAAAGAGGACAAGGGCTTGTACAATTTCTTTGTAGATCTACTCGAGACCACATTCAACATATACAACGTCAAACCCGAATACGATAGTGCACCAATAACAAGTATAACCTCATCCAAAATGGCGTTGGAGATCGACGAATGTGTGGCGAAAAAATTGCAATTTGAAGACCACGAAATGTCTGATGATGTTACGCAGAAACCGTCGAATCATTTCTGCTGTGTCCCCGAAACCGCCGATTTGTATGACAACGATCTATTGGAATATGTCGCGTCGCAAAATAAAAGTTTTTGTAAGAGACCTAAATGTTCTCCAAAGACGTCCAGGAGATTAACGACGCGTTCTTTCACCCAGGCGAGACCGACACCTCCCTTACCAAAAGCCCAGAGTGTTACACACAACTACAAAAAGACTATTAAAAGAAGCGCGAAAAAGGAATTGTTACACACAATCAAAGAACAATTGCGGATGGAAACTAACACGTACGAAGAACCGCAAAATCTTTTCGAAGCTTTGAAATTAATGGCGTCAAACAAACGTAAATATCAGAAATCGATACATTTTGGATCGAACGTGTCCACCGTCGCTTCGAACAACACCGACACATGTGTGTTCAAAAGACAAAAACTTATATCGTTCAGCACGAAATCCAATACTAAACGATCAAATTATAAGAACGACACCGAAGCGTACCGATCAACGATGAACAACTATTCAGATAGAAACAGTACTATTAAAAAAGCTCTGAGGCACGACTTGGATGCCGACGAAAGCGAACACTCGTTAGAGGTCTACGGATTCGATTATGATTCGGTAGCGGACAGAAAAGATATGAATCGGCATAAACAAGTAGAGTTGATGTATCATTCGACGCCGTCGCAGAGCAATCAAGATTTCAATATAAACGAGGCTTTGCTGAAATATTCCGAAAGCGGCACCAGTAGTGTTCAAAATTATATGAACTGGAATCACGGGATACAGTCTGTGACTAAAGTTATGAAGCAAATATAAAACCAATAAACATATCTAAGTGTTCAACTTGTTTTAATGAGGCTACCTCTGCAGCTGGGTGCGCATAGTCGAACGTATATACTTATATTTTGACAATATGACTCCATTTATACCAAGTCGAGAGTGAACAGGTACCTTCTAGGCAAGTATGCTCCATCGTAGATCTCATCGTCACTTACCATCAGGGGAGATCGAGATCAAATACTTGCCTATAATGTAATCTGTACAAAGAAATGAAATTAGTTTCTGTTTGTAATTCTAAAATAACCGCTTGTTACTAAGTGCATTTGGATGTATACACGGTACATATACCAAAAATTTTTTTTTACAATTTTTGTCTGTCTGTTTGCTCCGGCTAATCTCTGAAACGGCTGGACGGATTTGACGGGATTTTCACTGGCAGATAGCTGATGTAACAAGGAGTAACTTAGGCTACTTTTATTTTAGAAAAACTTTTGTTAAATACCACGCGGACGAAGTCGCGGGTAACAGCTAGTAATAGATATAAAACATCAATAAAATTGGCATAGAACGAACTGGTGGATCGCTGAGTTTGCGTATAATAATATAAGGGCAATTCAAGGTGAGCTGATAGATGGATTTAAATAAAAAACGAAATTACAAAAGTCGACTTTATTAAAATGATTTAATACTATTTGAACAGCCTGTATAACGCTAAGCGTTAGCAAAATAAACTAAATAATAAATGGCGTTTTATTCGATGCCGCTTCGAATTAGAATTAGATAACAACTAAATTGATAATATCACAAAGCTAGAAAATCGTACTAGAAGCGTGTTGTTGCTCTGTAGCGAGCAATTTCAAAATAGATATATTCTGCCTCCATCTGTCACAAAAATATTAGGGCGCCTAAACATGAAAACAAAAAATATGTGAAGGCATCCTAAGCATTATAAAGCCAGCAAGTAGCTTCCACATTCATTACATCACAATTGTTGAATACCTTAGATGGCGATGCAAAATCTAAACATGTAAAAATAAATAAAGATTTAGTCATAATTTGTCATGTAAAAATGTTAAAAAAAAAAACATATTTAAAAACTAGATAAGTTTTAGTTTTCTTTTCATACAATGTATACTAAGTACTTAGGTATGTAAATATATTAATGTAAAAATAAAAATCTTGCTATCCCCTAAGAAGTATAAAAAATCCGATAAATAATTTGTTCTGATTGTGTGGTCCTATTTTTCGTACAGAGTTGTGTATATGAGTAAGTTCATTAATGCAATCAATCAAGAGAGTTATATACATTTACCTATCTTATACAGGTGGATGCAGAGAGGGTATAATAAGCCTGTACCTGCGTTTTATAACACATTAGTTATTAAGTGAAGTCAGAACTTAGATACACCAAATTAAATTTAAAAAGATCACAAAATATCACCATAATAGTCCCTTTTTTATGATAACAAAAGCGCTAAAATAGCAGGGTCAATGCTTAGTATACCCTTTCTGAATCACCTGTAGAGTACACAGTGTGATGTTAACAAGAGTGATTTATCTTTAGGTGTTTAATACTCTGCACTTCATCGTACGGCAACATTGCTAACGAAGCAGTCCTTTTGAAGCTATGACTGAAGTTTAATACGGCAATTTTCTTCGGCATAGCAACAAGGACCGTATGGCCATCAACACTCTCCATCGCATCCACTCCTATGATCGGGCATATAGAGAGAACGGGACAGTCGAATCTCTCCATGAAATTATACTGTTTAACGGGTTCCGTATTAAAAATATCAAAGTCTTCATCCGATGACATTGCATGGTAGATTCTGAGCACACCCCATTTTGTGCCAACGAAATATATATTTTGATATTTATGTACTATAATTAGATCTTGGAGCGGTCCGTCCGGTATTGTATGGTTGAATACGTACATCCATTGTATATATACTCTCCAATCCATTTGATCCAGCAAATTGTACTTTTGAAATTGGTGTAAAAGGTTCGAATCAGGTCCGAGAGTGCATGCAAATACGAGGTTATTGTCGATGACTGTGTAAATATTTTTTGAGAATGTTAATACATTTAAACGGTTATCAGTGCAGCCTAGAGCCATGATATTATCCTCCGATTGCCTAATAAATGTGGTTGTTAATAGTCCGCCTTGATTGTACAGCTTGCATACGTATATCTCATCGTTTAATGTGACGTAATACACAGCTGTGTCGGTTGCAGTAAACAGTTTAACATTGGTGAACATTTTGTCAGGTTCCTGCTGGCAATTTTGAACTCTACGTATTATATAGAATTGTAGATTGTAATTTAAAATCATGATTACCGTATCGTTCTCGGCGTACCTCGAGAATGTACCGTTAATCGGACTGCGTTTAGAGACCTCTAGTGTTTCAATATTGTAAAATGTTATGGAACTTTTTGTGTGAACTCCTATTATACCGTTATCTAGAATTTGAAAATTGCGAATTTCGTTTATACCCGCTGCCGCTGATGCGAACTCGTCTCTCTCCTCTCTAGCTTCAGCTATTCTAGGCCAAAGCGACAAAGATTTGTACAGGTTGAACCACGAAACTCCCGATTTCGCTTTCAAACGAGCAGGTTTATATACACTAGGAAAGTCAATTTTACAATACCGTGTCCACAATTCGTTCTTGTTGAGCAGAATATCGACGATAAGCTTCCATCTGGAACATACTTGGCGGCATTTTGTGAGATCTTTTGGGGGTAAATAAATAAAGAAGGTGAGAATCAGTTCAGTAGGCAGAGAGCACATATGGGACGGAATATCAGCGTCCATGATGATTTATTTAGTTTACTTTGGTATTAGTTAGGTGCGGAGAACTTAAATTAACATGTTTTATATAGAGAGCATCGTGTTTTTTCTATTTATTCGGTTTTTACGCAAATTTATTTACAAATTATTTTGTTTGTTTGACTTTGACAGTTGGGAGCGTGACGTATGATCGTCTTTTTTTTTTTAATAATATTTCGTCAATAACTTAGCTATTTAGCCAGTGTCAAGTATAGGCTATTTCAGTCTTAAAGACGCTATATATCAATATAAAGCTGAGCTTCAAGCCACAAACATGCTAGAAATTCTCATCTCAATCTTCAAAAAAACATAAATTAAACGCGATAAAATCCATAAAATTTGTTTTATTTCAATGTGTAGTATTCGCGCAAATATAAGAAATCAATATTAATTAAAGTTTATCGTAGTTATGTCTTTCTTACTGATTCTCAGTCATCTTCAAAGTTATACTAAATTGTTCCGCGCACAACTATCTTTTTTTCACTCCAATGCTGGCATATTCACCGAAAATCGGTGGAGCCTTCTGACCCAAAATTTAACTGAACGTTTGGTTTATGGTTTGGTTTGATCTAGCTCGTCTGTGGTGTGGTTTATTTGTTTTCATATTGTTTGAAATTTAAACGGTGTTGTATTATTTTCATTCAAATCAAACAAATAATTCATTAGCGGCCCCACAACTACTAGAAACTTAGAATTTCCAAAAATGTCCGCGTTTGATCAGTTGAAACATGTTAGCAATAATTTCGAACAACAATTACGGGTAGTTTCCGCAGAATTATTCTCCGCAAGGATTGGAGAACCCTTTGAGGATAGAATCGTGAAGAAAATACAGGATTTGACGCTTCTAAACTCTAAATTGAGGTTTATTCAAGCGAAAGCAATTGATGGTAAGTCTCATTATGTTACTATTTAGACAATTAGTTTTTAATAGTAAAAAGGCCACATTATAGGTATCATTTAATAAAACAATATTCAACACTATATACATTCTCAGAAGCTTTCCAAGCTTCCTAAACATGATAGTGGCTCAGTAGATTGATTGCTTGCTTTATAAAACAGGTGAGTTGGTTCCCAGGCTCGCATTTTTAACATATTTTAAATTTCACGTGTGAATTTATACGAATCAGCTAAACGGCGAAGGCAAATATCCTGAGTAAATCTGGATGTTGAACCTAAGCAATCACAAATCATAATAATATTACCAGATGAATACACTAACTGTATGGTTTCATGGGTACCATACAATGGACTGTGGATATTACTGCTATATAATTACTGATCATTATGTTAAACTAGCTGCTACCCGCGACTTAGTCCGTGTGGTATTTAACAAAGACAACAACTAACGCCATTGTGATATTAAGTCGTTGGCTGGGGTTGGGGGAGTTTTTTCCAAAATAAAAGTAGCCTAAGTTACTCCTTGTTACATCAGCTATCTGCCAGTGAAAGTCCCGTCATGATCGGTCCAGCCATTTCAGAGATTAGCCGGAACAAACAGACAGACGGACAAAAATTGCAAGAAAAATTGTTTTGTTATATGTACCGTGTACACATCCAAATACACTTAGTATAAAGCGGTTATTTTAGTATTACAATCAGACACTCCAATTTTATTTATTTGTATGTATAGACTAGCAGTCCTGGCAAACCTCGAACCATTTATGTATGAGAAAATTAATTACCTTTATTATTGTGAAATATTCTCATGTTGTAATTGTTACTCTGCTATATGGGGACGAGTCGAATTAAAAAAATCCAAAGGTCGTAAAAGTTGGCCCGTCCGTTCTTGATTTATAAATGTTGTAGCTAACACAATATTGTTTTATTTATATAGATATAGATATTCATGACTTAGAAAATAAACATTTGTGCTCATCACACAATGTTTGACCCTATCAGCTTAGCACAGAAAGCAGGCCCCTACCAACAGAGCTAAGCACACTAAGCAGGCAAATAATTGTAAGCTGTTATAATAGGAGGCATCATTTAATTTAAATGGTGCTATTTCTGGCTCCCAACACCAAATATTATATATCAATATGTGAAAAACACTGTATAATATGGGTGTGATGACGTGTCCTCAGGTACACAGCAATCCAGAAGTCACCCTGACTTCGATGAAACTGTCAGGGAATACGGAGAGGCGGCTACACAGAAAGTCCTCGAGCAATCCACAGTGAAGTTCTTGACTCAGTCACATGCGGTGAAAGCTCTGATTGAAGCACCAGATGTGAGCTTACATGATGAATTTTTGAACAGAAAAAGGCAAGGAATTTAATTATTTACATTACTAATATATAGAAAATAAGATTAAAATATTTTGGCGTATAGTAAAATGTTGTAAGAATTTTTCAATTTAATATTATTTAGACTTGCTGTTACCAGCGACTTCGTCCGCGTGGTATTTAACAAAGATACAACCGTTGGCAACAGCCTGCTCGCGCGTTCTGAGCCCGCGGGACGCATTTCAGGTTGTTGCTATCAAACTTAATCAGGCGCAGCGCTGCAACATTGGTTTAAATTTTTTTCGTGAGATCCTATGTTTTTTTCTAAAATAAAAGTAGCCTAAGTTACTCCTTGTTACATCAGCTATCTGCCAGTGAAAGTCCTGTCAAATTCGGTCCAGCCATTTCAGAGATTACCCAGAACAAACAGACAGACAGACAGACAAAATTAAAAAAAATGGTATGGTATAGGTTCCGTGTATACATCCAAATGCACTTAGTAAAAAGCGGTTATTTTAATATTACAAACAGACACTCCAATTTTATTTATTTGTATAGATCTTAATGTAGCCAAACCATATCTCAAGTGAATAAATAAATTTCATTTCATTCCAGTCAAGAGTTAAAAATGATATTGAAATACATAACAGACTAGCTGCGCCCAGCGGTATTACCCGCGATAAAAAGTATGAAAAATGAAAACATCTATCCCACGGGAACCATACATTTTACCGGGATAAAAAGTAGCCTATGTGCTATTCCAGACTATAATCTATCTCTGTGCCAAATTTCATCCAGATCCGTTCAGCCGTTCGGGCGTGAAAGAGTAACAAACATCCATCCATCTATCCATCCATCCATCTATCCATCCATCCATCCAAACTTTTACATTTATAATATTAGTATAGATTAGTATAGATATTAGTATAGATTAGTATAGATATAAATAATTTATAATCACGATTTTTTTTACAGAAATATAATACAAGCGTTAAAAGACTACAGCCAACAAGAGACTCAGCTACGTGAGCTTGACGCCTTGTACAGAGAGAGACAGCACGTCCTCTCCACCGCCCGGGCAGAGTGGGACAGACAGCTGACGCGGCTGCGGGCGGTGAGGGAGCGGGCAGAAGGCGACGAAAGTGATGACGTTGAGAATAATAGCCCCATGCACAAGTGAGTCATCGATCTGTAGCCGAGAAGGATTTTTTTGAGGATTTTCATGGATGGCGGGTCAGATCAGCTGCGCTGCATGTGCCTAGTGAATGTAGCGTCTCGATCTACTGCCGCCTTCCTACCTAGGCAAGTATGCTCCATCGTAGATCTCATCATCACTTACCATCAGGTGAGATCGAGATCAAATACTTGACTATAATGTAATAAAAAAAAAAAAAAAAGGGAAGATCTTCCAGCCCGGGCCCCAAGTCTGCTAACACTATCGATTCATAATCTGTCACTTTTGACAGATATCCCATACAATATCTGCCAAAAGTGACAGTTACTATGCGGTTGCTGTTCGATTATGAATCGATTGTGTTAGCAGACTTGGGGCCCAGGACCTTTTGCGAATGTTACCTATACACGCTGGAACCATATATCTAACCCAAATTAAACTCCATTGTTCTAGAAAACTCAGCTCTTTAGTGGGCAAGTTGGAGATGATGCGATGGCTGACGGGGCGGCTGGTGACGTCACGCGGCACGTGCGACTGGCTCGCCGACCCCAAGAAGACCATGCTAGCCCTCAAACTGGCGCGAACACCCAACACAATAGAAATGTTCACCGAAGAATGATCACAGGAAACATCTGTCACTTTTGACAGATACTGTATGGGATATCTGTCAAAAGTGACAGTTACTATGCGGTTGCTCTTCGATTATGAATCGATTGTGTTAGCAGACTTGGGGCCCTGGATTCGGGACAGACGGGGCCCGTTTTCAAGATGTTATAGATATTATGTTAAACTAGTTTCTGCCTGTGGCTCCGCTCGTGGTACCTCCATGAAACATAGTCAATAGCGCTCTAGGATAATGTAGGTTCCTATGAGTGAAAGAATTTTCAGAAACTGATCAGTAAGTCCAGAGATTACTGTCAACATACAAACTCACACACTTACTTAACTTTGTATAAGTATAGATTGTGGATAATTTTAAATTGTGTTAAAAATCATGTTAGAACTAATTTTAAGAAACAGAAGTATGTTTTATTCATGTGAACCATTAAATAAAAAAATATAAAAAAAAGTATTAGCCTTTTTAATGTCCCACTGTTGGGCACAGGCCTACCCTTAATGCCAGGGGGATTAGGCCATAGTCCACCACGCTGGCCCAGTGCGGGTTTAGGTATAGATGACTTTTTAGTGGGAAATTTAACAGAGAAGTTGTCGGTTTTGTTTTATTAAGAAAACATGTGTTTCTTTGATATATAATGTGTAATATTAGCGGGATATTAACCATTGTGTGTTCATAAACGTGCGCGAGTGAAGGACATTGAAATAAAATAGTATAACTTGACTTTTCATGTTCTCCCAAGATCTTTGGTTTTCAGTAAAGTATCCACAGCATTACCGATAGGGGGTAGGGGGGGGGGGGGACTCATTGCCTGGCAAAATGGTATTATTGGTATTTTTGACGGGCTGATTAGCGCAATTGGTAGTGACCCTGCATTCCGTGCCGAAGGTCCCGGGTTCGAATCCTGGTAGGGACAAACTTTGTGAGATGAGCACGAATGTTTGTACCCAAGTCATGGATGTTTAATGTCTATATAAGTATTACATACTGGGTTCGCCCCAGTCCATTACGTTACCCATAATACAAGCGTTGCTTAGGGTGGGACCGTATAGTTAGTGTGTTCGTCTGGCGATATTTATTTATCTATACTAATATTATAAATGTGAAAGTTTGGATGGATGTTTGTTACTCTTTCACGCCAGAACCGCTGAACGGATTTGGATAAAATTTGGCACAGAGATAGATTATAGTCTGGAATAGCACATAGGCTACTTTTTATCCCGGTAAAATGTATGGTTCCCGTGGGATAGATTTGTTTTAATTTTTTATAGCGCAAAGGATCGACATGATTTTGTGCGCGGGTAACACCGCAGGGCGCAGCTAGTTTATTATAATGTAAAAAAGAAGAGGTCTTAAAAGGTCTCGTATTCGTTCAGCTTCCACGTGTCTTCGACCGGCCAGCGGTCCAGGAAGCGCTTCTTAGTGGTGGAAGTATTGACCGGCAAGCCCAGCCTGCGCATCAGATGCTCCTCCCTCAACTTGCTCTTCACACTCCTCTCCTGGCTTCGCAGCCTCAGTTTTGTTTCTGTAAAATAAAAACCAACACCTGACTACTTCTTCGTCTTTCTTCACGAAATGAGATGCGATGAAATAAAATGGATATGAATATGGCCTCACCCACAACTTAGCGGGTATTTTACACAATGTCAAGTAATTAATAGCAATAACACATTCAATAAATACACATCTATACATACATATATATATAAAATTGGAGTAGGTATCTGTTTGTATTATTAAAATAACCACTTTTTACTAAGTGCATTTGGATGTATACACGTTACCTATACCGAAACAAATTTTTTTACAATATTTGTCTGTCTGTCTGTCTGTTTGTTCCGGTTAATCTCTGAAATGGCTGGACCGATTTTGACGGGACTTTCACTGGCAGATAGCTGATGTAACAAGGAGTACTTAACTTAGGCTACTTTTATTTTAGAAAAAAAAATAGGATCTCAAGAAAAATAAAATAAAAACCAATGTTGCATCGCAGCGCTTGATTAAGTTTGATAGCAACAACCTGAAATGCGTCCCGCGGGCTCAGAACGTGCGAGCAGGCTGTTGCCAACGGTTGTGTCTTTGTTAAATACCACGCGGACGAAGTCGCGGGGCAACAGCTAGTTATAAATAAAATAATGGATGTGAAAATGGCGTTTCGTAAAAATTACCCGTCTATAAATATGAGGTTTAACAACAAAAAATGTGTAAAATATTTGACGTCCTAGTGTCATAGTTTGAACTGGGGTACCCTCGTATTAAGTTGTTGTTTGCGGTCCGATCAACGCGGAGAGTAAAAATATATAAACACAATCCTTGGAGGATTGTGTTATTAGTTTAAATTAAAATGTGTAGTATTCGCATAATTCACCCATTCCTCGATCAGAATACCGGCTTAACAACAGAGTTAATTGCACCCATGCCCCCATCCGAATAACGGCTTAAAACTAGAGTTATTAGCATCCATCCCCCGATCAGAATACCGGCTTAAAAACTAGAGTTAATAGCACCAACTCTAAAATCAACTTTTTTCATTTTCAAACTTTTTCATTTCATTTCACCAATTCCCCCAACAGAATACCGGCTTCCCCCCCTCCCCCCGCCGTATTCTCGCCTTGTTTCTGATAACCAATGATTGAAAATAGCCCGCAGTTAACTGTTACCTCTCGCCTGTTTCTCTTCCCTCCCCTGCCTGCCCGCCTTCTTGGGATTGCGTTTGGTGACGAGGGGCGGCGCGTGCCCCGGCAGCAGGCTCGGATGCAGGGTGGCCGCGCCTTTCTTGATCCACTCCATCAAATACACCTGCATTGTCCCATTCGTATACATAATTGCAAAATTAAATCAACGACAAATTATTAATTTCTCATGTTTACGCCAGTACTACACATTGAAATAAATCTTATTCAACGGATTTTATCGCGTTTATTTTTATGTTTTTCATTCCCGTCGTTTCGGCTGCCTTACAGCGACCATACCATGGTCACGGGAGGTCTGAGGTGTTAGACGTCCTAGTGTCATAGTTAGAACTGGGGATAGTTCAAACTATGACACTAGGACGTCAGTCCGCCGGTACTTCCGTGACCATGGTTGCTGTAAAGCAGCCGAAACGACGGGAACGTAAAAACATTAAAATGAACGCATAACATCCGTTAAATAAGTTTGTCTACTGCCCACTGTGAGAATGAATTATTTTTTAGCACCCCCCACCCTTTTTTCACCTACTTAAAAACCACTATAACTTCAAATTAATTTAATTATTATAAGCCTCTACACAACGCCCCCATTTTTTCCTGAGTCTCTTACCCCCTTTAGGTCTGCAGCGCCCACAAGGGGGCGTTATCGCCCACTTTGGGAAAGGCCTCGGTAGACTATGGAGCTGGCTCAACTCACCATCTCGTCAATATCTCGCTCGAGCATGTGTATCTCCTGCATGTAATGGATGTAGTGTATCGGCCTCACCACCACGGTGGAGGGGGGGAGGATCAGCGACCTGTTGAACCCCGCGATTCGGTTGTACGCAGTCTTGTAGATCTCCAACATATTCCTGTAGTGCTCTCGAATTTTACCTGTGAATACCGATTGATTCAGAAAAGGTATAGTATGAGTCAGCAGTGCTGGGCCCCAAGTCTGCTAACACAATCGATTCATGGTCGAACAGCAACCGCATAGTAGCTGTCACTTTTGACAGATATCGCGGTTGCTGTTCGATTATGAATCGGTTGTGTTACCAGACTTGGGGCCCTGGAAAAGTACATATGTCATAGTTTGTTCGTATCGTCGTTGTATTTGACGACATCTTAGTGTAGTGGTTTGAGCGTAGGCCGGTCGGGTCACCGCACTGGGTAATTGCGGGTTCGATTCCCGCCTGGGGAAATTTCGGAAATAGTCTTTTCGTGATTTGCTCTGGTTTAGGCGTTACTGGGATCGCCCCCAGTCGATTGTACGGTACCCACAATACAAGTGTTGCTTAGTTTGGGGTAGTACAGTTGGTGTGTTGGTCTAGGCCCGCCACACACTCCCACCACTGCTACTCCTGTAAGCCAGGATCTATATTGGTCTATAGTGGTGTCCCATGATGACACCGAGGTGTGACCCTCGGCGAGTCCCGGGATAAAGTTAATTGTCTTGGAACCCGCACGAAATTAATCGAAACATAAAAATAGAAGGAGTTGGAAGAAAGTTATCCACTTCCCTCCATTGCAAAGCGGGAGACGAAAAATATCTGGTAGACAAATTTGCACAGAAGCAAGACTCTTACAGCTGGACTAAGTCCAGGTGTAAGGCACCACGGAGAGTTTAAATAGTAGTCTCGGTACCCGGTGTGTTGGTCTGGCGATACTCACCTACGAGGTACCCGTACTGATAACCATCGGTCGAGGAATGGTCGTGCACGATGGATAACACCTGCCGAACCTTTATCTTGGCGTCCACCATCAGATCCTTGGCCAGCTTCTGGAGTTTCTCCTTGTCGTTTCTCCCCATGTTGTCGTATTGCCACATTGGCGGGTAATAGGTACTGGCTGTTATGGGTTCAGTGTGTATCCTTGGGGGCGCTAAGGAAAATAAGTCTGAAAATAATTAAAAAAAAAAACGTAAAATCACACATTTGGGCCCCGACTCCAGGCCCTAAGTCTGCTAACACAATCGATTCATGATCGAACAGCAACCGCATAGTAACTGTCACTTTTGACAGATATTGTATGGGATATCTGTCAAAAGTGACGTTTCTATCTCATCCGTCCGGACCTGTATTCTATACAAGTCAAGTTTTACTATTTTATTCCAATTGCAAAGGTGATACTTCTTAGCTGTTAAATAAAAAAAAATCGTCTATTCCCACTCTTTGCCGCCCTTTCGTTGCCAGTGGCAATGTATGGGAAGACTTAAAAATAAAAAACCCGGTTGATGCACGTGGCAACGAGCAGTAATTGCCGCATGTAAATTAAAAAAAAAATACTTACACAAGAATATTAACCAAAAAAATATTTTGTACCACATATTGAAGAGTTAACAGGATTGCAGTAAACGTTTTCTGTGCAACAACCGGTGAGAAATGCTTTGATTTGAATAATCAATTAATTAATAATAATAATAGGACTTGGTCGCTTGCGGGGGTTTTAATTAAAACCATTTAATTATGCTGTTAATTATTTAATTTCATACGACCACAAACTCAGCAAATCCCGCGACTTTGTTCGCGGGAAACTCAGACGTAGAAATAATATGAACATAGTGATGTGGTCAAAATACTGAAGCACAAAAAGCAAGCCGGTTCGCGTAGTACCTACACGCGAGTAAGCGTGTACGTTTAGACATTACGGAATTACACGAATTAATTCCCCCATCTCCATTCTATCGTCGGTCGACAAGACGCACGGACAAGTGTCATCCGTACACTGTGGGTGGACATTCCTGCGGTGCGCACTAAGCGTTTTGCTTCTACTTTCATCGTGCGTACTGCCAAGGAATAGAACACGCTACCGGCGTCTTTGTTCCCCGTTGACTACAATCTGAGTGTTTTCAAGTCGAGAGTGAACAGGTACCTTCTAGGCGAGTATGCTCCATCGTAGATCTCATCGTCACTTACCATCAGGTGAGATCGAGATCAAATACTTGCCTATACTGCAATAATAAAAAAAAAAACATATTTCGGATGTACCACACAAGTTGGCTTGGTTTTTGGTATTATTTCTACAATAAACCCCATTCGAAACTGTTTTCCAAACACACACACCTGTCTTTCATAGACGAATTAAGTTTTTGTTTTTCGATTAAAACCCCAGTTAACCCCTTCATGAGGGAAGTTTTATTATTAAGTTAGTCGTACGATAGGTATGAAAAATTTCAGTCATTTCATTTCAGGCAAAAGTAGTTGAGTTTTGGCTGCAGCATTTAACAAAAATAGTCTAACATACATAAAAAGGGCTAACATTAGGTTATAAAGATCATAGACATTAAATTTTTAATAACTTATAATATTTGACGGCTTCATTGATGTATAATAAATTATGATAGTTCTATGGGATAACAATAATATCGTTTAGATTTAACGAGAACCAATGGATTCGTATATAATATTGCATTCATAATAAAATATACATAAAAAATACATGTCTTTATTGAATTTAATGTAAACACGCGGTGTGTGATTCCCGCACTGCTGTAAGAATGTTCGCGCACACAGGGTATGTGTTTTTTAGCACTGTTGGTAAAATGTTCGCACACGCCTCGCGCGTAATCCCGCACACCTGTACTGACTGATTTTTTTCTTCAACGACTGTGCGGCGCACACGCCCTGCGTGTGAAGTCCCGCACCGTGAGATTTATAAGCGAGAGCGTCCGCAGCTAACGTGTTAAACAATTATACCCTGTACTGAGAGCACGGTCAGAGGTTACTAGGTGGCCATGTTTAAAAAAAAAAACAAACATCATTTACGCAATTGTTTTATTCATCAACGTGTTCCATATAACTGATTCATCTGTTAAATTATTGTACACTATTTTGTGTTAAACCTTATATTATACAAGCTGATCCAGAAAGTGTATACTCACCTTTGAAACTGCTATTATTTAGCGCATTCGTAACGATTAATGAAATCTGAATTATGATGTCTCGATATTTAGATTTTTTTTAATTTGCTGTCAAATGTCATTTTGGTAGGATTTTTTTATAATCATTACGAATGCAATGTATGCTCTTTCTGAATCGCGCCGTATATACAACAGGCTTTAAAGCAGGGATTCCCAAAGTGGTCGGTATCGGTTTCCCAGGGGTCGACATAAACGAAAACTGATTTTGGCGGTCGACGAGGTCTAAAATCGACCCCTTAATTAACACAAGTTCTTATTTGAATCTTTCAAGATACTGTATAAGTTGTGTTACGTGTACCAACTTGTTATAAGAATGACTAATATTTTAGTTGGAAGTATCATTGTTGTACTTTTAAACAACTCAAGTTGATAAGCGTGCACAAGTTCGTACAAGATGAAATTATTATTTCGTATCAATAGGAAAACACTAGAGATATAGGATGTTTAAAGTAATTTGGCTATGGGGTTCTGAGGTGTCAGTTCATTTTGAAAAAGGGGTCTCTTGCCCAAAATAGTATCGGAATCCCTGCTCTAAAGTATTAGGCCTCAGCCTCGAATTAAGCGGGCAGCGGGGCGGCGCGGCGGCGCGGCGGCGGCGGCGGCGCGGGAGCGGAGCTCGTTGGCCGCCCCGCGCCGCTGTTTACGAGAACGGGTCCATTTGATTTAACGCATAAGATCCTGCCGCTCCAGCGCCACCGCCGCCGCCGCCCCGCTGCCCGCTACTTCGAGGCTGACGCCTTAGGCGGACTACGGCGTAGGAGTAGTCATCTCAGATTCCTTCTTGTTAACCGTTTTAATCATTTCAATCAGATGACTGATCTCGATGCCCTGATTGGCTATCTGCTCGTACGCATTGATATGCTCCAGCGGCTTCCATTCGAGGTACAGTCTCCCAAGAGTCATGGATATGTCGGTCATAATATTAAATTTGTCAGTGACTTCGCCCATTAAATAACCAATATCGAACACACTGGAGTTGGAATAATGGGACTTGATTAGTTCCGCTCGTTTGACTTTCAAATCGCTGTCCCGTACCGTCTCGTACATTAAACGGAACAGTTTGATTCTCATGTCGTTGTCATCTTCGCCTTTACCGGCCGGACTATCTCGACGACCAACTACTAATGCTTCTATACCGACGCGCCTTGGATCTTCTTTACCGACCCGCCTTGGATCTTCTTTACCGACCCGCCTTGGATCTTCTTTACCGACCCGCCTTGGATCTTCTTTACCGACCCGCCTTGGATCTTCTTTACCGACGAGCGTGGGATCTTCTTTACCGACTCGCTTAGGATCTTCTACACCGACTTTGCGATCTGTAGTTTCATCTCCAACTCGCAGTGGCATCGATGTTCTGTTTAGTAGTATGATTTTGAGAGGCCAGGATACCTCGTTGAGTATACTTTCTTTCGATTGCACAAGATTGTGCAAGATGGGAGCTGAAAATAATATTAAGATTGATACATTTTTATAGATAAGCTGTTGGCCGACTCTTAACTGACGAGGAAGCGACAGACCGGGGTTTTTTGGCGGGAAACTGAAAAGTCATGGCGTCAGTTATGATTTAATTTCTAATACTAGTGTTCCTGCGAGTTATAGTGAGTGATATAAATAAATAAATAAAATAAAAATAAAAAAGCCTTTAATCCTTCTAGTTAACTTACATAATCGTGAATTTATAATTAAAATGAATGAAAGTTTAATTAATATTTGTAGAAGTCGCCTCTTCGGCGTAGGCCTCCCCCATAATTTTCCATTTTTCCCTATCTCTAGCTTGTCTCATCCAGTCCGGTCCACATCTTTGCATAAATATTTTTTTAGGGATCGGATTGTGTGAGTGATATAAGTGCAATATTAACCATTATGGGTTCGGTTAAGTGCTCGAGTGTAGGTTTCAGTTTCTTACAAAATATCCATAAAAAATATTTCAGTAAAGTATCCATCACTTTACTAATTGAGGGATGGGAGGGGGGGGGGGGGGGGTATTTTACTTGGGCCTAATCTACAGACCGTAAGTGGAATACCATTTACTGGGTAATTCAGAAAGGTTATACTACACAGTGAACCTGCGCTTCTTATGCGTATTCATCACGACAATCTTCATCTATCACTTAAAATTAATTTTAAAGTGAAATTAATAGATACATTCAATGTAAACATTTCCCGCCGCGAGCAACAAAACGGCATTGCATTGTTAAATAAAAACCGTTGAAATTTTAAATTTCGCGCCCTTACCTGGGTTTTAAATTTTTTTAAAGTAATGTTTGTTTGCATAAAAATATGACATGATGAATCAAAGATGTGACATGAACAAATGACGAGACTCCACACAATCCTGAATCGCGCTATGAGAGTTTTCGGAGCACGCAACATAACATATATACAAGATCCCGACAATAGCTGTCGGGGCATACCACCCGCCCGGCTGGAAGACCTTCCCTTATCCGCTAAATGTGTTTGACGGCCTGATTAGCGCAGTGGTAGTGATTCTGCTTTCTGCGCCGAGGGTCCCGGGTTCGAATCCTGGTAGGGACACAAGCTTTGTGTGATGAGCACGAATGTTTGTACCCGAGTCATGGATGTTTAATATGTATATAAGTATTATATACTGAGTTCGCCCTCAGTCCATTGTACGGTACCCATAATACAAGCGTTAAGCTTAAAGTGGGACCGTATAGTCGGTGTGTTCGTATTAAAAAAAAAAAAATGTTATATATTATGTTTAGTGTTGTAGCGACTACTTCAACCGTACCACAAGCTACGCAGATGGCACTACAGACGCAATCAGAACAATAGACAAGTGACGTCACAATGCTGAATCGCGCTATCAGAGTTTTCGGAGCAAGTAACATATATACAAGATCCCGACAGTAACCGTTGGGGCATAGCGGCCGCCCCGCCAGACATACCACCCGCCTGGCTGGAAGATCTTCCCTTTTCCGCTAAATTGGTGACCCCGACGTGATATGAACACGCAACCTTATGGTGTAAATTAAAAGTTCGAGTTTGATTATTTGTTGTTTATTAGGTTGCCAAATTTAGAAAAGTTACTTAAATTGTTGTTTATTGTTACAAATATTTGGCAATGTAAGCCTCAGATCTTGTTACAGCATATGTACATACAATGATATTCTTATATACTTATATATTATATACTTTCTTATATTCTTATATACTTAGATATTCTTATATACTTAGAGTTAGTACTTTTTTTGACCAGCTGCTAAAGTCTGGCTAGCCGTTCCTACATTGTTCTCACACTCCCATAACAATGTACTGCTCAAAAATGTAAAAGATCTTTTTAAAAAGAGCAACCATGGAGTTTCTCGCCCGTTCTTCTCCATAGGAACGGCATTCCGAACGGGCGTTAAAGTTGTAGCTTAGCATTCTGTAACTTTTTTGACGATTCATAAGTACTGTACTTAATGGTTTACATTAATAAAACATTATGTACGTCAAGAGCGAGATTATTCGTAAGATAACCGTATACTTTATAGTCTACCGTATTTTGTATGGTGAATCGAACGTTTTAAATACCGTCCGCTAGAGGCGCTTTTCAATTCTCAAGTGACGATGAGATCAACGATGGAGCATACTTGCCTAGGTAGGAAGGCGGCAGTAGATCGAGACGCTACATTCACTAGGCACATGCAGCGCAGCTGATCCGACCCGCCATCCATGAATGGCAACACCGAACATCATGCCGGAACACGGCTAGGCCGCTTGGCGACATGGCTTTGTTTTGGCTTAATACTATAAAGTATACGGTTAGCTCGCACTTGACTTACCGATTCTGATTCTGAAATCAGATCTTTATATTTATTAGAAGCAAGTGACAGGAGGGCTGGCTCTTTCCTCGCTCGTAACATTAGTTTGATAATACAGCGAGGAAATGCAGCCAGCTTTCTTGCCGCCATTCCACGCGGAGAAGGTCTTTTTGATACATAGTTTGTTGTCATACTGTTTTTAAGTATTTTATATTTTCCTGATTGTAAATATTTAAGTTATCTATACAAATAAATAAAATTGGAGTGTCTGTTTGTAATATTAAAATAACCGCTTTTTACTAAGTGCATTTGGGTGTATACACGGTACCTATACCAAAACAACATTATTGACTGTTACACTAGAATTTTTGACTGTCTGTGTGTCTGTCTGTCCGTCTGTGTGTCTGTCTGTTTGTTCCGGGTAATCTCTGAAATGGCTGGACCGATTTTGACGGGACTTTCACTGGCAGATAGCTGTTGTAACAAGGAGTAACTTAGGCTACTTTTATTTTAGAAAAAAATAGGATCTCCCGAAAAAAAATGAAAATCAATGTTGCAGCGCTGCGCCTGATTAAGTTTGATAGCAACCACCTGCAATGCGTCCCGCGGGCTCAGAACTCGCGAGCAGGCTGTTGCCAACGGTTGATTCTTTGTTAAATACCACGCGGACGAAGTAACGGGCAACAGCTAGTTCAAATAAAATTTATTAGAAACATCGAATTTTTTCGACACTTGTTTAAATAGTGCCTTGCTAAAGGCCTACCTATCTTCTCTACATAGCTCCACCCAGCCCTGACTACCACCAATATTCAATCTCCCATCCGTACTCCAGAGGCCACCAGGTCCTGGTACTCCTTTTCTTAGTCCGTTTCATCTTCAGTTGATTCAAATACTTCGCCATCTTGAATCCTCCTCTGATTTTGGGAGGCCTGGGAACACGAGTTACAATCTATACATACAAATAAATAAAATTGGAGTGTCTGTTTGTAATATTAAAATAACCGCTTTTTACTAAGTGCATTTGGATGTATACACGGTGCATATACCAAAACAACATTTTTTGTCTGTCTGTTTGTTTCGGCTAATCTCTGAAATGGCTGGACCGATTTTGATGGGACTTTCACTGGCAGATAGCTGATGTAACATGGCGTAACTTAGGCTACTTTTATTTTAGATTTTTTTTTGTTAAATACCACGCTGACGAACTCGCGGGTAACAGCTAGTTAATCTATAGTAACCGACCAAGTACTTTGCCGGGAAGTTGAACGGTGATGTTTTTAAAAATATATGAAAAAGCGATGTTGCGTTTCTACCTTCTCGTTGGCTTCGTCGGCCACTTCACGTTAATACCGAAAGTGGTTGCATTATAGTCGAAGTATTTATCATCTAAGGTACCATAGATACCGAACTTCCTTTCCGTTTCATGTACCATGTTCACTGAAATATTAAAAAAAAAATAACGGGATGAAATCGTAATCTTTGGCAATATTTTAAATTGGAGTCACCTTCGTCCATAGGAGAATTAAATACCCTCGAGATACCCTACACGTGACCCTGGGTGGTGCCAACTAGGTGACAACTCTACTGGTGGTAGGCTTCGGCCTAGGCTAGTCACCACCCACTGAACAAAGCCATGTCGCCAAGCGGCCTAGCCGTGTTCCGGCATGATGCTCGGTGTTGCCATTCATGGATGGCGGGTCAGATCAGCTGCGCTGCATGTGCCTAGTGAATGTAGCGTCTCGATCTACTGCCGCCTTCCTACCTAGACAAGTATGCTCCATCGTAGATCTCATCATCACTTACCATCAGGTGAGATCGAGATCAAATACTTGCCTATAATGTAATAAAAAAATTATAAAAAAATTATGGCGTTTTACATCAGGGATTACCACACTATTTTGGGCAAGAGACCCCTTTTCCAAAATGAACTGATACCTCAGACCCCCATAGCCGAATTACTTTAAAAATCCAATCTCTAGTTTATTTCCTACTAGCTGTTGCCCGCGACTTCGTCCGCGTGGTATTTAACAAAGACAACCGTTGACAACAGCCTGCCCGCCCATTCTGAGCCCGCGGGACGCATTACAGGTTGTTGCTATCAAACAATCAGGCGCTGCGCTGCAACATTGGTTATTTTTTTTTTTGTGAGATCCTATTTTTTTTCTAAAATAAGAATAGCCCAAGTTACTCCTTGTTACATCAGCTATCTGCCAGTGAAAGTCCCGTCAAAATCGGTCCAGCCATTTCAGAGATTAGCCGGAACAAACAGACAGACAGACAGACAGACGGACAGACAGACAGACGGACAGACAGACAGACAGACAAAAATTGTAAAAAATGTTGTTTCGGTATAGGTAACGTGTATACATCCAAATGCACTTAGTAAAAAGCGGTTATTTTAATATTACAAACAGACACTCCAATTTTATTTATATGTATAGATTGATACAAAATAATAATTTCATCTTGTATGAACTTGTGCACGCTTATCGACTTGTTGAGTTTTTTAACCCTTAATAGCCTAGAGTTTCAATTTTGATACCAATCTTTTAAACCGAATGTTCACATTACTATCAGTTTTTTTATAGGATGGCTGTACGTATTTTACTGTTTTTTAATATTCCTTCCAACGAAATAAAAAAAAATCAAATGTCATTATTATTAAACACGTAACATTAAACACAGTAATATTAAAAATAAATTACTTTCGTAAATCAGGCTACTAAGGGTTAAAAGTACAACAATGATACTTCCTGCTAAAATATTAGCCGTTCTTATAACAAGTTGGTACACGTAACACAACTTAGTATACAGTATCTTGAAAGTTTCAAATAAGAACTTGTGTTAATTAATAGGGGTCGATTTTTAGATCTCTTCGACCACCAAAGTCAGTTTTCGTTTATGTCGACCCTTGGGAAACCGATATCGACCACTTTGGGAATCCCTGGTGTACATGATTCTAATTATATTTCATCCCACTAATCCCACTATCCCACTAATATTATAAATGTGAAAGTTTGGATGGATGGATGTTTGTTACTCAATCACGCCAGAACGGCTGAACGGATCTGGATGAAATTTGGCACAGAGACAAATTATAGTCTGGAATAGCACATAGGCTACTTTTCAGCCCGGTAAAATGTATGGTTCCCGTGGGATAGATTTGTTTTAATTTTTCATATAGCAAAGGATCGACATGATTTTTTGCATAGGCGGTGGCAGTTTACGGGTCAGAAAATGATATGACGGTTCCCATGGGATAGCATACAGGAACCGTGTTTTTAAAGGGTTTTGTAAAACTTTAAATCGCGGGTAACACCGCAGGGCGCAGGTAATATATAATATGGGTCTGATGCAGTGGCGTAGCATAGGTCATTAGCAACCGGTGCGGATTTCAAATCTGCCGCCCTCTTATTTTTGCTATTCATTATAAACAAATTGGGGCATGGTAACGACAAAACAAAATGCCGAAAAAAACACTGGAAGATTTTTTTTTTTACTTATTTTTTTTATTCACTAACCGCCCGCGCCACCTGTGAAATGCCGCGCCGCCCCCGGCAAAGTGCCGCCCGGTGTGGACCGCCCCCTCCACCCCCCCATGCTACTTTTACTGGTGGTAGGCTTCGGCCGTGGCTAGTCACCACCCACTGAACAAAGCCATGTCGCCAAGCGGCCTAGCCGTGTTCCGGCATGATGTTCGGTGTTGCCATTCATGGATGGCGGGTCAGATCAGCTGCGCTGCATGTGCCTAGTGAATGTAGCGTCTCGATCTACTGCCGCCTTCCTACCTAGACAAGTATGCTCCATCGTAGATCTCATCATCACTTACCATCAGGTGAGACCGAGATCAAATACTTGGCTGACGTATTCACACGAAGGTACTCACCAGTATGTTCCAACTCGAAATATAAATGTTCAATCTCCTCCAGATATATCAGCAACTCCATAGTGAACAGCTTGTGTTCCATATCCAGACTTATCTGGTACCTGTCCACCATCTTTCTGTACTTGTCTTGGATAAGGCATATCATAAATCCAACCTTGAAAATAATTAGTACTCAACAACACAATCGCGGGAAAAGAATTTATTGGAACAGCAATGTCAGTGGGGCTTGCGTCTGTCGTATGCCCCTTCCTAGAATTCGTTTTTATATCTATATACTAGCTGTTACCCGCGTGGTATTTAACAAAAAGCTGACCAAGTCGCGGGTAGCAGCTAGTCTAAAATAATAGTAGCCTAAGTTACTCCTTGTTACATCAGCTATCTGCCAGTGAAAGTCACGTCAAAATCGGTCCAGCCATTTCAGAGATTAGCCGGAACAAACAGACGGACAGACAGACAAAACTTGTTAAAAATGTTGTTTTGGTATATGTACCGTGTATACATCCAAATGCACTTAGTGAAAAGCGGTTATTTTAATATTACAAACAGACACTACAATTTTATTTATTTGTATAGATGTTTTCCTAAAAACCTTCTTCGATCTATTAGGAATAATCTAGCAGTTCACGTTCTGCAAGCCATTGTTACTTGGCTTGTTCAGAAGAGTCCGCCCAAGTAATAAATTTGAAGTACGACCGCTTATTATGACAGACAAGGATACTTACTTAGATATACTTGCTTACATTTTTGTAACTAATGTATAATTCGTTACATCAGTGCACGATAGATGTCGCTAATGCAAAGTTAGCTCGCGGTGTTAAGATGTTTTGGTCTTTCATCTAGTCTCTAGAGACCATTTTTTATTATAAGCAATATATCTACATACCCCACATACCCTAGTGTTTTATTATACGGTAAACCTAGAGGTAGGACACCTTGGGACCCAGTGTTGCCAGATTGGGTATTTTTTTCGCAATTCTGGGTAAAAATTTTGGCTCTGGAGAAATTTTGGAGACATGAATTTGGAGAAAAAAAAAATACCATGGAGAATTTTGGGTAATTTTTAGTTTCAGTGGGATTACCTGTAGGATGACCACAACGCATGTTACGAACGCACGCGTTAAACCATCTCGCTCAGTGGGGATACGTAACGTAAAAAAAAAAAAAAAAAGGTCATTCCGCTGCTTCAGTTTGGAAATTAGAACAGTATTTCAAGGAAAAAATAAGAAAAAGGCAAAAAGCTAAGCCGATATTATTAACTTTTTACCTTTGGGTAAAACTCAAGCAAATTGTATCATTTTGGAGAAAAATAATTTCAAATTTGGGTATAAATAGAAAATCACATCTGGCAACACTGTTGGGACCTATACCGGCGTTGTACAACTAATATATACCCAGCGAGCATATTTGTCATCTCCTTTTTTCTTTACGAAATGAAATGCGATGAAATAAAATGATATGAATATGGCCTCACCAACAACTTAGCGGGTGTTATGCCAATGTCAAGTAATTAATAGCAATAACACATTCAATAAATACACGTTATAAATAAAATAATGGATGTGACATTTTCGTCATGTCGGTAAAAACATTACTTACAGCGAGCACTTTTGACGTGTCGGTAAAAACATTGAGCCGCGCAATTTTTACCGACACAAAAATAAAATGGCCGGCCATGTAGGCAATTATTATTTCTGCCAGTGTTATACTGTATTTATATATAAATACAGTATAACACTATAAATACAGTATAAATACAGTATTTATACCTACCTCGTAAGGGGCTCTGTTATGGTTGAGTTGCTTCAGTCGTTCGACTTTATCAATCATATTTGTTGCATCTACTACAACATCTCTTGTTAAGTTTACAATCAGCATTGCCGATTCGTATTCGGGTCCGTACAAATCGTTTCGCAAATCTAGCGCATTGCCGCCGTCTGTTGAGAAAACCATTTTAAAGGTATTGTAGCGGAAAGGGAAGATCTTCCAGCCAGGCGGGTGGTATGGCTGGCGGGGCGGCCGCTACGCCCCGACGGTTATTGTCGGGATCTTGTATATATGTTCCGTGCTCCGAAAACTCTCGTAGCGCGTTTCACGATCGTATGAAGAATCGTTATGTTTTTCTGAATATCGTCTGCAGCGCCATCTGTGTGGCGAGGTTGGAGAGGTCGCTACAGTGTTATATCAATCGGGTTTGTACAATTGGTAGTGACATTTCTATACTGTGGGGTCCGGGCCATCTACGTGTGATGAAATACCCGGTATTTGGGTGCGCTAAGTGAAACATAAAATAATAATTTAGCGGAAAAGGGAAGATCTTCCGAAGGATGTAATCCCTGTTGGCGCTGGCCGCTATGCCCGAAAAGTTGTATGTAATTTACGTATTTCGAAAACTCTCGTAGCACGTTTCAGGATTGTATGCAGAATCGTCATTTGTTCTGGATGTTGAATACAGCGCCATCTGCGTGTCGGCGCGGTGAACATGTTTCTTGTAGTGAGGTTTTGCGAGAGGTCGCTACAGCACGGATGCTGCCGTTATACTGCTTGTCCATGTTATTAGTACTACAGCTTTCCGTCCGTCCCGTCCGTCCGTTCCGTCCGTCCGTCCGTTCCGCCCGTTCTATTTTGTGTGTTCTTACTTCAAACTTGTATAAAAACAATCAAGTCCACTGATTTGAGAGATTTTCTTTTTGATAAGTCTTGTTTAATGTCACATTTAAACGATATAATAGAATGTACTTTGGTTGTTCACTTCACATTAAACGATACAACGTCAGTGTAAACGAGATAGCATAAGAATTAGCGAGAGCATAAGCGAGACAGAAATATCTTGCGGTACGTCGTCGTTGCGATGTAGCTAGCTAGATCATTGAATCGTTATTTATTTAGGATTGCCAACAGAGTTTATAATGTTACAAGGGATATATAATTAATAAAAATATGAGTGATATTAGGTAATTGTAACTCTAATGACAGGTAACCACATCATATTTTTCCGTGTTTACCCCCACTGTGAACGATGTGAACTCTTTCGCACGATTAAGTAACAGGTAGGCCGAACAGCGTACTTTTTTGTTGCTAATTTCAAGTGTCACTAACACATCTATTTATTTTTACATGATTGAGTATTATAGTGTTTCTCAAAATGGTGACAGATCGCCCAAACCTCGGAATAGGAAATGACATGGGAAGACACTTGTCCCAACCAGAAGCCGGGACCCACAACGCAAAAACAGAATCGGAATATTGTTTATTAATGTAAGTAAACCATTAAGTACAGTACTAATGAATCATCAGAATAGTTACAAAATGCTAAGCTACAACTTTTGGGGTCGAGTCACCTTCGTCCGTAGGAGAATTAAGTACCCTCGAGATACCCTACACGTGACCCTGGGTGGTGCCAACCAGGTGACAACTCTACTGGTGGTAGGCTTCGGCCGTGGCTAGTCACCACCCACTGAACAAATCCATGTCGCCAAGCGGCCTAGCCGTGTTTCGGCATGATGTCCGGTGTTGCCATTCATGGATGGCGGGTCAGATCAGTTGCGCTGCATGTTCCTAGTGAATGTAGCGTCTCGATCTACTGCCGCCTTCCTACCTAGGCAAGTATGCTCCATCGTAGATCTCATCTTCACTTACCATCAGGTGAGATCGAGAACAAATACTTGCCTATAATGTATATATAAAAAAAAAAAAAACTTTACCGCCCGTTCGGAATGCCGTTCCTATGGAGAAGAACGAGCGAGAAACTCCATGGTTGCTCTTTTTAAAAAGATCCGTTACATTTTTGAAAAGCACATTGTTATGGGTGTGTGAGAACAATGTGGGAACGACTAGGCAGACTTGAGTAGCTAGTTAAAAACTACTAACTCTTAAGCTAATCAAGACCTGAATAGCTTAAGAGTTAGTACTTTTTAACAAACAAAATAACACTTACATGAATAGAAAACAATAATCAGCCACCACAGCATTTTTGTACGATGTGTTTATTCTTATATTCGCGAATTGAATTAGAAAACTAATTATAAATTGTAATCGTAGTTGTTAAATGGTATTGTAAGCTATTAATCCGGTAATTAAGTTTGTTTGCTTGGGAAATTTATAACTGCTTATAATGGAGATTAGCGGAGAATGGAAATCTGCCAGTCAGGCGAGTACAGAAACCGCATAGTAACTGTCACTTTTGACAGATATCCCATACAATATCTGTCAAAAGGGACAGTTACTATGCGGTTGCAGTTCTATTATCAATCGATTGTGTTAGCAGACTTGGGGCCTGGTGTAGCTATATACGTTACGTTCTGCGAAAACTCTCGTAGCGCGTTTCAGGATTGCATGGAGAGCCGTCATTTGTTTCGAAGGTCCGTCTGCAGCGCCATCTGTGTATCTTGTGGCGAGGTTGAAGAGGCTACAGGAGAAAGAAACATACAAACATAAATTCGTCTGTCTGTTTTGTCGGGTTCATGGTACTAACTAGCATTGAAGATTCTAACTGGCATCGGCAGTTGACCTATTAAAATATTTAACTTTTCTATTGTTACATCTTATACATCTGCAGGTAAATGATTGAATACATAAACTAGGTCACATATTGATTGCTTATATTTACGCAAACACTACACGTTGAAATAAAACTATTTTTTCGGATTTTATCGCGTTTATTTTATGTTTTTACGTTCCCGACCGTTTCGGCCGCTTTACAGCGACCATGGTCGCGGGAGGACTGAGGTGGTTGACGTCCTGGTGTCATAGTTTGGAATTGTTTTGAGTGTTCACAGTGTCTTGACGTCTTTGATGATTCGCCATTTTCATTTCATCATGTCACATCCATTATTTTATTTATAATGTGTATTTATTGAAAGTTTTATTGCTTTTAATTACTAGACATTGTGCGAAATACCCGCTAAGTTGCGGGCGAGGCCATATTCATATCCATTTTATTTCATCGCATCTCATTTCGTAAAGAAAGAAGAAGAAGACCTCTTTGAAGACCATGGTCACTGTAAAGCAGCCGTTTTTTTTTTTATTTCAAATCGCGTTGTGCTAGCCTTTCTATTATGATTAATAATACTGTAGAAAATACGTATAATATATGTAAAGATCGACGGAGAATGCCAACTACAGGGTGTCCAAGTTCCAATCATGAGTTGAATCCATGGTATCAGTTTTCGTTACGAAGAGACTTACACCCTGTATATTTAAAAAATAAACAATGCGCTCATTTGGCATACCTATATTAATAATTCTTTAACGCTGACTGACTAACAACGGTGGATCTAGAGACAATTTGGAGAACATACTCCTTGAGTACCCTAGAGGTACACAAAAGTTGGGATTACGGATTGGGGGGAAGGAAGAAATGCTATTTCTCGCCATTCGTTATTCTGTTGTCGTATCGCGCCGGTACTGTACGAAGATTATTGGCCTATTCTATTCCAATAATGAGCAATATTTTCCTTGTTAGGTTCAACTCGAGAAGTTACCAAGTATTCATTCATTGCTCACACAATTTAAAATGAGAACATGATAAATTATGCGTACGTTTTCCTTTTTTTTTTTTCTACGGCTAACGCCACCTTTTATCGAATAGCCGGTACTAACTATCGAAGCAAATTTATATCTCATTTGCCAAAAACCAGTTGGGTGATAAAAACTTGATAACGGATATTATCAAACGCAAATAAGTGTGGCTAGATTTACTTATGGATACGTCACCACGCGCGAAAATGTGGTTATCTGTCAGTCTCACGACGCGCGCCAGCGAGGCCAAGTGTTCGCTCTGCGAATAACCCGGCTATTTTCGAAATTGTAGCCCGGCATCCGCCTCGTGTGCGCCTCCCGTGGCATCCCAACTCGACGGGGTTATACCAGTTTGTTTACATTTTCGTAAATCGGGAAAAGTTCCATTGAATTGCGGGTTCACTCGTGGCTGTGATTTGTGATCATTGGATTATTGCCCGATACTAGTGTGAGTATTAATCATAGTTATTTTATTCAAACAAATCGCGGTTTAGTTAGTGAAAGTTTACTTAAACGGCACCTTATGAACTATGAAACAAACATATATTTTTTGTGGAAAACTAATGTATATTGTCTTCTCTTTCTCGCATATCGTATTCACGCAGCACTACCGCCACGTGATGTCAGTCGGCCATCTTTGTTTGGTTAATTAAATTGACAAATAGTGTTTATGTGTAAAAACTTTTTCTGTGAACTTGTTTTTTTTTCTGTGTGTGAAAAAAATATGTAATCATGTTGTATACGAACATTATCTAATATTATCTCTGGTTGTGTAATCTGTACGTCTATCTATAAAAATAATCAGATTGTAAATTGATCGTGTCTGTATGTTATTATCTTTATTTTTATATATAATAATCGCAGGAGACATTATTTTCGATAATGAAGTCTAGTTCGCCATTTTGTGATTTTTTGTCTGTCTGTCTGTTCGTAGCTCGGGAAAACTCATGACGAAAATCCCGGTAAATACTAGGGAATACAAGATAAAAAGTATGCATCTCTGGAATAGCCAAGTAACTGTAGGAAAAGCAGGAACTCCGTATGTAATCGTAAAATCACCGAGAAAGCATGCTGTCAATATATTTTTTTTATAAAATCTGTGGTGTAAGAGAGATGGAATACGTTCGAAACGGTACGTAAAAGGATTGTAATTGAAGTAGTGTACTTATCGCAAAATTCACGAGGTAGTAGATTTACTGACACTTGGCATTATAACAGCTTACATACCGAGTTAGATAAGTTAATGAGCCCATTTTTTATCTTTGGAAAATGAATGGTTCCTTCGGGATTTAAAAAAAAAGTGATGTAGGTAGGTTACTTGCGCGCGTATAAAACAGTCAAATTCTGGAATAAAATAAAGAGCAAATAAAACTCTTTCGTTCTCGCTTCGATTTCTTATATTTACGCGAACACATTTAAATAAAACTAATTTTACGGATTTTATATAATTAAATCCAAAACTAAGCGAACCATTGCAAGACCTCAACATACTGTGAGCACTTTCTGTATAAATCGGACCACGAACAACAACTAAATATTAGGGTATCCAAGTTCAAACTATGACACTAGGACGTCTAACACCTCAGTCCTCCCGTGACCATGGTTGCTGTAAAGCAGCCGAAACGTCGGGAACTTAACGAACATAAAATAAACGCAATGAAATCCGTAAGATTAGTTTTATTTCACCATCAGTATATCTTGTTAGCGATACTCCGTCTATATTATTTCTTCCTCTGTGGTCCGGGTTATATACTCAGTAAGTAGGTACGTATATACACAGCCTTGACAACCACTCAAGTGCTGTAGGTAGGTATACAATTGTACAAATAAAGTTTTTCTCCGTCAGTTTTATTGATTTAATAAAAACGATGTAATTCGAATGCGAACTATTAAAAGTAATACCTACTTCCGCGTTGATAAATAAATTAAGTATGATGTAATATATCGCCAGACTGTACGGTCCCAAACTAAGGGGAGCTTGTATTATGATTGATTTGTACCGTTTAGTGGACTGGGGAAGAACCCAGTATTTAATAATTATGTAGGTAGATATCAAACAACTAGGTACAAATACTTATTCGTGCTCATCACACAAGGTTTGCACCTGCCGGGATTTGAGCCCGGGACCCTCGGTTACCATCTGTGCCTATCAGGGGCCCAAGTCCGCTAACACAATCGATTCATAATCGAACAGCAACCGCACAGTAACTATCACTTTTGACAGATATCCCATACAATATCTGTCAAAAGTGACAGCTACTATGGAGTGTCGCTAACAACACATCGAAGCCCAAAATCCTATCCGTTTTCTGTAGCACACGCGACGCGTGTAGGTGCTACACAAATCGGCTTGGTTTTATCGGCGCACTTTGGTATTTGCGTCGTTAACTAGAATTTGGTACGCAAAAGTATTGTTTATAACGGTTCTTAAAATATTTTGATAAGTGATAAGTGATGAGGTTCAATGTCGCGGGGTCGCGCGTCCATAATAATAAGTACCGCTTATATTAACTACCCAAGTTAACGTATTCGAATAAATAATCACTAACTAAATTATAATAAAACTAGCTGTCCCGCCGAACTTCGTACCGCCTCAGAATCCCACTAATCCCACTAATATTATAAATGTGAAAGTTTGGATGGATGGATGTTTGTTACTCGATCACGCCAGAACGGCTGAGCGGATGTGGATGAAATTTGGCACAGAGATAGATTATAGTCTGGAATACTTTTTTCCCCCGCTAAAATGCGTTTTTTTTTAAATCGCGGGTAACACCGCGGGGCTCAGCTAGTCAAATATATAAGACAATAAATTTTTTGGTACTCTATGACAAATTAAAACAAATCCATCTCGCGGGAACTATATATTAAACGGGGGAAAAAAGTAGCCTATGTGCTATTCCAGACTATAAGCTATCTCTGTGCCAAAATTAATCCGGATTCGTGCAGCCGTTTTCGCGTGATTGAGTAACAAACATCCATCCATCCATCCAAACTTTCACTTTATAATATTAGTGGGATTATTTTGGTGTCCACAGGCCTTAAGCACCTGGTATCTACCTAAATAATACATCAGTGATAGCCTAGATAGGACGCTCGCCTTGGAAACAAAGTGTGCAGGTTCAAACCCCGGCGTGCACCTCTGAGCTTTCCGGATTTTCATGAGCGAATCTCAACCATGGTCACGGGGGACTGACGAACAGTCCTCCCGTAACCATGGCCGCTGTAAAGCAACCGAAACGTCAGGAACGTAAAAACATAAAATAAACGCGATACAATCTGAGAAATAAGTTTTATATCAATATTCCTGATAATTACAGATAACGTCGGTTTGGTTGCGGGTTCGATTCTTGTCTGATAACATATAGGTTATGTATAGTAGTAGTACTAGGCCTGTATATGTCCCACTGTTGGGCACGAGCCTCCCTTCAATGTGAGGGGGATTAGGCCATAGTCCACAACCCTGGCCCAGTATGATTAGGAATGCGTAATAGAAGCGCAGGTTTAAAGGTTTGTATACGCATTCTGAATCAACCTCTATACAGGGCCCCAAGTCTGCTAACACAATCGATTCATAGTCGAACAGCAACCGCATAGTAACTGCCACTTTTGCCAGATATTGTATGGGATATCTGGCAGAAGTGACAGCTACTATGCGGTTGCTGTTCGATTATGAATCGATTGTGTTAGCTGACTTGGGGCCCTGGGTGTTAGGGGCGTGGTAAAGATGACTTTGGGTAAATGTTACACTTAATACCTACACAAATGGGGCAAGAGGGACCCACCCTCAACTTTTCCAACTACAAACCAAACAAGTTGATCGATAATTAAAGAAGCCAGCAACACCGAACTCCTCTAAGATGTCAGTCGAGAAACCGTAAGAAGTCTAAGAGGAGTTCAGTGTTGTTAATAATAATACCAGACCTTTTTAATGTCCTACTTCTGGGCCTTCCCTCAATGCGAGGGGGATGAGGCCATAGTCGACCACGTTGGCCCAGTGCGGGTTGGCGGACTTCACACATCCTTCGAGGGGCTCTCTCAGACATGCAGGTTTCCTCACGATGTTTTCCTTCAACGTTTAGTATGTGATAATCATGGTTGAAAATGAGATTCGCACATGAAATCCAGAAATCCCAGAGGTGGAAGGCGGGATTTGAACCTGCGATCGTGGTTACCGAGGCAAATGTTCTACCAACTTGGCTCCATTCTATCGTCGGTCGACAAGACGCACGGACAGGTGTCATCCGTACACTTTGGACATTCCTGCGGTACGCACTAAGCGTTTTGCTTCTACTTTCATCGTGCGAACTGCCAAGGAATGGAACACGCTGCCGGCGTCTTTGTTCCTCGTTGACTATAATCTGGGTGTTTTCAAGTCGAGAGTGAGCAGGTACCTTCTAGGCAAGTATGCTCCATCGTAGATCTCATCGTCACTTACCATCAGGTGAGATCGAGATCAAATACGCGCCTATATAGTAATAAAATAAAATGCTTTCAATGTGTAATATTCGCGTAAATATATGAGAAATAAGTCTATGGTATCAGTTTTCGTTACGTAGTCACTTACACTCTGTATATTTTTTAATTTTTTTTTATTACATTATAGGCAAGTATTTGATCTCGATCTCACCTGATGGTAAGTGACGATGAGATCTACGATGGAGCATACTTGCCTAGGTAGGAAGGCGGCAGTAGATCGAGACGCTACATTCACTAGGCACATGCAGCGCAGCTGATCTGACCCGCCATCCATGAATGGCAACACCGAACATCATGCCGGAACACGGCTAGGCCGCTTGGCGACATGGCTTTGTTCAGTGGGTGGTGACTAGCCACGGCCGAAGCCTACCACCAGTAAATGTAAATATGATGCTCGTTGAATGATAAATGACGGCATTGAAGCAACCATGACTAGATAGATTAGGATCTATGATTTCAGTTGTATTTTCGATTACACAAAGCGATAATCACTCGAAAATAATTGATACAATCTTACCTTTTATTATCTGTTAAGGGGGAAGGTCAGGGCGCGAAATTCAAAATGTCAACGGTTTTTATTTTTTTACGAAAAATTTCGACATCTTTACGATGTAATTTAGTGTTTTGCGATATTAGCATTCTGCATTGGATGTCTCGATGTAGGTATTAAGTTTGCTTAGACAAGTACCTAATCCGATACAATACCATAAGGTTTGTAAAAACCGCTACTTTTACTAACTGTGATGAGCACGAATGTTTGTACCCGAGTCATGGATGTTTAATATGTATATTAAGTATTATATACTGAGTTCGCCCGCAGTCCATTGTACGGTACCCATAATATAAGCGTTGCTTAGTGTAGAACCGTATAGTTGGTGTGTTCGTCTGGCGATATTATTGTTATTAAAATCATGTTTCCATTGAAATAGAACATCGGGACGACCATCGTGTTCTGCTTTCGGTTTTGTGTTTAAATTATTACTAGTTGTGGATTATTTTTTAATCTATACATACAAATAAATAAAATTGGAGTGTCTGTTTGTAATATTAAAATAACCGCTTATTACTAAGTGCATTTGGATGTATACACGGTACCTATACCAAAACAACATTTTTTTGACAATTTTTGTCTGTCTGTTTGTTTCGGCTAATCTCTGAAATGGCTGGACCGATTTTGACGGGACTTTAACAGCTGATGTAACAAGGAGGAACTTAGGCTACTTTTATTTTAGAAAAAAAAATAGGATCCCTCGAAAAAAAATTAAAACCAATGTTGCAGCGCTGCGCCTGATTAATTTTCATAGCAACAACCTGCAATGCGTCCCGCGGGCTCAAAACGGGCGAGCAGGCTGTTGCCAACGGTTGTGTCTTTGTTGAATACCACGCGGACGAAGTGGCGGGTAACAGCTAGTGAATAAGTATGTTAGTTTGAATCTGATAATGATTAGATAGTCAGCGATCTTATTATGTACCTACTATCAAACTAGGAAATACAAGTCATTATACATTATTGATTTGATTGACAGATCTTTTGTGCTGTTCGAGTTCATTAAGGTGGAAGCTCAGGGTCAGGGCGCGAAATACAAAATGTCAGTGATTTTTATTTTTTTACGAAAAATTTGGACATCTTTACGATGTAATTTAGTGTTTTGCGATATTAATATTCTGCTTTGGATGTCTCGATGTATTAAATTTGCTTAAAAAAATACCTAAAGCGATACAACTCCAAAAAGTTAGTAAAAGTAGCGGTTTTACAAACCTTATGGTATTGTATCGAATTAGGTACTTTTTTAAGCAAATTTAATACATCGAGACATCCAATGCAGAATGCTAATATCGCAAAACACTAAATTACATAGTAAAGATTTCCAAATTTTTCGTAAAAAAATAAAAACCGTTGACATTTTGAATTTCGCGCCCTGACCCTGAGCTTCCACAATATACTGTTTGATGATGATCAAAATGATAATGTTATAAGCAGCGATAGTCAAGTTAGTTAACACTTGCCACGGCAACGAGGATCGCTGGTTCAAACCGTGGCTCGCACCTCTGGGATCTCTGGATTTCATGTGCGAATCTCATTTTCAACCATGATTATCGATTTCTTATGTTTACGCGAATACTACACATTGATATAAAACTAATCTCACGGATTCTATCGCGTTTATTATACGTTTTTACGTTGCCGAAGTTTCGGCTGCTTTACAGCAACCGTGGTCACGGGAGGACTGAGGTAGTTGACGTCCTAGTGTCAAATTTGAAACGGGGTACCCTCATATTTAGTTGTTGCTCGCGGTTCGATCTACGCAGAAAGTGTTCACAGTGTCTTGAGTTCTTGCAATGGTGCGCTTGGCTTGGTTTGGTTAACGTCGGGAACATAAACGGACCTATAATAAACGCAAATTAGTTTTATTTCAACCGTGATTATTGCTTGCTAAACGGCGATGGAAAACATCGTAAAGAAACCCGCATGTCTGAGAGAACCTGACTAGTTCTTCAAAGACTTGCGAAGTCCGCTAACCCGCTATCTGAATCCCACTCGCATTGAGGGGAGCCCCATCCTAGCAGTGGGATATTAAAAGCCTATTATTCTATGGACGAAGAATCTTCTTAGCCGCTATCTTCCGTTCACGTTTTCACAGTTTATTTACGTACTAGCTGCGCCCTGCGGTGTTACCCGCGATTAAAAAGTATGTCCTTTTCCTATGAAAAAATAAAACAAATCCACTTCCAATCCAATCCAATTCCAGACTATAATCTATCTCTGTGCCAAATTTCATCCAGATCCGTTCAGCCGTTCTGGCGTGATTGAGTAACAAACATATATCCCCATCCATCCAAACTTTCACATTTATAATATTAGTGGGATCCGTAGCGTTTATCGGCAACTCATGTTTTGGGAAACCTTAATGCTTATATCCGTTAGGGCAGAAAGGTTTTAGAATAGCGACCACGAACCTGAAGACGTAGTGAAGGACGCTCCCACAAGGTGGAGCGATGATATCACACGCGTCGCAGGAAGCCGGGGGATGCGAGTGGCGGAGGACCGGGATGTGTGGAAGTCGTTGGGGGAGGCCTGTGTCCAGCAGTGGACGTCTTGCGTCTGATGGATGGATGGATTTGGATTTTTGGGGTCGAGTCACCTTCGTCCGTAGGAGAATTAAATACCCTCGAGATACCCTACACGTGACCCTGGGTGGTGCCAACTAGGTAACAACTCTACTGGTCGTAGGCTTCGGCCGTGGTTAGTCACCACCCACCGAACAAAGCCATGTCGCCAAGCGGCCTAGCCGTGTTCCGGCATGATGTTCGGTGTTGCTGTTGCCATTCATGGATGGCGGGTCAGATCAGCTGCGCTGCATGTGCCTAGTGAATGTAGCGTCTCGATCTACTGCCGCCTTCCTACCTAGGCAAGTATGCTCCATCGTAGATCTCATCGTCACTTACCATCAGGTGAGATCGAGATCAAATACGTGCCTATAATGTAATAAAAAAAAAAAAAAAAAAAAAGGATGGATGTTTACGCTTCTAGCTAGTTCGAGAAAGTCGGTGTATCTACGCTAATTGTTTTTTAACATACACTATAATAGTGAAGTCAAGGTCAGATTTGTTAGCCGAATCAACAAAACCACTCGCGGTTGGATTGGTTGAATAAACATGTTTTTTTTTTTAATTTATGATGAATTGATCGGCGTAGTCGGTAGTGATCCTGCTGTCTCTATCAACGTCCCGGGTTCGAATCCTGATAGCGACAAACTGTGTGTGATGAACACAATAGTTTAGTTGTAGCCCTTATACATTGTTTAGTTACCCACCCACGGTATTTTCTTTTTATTACATTACTAGCTGTTGCCCGCGACTTCGTCCGCGTGGTATTTAACAAAGACAACCGTTGACAACAGCCTGCTCGCCCATTCTGAGCCTGTGGGACGCATTGCAGGTTGTTGCTATCAAACTTAATCAGGCGCTGCGCTGCAACAGTGGTTTTAATTTTTTTTCGTGATATCCTTATTTTTTTTCTAAAATAAAAGTAGCCTAAGTTACTCCTTGTTACAACAGCTATCTGCCAGTGAAAGTCCCGTCAAAATCGGTCCAGCCATTTCAGAGATTAGCCGGAACAAACAGACAGACAGACAGACAGACAGACATACAGACAAAAATTTAAAAAAATGTTGTTTCGGTATCGGTAAAAAGCGGTTCTTTTAATATTACAAACAGACACTCCAATTTTATTTATATGTATGTATGTATGTATAGGTAGGCAAGTATTTGATCTCGATCTCACCTGATGGTAAGTGACGATGAGATCTACGATGGAGCATACTTGCCTAGGTAGGTATCTACAATACAAGGTATAATTGATAGAACTAGGCGATACTTAGCGGAAATCCATTGTTAAACTAACGGCGAAAGAGGAACCCACCACTGACCCTCGGCTTGTCAACTTTTCCAATTATAAACCAAACAAGTTGACTGATAATAATTAAAGAAGCCAGCAACACCGAACTCCTCTAAGATGTTAATCGAGAAACTATCTATCACGAGTGACGGGACCTCAAATGAAATGCAATTCTCCGCGATACTAAGCGAATTACAATACAAGGTGTTGCTTAGTTTGGGACCGTACAGTAGGTGTGGTCGTCTGGCGATATTATCCCACTAATATTATAAATGTGAAAGTTTGGATGGATGGATGTTTGTTACTCAATCACGCCAGAACGGCTGAACGGATCTGGATGAAATTTGGCACAGAGATAGATTATAGTATGTTATAGCACATAGGCAACTTTTTATCCCGCTAAAAATGTATGGTTCCCGTGGGATAGATTTGTTTAAATTTTTCATAGAGCAAAGGATCGACCTGATTTTTTGCATAGGTAGTGGTAGATTAGGGGTCAGAGAATGACATAGGCTAATTTTTAACCCGGAAAAAGGACATAGAGGAAAAGGACATACTTTTTGATCGCGGGTAACACCGCGGGGCCCAGCTAGTTATTGTTGTAAACGGTAGCAACATGATAAAAACGGCCGACAAAGCGGTGCACGGCTCGGTGGGACCTTGGTTGGATAACTGAATTATAAGGTTACCAACAACGTATCTATTCTGTTGTCCACACGCTATGACTAAACTAAACTAAACGCCTAATACTCCTGACCGAATTTCATGAGATTCGCTCATGAAATCCAAAAATCCCAGAGATGCGAGCCGGTTTTCAAACATGCGACTCTTGTTTCCAAAGCAAGCTACAAGACTCAAACAACTTGGATGTAAATATGGATCCCCGTGGTGGCCGAATTATTGTAATATTATTACATCACAGACGTTTCAAGATACTGCATTGAATTAGGAACTATCAGACAAGGCCACATGATAAGATAGTATCATTTTGGCGCGAATGTTTTTTTGTAATGACAGCTGTCAAGTGGCGCTAGTATCGTGGTGGCGCTCGCGCACGTCGCAAAAAACAACATTTTGTTTATGATAACATTGGGATGAATTAGTGATGTAATCTTCTTATTCAATATATAATGTATTGATGTTTTATATGGTTTCAGAAAGCTCTCAAAAGATTTTGAGAATCGTTAAAAAATACACATATGATAATATTTTTTGTGTTCTCGGAAAAAACATGATTTATTTCAATAGCCTTCTTTAGAATGCAATTCAGATTTCTTTATTTATTCAAACAAATATAATACCTAGGTAACTTACTTATGAATAGACAATAAGTCAGAAAATAATAATATGCTAATATTTATTTATTAAAAAAACTGTGATAGCCAAGTTGGTAGGACGCTTGCTTCGGTAACGAGGATCGAAGGTTCTACCCCGGCTCGCACCTCTGGTTTCTGGATTTCATGTGTGAATCTCCTTTTCAACCACGATTATCACTTGCAAAACGGTGAAGGAAAACATCCTGAGGAAATCTGCATGTCTGAGCGAACCCCTCGACAGATGTGTGAAGTCCGCCAACCCGTATTGGGCCAGCGCGGTGGACTATGGCCTAATCCCCCTCGCATTAAGGGGAGGCCCTTGCCCAGCAGTGGGACATTAAAAAAGGGCTGGTATTATTATATTCTACCGCCCGTTTGGAGGGGCAGTTCTATGGAGAAGACTTGTAATATTGTCTCAATTTTTTTTTTATTCAATCGCGCAGGTGCCCCCCCTCCCATCAAGATGTTGGACGAGGTGCTGCCTAGGATGAGGAGCCTCAGCCCAGGACCTGATGACATGATGGTGGTCAACAAGAAGCTTAATAACATTCAGGTGAGTCTTTGTAAATTACCTCATATTAGTTTGTAGCAGTGCGATGAACTTCTTACGCGAATACTGCACATTGAAATAAATCTATGTTTTTACGGGTTTTATCGCGTTTATTTTGTGTCATTACGTTCATGACGTTTCGGCTGCTTTACAGCAACCATGTTCATTGAGGATTGAGGTGAGTGAACATTAGTTCAAACTATGACACTAGGACGTCAAACACCTCAGTCCTCCCGTGACCATGGTTGCTGTAAAGCAGCCGAAACGTCGGGAACGTAAAAACACAAAATAAAAAAAGTTTTATATCAATGTGCAGTTTTTTCGTTCGACATTTAATTTAGTCATGTTTAGTTTCTTCGTATACACATAACATTAGAATTAGCTCCAATACTAATGATTTTAGACATCACTTACGGGCTGCGTTACATAAGAAATAGATAAAAGTAATTTGAAAGAGACAGCAATATAGGAGCGAGCGAGACACCGCTATGTGTCTATGATATTTATTTTATCGTAAATAGGAAGTGTTTTGATTTATTGTAATATTGTAAAAACAAAACAAGTATGTTAGTTAGTGAGTATGTATCGAAGGAAAAAAATATGTTCCTCTTCTGTGCAAAGTTTTTGTGAATATTCGGTGCCGTTTGTGTTTCTTGTTGTAAGTAGTCGGTACCATGGTACCTGCTTGTACAATATTGTTTTTGTTGAGTGGTCAATTGAACAACTGAACAAACTTCTTGGAATAATTAATTTAAAATTTAGTCATAATAAGTAATGCGAAGAATATAATATTTCAATCGCATCAAATTGTAATTTGTTTAATTACAAATTTATATGTACATTGCAAGTTTAATAAGTTTAAATAAATTTCATCTTTACCTACAAAGTTCGGATTTGTCAAACGTGTATTAAGCGCCATCTCTTGGTATGAATAACTGAACTTATTTCATTGGCTGTATTTATAATTATTAATCTTAGAGAGCCTTTTGTGATAGTTCTTTTAGCCAAAATGAACAAATTTTATTCCAATAAAGTGGTTATATCCTGCCAAAAGATGGCACCACTTTATTCTATTAGATCTCTACATAGTTTTCTCTCCTATAAAGTGCAAATAATTTTTAGCGGTTTCATATACATATTCTGTTATTTGCCTTTTATCTATTTAAATTTTGGTAAGTACATCAATGGCTCTGGGGGTTAAATTAAACATTAAGTCTAATTATTCACATTATACGTCAAACATATTTTTAAGTACACATTCTCGACATGAATCCAAAGAGAAGTAAGAAAAAAAAGTAGAGATTTAAGGATGGCGCATGATTAAAAAGAGACAAAATATTATTTATAATAGTTTCACTAGTTATTGTCCATATTTGTACAATCAAAAGTCACCTAGATTCAGTAATAATAGATGTTATCTTAAAATGATAGGCACATTATGAAATGACAGCCATACAACACGTAATTCTAATTTGATGGTCATAATGTTCAAATCTAATAATAATATGAAGTAGGACCTATCTTGATTTATGATTACATATTACATTATGTTGTGCAATGTTAGTTCAAAATAAAAATTATCTCATTTTCAAAGTTTTGCTATTCAACACTAGATGACGTTAGTATAGAATGAATTACATAAACATCATAAAAGTTCATATATTGCATAACAGATGGCGCTCATTCGCATTTTATTTTTCTCTTATTAGTTTTATAATCTAAGTTAGCTATTTTCACTTAATTATTATAAGTGAATATGCAATTACATTTCTAAACACTATTCGTAACAATTGCTACGCAGCTTGAGGTTAACCTTTCGTAATCAGTCACGTTATCTACCGGTGTGCGTTTATTTCATTCTCGCATATAGCTCTATCCCTTTCTTAATGTCTGCATGACGTGTTTTTCATGCTGTCTTCGATCGTTCAGAAGTCAGTCACAAACCGATTCTTGTCGTATGATCTTGTTATTTGATGATAATTCATTAATTTTATTCGTAAATCACCTTCAAATATTTATTTAAAGTGTAAAGTATTGACGTTGCCGCGATCTAAGTGCAAACATTCACCGGATTTCAGTGTATTTATAGTGTTTTAACGTGTGTTTGTGGGACGTTGCAAAAGAAGTGAACCTTGCAGTTTTCCTTGTGCGTTTAGCTGTTTTCGTGGATTATCTTCCGTTAACGGAGGTAACGAAGCGTGTGAATACTTCACTGCAGCGGTCTTTGTTGAATTTATAACATTCAGTAACAATCTCACAAAGTTGTAGGTTACAAAGCATTTCCACCAATATCCTTATAGCTACCCTACATAACATAAAATAAGGACTTACTTATTTATTCCTTTGTGCTGTTGCGTCTACAAAAAAAAAGCAGCCGGCTTTTTTTATAACTACTTAGACAAAAATGATAACACTATATGAATGCAAATCAAACCATATTTTATCGATTCTTATCAGATTCGTATTGTACCTAGTCGAGTTTTATTTTTTTGTTAAGGTTGGTAATACTTACATTAAACAAAAAAAAAACAATTTACCAAAAAAAATTGTAGCAGCAGGGCAGTGATGGTCAGCTATAAAAAAAAGGATTTTACCATAAAATTAAATAGGTACATAGAACTTGTTTATGTTGTTTTTTATTAGGAACTTAATTTCCGTAAGTAATTAACTTAATGTGTCCTTACATGTTATTCTGTCTCCAATTAGACAGCTTCCTCATTTAAAATGACATACTTACATAATATTAAAACCATGTTTTTTTAAACAATATTTTTTATTGACACAAAACTAGTGGATCCTTAACATTATTTGTCATTATGCCAAACAAAATAATACTTATATTACTGAGTCTTTTCCCCCTAATAATAATAACTTTTTTTATAGTATTACTATGTTTTTAAATTATATTCTTTAGTGACCATGATGTAAGTACCTAAATGACAAAAAAACACTGATATAAATAATAGCAACAATGCTATTATTTATATCAGTGTTTTTTACACATTTTTACAGTTATGTCAAATAGTACACCTTTATAGGTGTACTATTTGACATCAAATTCCCTTATGGCATTTGTTATATTAAATAGATCGGGTATTTAGTTTAATATAAATATAGTGTAGGATACTTTTCTACTTGGTTAATAAATAATGTGGATTAAGTCATTAGAGGAATAACATTATGACAATTTCACTTTAATTTTAAGCACTAAAGAGTCTCATATACATTTTTTTTTAATTACTTTCAGGATATAACATTAAATCTCAGTATAGGCAGAGAAAATCTGATTGTAAACCACAAAATTCCTTGTTTTTTTTTACAATTTTAGTATATTCATTATGCCAAAGACACAACACTTCACTCAGCCTTCAATTCAATGCCAGTGGTTGTACTACATACATGATAATTGTTACTATATAATATGGTGTTGTGCCTTATAAGCCAGTTGGCCTCAATTTCTCATCATTGCATTGTATTGTTGATTGTAGATTTAATATTTAACAGAATTTTATGATCTCACTACATCATAATACCTTAATATTTGAAAGAAATGTTTTTTTTTTTTTTGGCACGGGAAACTATGAATTTAGAACAACTAAGGTTATGGTATTCAAATAACCCATGCTTAAAATAAGTATGTTTTTTCTTTTATCATGTTTAAATGGAATAAAAAAGTAATAGAGAAAAAAAAATCAGAGACAAAAACCTGTTATACTTAGGTGTATTTCCCTTTAGTTTTAATTTATGGCAACCTGACAACTTTTTAAACTTATGTTTGGATTTTCATTGTTTTATTAATTTTTATTTAATATAACTATATTTATCACATCCACTTGATTCTGCAATTTCAATTAAACCTGATAATTAAAAATATATAAAATTAAAAAATATATATATATAAATTGATTAACGTGCCTACATGGACTTTTTGGCGGGAAGTTGAAACATGAAATTGACAATTTCGTTTTTATTTTCCATTATATGTTTCTTTGATATATAATATGAAATATTAGTGGGATATTAACCATTGTGTGTTCATAATCAGCATGTGTGAAGGAAATTGTAATAAAATAGTGTAACTTAACTTTGACTTGAAGAGTAAGTACCTACACTTAAGTAAAGCGTCAAGTACCTACTTGGGTTGGTATTCGCTTTTTTTCTTATGACGTAAACCAACATAAGTTGACTCATCCCATCACAAGCAAACGTAACTTTATAGAATCAAATGAAATTAAAACAATGATGTCATTATTAGGTAGTATTTATATGTGATAGGTACCTACTTAATTTAGCTAATGTCATCTATGTACCATAAAGCATGTCTATTGGCGCTACAGACTGACAATAAAAAAAAAATGGCGTTAGGAACGATATCTAAGCAGAGATAGCTAAGTTGGTGGAACGCTTGCATCGGTAACGAAGACCGCAGGTTCAAACCCCGACTTGCATCTCTGGGATTTGGGACATTAAATGGGCTTGTATTACAAAACAAAGGAGGTTCTGAATTCGAGTGTAACTCCAGCATTTATGAACCAAACATAATATTTTTTTTAATTAAAAAACCTTACATATTGGCGTAGTATAGGACCTACGTAAATTGCGTTCCATCTACTATACACTAAAATGTTGCTAGCCATATTTGTCTTGAGTATTTGCTTTTTTCTTTGTCTGAGATCAGCGCATTTACTATTATAATGCCTAATGTTCGTGGAATATTTTCCATCGTGTGTTACTGTGCACTAGGGTAGGAAATTAAAACCGAACACTGCAACTTGATAATCAATTTCTTATGAGATATCTGATACCTAATTTACTGATGATAGGTAGGACATTTAAATTTCATCATCATTATTATCATATCAACATATATGATTCATATCAAAGGCTTCTAAATACTTTTAACAACGACGAATAAATTCTACTCTACACTGGCAGAACTGGCTATATTTTGTAAACGATCTCCAATGAAAAAAAAAGAAACTAGGCGACGGTGATTAGTTACCTACTAAATTCCCACCAAATCATGGCGATTCCCGCAATATAAAAAAAATAAACAGATAAAAAAACCACTCGCTAAACTTCACTCGCGGAATGTTTTCGTTATAAAATTACGCTCTTTTTTTGAAAATAGAACGTCCTTGCCATCGCGTACGGTCAACGGGGGTCGTTGTCCCGCGTTCGGCTGTTTGATGTAATACCTAAATGTGTACATTGGCGGGTGTTGAAAAAAAATAAAAAAGCAAGATGGACGACGGTCTTGCGAACGTATTACAAAAATGCTTCTTTTAGTTAGTTTACTAATTAACGTTATAAACTGTCGAATAGGAACTATCGGTCTGCGGCGATTGGCTTATTTTAGTTCAAACTTCAATTCGGATGATCTAAAATCTGTTGGATCGCTCAAAAGTTGGGCTACGACCTAACTTAATATGTTTGACTCCAATGTCAGTGATCGTTAGTTCATGATGAATCAAGGATGGCGTAGGCGTTGAGTTTGCGAGTCTGTCGACCTTCGTCCCGAGTCGAATTGCGACGCAGTAATACCTCCATACTCCTTATAAGTCACGGACTCCACGGACTCGGACTCGGGGCCCCAAGTCTGCTAACACAATTGATTCATAATCGAACAGCAACCGCATAGTAACTGTCACTTTTGACAGATATCCCATACAATATATGTCAAAAGTGACAGTTACTATGCGGTTGCTGTTCGATTATGAATCGATTTAGTTAGCAGACTTGAGGCCCGGGTCTCATGTCGACTTTGAGCACAAACGTAGCTAATCTATTAATTCAGAGTATACTCTACATCTGTATTGTACCAAATGTTTGCTCAAATATGTTGACACATCCGATCTGCTGCAATATCTGACTACATTTACATTGTTACATTTAAAGTTATTGCTCGCCTCGATAGATAGCGCTCAACCAATATCGATTATGTTTAGTACAAAGCTTGCTATTTTTATACAAACCTGAATCGCGCAAGAGAAGTTCTTTGAGGCGGTGTCCAAGTTTATGACATCCACCGTAACTTTTCGCTAGAATAATGAGAGCGAATACCATTCTATTTATTTACATATCTATGTTCCAAGGAAAGAGAGGTTTGTTTTTCTCTTTGTCCCTCTTGCAACTGATGAGGCAACAACATTCCTATTAAAATAGTAGAGATGATGAGATGGTAGAAGATTAATTGCTAATTAAATCTAAGTTGACAAAAAGCTTATGCCTGGACTACACGTATCGAGTAAAATGGCTATACAGTGCTCTCGGCCGCGAGCACTGTCTCGCCATTTTACTGGTTAGATACGTGTAATCCGGGCTTACGTTGTGATTCGGTTTGAACAAGCAATTCTTAGTTCATTGACCGTCACGCCACGAAATTAACATCATCTTATATTACGTCACAGAGCAAATATTTGACAAAGATTTATGTTAAAATTTGAAGTTGCATCTATTCAGAATCATTTAATTGTCAAATAGGAACTGCTGGGTGGATTATCATTCCTTTTTAACCTTCTGCGCGACGCATAGAAGGTATTTTTTTTTATTTTGTAGCGCTCCAGAGACGCGTGGGCCGATTTTGATGATTCTTAGTCAATCGTATTTTCAAAATTTTGCGAGTGTCGTTAAAGAGGGGTCCCGATTATAAACTAAATTGTTGATTGATGATAGAGGAAGCAAAAATACCGAACTCTATGGTCTTCATGGAGTCTGTCCTCTCACATGGTCTTAGTGGAGTCTGTCTATCATGAGGATCAGGTTATTCGTATATATTTCTCAAACAAAAGATACCAGCGTTTTGCTTCTACTTTCATCGTGCGATCTGCCAAGGAATGGAACACGCTACCGGCGTCTTTGTTCCCCGTTGGCTTTAATCTGGCTGTTTTCAAGTCGAGAGTGAACAGGTACCTTCTAGGCAAGTATGCTCCATCGTAGATCTCATCGTCACTTACCATCGGATGAGATCGAGATCAAATACTTGCCTATAATGTAATAAACAAAAAAAGCCCGGACTAGAGAAATTGCAAAACTCATACTATCCTATACGTTTATTCCTGTTAGTAGGGTAAGCGGGAAGCCCTTAATCGTAACGTCATCGCAAAAGCGTGCTGTCACCTTCATTCTCATTTATGGTATCTGTGGTGTGAATAGGAAGGAAGACTATGACGTTGCCGAAACGCGACGCAAATAGATCATGCTTTAACCAATGGTACTCCGGAAGTCAACGGAATCAGATTTTTTTTATTCACGTAGACCATTATGTACAGTACTTATGAATCGTCAAAAGTTACAAAATGCTAAGCTACTGCTTTACTTCCCGTTCGGAATGCCGTTCCTGTGGAGAAGAGTGGGCGAGAAACTCCATGGTTGCTCTTTTTTTTAAAAAGAACTTTTACATTTTTGAGCAGTTCATTGTTATAGGTATGTGAGAACAATGTAGGAACGGCTAATTAGACTTTAGCAGCTGGTCAAAAAAAGAACAAGTACTAAGCATAAAATTAGGGGACTATTTGGCGGGAGACTGAAAAGTCATGGCGTCAGTTGTGTTTTAATTTCTAAAACGAGTGTTCCTGCGAGTTATAGTGAGTGATATAAGTGGAATATTAGCCATTATGAGTTCGGTAAAGTGCACAAACGTAGGTAATTGAAACAGAGTGACGAAACATGGCTTTTCAGCTTCTCACAAAAAATCCATGAAGAATCTTTAAGTGTAGTATCCATCAATTTACTGATAGAGGGATGGGGGGGGGGGGGTATTTTACTTGGGCCTAGCCTTTGGGCCTGTGCATATGCTCAAAAGTAGAAACAATTAATATTACTTGACACTGGCAAAATACCTACGGTGATGCCAAATTTAAAAAAAAAGTATAAAATTACGGTTAATGGCAACACGGTTCCCACATTTACAAATTACTTTGTACGACAGCGAGCACCTTGCCAGATGGCCGAACATTTTGAAATTAATTCCAGTTATTCAGGAAACACCACAGTTGCCATGATGCACGCACATATGCGATGACCTCTTGCGATGCAACGCATTATGCGCACGCGCACATCTCCGGAGTAATTTTAGAGCACGTTAAAATGTTGAAATTAAATTGTGTTGAGATTCCACATTTCTTGGCGTGTTACCGTGTCTGGTTTTCCTAGGAAACGATTTTGTCTCGGGTATATATACAGAAAACTTATCGCTTGCTGCCGCTTTGTTCAGAATCAGAATCAGAATATTTTTTATTCACGTAGTGGATGGGTGGTGGGGCCATCCATAAATTACGTCACACGAATTTCATGAATTTTTGACCCCTCCCCCGTCCTTGTCACAACTGGTCACATTTGAGAGACCCCCCCCTACCTAGTGTGATGTCACATATTTTGCAATTTTACATTTAGAAATTTATAAAATTAAAACAGCAGTGATCCGAAATTGTTTTTATTTCCATTTAATTTATTTTTCAATAAAATCAATAGTTGTAATACTTACATAAAATGTGATGTCACAAAATCTGGGACCCCTCCCCGCCCCTTGTCACACAATGTCACACTTCGTCGACCCCCTCCCTCCCCGTTAACGTGTGACGTAATTTATGGATAGCCCCTTATGAATCGTCAAAAGTTACAAAATATTATGCTACTACTTTTACGTCCCTTCCGGAATGCCGTTCCTATGGAGAAGAACGGGCGAGAAACTCCATGGTAGCTATTTTTTGTTTAAATATCTTTTACATAACATTTCACTATCTTAAAACGCTGTAAACAATGAGCAATATCACTAATCAAGCAGTCGTGTATGCTTTTCAGAAAACATTAAACATATTAACAACTAGCTGTTGCCCGCGACTTCGTCCGCGTGGTATTTAACAAAGACAACCGTTGACAACAGCCTGCTCGCCCATTCTGAGCCCGCGGGACGCATTGCAGGTTGTTGCTATCAAACTTAATCAGGCGCTGCGCTGCAACATTGGTTTTAATTTTTTTTTCGTGAGATCCATTTTTTTTTTTTTCTAAAATAAAAGTAGCCTAAGTTACTCCTTGTTACATCAGCTATTTGCCAGTGAAAGTCCCGTCAAAATCGGTCCAGCCATTTCAGAGATTAGCCGGAACAAACAAACAGACAGACAGACAGACGGACAGACAAAAATTGTAAAAAAAAATGTTTCGGTATAGGTAACGTGTATACATCCAAACGCACTTAGTAAAAAGCGCTTATTTTTATATCACAAACAGACACTCCAATTTTATTTATATGTATAGACAATGTAGTTTGGTTTTGACTACTTACTTAAACTTTTGTCACGGATTATGTTGCACTGAGTCGCTGTATCCCTTCCGTAGTTCATTCAATCGAATGAGACAAAATCGATTTATCTCACATTTCGTCGTGACACAACCAGCTGATGTGATGCATGTTTTTTTTTTATTACATTATACTTAGGCAAGTATTTGATCTCGATCTCACCTGATGGTAAGTGACGATGAGATCTACGATGGAGCACACTTGCCTAGGTAGGAAGGCGGCAGTAGATCGAGACGCTACATTCACTAGGCACATGCAGCGCAGCTGATCTGACCCGCCATCCATGAATGGCAACACCGAACATCATGCCGGAACACGGCTAGGCCGCTTGGCGACGTGGCTTTGTTCAGTGGGTGGTGACTAGCCACGGCCGAAGCCTACCAGTGAATTATACCATGATAGATTATATAGTTCTGGCAATTTCGTCATCATTTAGTGGTTCATAATAGTAGTGGAAAACTGCGATCTTATCCCGGTACAGTGAGGGCAAGCTTATTTGTAGACTGACAGACGTTTGTTGATGCGAGTACACATTAGAATGAACGCGAAACATCTTTGCGAGATGAAATTTAGTGCAGTGAAAATGGACCGTCGCCTTGGGCTTCTGACCTTACATAAAATGCACAAGAGGACGCTTTCAAATGACATATGAATGTTGAATATTATAATTGTTCTTAATATAACCGCCTGTGTGAGTGGATTCGTTGAGAACAAAGAACTTCACGGCCAAACGAAAACTTGTTTGATGCCAATAAGGGTTTTGTGAAGATGTTATTATGTATAAGCAGTCTCCAAATTCCATCTTTAACTAGAACAGTCTAGTTCCTGCCCGCGGCTCCGCTCGTGGTACGTCTATTAAATATAGCGTATAGCTTTCGGGGATAGTGCAGCTTGCTACTAGTGCAAGAATTTTCACGATCGGATCAGTAGATCCGGAGATTACCCCCTACATCCATACTCACAATTTAACTTACAAGACCGCAAGACACTGAGCACTTTCTGCGTAGATCGGACAACGACCCCAGTTCAAACTATGACACCAGGACGTCAACCACCTCAGTCCTCCCGCGACCATGGTTGGTGTAAAGCAGCCGAAACGTCGATAACGTAAAAACATAAAATAAACGCGACAAAATCCGTAAGATTATTTTTATTTCAATGTGTAGTATTCGCGTAAATATAAGAAAACAATCGTATGTTTATCAACCCTGCTATAATGTACATATCTTATGTTAAATACCTATAACATATCTTTGTCTATAAATTGTCTAACCTTGTACAACATTAGCTAAGGACGTCTAGTGTATAGTCCACCCATTTATGGGCCTGTCTTGGTCTTGCTATGGAGACGATCTGAGCGCCACCTGCTGATAGAATACCTTGGATTTTGACTCGGGTTCTGATGAACCACAAGATCAGGGATGGGTTCCTTATCGTTTTCCCAGGGGTCGAAATAAACGAAAACTGATTTTGGGGGTCGACGAGGTCTAAAATCGACCCCTATTAATTAACACAAGTTCTTATTTGAATCTTTCAAGATACTGTATAAGTTGTGTTACGTGTACCAACTTGTTATAAGAATGACTAATATTTTAGTAGGAAGTATCATTGTTGTACTTTTAAAATACTCAACAAGTCGATAAGCGTGCACAAGTTGCTACAAGATAAAATTATTATTTTGTATCAATAGGATAAAATCTAGAGATTGGATTTTTAAAGTAATTTGGCTATGGGTGTCTGAGGTATCAGTTCATTTTGGAAAAGGGGTCTCTTGCCCTAAATAGTTTGGGAATCCGTGTACTAGATGATTAGCTAGCTAATTTTACATGTATTACTTTGGGATGAAATTATGTACTTGCCTACTTTATTTAATTGTGAACGCTACCGATGCTAAATAGTTCATTTTAACGAAACGCAGCGATTGAAAGAAAAAGAGTGAGTGTGCGAGAGAGACAGGGAACGAGTGAAAGGCTTTTTTAAATTTTAATATTGGAGGATTACGGTGTAAAATGTACGGTGAAAGCAGGTGAAAAATAAGATTTTAAATAAAGAAGATTTTAAACATTAACAGAGTTTATTTTACCGCCACGACAACTGTAGGTACCTCTCTGCTTACTCGTTTAAGCAATACGAGCGCAATTGTATTCATGTTGTGTTGGTTTTGGTTGCGATAGGTCAGTTCTTTCGACTTTCACTCGTAAGAATTCAACAACATTTATTATGTGGTCAAAATGTTTTGAATATTAAAAATTGGTCCTGACACTCTTGACCAACATTTTCAACGACTTTTTCTCGAATATGTTTTTTTCAATGACATACCTATTTTAAATCGCAATTATGATATCGTTAACTAAATTTATATGTCGTTACCGAACGGGTAAAAAAAAATTGATGTGTATTTTTTTGTTCTCTTGATTGACGTTTATGCTTTTTTTATTTTATTTTCGCGCGTAATTCAAAAAGTATTAGAAGCATAGATACAAAGCCATACCTATTGCAAATGGCGGTCATCGTTCAAGGTCAAATTAGGGTCAATTAAAATTAATTAAAATATTAGTTGATCTTAGTTATTTTCTAACTCAAAGGTGATATGTATTTTAATATTGATGAAAATTACACCAAAATAAAACCGTGTCCAATTGTAAGCTACCGATAAAAAAATAACCTAATCACATAAGTTTCCGCATAACACCGGATGTTTGTGTTTTTTTTAATTTGCGGTGTGACTTCCGTGAAACTTATTTAATATTAATGTCTTCCATGCATGCCTCTTTTATGGAGCCTACATCTGCCTCAAAACGCCTTTGCCTTGAGCTAGTTATATTTATGTGAGAATGATCGTGAAACGGAACGTACAGAGCATGAAGTGAAAGGAAACTTATTAGGAGTGGAAGGGACAGACGGATACGTGTGACGGAGAGGCAAGGAGATCCCAAGACCAGACCACCAACACTAAAGACGGGCACGAGGACGTGTAAAAATAATGGAAAAAAAGATATAATTAAAAAGCCAACGCTCTATTTGACCGTTAAGGCACAAATCGGAGTATACTGTGCCTTCGCCATCAATTCTATCCCATTGACGTAGCCACAATGGGGCAGGGTGCGGTAGCTGCCATTGTCTCATGGAGTTAAGCGTCAAATATAATTCTGTATTACTGCTGATGTTAAGACACTTTGTGCCTCAATAGTATCTCGTCAAACGAGAGCAGTGAAAGAGCTACTTTCTATAAATTGGTGTCAGATTTTTTGACGAATAAAAGACGTTGGGTCAATTCGAGTTTCCTTACTTCGGTCTACCCTGAAGCGAGGTCTGGCTAAGTCCATGTTCAACCTCCATTGTATAAGTCCGGCGATCGGTTCACAGGATTGTGCGTGCTTATGTCCTAGTGATCATAACAAGGTTATTTGACACACGATCTCTGATCAGATAATAATCCCATATATCCTCCGTGCTCTTGTCTCGTGCGCTGCAGATTGTGCCTATCTTGGCATGGCGATAGAACAATAATACTAGTCTTTCTGACCATATTGGTCATGGCGGCCAATCTCAACGAAGACTAGCCAACTGCGCAGGATATATTATAGTGCACAAGTGTGTGTGCAAGCGCAATTCCACTCTCATAGTCCTATGAGACGGCAATGCGACACGACAGGGCCCCGAGTCTGCTAGCACAATCGATTCATAATCAAACAGCAACCGCATAGTAACTGTCACTTTTGACAGATATCCCATACAATATCTGACAAAAGTGAGAGTTATACCGTTGCTGTTATATTATGAATCGATTGTTTTAGCAGACTTGGGGCTGAGGAGGAGTGCTCTCTGAGGCACGAGCGTTGGATAATCTTGGTTGGAAATGGGATTCGCACATGAAATACAGAAATCCCAGAGGTGTTAGCCTGAGTCTGATCCTACGCATTGAATATTGCTTGGGGCATTTATACTGGATCGATAAGCATATTTTTATTGCGGATGTTTATCTGGCTTGGTGAGGATACATGACCACGCATTATCCAATAGTTGACATAACCAAATCTATTGTTCGGGACTTAATGACAGCTATCTATCGCCACCTCGTTTTCTCTAATGATGAATGAGCGGAAGAATGGATTTGGCTCTAGTGACTTACTGGAAACAGGAATGACGTAATGTTGCGCAATGATTTATATAATATCGTTAATATTGGCTAGTGCAACGGAAATGGTGTAGTTAGCTTGTTTATTACTTAGTTTGTATCAAGCGTGCAGGGCCAAAGTCCTTTGATTCTATAAAACGTTCATTACAACAGAACTCAAATCGAAAATGTTACTTGTAAATACCAGCCCTTTTAATGTCCTACTGTTGGGCAAGGGCCTGCCCTCAATGCGAGTGGGATTAGGCCATAGTCCACCACGCTGGCCCAGTGCGGGTTGGCGGACTTCGCACGTCTTTTGAGGGGTTCTCTCAGACATGCAGGTTTCCTCGCGATGTTTTCCTTCAGTGTTTAGCAAGTGATGATCATGGTTGAAAATGAGATTCGCAAATGAAATCCAGAAATCCCAGAGGTGGTAGCCAGGGTTTGAACCTGCGATCCTCGTTGCCGAGGCGAGCGTTCTACCAACTTGGCTGTCACTGCTATGTTGCTTAATGATAACGTAAAATTAACAGCTCCAAAAAACCCTTGTAAGTATACAAGGGTTTTTTGGAGCTGTTAATTTTGGATTTTAGGGTTATTTCGTATTGTTCTTAGTGTACGATTTATATTAGATGTCTGTGCATCTTTGATTGTCGATGGTCATATGTTGTCTTTGTTTATATTTCTATTTAGTTTGATATTGTGTTTGGTGTGATTAAATTCGAAATAAGATGGAATCAATAAGATGTTTTATTCCTCCTGCGTGTCTTAGCTTACGACGTCGAAATTGGGCCTAGTCTCAATAGAAAAAAATGATGTTTTATTTGCAAAAGTTTATAGCGTCTATGCTTAGGACTACTTCTATTTTTGAAAAGTTGGTAAACCCGCTTTTTAAAGAAATCAGAAGACAAACTAACTAAAAACTTCTACTTTCATCGTGCGAACTGCGAAGGAATGGAACAAGTACGATTACGGCGTCTTTGTTCCCCGTCGACTACAATCTGGGTGTTTTCAAGTCGAGAGTGAACAGGCACCTTCTGGGCAAGTATGCTCCATCGTAGATCGCATCGACACTTAGCATCAGGGGAGATCGAGATCAAATACTTGCCTATAAGGTAATAAAAAAAAACAAAAAAAACCTAGACAGTATGTAGGTACACGGCATTGGTTGTATCTAGTGTAAACATAATCACGTGTGAATTTCCACTGGAGTTCCGAAGGTGGGCTGGAGGTGATAGTTGAATGTCTGCCCGGACGTTGTGGCGGACATGTTTAAATTATCGTGCATTTTCTAATACCGAACGAATTAAAAGAAAATGTGGAGTTGTGACCGCGACTTTGTTCGTCTGGATTTTCGTTTTTTCCACGATATTCGAGGAACTCCTGCATTATCTGGGATAAAATGAGATCAATAATTATATGTGTTAATGATGATGATGAAATGAATACTGTACCTCTATCGGTGATGCAGTGGATACTTTACTGAAAATGTTCGGTTATCTATGGAGAACTTGAAAAGACAAGTTTACAATGTTAGTTTCCTTCACTCGTGTACGTTTATTAACATCGATCAATCGTTATTTGTATGAAAAAGAAATCAAAAGTGACAACTTCATTTTTTAATTGCCCGCCAAAAAGTCTATAATTGTCGCTAGTAGGTTTTTTATAGGTTGGTTGGCTGACTTGGAAACTAAATAAACGATTCGAGATGAAATTGATAAGTATAGACTATTTTTATCTTCAAATTATATGCTGAAATACTAGCTACATTGTATATTGAAGTCACAGAAGTTATTCAGCCGCTAATAACGCAGAAACATTACTAGAACCTACGTTTAGGAACCGTGCCATCGCTTCCCGCCAATTTTTACGTCACCGGACACCGATGCGTTTGTTTTTTATTCTCCGCGTCGGAAGAGAGTTCAAGGACAACAGTCCGGTCAGCGAATTTAAAAACATCGCATTATTTTCGCTACGAAACTTGTTTTTCTATGCTATCTTGTATATATTATGTATACGATACGAATGAAGTAAGTCTTGATTTCCCTAGTACCTACAGTTATTTCTCATAAATTTCTATTTGCTCTATGGACAAGTTTTTTTTTTCGTTCATACTAGGTATGCCATATAATTATACGAGCAACAATTATATGGACCTACATATTTGATGCTTTTGAAAGCATTCAAGTGTTAGTTAAGGTAGTATGTTACAAAAAAAAATACATCGGGCATCAAAGTAGGAAATCTTAACTTGTTTATCAAATGTTGGTGAAAATTATTCCGCTGTGAAGTGTTTATGGCTAACTATTGTTGGCTAGTTAAACATTACTCTGAAGATCGTAGAAGAGCTTAAATAATGTTTTGTGAAAGTTAATTTGCATTTAAAATGCATTTAACTAAGTGTAATTGTTGTGTTTCGCTAAAAAAGTCTCGAAGCGAAAATAACTATGTAGGTACATCTTAGGATTTTGCTCTAAATCTCGGGGTAAGTGGAATGAGACGTTTATTGGCTACAAAAATGAGACACCGTTAGTAAGTTGGGTTACGGAACAAATACCTACTTCTTATTTTTTTATGTGGCGTTTGGCTACAAAATTGTGCCATTTTTTGCCAGTATCAAGTAAAATGTTTATTTTTTATTTATAATATAAGTACCACTTCATGATATATAATGATGTTGATGAATCGTCTACCCAAGCTGTGGATACTTTACAAAAAAATTACCAGACATCTTGGAGAACTCGAAAAATGAAGCTATATTATTATGTTCTAATTTCCTTCACTCGTGCACGTTTATAAACACACAATGGTTAAAATTCCACGAATATTACACATTATATAACAAACAAAGACAATTAAAAAAAAAAAAATTTTTGCTTTTCAACTTGGCGCCAAAAGTCAAATATACTTTTTATTCTTAAAACTGTCATCGGTACGACTGATTCGTTTACTTTTGAAGATGTTTTAAATTATTTTCGTAACACCTTATTATATTTTTCAAGATTATTCATGGAGATTCCATAAATACGAGAGAAAATTATTGTTTGTGAGCTCGGAACGGTCGAAACAAAGAGCAGGTGAATCAGAGCGCTAATGAAAAAAATAAAGTATGATCACATACATTGCTGCCTGACATGATGTGTCATACTGACACAAAGTATGTAGCCGTGTCCATGGGTGTGAATCCGTGGGTGCTCGGGGTTTCCAGCACCCTCGGAGAGTAAACAGTGGGTGCGAGCACCCATGACCACACATACTACATGCTAAACTGATCAATAAATCGACTTCGAACAATGTCTTTACTACCTCACCCGCTGTTGCAACGCGTGGAGCTCACATTATCAATATTAAGACGATAGCGTGAGGTCAGGGCGGGAAATTCAAAATTTCGACGTTTTTTTTTACGGATTAAAAAAATATTACGTTCATTAACAAGTATAGAAGTCGACTTTTTGGCGGGAAACTTAAAAGTCATGGCGTCAGTTATGTTTTAATTTCTAAAACTAGTGTTCCTGCGAGTTATAGTGAGTGATATAAGTGGAATATTAACCATTATGGGTTCGGTAAAGTGCACAAGTGTAGGTAATTGAAACAGAGTGACGAAACATGGCTTTTCAGTTTCTCACAAAAAATCCATGAAAAATCTTTCAGTAAAGTGTCCATCACTTTACTGATTTAGGGATGTATGTACATATGCTCAAAAATATAAATAATTTATATTACTTGACACTGGCAAAATACCTACGGTGATGCCAAAATAAAAAAAAAAAAGTATAGAAGTCCGACTTGACTTACAGGAGGCAGATACTTTTATTCTAAAATGTTGTGTTTCAAATTCTCTTCGTATAAAAATTTGTGTCTATGATTCCAGCAAATGGTCGCAGGCCTGTGTTGCTAACTAAATGTACAGTTATAATGGCGAAAACGTGACGAACAATTCTGTGTTGAATTGTCTCAATATTATGGCTTAAAGTCGCCTTGCATTGAGAGAAGGTCTGTGCACATAGGATATTATTTTAAATATTATATTGCGTTCTCACAAGGCGCCAAGCCAAGCCAGGACTTCATGGGTGGTGTCGAGGTCTGAACCAGAGACAATAAGCAACAATAACACACTTGAGGGGGGGGTGTTGAGCTCTGGACCAGAGATAATGAGCAGAGGACAACAACAGCAATACAAAAATATAGTAACTATGTATTAAACGCTAAATTAGCTAACCTATGGGGAAAGAGGACCCACCACTGACCCTCGGCTTGTCAACTTCTTCGATTATAAACCAAACAAGTTTGATCGATACTAAAAGAAGCCAACAACACCCGAACTCCTTTAAGATGTTAATCGAGAAACTATCTATCACGAGTCCTCTTTCCCCATAGGTTAACAATGGATTTCCGCCAAGTATCGCCTAGTTCTATCAATTAAATGCTAAATGAGCTGTCATTTGGGGGGGGGGGGGGGGGTTCGCTGTCAGGCACCCTTCCCATTTTAAAATTAGAAAGCTCGTTTAATTCTCAACTAGAAAGCGTTTATACGTATTGTGTGAAAGTGGATTGCGAAAATCGCGATCGCGCTAAATTACCCGCCATTTTTGGAACTCGATTGTTTTTATTTTGCATCGAACTTGGAACAATGGCTTTTTGGGATATGATTATTTTTAATAGTGTTAAAACAAAATTCTGTAGCACTATATAATATATATAGACACTTCAGAAAATTATGGAATAAGTATAATTAGAATGTATATACATTATTGACGCGTTTAAAAACTTGTACCTATGTTTTTTTTTACCAAAATGGCCGTCACATTCAACAATATAAACTTCACAATCGTTGCCATTACAAAACGGTTGCGCAATAGTAACGAAGTCATTGTTGTTTATATCATCTGTAATGCATGTGTGTTGATTATTGAGAATTAAACGAAATAACGAATTATCGCTTGTAATTGGCTTGTTTGTAGCAGGAGCTCGGATATACGGCCATGTATTGAAGCTTCCACGCTTCTCATTGCTGTACTATGACACATAATAAATAGGATTCCATGAAGTAAATAAGGGATACTCCATTTTCATATCATCATGTCACATCCATTATTTTATTTATTGAATGTTTTATTGCTGTTAATTACTTGACATTGGCAAAATGCCCGCTAAGTTGCAGGTGAGGCTATATTCACATCCATTTTATTTCATCGCATCTCATTTCGTAAAGAAAGAAGAAGAAGTATATAAGGTTATAACCAATGCGATTAATAAATAATGCATATCTACTTGAGAAATTCACAAAAGGCACTTAAACATTTTCCGTAGTCTAGACAAACCTGGTAATCTAATCGTTTTATATTTACCAGCCATCAATCTCGGGAAAGCTTTGGATAAGGCTCTCAAAATGGATATTCATTAATATTTTTCTTCGTCTTACCATTTTTTCTTCAAAAAAAAATATAGTTCACCTTTAAACATAGACTCCACAAAACAATCTGTAAATAAAAGAAATATACCGATATACTTATTTACGTATTAATATAACATCATAAAAACAGTGCTACCAATCTATCAACACATCAATGCATCGTGATTCGTGAACGCACGTTCCTTTGTCTTGTCTGCCAGCTGACGGTTTATGATTTTTTTTTTTTTTAATATTTCTTTTATATTTTTGAATTTCTGTCACGCTTTTACAAAAAAAGAACATAGTCTTTTTAATACTAGCATCAGATCGACAGGTCAAGATGGCAAGAGCTTAGTACACTTGAGCTAGTAGCCAGTCCAGTAACTAAGCTGTTTCTGAGAGCGAAACCATCTCGAGGATACTTCAAGGGAGATTTAGGCCACGGCTAAGACGTTCGCGGGCTTTTTGGAGGAAAGTTGAACTGTGACAGTTGGGCAATTTGATTTGTTTTCTGAAGATTTTGTTTCTTTGTTATGTAATGTGTAATATTAGTGGTGTAACCATCGTGTTAGTTACAATAAAGTATCCACAGCTTTACTGATAGGGTTAAGGGTTTCATTTTATCATCATCAGCGTCATTAACGTCATTATTATCATCAGGGAGACCTTATATTATTTAAAAAGAAAAGAAGGGCACCAGAGGAATCCGCCCAAAGTGGTGTGCGGCGGAAGCGAATTAACTTTTATATGCGCAGTCGCACGTACCTTTTTTCTTCATTTGGATGCGAGCCATGGCGGGGAAATGGCCTCTATGTCATCTCAATGGCATCGGAACAAAAGCAGGTTGATGTAGTACCACTTTTCTTGGGTATTCCTGGACGTTGTTATTATGATTTTTGCGCGCTTTTATTGTTCGTGTTCGAAAATCAAATGTTTTGTTTTTAATTGTTTACGTGTAGTTATTTTATGCTGCCATCCTTTAAATACTTGTTCATAGTGTAAAGAGTTACACAATTAATGTTTCTTACGCAACTAGCTCGGTGTAATTAGCCATTAGTAACCGAAGCCTAATTTCTTTTTAAAATTCGCCAAGAAGGTCGCGTTCACAGTTGGCGGTCGTTTTTTTTTCACGAGTCGAGTTCAAGTTCAATACTGTTCGCAAGATTTTTAAATCATTTCAATCATATTTTTAGACGTTCCTCAACAGCAGCTTTGTGGGAAGGTCGATGCATTTCTTCTATTTACGTACAGAGTCGACCTTGCGTTCTCTCCTCGCCGTGTGCTTATTAAAATGTCTTATAATATCGGTATTCGCCGTTCTGAGATGTAGACTATCAGCTCCTCAATGTGTGTGTGGAGTGTAGTAAATGCGTTCGTCATCACGAAAACGGACACCGCTAGGAAGAGATACCCCTCTTGTGTAAACAGGCCTGAAAATACCAAATTGTATCGTTTAAAAAAAAACACTTAGTTAAGATTCTCTTTTCGAAAAATCAAACTCCAATTGTTTTTTTTTTATGAACCGAAGTACATTAACTAACTGCAAACTGAATCTGATTGAATCCTAAAATGGCGTGAGGCCGCAGCGAGTGACTCACGGCGTTCGCGCCAAATCGAGACAAATCCACTTTTATTAAAGCAATCACAAGTCCTTTGTGATCGTAGCACGCGATATATGGATCGCAACACTATTTACATGATACATGAGCCGTTATTTTAGCTTAATATCGTACTGTTTAAAATAACATGTGAAGCGGTTTGTTTTTATATATTTTAATAGTAATATGTCGCGTATAAATACGAGCGATTAAGTAAACCAGATTATATCTCGGTCACACAGACACAGTTGCATCAGATCTAATAAAAACAGCAAAACCTGATTCGACTCCGTAGCAATGACCTTAACCTAGGCAGATTTATTGATTAGAGGACAAAATGGCGATTTAATTTTCTTGTAATATCTAGAAGAGCTATATTAAATAAACAGAGTATTTAAAGTACGCTCTAATGTTAGTTTCTTTATCTTGCCATGAGAAAATCCTGCAATAACTGTTAGTTGACCTCTACTACCATAAAAGTTGTAGGCAAATAGGGGTCGCGATAACATTAGTTCCATACATGTATAAAAGAAAAACCATGACGAGACCTCATTCCATAATCTATTACAGGTTTTTTTTTTTTTTTTTCGTTGGCAATCGGCAAAAAACTGCTTGCCGAAGTCAAGAAAAAAATTTGAATGTTTGTTTTAGTATAGTAGCACTGATCATAATGATGTTGATTAAGATGATGGTGATGAGATGTATCCCCTTTTCCTATCAGCAAAGTGGTGTATCACAAAAAAATACCAGAATCCTTGGGAGGACTTGAAAAGTCAAATAAAACTAATTTTACGGATTCTATCGCGTTTATTTTTTGTTTTTTTACGGGGTGAGGTTTTTATGAGGGTACCCCGTTTCAAACTATGACACCAGGACGTCAACCACCTCAGTCCTCCCGTGACCATGGTTGCTGTAAAGCAGCCGAAACGTCGGGAACGTAAAAAACAAAAAATAAACGCGATACGATCCGTAAAATTAGTTTTATTTAAATGTGTAGTATTCGCGTAAATATAAGAAATCAATATTAAAAAGTCAAGTTATACAATTTTATTTTAATTTCCTTCACTCGTGCACGTTTATGAACACACAATGTTTAATATAATTTATCAAACAAACACATATTTTTTTATATAAACCAGGATTCACAACATTACTCTTCAATTTCCCTCCAATAAGTTCATCCATTAGTTTGTCAATTGACTAGTTAGCCATTTTTTTGAAATTATAACGTGCAAAGTGATTTTGTAAATGCTATTAAGTTTGTTGACACTGGCAAAATATCTACAAATTATGGGTGAAGCCATATCTTATTTTATTTCATAGCATTTTATCTTTTCATAAAAAAGAAGCCTAGTTGACCATTGCATAATGCCAGTCGACATTATGTGCAATATGGCGGCAAAACTAAAACGTCGTAACGTCTGTTACAGTCGGCTACAATGAGTTTATTTATCTTCGCGGCAATATGAATAATAATATTAGTTCAATGTTAATGTATGGTGATAGTGAATAATACCCAGTAATACCTAATCAATTCCTTAGAAACAGTAATAATAATACGATAATCTTATCTACATTAATATATATTTGTATACTTAGCAATGTTTTACGATCGTTCAACCCTTTGTCTTCCATTTAATTAAAAAACCTGGCTAGATAAAAAAAAATCTTTATTCTTTCTAACATTTATTAAAAACTTGAAATGCATCTAGGTTTCAATGGATTGGACAGAAATAGCCGATACCATAGATAGAGGTATGAATAAAGCATTGTTCGGGATTTCTTGGCTTAAGTTTTCAGTAAAGTATCCACAGCTTTGCTGATGGGGTTAGGGGATTTATTTAATTATCAACATCATAATTATAATCAGGGGTATAATTTTATAACAAACTAGCTGTTGCCCGCGACTTCGTCCGCGTGGTATTTAACAAAGACAACCGTTGACAACAGCCTGCTCGCCCATTCTAAGCCCACGGGACGCATTGCAGGTTGTTGCTATCAAACTTAATCAGGCGCTGCGCTGCAACATTGGTTTTAATTTTTTTTCGTGAGATTCTATTTTTTATTTCTAAAATAAAAGTAGCCTAATTTACTCCTTGTTACATCAGCTATCTGCCAGTGAGAACCGTCAAAATCGGTCCAGCCATTTCAGAGATTAGCCGGATCAAACAGACAGACAGACAGACAGACGGACAGACAGACAGACAGACAGACAAAAATTTTAATAATGTTGTTTCGGTATAGGTAACGTGTATACATCCAAATGCACTTAGTAAAAAGCGGTTATTTTAATATTACAAACAGACACTCCAATTTTATTTATATGTATAGATTATCAAGAAATACATGTTACTGGCATCATTTTGTAGCCGATTGACAACCTAAAAAAAAGAAGAAAGAAAAGTATTGTTCCCTTTTGGTAAAGGCACAGAGTAATAAAATAATTAATATAGGCATAACCAAGTTGACCTATACTTTACCTTGACTTAAATTAGGTACTTATAAATTGACCGCCATATACTTATATTGAAAAGTATTTATTAGATCTCTCTTCAATTTAATACGCGGTATATTACCGCTTAGCTGCTGTTGTGAATCTATAAATGCAACGCAATTACTGCACGTGTTCAGATCTAGTATGTGTTTATTTCTCAACTTTGTACGTGACGACATACTTTCTGTTTGTGGGATATGTCGCTCTTGCTCTAATAAAACTGTATTCGTCGAAACAGTCGTTTTATACTTCTCTTCTCCATATAACTACAAATGAGTTTACAATTAAAACTTGTAGAGAGGTATTTTTTTAAACTCGATAACGTTATTTTCAACGCATTCCTTTTATGAAATACTTGGCGGGTTTTTCAAAAATTTCGCGTTCTCCGAGACTCGCCGAGAGTCAATTGTTTGGAAACACCGACCCTCAAATCGTAGCTTACATAAGTCTCTATTGTCGATTTGAGCTGGGAAAGTAAAATTTTGAGTCTAAATAACATCAAAGATGAAGAAAAACGTCTTAATACATCGCCACACTATCACGAAATTCACGCGAACTTGGTGATTCATTGGTCAATGAACGCGCGCGAAACGAAACGCAGTTCGTCTCAGAGCGCCGCGGGCGACGCGCGTCACGCGCGAATCCGATCGTAAACACAAAGGACGTTGTTTCAAAGTGCGAACTATAAATTAAAATATTGATTTTGTTTATTACCTGTGCCGGGGAGACTTTTTAAAATATTTGTTTTTTCTTATTAGACTGTGGTAAAATGTGCAGTGTGATCGTTTTATGACTTTTTTTGTGATTAAGCGTTATTTTCTTTTTGCGTTTCTTTCGTAATATGTTATTTTTACTTGACTACCAAACTTTTTAAGAAAATTAGGGCTTGTAGTTTTAAAACTGGCTTATAGGTGATATAGAAATAATAAGGCTAGGTCATGCATGCTGTAGCACACATCGCGAAATTAAAATATATGATTAGTTTATTTTTAAATTATTTGCTATGCCATATTTGCCAGACGGCGTTTTAAAAGGTAAAATAATAAATTTTCAACCTGACTCAAAGAGGTCGTTTAACTTCTATTCAAATAATTTTATTCAACCATTTACGTAGGTCTGTTTAGATATTGTCGGCATTTGATTCTCACTATGTTTGTGCGTATTGTTAAAACACTCAATCGGCGTAATAATTAAACAAGAAAAGTAATTATGTACACCTACAGATGATATAATCTGATGCTGATGCCTGAATAAGAGAGATATACTTATTTCATGTAGAATTCTATCTTGTCCGTGGCTCTCAGCGAGATTAATATAAATGAATTAATTTTGATAAATTCTCCTTGAGATTGACTTACCGGTAGAAGTTTAGAAAAATGATTTTGACTAACGACCGGTAAATGTAACAACGTACCTACAACAATATAGCGCATACCTCCCCAGTCTGAATTGGCCTGAATAGTTTCGTAAAAATGTGTGGTTACTATTATTTATAAACGAACGGTTATGTAAGCGGATTTGTAACTTTAGACAATTGTGTTAAGGTATATTTTTGTTCGTACTCGGACGCGGTGTTAGGTCGCTGAGGTCAATATAATACATTAGGTATCTATTAATTAAAACAATTGTTCAGAAGCTTGTTAATATTTGAATAGTCAAGTGTTTGTACGTATCGTATAAAAATAATTTGAAAATACCGAAATTATCTGTCCTATGATAGTAATTATCTTATATTTTTTCCTATCTACAAGAAAAAGTATATTATTTTTTCAATAATATGAATATGAGCTATTATTAGATTTTGAATGAAAGCTAAAGCATTAAAAAAGTATTTTTTTTTCTAAACGCGGCAAAGCAAAAATGTTTATGTTATTTTTTCGAAGTAGGCTTATTTTCTTAAATCCTTGTGTATATCAAAGTCTTAGGGATATTAAACATAATAGATTTTTGTAGATATTTCTAGTAACTAGAAATTGCAGAAAAAGAAAACCAAATAAACAACTTTATTTTTTTCTAGACACAATAGTTAACTGCGACGCCAATAACTCTTAAAAAGGTCTCCCAAATTCACAAAGACCGCTGTATTACAGTGAAATAATCATCAATTTCAGTGTGAGTATTATCGAACAACACTGAACTGGAAGCCAGTGATAAACTTAAATAGTGCCTAAAAAACTCAGTGAAAATGTGCTTAAACAAGATGTCGTCGTTCTATCTGGCCGTACGGACTTTAAAGTGACAAAATTCCACCATGTCGGACAAGCGACGCAAGAAGTCCGGGGAAGCATTCAGTGAACTACTAAGAACTTGCATTATATAGCAATACAAACAAAAAACTATTTTAATTTCGCATTCTGATCTCATTTAGTGCTCAATTTTATTTAGAACCATGATTTCTTTAAAGAAACTTTACGGGGACGAGCTGCTACGACTCGCTCTGGTCCTCAGCCTCCTAAAAGTGGACCCCAACGATTATCTGGGGAGAGAGACGCAACAGCTGATAGCTGGTCTCCATATTTCCAACGGCTCCGATTGGTCGACGGACCACGAAGCGAGAACGCTGATTCGCCCGCGGTTCATCCACCCGAAATCATTGGACAACATTCTCGTCAATTACGAAAGGGAATTGTTCGAGGAGTTAAACTCCTTGGGGCGATATGGTAATTCCGATTTTGAATTTACCGAACGTATACGGAACAACGGACCGATACATACATATTTATTGAATAATGTCGCGACGGACACAGTCGCGGCCGCGCTCGCGCCGGCGCCGGTCTCCGAGAGCGGGGAGGCGGACGGGGTGTCTTCCGACGACAATGTAGCTCAGGAGATCAAAGTCAGCGACGAGGACACACAGAATGACGAGACACCACGCCCCGACGCTATCGTCACACTATCGGCCGACTACAACGGAACAGAATCGGATATATTTGCGGACATCGCATCGAGATCGTTTGATGTCAACGAATTACTAGTAGACCCCTCCGAGATGCAGATAAAGGAGGAAAACTTCGGGGCGATGGTGAAGAAGGAGAGGGACGATGATATGTATAGCGACAACGCGATAGACTATGCACCGTACTTCAATGGGAAATCTGAAATGGAAATTGAACAGGCCGATTCAGTGTTTCAACAGAATATGGAGGATCTAAGGGATTACAGCGAAATATTTGATGAGGTCAAAGAATTGAAACACGATTTAGATTATCTGGACGTGAAACACCAACACGAGAATCTGGAGCAGTACTTGATGGAGAATACTCCGTTGGATTCGGAGGTGTACGAGCTGGCGCCCATGTTTGAGGAGGAGCTGGTGTTGGATGTGAAGAGAGAAAGAGCCAGCACTAGTTTCACGGCTAGTTCGAGCGGTGTCAGTGATATGAGCGTGTCGTGCGATGCTGATATCAAGTCTGAAGTCGACGAAGGCAACCATACAGGCGACGAACTAACACAAGAGGTGAGTGATCAGAATTAGAGCAATCTTATTAGATCTTTTGCTGATTGTTTTCTCACGCAACGGACTACAATTTAGACTTGTAGTGATAGTTTTAGTTATGTCAGATGCTACCTTAGGTGAGTTTTCAATTCTAGTTATTGGGCAATGGGAAATTGACTACACAAATTTTATATTATTTTCTAATAATCAACGATGTTATTTGTTAAGTTCATATCCAAGTTTCTGTCTTGAAATGTTAGTAGAACGTCTGACGCTTTGGTGTAAAATGATATAATAGGTAGCCAGTCGTCATGTTTGATGCCAGTGCGATGTCCACACGCGGTGACTTGCCACTTGGACTTGTGTGACCATGCGGACCCAGCTTTAGTTATTTAGTTGTTAGTGTAGTGTCTGTGCGTTATGCCCTGTTTACACGTTATGAGCGAGTACTAGGCCGAGAGCAATGTCTCGCCAATTTACCGGCATAAGTACTGGCTATAGTGCAGTCGCATAGCATAGACGGAGCAAAAAAAATCAACTATTTTGATAGCTTACTTCTGTATCACGCCTTGCCTCAATGCGAGGGGTGAGGGAGGGGGAGGGGGGGTCCAGGCCACGCAATGCCAGCGCCTGTCTATGCCCAACAAATACTAAAGATTATGTTTTCCACAAATATTTTCACATGATTGTTGTTCGAACGCGGTTCGAGCTGATTATAATTGTAAAACACTTCATTACCATTTGACACTGTCGGCGCGGTCACCGTGTATTTATAATAAATCAACGTTCTCTAGCCTTTACCCGCGGCTTCGTCCACATTTTGAGTATAAATATGAGGGTACCCCAGTTCAAACTATGACACTTGAAATCCATTTAGTTATTGCTTAGTTCTAATTCGAACTGTTTTGTCGTAGAGTTAGTTCTTGCCTCAATAGATGGCGCTCTAACCAATATTGAATATGTTAATACAGAGATGGCGCTAGTCTATCCTGGTCTGAATCGCGCAAGTGATGCTGAGATGCAGCGTTCATGTACAAGTTTGCAAAATAAACATACAGACTTACGCATCTATAATATTAGTAAGGATAGAAAGAGACAACTAGATATTTGAAATACATATGTCTAGTTGAAATAGTATTCAAAACTAAAATAATTATGGAGACCGCAGACTGGTACGTCTGGGGGTTCAGTGTAAGCCGCTATCCGTATCATCGTGACCGCAGGTTCGATTCCCGTCAGACCAAATTTCTAAAATGACCATTTCCTTATTTGGCCTAGTCTGGGTATTACTGGAATCGCCCCAGTCCATTGTACGATAGGGGTCGTCCATTAACCACGTGAGCCTCGAAAGAGTGGGGGGGGGGGAGGGTGGAAAAAATGCCACGGAGGGGGAGGGGGTGTATATATTGAATGTCTGTCCGAACATTTATATCGCGGTGCCTTAATTTTCCAGCATCACACTAGATTATACCTGTTGTATTTTAAGAAAATATTCTGCATGGTTTTAAGATACTTTGTACGAAAACAAATACACTGGATTTTAGTAAGGGGTTAGTTAGGGCTAGTCTAAGGCCTCACCACGTATCAACCCGGAGCAGAGGGGGAGGGGGGGGGGGGTAATTAAAAAGTTGCTAAAATAACATCACATGATTAATGGGCGAACCCGTCCCCCTATAATAAGAGCGTAGCTTAGTTTGGTACCGTACAGTTGCTGGTGGTCTTTATTTATGGGACTAGGCCCGCCACACACACCACTGCTACTCCTGTAAGCCAGGATCTACAGTGGTATCCCATGATGACACCGAGGTTTAAACCTCGGCGAGTCCCGGGATAAAGTTAAATGTCTTGGAACCCCCAAGAATTTAATCGAAAGATAAAAATAGGAGGAGTTGGAAGAAAATTATCCACTTCCCTCAATTCCAAAGCGGGAAAAAAGAAGATCTGGTAGACAAATTTCCACAGAAGCTAGACTCCTACAGCTGGACTAAGTCCAGGTGTAAGGCACCACGGAGAGTTTAAATACTAGTTGGTCCTAAACTTGTGAGCTGATTAAACTTGGTTCCAGTAGTAGGTATGGCAAAAACGCTTGAACGCACGGAAGTGGTCCCTGGTTTCCACAAGGTCTGTATAGTATACTACACCAGATGTTACTTGCAAACTATCTGATTGCTGGTGGTTACTTGCAAACTATCTGATTGCTGGTGGTTACTTGAAAACTATCTGATTGCTGGTGATTACTTGCAAACTATCTGATTGCTGGTGGTTACTTGCAAACTATCTGATTGCTGGTGATTACTAGCAAACTATCTGATTGCTGGTGGTTACTTGCAAACTATCTGATTGCTGGTGGTTACTTGCAAACTATCTGATTGCTGGTGGTTACTTGCAAACTATATGATTGCTGGTGATTACTTGCAAACTATCTGATTGCTGGTGGTTACTTGCAAACTATCTGATTGCTGGTGATTACTTGCAAACTATCTGATTGCTGGTGGTTACTTGCAAACTATCTGATTGCTGGTGGTTACTTGCAAACTATCTGATTGCTGGTGATTACTTGCAAACTATCTGATTGCTGGTGGTCTGGCGACACTTATTATTTGGAATGGCGTAATTTTATTGTTTATCTCGAATCGTTGTATCGGCTATTGAACTTTCGTCCGCGTCGAAATCTTTATGTGATAATACGTAATGCATAACATTAATAAGCAGTTCTTATCGGTCATGTATTATGAATAAAAATAGACCTATCAAGGTTATCAACAAATTAGGTAGGTAGGTCGAATAGGTTAAACTCTCTAGATTAGCGCAGTGGGTAGTGACGATGCCTTCTGCGCCGAGAGTCCCCGGCTCAAATCCTGTGTTAAGTGCGATATTGTTCGTAAACTAACCGTAGAATCATACCCTCAAATATTTGGAATGTTATAAAGGATTATAAAGCCATTATAACGCACTTTTCCCTCTGAAAATTGGGTTATAATGCCAATATAACGTGTCTATAAATTTAGGGCTTGGTGGTTTTCTGCAGCATAAAATAATATATTTTTAATGCACGATCTAGGCTACATTGTTCTCACATACCTATAACAATGTATTGCTCAAAAATGTAAAAGATCTATTTTAAAAAAAAAGAGCAACCATGGAGTTTCTTGCCCGTTCTTCTCCATAGGAACGGCATTCCGAACGGGTGGTAAAGCAGTAGCATAATAATTTTGTAACTTGACGATTCATAAGTACTGTACTATTAGCGATGTGGCAACACTGATTGACAGTTCGGGCCTTCGCGCCTATATAAGGCGCGCGAGCCCCGACGTCGCGCTCATTTGCTCTCCGAATTTTGTAGCGATAAGACGTGTTATAGCTCGTTGGAATTGTTAAATTTGAGTTATTTATGTTGGATTCAAATATTGAAGAATTGAGTTTGTTCGTTGTGTAATTACATGTTTTCATGTCATTTTATTCCTATTAATTAATTAAATCTACCCTCGGTTCCTGGTGCATATATTTTTTTAATACAATTCGATAGGAACCGCTAACATCAGAAGTGGGATAGGCTCCTGTAGCCTACATCTGCTCTGGTCGCAAGCGAAAATAATCATAAGTTGATTAGATGCTTGGGTTGAGTTTTAAGTGAAATTTTAAATTTGTTTGATCATGGCTGATCGAGCCTTCACTCGAAGTATTACTAGGAATAGGCGTGGTCGAAATAGTGTTGCAGGAGATCTTCAAGACCAGCTCAGCATTATTCTAGCGCGCATTGACGCGCTAGAAAATAGCAGTCTACCCGCAACAAGCAACGAGACGGCGGAGGTATCGTCGGTGGAGCGTGCAATCGTGGCGCCGGTTGATGCCATCGTGTCTGTACCTCGACCGCCCGCGCCACTACCAGTTACTGCCAGATCGAATGACGGCACCATCGGTGAATCGCACGCAAGTACTTCGACTTCGTTGGATGTCACCGACCGCCTCATTGGCGCACTGAGCGCGTTGACTAAGGTCAGATCAACCCATTATTATATTTCTAATTTTGATCAGAGTGTCGCTAATTTCAAAATCTGTACTTAAATATTTTGAATGTACACAACTACCCACATATCAAGTTATAAGTGGTATGGGTGATCAAAATATTGAGGGTACTAGTTGTGTTACTCATAAATGTATGAATGTACCTGTACTTGTTGGGACCGATGTCTTAAACAGTGACGATGTGCAATACATTCGTGCAAACAATGAACAACGAATTACTCGAATTCCTAGTTCGACATTAAATAGTGACCGCAGTGTGTTCCCCATTAACTTAGATGATCAATCACGAATTAATACACCTCTCGAGGGTAATGATCGCGAAAGATTATTGGGTGTCATTAATGAATTTGAGGAGTTTCTAATCGTTGGCACTGCGTGGACAGCGGTAACGACTGGTCATATGCATTTTGTTATGGACCTTACAGACTTTAATCTCTCTCGGGGAATCTCCCTATGCCAGCTCAATTATTCTTGTAAAGAAAAAGGACGATAAGGATCATATGTGTGTCGACTACCGTGCACTACATGCGATCACTGTTAGGGATCGCTATCCATTACCGCTGATGGAAGACCATATTGATCGCCTTGTACTTTTGTAGCCACGGAAGTGGAATATTTAGGTCGTACGATTTCAATGGGTCAGGTTAGACCGAGCAAGTGTAAAATCAAAACCCTAGTAGATTCACCAGTCACCCACTAACGTATGGGAGGTCAGACAGTTTCTTGGTTTGGCAGGATACTTCCGTAAATACATATCCGCTTATGCATCTATAACCGTACCCATAGCTAGGTTATTGCGAAGTAACGTTAAATTCGAATGGAGAGACGAATAGGAAAATTCTCAGAGGTATATAATTGAACCCTTACAAATGAACCTATACTTGCTGTTTTCGATCGACTATTGCCAACGGAGCTGCACACGGACGCAGGCTCAGTCGGTTGTGGTGCAGTTCTCAACCAGGTGCATGAGGATAGTAAAATACGGGTTGTGGCATATTTCAACTTTAAGACAGAATATTGTAAGGGCGTAATGATGCAACACGCGGGTTATCTGGGTCGGAATCCTGTAGATGTTTACCAAATTGATATACCACGAAATTGGGCGCAGATAGCTCAGTCAGCGGACGAAGAGACTCGTACGCTGATTGACAAAGTCCTAAATAATTAGTTAGACTTGTCCCGATAGTTTGTTTGAAATGAATTGCTTTATTACAAATGCATTTCTGCTGGGAGTGAACCCAGATTTCTATGCTTCATACCAAGAGGTGATTGGTTGAGTTTGATAAGGATTTTTCATGGCCAACATGAGCACATAAACTTATACAGGTAGTTTCAAATGCTACATCACTATTTGGTACTCCTAAACTTATGGTGTACGATGGAGGGCGAATATTTGAAAGTTTGAGCTTGCAAGGATAGGCCTCTGATATGGGGTGTCAAATTAATTTTATTACTCCAGAAATGCATAGTGAAAATGATCAGGTAGAACGCTACTGCCGCATGTAACTTAATATGTTGCGCATCGAGACTACCAGTCGTAACAATCGATGGTCAGCGTCTTTATGGAGGATGCAGCTCATTATTAACAGTAGTAAGCATAAAACCACACAAATATCACGATCACATTTACTAATTGGGGTAGAAGCAGTTACGCCAGTAATAAGGTCACTTGTCCGTGACGCTGCCTTGGACAATACACGACCGAATCGTGAGGGCTTAAGGGAGCTATATAGAGGCAGCGCGCTAACTACTTGATGAAAATAGACGTGAACAGGACAACTTACGTAAATAAAAATCGGAATGTTACACACGAAGTTTTCCGCTAAATGATAATGTTTTTAGAACTAAAACCTCTTATGTTACAGGCAAGCTGGACTCGGGGATGAGGGCCTTACCGGGTCATTAAAGTATTACCCCATGGCCGGTATGAACTACAACTACTGAGTGGTTCGTATGGCAAAATCACTTAGGCTGCCGCCGAGCATATGGTGGCCTGGCGACGAAAGTGGACCCCCGAGGCTTGTGCCGTAATTTTGGACATTAAGCTAAGTGTGCTTTCAATATTATAAGCCGTGTAGCAGACATGTTAACTGGGTCATGTCTGTTACGTTGTTTCCATTTGTGTAGACATGATAACAGGGCCATGTCTGTGGTGTCGAGTTTAGTCTCCGCCAGTGTAGACATGATAACAGGGCCATGTCTGTGGTGTCGAGTTCATTCTCCGCCAATGTAGACATGATAACTGAGCCATGTCTGAGGTGTAGAGTTTATTCTCCGCCAGTAAAGACATGATAACAGGGCCATGTCTGTGGGGTCGGAGTTTGGTCTCCGCCAGTGTAGACATGATAACTAGGCCATGTCTGTGGTGTCGAGTTTATTCTCCGCCAGTGTAGACATGATAACAGGGCCATGTCTGTGGTATCGAGTTTATTCTCCAGGGTAGACATGATCCTTAATGGATCCTCGAGACAGGTCCTCAATGGATAGGCTAAGGAGAATATGGAAAAACAGGAGCATCACCAAAGCCACTAAAATTCGGCTAGTGCGGATGTTGGTCTTTAGAAGACTTTCGGAGAGTCTTTCGAGAAAATGACTCCATAGAGCGGTTGGTTGTACAAAGAGTGGAAGGCACCAGACCACGTGGAAGGTCGCCCATGCGATGGACCGACCAGATTAAGTCTGCCATTGGCGGCCCCTTGCATGAGTACACCAGGATGGCATCCAATGGGGAGAGATGGCGAGACATCGTGAGGCGAGCAACATCAATCCCAGAACCAATGCATGACGACCACGACCGCTCTGACCGGAGCGTCACAACTTAGAAGAAGAGGAGAGACATGATAACTGGGCCATGTTTGTGGTGTTGAGTTTATTCTCCGCCGGTGTAGGCATGTTAACTGAGTCATGCCTGTGGTTTCGAGACATGTTAACTGGGTCATGTCTGATGCGTCGAGACATGTTAACTGGGTCATGTCTTCGAGATGATTCTCGCCTCGGGATATACGAATTTTCAGCGTATATCCTGAAGTGTGTTATAGGGAAGATATTGATATTCCTTATTTTCTACTTTCAGCTGAAGGTGACTCCCTTGCGGCTGATCCATCTACCAGTTTCTCTAACTGCGAGAGCCAGTTACTCTCGAGCACTCACACTGGAGATGGACAACGGGGTTCAACAAACGTCGCATCCGACCGGCATTGAAGACTGCATTCTCCCGGAAGCTTCCCGAGCCCACTAGCCGAGCAATGAAGACTGCCAAGCAATGAAGACATGTTCGAGGACGACCATTTGTCAGGAGAGGCCGTATTAGCGATGTGGCAACACTGATTGACAGTTCGGGCCTTCGCGCCTATATAAGGCGCGCGAGCCCCGACGTCGCGCTCATTTGCTCTCCGAATTTTGTAGCGATAAGACGTGTTATAGCTCGTTGGAATTGTTAAATTTGAGTTATTTATGTTGGATTCAAATATTGAAGAATTGAGTTTGTTCGTTGTGTAATTACATGTTTTCATGTCATTTTATTCCTATTAATTAATTAAATCTACCCTCGGTTCCTGGTGCATATATTTTTTTAATACAATTCGATAGGAACCGCTAACAGTACAATAATGGTCTACGTGAATAAAAAATATTCTGATTCTGATTCTGATTCTGATTAGGCCACATTGAGCGTATGGTCTTTTCAAGTTTTTTGTGCACTCACCGGTAAGATTATTTTCTTCGGGCATTCTTTGTGCAAATATTCAGCCTACGCCACTGGTCCGTCCATAGTGTTAGTTTTTGTTTTTTTTTTTCAACAACCACAGCACGAGTAGGCTTTTAAGCTATTGTATAAATAGTCCTCCCACCACCACAGCAAATTCGTGGCTGGTGAGCGTCACATAGAGGTTACTAAACTATGCGGTGTCAACGAACTCCAATATATAACTACAAGCTGCCGTGAACGGCTTAAAACAGCCAAAATGTGTATTTATCAAAAATGCGAAATGAGCTAACATTATATCAAATACAATGGAGTCATTATAAGCATAGTTAATTATTAAAATGAAACTAAATTTTAAGGATTTTATCACGATTTTATTTCTATTTCACGTTCTCGACGTTTCGGCTGTAATATTCGCGTAAATATAAGAAATCAATATAGTTAATTATGTTTTTTTTTTACAACTAATTCGCTATCTTGCTTAGGTGAATGCGGGATTTAAAAATAATAATTAATAATACTAAAGAATGTAATAGGTACCTATAATCCTGACATTAGAAGTCTTTTTTTTTGTTGGCTACAAAATAGATTTTTTTTTGCCAGTGTCAAGAATAATGTTTATATGTTATTTTAAATATAAGTAATCCTGATGATAATGATGAATGGTGATGATGAATTGAATCCCCCAGCCCTATCAGTGAAGCTGTGGATACTTTACTTGAAATTTTACCAGACATCTTGAAAGAACTCGAAAAGTTAAGCTATTCTGTTTTATTCTAACATTCTTTTTTTTATTACATTATAGGCAAGTATTTGATCTCGATCTCACCTGATGGTAAGCGACGATGAGATCTACGATGGAGCATACTTGCCTAGGTAGGAAGGCGGCAGTAGATCCAGACGCTACATTCACTAGGCACATGCAGCGCAGCTGATCTGACCCGCCATCCATGAATGGCAACACCGAGCATCATGCCGGAACACGGCTAGGCCGCTTGGCGACATGGCTTTGTTCAGTGGGTGGTGACTAGCCACGGCCGAAGCCTACCACCAGTAGAGTTGTCACCTGGCTGGCACCACCCAGGGTCACGTGTAGGGTATCTCGAGGATACTTAATTCTCCTACGGACGAAGGTGACTCGACCCCAAAAACGTAAACATCCTTCACTCGTGCACGTTTATGAACACACAGTGGTTAATATCCCGCTAATATTACACATTATATATCAGAGAAACACATTTTTCCTGAAAATAAAACAAAATTGACAACTTCACTGTTCAATTTCCCGCCAAAAAGCCCAATTAGACAGCCGTTGAATTAATTTATTATAAAAAAAAAACTGAATAACAATAAAAAAAAATTAAATATTATTTTTATTATGGAGTCTATAATATAATATCTATAATATAATTTTCAACAAAAGTTACTCAAATAAAAAAATACTCAATCCATCCCACTCGGTCTTATGACCCACTTACACCAAGCCAACAAGTTGCCAACGTGGAAATGTATAGAAATCTATTCTGGCAACTTGTCAGTTCGTTCGTACTTGTACTATAGGGTAAGCAATAACTTCTCAAGTGATTCCTTGGACACGCCATTTTCATATCTTCATGTCACATCCATTATTTTATTTATAGCTGTTACCCGCGACTTCGTCCGCGTGGTATTTAACAAAGACACAACCGTAGGCAACAGCCTGCTCGCGTGTTCTGAGCCCGCGGGACGCATTGCAGATTGTTGCTATCAAACTTCAGGAGCAGCGCTGCAACATTGGTTTTAATTTTGTTTCATGAGATCTAACTTTTTTTTTCAAAAATAAAAGTAGCCTAAGTTACTCCTTGTTACATCAGCTATCTGCCAGTGAAAGTCCCGTCAAAATCGGTCCAGCCATTTCAGAGATTAGCCGGAACAAACAGACAGACAAAAATGGTAAAAAATGTTGTTTTGGTATAGGTACCGTGTATACATCCAAATGCACTTAGTAAAAAGCGGTTATTTTAATATTACAAACAGACACTCCAATTTTATTTATATGTATAGATGTATAGATATATGTGGCGTGAAGGGATGGAAGACAATATGTTCTGAAACGGCACGTAACACGATTTTGTTTGAGTACGTATTTCTGTTATACAGACCGATTTAGAAAAGTTAATCCTGCTTTTTTAGATTGTTTACACACGACATGTCATAGAGACATTGTCTTTGGAAGCATGGCACGTCGATGTGTACAGGTTCGCCATCCCTTATCCAGGACCATGCAGCACGTAAAAGGTTGCAAAGTTCAAAGTTTAAGGGTCAGACGTCTAGACCATTGCCCCTAAGGGTGTGTGCAGCGAAGTCACTATCATACCGTCTTTGTTTCCGCGTATAGACTAGATTAGTCTTGTACACCTGCGATGAAATAAAATGCATATGAATATAGCCTCACCCACAACATAGCGGGTATTTGCCAATGTCAAGTAATTAGCAATAACACATTCAATAAATACACATTACACACACACCTAAAGTATGTTTTGAATAATGTTTTAAACCTGGGATTTTCAAACTATTTTGGGCAAGACCCCTTTTCCGAAATGTACAGATACCTCAGACCCACGTAGCTAAATTACTTAAAAAATCATATCTCTAGTTTTTTTCCTATTGATACAAAATAGTTGTAAATTTAAAAACTATGCAGTTGGTTAATTCAGAAATGTCACATCATTCACTTATCAAAATGTAACAAAATAAATAGACATAAAATTATTATTTTTGAAAAAAAAAAACATTAAAATCGCAATGTGAAGATACAAAAATCATCTTTGCACGAACTTGTGCACGCTTATCGCCTTGTTGAGTTTTTTAAAAGTACAACAATTATACTTCTCACTAAAATATTAGTCTATTCTCATAACAAGTTGGTACACGTAACACAACTTATACAGTATCTTGAAAGTTTCAAATAAGCACTTGTGTTAATTAATAGGGGGTCGATTTTTAGACCTCGTCGACCCCCGAAAATCAGTTTTTGTTTATGTCAGCAGTGGCAGCATGTCTTCCTGTTTCTAGTTCATACAGTACTTATGAATCGTCAAAATGTACGACAAATGTTAAGCTACAACTTCACCGCCCGTTCGGAATGCCGTTCCTATGGAGAAGAACGGGCGAGAAACTCCATGGTTGCACTTTTTAAAAAGTTCTTTTACATTTTTGAGCAGTACATTGTTATGGGTGTGTGAGAACAATGTAGGAACGGCTTGGCAGGCTTTAGCAGCTGGTTGAGGTACTAACGCGTTTATTTTTCGTTTTTACGTTCCCGACGTTTCGGCTGCTTTACAGCAACCATGGTCACGGGAGGACTGAGGTGGTTGACGTCCTGGTGTCATAGTTAGAAACGGGCTACCCTCATATTTAATTGTTGATTGTGGTCCGATCTACGCAGAAAGTGCTCACAGTATCTTGAGGTCTTGCAATGGTACGCTTGGTTTTCGATTTAATAATATTAACCGACTTGAGATCCAGTGACAGTAAATCAGCCGAAACGTCGGGAACGTAAAAACGAAAAATAAACGCGATAAAATCCTTAAAAAACTGTTTTATTTCAATGTTTAGTATTCGCGTAAATATAAGAAATCAATATGTAACCCTGAGTAGGTATATAATGGGGTTGTTTACGACATAATTTTTTATACCAACACGTGTATGATCCCTTTCAATTTCATACACACATGTTCCTTTACATGTTGCATGTTGGCAATCATTCAAATGCATTGGTATTTAAATATATGAGACCATGTTGATTACATACATATTTGTTGCAGATAATTGGCGCTTTGTCGATTGATTTGGCAATTTTTTTTTATACATTATAGGCAAGTATTTGATCTCGATCTCACCTGATGGTAAGTGACGATGAGATCTACGATGGAGCATACTTGCCTAGGTAGGAAGGCGGAAGGAAATGTTGAAATGAAAGTAATTTTACGGAGTTTATCGCGTTTATTTTATGTTTTTACGTTCCCGACGATTCGGCTGCTTTACAGCGACCATGGTCGCGGGAGGACTGAGGTGTTTGACGTCCTAGTGTCATAGTTAGAACTGGGGTACCCTCATATTTAGTTGTTGCTTGCGGTCCGATCTACGCAGAATGTGCTTACAGTGTCTTGAGGTCTTGCAATGATGTGCTTGGTTTTGGATTTAATAATATTAATTACTGGATCCCAAGTCGGTGGTAGCACCCAGCCATCTTCTCTATTGAAATTAGTATGTTTTTTTAAATTTCAATGGCTTCACGTATAATTCTTGGTCGGAATCGGTGTTCTTTTGCGAGGATCTGTGGCTGATCAAATCTTATAAAATTTCAAATAAGATCTTGTGTTAATTAATAGGGGTCTAGTTTTAGACCTCGTCGACCCCCAAAACCAGTTTTCGTTTATATCGACCCCTTGGAAACCGACCGAAAGGGATTCCCAAGTGGTCGATCACTTTGGGAATCCCTATCGTACTAACCCAACTATCTTGAATGGTGGACCGATCGGCATAATCTACACGTCAAGTGCGAGCTAACTATATACTTTATAGTCTACCGTATTCAGAAATTTTGTATGGAGAATTGAACAGCGCCTCTAGCGGACGGTATTTTAAACTATCAATTCTCTATACAAAATGTCTAAATACGGTAGACTATAGTATACGGTTAGCTTGGGGGTCGAGTCACCTTCGTCCGTAGGAGAATTAAGTACCCTCGAGATACCCTACACGTGACCCTGGGTGGTGCCAACCAGGTGACAACTCTACTGGTGGTAGGCTTCGGCCGTGGCTAGTCACCACCCACTGAACAAGCCATGTCGCCAAGCGGCCTAGCCGTGTTCCGGCATGATGTTCGGTGTTGCCAGTCATGGATGGCGGGTCAGATCAGTTGCGCTGCATGTGCCTGGTGAATGTAGCGTCTCGATCTACTGCCGCCTTCCTACCTAGGCAAGTATGCTCCATCGTAGATCTCATCGTCACTTACCATCAGGTGAGATCGAGATCAAATACTTGCCTATAATGTAATAAAAAATAAAAAAAAAACCTTACGAGTAATCTCGCACTTGACGTACCACAGACCTTATAATAGATATAGTCTGTCAGCCAATGCTCGTTTGTGTGTAACCATGCGGGGGAGTGTTCGCTCTATTTTGATGCTTAAGTCGCGACCTTGCGTCGCCTTGACCGCTGTGACCTCGGTGCGAGCGCGAAAAAACTAGTTTTCCTTGAAATCAGATGTTTCGAGAAGGATTTCGTGAGTTATTTGATTAAAGCGCCATCTTTTTTTATACATTTTATTTTCTGTTTTCGGTGGTTTCAACTGAGGTTTTATGTAACAAAAACAATGCTAAGTAAATAATTGTTTATGTTCCATCAATTTATATATTTATTGTAAATATTCATTATAAGTCACTATCACCATCTAGCGAATATTTATGAGAATATTGCATACAACGGGTTGTTACCGCCATCTGTTGTCGAGTAGCCGTAACATTTCGACTTGTGTCATTGTTAATAGTTCATAAAAGCACGCAACAGATGGCGTTGCTGGTTTTCATATTAGTCCGCGTTTAAGAAGTATAGATGGCGTGCTATTTCCAGTTATTTATATATTGGCTAGATGTCGCTAATACCTTCATACAATAAACCCTGCGAAATAAAATTGGCAATGCAAGTTGCATTTTCACTGTTATGAAGACTATTTACTATCATTTATAATTCTTATCCAATACATAGGTACATAAGTAATAAATAGATCGAATACTATACAATAGTAAATGATAGATAACTAAAATAAAATAATGAAAAATATCCTGCTGCGTACCTATTAGAAAATAGCGACCCCTATCGAGCGGGGCATTTGTAATGGGCGGTATTTTATTTTATAAATACATTCTAATTTAGATTCTATGGCGTTAAAATAGAATAGCTATTCAAATTGATGTATGTATAACAATTCAATCAATTTATTATGATACATCGCACATTGAAATAGAGTTGAATTTCGTTTATTGAAATGTTTTGTTTGATGAACTGGTTTATTTTTAATGGCTGTGTTATTAATGCGGTATTAAGCCAATTAAGGCCCGTTTATTCTAAATTCAACACGTTACATCCGCCAACCCGGACATCGCCAGACTGAACATAGGACCGTCCCCCCCGTTATGTGGGGAGGCCTATGCCCAGCAGTGGGATTACCGTGGACTAAAACATATTTAAACTATTTAATTAAGTACTCATTACACGTCAGCATACACCCCTTCGTGGAAAACGGCGTTGTAGTACTTGAATGCTTACTTTTATGCTTCATAAAAAAGAACTTGTTCCTTTTTTATCTGCACCTGTCATGTTTGCGCGCCAAAACAAAATGGCGGCGGTCGATGAAGCAACGATCATTAATCGATTAACATCCGAATTATTCAAAGATGAGTATCTTTTATGTATTCTGTTCAGTTGTAATTATTTATGTTTTGTATATCTATCGCCCATAGTTACAAATTACAAATAAGACAGTAGTCTGTACGTCAAGTGCGAGATTATTCGTGAGCTAACCGTATACTTTATAGTCTACCGTATTTAGACATTTCGTATGGAGAATTGAAAGTTTTATATACCGTCCGCTAGAGGCGCTTTTCAATTCTCCATACAAAATGTCTAAACACATACACTATGACGTATACTGTTAGCTCGCACTTGACGTCCTGGTCATATATTGACTTCTTATATTAACGCGAATACTACAAAAATACAATTTAGAAAATAATACAATACTTTTTATATTGTTCCCAGGACATGGACTTGATCGAAGTGCTATGGAAGCAGGACGTCGATATGGGCTTCTCGCTCGAGGACCCGGTGCAGCCGGTGAGTAGCCAACCACTCCTTGCAATCCCTAACAACTCCTTGCAATCCCTAACAACTCCTTGCAATCTCTAACAACTCCTTACAATCCCTAACAACTATTTGCAATCTCTAACAACTCCTTGCAATCCCTAACAACTCCTTGCAATCTCTAACAACTCCTTGCAATCTCTAACAACTCCTTACAATCCCTAACAACTATTTGCAATCTCTAACAACTCCTTGCAATCCCTAACAACTCCTTGCAATCTCTAACAACTCCTTGCAATCCCTAACAACTCCTTGCAATCTCTAACAACTCCTTACAATCCCTAACAACTATTTGCAATCTCTAACAACTCCTTGCAATCCCTAACAGCTCCTTGCAATTTAAACAACACTGATCAACTCTTACACCACACTTTCAACTCTAACATCCATCCATCCAAACTTTCACATTTATAATATTAGTGGGATTAGTGGGATGATTGCAATAGTTGCGCTAACGAAGTGCAGATTTAAAATTCAGTATAACCTTTCTGAATCACATTGTATAAGTCGTATACCTGACAGGTGATCAGTCCGTCGCCACAAGCATGTGACTCCTAATAGGCCATGGTGTTCATTCCCTATCCTTATGACCGGGACTACCTTTTAAAGCGTTGTATCTTCTCAGGAGGGCCCTCAAGCCACAAGAGTGCTCGGGGAGGAGATTGACAAGGAACTGAAGTTGGCAGAAGAGAAGATCCATAAGAAGAACGAGGAGAACGCGGAGATTGAAAAGGTGAAGGCGTCGCTTCTGGACCCGGACATAAAGGAGGTAATTCTCTTGCCAACTCCTTCTTTTATTAATTAATTTCGTTGCTGGTTCCAAGACAATAGGCTTGTTCCCGGGACTCGCTGAGGGTCAAACCTCGGTGTCGTCGTTGGTCGCCGCTTTGGATCCTGAATTAGGAGTACCATTGGTGGGAGTGTGTAGCGGGCCTTATTCCATCAAAGTAATTATAAGATATTGATGCAACAAGGTACTTTTTTGTGATATACCCGACGCAAAACGATGCGTGTTATAATTTTGAAGTCTGCCTGTCTGTCTGTCCGTGGTATCGTTGCGTAGCTCCTAAACGGATACATCGATTTGAGTACAGTATTCATTATGCATTATTTAAAAAAAGATTCTTGCGCTTTTTGATATTCCAAAAGTCATTCGTACAATATTGTAAAAGTTTTAATAATTCCAGCCCTTTTTTATGTCCCACTGCTGGGCACGGGCCTCCCCTCAATGCGAGGGGGGATTAGGCCATAGTCCACCACGCTGGCCCAGTGCGGGTTGGCAGACTTCACACATCTTTCGAGGGGTTCTCTCAGACATGCAGGTTTCCTCACGATGTTTTCCTTCACCGTTTAGGAAGTGATAATCTTGGTTGAAAATGAGATTCGCACGTGAAAAATCCCAGAGGTGCGAGCCGGGGTTTGAACCTCCAATCCTCGTTATCGAGGCAAGCGTTCTACCAACCTGGCTATCACTGCTTTTAGACTAAAAGTTTTAGTTTTAATAAAAGTAATTTTGCGGATTTTATCGCGTTCATTTTATGTTTTTTACGTTCCCGACGTTTCGGCTGCTTTACAGCAACCATGGTCGCGGGAGGACTGAGGTGGTTGACGTCCTAGTGTCATAGTTAGAACTGGGGCACCCTCGTATTTAGTTGTTGTTTGGTATTTAATTTTAGTTAATTTCGTTGAAAGAACGTTTGCCTTGTAAATAGGTGTGGAGCTTCGAACCCCGTCTCGCTACTCTGGAATTTCTAGATTCGATTTCTAGATGTGCCTTGTTAGTCAGGCACTGTTAAGAATGTTATTATCATAATACCTAGATTATGATCTGAAGTTTTATTATTTTATCACAGAATGACCCGTGGGCGGGACTCTCGTACACCGTGGATACTGAAACCGGTAAGTCCATTATTTTCAGCTTCAGCTTCAAGTCAAAGTCAAGTCAAATCCGTTTATTTCATATGGCCTACGGGAGCACTTACAAATTGTCATTCACATTTTCTTTTCTTAACTCTACAACCGGATCGAAACGCGACTTCAACGGAGAAGATACGGCGAGAAACTCAGCGCGCTTGTCTGTTTTTTTTATGCAAATATTTTTCAAAAAAAAAAGTAAGCTCCAATGTGTTGCTATGCGATACATAAAATGATACAGATAATATATAATTCTCGTTGTACGGGGCTCTGAGTACGAGTTTTGAATCAAATATTGATCGCTTGATCGAATGAAACTAGAAACGTCTTACTGGCGATGTAATACAACATTTAAAAAAATATCTTTATTTAATATACACAAAATTTAAGATTAAGGTCAATGTATAATATAATATCGCCAGACGAACACACCAACTGTACGGTACCACACTAAGCGACGCTTGTATTACGGGTACAGTACAATGGACTGAGGGCGAACTCAGTATTTATAATACTTATATAGATATTAAACACAGCCAGTGACAAGACAAAATCTAGTGTTAAATATGCACCACCGTTGAAATAAAACGAATCTTACAGATTTTATCGCGTTTATTTTATGTTTTAACGTTCCCGACGTTTCGGCTGCTTTACAGCGACCATGGTCGCGGGAGGACTGAGGTGGTTGACGTCCTAGTGTCATAGTTAGAACCGGGGTACCCTCATATTTAGTTGTTGTTCGCGGTCGAACTATGCAGGAAGTGCTCACAGTCTTGAGGTCTTGAAATGGGAACATAAAACATAAAATAAACGCGATAAAATCCATTAAATAAGTTTTATTTTAATGTGTAGTATTCGCGTAACTATAAGAGATCAATATTCATTACCGTAAAAATATATCTCTACATCCGTTCTGTACATAAAAAGGACAAACCAAACGAATTTTTTTTCATTATATTAGCTCTATAGTGGCTCCCCCTGTATAATTACACGTATCGTATGTTCCCAAAACAGCCCTTATGTATCAGCCGAGTAGGGGATGGGATATCTACCCCTATTTCGTAAATAAGGGTCTTCGCCCTACGCTCTACACGAGGGTGGAACCCCTGAAACCGATCTATAGTCTAGTGGGCTCAGAGCCTTAATTGTACTCAAGCATATACGTTACCACTAGTAGAACGCTTGCCTCGGTAACGAGGATCGCAGGTTCAAACCCCGGCTCGCACCTCTGGGATTTCTGAATTTCATGTGCGAATCTCGTTTTCAACCACGATTATCACTTGCTAAACGGTGACGGAAAACACCTGCATATCTGAGAGAAGCCCTCGAAAGATTTGTGAAGTCCGCCAACTCGCACTGGGCTATCGTAGTGGACTGTGGCCTAATCCCCCTCGAATTGAGGGGAGGCTCGTGCCCAGCAGTGGAACATTAAAAAAAGGGCTGGTGTTATATATATACGTTACATTACGACCATAATCTGGGGAGGGTTGACTAGAGATATTCGGAACTTATCTACTGAGGCCAACGGGTCAAAATCGTACCAGAACTAGAATATATCAATTAATCCATTAAAGTACTCGACGATCTGATTAGATCGGTGGGTAGGGACCTTTCTGTGCTCTGGGTCCCGGGTTCCAATACCGGTAGGGACACACTTTGTGATTACGAATGTTTGTACCCGAGTCATGGATGTTTAATATGTATATAAAGTATTATATACTGAGTTCGCGCTCAGTCCATTGTACGGTACCCATAATACAAGCGTTGCTTAGTGTGGGACCGTATAGTTGGTGTGCAATATTCATATATTAAAAGGCTACGAGTCGGGGTTCGAACTTACGACTCTCGTTTCTGAGTCGAGCTTAAATATATACATGCATAGGTTGATCATTTTTTTCGACAATAATATTTCTAAAGGCCATTTTTTTTCGAAAATCGTTTTTTTTTTTTGCTGCAAGAGCTTTCTGTCGGTTTTGTTTCAATCCCCAGCGGCCTGGCCGGCCCCCCGCGCGCCGGCGTGATAGTCGCTATCATTACTCTCGTGACTCAGCCATTTTGGTCACACCGGCCGAATGTATTCTCCAAAATTGGTCTAGAATCCGTATTGTATTGTGATGACAGTTGCCGAAAGCGTTACAGACGACGTTATACAGAGATATACTGAAAGGTTTTACTAACCTTTGAGCCTTCGTGAGCGAAACAAAAAGCTTAGAAAATAATTGGGTATTTTTTTAATCGCATTCTGACTTCACATAATGATACAAAATTCTCGAAAGAAACGCAGGTTCAAGGAGTAGTATGTTTTTTCTAAAGCACTATTTAACCTATACCGTGCTTTAAGAGTTTTCGGAGCACGTAACATATATACAAGATCCCGACAATGACCGTCGGGGCGAAGCGGCCGCCCCGCCAGGCATACCACCCGACTGGCTGGAAGATCTTCCCTTTACGGCTAAAATAGGCACTATAAATAAATACCGCCAGACCAACACACCAACCATACGGTCCCACACTAAGCAACGCTTGTATCATGGGTACCGTACAATGGACTGAGAGCGAACTCAGTATATAATACTTATATAGATATTTAACATCCATGACTCAGGTAAAAACATTCGTGCTCATCACAGTATTTGCGGCTACTGGGATTTAAACCGTATAAAACGAGCTCTTTTTAATGTCCCACTGCTGGGCACGGGCCTCCCCTCAATGCGAGGGGGATTAGGCCATAGTCCACCACGCTGGCCCAGTGCGGGTTGGCGGACTTCACACATCTTTCGAGGCGTTCTCTCAGACAGGCTTTTAACGAACTATACGTTGCCTTGTTGCCATGCCATAGTTCTCTCCACTGCACCGTCGCGATTAACATATCGCATCCACAAAAGCCATAAGATCCTATTATATTACAATAGTAATAATTTTCAGTCAAAAATTTTAAATACATTCGGAGAAATAACATCAATACGTTGGACAGAAAAAAAAGGCTGTAATCAAAGACTTAGGGCCGACACGATGACTTGTGAATCCGGGCATCGAATGGAAAGAGCTAAGGGCGTTTTTTCCTTAACACAAATGGTTCCGTGGCTCCGCTGTGCTTCGAAGAACATCCTAGACAGATAGATTGATAGATAACTCAAAGTATGGTCAATGTCAAATCGATTAGTTCGTATGGCCTACGGGGGCACTCACAAATTGACATTTTTCATTTTTTTTCTAAACTCTACAACCGGATCGGAACGCGACCTCAACTGAGAGGATCCGGTGTGGAACTCAGCGGACATCTATAAGCTCATTGTACACCAGTATTAGAAATCTATACCAACTTATATTATAAAGATTGATTGATGATTTTATATTAACGCGAATACTACACATTGAAATAAAATTAATTTAACGGATTTCATCGCGTTCATTTTATGTTTTTACGTTCGTGCATAGATCGGGCCGCAAACAACAACTAGATACGAGGGTACCCCGGTTCAAACTATGACACCAGGACGTCAACCACCTCAGTCCTCCCGCGACCATGGTTGCTGTAAAGCAGCCGAAACGTCGGGAACGTAAAATTAACGCGATAAAGTCCGTTAAATTTGTTTTATTTCAATTTGTGTATGTTAGTTTGGATGTAGGAGGTAATCTAGGAAACTACGTGATCTCTGAGCGCTATAGGTTATGTTTCATCGAGATACCGCGGACGAAGCCGAAGTCAAAAGCTTGTATAATATAAAAAAAGTCAAAGCAAGGAAAGAACAGCGCCCCAAGTCTGCTAACACAATCGATTCATAATCGAACAGCAACCACATAGTAACTGTCACTTTTGACAGATATTGTATGGGATATCTGTCAAAAGTGACAGTTGTTCTGCGGTTACTGTTCGATTATGAATCGATTGTGTTAGCAGACTTGGGGCCCAGTAGTGCACATAGGGCGGTCTTATCGCATGCTGCAATCTCTTGCAGACAACCTTTGGATTTAGATGATTTATCTTAAAACAAGATGGTGGCAGTCAGTAATGCAAATTAATCCCTTAAAAAGTTTGATTTTAACGCATTTTTTTTTGTTTTATAGCCGGCATTGGCGAGGTTGTTCTTATTAATTTAACGGTTCCGCCATTTCTAAGCTAAACCTTAAAAAATAATGAAAAAAATATTTTTTGTAGTAATATACAGTTTTTATATGGATCCCTAAAACGATCGATACTTCGATGCCCAGTCGTGCGGCTGTCATTCGGGCAGCCAGTATATAATGAGCTATCTATATAACTTAAATTGTACCTAAAAGACCTTATTCTCCTGGAAATAAAGGCGACAGGGTAGGTCGAATTAGAATAGTTGTGTTTCAAATTCATTATTATAAGAATATGTGCTAGGGTTGCTTGGATATTATTAGTGCGGTCCCAAATTAAAGTAAACCTTATAGTATCGGTACCACAGATATATGAGAGGAGATATGTTATGAAAGCGGTGAGCTTGCGCTCACATTTAGCCAAAATTACGCTAACATTGAGTTTTCGCCGTCAGTCGACTGCAACTGCACGTCGGTATCGGAGCTCTAACTTTTTTTTTAAATGCCGTGTTATTCCGTGGTTGTGTGCAAAAATACTAGCAGCAAAGTGAACTACGCGAAAGATAGAATCTCATGTCACCAGCCAGTATTAAGTATTTTATTTATTCGTCTTTAAAATCATTAAAAACAACAAATCAAAATATTTAATGCCTTTATTATGTTATTTTAGGTTTCATGTAGCACAACGACTTTTTTATTTTTGTACAAAATACATAGCTCTTTAAGTACCACCTATGTTCGCTAGTGAGTGAATGTACGAGGCAATGTATAGATCGTGTAACGATACTTTGAATAAACTGGTGCGTCGCGTGGTACGGCCGCTGTATACGGCGACGACGCAGCACGCACCGAAGAGACTTCGTATTGGTTGGTTTTAGCGAGTGGTGGGAAACAAAACGGAGACAGCGAGTTCCCATACACTTTGAACCGCACGGCATATCTCTCGTGATCTGTGATCGGTACCGTACAATTGAAGCCAGTACCACCGAGACTGAGAGAGTTGGATGCCGTTTGGGATCGAGGTCGTCGCAAGCGCAGCCTATTTGAACGCGAGGTCCAGGATTCAATTAAGAATTTCCAAGTGTAACATGTACACAGTGTTAATGTACCCTCGCGTGCATCGGCGTGTGACAAAGTCCAGGACCGGATACAGGACGAGTGGGGGGGGGTTTCAATAGATGACATCCCCCACCAACCGCCCCCTTCTGATCGACCTGATCTGACGACCGGAAGCGCTTTATCTTGACAAATTTCCACATTTGTTACGACTTTTTGGAAAGCTAGGTAAAATTTTCAAAATGTAATCGCCTAGGATTAAAAATAATAGAATTTCGAAGAGGGTCGGGGGTGAGGGGGGGGGGAATTCACCCCCTCCTCAACGAACTCCTCCCCTAACAATACCCACGTCTGAGCGGGGTTTCAGGGTGTGCCTACTAGGGTGTTTATTTTTCCGGAATTTCATCGTGTGGCAACCCTGATCGATGTCGATAAAACGTGTCCTTACCACGCCGAGACGGACGATCGACTTTTTTCAGCTCAATTTTTGTTTCGGACTTTTTTTTTTGTTTGACTTCGATAATAACTTAAAATTACAGAAATCCAATGAATAAATTACTGAAAGTTTTATTGAGAAGACTTTCTACTTATATTTATGTAGCTAGCTATAAGCTGTTCGCGCGGAACTGTTCGTATTGTTTTCTGGATTTAATATGAGTGCAAGGAGCATATAATAAGCTATTTTGTTAGCGCAGTTGGGTTCTGCGTTCGACTCCCGGTATGGACAAACTTTGTGTGATGAGCACGAATGTTTGTACCCGAGTCATGGATGTTTAATATCTATATAAGTACCTACTAGCTGACCCGGCAACCGTAGTTTTGCCATAAAAATAAATTGAGATATAAACTATCCTATCTTTCAAGTTGGATAAAACTGCACACAGTGTGCATAATTTTATTAAAATCGGTTCATTAGTTTTGGAGTCCATATCGGACAAACACCGTGACACGTAATTTATATATATAAAGATTATATACTGATTTCGTCCTCAGTCCATTGTACGGTGCCCATAACACAAGCGTTGCTTAGTGTGGGACCGTATAGTTGGAGTGTTCGTCTGGCGGTAGATGGTAATCCGCAAACATTGAGAGCCACAAGTTTGACAATCTCCGCACCGAAAGCTGTACTTATAATAATGCAACAATCGCATAATTAATGATGCCATCACCCTCGGGGATTGAGACGTTGAGACCGACAGTCCTGCTTGCTCCCTCAAACATTAATCATAATAGTACAATGGTAGGTATTGTGCGAGCATTGAAATATGTAGAGTCTATGTGCAGGATTTGGTTTTTATTTATATTATTATTAACCTTTTGGAATGTAACAAAAAGGAACGGTTGAGCGAATAGCGTCCTACAATTATATAAATCTATATATGACAAAGTCGTGTTAGTTATAATAGTTATAGGCTCATTCGTAGCCCAGCGGTCCTGAGGATGCCTCGTTTAGAGGCGAAACACGTGTCGAATACTTTTATAGATTCGCTTAGTGTCGCGGAGAATTGCATTTTATTTGAGGTCCCGTCACTCGTGATAGATAGTTTCTCGATTAACATCTTAGAGGAGTTCGGGTGTTGTTGGCTTCTTTTATTATCGATCAAACTTGTTTGGTTTATAATCGAAGTAGTTGACAAGCCGAGGGTCAGTGGTGGGTCCTCTTTCCCCATAGGTTAACAATGGATTTCCGCCAAGTATCGCCTAGTTCTATCAATTATTTTATAATAGTTAGTTAGTTAGTTAGGTAAAATAGTTAGTTATATAAAACAAAGTCAAGAACGGGTGATCCGATTTGAGTTATCTTAGATTTTTTTTTTATTTGGCTCCGCCCCGTATGGCAGAATAACTATAAAAAACTGAATCAGAATCTAAGTTTATCTGACGTGTCTAGTAGTCGACACACATCCATTGACACAGAAATGAGACTCCATCGGAACGACATTAAAGTTTTAGCAGAATATCCAATCTGTCACAGTCGTAGCCAATCTGGAACTTCAACAGTGTGTCGCTGGAATGGCAATTGCATGTAATTTTATTTAAATTAGCAGAATTGGCACAACTCACACAACACTGAAATGAGACTCCATCGAGACGACATTAGGCTGTGTCCCCAGTCGGCAAACTGTCAGCGGCCGACTGAGTTAGTGGCGTATCGGTTTAGTACGCCCTTCCATATATTTGAAATGGAGTGTTCACAGTTTCATAACAGTTTGAACGCGACGCACGCAAATTGATCTGAGTTTGCAGCTAACTCGAATTTCAGTTCGCCACAAATTTGCGGCTCACTCAGTCGGCCGCTGACAGTTTGCCGACTGGGGACACAGCCTTAAAGTTTTAGCCGAATAGCCAATATGTCACAGTCGTAATGGAACCTCAATAGTGTGTCGCTGGAGTGGCAATAGTATGTAATTTTATTTAAATTAGCAGAATTGGGATCCTATTTTCGTAAGAGGCCACATACACCCTGTATATCTACTCGTACCTAAACTAAGTTTATAGTTCAATGTACTTAACAACTGAACATTGTTTGCGTGAGTCGTCAAGTTTTTTTTTTAAAAGTACGTTCAAGGAAACGTACAATCATGCTTTGAAAGCACTTTAAATATACCCTGATTGGTTATTTTAAATCATATTCGGAGTTCGACATCGGAAACGGATTGGAAACTCCTATGTTGATGTCGCTCCCGAGGGTTTTTTTTTAAAATACGATTTCGTATTGCCATCAAGATACATCAGAATCAGAATCAGAATCAGAATATTTTTTATTCATGTAAACCATTATTGTACAGTACTTATGAATCGTCAAGTTACATAAACATTATTCTACTGCTTTACCACCCGTTCGGAATGCCGTTCCTATGGAGAAGAACGGGCGAGAATCTCCATGGTTGCTCTTTTTTTTTTTAAATAGATCTTTCTGATCATCGAAGATAATTCAATAAAATATATACAAATAATAATAATTTCTAAATAATGTTATATAATTTTATCTAGTGACTACATATAAGCATTGAAAAACAACTCTATTGATATGTTCCTGTACCTAGTATTTAAGAATCGTGTTTAGTAGGTAGAACTAGACCCTCAACATTGCAATGCTTGAAGAAGGCCGCTGTCATATGACATAAGTACTAAAACTAATGTAAGACCAATTCGGAAATTTTAATAGCGATTGCGGTAATCCGGTTCGGAAGTAATCGATTCCGTTTCCGATATCGATTTCGAATGGTTTAAAATGACCCCGCTGGTCGAGGATTATCTGTTGTGCTGTGGACAACTTGTTACTTGATCATTCTACTCCTGGTGTTAATCTTTTAGGTTAAATAATCAGATCTGACATTAAAATTGGAAGCACTAGGTCGGAGTTCAAAATTTCGACGGTTATTATTTGGTAAATAAGCACTATGACCATTCATCTATGGTTAGTCGTATGTTAACTATGTTTTTGTCAATGGTTAAGAAATATATACTCTTTTTTTTTTCATGACGTGTGTAAACACGGTTTTTTCAAAACGGCATTTTCATTTATAATCGTCACAAAATGCTAAGCTACTACTTCACCGCCCGTTCGGAATGCCGTTCCTATGGAGAAGAACGGGCGAGAAAATCCATGGTTGCTCCTTTGATCACAACATTTTTGTGGGGTACATTGTTATGGGTGTGTGAGAACAATGTAGATACGGCTAGGTACTCCATTTAGTCCACGCACCGTCGGGCATGCAGAAGGTCCTGGATGTCCCCTTACCAGCCTTGTTTCCGTTTACATTTTAACAGTCATAGCCAAGTTTGTAGAGTGCATTGGAAACAGGAGTACATGTTCGAACCCCGGCTCGCTACTCTCGGATATTCGGAATCTCGTGCTCAATCATGATTGTCACTTATTGCACGGTGAAGGCAAACGTCGTGAGGAAACCTACACGTCTTGTGAAGTCCACTAACCGCACTGGGCCAGCGTGGTGGACCCGGAGGCCGCGTTTTGGCGGTACTTTTATATATTTAAACTTTGAAAATACTGGAATTTACAATGAAACAACTATATTGTTAGCATCATATTAAACTAATGAACAATTTACGGTAGTTTCTCAAGCACAGTCAAATAGCCTATTGTGTAAGTACGTAGCGGGAAAAAAAATATTTTTAGGTTAAAGTACGCGAATTCGAATCAATAACATTAAAGCAAGATGGCTGCCTTGAACCGCGGGAAAAGGGCGAGAGTTTCATTAAAATAAAAACACACCGCACCATTAATAAAGCAAGAAAAAGATTAATGTCCAACGCCGAACAAAGCGTAATAAATTAGATATTATTCGAGGGAGAACTACCCCGCGGCCGCCATTTTGTGAAACCGAGCCTCCTTATTGGTCGGGCCCGGTGCTAATCAATAATTCGTTGCGCGATCCAAAATGACTTATGTTGGGAATGCTATTTTCGACTTTATTGTGAGGGATAATAAGGTTAAATGTATGTTGATGTTTTGTATAGTCATACTTTTTGGTAGGTAAGTATATTTGTGGGCTTGGTTTTCATATAATAATGTTCCAATACTGACTCAAATTTTCGCCTGTTTTTAGAACGTTTTAATCTTCCATTGCTTGGTACAGGCCTCCCCTCAATGCGAGGGGGATATAGGCAATATTCCAACACGCTGGAATACTGTGGGTTGGTAATTATAATTCGCCCCACGAGTCACTCGTAAGGTGCACAGACATGCAGGCTTCTTCATTTTTAACTTCTCCGTTTAGCAAGTTATGTATAAGGTGTAAAAATATTAGTGTAATATATTGTATCAAGTCCAACAGTAGGTTATAAGGATAACATTCCCAAACAAATAAATCAATTTATGAGACACTAGCTGCGCCCCGCGGTGTTACCCGCGATTAAAAAGTATGCCCTTTTTGCGGGGATAACAAGTAGCCTATGTGCTATTCCAGACTCTATCTCTGTGCCAAATTTCATCCAGATCCGTTCAGCCGTTCTGGCGCGATTGAGTTACAAACATCCATCCATCCAAACTTTCACATTTATACATTTATACATGTAAATAAAATTGGAGTGTCTGTTTGTAATATTAAAATAACCGCTTTTTACTAAGTGCATTTGGATGTATACACGTTACCTATACCGAAACAATTTTTTTTAAAATTTTTGTCTGTCTGTCAGTCTGTCTGTCTGTCTGTTTGTCCCGGCTAATCTCTGAAATTACTGGACCGATTTGGACGGGACTTTCACTGGCAGATAGCTGTTGTAACAAGGAGTAACTTGGCTACTTTTATTTTAGAAAAAAATAGGATCTCACGAAAAAAAAATAAAACTAATGTTGCAGCGCAGCGCCTGATTAAGTTTGATAGCAACAACCTGCAATGCGTCCCGCGGGCTCAGAATGGGCGAGCAGGCTGTTGCCAACGGTTGTCTTTGTTAAATACCACGCGGACGAAGTCGCGGGCAACAGCTAGTTTATAATATTGGTGTGATTTTGAAAAATTACATCCTGTACTGAGCGCACGACCTAACGCTACTGGTTCGCCTTGTTTAAAAACAAATCAAATATCATTCACACAATTATTGTACACTCAAACGTGATCTATATAACTTACTGATTGATCTGTTGAAATATTGTATACTATTTTGGTTACACATTGTAAGGGACACTGTTTTGATGCAGAAGCCGAAACTGCAATTGTTTTTATTTATTTTTTATTTGTCTTTTCGGGCATTATAGGAAAACTACTAGACGGATTTTGACGAAACTTTGTATGGTGATAGCTTATAACCTGAGGCAATATATAGGTTACTATCTATCCCGAAAAAACACTAAAGTACATATACGAGGACTCGCCGAGGGTCAAACCTCGGTGTCATCATTGGCCACCACTGTAAATCCTGGCTTACAGGAGTAGCAGAGGTGGGAGTGTGTGGCGGTTCTTTTTTATATTCCTACCCAACAGTCCCGTGGCTCCGTCATGGCCTGTTGATTATGACACCCTACGTTCGGTTCTTGATTCCTGCAAATTGCTAATCAGATAGTCAGCTCAGAAATACCAAGTGGATATCCATTTGGCGTACTTCCTATCACAATGTTATCGATGAAATGTGGCTCAACAATTGTACACCTCTGTCTACCCATCGAGAGACACATACAGTCGAGTCACCTTCGTCCGAAGGAGAATTAAATACCCTCGAGATGCCCTACACGTGACCCTGGGTGGTGCCAACCAGGTGACAACTCTACTGGTGGTAGGCTTCGGCCGTGGTTAGTCACCACCCACTGAACAAAGCCATGTCGCCAAGCGGCCTAGCCGTGTTCCGGCATGATGTTCGGTGTTGCCATTCATGGATGGCGGGTCAGATCAGCTGCGCTGCATGTGCCTAGTGAATGTAGCGTCTCGATCTACTGCCGCCTTCCTACCTAGGCGAGTATGCTCCATCGTAGATCTCATCGTCACTTACCATCAGGTGAGATCGAGATCAAATACTTGCCTATAATGTATAAAAAAAAATACAGTCGCAATACTATTCACTTACGAAGTAGTTACTGTTGCCATAAAAAAAACCTATTAACACTTCACTAAGTTACCATTTTGGGGAAGCAAAAAAAAAGGGTTAAAATTGTCTCTACCTGTTTTTCATTCTTCGCTAATAGCATTTCGGAAGCTGTGGTCGAGAAAAAAAACCGTTGTCTACACTTAGCCCCTTTTAAGATAATGCGATTTGTCAAATTTGTGGTTTCGGCCCCGAGTTATGGTCACCTTTTTTTTTTTGTTTTATAACTAAAACAAGTTTGTCTGTACGCTATTTCGGTAATAAATTATGAGATTAATACATTTTAATACTGTTGTTTGATTGTTAAGATTTTGAGGTTTTTTTTGTTACAATAGATGTCGCTAGTTTCCAAGTAACACATTCTAGATCGCGTGATAGATAGTTTCGTGTAATTTGTATGTGTGGGTTTTCATAAGGGTGATTTTCGAATAAACCTATATTTCATGAAGCCCATACTAAGGATGTCGGAAGTACAAAAGAAAATCGATATATCGACGTATCGATATTTATTAAAATATGAATACCGACGTCGATATCTCGATGAACAATATCGATCTTCTCAGTTGAGGTCGCGTTCCGATCCGGTAGTAGAGTTAAGGAAAAAATGTAATGACAATTTGTAAGTGCCCCCGTAGGCCTATACGAAATAAATGATTTGACTTTGACTTTGACTTTGACGATGTATCGCTCATTTTGAAAAGAATTTGCGTTTCTTAAATAATAGTGTATTAAGCTCAATAAGTAATACCGATAGTAATATTTATACAAAATGTACAAAAATGTCAATAAAAATGGTGGTATTTTTATCAGTATTGTATCGATATATCGGCTAAAAATATCGATACTTTTTCAACAACCCTAGCCCGTACTCGAGTAATTATTATCGTATAGGTCTGCCTTAATTCCCTCCCCAAGATCTATATTTATCGTTGTACCCTGATTTAAATTAAACAAAACATACGGTATTACTATAGGTTCAAATCCAGTATAATTGACGTATATCATCAACCCTATATATTTGCCGAAGGGGTAGCTAGAGTTATACGATTAAACACACCCACATTTTGTTATTAGGTCCCAATGTAATAGCCAGCGAGCCACGCCAATATTCCAAATTATGGACTAACACTTAACATTTGTCTTCGACTCGGGAATCGAATTCAGCAGCCCACAAGCTGCATACGACCATCTAGGCTCATTGAAGTACCCGTTAAGTGCACTAGCACCGAATATGTGCATTCGAAATACGAGTTACGACATTAGATAATACTGTTAAATAGTACCCAGTAGGATGTCCGTGACATCACTAAACGGCTTCCACGGAAGACCAGCGCTGGTTGTTTGCACAACCAGCATACGCTGAGTGGAGGCCGATTTGTGACAAGCATTTGAGCGTCTGCCTGAGGTGATGCTCAAAGATGGGTTGTGTTGTGTGTAGTGTTGTTGGGGTGTACTTGTAACAAATAAATGTATTTTCTTTCTTTCTTTTTTTTTATTACATTATAGGCAAGTATTTGATCTCGATCTCACCTGATGGTAAATGACGATGAGATCTACGATGGAGCATACTTGCCTAGGTAAGAAGGCGGCAGTAGATCGAGACGCTACATTCACCAGGCACATGCAGCGCAGCTGATCTGACCCGCCATCCATGAATGGCAGCACCGAACATCATGCCGGAACACGGCTACGCCGCTTGGCGACATGGCTTTGTTCAGTGGGTGGTGACTAGCCACGGCCGAAGTCACCACCAGTAGAGTCGTCACCTAGTTGGCACCACCCAGGGTCACGTGTACGGTATCACGAGGGTATTTAGTTCTCCTACGGACGAAGGTGACTCGACCCCAAAATATGAAAATTGTAACGGCCATTCGAAACCGTCGGATTTAACTTTCGAACGCGCCGCCAGTCACCGTGACGTCACGAGATGGCAGCCGAGTCATCGCCCATCAGCATTTGTGGCCGAGTTTTCACAACATATCATGCATACTGAGCTACCAGCTCAGCCACGTAGCTCCCAACTTTGATAATTGTCAAATAGGCACAATGTTGCTATAATAATTGCAGGATTGTATGGAGAATTGTCAATTGTTCTGAATGTCGCATGCAGCGCCATCTGTGTGGCGCGGTTGAAGAGGTCACTACACATGGTTTAGCATTCTACGCCGTCCATAACTTAAAGGGAACTTAAATTTGAGAGCACTCGACTAGAAGCAAGATTACGATTTAATCCGAGCCAGTTTTGTTTAGCCTGTTGTGTGCCACTGCTGGGCAAAGGCCTTCCTTCAACGAGAGGGGGATGTAGGTCATAGTCCACCACGCTGGCCCCGTGCGAACTAACGGTCTTCACACGTCTTCGAGGGGTTCTCTCAGACATGCAGGTTTCCTCGCCATACTTTCCTTAAAACCGTTCAGTAAGTGATAATCATGGTTGAAAATGAGATTCGAACATGAACTCTACAATACCTAGAGGTGCAAGCTGGGATTTGAACCGGCAACTTTATTTGGCCATTATACTGCTTTAGCTGCTCTAGATAGAGATAGATGGAAAGAGCTTCATCAGCTACACCGACAAGGGTCTACCCTTAAATTAGAAGTGACTGCTTTAGACGGCAACAGAGTTTAATGACTCTACTTAAATTTAGACTGAGGTATTAAATGACTTTTGAGAATACGATAATGGGTTCTACAGCCCCCCCCCCCCCCTGACTCCCGACTGAACTGCCTCATTTATTTTGACCCATGACATCCTGAAATCGTGTATCCGCGCGGATGCCAAGTGCCTAAGGAAACCATCTTCTATCTATGAAACACGAAGAACTCTATGGTAGAGACTTTTGAATCTAACTCGTGTTCACATTGAAAACTTGAAAATAAACACTTTCACTGCGCCGGAAGTGCGCGGGCGGACATGTTCTAGTCACGGTGACGTTACAAGATGGCCGCCAGTCATCGCCGATCAGCGGTTTTGTACACAACACGCGGTTCAATGAAAAAGAACATGATTTTGAGAGTCCTCAAATAAATATTATGGTCTCACATTCGTATTTCAAGTGTATGTTGGTACAATCGCTTGGTTGTAGACTGTCTACAACGTGATTCAGAAAGGGGATACTTACCCTGAACGTCTTTAGTGGAAGTCAACATTGCGATAGATAGGTAATCCCACTAATATTATAAATGCGAAAAAAATTATGGATGTTTGTTACTCAATCGCGCCAAAACATCTGAACGGATCTGGATGAAATTTGGCATAGAGATAGATAATAGTCTGGAATAGAACATAGGCTACTTTAAATCCCAGTGAAATGTATGGTTCCCGTGGGATAGATTTGTTTTAATTTTTCATAGAGCAAAGGATCGACATGTTTTTTTGCATAGGTAGTGGTAGTTTAGGGGTCAGAAAATGATATAGAGCCATAATTTTTAATCGCGGGTACAACTACAGCTTCACCGCCCGTTCGGAATGCCGTTCCTATGGAGAAGAACGGCCGAGAGACTCCATGGTTGTTCTTTTTAAAAAGATCCGTAACATTTTTGAGCAGCACATTGTTATGGGTGTGTGAGAACAATGTAGGAACGGCTAGCCAGACTTTAGCAGCTGCTCAAAAGTACTAACTCTAAGTATATAATTACAAGTTAATGGCTACATGGATGGATGGATGTTTGTTACTCAATCACGCCAGAACGCCTGAACGGATCTGGATGAAATTTGGCACAGATATAGATTATAGTCTGGAATAGCACATCGGCTACTATTTATCCCAGTAAAATGTATGTATGTAGACCTGTTTTAATTTTTCGTAGGGTACAAATAAATTCATTTTCTCATACATTTGATTCTGACGCGGTATGAAGTTCGCCGGGACAGCTAGTTAAAAATAAACGCAAAGCTGATCCAAGAATAGTGTATTCCATCGTATCGCTCAAATAAGCCAATTTATTCCCATCGCGGCACTTTCAATTGCTCTAACTGAAACTAATTGTCCATTTTCTGTTTAGTGTTCGCGGTAAGGCTATTTGAATAGACCCCTATCACAGCGTGTTTGTGTATTTGTCTCGCTAGCTTTGAAACTGGCTTTGACTGCACAAAATTGAATGAAGCGTATGTAGAATATTTTTGTTTATTACATTATAGGCAAGTATTTGATCTCGCGATAAGTAGCAATGATAGCCAAGTTGGTAGAACGCTTGCCTCGGTAACGAGGATCGCAGGTTCGAACCCCGGCTCGCACCTCTGGGATTTCTGGATTTCATGTGCGAATCTCATCTCTTTCAACCACGATTATCACTCGCTAAACGGTGAAGGAAAACATCGTGAGGAAATCTGCATGTCTGAGAGAACCCCTCGAAAGATGTGTGAAGTCCGCCAACCCGCACTGGGCCAGTGTGGTGGACTATGGCCTAATCCCCCTCGCGTTGAGGGGAGGGCCGTGCCCTGCAGTGGGACATTAAAAAGGGCTGGTATTATTATTATTATTTGATCTCGATTTCACCTGATGGTAAGTGACGATGAGATCTACGATGGAGCATACTTGCCTAAAAAATATGTATATTAATAATATGTATATATGTATACTAATATTATAATGAAGTAAACGTTTCATAGTTTGTTTGTCAGAGGTAATCTCCGGACCCGCTTATCCGATTTAGAAAATTCTTGCTCTGATAGAAAGCTAAATTATCCGTGTGTGCTATAAGTTGTCGCATCGAGGTATCGCGGGCGGAGCCGCCGGAAAAAGGTAGTATAGAATACATTCATAGGACTAAGCGGCCTAGCCGTGTTCCGGCATGATGTTCGGTGTTGCCATTCATGGATGGCGGGTCAGATCAGTTGCGCTGCATGTGCCTAGTGAATGTAGCGTCTCGATCTACTGCCGCCTTCCTACCTAGGCAAGTATGCTCCATCGTAGATCTCATCGTCACTTACCATCAGGTGAGATCGAGATCAAATACTTGCCTATAATGTAATAAGAAAAAAAAAAAAAAACTAGTAAACGTATAACAGTACACCACACTCATGAGTCATTGGTTTGAATCCCAGTCGGGACTAATTTAGCGCGAATGTTTGTACCCGAGTCATGGATGTTTAATATATATATAAGTGTTATATACTGAGTTCGCCTTCAGTCCACTGTACGGTACCCATAACACAAGCGTTGCTTAGTCTGCGACCGTACTGCTTGTGTGTTCGAATGGCTATCTTTTTTTTCACATAGCAGACATTTTTAAACGGTTTTATTTTTACATACACTGAGCCCATCGCAATAAACAAGTAACTCCTATTAGTTGGTGCATCTGGTATAGAATCAACTAACCTTAACTCGAACACCGTCCCGACTCGCTCTACCACACCTACTCGAACAAAAAAGTTAATTAAAACCGATACAGCCGAAACAGGACAGATGTGAATTACTAATCTATTTTATCTGCTGTCTGTATCTTCAAATATTTTTTTTTAATATGCTTCATATGCTGATGCTACGGAAGAGACTCGCGACTCTCTGAAAAGTACATCTTCACGACTGAAATCCTGGAAGGGGGGGGCAGAGGTGCAGTGCAGTGCACCCACAATTGGGTAGATGGTACTTTGGTCCCAACGTAATAGGGGGGAGCCTGTGGCCATTATACCTGCCACACTCCTCAATATGAGGAGGGTTTAGGCCGCAGTCCATATCTATATAAAAAAAAATGTTTTTGTATCAAATGGTAGTAGTACTTATTCCCTTTGTTAATCACGTTGTATATATGTTTTGTTAACATCCTGAAAACGTCTAGTATCTAAACAAAATATTGGTGTACAACTAAGCACCCCTCTGTGCCACCCCTTCCGGGAAATATATACGTAGTGCTACACTTTTTAATCCACAAATCTTTGGCTCCAACATATAACCTCATATAAACTCCTTACAAGGAAAAAAACGACGTGAAATTGATTCGCTAACATCATACGCCTATCTCTTTCTCGTGCACACGATATTCAATAATATCAAAGCGAGACGGATACACGTTCGCGGCGTCGCGTCAAAGCCCCGCCTAAAGGCGTAGTAGGCAGACCGGTTCGAACAATAAAAAAAAAACGAAGCAAGGGACATAAAGGTATTGCCGTTCCCATTATTCCGATGTGGCTGTAAGGAGTCGTATCCTTTGCCAGTGCTGGGCAATTAAAAAAAAGTGTATAATCATAGTGCATTTGCGAGTTTTTTTCGGGACTAGCTCTAGTGACAGTGCACCGTCATTGTCAGTACTATAGTGTTTTGAATTAGGAATTGTGATCGGTGTTCCATTTTTGAAATTGATTTTTATAAATAGTGCGTTCAGTGTGGATGTATTGATTGACTAGGTATGTTTTTTTTTTAATTTATATGCTGCTCCCGCTATTTCTCGCGGACTATAGTTTTTTTTTAATACAACCTACGTAGGATGGATACTGTAAATCGCTATGCTACGTTTCATTAGCATCTATGCTTATTTTTTTTTAACTTTGACCTTCTCCGTTTAAAATTTGTAGTTTCTAAGAAGTCCCCGAAGGTATACCCAATATTAATATTGCCAAACGAACACACCAACTGTACGACTGGTACCGTACAATGGACTGATAGCGGTACTATTACATAAATAATTACCTTGCTATACCGAGTGACTCGTCAGGTTTATAGAAGCGCAAGTGTAACCCTTTCTGCAACACCTTGTTTTAATATTAAACATCCACATAAAGTTTACTCGTACCGGGATCCGAGTACTCGACCTTTGGTACAGAAAGTATAGGGTCACTATCTGTACCGATCCCGAGTCCCGGATTCCAAGGCTCAAAGACAACTCGAGCTGACGCCCGACGGAGAGGGATGGAGGTACTATAAAACAAGGCACACTATTCGCTGTCTCTTCTTATAGCCCTGGCTTCTCATTCGGGAATTAGATTACCTATAGGAACCCAAATTCAAATAATTCGACACTTGTCATAGAAAATAAACAAAACAAGATACCACCTCGGTGTTGCACGAGAAGTGACAGATAGCTTTAGATGTAATAATAATATCGCCAGACGAACACACCAACTATACGGTACCACACTAAGAAATACTTGTATTATGGGACAAATTAGTTTTATTTCAATGTAAAAGATATTTTAAAAAAGAGCAACCATGGAGTTTCTCGGCCGTTCTTCTCCATAGGAACGGCATTCCGAACGGGCGGTAAAGTTGTAGCTTAGCATTTTGTAACTATTTTGACGATTCATAAGTACTGTACTTAATGGTTTACATGAATAGACAATATTCTGAGTCTCGGAAGATGAATAATGGAGTCTTAACAGAGTATACTGAAGTCACCGTGCCATTGAATACTAAGATGTCAAAGTCGGTATTAGTATAAGAATATCTTTCAAACGGCTGCTTAGATTTGAATGAAGTCACGCAGACATTGTGTTAATATGTTTCTTGGTACGACTGTAGAATATTTTTTTGAAAATAACGTATACCTACACGAGAAAACTAGCTAACATTATTTATGTCTTATGTCAGAAGAAAAGATTTCAACGCGTGATGCCTTGACGCGCCGGCGCAAACGCTCAAAAACTTATGTTAAACTATTATTTCCGCTCCATTGGTTAGTAAATGATCATTGATATACTATTAACATTGTTTTTTTAATAACAACGTGAACTTTAGGTAAAATAGTCAAGTCCAGGTATATACGTATAACAGTGGCGAAGAATGCATATTCAAATAAAGGTGGCCGGAAAAAATGATTACCTGTAAGCCCATAAACATTAAAAAAAGCCCTCATACTTAACATGTTCTATATCTAGATCTCCTATTAAAATATATTAGTTTATTCTGCAGAAATACCTTAAGAGTGTAGTCGGTTTCTCCAGAAAACAACATAGAATCTAGTGGTTGTCTGCTAATTAAAAGGCTATTTTAAGAAACTATGTACGCAAATTTTAATTATGAAAGGAAACCCGACGACGAATTCACTCGTGACAGATAGTTTCTCGACTAATATCTTAGAGGAGTTCGGTGTTGCTGGCTTCTTTAATTATCGATCAAACTTGTTCGGTTTATAATTGGAAAGTTGGCAACCCGAGGATCAGTGGTGGGTGCCTCTTCCCCCATTTGTTTAGTAATGTAATAAATATTTAATAAGCTAAAAAAAAGAAATCGTAGGATACATTATGTTTGATACAGCACCAAAGCTGACATTTTTTTTCTCTCTGTCTAGATCAGTTGGCATTACTGTTTATAAGGTCATATCAAGTCCCCAGTGGTATCGCATTCCGAATGACAGGGCGATCGATCAAAATAATTTTACTTTATTGGTACGGACTGGTATTGTCGCACTGCGCGCGAAATCCTTTGACTGATCACCAGATCGATTTGTCAAAATATTATGTATTTATTGTTAAGAATCTGTATATCGATAATCGCTCCCTTGAGTATTCCAATTCGGTTGATATTTTCACGATATACCACTGGCAGGGTGGCCAGTCGTGTCAGGGCTACGTGATGTAATACCAGCCCTTTTTAATGTCCCACTGCTGGGCACGGGCCTCCCTCAATTCGACGGGGATTTGGCCATAGTCTACCGCGCCGGCCCAGTGCGGATTGGCGGACTTCACACATCTTTTGAGGGGTTCTCTCAGACATGCAGGTTTCCTCGCGATGTTTTCCTTCACCGTTTAGTAAGTGATAATCGTGGTTGAAAATGAGATTCGCACATGAAAAATCATAGAGGTGCGAGCCGGGGTTTGAAGCTGCAATCCGCGTTACCGAGGCTAGCGTTCTACCAACTCGGCTATCACTGCTTCAGTTTTAATGCTAGTCTTATAATAAGAATATAATATGAAAGGGTCAACCAACTTGACTCAAAATGTAACTCCATCCTGTCCGCCCGCCTCCAATACCATTTCAAATACAAAACGACTGGCTTCGTATCTTTTTTTTTATTTGTCTTTTTTAAACGACGACGCACCGATATCGCCCGCTCGGCCCTCGAGACCTTTTCAATTTTCAAACGGCTCGAGTGTGGGACGTTCTTATTTTTAAATGGTAACATTTTTTTTTGTTTTGTTCATTTCTGATTTTTCTTCGACACGACGAGGACGTGTCGAAATGGGATTGATGTGAAGTGAATTTCTGAGATTTTTTAATGTTTTTTTTTTTAAATTCTAGCGTAATATTGTAGGTTAAGGCAATCATGTAACCTTTTTTGATAGAGGATCTGAATAGCGCAGTCGGTCAATGCCAACCCTTGCTTTCTGTGCCGAGCGTCCCGGGCTCGAATTCTGGTAGCGACAAACTCTGTGTGATGAGTACGAATGTATATATCCGGGTACTGGACGCTCTGGTCGCCCAGAATCGCCCAGTTTACGGTATTCATAAAACTAATAGTTTGGGACGGTACAAGTTAGTGCGTTCGTCTGACGATATTTATTTATTCATCCCAGATCGCTCTACCAATTTGAGCTCTAGGAGAGCCTATACGTGACAAGTTGTGCATGTTATGCATTTATGTACGCCACTGGCGAAGATAAATATGCGCACAAGAGAAGCCGAAATAAAACTTTGCCTGTGAGCGCCACAAAAGACTTTAAAAATCCCCCTCGTAGTTACTCAATGTGGTCTAGATCTCTCATTAGAATATATATTATTTTGGTCCACCACAAAAAAACAACAAAGATTCTAGTCGGTTACAGCAAAAAAAAAACGTTTTCAAGCACTTAAGTACTCAAATTTTGATTTCTTATATTTAAGCGAATACTACACATTGAAATAAAACTATTTTTAAGGAACGTAAAAACAAAAGATAAACGCGATAGAATCCTTAAAAATAGTTTTATTTCAATACTCAAATTTTAATAGGGAAAGCGAAGTCCACAAGGTTTGGTGTTATATGGTGCCTTCGCCACTGTTATAGGGAATATTTAATTTTAAGTTAAGTACGTTATTTCGACATCAATCTTTGTGTGTCCTAATACTAGAACAGAATCAATTTATCACAATTTTGTCCAATGAGGCCTCGTTAAGGCAACGGACGTCGGCGCGGCCCGCCATATTGGATTCGTCAAATTTGGTTCAATAAAACAATAGGTAGTCTGATATTGCTGTTGATTTATTATTCATGGATGGATATAAACTCAGACGAGGAAATAATATATGGAGTATCGCAAGCAATCTACCTTCTCTGTTCTTATTTTTTTTAGGTAGGCATTCGGCTACAAAATACAGCCGTTTTTTCCAGTGTCGAGTATTTCTTGATAATTGTTATAAAATGACAAGTACCACTGACGATAATGATGATGATGATTAAATGAATCCCCCCCTACCCCTATCCCCCCCCCTATCAGTGAAAGTCAATCGACATGCTATCGACACTCCACTGAAGCGTTTCTTCTTCGTCTTTCTTTACGAAATGAAATGCGATGAAATAAAATAGATATGAATATGGCCTCGCCCGCTTATTTTGCCAGTGTCAAGTAATTAATAGCAATATTAAATTCAATAAATACCCATTATAAATAAAATAATGGATGTGACATGATGAAATGAAAATGGCGAATATAAATTAGCAGACTTGAGCCCCTGATGTCACTAATCTCATTTGCCAAGATACCGTAGAGGCATGTATTTATTTGACATTACTTGTAATAAGATCTTATATCGTCCACTTGACTTTTTTTTTATACATTATAGGCAAGTATTTGATCTCGATCTCACCTGATGGTAAGTGAAGATGAGATCCACGATGGAGCATACTTGCCTAGGTAGGAAGGCGGCAGTAGATCGAGACGCTACATTCACTAGGCACATGCAGCGCAGCTGATCTGACCCGCCATCCATGAATGGCAACAGCAACACCGAACATCATGCCGGAACACGGCTAGGCCGCTTGGCGACATGGCTTTGTTCAGTGGGTGGTGACTAGCCACGGCCGAAGCCTACCACCAGTAGAGTTGTCACCTGGTTGGCACCACCCAGGGTCACGTGTAGGGTATCTCGAGGGTACTTAATTCGACTCGATCATTACAATTATAGCGTTAAATAAACGCTGGTTCAAAGGCTTATATACCCATTCTGAACCACTCTGTATACTTAAATAGACGCTCGTAATGTAGTTACATTGTAATTACTTCTATCCATATTCATGTTCACCTACGTTCAAGAGGTTCCTCATTCCGGTTTGAAGACGCAATAACGGATGTGTTGCTATCTCATACCAGCATGAATCTTTTGAATTTTTAATATATAAGGTGTAACAAAAGTAGGGTAAAATATTTTAACAGATGAATAGGTAAGTTGTGTATAAAATAATTGTGTAAATTATGTTTGATTTTTTTAAACAAGTCGAGACCGTGGCATTTTTTAAATGTAATAATATCGCCAAACAAACACACCAACTATACGGTCCCACACTAAGCAACGCTTGTATTATGGGTACCGTACAATAGACTGGGGGCGAACCCAGTATTTAATACTTATATAGATATTAAACATCCATGACTTGGTTGCAAACATTCGTGCTCATAACACCAAGTATGTCCGTACCAGGATTCGAACCCGGGACCGTCGGCACTGAAAGCAGGGTCTACTACCTACTACCAAATGCGCTAACACGTTTTCAATGTTAATATTTATATACTGAGTGCGCTCCCAGTCCATTGTACGGTACCCAGAATACAAGTGTTGCTTAGTGTGGGACCGTACAGTTGGTGTGTTCGTCTGGCGATTTGAAAAAAATAAAATCATATCGTGAGGAAACCTACATGAACCCAGTTCTCGAGAGACGTGTGAAGTCTGCCACCCCGCACTGGAACAGCGTGCTGAACCAGGGCTAACATCCCCCTCCCATTGAGGGGAGGCCCAGAACAAGCATTAAAAGTTCTATGAAAAGAGACGTTAATTTTAAACCGTCCAAAAATATCTGAAAACAAGTAAGTACTATTTTAACACAAAAATAATTGCAAAACAAAAAATCTGTACCTAATCGATCAACACCATATAGAATTCCGTCCGGTCGCAGCCACAAACACGTGTTTAATTGTTTCGCGGTAAAAAACAGACGCCATGTTGCGGCCGCCATTTTGTGACCTTACTCCACGCTCCACCAATCAGGGAGCGGCGTTCTAATGATACGTTTTTCGACTCGATATTAGACATCTGTGGCGATTGTCTATTTTATATATATCTGTGGATATTAAACGTTTTGTCTTATTATGTACTAGCGCGCCCTGCGGTGTTACCCGCGCAAAAAATCATGTAGATCCTGCGCTATGAATAATTAAAACAAATCTATCCCACGGGCACTATACATTTTACCGGGATAAAAAGTAGCCTATGTGCTATTCCAGACTATAGTCTATCTCCGTGCCAAATTTCATCCAGATCCGTTCAGCCGTTCTGGCGTGATTGAGTAACAAACATCCATCCATCCATCCAAACTTTCACATTTATAATATTAGTATAGATTAATTAAAATACGAAGTACATTCAATGAACAATATATATATATATATTCAGAGAGAAGTTTTGAACGAACGAACACATTTTTTTTGTAACAATAATGGATTAAAAAAAAAGACAAGCCCGCTGAGTTTCTAGCCGGATCTTCTCAGTTGAGGTCGCGTTCCGATCCGGTTGTAGAGTTAAGAAATAAAAATGTAATGACAATTTATAAGTGCCCCTATAGGCCTATACGAAATAAACGATTTGACTTTGACTTTAATTTTTCTTATATTGACGCGAATACTACACATTGAAATGAAACTAATCTTACGAAACGTCGGGAACGTAAAAAAAGTGTAATAAACGCGATAAAATTCGTAAGATTAGTTTTATTTCGGAACGAACAGATTATCGTTATATAAAAAGTAAAAATGGCGGAGAAAAGCATAGCGTGTGACATATGACAATATCCATCCGAAATATACTGTTGAATGATAAGCAGTGATAGCCAAGTTGATAGAACGCTCGCCAAGGACACAAGTTGTGCAGGTTCGAACCCCGGCTCGCATCTCTGGGAATTTACGATTTGCATGTACGAATCTCATTTTCAATAGTGATTATCACTTGCTACACGGTGAAGCCAAATATCGTAAGGATACCTGCCTGCATGTCTGATAGAACCCCTCGAAATACGTGTGAAGTCCGCCAACCCGCACTGGGCCAGCGTGGTGGACTATGGCCTTATCCCCTTCGCATTGACGGGAGGCCCGTGCCCAACAGTGGGACATAAAAAAGGGCTAATATTATTTTATTTATGTAATTCTAGTTGCGACTCGAGGGTTGTACCTGTAAACCCTCGATTACGAGTCGAGTATGATGAGTATACTCAGAGACGAGTATACTGAAGATCTACTTAAGTAGAGCTTTCCATTGAAGCTGATGGGTGTATAGTTTATTCCCGAAATACACTTTTTCCCACTCAATATTCGAACCTGGGATTTCACGAACCGAAGCTAAAAACAAGTGTACCCACCAATAAAAAATCCGCAACAAACATTGTCGAAATAGTGATCGACAATACACACCGCGACGGACACGCCAATGATCCATAGATCATAGATCTATAGATCAATTCACTTTCGGCGCAAGAGTGCCGTGACACCGCTCAGTCATTGCCAAGGTTACAATGATGTTTTTTTTATTATAACAACAAAACATTATGCAATGGCTAAGTTTAACTGGCGCAGTTAAAAGTTGTTGGTTATTTTTAACTTCGATACGGAGTTTTAATTAACGATACACTTTTTTGAGTGGTAAATTAAATATATGAGCGCTTAATAGAAATTGTGTAGCATGTTTTCGTATACATATTTGTAAAAATCAGAATCAGAATATTTTTTATTAATGTATACCATTAAGTACAGTATTTATGAATCGTCAAAATAGTTACAAAATGCTAAGCTACTACCTTACCGCCCGTTCGGAATGCCGTTCCTATGGAGAAGAACGGGCGAGAAACTCCATGGTTGCTCTTTTAAAAATATCTTTTACATTTTTGAAAAGTACATTTTATAGTATATAAATACATTGGAATATTGAATTGAATAAAAAATAATTATTATTCAGAACTGTGTGTATTCGCGTAAATATAAGAAATCAATATGTACCCCTGCATATAGAGTTGAAACTGCAAAAGCAAACGTTCGTCGGTGCGTTTGATCAAATAAAACCAACCCTTCCAATGCCCATGCGGTTCAGAGAGAATGGAACTTAATAAACAATAGACAATTTCGCTACTTTTTGGCGAATACCATAATAAATCAAAGAAACACAAATATACAGGATGTGAGTGGCTTCGTAACGAAAACTGATACCATAGATTCAACTCATGATTCTGAACACCCCTACATTTGTAATTTTCTGACAGTCTTTTCATGAATTTTATATGCATGCACCAAAATAGAAGTATTTTTTCAATGTGATAATAAAAAAAAACATAATTAATAATTTAGACCTAAAACTGCAATCTATACATATAAATAAAATTGGAGTGTCTGTTTGTAATATTAAAATAACCGCTATTTACTAAGTGCATTTGGATGTATACACGTTACCTATACCGAAACAAAATTTTTTACAATTTTTGTCTGTCTGTCTGTCTGTCTGTCTGTCTGTCCGTCTGTCTGTCTGTCCGTCTGTCTGTCTGTCTGTCTGTCTGTCTGTTTGTTCCGGGTAATCTCTGAAATGGCTGGACCGATTTTGACGGGACTTTCACTGGCAGATAGCTGATGTAACAAGGAGTAACTTAGGCTACTTTTATTTTAGAAAAAAAAATTGGATCTCTCGAAAAAAAATTAAAACCAATGTTGCAGCGCTGCGCCTGCTTAAAGTTTGATAGCAACAATCTGCAATGCGTCCCGCGGGATCAGAACGCAAGCAGGCTGTTGCCATCGGTTGAGACGTTGTTAAATACCACGCGGACGAAGTCGCGGGCAACAGCTAGTGTAAAATAAACCCGGTACGGTCGAGCGCGCTCGTCACTCGCACGCGTCGGGTATCGCGCCGCGCGTTGTGTTGTGATCGCGTTGTTTACGATACATTGCGCCACAAATGAGTACTGTAATATTGATTTCTTATATTTACGCGGATACTACACATTGAAATAAAACTAATTTTAAGGATTTTAACGCGTTTATTTTTTTTCTTTACGTCCGCGATAAAATCCCTAAAAATAGTTTTATCTCAATGAGTTCTGTAATTTTATTATAGGCATTAAGTGTCATCTTTACCCAATGTTTTCGTTATTATGTCGCTTACATCCTGTATATTTTCAGTCCACGTTGTCACCACTGTCTATGTAAAATATACAGGAAGAATACCCTTGTGACCACCGGTACATTCAAGATTGTAGCGCACAACTTCGGTCTGTGGTCAACGGTTGTAAAAAATGTCTTTACAATTGCTGCCCCAGTGATAATCTGCTTACAAAAGAATGGACTGGGGCCTGCTGCTGTAAATTAGGCACGGTAGCCAAAGGGCTAAGTGTTGTAAATCATAATTGAAAGACGTTTGAATATATTTTTGTTATAATATATGTTCTTGGAAAAGTTGTTATTGAGATTTGCCGCGAGGGTATAGACGCTAGCGTTGTTTTTTTTGATAAGCGTTGTTCCGAAATATATTGATTTCCTATATTTGTATACGCGAATACTACACATTGAATAAAATTATAATTTTTTTACGTTCGGCGGTTTGGAAAAAGCGAAACGTCGAAACGTCGGGAACGGAACGTAGAAAGCACTAAACGCAATAAAATTCGTAGAATTTGTAATAAAATAAGTTTTCTTTCAATGATATACTATTTTCAATGGAAAAATAGACAGTAATCAACTATCTTATCTCAAATACGACAATAAAAGTCTCTTTTCAAAAGACAAAAAAATCCATATCACCACTTTATCTAACAGAGAAATTAAGATAAAATTGACACATTTAAATCGCCAAAAAAAATAAAATTTTGACTTCACAAACGGGCGCTCTGTCTTCACAATTGACCACAGACAATACGAATATACAACACAAACATAACAAATGCCGGTGGCCAAAAATGGAACTAGCAAACTTGTATAGTCTTTGACAATTGTGCGTTGACAGTGGCGCCATTATTAACGGAATATATAATTTTGTGGCGTTAATCCTTCTATTCTGTGGGTATTTAAGCGCAGGCGCGGGGGCGACGAAGTTTTTTTTTTTTGTCGCATTAACGGACTTGTTTTGACTCCTCGAAGGATTATTTTATTGAATATTTAAATGCTTCTCGATTGTAATTAGTTAATAAGATTATCTTGTGAGAATGCGTGTGTGTTGAAAGTCGAATTAAAATTATATCTGAACTATTTTCGATTAGACGATTAGCGCAGTTGGTAGTGAACCTGCTGACTACGCCAAGGGTCCCAGGTTAGAATCCGGATAAGGACAAACTTTGTGTGATGAGCACGAATGTTTGTACCCGAGTCATGGATGTTTAGTATCTATATAAGAATTATATACTGAGTTTGCCCTCAGTCCATTGTACGGCACCCATAATACAAGCGTTGCTTAGTGTGGGACCGTATAGTTGGTGTGTTCGTCTGGCGATATTATTATATATTTTCATTTCATTATTCTGTTACCTTGCAATCTTATACATATATAAATATGAGTGCTATGATAGCCAAGTTGATAGAACGGTCGCCTTGGAAACGAGATTCGCAGGGTTCAAACCCCAGCTCGCACCTCTGGAATATCTGGATTTCATGTGCGAATCCCATTTTCTATCACGATTATCACTTGCTCATGGCTAGTTGGCTCTGTCCGAGCTCTCGGACTACAAGAGCGAGGGAGAAGGGAATGCACCTGCGCTTGCGCACTCACTTGTGTACTACAATATCTCTCGCTCAGATGGCTAGTCTCAATTGCAATTGGCCGCCGTGACCGAAATTCTGTCAGGAAGACTATTTTATCAGCACTTCAAAGCTAACTTCCCCTTGCAGGAGAGTACGTGATTCAAGGAGAGCTCCCCCCGGCCCTGGTCAACAGCGAGGAGTCCAGATTCGACCTCCTCGAGGAAGCCCTCCAGCTGGTGGAGCTCGGAGACGACGCGGAGTCCAAGAATGAGCCACCTGAGGTAACTACCATGACTCTTGCCCTCTTCCTCCCGTTTGGTTTCCTTTAATGCGCTTACGAGGTTCCATCTATAAATACCCCAGGGTTTTTAAAATATATCATGTAGAGACACAATGACATCAAATTCATTGATAACGATGGCTAAATATAGCCAGCAGTGTGAGCCAATTTGGTCATCATCTATACAAATAAATAAAATTGGAGCGTCTGTTTGTAATATTAAAATAACCGCTTTTTACTAAGTGCATTTGGATGTATACACAGTGCATATACCAAAACATTTTTTTTACAAATTTTGTCTGTCTGTCTGTCTGTTTGTTCCGGCTAATCACTGAAATGGCTGGACCGATTTTGACGGGACTTTCACTGGCAGATAGCTGATGTAACAAGGAGTAACTAAGGCTACTTTTATTTCAGACTAGCTGGCACCCGCGACTTCGTTCGCTTTTTTGTTAAATACCACGCGGGCGAAATTATAAATGTAGAATGATTTTAAATGACCCGGATTTCTCATGTTTAACGTGTGTCGCGTGTGTTGTAGGCGGTAGAGGGCAGCAGCAGCAGCGGCGCAGGCGCCGGCGGGATGCTGCACCCGGCGATGCGGCACGTGCCGCACCACCCGCTCGCGCACTACCACAACCAGGTACGTCGCCACACAGCCAATCAGCTGTTTAACGCCCATGCATATAATAATGAAGGTCCGTGTGCCAGTTATTTTACCCCTAAAACAGGGAGATGAAAACCAAAAAAAAACACAAAATAATAATAATAGGAATTCATCAACTTATATACACACTTCTTCAAAAAGCAACTGTTCTGAATACTTGTAGGATTGTGAGAAAGTTTTTATCAATAGACCAAACATAAAGCGCGCACACACACACACACACACACACACACACACACACACACACACGAATACCTTCATGAGCTCAGGATCACGCGATTTAATTAAGTTCATCAACATATTTTTTTTTTTTTATTACATTATAGGCAAGTATTTGATCTCGATCTCACCTGATGGTGAGTGACGATGAGATCTACGATGGAGCATACTTGCCTAGGTAGGAAGGCGGCAGTAGATCGAGACGCTACATTCACTAGGCACATGCAGCGCAGCTGATCTGACCCGCCATCCATGAATGGCAACACCGCACATCATGCCGGAACACGGCTAGGCCGCTTGGCGACATGGCTTTGTTCAGTGGGTGGTGACTAGCCACGGCCGAAGCCTACCACCAGTAAAAATAGACCAAACATAAAGCGCACACACAGACACACACACGCACACACACACACACACACGAATACCTTCATGAGCTCAGGATCACGCGATTTAATTAAGTTCATCAACATCAATGTATAGTCACAATGACATACTAACGGAGATAAAGGTTGTCTTCTATATACATATACATACATATAAATAAAATTGGAGTGTCTGTTTGTAATATTAAAATAACCGCTTTTTACTAAATGCATTTGGATGTATACACGGTGCATATACCAAAAACACAATTTTTAAAATTTTTGTCTGTCTGTCTGTCTGTTTGTTCCGACTAATCTCTGAAATGGCTGGACCGATTTTGACGGGAATTTCACTGGCAGATAGCTGATGTAACAAGGAGTAAATTAGGCTACTTTTATTTTAGAAAAAAAAATTGGATCTCTCGATAAAAAATTAAAACCAATGTTGCAGCGCTGCGCCTGATTAAGTTTGATAGCAACAATCTGCAATGCGTCCCGCGGGATCAGAACGTGCGAGCAGGCTGTTGCCAACGGTTGAGTCTTTGTTAAATACCACGCGGGCAACAGCTAGTTTTTAAATAATATTTAAAAAATAACACTGGCCAAAATCAATATTTTTATTTTAAAATCTATCAAATATCGTCATAATAAGTCGGTGTCCGAACGCATCAAAGACAACAATACTAAAAGCAGAAGTGGGCAAAACATTTTTCGGAAATGATAAATGAAGCCTCTGCCCTGCCGGAGTGCCACACACGTAGCGCAGGCGCAGGGTTCACCGACGAATCGGAATGTTACCGTAGCGACCCCAAAAAAAGTACACAGCATAATTTAAAAAAACAATAATTTTCCAAATCGGTTCATAAATGACGGAGATCTGAGGTAAAAAAATACAACCGAATTGAGAACTTCCTCGAAAGAAGAAAAGTTGAGAGTGAGCAGTTACCTTCTAGGCAAGTATGCTCCATCGTAGATCCCATCGTCACTGACCATCAGGTGAGATCGAGATCAATAACTTGCCTATATAATGTAATAATAATAAAAAAATCCTCCTCCTTTTTGAAGTCGTTTAAAAACAAATAGTCATAGCCAGCGGTTGGTAGAACGCTGGCCTCGGTAACGAGGATCGCAGGTCCAAACCCCGGCTCGCACATCTGGCATTTCTGGATTTCATGTGCGAATCTCATTTTCAACCATGATTATCACTTGGTAAACGGTGATGGAAAACATCGCGAGGAAACCTGCATGTCTGAGAGAACCCCTCGAAAGACGTGTGAAGTCCGCCAACCCGCACTGGGCCAGCGTGGTGGACTATTGCCTAATCGCCCCAAAATTGAGGGGAGGCCCGTGCCCAACAGAGGGACATTAAAAGGCTAAAATTAGACAGCTAACTACGCTTTTTTTTTATATCTTTATTTTTAAAGGGGTTTTGTCACCATGTAACTATGTTACCCCCGTAAGGTGAATCAATTTGTGTTATTAATTAACGAAAGAAAACATAATACAGTTCCTACTTAGTAACATATAAATAAAGCTTAACTAACATCTTGGCTATAAATTATAATTTGTGTTAATTTTTTTTATATTAACTGAGCCGACAGACGTTGTTTTTTCCCAATTTTGGGACAACATTTTTTATATTGATTTCTTATATTTACGCTAATACTACACATTGAATTAAAACTAATTTTTCTGTAAAGCAACCGAAACGTCGGGAACGTAATAAACATAAAATAAACGCGATAAAATCTGCAAAATTAGTTTTATTTCAGCAACTTTTTAAATTTATATTTTTCTAAAAATCATAATGGGATATTCAGCCGTTCTCAAGTAATGCGCTTACCAACGCAGAGTGATTCAGAAAGGGCATACAATAAGCATTACACCTGCGTTTCTTTAATAAATTTGTAACCATTATGTGAAGTCAGAATTGCGATATGTCAATTTAAAAAAAAAATGGTCATATGTTTTTTAATAATTAAAAAAATATTCAGATGTCAATATTGAGACTTAAAATAATGATAACAAATACGTTTAAGAAAAGAAGCTTTATTTGTTTGTAGGTTTTTTTTTTCAATAAAAACCTAATCTCAAGTCATAACACTCCATTAACTTTCTCGCGGTCGGGAAAAAAGTCGTGGCCGCTCACAGAGCACACCTTACGTATTAAAAAGTTAAAACGTCGAACCCAGACGCGCCGTGCTCAAATACTCATCAATCATTATGTAGAAAAAAAAAACGGCGTACCACAGACAAATCGTTTATTAGGTTTTATGTTTTCTCTAATTGGTTGACGCTTCTGGTATAATCACGGCTGTATCTCAAAGATATTGGCAGATAGGTCCTTGCCCTATCCACCAATGTTAATCAGAATCAGAATATTTTTAACTCATGTAAACCATTAAGTACGGTATTTAAGAATCGTCAAAATAGTTACAAAATGCTAAGCTACAATTTTACCGCCCGTTCGGAATGCCGTTCCTATGGAGAAGAACGAGCGAGAAACTCCATGGTTACTCTTTTTAAAATGATCTTTTACATTTTTGAGGAATACATCACTGTTTGTAGCAGGCGTGGTTGGCATAAATACATTGGAGCTTAGGCGCAAATGTGCAATAATGCTTCACTATTTCCTGCTTCTCAATAATGCAATAGATAACCCCACCACTCTGTCGCGCTGTTCACTGATCACTCCGGAGCGGCTGCGGCGGGCACACACGCGGCGCCTGCTCGTGACCCCGCCGGTGCGCACGCGCACCGCGCAGTATGCCCCGACAGCCCAAGCCGTACATCTACTCAACGCATTGATTGCGAACCAACCAGACGTTGATATATTCAACATGAAATTACACATGTTTATAAGTTACTGCATACGATTTTTAAGTACCTAAATATAAGCCACTGTACCTTATTAGCTTGTTGTGCGTCTTGGCATTGCTGTAAGCACAACAAGCATTTTATAATAAATAAATAAATAAATAAATAAATTGTTATGGGTGTGTGCGAACAATGTAGGAACGGCTAGCCAGACTTAGCAGCTGGTCAAAATCTAAATATATTATTACAAGTTAATGGCTACATGGTTCCCTAATTTACAAATTAATTTTGTTAAAATAAGGTCTAAATCTCTAATTTCACAAATGCGCTCAAAATCCCAGGTTCCTGGCTTAGTTTATCCATTCTGATACATTATGTAGAGCAGCCTTTCCCAAAGTGACCGATAACGCCCCCTTGTGGGCGCTGCAGGCCTAAAGGGGGGCGGTAAGAGACTTAGAAAAAAAATGGGGGCGTTGTGTAGAGGCTTACAATAATTAATTTAATTTGAAGTTATAATGGTTTTTAAGTAGGTGAAAAATTGGGGGCGCTTAAAGTAATTCATTCTCAAAGTGGGCAGTAGACAAAAATAAGTTTGGGAACCCCTGCTGTAGAGCCACAGACACAGCCAGTGTTGTTACTATGTACAGATTCCGAATGCGAGCTCTAGTCACGATATAGAGTCACGCGGAACGATGACAGTTGACGGAAAATACTCGATTGTTATCTGTATCGATTGAGTATCGATATGATACGATTAATCGATTGATGAATTGCGTCGAGCGCGGGAACGGAATCCTGGTTATTCCAAATGCTTTATCAGCGATATTCCCCCGTTTTATATTAAATTAGCCCTCGAAAGTCCCACTGTTGGGCATGGGCCTCACCTCATTGCGAGGGGGATTAGGCTATAGTCTTTCGAGAACTATTCAGATTTTCTCAGACATGCAGGTTTTCTTGCGTTATTTTTGGGCACCATTTACTATAAAGTTATAATCATGGTTGTAAATGAGATTCGGACATGGCATCTGGAATTCCCAGAGCCGGGGTTTGAATCTGTGACTTTGGTTTGCTTTCTACCCACTTGGCTATCACTGCTTTGTTGGAATTATAATCCCATTAAAATTATAAATGTAAAAGTTTGGATGGATGGATGTTTGTTTCTCAATCACGCCAGAACGGCTGAACGGATCTAGATGAAATTTGGCCCAGAGATAGATTACAGTCTGGAATATTACATAGGCTACTTTTTATCCCGGTAAAATGTATGGTTCCCGTGGGATAGATTTGTTTAAATTTTTCATAGAGCAAAATCTCGACATGATTTTTTGCATAGGTGGTGGTAGTTTAGGGGTCAGAAAATGACATCAGCTAATTTTTATCCCGGAAAAATGCACGGTTCCTATGGGATAGACATACTTTTTATTGGCGGATAACACCGCGGGGCGCAGCTAGTATATTATACTTACACTATTAAGAAGCTCGATTCTGGCATCAATGGCTGCGTTTCGCTGGCAATTTCCATAAAAAAAAAACAAACCTAACATTATTATTCTTGCAACCTGACGTCATGTGACTGCATCTACACATAAAGGCACCCACTGACTCACGCGGTATAAGGACCCTGATCCACTTGATATCGAAGGTATTCAGAGCTCGTCTCGAGTGTAAGGCCTAAATCAACAACGCAGAAATGACATTCCGATACATTATAGTGATGGACTTTTTGTTGGATGAATCGTTAGAACTAGTGTTGTGGAAAAAAATATCGATGTTTGGTTTTTATTCGGGTAAAAAATTGCGCTACGTAATACTTGAACGCTCCCTAAGCTATCTAACAGTATAAAAGCCTGTATAAATTGGACCAATAGTTTTCAGAGATGCTCGAACAGATAGACACACACAGAGACAAGAATTCCGAAGGGTTAGAAATGGTTTACACATTTGCACATTCAGTAACAGATTTTAGTTTCTATCGATATTACAAAACACATCACTATGTTACAACAACTAATTCGGCTACTGTATTCCGAGGCACATCTTAAGGGAATATTTGCGTGTTATTAGAAATCTTTCGGTTAAACAAACAACAGGTGACAGCTGAGAATTTTAGGATAAAAACAGTATTTGTGAGTGAGCCATCTGGCAGATAAGTTGCGGATAAGTTGCATCGGCACATCTGTGAATAGCTAGCAATGCTATTCTGATAAGTTTATCTATACATATAAATAAAATTGGAGTGTCTGTTTGTAATATTAAAATAACCGCTTTTTACTAAGTGCATTTGGATGTATACACGTTACCTATACCGAAACAAAATTTTTTACAATTTTTGTCTGTCTGTCTGTCTGTCCGTCTGTCTGTCTGTCTGTCTGTCTGTCTGTCTGTCTGTCTGTCTGTCTGTTTGTTCCGGGTAATCTCTGAAATGGCTGGACCGATTTTGACGGGAATTTCACTGGCAGATAGCTGATGTAACAAGGAGTAACATAGGCTACTTTTATTTTAGAAAAAAAAATGGATCTCTCGCAAAAAAATTAAAACCAATGTTGCAGCGCTGCGCCTGATTAAAGTTTGATAGCAACAATCTGCGAAGCGTCCCGCGGGATCAGAACGCGAGCAGGCTGTTGCCAACGGCTGAGTCTTTGTTAAATACCACGCGGACGAAGTCGCGGGCAACAGCTAGTTTATAATGAGAATAATATCACCAGCCGAAACACTAATCGTACGCTCTCAAACTAAGTACAAGCGTTGCTTTATATGCTTATGAGTACCGTACAATGGACTGGGGGCGATCCAAGTATATAATACTTAGATATATACAGGGTGTAAGTGGCCTCGTAGCGAAAACTAATACCATGGATTCAGCTCATGATTCTGAACCCGACAAAAATGTTCGTTGTAATTTTCACCCACGTTGAAATTTTCCTTCGATTTTTTCATTATAAACGCATTTTTTTTTCAGTATTTAAATTGATCTCAGCATAAAATCAAAATAGAAGTCTATCTTAACGTGATTTTAAATAAAAAAAACATAATTTCAAATTAAGACCCAAAACTGCAATGTAAATAAAAGCTAGATACGCTCGCGCGCACTCGTCACTCGCACGCGTCGGGTATTGCAGGGAGCGTTGCGTTGTCATTGTGTGGTTCACGATACATTGCGCGCTCAGGAATTACAACATGTGTAACCCATGACTTTTGACTACAATTTTTTTTATTGTTTGATTATAGGCATTAAGGGGGAAGCTCAGGGTCAGGGCGCGAAATTCAAAATGTCAATGGTTTTTTATTTTTTTAAGCAAACTTAATACATCAAGACATCCAGTGCAGAATGCTAATATCGCAAAACACTAAATTACATCGTAAAGATGTCCAAATTTTTCGTAAAAAAATAAAAACCGTTGAAGTTTTGAATTTTGCGCCCTGACCCTGAGCTTCCACCTTAAGTGGAACCTTTATCCAAAGTTTTCGTTACCATACACCCTGCATAATATATAAAACAATTAAAAAAAACATTATCCTTAATGCAAAATAAAGCTTTGCAACAAGTTGCAGAGTAATGGACGGACAGACAGATCAAAAGTGTGGGCGTGTAAGCCCTTTAATGACGCAAGAAATGCTGTGTCATTTTCGATTGTGTTTTTGCGATGCGGTTAATGCAACGCCCGATTGCACGGTGGGGTGTCCTTTTAGCCGACTGCGGCAGATAGAGGGTAATGTTTTAAGTTAGATATATATCTAATACGGTGAAGGAAAACATCGTAAGGAAATCAGCATGTCTGAGAGAACCCCTCGAATGATGTGTGAAGTCCGCCAACCCGCACTGGGCCAGCGTGGTGGACTATGGCCTTATCCCCCTCGCATTGAGGGCAGGCGCGTTCCCAGCAGTGGAACATTAATGGGGTGGTATTATTATATACCTACTAAATAAATAAATATCGCCAGACGAACGAGACGAACACACCAACTATGCGGTCTCACACTAAGCAACGCTTGTATTATGGGTGCCGTACAATGGACTGAGCGCGAACTTAGTATATAATACTTATATAGATATTATACATCTATGACTCGGGTACAAACATTCGTGCTCATCACACAAAGTTTGTCCCTACCGGGATTCGAAACCGTTAGCACTGAAAGCAGGGGGTTGCACCTATGAATTGTTGTACAATTTTCTTGGGAATTAGCTATCAATTTTTAACTAACTTGGTTGTCCTCAAAAATTTGTTGGACAGAGTATAGTTTAAATTCTTCAGACATCATCCGTACTATTGTAGCTGGCTTGGTTACAAAAATGTGTGCGTCGGCGAGATGAAAGGAGATGCGGGACAAGATGATATGCGATTGTCGTAATGAGCCGCGCCGCAAGGCTGCCACTGACGAGAAAATAAATAATTAAACCAAACTTATTTTACAGATTTTATCGCGTTTATTTTATGTTTTTACGTTCCCGACGTTTCGGCTGCTTTACAGCAACCATGGTCACGGGAGGACTGAGGTGTTTGACGTCCTAGTGTCATAGTTTGAACTGGGATGCCCTTGTATTTAGTTGTTGCTCGCGGTCCGATCTACGCAGACAGTGCTCACAGTATCTTGAGGTCTTGCAATGGTCCGCTCGGTTTTGGATTTATTCATATTAATTACTAAACGTTAGGCCAACCCTAGCGCACGCGATTTGATTTCGATAAGAATTCCTTCCATCTTTCTATTTCCTGTTTCGACTGTTCGTTCAATTTAGATTTTTAGTTTTTTCTCGATTAAGATTAAACTATCTTGTATTTAACTGAGATATGTTGAACTAACGACCTTAAGATCAAGATTGTTTTAGTATGAGAAAGTTAACCTTTCTTTATATATTATAAGATATACATACATACAGTTAGCAAAGCAGTGATAGCCAAGTTGGTAGAACGCTTGCCTCGGTTATAAGGATTGCAGGTTAAGGGGGAAGCTCAGGGTCAGGGCGCGAAATTCAAAATGTCAACGGTTTTTATTTTTTTACGAAAAATTTGGACATCTTTACGATGTAATTTAGTGTTTTGCGATATTAGCATTCTGCATTGGATGCCTCGATGTATTAAGTTTGCTCAAAAAAGTACCTAATCCGATACAATACCATAAGGTTTGTAAAAACCGCTACTTTTACTACACTTTTACTACAAAACAACATTTTTTACAATTATTGTCTGTCTGTCTGTCTGTTTGTTCCGGCTAATCTCTGAAATGGCTGGGCCGATTTTGACGATACTTTCACTGGCAGATAGCTGACGAAACAACGGAGGACGTTACTTAGGCTACTTTTATTTTAGACTAGCTGTTACCCGCGACTTCGTCCGCTTTTTGTTAAATACCACGCGGACGAAGTCGCCGGTAACAGTCTTTAGTAGTCTTTTATAAATTGATATATTGTTTTTTTGGGGAATACCTGCACAGTATTTGCCAACCGAATAGTTTTGAAAAGTTTTTTTTTTTGTTGTAAAATGATCGTTTGTCAAACGGTTTTTTAATGTAACCATAGAGAACCCCGTAATATGTGTAAGACGTACTTATTCTTTCGTGACGTCATCTTATAAATTGCCGGCTAGTTAGTTTAATAGTTCATAATAATGGCTGTCATACTAGAAACACATAATTGACTTAATTAATAATATAATGCTATGTTATTTCCATTATATAGAGTGTAACAAAAATTGTGTAAAATAATATAACAGAGGAATTAGTAAGTTATATGGATCACGTTGATGTATAAAACAATTGTGTAAATAATGCAAAAGAAGCGCAAAAAAAGCGCAGGGTTAAACGTTAGTACACTCTTCCTGAGTCACACTGTATAGTTTCAAGATATCAGATATTTTGAAGGACCGCTATCATTACTAATAAAGTGATTTGTCATTCTGTCCGGCTGCACTGTGCTGGTGGCCCGGCGTCACCTGTCTGTGTCCAAACACGTCATTTGTCATGTCTGTGTGTCTGTGTGTTTGTGCCGACTGTTAAGCGTCCAACATAAGAACGCGGTTGACGGTGGCTCGTTGATACCGCGTCGGTCTGAGACAGGCATTAGGAAGAATCTTGTAGATATAGACTTCCCAACTTAGTGCTTTTGGCTGGTTATTTAGGCTTTTCGGAGGACATAAATTTATTAGGTGCCACTTTTGGAGGCATAAAATAGTAAGTGCCTCACCTATGTAAGTTTGTCCCTATCAGGATTCAAACCTGGGATCCTCTGCGCAGAAGGCAGTGTCATTACCCACTTGGGAAAATCTTTGTGAGCACGAATGTTTGTACCCGACTCATCAATGTTTAACATCTATATAAGTATTATATACCGAGTTCGCCCCCAGTCCATTGTACGGCACCCATAATACAAGCGTTGCTTAGTGTGGGACCGTATATTTGGTGTGTTCGTCTGGCGATATTATTAATATCACAATCGTATCGAACACGACCTCAACACATTACCCTCTATTACTTGGCGCAGTCGGGTAAAACAAATTACAATCGATTGTCAAATCCTCCCCTTGACAAATGATGCGTTGACAGTCTGTGGGTTACAGGTAACAGGTAACAGGTAACAGGTTTTTTTCTGACCTGTTGTGTCCGTGTTTGTGTTGAGCGCAGGATTGTATCGGTTTTTACCTTTCGGTTAACCGCTAATCGGTTTTCGAGTGGCAGTTAAGAGCCATCTAGTTCTGCGGAGTGATCATAATGGGTATACTAAGACTTGGACGTGCGCTTCTTTGCCGCATTTGTAATTGGAAGCCGGGGGATGCAAGTGGGCGGAGGATCGGGATGTGGGGGAGTAATTGGGGGAGGCCTGTGTCCAGCAGTGGACGTCTTTCGGCTGATGGATGGATAACTTACACGATTGAAATAAAAACGAATTTAACGTTTATTTTATGTTGTTACGTTCCCGACGTTTTGGCTGCTTCACAGCGACCATGGTCGCGGGAGGACTGAGGTGGTTGACGTCCTAGTGTCATAGTTTGAACTGGGATACCCTCATATTTTCACAGAACGCACTTACTCAAGTGTCTTGAGGTCTTGCAATGGTGCGCTTGGTTTTGAATTTAATCATATTAATTACTGGCTCCCAAGTCGGTAGCAAGGTGGTAGCGCCCAGCCATCTTCCCTATTGAAAGGAGAATGTTTTTAAAAACATGAAATAAACGCGATAAAATCCGTTTTAATTAGTTTCATTCCAATGTGTAGTATTCGCGTGAATATAATAAATCAATATTGTTTAAACTATTTCTATATCAAGTGATAATCATTATAACAAATGACTTACTTTAAAAATAACTGAGCCTTGTATTTATAAAGAAAGTGTGAAGAAAAACGAGGAGTACAAACTTACAATGCATTTTAAATTTATGCAAAGAAATATAAGATCTCGTAGCAATTTGTATATGAATGAGCGCAGGCGCATTTAATTTAATTGATACTAGATCTACATAAAAACATTTTGAAATATACTTGTTATTAAGGCATTATACATTGTCTGTAATAATAGTTTAGTGGTAAAGGGAAGATCTTCCCGCCAGGCGGGTGCTATGCCCCGACGGTTATTGTCGGGATCTTGTATATATCTTGCGTGCTCCGAAAACTCTCACAGCGCGTTGCAGGGTTGTATGGAGAATTGTCTATCGTTCTGAATGTCGTCTGCAGCGCCATCTGGGCAGCTTGTGGCGAGGTCGTATTGACAGGAATCAGAAAACTCGTATATGGACTGGGGTCGACCCCAGTGTTACCCAGACTTGATCCTTTGATAATGAGACCATTTCTAACGGTTGCTTTGTACAGAATCGAACCCACGACCACCAGCCGAGTCGCGATCACTCAGATCACCAAGCGGTCGCATAGATCATACAAATAGCATAGATCCATAATGTAAATCATTTTCGCGACAAGCGTATAACACATTTCGCCTTTCTACTTTCATACGCGCGCGAGCTCACACCAATCCTTATTATCGATCAATGATCTATAGATCGCGCGGGGTCAGGCGCGGCAATTACGTACCTATTCAGAGTCGGACGGACGCTATAGCGTTATATATCATTATGTTGCTGGCGTGATGTGGGTTTCGGACAAAGTTAGAAATTTCTAGTATTTTTGGTGAATCGTATACTTTATAGTCTACGTACTTTAGACATATTGTACGACGAATTGAATGATTTAAATACGGTCCGCTAGAGGCGCTGTACAAGTTACCATACAACGTGTCTAAATACGTATACTATAAACTGTACAGTTCGCTAACGAATAATCTCGCACTCGACGTACTATGGTGTCAATGTTTGTTTGAAAGTCCCGTCAAAATCGGTCCAGCCATTTCAGAGATTAGCCGGAACAAACAGACAGACAGACAGACAAAATTTTAAAAAATGTTGGGTCGGTATAGGTATCGTGTATACATCCAAATGCACTTAGTAAAAAGCGGTTATTTTAATATTACAAACAGACACTCCAATTTTATTGCATAGATATATTTTTAAAATCTCAGTAAATATTTACAAACAGTAAAATCTAAAAAAAACTTAAAAATAATATGAAAACAAACTACTATGTATCAAAAAGTACAGATTATGTATAAATTCTAGATAAAAATTCCGCCATATTCCCACGTGAAGTAATTTTAATCTGTCCACGGTCCATGTATGCTGTGTGATTCAGAAAGAGTATAAAACCTCTTGAACCTGCGCTTCGTGACCACGTAGAGTGATGACTAAATTGAAAAAAAAAAATGTTGCCAATAAATGAGATTTCTGGGTTTTTTTTTATTACATTATAGGCAAGTATTTGATCTCGATCTCACCTGATGGTAAGTGATGATGAGATCTACGATGGAGCATACTTGCCTAGGTAGGAAGGCGGCAGTAGATCGAGACGCTACATTCACTAGGCACATGCAGCGCAGCTGATCTGACCCGCCATCCATGAACGGCAACACCGAACATCATGCCGGAACACGGCTAGGCCGCTTGGCGACATGGCTTTGTTCAGTGGGTGGTGACTAACCACGGCCGAAGCCTAACACCAGTAGAGTTGTCACCTGGTTGGCACCACCCAGGGTCACGTGTAGGGTATCTCGAGGGTATTTGATTCTGCTACCGACGAAGGTGACTCGACCCCATAAAAATTTTAAATTGACATTGTGGAATTCAGACCTCATATTAAGATTACCAAAGTAAAGTAGGTTTAAGGTTTATCATACCTTTTCTGATATCGTATAGACGCAGCCAAAACCTGCACGTTAAGTGCGAGTTAACTGTATACTTTATAGTTTACCGTATTCGGACATTTTGTATAGAGAACAGACAAGCGCCTCTAGCGGACGGTATATAAAACTTTCAACTCTCCGTACAAAATGTCTAAACACGGTAGACTATAAAGAATATGGTTAGCTTACGAATACTCCCACACTTGACGTACTGGTATATCGAGACGATTTACATATTGTCGGAGTTCGCACACGCCATGCCACAGAGCAACGGTACGATACAGACAGTGCATTGCAATTTGAAACTTTCTTCGACACCAGTTTGTTTGTCAAATAATTATATTTGATTGAAAATCATATACATTTTTATGTGCTCACATCTCTGTACCATAATGACAAAATAACGGTTTCTCTATGTAGCATTGACGTCAGACCTGCCGTCTACAAAGTACGACTAAAATGAAGCCTAACCCACTGACTTGGGATCCAGTAATTAATATAATTAAATCCAAAACCGAGCGCACCATTGCAAGACCTCAAGACACTGTGAGCACGTTCTGCGTAGATCGGACCGCGAGCAACAACTAAATATGAGGGTACCCCGGTTCAAACTATGACACTAGGACGTCAACCACCTCGGTCCTCCCGTGACCATGGTTGCTGTGAAGCAGCCGAAACGTCGGGATCGTATAAATATAAAATGAACGCGATAAAATTTGTAAGTTTCATTTCACTAAAATAAACTTGGTTGATAACCATGCATAAAAACTGAGATTCAAGTGAAAATTGTTACAAAATACTAAGCTACAACTTTACCGCCCGTTCGGAATGCCGTTCCTATGGAGAAGAACGGGCAAAAAACCGGGTCGACATAAACGAAAACTGATTTTGGGGTCGACGAGGTCTAAAAATCGACCCCTATCGATTAAACACAAGTTTTTATTTGACACTTTCAAGATACTGTATAAGTTGTGTTACGTGTACCAACTTGTTATAAGAATGACTAATACTCAAGTAGGAAGTATCATTGTTGTACTTTTAATAAACTCAACAAGTCGATAAGCGTGCACAAGTTGGTACATGATGAAATTATTATTTTCTAATCTAGAATAAAGGTTCTAGAATGGCGACTACGAACCGGAAGACGTAGTGTAGGACGGCCCCCACAAGGTGGAGCGATGATATCACACGCGTCGCAGGAAGCCGGGGGATGCGAGTGGCGGAGGACCGCGATGTGTGGGAGTCGTTGGGGGAGGCCTATGTCCACCAGTGGACGTCTTTCCGCTGATAGAATAGAATAGAACATTATTTTGTATCAATAGAAAACAAACTAGAGATAGGATTTGTAAAGTAATTTGGCTATGGGGGTCTGAGGTGTCAGTGCATTTTGGAATAGGGTTCTCTTGCCCAAAACAGTTTGGGAATCCCAGGTCTAACGAGTCTGTGGCCATAGTAGGTAGATACGTAATGGCCTCGACATTGCAAAGGTTACAAACGAAGGTCATCTAATCGAGTATAGTTCCTCTCGATACACAAAAAAGTAACACAATCGATTAATGATCTTTTAATTCGGGATCCGAGTAATTCCGATTGTAATCGCTGGATTTGTGAAACTGATTAGTTTTCGTAGAATTGTTATTCGGAATCGCTGAAGTGTGGTTTTTTACAAAGAAAACTAAGGAAAGGTGTGGTTTCAGTAAATTAGTTGTATCTTCAAGGACCTTTATATTTTTTTTTCTATAATATCGCCAGACGAACACACCGACTGTACGGTCCCAAACTAAGCAAAGCTTGTATTATGGGTGCCGTACAATGGACTGAAGGCGAACCCAGTATATAATCTTGATATATATAAATGACGTGTCACGGTGTTTGTCCGCTATGGACTCCTAAACTACTAAACCGATTTAAATAACATTTTGCACACTGTGTGCAGTTTTATCCAATTTGAAAGATAGGATAGTTTATATCTCAATTTAAAATCGCAAATATTTGACTATAAAAATATTTCCTAGAAAGCTAGTACTTATATAGATATTAAACATCCATGACTCGGGTACAAACGAAGTTTGCCCGTCCCGGGAGTCGAGCTCGGGACTCTCGGTACGTAATGTAGAGTCACACCTACTGTGCCAAACGCGTCGTCATGCAATGCTGTTTTTTTTTATAAATTTTGTTTTTTTTTTATGTAGATATAGAGTTCTAAACGTTATATTGTTTTATAACGGAATTAAAAGCTATTTACCTAGTTCGCTATGTACTATAAACTGGGACATATGTCCGCTTAACTGGACACATGCTTAACGTTAAAACGACAGTTAACTTTTAACTAGAAATTGTAACTTTCACTTTTTGTGTCGCGCTATTTTTATTATGGTATTAAATAATAATATTATGCTGGGGTGGGTGTGCTAGTTAGCTAGTTACTTGGCGTGTTAAGATGTCGGCGTGAAATTGTGGCCATCCCAAAAGATTATAGCTGTTTATAACTATATGAGTCTTCATTTTTCTGCAAAATTATGGATTGTGTTCTTTAAAATCCAATGAAAATGTTTGGTACCGTGCACCTTTTTTTTTTTTTTTTTACAAGGGGAAATGCGTTACGCATCCCCTCTCGCCCGGGGGGACGAGAGGGGTATGTGGGACTCCCCGGCAGAGTGCCGGTATACCCACTAAAACGCCTTGGTCCGCCATCACCGCCTTTGAGCGGGGCGCCACAGGATCGCGCTTGGCATACTACTGTGGCGCCCCGGCTGGTACCGTGCACCTAATATGTGTTTGTCTGGAGATACTTATTATTTTTAGTGAAACAGACCATATGATCAGAATTAAACTATTTGACGTCTGCTTGATCTAGTGCTTTTAGCGAAGGCTCTCTGCACCGAAAGGTTGCGAGTTCAATTTCTATCTGAGAAAGTTTCGGATTTTTTTCATTTGTTACTTGCCCCAGTCTGGGTGCCACTGGGTTCACCACCAGTTCATTGTACCCAAGCAACGTTCTACCAAAACTCCTTTTTGAACTATATGAATATCATATACCTAAAAACATAAGTCACGTTGACTATTTTGTTAAAACAAAATTGGTTGTATGAATCGTATGACCGACAACTGGCCCCCTCACCCTACTTCACACTTCGCGTACACCCAAATAAAATTATTAGTAAATTAATGCCGTCAATTATAATTATTAAATCATTAAACAGTTTTTAATAAGAAAAAATAACTGTTTCACTATTAATCATAATGTCAGATTCCAACTAAAAAGTATTCCAATAACGTTATTGGATTCTACACTCTATGAGGCCTGATATAAAGACCAATTCGTCATAACTGTACTGTACAGCTTGAAACATTATTGCAATTTATGACAATTGAAGAGTTCGATATATTCTTATAGGAATTTGGAATCAATTTCTCTTGAGATAAAATTCAAATTTGGTATTGCTAGGCTTATATCGGTAGTCGCTTTTAATGTGTGGCCGCGGTTCAATGAATTCTATTCCTTGCAATGCTTGTAATAAAGTTGTAATTACAAAAAATATTGATCGCGAAGCTTAATACGACGTGCGATGAAACATTAGTACTTACTTATTCTGTTTTTAAATTCTATCAGACTTCAAATTTCGCTTTCGTTTTGAATTAAGAACGAATTTCAAAAAGAAAGAATTCTTGTTATTTTTTTTTGTAGTTGGCTACGTAAGGCTGACATTTTTCCAGTGTCGAGTATTTCTTTTTTTATTATTAAATCTAAGTACCCCTGATGATAATTATGATATTGATGACGATGTTGATGATGAAATTAATCCCCCAGCCCTATCAGTGAAGCTGTGGATACTTTACTGAAAATTTATCGGACATCTTGAAAAGTCAAGTTTGACTATTTCATTTCAATTCCCTTCACTCGTGCACGTTTATGAACACACAATGGTTAATATCCCGCTAATATTACACATTATATTACAAACTAGCTGTTGCCCGCGACTTCGTTCGCGTAGTATTTAACAAAGACAACCGTTGACAACAGCCTGCTCGCCCATTCTGAGCCCGCGGGACGCATTGCAGGTTTTTGCTATCAAACTTAATCAGGCGCTGCGCTGCAACATTGGTTTTAATTTTTTTTCGTGAGATCCTATTTTTTTTTCTAAAATAAAAGTAGCCTAAGTTACTCCTTGTTACATCAGCTATCTGCCAGTGAAAGTCCCGTCAAAATCGGTCCAGCCATTTCAGAGATTAGCCGGAACAAACAGACAGACAGACAGACAAAAATTGTAAAAAATGTTGTTTCGGTATAGGTAACGTGTATACATCCAAATGCACTTAGTAAAAAGCGGTTATTTTAATATTACAAACAGACACTCCAATTTTATTTATATGTATAGATAAACACATTTTTTTGGAAAATAAATCCAAATTGACAACTTCCCGGTTCAACTTCCCGCCCAAAAAGTCGAAAGATTACGTTTTACGGACAGAAAAAAAACGAAGCATAGATAAAAAATAAACTTTTTTGTTTTATTTTTTTATGCTCTACGCGGCTGAGTGCAAATTATAGTTGGATTTATTGTTTGAATTAGTAATTCGATCAATCAATTATGATTTTTAACTTTCATTAGAATTAAACAGTCATTACTTATAGCAAATGTATGAAGTCATATTTCTCTTTTACTTTTACCACGATTACTGTCAAGTGCGAGATTACTCGTAAGCTAACCGTATACTTTATAGTCTACCGTATTTAGACATTTTGTATGAAGAATTGAATGTTTTAAATACCGTCCGCTAGAGGCGCTTTTTAATTCTCCATACAAAATGTCTCAATACGGAAGATTATGAAGTATACAGTTAGCTCGCACTTGACATACTGTATGGTTCTTATTCGTCTGTACGTTATATAAACGATTTGTCTGTCACTAGTAGTGCCCGGTACTTCAGAGTAAAACCAGTTTTCAGCATATTTTCAGGTTTCAGACACATTTCACACGCTTTCCAAGAACCGGTTACGTAATAATAATAATATCGGCAGACGAACACACCAACTATACGGTCCCACACTAAGCAACGCTTGTATTATGGGTGCCGTAAAATGGACTTAGGGCGAACCCAGTATATATTACTTATATAGATAGTAAATATCCACGACTTGGGTACAAACATTAGTGCTCATCACACAAACATTATCCCTACCAGAGACTATTCGAACCCGGGACCCACGGGACAAAAAGCAGGGTCACTAGCAACTGCGCTAATCAGGCAGAAAGTCAGAATCAGAATATTAACTATTCATGTACACCATTAAGTACAGTACTTATGAATCGTCAAAATAGTGACAAAATGCTAAGCTACAACTTTACCGCCCGTTCGGAATGCCGTTCCCATGGAGAAGAACGGGCGAGGAACTCCATGGTTGCTCTTTTCAAAAAGATCTTTTACATTTCTGAGCAGTACATTGTTATGGGTGTGTGAGAACAATGTAGGAACGGCTAGCCAGACTTTAGCAACTGGAATCTACTATATAAAAATAAGTCGGGTTTTCCTTCCTGACGCTATAACTCCAGAACGCACGAACCGATTTCCACGGTTTTGCATTCGTTGGAAAGGTCTCGGGCTCCGTGAGGTTTATAGCAAAGAAAATTCATTCATCTGGTGGCGAAACGGAGTTCGCCAGGTTTGCTAGTTGGATATAGATATTCTACATCCAAACATTCGTGCTCACCACACAGTTTGCCACAGGGATTCGAGCCCGGGACCTTCGGCACAGCAAGCAGGGTCACTGCCAACGCCCCAATCAAGTCATCAAAATATCTGGTACTATATGATCTGTAAGACGCGGTCGTCATCGTAGAAATGTATTTAATGATGATGATCTTTTGGGGACCGAAGCTTTCGGGCCACTCGACCCAGTTGGAGCGTCCGAAGCTAGGAAAGTAACACGCGGCGCGCGCGCACCGTTAGAAAATAAGCGACGGAGTTAAGATTTCACACTACCGTATTAGACGGGGCTTCACGCTGTTAGGGATCCGTGGGTATTGGACCTCGAAATGGGGTATTTCTTGGAGCGCTCGACTTTGAACCCAACTGTAGCGACCACTTCTACCGCACCACAAGCTACGCAGATGGCACTGCAGACGCATTCAGAACAATAGACAATTGACGTCACAATCCTGAATCGCGCTATAAGAGTTTTCGGAGCGTGTAACATATATACGAGATCCCGACAGTGGCCGCCCCGCCAAGCGTACCACCCGCCTGTCTGGAAGATCTTCCCTACTCCGCTAAACAACAATTGGGACCTCACATTATTCCCTGGTCTTTCTTAACTAAAGAACCGACCACTTTGAGGCTAAACCAATGGGGGAAGAGGAACCCACCACTGACCCTCGGCTTGTCAACTTTTCCAATTATAATCCAAACAAGTTGACCAGTAATTAAAGAAGCCAGCAACACCGAACTCCTGTAAGATGATTTGATTGATGCTGTTGGTAGTGTACCCTGCGTGCTGTACCGTGGGTCCCGAGATCGAATCCCGGTTGGAGCAAACTTTGTGTGATGAGCCCAAGTACTTGTACCGTAGTCATGGACGTTTATTATCTATATAAGCAATTATATATACTGTGGCCGTCCGGAGTCCACTGTACGGTACGCGAAATTCAAGCGTTGCTTAGTTTGGGGCTGCACCGTTACTGTTTTCTTCGGACAATATTATTATAGAATAATATACAGTATACTCAGATAATATTGGAAGTCGATTAAAAAGTATTGGAATAGCGAAATGTAGGAAATAATGATCGTGACATCTTTGCTGCGGATGCTGTAGTAAAGCCCTTTTACTTTCGAGCGGACATAACTTTATCAAAGCTACAAAACATTATTTCTTTAGCATTCCTATTTCCTAGTACCTAACTTATAAGAATCAGTATAATTTGTAGTCATGTAAAACGTTAAGTACAGTACTTATGAATCATTGAAAATGTCAACAAAATGCTAAGCTAAAACTTCACCGCCCGTTCGGAATGCCGTTCCTACGCAGAAGAACGAGCGAGGAACTCCATGGTTGCTCTTTTTAAAAAGATTCGTTACTTTTTGAGCAGTACATTGTTATGGGTATCTGAGTAAAATGTACAATGACCTAACCATACAGAACCACACTAGAATAGGTTCAGAGCTAACTTACCCGCCATTGCGGACTTGAAATACGTACGCTGTATTCAGTGATGAACGCGCCGCGCCGCGCACCGCGCGCGTCAACTCGCAAACGCGCGGGAAACCGCCATCTTGAACTGTCACTTTGACATTACAAACTTTTTCTGGAGGCCGAGCAATAAAATCATGTAACCCCACACGTACCTGACATATTTTTTAATAACTTCGTGCAATATTCGCCACACTCTGTGTGGCCAGTCTGATTTTAAGTGCAATAATAATTTAATATTTAAGTGTTAGTTTTTAAGTGTTGTTTGAGTAATTTTTTTGTTATTTATAATGGATGTATACGAATATCAGGTGAGTTATTTTTTTTGTAATAAGCACGTTCATAATAAATGTTATATTCACGTACAGACTTTTTTGATGGTGCTAATTAATACTTGTTTGGTGATCGACATAAAAAATAATAATCCGAAGATCTATGGAAGACATAAGAATTTTTTTTTTTTTTTTAAAAGCCTAATGGTCATCCTTGAGATGATTTGATTCATACCAAATTACCTACATCTTAATTAATAATAACATCGCCAGACGAACACACCAACTATACGGTCCCACACTAAGCAACGCTTGTATTATGGGTACCGTACTATGGGCTGAGGGCGAACTCAGTATATAATACTTATATAGATATTAAACATCCTTGACTGGGGTACAAACATCCGTGCTCATCACACAGTAGCCCCCACCGGGATTCGAACCCGATTAATTAATTTATCATTTTCGTGAAAAAAAAAGAACCTTGTATTAGTAATTTTGAACGAACCCTAAAATGTAAAGGTAGTCATCACGGTCGCGTCAAGGTCCCGAGTTCGATTCCCGGGTCGGTTCACACTGTAATTTCGCAAGCTATACTTTGACTGCGGTGAACTATAATTTGTCTTTGACAAAATTAGTGTTTTTGTCGTCATTTTGTCTTTTGTATAGACTTTGATTGCTTTGTTTGTATTGTTTATGGTAAGTAGCTAGATAATATGTACTCTTATTAATGACATTACGACTGTAAACCCGAAAGAGACGGTCAGAGAGATCCCAAACAACAGACGCACTAACTATACGGTCCCACACTAAGCAACGCTTGTATTATGGGTACCGCACAATGAACTGGGGCGATCCCAGTGATACCCAGAGTCAGGGACAACACGAATAGGTAATTTCCAAGATTACACAGTAGGGAATCGAACCGGCTGAACCCGATGTAGTGAGCCAAGCGGCTTACGCTCTAACTACGCGACCAGGCTGTTATCTAAAATTGCAAGAAACCACACCAATATGATAGCAAGAGGTATTATAAGTTTAACCCGTAGTTCTGGATATAGCTCTCAAACGGATGGGCTTATTTGAACGCGGTTTTAATTGTTCGATAGCTTCTACCCCGGAAATGAGTTTCTTTAGTGGTTTCAAGGTGAGCCCGTATCACGCAAACGTCGGTATTTTTTTTAATTCTTAATTTTTATATTAACACTTTTTATTTATTATTTTTCACCGATTGCCATAGATCCTACATGGTCATTGAAATTTTTAAAGTAATTTGGCTATGGCGGTATGAGGTATCAGTTCATTTTGCAAAAGGGATATCTTGCTTAAAATAGTTAGGAATCCCTGTTTTTTTTTATACGAATACCAACTATACGGTCCCACTTTAAGCTTAACGCTTGTGTTGTGGGCACCGTACAATGGACTGAGGGCGAACTCAGTATATAATACTTATATACATATTAAACATCCATGACTCGGGTACAAACATTCGTGCTCATCACACAACGCTTGTGTCCCTGCCAGCATTCGAACCCGGGACCCTCGGCGCAGAAAGCAGAGTCACTACCACTGCGCTAATCAGGCCGTCAATAGATACCTACATTTTTTTTATTATTTATGAACGAAACTTTTTGAGTGGACTTTTTTTTGTAAATTTATTTTTAATCCAACATTCTTGCACCGCAGTTTCTTCGCTAAGTACGTCTTAAAACCTCACTTATGTACGAGATTTGTTGTGACCTTGTCACATACTCAAGGTATAGGTAAATTATATACTTAAGTATCGCGGCATAGCGCGCGCTATAATTACCAGCACGCGACTGTGCGACCGGCCTAATTGCGGACACGTGGTGTGCGGAGGTCTTAATCAGGACTTGTTGAATGGCGCGGTGGTCTCACATCCTAATGTCACAATTATTTGATGTCGCCAGACGAACACACCATCAGGGCCCCGAGTCTGCTAACACAATCGATTCATAATCGAACAGCAACCGCATAGTAACAGTCACTTTTGATAGATATCCCGTACCTGTCAAAAGTGACGGTTAGGTACTTTGCATTGTATTTATCCAGTTAGCTCCATCTAGTGTAGTCTGTATACTTAAGATAAAAAGTCCCCCCAACTTTTTGAAATGTCTGACCGCTCCTTACGAGATTTAAACGTCATGTAAAGTATTTTTTCTAGTGAAAAAATGCTATTAATATACTTTCTAGACACTTAAAAATGGTTGAGTGTAACTGTCCGCTCTTAAGTGTCACTCATAAGTGCTGTAACTCATTTGGTACCGTTTGTACCCACTTTAAGTGTAGAACTAGTTGTTTGATAGTATTTGTTTGTATTACACTAGACCTATTGGAGAAATCTCGCGAGGAAACTTGCACGTCTGAGAGAACTTAAAGCACACGGAGAAGATAATGTTATACAGACATACATACTTGTTAGAGTAATCAGACAATACACAGGGTTCGCTAAAGTGTAGCTTAAAAACACTCAAGTCTATCATTTAATTTTACGCCGTGTGTTGTCTGAATATTATAATAAGACTGTGTACTGAGATATATTTTGAACATATTGATTTCTTATATTTACGCGAATACTACACATTGAAATAAAACGAATCTTACGGATTTTATCGTGTTTATTTTATGCTTTTCCCGACGTTTCGGCTGCTTTACAGCAACCATGGTCGCGGCAGGACTAAGGTGGTTGACGTCCTAGTGTCATAGTTTGAACTGGGCTACCCTCATATTTAGTTGTTGGTTAACTATCACGCCTTTGTTTTATATATATATATATAAAATCGATGTGTTCGCCCTCAGTCCATTGTACGGTACCCATAATACAAGCTTAGTGTGGGACCGTACAATTGGTGTATACGTCTGGCGTTATTATATTGTTTCAATTTATTTATTTAAATCTCGCGCTGACCGCGTTTCCTCTTAAGTATTTCTTCTTCTTTCTCTACGAAATGAGATGCGATGAAATAAAATGGATATGAGTATGGCCTCACCCACAACTTAGCGGGTATTTTGCCAATGTCAAGTAATTAATAGCAATAACACATTCAATAAATACACATCTATACATATAAATAAAATTGGAGTGTCTGTTTGTAATATTAAAATAACCGCTTTTTGCTAAGTGCATTTGGATGTATACACGTTACCTATACCGAAACAACATTTTTTACAAACTCATGAAAAAAAATTAAAACCAATGTTGCAGCGCAGCGCCTGATTAAGTTTGATAGCAACAACCTGCTATGCGTCCCGCGGGCGCTCAGAATGGGCGAGCAGGCTGTTGTCAACGGTTGTCTTTGTTAAATACCACGCGGACGAAGTCGCGGGCAACAGCTAGTTATAAATAAAATAATGAGTGTGACATGATGATAAAGTACTGAACATGGCTACCGGTCTCGTTACGTTCGCGTGCCCGACCACAAACACGCGTCTATTGACATTTGACAGACGCCGAGAGGCACGAGTGATCTGTCAATATTGACAGAATTTTCACTCGAGTACTCGGTAATGTGTACGCGGAACGGTTTTTTTTTAATAACTTATCTGTGTAAAAGGTTTGTTTTGGTACTTTTTGGCGGAAAGTTGGACCGTGAAGCTGGTAATTTTGTTTTAATATCCATATGATAGTGTTTCTTTGATATATAATGTGTAATATTAGCGGGATATTAACCATTGTGTGTTCATAAACGTGCACGAGTGAAGAAAATTGAATTGAAATTGTATAACTTGAGTTTTCAAGTTCTCCGAAGATGTCAGGTAAATTTTCAGTAAAGTATCCACAGCTTTACTGATAGGGTGGGGTATTCATTTCATCATCATATTTGTCATTGACATCATCATGCCTAATCCCCCCTTGTATGAAGGGGAAGCTCATACCCAACAGAGGGACATTAAAACGAATAATAATATTATAGTTAGTTATATAATCACACCTTGTGTTAAGATTAGTATTAACAACTTTGGGATACAATAAAAAGACCCATGCCAAAGATAAAAAAAACAAAACCAATATATTTCTTCAAGTCAATCAAAAGCATAGACAAAAAAAAACCAAAAAGTTACTTACCATAAAGTTTACTCTACAATAGTATAAACACACTTGTAAGAACGCGAGCCCTTCGCCGGAAACATGCAGCTCCTATGAGATGGCTCGTATCAGTTAAAAATCACTAGTTCCCGTTAAAATAACAAGTTTCCGAGTAAAACAAGAACTACTATGACATCCGTTATTACCGCTGTTTGTCAATTAATATTGACTAAGAGACGCCATATTGGTTTAAGAGATTTCGCGCCAACACACGAGAAGTTTACTTGTTCTAGGAAAATCTTTTTTATTTGCCCGAAATTATCGTCTGACGAGCAAACCAACTGTGCGGTACTAGACTAGGTAATGCTTGTATTATGGGTACCGTACAACGGACTTGAGACGATCCCAGTATATAACTACATATATAGATATTAAACATCCATGACTCGGGTACAAGTATTCGCGATTGTCAGAGTTTACTCCTGCCGGGCTTTGAACCCGGCTTACTCAGTATGGAAAGCAGGGTCTACCAACTCTGCAATAGGTGGTCAAAATTAGAACTAATGGCTGGGCTATAAACATTTCGAATAAATTTATGAAAAAAATAATTCTTAATCCTAGCGCCATCTATTAGCGAATTGAAACAATATTGTGCCTAACACTCTAACGGCGAGTAGCGGCATTAAAATTTCTGCATGCTGTAACTTTGTTGCCGCGTATTATATATATATATATATACTGAGTTCGCCCTCAGTCCATTGTACGGTACCCATAACACAAGCGTTGCTTAATGTGGGACCGTATAGTTGGTGTGTTCGTCTGGCGATATTTATTTATTTATTAATTAATCTTCCATGTTCCTTGTTCGCAGTCGTTAATGCGCTCGATGTCAGTGGAGCAGCGGTGGCAGGACCTCGCCTCACTACTGACGATACCGCCGCCGCCGGACCAGTACCAGCACTACCACCACCACCACCAACACCCCCATCCCCATCCCCATCCCCATCCGCACCCCCATCCCCACCCGCACTCGCACCCCCACCCACACAACATCGGGTAAGACAACGTTCATTGTTACAGAAATAAATATTAGTGAAAAGGCCGCCCATTTTGACACTCTGTATAGGTTAAGTAGGTTTGTGTAATTTTGTATTAATTTTATATGGTGGAACAATAAATTGTTATCTATCTATCTATTGCGATACAAACATCAACGGTACGGTACCACACGAAGCCACGCTTGTATTATGGGTACCGTACAATGGACTGGGGGCGATCCTGGAATATAATATCTTATATATCTTGATATTATACTATGACTCGGGTACAAACATTCGTGCTATTCAAAAGTTTGTCCCTACCAGGATTCGAGCCCAGGACTCTCGACACAGAAAGCAGGCTCACCACCAAACGCGCCAGTCGGGTCGTCAAAATAACATTGTACATGTTCTGAGGGCGATCCCAAAAATCCAAACAGGGTTTTCTTTTAATATTTTTATTTCAAAATTTTGCTCAGGCGATAATCGAACCCGCAACCAGTACCCTCGGTGCAGTAAACCGAGCGGTGTATACTCAAACTACTGTACAATTTTTAAAATAACTTCATATATTATGGCGTTGACGTCACAGCCCAGGGCCCCAAGTCTGTTAACACAATCGATTCATAATCGAACAGCAACCGCATTGTAACTGTCACTTTTGGCAGATATCCCATACAATATCTGTCAAAAGTGACAGTTACTATGCGGTAGCCGTTCGATTATGAATCGATTGTGTTAGCAGACTTGGGGCCCTGATCGCTCTCCGGTCGTGTCGGATGCCTCCCATCGGACTATGAGAGCGAGAGAGAGAGTGCACCTGCGCGTGCGCTCATAATTGGGCACTAAAATATCTCATGTGTAGTTGGCTAGTCTCCGTTGAGATTGGCCGCAGTGACCGAAATTCGGTCGGTCATTATTATATGTGTTCATTTGTCAACAGGCCCCACGGCGCAGGCGGCTTCGCGCCGAACTACCACGCAGCGATACCGCCGCCCGCGCCGGAGAAACTGCCCGATGCATACGGTACGTGAACCTTACAAGATTATATATACAACATGTAATTGAAATAACGCAAAACCTAAACTGACTGGTTCGTTTAGAGTGGATTTCACAAGTTTTTGAGATTTCTTAAAAAAATACAATAACACTTATTATACGGATTTATCTTATGTTCTTACGTTCCCGACGTTTCGGCTGCTTTACAGCGACCATGGTCGCGGGAGGACTGAGGTGGCTGGCGTCTTAGTGTCATAGTTAGAACCGGGGTACCCTCATTTTTAGTTGTTGTTTGCGGTCCGATCTACGCAGAAAGTGCTTGCAGTGTCTTGCAATGGCACGCTTGGTTTCGGATTGAATTAAATGAATTACTGAATCCCAAGTCAGTGGTAGCACCCAGCCATCTTCCCTATTGAAATTAGGATGTTTTTTAATTTCAATGGCCTCACGTATCATCCTGAGCTCTTCTGCGAGGATCTGTGGTCGATCAAACCTGGGCCCCAAGTCTGCTAACACAATTGATTCATAATCGAACTGCAACCGCATAGTAATTGTCACTTTTGACGGATATTGTACGGGATATCTGTCAAAAGTGACAGTTAATATGCGGTTGCTGTTCGATTATGAATCGATTGTGGTAGCAGACTTGGGGCCTTCACAGATATTGTATGGGACATCTGTCAGAAGTGACAGTTACTATGCGGTTGCTGTTCGATTATTATGAATCGATTGTGTTAGCGGACTTGGGGCCCTGATACAATGACAGGCGCGACCCTGTACACGTTCACAGATTGCATACTTCGTGGATCGCGATCGCATTCGTAAAATTTGTTTTATTTCAATGTGTAGTATTCGCATAAATATAAGATGTTGCTTTTAAGCTATAAGATTTTCGCTTTGCGCTCGACATTTGGTGTGATTGTCTATGCACTGTTAGACGGCCTGATTAGCGCAGTGGTAGTAACTCTGCTTTCTGCACCGAGGGTCCCGGGTTCGAGTCCTGGCAGGGACACAAGCTTTGTGTGATGAGCACGAATGTTTGTACCCGAGTCATGGATGTTTAATATCTATATAAGTATTATATACTGAGTTCGCCCTCAGACCATTGTACGGTACCCATAACACAAGCGTTAAGCTTAAAGTGGGACCGTATAGCTGGTGTGTTCGTATGGCGATATTTATATTTATTAATGTAACCTTGTTTTCGGCAGGTGCCGCGGCTCCGGTAGAAGGCGCTTACAAAGTTGAATCAGCCCACCATCCACAACAGCAGGATGGGATCTACTATCAGGTACGTTATCAATCTATTTGTCTCTGTATTATCAGCCGAAAGACATCCACTGCTGGACATAGGCCTCCCCCAACGACTTCCACACATCCCGGTCCTCCGCCACTCGCATCCACCGGCTTCCTGCGACGCGTGTGATATCATCGCTCCACCTTGTGGGGGCCGTCCTACACTACGTCTTCCGGCTCGTGGTCGCCGTTCTAGAACCTTCTGCCCCAACGGCTATCGGTGTGTTCGGCTAGCAATATTTTTATTTATATACTAGCTGTTACCCGCGACTTCGTTCGCGTGGTATTTAACAAAGACACAACCGTTGGCAACAGCCTGCTCGCACGTTCTGATCCCGCGGGACGCATTGCAGATTGTTGCTATCAAACTTAATCAGGCGCAAATAAAAGTGGAGTGTCTGTTTGTAATATTAAAATAACCGCTTTTTACTAAGTGCATTTGGATGTATACACGGTACCTATACCAAAACAACATCTTTTTTAATTTTTGTCTGTCTGTCTGTCTGTTTGTTCCGGGTAATCTCTGAAATGGCTGGAACGATTTTGACGGGACTTTCACTGGCAGATAGCTGATGTAACAAGGAGTAACTTAGGCTACTTTTATTTTAGAAAAAAACATAGGTACTCACGAAAAAAAATTAAAACCAATGTTGCAGCGCTGCGCCTGATTAAGTTTGATAGCAACAACCTGAAATGCGTCCCGCGGGCTCAGAACGCGCGAGCAGGCTGTTGCCAACGGTTGTGTCTTTGTTTAATACCATGCGAACGAAGTCGCGGGTAACAGCTAGTATTATAATAAATGTATTATATGAACAGAATTCGACGGGCGAGATGCCGCCTCCGACGAACCAGGACGGCTTCCTGCAGTCCATCCTCAACGACGAGGACCTCCAGCTCATGGACATGGCAATGAACGAGGGTGAGTGTACTTCTCAGTATTTATTGAATCCTGTATGTTGTGATAGCGCTGCAGACGCATTCGGAACAATAGACAATTCTCATCACAATCCTGAATCCCGCTATGGGAGTTTTCGGAGTAACTTTTTTTTTATTACATTATAGGCAAGTATTTGATCTCGAACTCACCTGATGGTGAGTGACGATGAGATCTACGATGGAGCACACTTGCCTAGAAGGTGCCTGTTCACTCTCGACTTGAAAACACCCAGATTGTAGACAAGAAAGTATCATATACACAAGATCTTGACATTAACCGTCGGGGCATAGCGGCCGCCCCGCCGGGCATACCACCCGCCTGGCTAGAAGACCTTGCCTACTCCGCTAAAGTGTGATAACACGGCATGATTCAGAAAGTGTATACTACACATTGGAACACGCGGTTTTTGTTGCGCATTTTTGAAGATGTGATTGTAAAAAAATCGGCTATCTGCGCCCTGCGGTGTTAAACGCGATTAAAAAGTATAAATATATAAAACTAGGGTAAGTGTACCAGTGAATGAAACCTTAAGGAAATTTTTGACTTTGAAAATTAATATAAATATGTTACCACGGGAAATTAAAGTACATGGCTATGTTTTTGTATATAGCAATCATTCAAGATTAAGAATGTATTTAGTTATTATATAAATGAAAATAGGTTTAATAAATATTTGACGATAAAGCGAAAAATCCGCAAAATCACCAGTGAATGAACGGTATTTTCCAGTAAATAAACGAAATGAACCCAGTAAATGAACAAAAACAATTATTTAATTTAATTAACTATAAAAGGCATATTTTAACGAAAATAGGTAAAAATATATTGTTAAAGTAATACTCCTACAATGAATAAAATTAAAAAAAGTGTTTCCTCTTTTTATTCTTAATCTCTTCTTTGTTTTTCTTTGAAGATATATTTTTTTGTTCTTATTTTTTTAACATAATAACTTTACGCTTGCCCAAAAGCTTTTCTACTGCTTCTTCTTTTTTTTCTTCTCCTATTGTTTTTTTATAGAATATGTTCTATGTACCGTTAGTGTAGATCCTGTCCTACAGAAAACTTAATTCTGGGACTAGTCTCAGTGTCATCATAGGAGGCCGCTGTAGATCCTGTCCTACAGAAAACTTAGTTGTGAGACTAGTCTCAGTGTCAGCATAGGAGGCCACTGTAGATCCTGTCCTACAGGAAACTTAGTTGTGAGACTAGTCTCAGTGTCATCATAGGAGGCCGCTGTAGATCCTGTCCTACAGAAAACTTAGTTGTGGGACTAGTCTCAGTTTCATCATAGGAGGCCATTGTAGATCCTGTCCTACAGAAAACTTAGTTGTGGGACTAGTCTCAGTGTCATCATAGGAGGCCGCTGTAGATCCTGTCCTACAGAAAACTTAGTTGTGGGACTAGTCTCAGTGTCATCATAGGAGGCCGCTGTAGATCCTGTCCTACAGAAAACTTAGTTGTGGGACTAGTCTCAGTGTCATCATAGGAGGCCACTAGATCCTGTCCTACAGAAAACTTAGTTGTGGGACTAGTCTCAGTGTCATCATAGAAGGCCACTGTAGATCCTGTCCTACAGGAAACTTAGTTGTGGGACTAGTCTCAGTGTCATCATAGGAGGCCGCTGTAGATCCTGTTCTACAGAAAACTTAGTTGTGGGACTAGTCTCAGTGTCATCATAGGAGGCCACTGTAGATCCTGTCCTACAGAAAACTTAGTTGTGGGACTAGTCTCAGTGTCATCATAGGAGGTCACTGTAGATCCTGTCCTACAGAAAACTTAGTTGTGGGACTAGTCTCAGTGTCATCATAGAAGGCCACTGTAGATCCTGTCCTACAGAAAACTTAGTTGTGGGACTAGTCTCAGTGTCATCATAGGAGGCCGCTGTAGATCCTGTCCTACAGACAACTTAGTTGTGGGACTAGTCTCAGTGTCATCATAGGAGGCCGCTGTAGATCCTGTCCTACAGAAAACTTAGTTGTGGGACTAGTCTCAGTGTCATCATAGGAGGCCACTAGATCCTGTCCTACAGAAAACTTAGTTGTGGGACTAGTCTCAGTGTCATCATAGAAGGCCACTGTAGATCCTGTCCTACAGGAAACTTAGTTGTGGGACTAGTCTCAGTGTCATCATAGGAGGCCGCTGTAGATCCTGTTCTACAGAAAACTTAGTTGTGGGACTAGTCTCAGTGTCATCATAGGAGGCCACTGTAGATCCTGTCCTACAGAAAACTTAGTTGTGGGACTAGTCTCAGTGTCATCATAGGAGGTCACTGTAGATCCTGTCCTACAGAAAACTTAGTTGTGGGACTAGTCTCAGTGTCATCATAGAAGGCCACTGTAGATCCTGTCCTACAGAAAACTTAGTTGTGGGACTAGTCTCAGTGTCATCATAGGAGGCCGCTGTAGATCCTGTCCTACAGACAACTTAGTTGTGGGACTAGTCTCAGTGTCATCATAGGAGGCCACTGTAGATCCTGTCCTACAGAAAACTTAGTTGTGGGACTAGTCTCAGTGTCATCATAGGAGGCCGCTGTAGATCCTGTCCTACAGAAAACTTAGTTGTGGGACTAGTGTCAGTGTCATCATAGGAGGCCACTGTAGATCCTGTCCTACAAGAAACTTAGTAGTGGGACTAGTCTCAGTGTCATCATAGGGGGCCACTGTAGATCCTGAACTAGAGGAAACTTAGTTGTGGGACTAGTGTCAGTGGACATAAAAAGCCTAGTTCATTAACTAGGTTTTTAAAACCAATAAATGAACACACCTGTTCCAATATTGGCCAAAAGATCGGAAATCTATTTTAAAACAATATATCAGTGGAAAAACTTTATTAACGTAATAATAAGTTACATTATTTAACAAAAACATGAAATCTGTCATGTTCCAGTAAATAAACACTCTTTCATTCACTGGATTTTTTCCGATTTCTTGTACCAATACTGGGACCCCTAATATTTTACTAAATTCACGATAAAATTGGCATAGAAACGGGTTAAAAGTAACAATTTAACCTATCTTCAGTCAAATAACTATAGTACTAATCGCAATAACTACCTAAATTGATACAAAATAACATCAAAAATATTTTGACTTACCTGTGCCCTTAATTCCGGCCCATACAAATCTGGACTACAACGAAACGGAAAACTTCAAATGCTCGTCATTTTGAAATGAATCATCGATACAAGAAACAACTGCTACCACAATATTGAATAAATTGTTGTCAATACAAAAAAAAATAATGTGTATTATAGATATGTTCAGATTTCTTAGTATTTGGAAAAAAGTGGGTTTTGTCCATTCACTGGGGGGTGTTCATTCACTGGTACACTTACCCTACCACTACCTATGCAAAAAAGCAGGTCGATCCTTTGCGCTACGAAAAATTGAAAGAAATCTATCCCGCGGGAACTATACATTCTACCGGTATAAAAAGTAGCCTATGTGCTATTCCAGACTCGCTTTTTAAGACCAGCGGCTTTCCACTGACCAGCCACTGAACTGCCATAGAACTGTTTCGTATTCTGTACTTCAGTCGCGTATCAATATAATGTAGCTAAGTAATGGTATTCTACTCGTTATCTGACGTTTCTATCAGTCGACACACAACCATTGACACTGCAATGAGACTCCATCGAGACGACATTAAAGTTTTAGCAGAATATCCAATGTCACAGTCGTAGTGGAACTTCAATAGTGTGTCGCTGGAATGGCAAACCTGTTTTTTTATAATATAATAATAATAATACCAGAAATATTGTAAAACACACAGTATCCATAGACAAATATTTGCGAAAGATGGCCACAGAACAAAAATAGCGCCATTTTGAAATATAGCCACAGATAACAAAGTCATAAAACAGTCTAAAATTAAAAATTATAAGTCATTGAATATTTTTGTAATTATAACACAAAAGAATGTGGATTTAAATACAAAAATAAATAAATATCAGTAATAAAATATTTATGTATCCATATTCTAACTAACATATTTTATAGATTGACAAAAAAACTGTAATCTTTTAGACATGAAACCTCCTTGCCAACATTGAAAAAAAAAAGTTGTTTATAACACTAGTCCGTAAATAAAGTGTGAAAAGCACGCGTGTATAACATGTATTATGAACCTAAAGTCGTTGCAATAAGAGCCACTTTACGAGCGAGTGTGTTGAGGACCAACTTGTGCGCGTTGGCCGGGGTGAGAATAAAAGGCAGGAGGATGGATAAATAATAAGAAAACTAGTATGTAAAATTTTCCGTGCGGACATATGAGGTGACAAAAATATACAATGTAAAAACATTACTAAAAAACCTTAAAAGAACTCCCAAAGAGATCGCGTCGTTAACATTCTATATTGACACATTCTGTATAGCACAAGTACTACAAAATATTTTTTAGGGGTTATCGTGAAGGTCATTCCGCGATTATGATAATAGACAATACGTGTAAATGGTGTTTAATTTTCGTTTATACAGAGTGATTCAGAAAGGGTATACACTACACTTCGAACCTGCGCTACTTAAGCGTACTTCAAATCGTTATGTGAAGTTACATTTGTGATAGGTACACCATTAAAAAAAATACTCATCCCACTAATATTATAAATGTGAAAGTTTGGATGGATGGATGTTTATTACTCAATCACGCCAGGACGGCTGAACGGGTCTGGATGAATCTTGGCACAGAGATAGATTATAGTTAATCTATCTCTGTGCCAAGATTCATCCAGATCCGTTCAGCCGCCGTACGAAATAGTTCTATGACAATTGAATGGCTGGTCAGTGGAAAGCCGCTGGTCTTAAAAAGCTAGTAGACTAACCAAATGTTTCAAACGGTTCTATCGACACGCCACTGAAGCGTTTGTAAATCAGCAGAATCGAGCCCCAGATCGTATGTGGGTTTACGTTTAGCGAACAACGATTGCCCAAAAATAATATATATATTATCTTTTATCACACAGTATGACCCAATAACATCGCGCGACAACGATTTTTTATGAAAACAATCGAGATTGGTCACTCGCGCCGCGAGTCGCCGGGCGCTATGGACGGATCTGTGCGAATATATTCGTTGCGCGCTCAAACACCGACAACAGCGCGCATCTCATCAAATTGATTATATTATTTGCATTGTAAACAAGATACCGGGTATTGTTTGAATTAACTGCAACTTGTCAAACGGTCTCAAATGATATTTTAATGTCATTACGAATCGAGTGTGCGTCGAGTGTGGCTGTGGTGTCGTGTTGTGTTGTTCGGTGACATTGTGCAGCCTTTGTCTTTGGATATATCGTTCTTAATTTAAAATTTGACGGTTCGAAGATTCCCAATTTGAATTGTCGAGTGATCAATTTAGATGATTAATAAAAATGTACTTTAATATTTAAATTTAAGGTTTGTTAATATCTCGAACAAACATGGGCATCTTTTCATACGTGTATAGACTATTTGTAATGAAGCATAATATTATCAAGTGAATGTTATCAACGTTTGTTATCGAGCGATACGTAAAGATTGTGAAATTAACAAAAGACTTGAGTACTTTTTTAACGAAAAAAAAGTACTGTGATTGACATTGACGTGCCAGTATTTAAATTTCGACGACCGTTTGAATTCCGAACAGAGAGCGAACGGTTTTGAATTTCGAATAACATTCAAAAAAGGAGTCCTGATGCCATTCTTTTTGCGAAAACGTTCGTTACGAAAAAGAAAGGTGCATAGTGAGTGCGCGTTTTGCTTGTGTAGATTTTGCGCTGCGTTCCGAAGGCCGAGGACGACTTGCGATTCGCTCGTCAAAGTATCAACCTCGGTGCTCAAACGATACAACTTCTGTCTCTGCTCGTTTAAATATAGACTGTTTTTTGATCCCTGAAGATATTGTTCTAAGATAACACGACGCTGTTTGCGCGTAAGCTATGATAGCTTATTTGCATTAAAGCTTTATAATATTTGCACACCGCCGCGGGATTTTCCGTGCACACGAGAGAAAATGGAAAACGATTAGAACGATACAACGCTAAATGATTTCTTATCAATACCTCTCATTGATTGGCCACTGATAAGAAATATATCATTGAATGAAATAACGAATTGGCAAGTATACATAATTATTAGATACTTGGCGAAAATATTGAAGGATTGTGGTGACATTTGAAGATTTAAATTATGGATCTGTCGGTCGCGAGCTATGGGCTTACCGCGCCGCCATTTTACCCGGCGACGACATATTTGCGGGGCCCGCTGCTGTATCCGGATCCGGTTGACTATATGAACGGTTACTACAAGTTTTACGATAAGTTCTATGGTAAGATACTTATTGTTTTTTTTTTAAATTTCTCTTGAAATGAGATTTTAATTCTAGGTATACAGGGTAAGTGGCTTTGTTACATCAGCTATCTGCCAGTGAACGTCCCATCATAACCGGTTCCGCCATTTCAGAGATTAGCCGAAACAAGCAGACAGACAGACAGACAAAACTTAAAAAAAAAATTGTTTTGGTAGGTACCATGTATACATCCGAATGCACTTAGTAAAAAGCGGTTATTTTAATATTACAAATAGACACTCCAATTTTATTTATTTGTATAGATGAAATCATAATAGAAGTCTATCTCAACGTGATTTTAAATAAAAATAACCATAATTACTAATTTAGACTTAAAACTGCAATGTAAATCAAAACTCGATACGCTCGAGCGCGCTCGTCACTCGCACGCGTCGGGTATAGCGCCGAGCGTTGTGTTGTGATCGCGCGATTTACGATACATTGCGCGTTCAAAAAAAAAAATGCATTTCACGCCTTTCGACATAAATAGTTTCTATAATTTTATTATTGGCATTAAGTGTAACTCTAATCCAATATTTTCGTTACCATGCCGCTTCCACTCCGTATATAAGAATGAACGAAATCTTATCTGTATTTATATTGAGCTCTACTCGTTCTAATCAAACACAATTAAACACCTTTTTATTATAATCTTATCGTGTAAAACATATGAAACATCCAATTACTGCGTCGCTATGTGCTGATGTACGCGTGAAAATAGATTTGTTTTACCATCTTAATTCACAACTCCCTTCAAATGATTCAAAGGCACACGAAATTGGGGAAAATTCCTACTTTTGTATGTGCTAATGCCATTAAAACGGCTAGAATACAATGTAATAATAATAATACCGGCCCTTTTTAATGTCTCACTGCTGGGCACGGGCCTCCCCTCAATGTGAGGGGGATTAGGCTATTGTTCCACCACGCTGGCCCAGTGCGAATGAGTGAATTGCAAATAGGCTACTTTTCTCCCGGCAAAATGTATGGTTCTCGTGGAATAGATTTGTTTGAATTTTTCATAGAGCAAACGATCGACATGGTTTACAGAAAAGGATTTTTTTTTATCCCGGGTAACACCGCGGGGCGCAGCTAGTTATTATATAAATTGCGCCGTCACGGTGACAGGATTATTGATAACATTATCAATAGATATAAACGTTGATAACGCTTGAAAAATGTCGATAAACCTTGCAAAACATCGATAGACTATTTTTAAGGCTATTATGTATGTTTATTGTTCCATGATATGCTGATTATATAGACCAATGCTGGCAAACTTTTATGCAGTTCGGCAAAATAATATGTCAATGTCATTTTGTAAAATATCTTAATTAGAAAAAGAAAGAAACTTTCCATAGTGACAGCTTACGTGTGTGTATGTGTGTGAGTGTCTTTCTGACCGAATTCCGGTCACGGCGGCCAATCTCAACGGTGACTAAAAATGGTAAAAAAAAGCTTAAGTCCACGTGCACGAAGTCGCGGGTACGGCTAGTTAAAGTTATACAAGGTGTTTCAGGAAGGCCGTAGTAACCTTAGAACCTCCGTATCTTTAGCGAATTTGCAATCATTCATGCAACAATGTTCCCAAATAAAAAACCGAACAAGGAACACGAGGCAGTCTGAGATGAGTGTGGAATTTAAAAAAACAATTCAACACGCCTCCACAGCTTTCATGGCTACGCCTCCCAACGACGCATCCTCAGGACAGCTGAGCTTCGAATAAACCTTTAGCGGGAAAGGCAAGATCTTCCAGCCAGGTGGGTGGTATGCCAGGCGGGGCGGCCGCTATGCCCCCATGGTTATTGTGCGGGGTCTTTTATATATGTTACGTATGCCAAAAACTCAGCGCGATTCAGGATTGTCATATCCAACGCCATCTGTACATCGGTGTGGTAAACATGTTTCTTGAAGCTATGTTTTAAATAGCTCGCTATAATTTGTTATATACGTCGTATGCAGCGCCATCTATGTATCGGCTCAGTAAACATGCTACTTGGAGCAAGGTTTTAAATAGGTCGATAACATTTGTTCTACACGTCGTATACAGCGCCATCTGTTGATCAGCGCTGTAAACTTGTTTCTCTCGAGGTTTTTACACAGTCGCCTAATAATATAAGTCTTTGCTAATGGCGTCTATTGTTATGTGATCTTAACTTTGTTACAGGCATGTACACGATGCGAATGCTGGACGGTGCGCCGGCGCACCATGGACCCCACAACAATCACTCACATATGATGCTGACTACAGGTAATCTTGGTACCCATGTGGTATTATAATAGTATCGCCAGACGAACACATCAACTATATAGTCTCAAACTGAGCAACTCTTGTACGAGTATTATCGGTACCGTACCATGGACTGAAGGAGATGAGAACCTCGAAAAGCTGATCGTAGTTGGGAACACCGAGGGCAAGAGAGCTCGAGGACGGTCCCCAACCAGATGGACCGATCAAGTAACGGACTCATCTTCAACCAAACTCAGCTCGGTGGTCGGAAGCGCCATGAACAGAGACCGATGGAGGCTAATCGTTCGATCCAAGTGTGGACTATCCAACGATGATCGCGATTCTCAGACATGAGGGACCGACCATAGAGAGAGAGAGACCATGGACTGGGGGTGACCTCAGTATATACAGAAAGGGTTTGAACCTGGGCTTCTTTGGCGCATTTGCGAGCACTAATTTAAATCCAGTAAATCGATATGTCGATTCAAATAATATATATGACATCAACACAATGATAATTGACATTTATTGCGAACATTGTTTTTTCTTTTTTTTTAATTGACATCTTAGTTCGGACTTCGCATAACGATCGGAAAAGCGCTAAGGAAGTTTAGGAAGTCAGGTTTAGCATAACCTTACTGTATCTATCTGCAGATTTAATTAATTAACGCGAACTTAAACTACTTTTTAATAACTTACTGGGACTAAATGATAACTTATGTCGCGAAAAGTGAAAGGTCAAGGTATAACATTGATAAGATACAACATTTTATATACAAGGAGTTCGACACATTACACAGACTGCGCAGTCACGTTCGGTAATATAACATTAATTGATTCCCTCCGCCGACAACTAGATGGCGCTCGACAAAAGCTAAATCGCGCAATTGTTGTTTGCAGAGCGCGATTCGGCTTCCGACAGCGCTGTGTCGTCCATGGGCTCGGAACGGGTTCCGTCTCTATCAGACGGGGAGTGGTGCGATGGGAGCGACTCTGCGCAAGAGTTTCACAGGTAATTGTCGTCTTTCTATTGGCTGGTAGGTAACCCCCCCCCCCCTTCCCGCCTGCCCTTCCATATATGTGGGACTCTCAGCTAGAGTAGCCGTATACCCAAAAAACCTACGGTGATATCATCTTTTCCCTTCAAGAGGTGTCGCAATGGGATCGCGTCAGCACCAGACCGCCTACGCTAAAGAGATGGCTTAGGGATTTCCAAGCTAGTTTTGAGTTTATTATGTTTGTTGACCGCCATTGTGCAACGGATTGTTGAGACTTTATTTAAGTTATGGAATATATTTACCACGATATACGGAATAACTATGGGATTAGCGGTTCATCATTTATGAAAATATTTTCAATTAAAATTACAAATGAATATTACAAGATGTGTACTGCCTATTGTACTTGGGACCCTATAGGTAACTGTAGGGTAAGCAGGAACGTTTAATATAACCGTTACGTCATCGAGAAAACATGCTATCACTGTCATACTTATTTATGAAATCTGTGGTGTGAGAGGGATGGCAGACGTTGCGTTGCCGAAATGGTATGTAAAATGTCTTGAGGTACTGACCATATAAGAGCAAGCAATTATTATATTATATGTATACTAATGCTTAGTATTTTGTCCCCAGTTCTAAGTTCAGGCCTTACGAGAGTGCGTACGGGCGCGAGCGCTCGGCGCCGCACCAGCAGCCGCAGAAGAAACACCACATGTTTGGCAAGAGATGTTTTCAGGTATTAACATATAAAGCAGACGAAACACATCAAGTGTACGATCCCATACTAAGCAACGCTTGTATTATGGACATGTAGAATGGACTGGGGACGATTCCGGTATATAATACTTATATAGATACTAGCTGCGTCCCGCGGTGTCACCCGCGATTAAAAAGTATGAAATCTATCCCACGGGAACCATACAGTTTACCGGAATAAACAGTAGCCTATGTGCTATTCCAGACTATAATCTATCTCTGTGTCTCTGTTCATCCAGATCTGTTTAGCCGTTCTGGCGTGATTAAGTAACAAACATCCGTCCATCCAAACTTTCACATTTATAATATTATAGTGGGATACATCTATTTTATAAATATTACGTATATAGGTACTTCATTAATTATGAAATTATTTTCAAAATGTCTTTTCTCCCTGTATGGTAATTCTGATAAGTAGATCTTTTATTATCTTTTTGCAACGTATACAGAGTATTTTTCAATGTCACAATATCTTCGCATGGTGCTATATTCACATAACTCAGATCAATAACAATAATAGAAAGTCGCATTTACGCTACAAACAGTTCAAATACTTTCACCGCGATTCAGACCTATAAACAGAATCGTCGCTTGTATCGGGGGGGGGGGGGTTGAGTTTAGCGCCATCTGTCGGCGGGATCACGCAAACATGTTTACTGTAGCGAGATGTAGATGTCGGTACATGTTTTATGTGTATCGGGGGTTGAGTTTAGCGCCATCTGTCGGCGGGATCACGCAAACATGTTTACTGTAGCGAGATGTAGATGTCGGTACATGTTTTATGTGTATCGGGGTTGAGTTTAGCGTCATCTGTCGGCGGGATCACGCAAACATGTTAACGGTAGCGAGATGTAGATGTCGCTACATGTTTTGTTTGTGTCGGTGCAGGACCAGCAACAGGCGCCCGCGCTGGAGCCCGTGGTCCCTCCGAGACTGGGCGTTGTCAAGTACGAGTGTCCCGAACAGACGTATCACCATGAGAACATGCATATGCACAACGGTGAGTCGAATATACGGGATGATTCAGAAAGGGTATACTAAGCCGGGTTTTGACAGATATTGTATGGGATACCTGTCAATAGTGGCAGTTAATATGCGGTTGCTGTTCGATTATGAATCGATTGTGTTAGCAGACTTGGGGCCCTGGGCTTCTTTACCCTCAAAAAGTATTACTGAGCAAATTTCCTCGTATTATTGAAAATGAGATTGGGGCATGAAATCTAGAAAAACCAGAAGTACAAGCTGGGGTTGGAATCTACTCTCCTTGGTATTAAAGCGAGGGTTTGACCAACTTTGCTATTTATACAGAATTTTAATAGTAATATTTCCGGACGATCCCACCAACTATACGGTCCCACACTAGCAACGCTTGTATTACGGGTACCGTACAATGGACTGAGGGCGAACTCAGTATATAATACTTATATACATATTAAATATCCATGACTCGGGTACAAACGTTCATGCTCATCACACAAGGTCTGCCCCTACCCCGGGATCCTCGGTACATAAAGGTCGGCCACGACTAACTATGCCAATTTGGTCGTAACAACGAATGTTATGTGCTGTTCAGTGGAGTTCGGCGGGCGCCACCAGCTGCCCCCACAAGTGCCCGCGTTGCAACCAGCCCTGGATCTGAACACGGCACACTCGAGCCATGCACTCCTACAGGTAAACAAATTCATAGTTCCCCTTCTATTCATCAAACAAAATCCAAGGCCTATAATATTTTACCGAACGTAATATAACATACAGCCTTTATACAGCATGTTATGGAAAACATTTGTGTAAATGTCGCGTAATATTATAAATGTTGTAATTATATTTATTGTAAACTTTACCATTGAATTTTATGGAAAACACTTGAATTTACAATGAAAGAACTATATTGTTAGCATCATATTAAACTAATGAACGATTTCAGATAGTTTAAATTTTTTTAAGGTGGAAGCGCTAGGTCAGGGCGCGAAATTTAAAATGTCAATGTTTTTTTTTCATCTTTATGATGATGATGATGTAGTGTTTCGCGATATTGACATTCTGCATTGGATGTCTCGATGTATTAAGTTTGCTTAAAAAAAATTCTTTCCTTCAGAATTCCCAATAAAGAATTCTTAAGCAATCCCTGGTCTATGGCCATGATGATGAGGACTTTTTTTAAAAAAAACAATAGTCGAACATCCCGAGCCCGGCGCCCCCGGCTCGCTTCGTGTACGCGACGCCGGAGCGAGTGAGACACAACCACACATACAGCGCGCCGCTCGCCGCCGCCGACCAGAGACCCGCCGCGGTCAGAGACAAACGAGGTGAGTCGAACTCCAATAATAATTATATTTTAAACATGACACTGGCAATATACACGAAGGTGTGATGCCAAAAAGGAAAAAAAATATCTTGTCTTTTTTTGGCGGGAAACTGAAAAGTCATGGCGTCAGTTATGTTTTAATTTCTAAAACTAGTGTTCCTGCGAGTTATAGTGAGCGATATAAGTGGAATATTAATCATTATGGTGCACGAGTGTAGGTAATTGAAACAGAGCGACGAAACTTGGCTTTTCAATTTCTTACAAAAAAATCTTTCAGTAAATCCATCACTATACTGATTGAGGGATGGGGGGGGGGTATTTTACTTGGGCCTGTGCATATGGTCGAGAACTGAAATAATTTATGTTACTTGCCACTGGCAAAATACCTATGGTGATGTCAAATTGAGGAAAAAAGGACTTTTTGGCGCGAATTTGAACTGCAGAAGTTGTAAATTTTATTTTGCAAAAAAAAAAAATTTTTTCATAAATAATGTGTAATATATAGTAGGATATTAACCGTTGTGTTCGTAAAAGTGCACGAGCGAAAAAAAATGAAATAAATAAGTATAATTTGACTTTTCAAGTTCTCCCAAGATGTCTGATAGATTTTCAGTAAAGTATACTGATCACAGCTGTACTGATAGAGGTAGGGGATTTATTTCATCATCATTATCATCCGGGGTACATAGCACGCGTGCTTAACACGCGAAAGTAATTCATGCTATCCCTTTTTAATTGGCTCTCGCTGCGATGCGCGGGTCTGATTTTTAAAGACAAAAAAACAATAAATTAAGGGGGAAGCTCAGGGTCAGGGCGCGAAATTCAAAATGTCATTGGTTTTATTTGTTTACGAAAAATTTGGACATCTTTACGATGTAATTTAGTGTTTTGCGATATTAGCATTCTGCATTGGATGTCTCGATGTATTAAGTTTGCTTAAAAAAATACCTAAAGCGATACAACACCATAAAGTTAGTAAAAGTAGCGGTTTTTACAAACCTTATGGTATTGTATCGGATTAGGTACTTTTTTATTTTAATTACATCGAGACATCCAATGCAGAATGCTAATATCGCAAAACACTAAATTACATCGTAAAGATGTCCAAATTTCTCGTAAAAAAATAAAAACCATTGACATTTTGAATTGCGCGCCCTGACCCTGAGCTTCGACCTTAAGATAAAATGCAAACTTTAAAAAAATATTTTTATTTGTAGTGCGTCGAATGACGGATGGCAGTATGTCCGATGGGGGTTCATCTGCGACCAGCAGTGGACAGCATCTCACCAGAGATGAGAAGAGAGCCAAAGCACTTGGTAAGATACATTTAGTTAGCATTAGCACTCATTACGAGCCAAAATTATGCGGCATTGAGCTAGCATACATGAATAGCTAAAGTTAACCCTTAGTAGCCTGATTTACGAAAGTGATTTATTTTTAATATTACTGTGTTTAATGTTACTGTGTTTAGTAATAATGACATTTGATTTTTTTTTTAATTTCGTTGGAAAGAATATTATACAACAGTAAAATACGTACAGCCAACCTATAAAAAAAACTAATAGTAATGTGAACATTCGGTTTAAAAGATTGGTATCAAAATTGAAACTCTAGGCTATTAAGGGTTAAGTGACATTTAGCTAGGATAATGGAAAGCTAAAATTAAGATACTTTTAGCAAGCACACAGGAAGAGTTAAAATTAAAGTAAATGTAGCCAGCACACGTTGAGAGCTAAAATTAAGTGAACATTAGCTGGCATGGTGTTAAGGTTAAATTAAAATTAGGATATACCTAGCCACGACGGGACGAGAGCTTAAATTAAGATTAATTTAGCTAGCACACATGGGAAGCTACATTTGCAGTTTCATTTAGCTAGCATACATGAATAGCTAAAATTAAGATACTTTTATAGCATGCACTAACGAAGAGTTAAAATTATGGATTAGGCCATAGTCCACCACGCTGGCCCAGTGCGGGTTGGCGGACTTCACACATCCTTCGAGGGGTTCTCTCAGACATGCAAGTTTCCTCGCGATGTTTTCCTTCACCGTTTAGCAAGTGATGACCGTGGTTGAAAATGAGACTCGCACATGAAATCCAGAAATCCCAGAGGTGTGACCATGCGATTCTCGTTACCGAGGCAAGCGTTCTACCCACTTGGCTATCGTTATTGTACAGTTCTATCATAATGAATAGATATTTTTTCAGGCGTGCCGCTGGAAGTTCAAGATATAATAAACTTGCCAATGGACGAGTTCAACGAGCGATTGTCCAAACACGACTTGAGTGAAGCTCAACTGTCGCTCATAAGGGACATAAGGAGACGCGGGAAGAATAAGGTATGTACTGCAGAGGGTGACGGGACTACTTGTAGGGCAGGTACATCAGTACCTTTTTTTTTTTTTTTTTACAAGGGGAAATGCGTTACGCATCCCCTCTCGCCCGAGGGGACGAGAGGGGTATGTGGGACTCCCCGGCAGAGTGCCGGTATACCCACTAAAACCCCTTGGTCCGCCATCACCGCCTATGAGCGGGGCGCCACAGGATCGCGCTTGGCATACTACTGTGGCACCCCGGCGGCCGGCCCGGTTGGTCCCGGGCCGCAGACATCAGGAGGGGTGCCTGTTATCGACAGGCACCCTCCGTCGGGGGACTTTGAGTGGGCAGGTGGTCCCCCGACCCCCAGGTACATCAGTACCTAAATCGACCCCCGTCTAGTCGAACGTAGTTGTTGCTTCCAAATGAAAAACCTTCGTAATCTGACGATGTGTATTTAAGGGCTATGCCTGACAGAGTATCCACAATTATTGGTAGTTGACAATAAATGGCAGCATTAAACACTTTCGTCACTTACACATAACACACGAGTAAAATAATGTACTAAATATAACAATTGGGAATTGGAATAAGAGATAATAACAACATCAAACTCTCTGTTGGGTTACCTCGAACCTGTCTCGTTTTTCTATCTGTCAAAACCCTCTAGCCCTTTTCCCGGCTGGTGTTGCCAACCTAACAGTTCAATATGGTGCGTTCGTGAACGCCACAAGAGAAAATTTCAAAAAAAAATATCGCCACACGAACACACCAACTTTACGGTCCCACTTTAAGCTTAACGCTTGTGTTGTGGGCACCGTACAATGGACTGAGGGCGAACTCAGTATATTATACTTATATACATACTAGCTGTTGCCCGCGACTTCGTCCGCGTGGTATTTAACAAAGACTCAGCCGTTGGCAACAGCCTGCTCGCGTTCTGATCCCGCGGGACGCATTGCAGATTGTTGCTATCAAACTTTAATCAGGCGCAGCGCTGCAACATTGGTTTTAATTTTTTTTCGTGAGATCCTATTTTTTTCTAAAATAAAAGTAGCCTAAGTTACTCCTTGTTACATCAGCTATCTGCCAGTGAAAGTCCCGTCGAAATCGGCCCAGCCATTTCCGAGATTAGCCGGAACAAACACACAGACAGACAGACAAAAATTTTAAAAAAGGTTGTTTTGATATAGGTACCGTGTATACATCCAAATGCATTTAGTAAAAAGCGGTTTATTTTAATATTACAAACAGACACTCCAATTTTATTTATATACTTAGTGGAAGTTTCGGAGCAGTACATAAATGCGTCGAAAGTATTTCTAATGTTATTTGTGTTCCCGCCAGGTGGCAGCACAGAACTGCCGCAAGCGCAAGCTGGACCAGATCACGTCGCTCGCGGACGAGGTGCGGACGATGCGCGATCGCAAGCAGCGCACGCAGCGCGACCGCTCGTCGCTGCTCGCCGAGCGCCAGCGAGTCAAGGAGCGCTTCGCGGCGCTCTACCGGCACGTGTTCCAGGTAACGCGATCGACTATCGCCAATCACCAATCGACAATCGCTAATCGATAATCGCCAATCGACAATCGCCATTATAACTTCGGTCAATTATTGCCTATAAATCACTTCTGAAATATTCTAGACACTGGCAGACTATGCCATAGGCAACTGCAATCGCCAATCGACAATCGGCAATCGTAATTTTTTTCCTATAAATCACTTCTGAGGTATTCTAGGCACCGGTAGACTATTCTATATTCTATAGGCGAATGCTGCAATCATCGCCATTATTCCGGCGATTGTAACTTTGGTCAATTTTTGCCTATAAATCACTTCTGAGGTATTCTAGACACTGGCAGACTATTCTATTAGCGAATACTGCAATCGCAATTTATTGCGATTCCCGGCGATTGCACCGTTAACTATTGTATTTAATTTATAATATTTCTGAAGCATGCTATATGCTTTAAAACTAATTTACAGGTGTACACTTACTTCAATCGAATTTTCTTGCGATAACTCGCGATTATAATCTTTTTTTGTTGCTTTATTTCATATTTTAATAAGAATCACAATAGATTTTATTCTTATAAACCATTACAGTACCTACTTATGAATCGTCAAAATTTTTATCTTACGACTTTACTGTGTACCGGCTTAACCAATATTGTATTTGAAATAAAACTAATCTTAAGGATTTTATCGCGTTTATATTTTGATTTTTACGTTCCCGACGTTTCGGCTGCTTTACAGCAACCATGGTCGCGGGGGACTGAGGTGGTTGACGTCCTGGTGTCATAGTTAGAACCGGGGTACCCTCATATTTAGTTGTTGTTCGCGGTCGAACTATGCAGGAAGTGCTCACAGATGCTCTTGATGTCTTGCAATGGTGCGCTTGGTTTTGAATTTGGGAACTAAAGGCATAAAATAAACGCGATAAAATCCATTAAATTAGTTTTATTTCAAGAAAGCAGTGATAGCCAAGTTAGTAGAACGCTTGCCTCGGTAACGAGGATCGCAGGTTCAACCCCGGCTCGCAGCTCTGGGATTTTTCATGTGCGAATCTCATTTTCAACCATGATTATCACTTGCTAAACCGTGAAGGAAAACATCGCGAGGAAACCAGCATGTCTGAGAGAGCCCCCTCGAAAGACGTGTGAAGTCCGCCAACCCGCACTGGGCCAGCGTGGTGGACTATGGCCTAATCCCCCTCGCATTGAGGAGAGGCCCGTGCCCAGCAGTGCGACATTAAAAAAGGGCTGGAATTATTATATTCAATGTGTAGTATTCGCGTAAATATAAGAAATCAATATTGTATTTTTACGGTGTTTGGTTCAATCATCTAATTTACTTGTGGCAGAACCTCCGCGACCCTGAGGGTCGGCCTCTGTCTTCAGCGCAATACTCGCTGCAGCAGGCCGCAGATGGGAACGTGGTGCTGGTCCCCAAGATGCCGCAGCATCATGGTAAATATATTCCCAAGCCTGCTGTAGTACATCCAACACTATCCCACTAATTTTCTTCCAACTCCTCTTTTTATCTTTCGATTAATTTCGTGCGGGTTCCAAGACAATTAACTGTATCCCGGGACTCGCCAAGGGTCACGCCTCGGTGTCATCATGGGACACCACTGTAGATCCTGGCTTACAGGAGTAGCAGTGGTGGGAGTGTGCGGCGGGCCTATCCCACTAATCCTACTAATATTATAAATGTGAATGTTTGGATGGATGGATGTTTGTTACTCAATCACGCCCGAATGGCTGCAAGGATCTGGATGACATTTGGTACAGAGTTAGATTATAGTCTGGAATAGCACATAGGCTACTTGTTATCCCGGTAAAGTGTATGGTTCCCGTGGGATGGATTTGTTTTAACTTTTCATAGAGCAAAGGATCGACATGATTCTTTGCATAGGTTGTGGTAGTTTAGGGGTCAGAAAATGACATTAGGCTAATTTTTATCCCGGAAAAATGCACGGTTCCTATAGGATAGCATACAGGAACCGTGCATTTGCAAAAGGACATAGAGGAAAAGGACATACTTTTTAATCGCGGGTAACACCGCGGGGCACAGCTAGTAGGCTATATGTAACACAGTATTTTGGTAAATATACTCCTAGGCCTGCTGTAGTACATCCAACATTATTAGCTATTGACACACAACATTACATTATTTTGTATATGGCATAAACCATAGTTATTATGCTAGTGTCAATTCATTACATTCCATTAATTTTTATGCTCCAAGTATACATAGAGGCCCATAGACTAGGCTAGGCGTAAGCATGATCAATTTTTACGGTTTTTTTTACCGGTTACTGTTATATTAACCGGATCACGGCTTTTAGAAAAATAAGTTGTCGGTCACGCTCGTAAAACCGGTATTATCTCCGATATTTAAAAACCGGTATTGGGGAGGCCTATGTCCAGCAGTGAACGTCCATCGGCTGATAGTAGTAGTAGTTAAAAAACCGGTATACGAGCCGTGTTTTTTTTGTGACAATGTACCTACTCACTTGTTACAGATCACCCAATGAACCGATCTTCAGACGATGAAATGGACAGGAAAACGAAACACTATGATCAGTGACATATACCTAGCTACAACACGTTCCCGAGATGGTAGCACACACACACTCACGCGCCGAAGACGATCGGCAAATAATGCAACAACTCAACCGTACACACACAAGTGCATTTCGAGTCTGACAGCTGTCAGAGCTGACAGTTCTGACAGCTGTCAGACTGTGAATCGAAAGACTTGGTCGCGGCGAGTGACAGTTTGATGGAAACAATCTAAAAATATATGTTGTTTGTCGAATCAAGAATTCAAGAGAAAAAAAATAAAAATGTGATAAAAAAATAATTCCATTTTGATTTTACTAGTAGCTTGATTTAGTCTTTGAAGTTTACGTAACTTTTTTTTTAACTGAGTGTTAAAGGATTGGTCACACCGACGCAAATATGTATTTCACCCGAAACGACTGATATAGTAAAAGAAAAAATAAACCATAGACTAAAGAAAATTTAAAAATAAAATCTGGCGTCTATGACGCCGTAATGTTGCAATAAGTAGTTTTAGCGATATTTTTTTGTAATATACTTTTTTATCCAACCGTCGCGTTTAAGATGTTTTAATTTATGTAATTAAAAGTTAAATATTTTAATTTATAAATAAGTAAATCATTTTGTTAAAATCAACAACTTTCGTGTTGACTTCTGTTATGTAACTATCACAAAAAAAATCCTTATTATTTTTGGTACAGACTATTACAGTATTTGTCAAAATCATAGACATTTTTTGTCACAAAAAAAAATATCCCCAGAATTCCTACTCGCATCGAGGGGAGGCTAGATCAGAGTTATCTTGATCTTTGATTGATTTGTAGTTTCATTAAAAATTTGACAAATACTGCAATAGGACAATCATTATTATCTATTGTAAAGTACATTTAACATATTTTGGATACAAACAAGTACAAATTGTAAAGAAATCCACGAGTTTATATACATAATAAATACACTGTTTCCAAATGTTATAATTATACACAAAAACATTGAAATGCTATCATTACACTAAAAAAATGTTACCCGCACACCCATCAATTTCCATGCCGCAGGACGACAGCTTGCCGCGCTATTGAGCCCATTTTTGTGTATAGTTAAAACGATAATAATTATTATAAGAGGTAGTTTTTGAAAAAGATCTTCTTTCTCTACGAAATGAGATGCGATGAAATAAAATGGATATGAATATGGCCTCACCCACAACATAGCGGGTATTTTGCCAGTGTCAAGTAATTAATAGCAATATTAAATTCAATAAATACACATTATAAATAAAATAATGGATGTGACATGACCAAATGAAAATGGCGTGTCCTACAAATTCAACCAAACCATATAAACAAAAAAAAGACCTTACTACGATCGAACAAATCTTAATTTTGTCAGATAATATGAAATTGTCATTTGATCTTTTTTAAAAACACAACTCAATTTTGATCTGTAAGTACGTGTAGACTAAAAGTTAATTAAAAAAAATTAAAGTGCTATTTTCAAAGACAACATTGCTATGCAAAATCAATTTCAGTTTTCATCGAATTTCCCAATTATTAGCATAGAGGTTTCATGTCTAAAATATCCCGGCGCCATTTTTGTTCCGTGGCCATGTTTCACAAATATGTGTCTAAGGTCGTATAGTGTATATTTTTATGGGTTTTTTTTCCTCACGAGTGTGTTGAAAAGCGTGGAATGACACGCATTGAGCATTGACTCATTACACTCTCGGCTTTTATTACCATCTTAGCTCGCTTGTATCATAATATACTATTATAATACTCGCATAATAAAACCGAAATGTTGTCTTTGAAAAGAAAAACGCTGCATATTTTTGAATACGTTCGGCGCGTAGAAAAGCTTATACGAAATGTAAGAAAAATAAAGTTTTAAAATGAATGAAACCTAACACATATTTATTACTTATAAAAGAATGTTAAGCAGCCTGAAAAAAATTTATTTAATTTCATTTTTCGAAGTAAATTACCCAAGTACCTACAATACTAAGTTTACAAAGTCATCAATTATAACTGAAAATAAGTTGAAACTTCTTCGTTAAATAGTAAGAAGAAGCTTCTGAGAACATACACGTTCGTATCAACCGTCGAACAGAGAGAGACAGAACTATAAAAAAGACAATTACATTGCCATGGGTTGTCTTTATTTTTCCCATACGTCCGGACCACATCTGCGCTTTATGCCGCTAATTAACGCGCTAATCGACGTAATATTTATTTTAAGTCGATTAGCGCGTTAATTAGTTAATGCGTTAATCGACAAAATGTTTATTTTAAGTCGATTAGCGCGTTAATTAATGAATTAACGCGTAAACACTAATGTTTACGCGTTAATGCGCCTAAGCGCAGGTATGCGAGGAGCGTCATAGAATGCTTTAGTGTTGTCCTGCTCTTTACCATAAGTTATCCATAAGTGTCGACATTGGTCTACATAAGCATCTGGTAAAGCCTACCCTACCCTGGGCTTCGAGACATGACCGAGCGAGCTATTGCTGTCCCTTTTTGTCGCATGAAACGTGATGTTGGTGGGACGAGTACAGTATAGAGAATTTGGTTCAACTTTTTAGTCGGACCTCTTGATTTTTCTTTTAGTTTCGTCTCTGTCTCTCTGATTCAAAATGTGTTTTGCATAAAGCAGGTTTTCCATTGATTAAACACATTCAAGGAAAATATAATCTTATTTCGGCGAGATTAAGTCCATTTTTGAGCACAGTCTTTATCTGTTTACCTACTTGTACCGAAAACCGACTTTATGTAATCAATAACAAGGTTAGAAATTAATTAACTTTGGGCAACGGGTCAGCATTTAGGTTAAGATATTTTTTATTTTACATACATATTATTGTTTAACTGAAACTGTACGCAAAATGGCTGTGGGTAACATTAAAAAAAATCGGCTTGTTAGTCCCGAACCTATATAAGCGTAATTTACGCGGCGTAATTTTCGCGTATTTTTTTTTACAATATTCGGATACTACGCTGCGTCGTGTGGCGTAAACTTGAAGCGGCGGCAGCCCAGTGGTTAAAGGGACCGTTCTCGTAACCGAGATGGTTCCAGGTTCGATTGCCATACCGACTATTAAACTATTAACGTGAGCCCAGTCCTACTACAAGCTTTGGATTAGTCCGAGAGGCTAAAGATACTAGACACGTTTTAATAATTAAAAAAATATATTAAAGTAATATAAAATTACGCGACTCTGAGTGCGTAAATTACGCCAGTGGGCTATTATAATATACTAAGCTTACTAGCATATACATATTTTAATTTCATTCCAAATCGGGTGCAGCCTTTTTGGTATAACACTCAAACAAACGGTTCCAAGTCGGTTAACCGTCGAAACGGACAATCGCGATTTCATTATCATTCGATCGCGAGTTAATAGTGTTGCCACACGAAAAAAACATCGCAATCCAGTCGAGTTTTTTTAATCTGTTAAATGAATTAAACATGATTTATTATTTAATACGGGATAAACTAGCTTTAAGATATATTTATTGAATGATGGGTATAGAGGACCGTCCGTCGGGACCATGGCAGGGAGTGAGTGTTCTGGGACCCATTATGTACCGAGCTATTCAAGTGGTCCCAAATGCCCCTAATTTGTGGCACGATAACAGCACAGGGTCTAAGGGGCATGGTCACGAAAACTTTAGGCATAGGTTAGACTTAATGCTTATAATAATATTATAGAAATCGTTTATGTCAAAAGTCATGGGTAACAAGTGTTGTATTTTCTTGAGCGCGCAATGTATCGTAAACCACGCGTTCACAACACACCGCTCCGCGCGATACCCGACGCGTGCCAGTGACGAGCGCGCTCGATCGTATCGAGTTTTAATTTACATTGCAGTTTTATGTTTATATTAGTAATTGTGCTGATTTCATGTTTAGAATATATATAGATTCTTTACAGAAGTACTGAAAAAAATGTGTATAATTCATGAAAAGATCAATGGAAAGTTTCCAACTCTGGGCGTCCAGAATCACGAGTTGAATCCATGCAATCAGTTTTCGTTATGAAGCCATTTCCACCCTGTATATTATGTCCAAAATAACTATAAGTAGGTATATATTACAAAATCAAATCTCCAAAATAGCCGGTACTTATGGTCTCAAATACTACGGGTTCTGGAGGCAATCAATTGGGGTTCTATCGACTTTTTTCGTCTAAAATGCCCCAATTTTGGGGCACTTTAATATAGTATGTTTGTCCTGTATTAAATAACTTATACGAGTGTAAAGTATTCAAATAGTTGATTGTTTTTTTCAAATGTACCAAAATTAATTTTGGGATCTATAATTTGCGGAATGCAAGAAAATGCATGATAAATAAGGTTTATAGGTATTTAACAAAAAAGCTTTTCTAAAATAAATGTAGCCTGAGTAACTCCTTGTTACGTCAGCTATCTGCCAGTGAACGTCCCGTCAAAATCGGTCCAGCCATTTCAGAGATTAGTCGAAACAAACAGACAGACTAAAATTGTAAAAAATGTTATTTTGGTATATGTTCCGTGTATACATCCAAATGCACTTAGTAAAAAGCGGTTATTTTAATATTGCAAACAGACACTCCAATTTTATTTATTTGTATAGATACACCTTCAATCTCGTTTCTCAATAGGATACGTACGAGTACTCACAAACTTCGATGATAGCACAGCGAGCTTACTTATTGACTTTTCAATAATTTTCTGTAAGAACCGGAGGTCGAACTCAGGACGCTAAGGTTTGAATGTCCTGCACTACCAATGATGGCTGAAATTACAAGTTGTCACCATGCCCAATTTTCATCATCACTCCGAATCCAAAATGTCGGATTTTCTTGCATTCTAAAGAGAACTCTTAAAAATTGTAAATAGCCATTTCTCATTCGATACGCCAGGCAACTACTGTAATATAAATATTAGTTATAAGTTCATTTTTATTTGTAACTTTATATTTAAGTTAGTTGAAGTAACAATAACTTAAGTCTTAATATAAATACAATACAAGTTGTATCATGTTTGTTTTATTTCTTCTGTTCCCGATATTTTGCGATAGATGCTGTCAGATGTTAGTCTGATTAGCCGTTCCTACATTGTTCTCACACACCCATAACAATGTACTGCTCAAAAATGTAAAAGATCTTTTGAAAAAGAGCAACCATGGAGATTCTCGTCCGTTCTTCTCCATAGGAACGGCATTCCGAACGGGCGGTGAAGTTGTAGCTTAGCATTTTGTAACTTTTGACGATTCATAAGTACTGTACTTACTTAATGGTCTACGTGAATAAAATTTAAAAAAAATGGGGGGAAAAGGAACCGACCACTGACCCTCGACTTGTGATCTTTTCCAATTATAAACCAAACAAGTTGACCGATAATTAAAGAATTCAGGAACACCGAGCTGCTCTAAGATGTTAGTCGAGAAACTATCTGTCACGAGTGTGAGTGTACTGAAAATGGAATATGCAAGTTTTTAGTGCAGAGGCCACAGACAAGTTCCAATTTTGTACATTTTTTGTTGAATAAATTGTTATATGTTTAGCGGTAAAGGGAAGAACTTCCAGCCAGGCGGGTAGGCCGCTATGCCCCGACGGTTATTGTCGGGATCTTGTATATATGTTGCGTGCTCCGAAAACTCTCATAGCGCGTTTCAGGATTGTATTGAGAATTGTCAATTGTTCTGAATGTCGTCTTCAGCGCCATCTGTGTAGCTTGCGGCGCGGTTGAAGAGGTCGCTACATATCTTTTACATCGGGTGCAAAATAAATCAAAACTTTATGAAGGTGTTATAAATGAAACAAAAACATAACAGTGAATAAATAGCTTTATTTGCATTTCGACTTTTTGGCGGGAGGTTGAACAGTCAAGTTCTCAATTTTGTTTTATTTACCAAAACATGTGTTTCTTTGATATATAATGTGTAATATTAGCGGGATATTAACCATTGTGTGTTCATAAACGTGCACGAGTGAAGGAAATTTAAATTAAATAGTATAACTTGACTTAGCAAGTTCTCCCAAGATGTTCGATACATTTTCAGTAAAGTATGCACAGCTTTACTGATAGGGGTCGGTCTGTTTCGTCTGGCTGTTGATCCGTTTCGTCTACCTGTTGGTCCGTTTCGTCTATCTGTTGGTCCGTTTCGTCTACCCGTTGGTCCGTTTCGTCTACCCGTTGGTCCGTTTCGTCTAGCTGTTGGTCCGTTTCGTCTGGCTATTGGTCCGTTTCGTCTAGCTGTTGGTCCGTTTCGTCTGGCTGTTGGTCTGTTTAGTCTGGCTCGTGTTGTGTATGGCTCGGACATGCAATGTCAGTGCAATGCTCTGCGCGAACCGCGCGTCGCACAGAGCGCACGCGAACGGTCGCTCGCCCGTGTGAGTGCGAATATGGTTGTTCAGAATTTTGTTGGTCTGAAAATAAACATATACATAATATTAATATCGTCAGACGAACACATCAAAAGTCTTTTAGATCTCTTTTAGAGCCGCCCAGCCAGGCGGGTGGTATGGCTGGCGGGGCGGCCGCTATACCCCAACGGTTAATGTCGGGGTCTTGTATACATGTTACTTGCTCCGAAAACTCTTATAGCGCGATTCAGGATTGTGACGTCAATTGCCTATTGTTCTGAATGCGTCTGCAGCGTCATTTGCGTGGCTTGTGGTGCGGTTGAAGTGGTCGCTACAGTCTGTCAAAAGTGACAGTTACTATGCGGTTGCCGTTCGATTATGAATCGATTGTGTTGGCAAACTTGGGGCCCAGGTTGGTCGCTGTGGCCGAAATTCGGTCAGAAAGACTAGTATTATAATACCATCACGCCTGCGATCTGTGAAGCGGTAGGCAGAGGTACTTACAGTGAAGCCGCGACCACACAAGTAGCACAACTTGTTCTTCGGCGGCAGCACTCCCTCGTGGACCCTCTTGTTGTGCGTTACCAAGGCCGCGTTTCGTAGAAAATTCTGTATAAAATACGAGTAATTATACTAAATAACTAGCTGTTACACAGACACAACATACAGCGGACGTAGGCGCGGGTAACAGCTAGTCTAAAATAAGTAGCCTAAGTTACTCCTTGTTATATCACCTATTTTTCAGTGAAAGTCCCGTCCAAATCGGTCCAGCCATTTCAGAGATTAGCCGGAACAAACAGACAGACAGACAGACAAAAATTGTAAAAATGTTGTTTCGGTATAGGTAACGTGTATACATCCAAATGCACTTAGTAAAAAGCGGTTATTTTAATATTACAAACAGACACTCCAATTTTATTTATATGTATGTATAGATTATCTCACCTTATCACAGACGTCGCATCGGAACTTGTAATGTTTCAAATGAACCAAGTCCCGATGCTCCGTCATGTAAATATTTTTCGAGAAAACTTTCTCGCAATCGGGACACGGGTATCTGAGAACGAAACACACGAAAATAAATATCGCCCGACGAACAAACCAACAGGGCCCCGAGTCTGCTAACGCAATCGATTCATAATCGAACAGCAACCGCATAGTAACTCTCACTTCTGACAGATATCCCATACAATATCTGTCAAAAGTGACGGTTACTATGCGGTTGCTGTTCGATTATGAAACGATTGTGTTAGCAGACTTGGGGCCCTGTACGGTCCCAAACGGAGCGACGCCTGCATTATGGGCGCCGTACAATAGACTGGTAACCATAAAAGATAAAGGCAGATCATGAAGAGTTTAGTTTAGTGATAGTGGTTTTAGTTGTAGTGGTTTAATGGTGGTGGCATTAGTAGTATAGGTTTTAGTATTAGTTGTAGTGGTTTAGTGGTTGTGGCTTTAGTGGTGGTGGCTTTAGTTGTAGTGGTATTAGAGGTAGTGGTTTTGGAGGTAGTGGTTTTAGAGGTGGTGGTTTTAGTGATAGTGGTTTAGTGTTAGTGGCTTTAGTGGTAGTGGTTTTAGTTGTAGTGGTTTTAGTTTTAGTTGTAGTGGTTTAATGGAGGTGGCTTTAGTGTTAGTGGTTTTATTGGTAGTGGGTTAATGGTGGCTTTAGTGTTAGTGGTTTAATAGTGTTAGTGGTTTAATAGTGTTAGTTTTAGTGGTATAGTCGCAGCTACCTGCGCACGCGCTTCGGTCGGTGCCGCGTGCTGTTGTTGAGATGCCACCGGTACCGGTACTCGTCCCGGTACCGGCGGTCGCACTCCACGCAGTACGCGCCGCCCGCGGGGGGGGCGTGCCGGGTCTTGTTGTGCTTCCAAAGCCCGTTGTAGCGCGCGAAGCGTTTATCGCATACGGTGCACTCGAAAGGAGAGTGCTGTTTTCTTAAAAAAAAAAAGATTTTAGCTGTCATTGATTTTGGTATTGGTATATGAATTTGGGGGGGGTCTTCTGAAACGTTACCCACGTGGTGGACTATGGCCTAATCCCCCTCGCATTGAGGGGAGGCGCGTGCCCAACAGTGGGACATTAAAAAGGGCTGGTATTATTAGATATTTACGTGAATACTACACATCGTAATAAAACTTATTTTCGGCTGTTTCGGCTGCGTTACAGCAACCATGTTGACGTCCTAGTGTCATAGTTAGAACTGGGGTACCCTCATATTTAGTTGTTGTTTGCGGTCCGATCTACGCAGAACGTGCTCAGTGTCTTGAGGTCTTGCAATGGTGCGCTCGGTTGTGGATCCTAACACTTGGGATCCAGTAATTAATATAATTAAATCCTATATATTTGAGTAAAATTTACTTAAAGAGCGTTCAAGTATTACGGCAAGAATTTGGGGGGAAGGGGGAGGGGGTATTCCGAAACGTTACGACGCATTTTTTTAAACTTTTTTTTCTCATACTTTCGCTACAAATATCAAAAATTAAATTCGAATATATCAGCCACTTTCCGGTACTTTACGCCACATAATTGGTAATTCAGGGGAAAAAGGTCACTCGGTGGGGGTTACGGCGCGTTACATGGGGGGGGAGAGGGGGTCAAAAATCTTACCTGATGTGTTCTTTGATGCAGTATCTCATTTTGAATCCGAGCCCACAATAGTCACATACAAATATTTCATGCCATTTCTTATAATGCTTGAAGAATTCCCGCCGCGTACTGAAAAGCAAAAAAACCTGAATCAGAATACGTTTTATACAGTACTTAGGAATCGTCAAAATAGTTACAAAACGCTAAGCTACAAGTTCACCGCCCGTTCGGAATGCCGTTCCTATGGAGAAGAACGGGCGAGAAACTCCATGGTTGCTCTTATTAAAAAGATCTTTGACATTTTTGAGCAGCACATTGTTATGGGTGTGTGAGAACAATGTAGGAACGGCTAGACAGACTTAGCAGCTGATTAACAAGTACTAACCCTTAGTATGTAATTAAGGAGCGTTCAAGTATTACGTAACGAATTTGGGGGGAGGGGGGGGGGGGGACAGACATTGTGTGGGATATCTGTCAAAAGTGACAGTTACTATGCGGTTGCTGTTCGATTATGAATCGATTGTGTTACCGGACTTGGGGACCAGGTTGCGTTACCAACCCTCACTCACATGTATACGATCATAAAGAAAATCACATTACCCAAACTTCAATTGACATTTTAAACATTGGTAAATAGTTTTGTGTCGCCTCCGAAAATGCGATTTTTGCTGCGACCAGTCGCACGTTGCAAAGTCGCACAGTGTGCACTCGTACTTATAAAAGTGTTGTGATATATGCGTCCATAGATGGCGCTTATTGTCAACACTTTTATTGCATATGTCACATATGAATGGGGCCTTATTCTGAAATCAATAATTTTACTATAACTATTTTATTGTTGTATACATTTTTTTTTTATTTTATTACATTACTAGCTGACCCGGCCACGCGTTGCTGTGGCTAACACCAAAAATTTAAAAAGTGGAAATAATTGAATTATACGGTATTTCGTTCACTACAAAATAAATTTAATTAATTTTATAGCGTCAACAACACGTGGTAATTATGCTGTTAAAATGTAGCTTATATGACACGTTCGTAGATTTACCATAGCAGCGCCATCTATTGATTACTTACTCAACCCAGTCGAAAGGTATCGACATCTGTTAGAATCATTTGGAGTTAACAGATAATTTTGACTGTCAAATAATAACAGACAAATAATTAGCAATAAATTAAAATTGCGACTATAATTTGAGATTGAAACTATCCTATCTCTCAAGTTGGATCGAACTGCACATGGTGTGCGAATTTTATTATAATCGGTTAAGTGGTTTAGGAGTCCATTGAGGACAAACATTGTGACACGAGATTTATATATATATAGATAGGCAAGTATTTGATCTCGATCTCACCTGATGGTAAGTGACGATGAGATCTACGATGGAGCACACTTGCCTAGGTAGGAAGGCGGCAGTAGATCGAGACGCTACATTCACTAGGCACATGCAGCGCAGCTGATCTGACCCGCCATCCAAGAATACTCAGACGAAGAAATAATCAAGTTAACATAATAAGAACTACTTTCATTTATAAAATAATAATACCAGCCCTTTTTTAATGTCCCACTGCTGGGCACGGGCCTCTCCTCAATGTGAGGGGGATTAGGCCATAGTCCACCACGCTGGCCCAGTGCGGGTTGGCGGACTTCACACGTCTTTCGAGGGGTTCTCTCAGACATGCAGGTTTGTCGATGTTTTCCTTCACCGTATAGCAAGTGATGATCATGGTTGAAAATGAGATTCACACATGAAATCCCAGAGGTGCAAGCCGGGGTTTGAACCTGCAATCCTCGTTACCGAGGCAAGCGTTCTACCAACTTGGCTATCACTGCTATACTTTTATTATTGATCAATGATACTTACTTTGCTATGAATTCTGCTATTATGCACTACTAGAGCACTTTCTTTACTAAAACCTTTAATACATCTATCGCATTTCCACTCGCTCGATATGTATTCTCCATCTCGTTTACACCTCGCAGTGGTGTCCACTTCGTCGTGACTAATTCGTACATTCCTAAATATGTCCGCCATTTTAAAATCCGTTATCAATTTGAATTTAGACTTTTTATTTTGTAGAACTCGTATTCTCGCCCATCGAGTTCTGGTTTTTTTCTTTTCTGTAAGCGAAGTAGGGAACTCTTTTTTTTATTTATCGCCAGACGAACACACCGACTGTACGGTCACACACTAAGCAACGTCTGGCGTCTGGCGAAGTATTGAGATTGATCCTATTTTCTTTGTAGAATATCCACAATACAAATAAAAATATTCAAGTGTAGCGTGAGTGCGCCTCGCATGCCAACACACTGGAGCTTACTTTTTATTTTTTTTTGTAAAAATATAGCCTTTAAAAAAAAAAGACAAGCCAAATGAGTTTCCCGCCGGATCTTCTCAGTCGAGGTCGCGTTCCGATCCGCTTGTAGAGTTAAGAAAAGAATGTAATGACAATTTGTAAGTGCCCCCCTAGGCCTATACGAAATAAACGATTTGATTTGAGTGTGGCTTAGTCTGGGACCATACAATTTAAATCCAAGCAATATTTTTAACAACACATTTTTGAATAGTGCCACTTACTGATTTCATTTTCCACCTCGTTCTCTAACTTAACATTTTGACAACAATAGTTTTCTTCATTCGCGCTATCATTAAAATCATTTGGTTCGCCTTCTGAACCATTACATGCTATATTTACATATGTTTGTTTGCTTTTCTTACTATTTTCATGTTTGTTACAATCATTCATCAGTATATTATCAACGGAATCATTATCATTAATAACATCCGCATCTTCGTCTGCAAGTATGTCTGTCTCATTTATATATACAGTGTGTTGATGCGAATTGTTATTTATCACAGCTGTCAAAGTTGACAGACTGCCATTTATATATCTCTGTAATAATGAATTGATTCATTTACAATATATCTCTATAATAAAAAAAATATTTTAACGGTGTTCAGTGGTATGCTGGGTTGTATTCGGTGGTATAAGGGCATTGTTTGAGTGAGAACTAAATCACAGCAGAACCGATTTGGATATTTGTATTATAAAAGGTTTGTAGTGTCCGAATCATGGTTGCAGGGAAAGATAAAAATAAAAAGTAAAATTGATTAGTCTGAGTCTAGATGCTAGTCTAGTAGTAAATAAATGCTTCATTAGCACAAAAACCTAGGTACATTATCTTTTATAGTACCTGACTCCTGAGCTGTATGCTACATGTCTATGTATGTGAGAGTGGGTGTGTGTGTGTGTGTGGTGGGGGGGGGTGGGGGTGTGTGGGTGTGTGTGTGTGTGTGTGTGGGGGTGTGTGTGTGGGTGTGTGGGTGTGTGTGTGGGTGGGGGTGTGTGTGTGTGTGTATATGGTTGGGTGTTTCTGTGTGTGTGTGTGTAATAGTAACTTACCTGTCCCAATTGTAACAGTTTTTTAGCTCTCCATACATTTTGTTGGAATTTAGACACCTTCCGAAGCAGGTTTAAGCACTCCCAACATAATAACACATCGCACAAGCTGAAAGACTGCAACGAAATAATATTATAGCATTATAATGGGATCCGCACTGCAGTACAGTTCTGCTGAATATTCCCCACATTATGGGTGAGTATAGTTATCCAGTATAATAGCAATAGCCCCCCCCCCCCCCCTATATACCGGGAAAAAATATTTCTAACCACTTTGCGGGGATTACAGACTTGGTGGCTTCTTTATTAGAATTCAACCAGATGCGAATGGCGGAGGACTGTTATGTTTGGAAGTCCCTGTGCGGAGGCCTATACCCCGCAGTTTACGTCTTCTGGTGGATGAGTTAGGCTACATATAAGGTCCTAATACAAGGTAGTAGAACTGGGTAATTACCTCCCCCCAATACGAGGAGGAGCACCAGATATAAATTGAGTGAACATTGCTAAAATTACACGATAAATTACTTACTTGATATAATTGTAAATCCGATGTTATTGTCATATACAGGTTGGTATATTGTCCCAAAGGCATTAATTTTCTTCCTACACTTAGACACACACTACACTGTTGATCGTAGATAGGGAATTCAAGTTTAATTTCATTTGTATACATTATTTATTTACATAAAAAGATACAAATATACAGTTTCACAGGTTACGTTTTCCTTTCATTTCATTATTTTCACACAGCTTTGGGTACTAGCCTTTATAACCTGTCAGTTAAAAATATAAAATGCCAATATGTTACCGTGTATGGTCTACGGAACTCGAAGAATGGATTTATGGAATAAGAAAAACGTATTTTTCCCAATTTCAATTATTTATTACGTATCATTTTGCTATTTGGGTAGTGTAATATACATTTCTATACAGGACTCTCGGTACGAGTTTTTAACATATTATTTATTTTGAATGTTTTCACCAGTAAAACAGAACGTTTCAACTAGGAGCGCTGTCCAAGGTAAACCAGTAACGATTTATGTATCTTTGAGAATCGATCACTGGAACGGTATTCGATACTGTCAAAAATACTTTACACAATGGTTTTATTTACTACGAATTATTTATCATTTATTTTGCAAGAACTGCGTGACAGCCGGCATGTATTGCTTTCGCGAGGCCCCCAGATTCAATTGCTTGTAATAAATACATTCGGACGTGCTCAAGATCTCCGAGGTCAACTGCAGGACCGGACTCTTCCAATCCTTGAGGCATTGGCTAAGCTGAAATAAAAAAATACCTATACAAAGCTGTAGGGTAAGCGGGAACTTGTAATCGTAATGTTATCCAGAAAACATACTGTCACTGTTTCACTTATTTATGAAGTCTGTGGGATGAGAGGGATGGAAGACGATAAGTTAGCAAAACGATACGTAAAACTGATTTAGGTTTTTGGCGGGAAACTGAAAAGTCATGGCGTCAGTTGTGTTTTAATTTCTAAAACTAGTGTTCCTGCAAGTTATAGTGAGTGATATAAGTGGAATATTAACCATTATAGGTTCGGTAAAGTGCACAAGTGTAGGTAATTGAAACAGAGTGACGAAACGTGGCTTTTCAGTTTCTCACAAAAAATCCATGAAAAATCTTTCGGTAAAGTATCCATCACTTTACTGATTGAGGGATGGGGGGTATTTTACTTGAGCCTAGGCTTTGGGCCTGTGCATATGCTCAAAAACAGAAAAAAAAATATATTACTTGACACTGGCAAAATACCTATGGTGATGCCAAATTTTAAAAAAAAACTGATTTACATACAAAAATCAAGCGACTGTATAGGAATATAGGCAGTAGCATTTTAGCGGTAAATTTATGAATGAAGTTGTATTTTTTTTACTAAAGCTGACTCCAGTCCAGCCATAATTCAAGTCGCTCAGTTTGAGACTATACAGCTTGTGTTCTTTTGGCAAAACCCGTATCAAATCGCGGGTAACGTCAAACTAGGCCTCAAACTAGACATCATAAAAAAACATAATGACAAAAATTGTATACTCTTGCGATTTCAAGCAAAACAAACCATGTTTTTTTATTAAATTTATTTAAAAAAAATTTTTGTCTTGGTCTGGCGTTTATTAATTACTAGCGGCAGTGCCTATGATAGATTTTTTATCTATCACCGCGGGAACCCATCCATTCCCCAGGACAAATAGTATCCTATAATATCGATACGAGTTATGAGCTACCAATAAGGGATTTTCCATCAAAATCCGTGGAGATGTGTGATACTGCATCAAAGAAAATAAAATATCCAATACGATTATTTCTTTCCGAAAACATTGATCAACTATAATAGTTACTTCAGCAGACAAAAACACAAGGTACGGTCCCAAACTAATTATACGGGTACCGTACCATGGACTTGGTACATGTACAGACACAACAAAAAGCAAGATAGGTCTCCGATCTACTCTTCTACGACTGTAATAGAACCCCAACCTGTTCTGATCTGCCTGGGTGTGTTGGGGACAGGACCGCTGTGTCCCTCCGGAGTTCCCCGGTCAAATCCATCCCCAATAATAGTGCTGTGGAACAATTGTTGGTGGATAGGGCTTCGGAGACAGCCTGCTGAGCTCCGGGCTTATTGAAGAACTCCTGTTGGGTACAAACAAATATACCTGAGCCCCAAGTCTGCTTACACAATCGATTTATAATCGAACAGCAACCGCATAGTAACTGTCACTTTTGACAGATATTGTATGTCAAAAGTGACAGTTACTATGCGGTTGCTATTTGATTATGAATGGATTGTGTTAGCAGACTTGGGCCCTGCTAACTTGGCTATCACTACCTTTTATGGGTACACAAAAGTGTTGATATACCTTGACGAGTATAGGAAAACTGGGCACTAATACATCTCCAACTATTTTGATGTCCTTCCGAAGCAGTTGGCCAGCGCTGAGCCCAGACACGTCGCTTCGGGCTGCCACCAGTCCGTCTAGGATTCTCTGCCTGCAAACAAGGTTACATTAAAACAGGTATATATAATATGAAAATTTGTATTGTTTTTTATGTGGCGTCACCATAGGTATTTTGCCAGTGTCATGTTCCTAATATAAATTATTTCAGTTTTCGAGCATATGCACAGGCCCCAAGGGTAGGTCCAAGTAAAATACCCCCCCAGCCCTCAATCAGTAAAGTAATGGATACTCTGCTGAACTATTTTTTATGGATTTTTTGAACTTGTATTTATCATCGGCTTAACATCCATTTATGTCTTTGACTCTATTATGTCTAGACTAACTACGCCACGCGGTGTTACCCGCGATTAAAAAGTGTACATTTTACCGGGATAAAAGCCTATGTGCTATTCCAGACTATAATCTATCTCTGTGCCAAATTTCATCCAGATCCGTTCAGCTGTTCAGCGTGATTGAGTAACAAACATCCGTCCATCCAAACTTTCACATTTATAATATTAGTGGGATTCTCTATGGACTAACCTTTCTGTTCTATATTCCTGTGGTTTAATTAAACTTTCCAAAAACAATATGATCTCTTCGTCGTGTGGCGTGCCTTTGTTGACTTCCTTTGAAAAGTTTACTGTATCTAAAATTATTGTCGCTGAAACGATAAAAATATTTATAAAATATCGCCTCTTTGGCTGCTTTCTATAATGAGTTCCGAGATTTGATTCCCTGCTGAAGAATTAATTGTCTACAGCAAACTTCCACTGCCTGGAATTATAGCAATAGCTCGCAAAATTGGGTAGTTAACTATTATTGAAATCGGGTAGTTGACTATTATTGAAGTATCTTCAATCATAGCTCGGATAATAATTATTTTATGACACACTAACAGAATTTTCAAAATTAACTTTTGATTATAGTGTAGGAAAATATAACTAAATTAACTCTTCCAGATCCCCCACTTAGTCCGATAGTTTGTCAGTAAAGTATCCTCAACTTTACTGATAGGGTTAGGGGGGTTTATTGGGCCTAGTCCACGGATTAGACCTGCATAGAATCTCCCATATTTGATACTAGCTGTTGCCCGCGACTTCGTCCGCGTGGTATTTAACAAAGACTCAGCCGTTGGCAACAGCCTGCTCGCGTTCTGAACCCGCGGGACGCATTGCAGGTTGTTGCTATCAAACTGAATCAGGCGCTGCGCTGCAACATTGGTTTTAATTTTTTTTCAAGAGATCCTATTTTTTTTTCTAAAATAAAAGTAGCCTAAGTTACTCCTTGTTACATCAGCTATCTGCCAGTGAAATTCCCGTCAAAATCAGTCCAGCCATTTCAGAGATTACCCGGAACAAACAGACAGACAGACAGACAGACAGACAGACAGACAGACAGACAGACGGACGGACAGACAGACAGACAAAAATTGTAAAAAATGTTGTTTCGGTATAGGTAACATGTATACATCCAAATGCACTTAGTAAAAAGCGGTTATTTTAATATTACAAACAGACACTCCGATTTTATTTATATGTATAGATGTATAGATTAAAAAAAATCATTACACTTGACATTGGCAAAATACCTACCCAAAGGTGGGTGAGGCCATTTTCTAAGAAAAAAAATAATTTTACAACTCACCATGCAACAACTTAGCACACACAGGATAGGCATTAAAGAAATCCACATCTTTCCTTATTAAATTGGCTAAATCCTTGATTCTCTGCGCAACAATTGTGGCACATGAACCAACCATTTCTATGAAACATCTTGTATCTTCTTTGTATGGCCAAGTGGTCTTATCCTGAGGCCTATGGTCTAGGATCTCGGTGACATGCGGGGCGAAGCCCTGATCGCGTTTGGAGAGAACATGATGATCGACCAATACTATATTAGTTGCTGGTGGTAGATTACTGAGATTTGGGTGATCACTACAAGATAAATTATATAAATCACAATCACGGTATAGTATAGGGTTGACATAAACAAAAACTGATTTTGGGGTCGACAAGGTCTAGTAATCGACCCTTGTTAATTAACATTATTCTTATTTGAAACTTTCAAGATACTGTATAAGTTGTGTTACGTATACGAACTTGTTATAAGAATGACTAATATTTTAGTAAAGAAGTATCATTATTAACGCAAAAGTTGATTAGTGTGCACAAGTGCATGCTACTTAGCACTGGCTTAGTATTTGATTTAAAACATGCAGGGACACAGGGAACTTGTGACTAAAGCATGACTGCCGGCATAGGCCAACAAGAGGAAACCGTTTCTGAATGCGGTCATTGATTAACAATTAATCGAAGGTAACACAAGTCACTTTCCATTATTATGTGTATTTAAGGCTTGATAAGGTTGTTAGTACTAACCGAAATACCAAGTGCTCCATATTCACCCCATATTCTCTTAAACAAAATGCCACCTCCGTCTTCAGCTCAAAGTCCTCCTTATTCACATTCAGGACTGGGACGAATATATCGTCCTTGTGTGTGGTATCGCTCCGATGTGCTTTTGTACATACTTTACATTGTATCTGCGCGTACTGCCAGTGGAGGAATGTGGCATAGCTGACGGCGGAGACTGAGGAGTCGAGGTCGCAGCTCTCGTTGCCTATGACGATGGTGACGTTGTTGTGGTCTTTGGTGTTCTGAAACCAGTTTATGAATATAAAAGAAAATCAAATAAAAAAAAATTAAACATTTGGATACAAGTTGTTTGCTCCTGCTCTGAGAGTAAATAATAACAATTTGATGGGGTAGGTACAACCCACTCTCAATACCTTTGGTTTTGGGGTCGAGTCACCTTTGTCCATAGGAGAATGAAATACCCTCGAGATACCATACACGTGACCCTGGGTGTTGCCAACTAGGTGACAACTCTACTGGTGGTAGGCTTCGGCTGTGGCTAGTCACCACCCATTGAACAAAGCCATGTCGCCAAGCGGCCTAGCCGTATTCCGGCATGATGTTTGGTGTTGCCATTTATGGATGGCGGGTCAGATCAGTTGCGCTGCATGTGCCTAGTGAATGTAGAGTCTCGATCTATCAAAGTACTAAACTAGATAATTATTATTTGTGTACTATTATAATCTTTTATTTCACTACCATTGATATTAAAATACATGCGAGGGAGAAGAAAGCTCGCGTGTAATATACTTAATATCAGTACAGCAAATATTACCCATTTCGTTATAGTATTCGTTAGGTATTCGTCCATGACGGAGGTATTTTTTGAGTTAAGTTGTTTTTAAATATTTTTTTCGAATTATATGAAATGTCAAAAACAGGTGATATGATAATGTCGTTTTTTTTATATATTTTTAAACGGTCTTGGGTACTAGCCCATAGCTTACCTACTTAAGAGCGAGAAGACCAATATCAAATGTTGCCATGTTTTTTATTCAAGAAGGTATAGTTGGGGATTGCTTACTTAGTTCAACATAAATAAAAGAGTAACTAGCGGTAATAGGACCAAGGTGTGAATGGGTAGACATAGGAATGGTTACTTTTTTACCCTTGTAATTTAACAATAATGAGCAACAACTAGTAAGTACAGAGCGCAGGCTAAGTAAAGGTACAGAGTCATTAATTTTCGATTCAATTTAACCCCAACTTCATGATTAATTTCGTTCAACGTGAAATAATTTAATTTTGATTATACACAACCATAAAAAAGTCAATAAAATTAGTTTTTATTAGGCTGACTTTACTCAACGATAATAAAACATTTCATGATATATTTTTATAATGAAACTCTGTGTGTGTGTTATATTTCTGGGTATGTGCCTTGTTTAAATTTTTCTGGCGTTTAGATCGGCTTTCCGTCTCCTCTGATTCAACTGATGCGCGTGGAAAATGTATAGTCTGAGCTATGATGAATTTGATGATTATTATGTTCATCAAACTGTAACCGTTTAGATTAAGAAAGTAGGTATTTTATTGTTTTCCGTTGCCGGGCTACAGTGGATTAATTATCTAATATATAGAATAAACATGAGTAGCTTAAGTAGTTTAGAACCACAATTTAAATAACGATTATCACTTGCTGTACTGTAGGAAGCTGGCGTGTCTTTCGTATGACACGTGAAGTTCGCGAACCGGCACTGGGTCAGTGGCAGACTATGGCAAAATAAGTCGTATGATAACTGGCTCACCCGCTATTACATTAGGACCGAATATCACGGAAAAAATATGGGTGCACTCCAGTGTACCTATTGTCTACAGCTTCGAGGGGTACAGAAGAATGTATTACTTTATTTACAGCCATCAACATAGCGCTATGCGACAAAAAACGAAGTGAATACCGCAAGAAATTGATCGAACCGAAATTGAATAGTAAATGTAAAAACATAAAATGCTCTTCAGTGGAAGAACCGGAATGCGTGAATCTCAAAAACAAGATTGAGAAGAACAGAACTATGTTTATAATTATGATAAACAAATGTGAGCTGGAGTACATGAAGTGCCATGAAGGTAAAAACAGATAAAACAATAAGCCCTCGACTTGTACAATCGTCACATATCCCTAAGTCCTTATTGTCAGACGGTTGCCGTCTGATCAAAATGGCTGCTAAATTAACCTAGTATATCGGGTAGGTAGGTGTAGACTGATATAAAACCTATAAGTAAATATAGAGTCGGCAAAGATCAGCCACGGTCACTGTCTTCACACGAGCCCTAACATAAAAGGTCTCGGCAGGCTTCGACGTTGCCGTGGCACAAAGTGGCTTTCGATCTGGGCCACCCATGGCAAACTGACATCAAAGACATAACAATATGTTGTTAATTACGAAATATGTTGTTTTTGAACATTTTGTGTGTGTTGATTATTACAGGTTTTGAAGCAACTATCGTGCCAATGAAATATTGTGGGCACGAATCTTTAACAACCGTAATAAATAATACAAATCCAAACACAACAAGACAAATTACAAATGGTAAGACCCAACACAGTACTTGGGACACCGCAACCTAGGCGTCACGGCATTTAGGTTTCTTTTTTACGGAAATATTTATTAGACCTACATAATTTTTGTTCCGAACTATTCCCGCTTTTATTTTTGGATATCGTATCCCCATCGTGAAAGAGGTCAAAACCACAGACTACTTAGAGATACTGTCAAAACACACTTTCAGACTTTTTGGCGGGATATTGAACCGTGAATTTATTTTACTTTTTTTTCTTCCAAAACATGTGTTTCTTTGATATAAATAATGTGTAATATTAGTGGGATACCATTGTGTGCTCATAAACGAACACGTGCAGGAACGAAGGAAATTAAAATTATTATTTTTATTTATTTATTCATGTTATACCATAAGTATTTACAGATATCACCAAAAGCAATGCTATAATTACATATATACAAATAAATAAAATTGGAGTGTCTGTTTGTAATATTAAAATAACAGCGTTTTACAAAATGCATTTGGATGCATACACGGTACATTTAGCAAATGAACATTTTTTTTAAATTTTGTCTCTCTGTCCGTCTGTCTGTCAGTTCCGGCTAATCTCTGAAATGGCTGGACCGATTTTGACGGGGCTTTCACTAGCAGATAGCTGATGTAACAAGGAGTAACTTAGGCTACTTTTATTATAAAAACTTTTTTGTTAAATACCACGCGGACGAAGTCGCGGGAAACACATATAAAATTAAAAACAGTATAGCTTGACTTTTCGAGTTCTCCAAAGATGTCTGGTAAGTTTCAGTAAAGCATCCGCTTTAATGATAAGGGTAGAGGATTAACTTCATCATCATCACCATCATTATTATCATCAGGGGTGCTTATATTTAAAACTAGCTGTTGCCCGCGACTTCGTCCGCGTGGTATTTAACAAAGACACAACCGTTGGCAACAGCCTGCTCGCACGTTCCGAGCCCGCGGGACGCATTGCTGTAGGTTCTTGCTATCAAACTTAATCAGGCGCAGCGCTGCAACATTGGTTTTAATTTTTTTTCGTGAGAGCCTATTTTTTTCTTAAATAAAAGTAGCCTAAGTTAATCCTTTTTACATTAGCTATTTTTCAGAGAAAGTCCCGTAAAAATCGGTCCAGCCATTTCAACAAACAGACAGACAGACAGACGGACAGACAGACAAAAATTGTAAACAATGTTGTTTTGGTATAAGTATGTACCATGTATACATCCAAATGAACTTAGTAAAAAGCGGTTATTTTGCTATTACAAACAGACACTCCAATTTTATTTATATGTATAGATTATAATACTTAGTACATTTAACATATATTTTTCAGCGCACAAACGCAACAAGCGCCACATAAGAGGTAAGTATAAAAAAAAAAAAATCCATTTGTTCCGTGGCCCGCCAGATACAAGAGAATAATTCTATTACAGCATTGCCAATGACAGGTACAGGCTTATATTAATAGGGCCCACCATGATGATACATAATGCGGCCAGCTAACGAACGCGGTGGCAGGTAGCGACAATGGTGGCCGCTGAAAGATATTTACGGTCACGGTGTGTGCAGTAGCGAAGGAAGAAAAACGATATTGTAAAATGTGACAACTATGATGTCACTGAGGGTCAATTGTGTTGTCATTTGGGGCCCAGACTCATTACAAATAGTTGAACAGATTATAAGAATCAACTTTCAGTGTGTAGCTAATTAATAAAATATAAAAAATAATTTTACTATTTCAGTGAAACGAGAAGATAAAACGGAAAATGGTAAGATACCAAATTAAATGATGATCTAAAAATAAAGTTTGCGCCGGACTTATTGGCGGGATATTGAAAAGTCATGGCGTCAGTTATGTTTTAATTCCTAAAACTAGTGTTCCTGCGAGTTATAGTGAGTGATATAAGTGGAATATTAACCATTATGGGTTCGGTAAAGTGCACGAGTGTAGGTAATTGAAACAGAGTGACGAAACATGGCTTTTCAGTTTCTCACAAAAAATCCATGAAAAATCTTTCAGTAAAGTGTCCATCACTTTACTCATTTAGGAATGGGGGGGTATTTTACTTGGGCCTGTGCATAGGTATGCTCAAAAATAGAAATAATTTATATTACTTGATACTGGCAGAATACCTACGGTGATGCCAAATTAAAAAAAAAAACTAGTGCCATCTGTCAAGCTTCATTCCGGATTTGTTTATGATCGCTATGATATCAATCGGAAAAAAAGCTTGAATAAAATTTGTCGTAGGTAACATTATTTTCTATATAGACGCTGAATCTGGCATTTTTAGATTTGCATCACGGGAAAACCATTGGACAGATTTTGATGTAACCAGGGCCCCAAGTCTGCTAACACAATCGATTTGTAATCGAACAGCAACCGCATAGTAACTGTCACTTTTGACGGATATCCCGTACAATATCTGTCAAAAGTGACAGTTACTATGCGGTTGCTGTTCGATTATGAATCGATTGTGTTAGCAGACTTGGGGCCCTGGCATGATAATAGATAATAACTCGGGTCGCGCGTATCTAGATTTTTGAACCCGGGAAACATTCGAATTTGGCGGGAAAACGCAAAAACTTAATCATTCAATTCGCCAGGCGTATTTTAACTACAACTTAGAATGGAACCGGAACAAAATGGAACCGGTATGTAAGCTGTACCCATTCTATATATTGGTATACGAAACATTTTTTTTATGTGTTCGCCCTCAGTCCATTGTACGGTACCCATAATACAAGCGTTGCTTAGTTTGGGACCGTACTGTTGGTGTGTTCGTGTGGCGATATTATTACATTATTATAAAATACAGCTACAGAAATAGACAACGAGAGTGACAAAGGCAGAGCACATGTAGTTGCTGGGAATGAGAAAACGCCTATGTCGTTGTTCCCGATCAAGAAATGGCCAGGTGAGATTATGCACATACATAAGTAAAACATTGGTTTGATTAAATATCAATTACATATTATATCTAACAACATATTAATAAATACTTATAAATAAAATTATATACACAAAAATGCCTCCACATCGTCGTCGATGCCAAAAGTGGCCAGCAGGCTGGTCGCGTTTCCGCGCCGAATAGCGAGGCTCACTCTCTGCGCGAATTTAATAATTTTTATCTTATAAGATAAAACTTAAAATTAAAATGAGACATGTTTGAGAATGCACTCAGCCTTCCGCATCCCCACCACCATATGTCCGTGGGGACCGGGTGCCCATCGGATCTACCGGGAGCTTACCAACCGTCTGGTGGAGACTTCAGGTGACCAGAAGGCTGGCACACATTTTGGCCAACACATCAGCATTGCCATTCAACGTGGCAATGCTGCCAGCGTTCTGGGCACCCTGCCGGCCTATGGTGGTGGCGTTGCCATATTTGGGTTAAATTTGTATGGAGAGCGTAAATTACGCCGACGCGATGAGATTCGTTGTATACAAAGCACGCACCTACCTTCGATGTTCAAATATATATAATATATTTATAGAAAATCTTTCTAGAAGATTGGTCGACGCAGCCGCCGGCCCAAGGGCTGGGTATTTCCTCGCTCAGCGAGTAGCTTCGGCTATTCACCGAGGAAAGGCGGCCAGCATCTTGCACGCTACCGCATGGGCCAGGGCCCCAAGTATTCTAGCACAATATTTTCATAATCGAACAGCAACGGCATAGTAACATATAACAGACAGATATCCCATACAATATCTGTCAAAAGTGACAGTTACAATGCGGTTGCTGTTCGATTATGAATACATTGTGTTAGCAGACTTGGGGCCCAGTTTTTTTACACTTTTTGTAGCTTTTCTATACTCTTTTCAATTTATATTAGTTTGTAAATGTTTAAGTTATTTGCTTTCTAATTATTGTAATTACTAATTAAAAATAAAAGTAAATAATAATAAATGATCACGTCACGACATGACCAGTACGTTAAGTGCGAGATAACCGTATACTTTACAGTCTACCGTATTCAGACATTTTGTATGGAGAATTGGCAAGCGCCTCTAGTGGACGGTATTTAAAACATTCAATTCTCCATACTAAAATGTCTAAATACGGTAGACTATAAAGTATACGGTTAGCTTACGAGTAATCTCGCACTTGACGTGCAGTCATCGGCCATTTAGAATCGGCGGGACTTTTTGAATCGGAATATGGAGACGACATTTTCATTTCATCATGTCACAGCCATTATTTTATTTATAATGTGTATTTATTGAATTTAATATTGTTATTAATTACTTGACAACTGTCAAAATACCCGGTAAGCGGGTGAGGCCATATTCATATCCATTTCATTTCGTAAAGAAAGAAGAAGAAGAGAATCGGAATATTATAATTTTGAAAACGGATTCGAACTTGCCGGTGTCGACGTCGCTTCCGGCGAGCTGTCAAAAGGTTATTTTAAAAATATTGAAATAACGGTGGGACTTTTTGGCGGGAAACTGAAAAGTAATTTATTTATTTTTTTAATTAAAGGGCTTTGTCGCTTAGCGACAACACCGCCCTGAAAAGTCATGAAGTCAGTTATGTTTTAATTTCTAAAACTAGTGTTCCTGCGAGTTATAGTCAGTGATATAAGTCGAATATTAACCATTATGGGTTCGGTAAAGTGCACAAGTGTAGGTAATTGAAACAGAGTGACGAAACATGGCTTTTCAGTTTCTCACAAAAAATCCATGATAATCTTTCAGTAAAGTATCCATCACTTTAGTGATTTAGGGATGGGGGGTATTTAACTAGGGCCGAGCCATTGGGCCTGTGCATATGCTCAAAAATATAAATAATTTATATTACTTGACACTGGCAATATATCTACGGTGATGCCAAATAAAAAAAAAATAACGGTCAAACAGTTCGAAAACTTTTAAAAACATGGTGAACATTTACAAAGAATGTGTATATAGCGATTGTTCGGCAAATCTTTCCATTCCGTTGCTGAGATCGATTTCAAATTACAAACTAACCCTGTACTTGATCTTGTTGCACTAATGGTATGTAACATGATTCTTGTTGCCTAAATGGTATGTAAAATAGTTCTTGTTGCCTAAATGGTATGTAAAATAGTTCTTGTTGCCTAAATGGTATGTAAAATAGTTCTTGTTGCCTAAATGGTATGTAGAATAGTTCTTGTTGCCTAAATGGTATGTAGAATAGTTCTTGTTGCCTAAATGGTATGTAAAATAGTTCTTGTTGCCTAAATGGTATGTAGAATAGTTCTTGTTGCCTAAATGGTATGTAAAATAGTTCTTGTTGCCTAAATGGTATGTAGAATAGTTCTTGTTGCCTAAATGGTATGTAAAATAGTTCTTGTTGCCTAAATGGTATGTAGAATAGTTCTTGTTGCCTAAATGGTATGTAGAATAGTTCTTGTTGCCTAAATGGTATGTAGAATAGTTCTTGTTGCCTAAATGGTATGTAAAATAGTTCTTGTTGCCTAAATGGTATGTAGAATAGTTCTTGTTGCCTAAATGGTATGTAAAATAGTTCTTGTTGCCTAAATGGTATGTAGAATAGTTCTTGTTGCCTAAATGGTATGTAAAATAGTTCTTGTTGCCTAAATGGTATGTAGAATAGTTCTTGTTGCCTAAATGGTATGTAAAATAGTTCTTGTTGCCTAAATGGTATGTAAAATAGTTCTTGTTGCCTAAATGGTATGTAGAATAGTTCTTGTTGCCTAAATGGTATGTAAAATAGTTCTTGTTGCCTAAATGGTATGTAGAATAGTTCTTGTTGCCTAAATGGTATGTAAAATAGTTCTTGTTGCCTAAATGGTATGTAGAATAGTTCTTGTTGCCTAAATGGTATGTAAAATAGTTCTTGTTGCCTAAATGGTATGTAGAATAGTTCTTGTTGCCTAAATGGTATGTAAAATAGTTCTTGTTGCCTAAATGGTATGTAGAATAGTTCTTGTTGCCTAAATGGTATGTAAAATAGTTCTTGTTGCCTAAATGGTATGTAAAATAGTTCTTGTTGCCTAAATGGTATGTAGAATAGTTCTTGTTGCCTAAATGGTATGTAAAATAGTTCTTGTTGCCTAAATGGTATGTAGAATAGTTCTTGTTGCCTAAATGGTATGTAAAATAGTTCTTGTTGCCTAAATGGTATGTAGAATAGTTCTTGTTGCCTAAATGGTATGTAAAATAGTTCTTGTTGCCTAAATGGTATGTAAAATAGTTCTTGTTGCCTAAATGGTATGTAAAATAGTTCTTGTTGCCTAAATGGTATGTATAATGGTTCTTGTGCCCTAATGACCGCAATATTAAATATCATAGTAGCAAAATGTTCCTAATTTTACAAAGACAAAGTTCACAAATCTACACAAACATGATGACGACAAAAATCTATTGCGTCCTTTTTGCCACTCATGTCTCTATAAATATAATATTTTCTTTTGCAGCAGGATATAAAGATAAATGGGATCCCAGTAAGTTGTAACCATAATGTTATACCACACTTTTTTTTTAATCGAAAATAATCGAATTTTATGTACCGACATTTTATCCATTCTGGGTAGTATCTGGGTTCGCCCGCAATTTTTTTTTTTTTTTTTTTATTACATTATAGGCAAGTATTTGATCTCGATCTCACCTGATGGTAAGTGACGATGAGATCTACGATGGAGCATACTTGCCTAGGTAGGAAGGCGGCAGTAGATCGAGACGCTACATTCACTAGGCACATGCAGCGCAGCTGATCTGACCCGCCATCCATGAATGGCAACACCGAGCATCATGCCGGAACACGGCTAGGCCGCTTGGCGACATGGCTTTGTTCAGTGGGTGGTGACTAGCCACGGCCGAAGCCTACCACCAGTAAAATTATTAGTACGGCACAAGCGTTGCTTAGTTTGCACCATAAGATGTGTGTGTATAATGTTAACAAAATCCATCCAGACATGTATACATATAAATAAAATTGGAGTGTCTGTTTGTAATAGTAAAATAACCGCTTTTTACTAAAATGAATTTGGATTTATACACGGTACATATACCAAAACATTTTTTTTACTATTTTTGTTTGTCTGTCCGTCTGTTTGTTTCGACCGATTTTGACGGGACTTTCACTAGCAGATAGCTGATGTAACAAGGAGTGACTTAGGCTACTTTTATTTTAGACTAGCTGTTACCCGCGACTTCGTCCGCTTTTTTTAAAATACTATGCGGTGTGTATTGCTTCGTAATACTTTAGTTTGATAAATAAAATTGTAGGTTCAGAATCCCATGATGAGGTCGAGCACGCCTATGTGGTGGTAGAAGAATCCAGCTACAGCATGCAGCTGGATTCCGACGAGCGTTTCCAGATTATACCAAGCAGAGGTGACAATCTTTTTTATTTGGCATCACCATAGGTATTTTGCCAGTGTCAAGAAATATAAATTATTTCCGTTTTCGAGCATATGCATAGGCTCAAGTAAATACCCCCCCATCCCTCAATCAGTAAAGTGTTGGATACTTTACTGAAAGATTTTTTATGGATTTTTTGTGATAAACTGAAAGCCAAGTTTCGTCACTCTGTTTCAATTACCTACACTCGTGCACTTTATCGAACCCATAATGGTTAATATTCCACTTATATCACTCACTTTAACTCGCAGGAACACCAGTTTTAGAAATTAAAACATAACTGACGCCATGACTTTTTTTTTTAATTTTTATTTGGCATCACCATAGGTATTTTGCCAGTGTCAAGTAATATATTTTTTTCTGTTTTCGAGCATATGAACAGGCCCAAAGGCTAGGCTCAAGTTAAATACCCCCCATCCCTCAATCAGTAAAGTGATGGATACTTTACCGAAAGATTTTTCATGGATTTTTTGTGAGAAACTGAAAAGCCATGTTTCGTCACTCTGTTTCAATTACCTACACTTGTGCACTTTACCGAACCCATAATGGTTAATATTCCACTTATATCACTCACTATAACTCGCAGGAACACTAGTTTTAGAAATTAAAACACAACTGACACCATGACTTTTCCGTTTCCCGCCAAAAAGTCCAGGTGACATTATTCATCGCTTATATGTCATATGTCATTTTTTTTGGAACGAAGTTCCTTATCGCGCGTTACGAAAGGGGGCTAGACGGAAAAAAAACATACGAAAAATTAAGCAGAAAAGATGTAACGACCAATTTTAAGCATTTTACTATATAAAACCCAAAAACGTAACGATACCTCGTTAAAAAACATGCTAGCGACATCTATCGCTGACAAAAATAAACACAAATAAACGAAAGTATAGTTTACTACATAATGGTCAGTATTTTCGAGACATTGCACAAGTGCATCCGTGGCGCAATCGGCTAGCGCGTTCGGCTGTAACCGAAATGTTGGTAGTTCGAGCCCACCCAGGGGCGATAATTTTTTTTCCAAAATTATTGTTTTTTTTGTACATAATAAATAATAAAAAATAATTAAGGAACTTCGTTCTATCCGGGTGTCCCTTGACACCTCTCAAGTTTTTTTTTTATTTCTTCTCGGAGTTTTTTCGTGCCAAATACTCAGACTGTAAAGTAAGATGCGCTTATTATTATTTTCTTTTGCGAGTTATAATTATTTTCTATTGCAGAAGTATTGAATGACTTTAAACCCGGTAAGCTGTACCCCAAATTTATAGACAGTTAAAATGGATTATAATGACATTATAAAGAACTTTTCAGAGGAAAAAATGCTTTATAATCCATTATAACTTTCTATAAATTTAAGGAGTAGTATTTAGAGTCACTATACCATGCGATTTGGGATTAGATTTCAATATGTGATCCTTAATTTCAGAAATACTGGTTATGTATAGTTCGCATCACGTAAAACGATCAAATATGGCGTACACGTAAACATCCTCTGCGCATAGTTATGGATACGATCTTACGCACAGCCACCATCTTTGATCATTTTACGTGATGCGACTTCTACCTATTGTTGAAATTGTTAAATAAACCTTTCCGTTTCAAGTCACTGGCAACATTGTTTATTTTGTTGAGGTTGGCAACTAAAAAAAGGAGTGATTGTCACTTGTCAAAAGTTTTCGCAAAAAGAGCGGTAATATCTGTGTTGTTATGCTTGAAAGTTTGAATCATATACCTTTGTGCAGACCGATAAGCTATTATATTATTTGTCAAGAACGTTATTAACGTCTTTCCTGATCTACACGTTTAGCGCGAGATTATTCGTAAGCTAACCGTTTACTTTATAGTGTACCGTATTTAGACATTTCGTATGGAGAATTGAAAGTTTTAAATACCGTCCGCTAGAGACGCTGTTCAATTCTCCATACAAAATGTCTAAATACGGTAGACTATAAACTATACAGTTAGCTCACGTATAATCTCGCACTTAAGGTGGAAACTCAGGGTCAGGGCGCGAAATTCAAAATGTCAATGGTTTTTATTTTTATACGAAATATTTGGACATCTTAAAAAAGTACCTAATCCGATATAATACCATAAGGTTTGTAAAAACCGCTACTTTTACTAACTTTATGGTGTTGTATCGCTTTAGGTATTTTTTAAAGCAAACTTAATACATCGAGACATCCAATGCAGAATGCTAATATCGCAAAACACTAAATTACATCGTAAAGATGTCCAAATTTTTCGTAAAAAAATAAAAACCATTAACATTTTGAATTTCGCGCTCTGACCCTGAGCATCCACCTTAACGTACTGGGTGTTATTGAGACCACCTCCCGTTCATTGTACGGTACCAATTCAAGCTTCGGTTAGGATGAACTCACAGGATCGAGGCGTCTGCACAGCCAAGCCTATCAGTCCAGCTGTATGAGTCTTGCTTCTGTGGAAATTTGTCTACCACATCTTTATTGTCTCCCGCTTTGCAATGGATCCCTCCATTAATCCAGTGGATAATTTTCTTCCAACTCCTCCTATTTTTATGTTTCGATTTTTTTTTATTTTTTTTTTTATTACATTATAGGCAAGTATTTGATCTCGATCTCACCTGATGGTAAGTGACGATGAGATCTACGATGGAGCATACTTGCCTAGGTAGGAAGGCGGCAATAGATAGAGACGCTACATTCACTAGGCACATGCAGCGCAACTGATCTGACCCGCCATCCATGAATGGCAACACCAAACATCATGCCGGAACACGGCTAGGCCGCTTGGCGACATGGCTTTGTTTGTTGTTTCGTGCGGGTTCCAAGACAATTAACTGTATCCCGGGACTCGCCGAGGGTCACGCCTCAGTGTCATCATGGGACAGCACTGTAGATCCTGGCTTACAGGAGTAGCAGTGGTGGGAGTGTGTGGCGGGCCTAGCCAAGCTAATTATTTTATTCTTAGATGAGAAAGAATATGATCCCTCGTGCCCTGTGGTGTGTCCGTCCCGTAACGTAATGGTCTGTGCCAAATGTCAGCACGGGGTGTACAAGACCTTTATCAGCGTGTGTCACATGAGGATGTTCTCCTGTAACCATGCCAACGAAAGTAAGTGTTCATAAATTGCCGGTACGCCGCCCGGTTGCCTCCTGTGTTGGAGTTTCTTCGGAGTTTTTGAATGGGATATTTTTGGTATAATCCCACTAATATTATAAATGAGAAAGTTTGGATGGATGGTTTGTTACTCAATCACGCTAGAACGGCTGAACGGATCAGGATGAAATTGGCACATAGATAGATTATAGTCTGGAATAGCACATAGGCTATTTTTTATAGGTTATGTGGTGGAATTATTGAGGTACCGCGGGCGGAGCCGCTAGAAAAAGCTAGTAATAGGATAAATGAACGTTCGTATTGTTGCTGCTGCGTGTTTTGCTGTATATGTGTTGAATTAACTTTTTTATTATATCACAGACCAATACCGTTTGTCTATGGTCTTACACAAAGCTGTCTATTGGTTTGACTTATAAAGTGACAGTGACAGGTGCTATTCATTTTTGCTAGCGCCGTCTAGTGTTCGTTTAAGTAAGCGTTTTGACAACACAAGATGGAGCTAACATAAAGCTACGTCGAAAGTCTTGAAATTGTAAAAAAATAATTCTTGAGACGTACGAATTATACATGCTTTCATAATCAGCTGACATACGAACAGCTACTATGGAAATATAAACGCCTGTATACATTACTAGCTGCGCCCTGCGGTGTCACCCGCGCAAAAATTCATGTCGATCCTTTGCGCTATGAAAAATGTAAACATCTATCCCACGGGAACCATAAATTTTACTGGGATAAAAAGTAGCCTATTTGCTATTCCAGACTATAGTCTATCTCTGTGCCAAATTTCATCCAGATCCGTTCAGGCGTTCTGGCGTGAATGAGTAACAAACATCTATCGAAACTCTCACATTTATAATATTAGTGGGATAGTTTATCTATTCATCATCATCATCATCATATAAATAAAATTGGAGTGTCTGTTTGTAATATTAAAATAACCGCTTTTTACTAAGTGCATTTGGATGTATACACGTTACCTATACCGAAACAACATTTTTTACAATTTTTGTCTGTCTGTCTGTCTGTCTGTCTGTCTGTCTATCTGTCTGTCTGTCTGTTTGTTCCGGCTAATCTCTGTAATGGCTGGACCGATTTTGACGGGACTTTCACTGGCAGATAGCTGATGTAACTAGGAGTAACTTAGGCTACTTTTATTATAGAAAAAATAATAGGATCTCACGAAAAAAATTAAAACCAATGTTGCAGCGCAGCGCCTGATTAAGTTTGATAGCAACACCTGCATTGGTTCCGCGGGCTCAGAATGGGCGGGCAGGCTGTTGTCAACGGTTGTCTTTGTTAAATACCACGCGGACGAAGTCGCGGGCAACAGCTAGTAGTATAATATAGATAGTATAGATTAGCTTCAAGTGTATAACACTCAAGGTAGGGCAAAAGACCTGATTAGCGCAGTTGGTCCTGGATCCATGTATTAAGTTTGCTTTAAGAAATACCTAAAGCGATACAACACCATACAATTAGTAAAAGTAGCGGTTTGTACAAACCTTATGGTATTGTATCGCTTTAGGTACTTTTTTAAGCAAACTTAATACATCGAGACATCCAATGGAGAATGCTAATATCGCAAAACACTAAATAACATCGTAAAGATGTCCAAATTTTTTGTAAAAAAAATAAAAATCATTGACATTTTGAATTTCGCGCCCTGGCCCTGAGCTTCCTTTCCTTAATATCTATATAAGTATTATGTACTGATTACAACTAACGATTGAAACAACATTACTCTTATAGCGTTAGAATTGGTCGCTCGGTACCCCTGCGTGCTATCAGCTCCGTACATATCTGATAACGACATGCAACCTCGAGGGAAACTGGTTCAACAAGATGATGATGATGTAATACTCAGGTTCATCATATGCCGGGACAAGGGTAAACTGGATTTCATTGACCATATGAAAATGAAACATGGTGGTCCTAACACGGGTAAGTGCTGAACATATATTTAATCAGGTTTTTGGTAACATCGACTCTATCATTTAGAAGCGCATGCCTGGGCCCCAAGGTTGAAGTAGTCGCTGCAGCCTCACCCGCAACTCAGCGGGTATTTTGCCAGTGTCAAGTAATTAATAGCAATAAGACATTCAATAAATACACATCTATACATCTAAATAAAATTGGAGTGTCTGTTTGTAATATTAAAATAACCACTTTTTACTAAATCCATTTGGATGTATACACGTTACCTATACCGAAACAACATTTTTTAAATTTTTTGTCTGTCTGTCTGTTTGTTCCGGGTAATCTCTGAAATGGCTGGACCGATTTTGACGGGACTTTCACTGGCAGATAGCTGATGTAACAAGGAGTAACTTAGGCTACTTTCATTTTAGAAAAAAAAATAGGATCTCACGAAAAAAAATTAAAACCAATATTGCAGCGCTGCGCCTGATTAAGTTTGATAGCAACAATCTGCAATGAGTCCCGCGGGATCAGAACGCGAGCAGGCTGTTGCCAACGGTTGAGTCTTTGTTAAATACCACGCGGACGAAGTCGCGGGCAACAGCTAGTAATAAATAAAATAATGGATGTGACATGATGATATGAAAATGGCGTGTCCAATGCGCAGTTGATGTTGGTTGATGATTCGTTGTAGGAATGATGTTTCTGATATTTTCTTTTTTACAGTGGACAAAAGATGTACATTTGACAGAATCCCTCAAAAAGCTATGATCCCTGAATCACGTGGCAACTTAATAGATTCAACTTATTAAGTCCGCACAGAACGTCGGCGGCGCTATTATTTTTTTCCTCTTTTTTTTAGCTGGCAATCGGCTTCGGCTACAAAATAGTGCCACTTTCGCCAGTGTCGAGAATTTCTTGATAATTATTGGTAAACAATTGTAGTACCCATATTAATAATGATGATAGTGATGAAATGAAACCCTTATCAGTAAAGCTGTGGATACCTCAAAAAAAATCTTATATAAAACAAAACTAATATTAAACGCGATAAAATCCTTAAGATTAGTTTTATTTCAATGTGTAGTATTCGTATAAATATAAGAAATCAAAATCTTTTTGGTTAATCTATACATATAAATTAAAATTGGAGTGTCTGTTTGTAATATTAAAATAACCGCTTTTTACTAAATGCATTTGGATGTATACACGGTACCTATACCGAAACAACATTTTTTTTAATTTTTGTCTGTCTGTCCGTCTGTCTGTCTGTCTGTCTGTCTGTTTGTTCCGGGTAATCTCTGAAATGGCTGGACCAATTTTGACGGGACTTTCACTGGCAGATAGCTGATGTAACAAGGAGTAACTTAGGCTACTTTTATTTTAGAAAAAAAATAGGATCACACGAAACAATATTAAAACCAATGTTGCAGCGCAGCGCCTGATTAAGTTTGATAGCAACAACCTGCAATGCGTCCCGCGGGCTCAGAATGGGCGAGCAGGCTGTTTTCAACGGTTGTCTTTGTTAAATACCACGCGGAAGAAGTCGCGGGCAACAGCCAGTAATAAATAAACATAAAAACTTTTTGCAATTTTGCATTAAACGCTGTTTTGACTTTTTGGCGGTAAGATGAACGGTGAAGTTGTCAATTTTATCTTATTTTCTGAAAATTGAGTGCCTTCAATAAATAATTTGTAGTATCAGTGGGATAATAACCACTGTGTGTTTATAAACGTGCACGAGTGAAGGAAATTGAAATAAAACAGTATAGTTTGACATTTTGAGTTCTCCCAACATGTCTGTTAAATCTTCAGTAAAATATCCACAGCTTCACTGATAAGAAGGTTCATTTAGTCATCATCATCATAGCTATCAACATCATTATTATCATCAGAGGACTTAAATCATTTAAAGTAACGAAAAATATTTTACTTGACACTGGCAAAAATTGCACTATTCTGTAGGCGATTGCCAACTTCAAAAAATGAATAAGATGATACGTGGGTACCAACTGAAGTTCAATAAATTTGTTACTTACCTCAAGTTGTTTTAATTCGTTCGCAAACTACCTACCCACTCAATAAGAACTATGAACTATAGCGTCCCCGAACGCGACATAGTACTTATCCCACTAATATTATAAATGTGAAAGTTTGGATGGATGGATGTTTGTTACTCAATCACGGCAGAACGGATCTGGATGAAATTTGGCACAGACATAGATTATAGTCTGGAATAGCACATAGGCTAGTTTTTATCCCGATAAAATGTACGGTTACCGTAGGATAGATTTGCTTTAATTTTCATAGTGCTAAGGATTGACATTATTTTTTGCATAGGTACTTAGTGGTAGTTTAGGGGTCAGAAATTGGCATAGACTACATTTTATCCCGGAAAAATACTAATATAAATGAGAAAGTTTGGATGGATGGTTTTACATAGAGCAATAAACATTATAAATTAAATAACGGATGTGACATGAAGATATAAAAATGGCGTGTCTCAACTATAGTTTTATATGAGTACTAGCTGTTGCCCGCGACTTCGTCCGCGTGGTATTTAACAAAGACTCAGCCGTTGGCAACAGCCTGCTCGCGTTCTGATCCCGCGGGACGCATTGCAGATTGTTGCTATCAAACTTTAATCAGGCGCAGCGCTGCAACATTGGTTTTAATTTTTTTTCGAGATCCAATTTTTTTTTCTAAAATAAAAGTAGCCTATGTTACTCCTTGTTACATCAGCTATCTGCCAGTGAAAATCCCGTCAAAATCGGTCCAGCCATTTCAGAGATTACCCGGAACAAACAGACAGACAGACAGACAGACAGACAGACAGACGGACAGACAGACAGACAGACAAAAATTGTAAAAAATGTTGTTTCGGTATAGGTAACGTGTATACATCCAAATGCACTTAGTAAAAAGCGGTTATTTTAATATTACAAACAGACACTCCAATTTTATTTATATGTATAGATATTGATTTAAAAAAAATACAACCGAATTGAGAACCTCCTCCTTTTTGAAGTCGGTTAACAAACATTTATTCGCCGCTATTACTATAATTGCCTATTTTAGTTTCAAAATAAACTCCATTAACTTTAAGTCGTTTCGACACAATCTTCTTAGCGTCATCATCAGTCAATCTGCTCTGAAAATATTTTAAGTCCTCGCCATCATCGGTTCCATCACCGATGCTGTAGTCCTCGGGGTGATAAGGGTTGTAGTTGGCGCGGGAGTGATGAGATTTAACAGCGCCCGCAATCACTTGCGTTATAGATGTTGCTATAACTATAAATAATATTCAGATTTTGAGTTATTTTATAGTAGAGTTAGCGGCAGCGAAAATAGCATCACTGGCTGTACAAGGGCTGTTTTAAAAGGCGACAAAAATAATAAACAAGAGACAACAGAGGAAAACGACAGTGTTACATTTAAAATGACTGCCTGACTGGAATGAAAAGCCTCCCTTTTCAGTGTTTTTGCGATAAAATAAACTTTAAACTATACATTTTTTAGAGTTATTTCAGAAATCATCCCAATATTTACCTACTTAAATTATAATTTTAAAACAAATTAGATATACAGGTGATCGCATTTGTCATAATTCTTCTTGCTTGAAATGCGATGAAATAAAATGGATATGAATATGGCCTCACCCACAACTTAGCGGGTATTTTGCCAATGTCAAGTAATTGATAGCAATAACACATTCAATAAATACACGTTATAAATAAAATAATGGAGGTGACATTAAGATATTAAAATGGCGTCTCGTGTTTTTTGTTATAAAATAATATAAAATAATAATAAATCTTGTTAATTTTGATGTTTTTTTGCAATACTATGGCGTGACACTGATATTTTTATAGGACGAAATCCATATTTTAAAATCGACTTCGACACAATTCTGACTCTACATAATCATAACTAGTTCGCTAAAGAAGCGCAATTTCAAATAGTATAAGTACTCTTTCTGAACCGGTGTAAGGTGTAACATAAATAGTGTAAAATTTTTGGGGTCGAGTCACCTTCGTCAGTAGGAGAATTAAATACCCTCGAGATACCCTACACGTGACCCTGGGTGGTGCCAACCAGGTGACAACTCTACTGGTGGTAGGCTTCGGCCGTGGCTAGTCACCACCCACTGAACAAAGCCATGTCGCCAAGCGGCCTAGCCGTGTTCCGGCATGATGTTCGGTGTTGCCATTCATGGATGGCGGGTCAGATCAGCTGCGCTGCATGTGCCTAGTAAATGTAGCATCTCGATCTAGTGCCACCTTCCTACCTAGGCAAGTATGCTCCATCGTGGATCGTCACTCACCATCAGGTGAGATCGAGATCAAATACTTGCCTATAATATAATAAAAAAATAAAAATTTAACCGATGAATCAGTAAGCTATATGAATCACGGTGATGTTTAAAATAATTGTGGAAATGATGAATTTAACTTTTTTTAAACGAGGCGAACCAGTAGCCTTTGGCTGCGCACTCAGCACACGGTGTAATCTTTTATGTCTAACAAGCTGTTACCCGCGACTTCGTTCGCGTGGTATTTAACAAAGACAAAACCGTTGGCAACAGCCTGCTCGCGCGTTCTGAGCCCGCGGGACGCATTGCAGGTTGTTGCTATCAAACTTAATCAGGTGCAACGCTGCAACATTGGTTTTAATTTTTTTTCGTGAGATCCTATGTTTTTTTCTAAAATAAAAGTATCCTAAGTTACTCCTTGTTACATCAGCTATCTGCCAGTGAAAGTCCCGTCAAAATCGGTCCAGCCATTTCAGAGATTAGCCGGAACAAACAGACAGACAGACAGACGGACAGACAGACAAAAATTGTAAAAAATGTTGTTTCGGTATAGGTAACGTGTATACATCCAAATGCACTTAGTAAAAAGCGGTTATTTTAATATTACAAACAGACACTCCAATTTTATTTATATGTATAGGTAGATAATTTTTATTTGTTTTGGAATGTTACCTTTAAGTATAACCTACTGTTGGCCGTGTTAAAATATTTCATATTATTATTGTTACACCTTATATTTATGCTTTAAAAAATTATTTCCTAAGCTATAAACACGCAATGCAACTTACGGTAAACCATAAAAATATATAACATATTTTATCTATGACTATAATAAAAAGAAAATAAAGCGACACCGACTCGTGTTATTTTATTTATGATTTTATTTTGCGTTAGAATTTAAATTTGAAGATCGGGTTCCGTATAAAATCCCTAAGGTTTGAAGTAGATTCGATTAGTATTATAATAAACTAGAAAGTGTAAACTTTATATGTGGGATGCAGACGCGTATGGAGTAATTTGTTATTGTGTTAAGCGCCATCTATCCAGGTGGGTAGTAACCGTTTATATAGCAAGTTGCAGAGGGCGCTACTTACTACTGCGCGGTAACTATGCTATGAACTAAGCAGTATCCTTAATATGGAGCAAGGATGGTCTGTGATGTGGTGGAAGCCATTAGGTGGTATCGAAGCGTACAATAAAATGTGAATAATACCATGGAAGTTCACGTGCGGATCCATAATAGGTTTTATTGGGTACTGGCTTACATTTTTAATTTCACGGTTCATTTCATTTCAATATTTTTTTATTTCAATATGCCCGATGTGAGGCGCACACGACTTCTATGTAAGTAAGTACCTACTAGTAGCCCGCAACACCGCTCGCAAGGAACTTGTCGCTTCGACTAATGCTCGGTTTACACGACAACAGTACGCAAGTACCATGTGTCCTCGTATAAATAGCTAGGCGATCAAAAAATACTAGTGTCCAATGGATTATATTTATAATACTCATACATAAAAAACAACGGAATACAGAACATTAAACTCTCCTGTGCGTTTGGTTTTTTTTTCAGTTGCCATCCTGATGTTATGCATAAAAATAATTATGACTTATACTTCCGATAAGGAAATGAGACAGATCGAGAGTAAATATAATGCTGAACTCCCCAAAAATCAATTACGCAATAAGGTCGATGTCAAATCGATTATTAATAACATTGCCAGCTCTAAATTACTCGATGAGTTTGCAGATATGTTAACAAATCGAGTAATGAAGAAAATGTTTGCTCGGTTCCGGAACAACTCGAACATCCGAACTAAGTCAAGTATAGAAATTAATCGGTTACGCAACTACTCGACGATCCGACCAAAGACAAGTAACAAAATCAATCGATTTCGCATCTACTCGACGATCCGACCAATGTCAAGTGAAGAAATAAATCGTATACGTAACTACTCAAGGTTCCGACCAAAGTCTAGTGAAGAAATTAATCGGTTACGCAACTACTCAACGATCCCACCCAAGTCAAGTGAAGAAATTAATCAGATCGACGACTACTCGTCGATCCGACCAAAGACAAGTGAAGAAATTAATCAGATTGGCCACTACTCGTCGATCCAACCAAAGACAAGTGAAGAAATTAATCGGTTTGACAACTACTCGTCGATCCGACCAAAGACAAGTGAAGAAATTAATTGGTTTCGCAACTACTCAACGATCCGACCGAAGTCAGTTGAAGAAATATCAGCGGAACAAATTGAAATTATCTTATCACCCAACATTGAACAGAGGGAGACAATAAACGGTATTTACTATTAAGTATTAGGTAGCTAGTACGTAATCGTTTTATCTATAGACATAAATAAAATTGGAGTGTCTGTTTGTAATATTAAAATAACCGCTTTTTACTAAATGCATTTGGATGTATACACGGTACCTATACCGAAACAACAATTTTTAAAATTTTTGTCTGTCTGTCTGTTTGTTCCGGGTAATCTCTGCAATGGCTGGACCGATTTTGACGGGAATTTCACTGGCAGATAGCTGATGTAACAAGGAGTAACTTAGGCTACTTTTATTTTAGAAAAAAAAATAGGATCTCTCGAAAAAAAATTAAAACCAATGTTGCAGCGCTGCGCCTGATTAAAGTTTGATAGCAACAATCTGCAATGCGTCCCGCGGGATCAGAACGCGAGCAGGCTGTTGCCAACGGCTAAGTCTTTGTTAAATACCTACCACGCGGACGAAGTCGCGGGCAACAGCTAGTTTTACAAATAAATAACCTGGACTTTTTGTCACGTTTTACTGTTTTATTTCAATTTTCTTGCACGTTTATGTTTACGTACACAATGGTTTATGTCCCACTATAAAAAAAATAAAAAAATTGACAACTTCACCGTTCAACTTCCCGCCCAAAAGCTATTTCAAACTCTTTTGATGGCAAAATTATCGAACAAAACACAATAGAAGCTGTGTTTTAAAAAGTGTAGTGAACTAATGGCGGCGCCATCTATATAGGCAATACAACACAAAATTGGGAAAAGTATGAAATAAGTCATGACGAACTGGCAAATTCTTTTAGCATTTAGTAACAATTATATATTTATACGTATAATATCTATAAAACAATATTTCGACGGTCTCTACGTACATAGACATGCCAATTTTTTTTAAACCTGTATAGGTATGTGTAATTGGAAAATATAAAGCTAATGTGCAATAAAAAAAATAGCCCGTCGGGACTCGTAATCACTGCTTACCACTCAATACAGTGAGTTGCGGATTGCGGTACTGGGTTGTATCGTTTTAATGCTTTAATAAATTGTTCTTATGATTCCTTCCCAATTCGTGTATTAATTTACCCGTTTTAGGCAATTTCACTTTGCAAACATCACAATAATCTTCTTTATCATTTGTCAGCAAACGAGAAATCAAATCAAGTACGGTATCTGAATTATCATTTGCGAGCTTCAAGAGATTATCTTGATGATTTTTAGCTTTGATATGTTCATTAATATTTTGTTTTGTGTTGGGTATTTTCACATGGCACAGATCACAATTTAGTTCTTTCGGATTAGATCCCACGGTAAGATGATTATTATTATAGGAACTATTATTGGTTTGAACACTCTTAATTGTACTTGGTGAAGGGTCACCTTTGGTTTTGGTCTTATGGTTCTTGCTCTTGACATGGGCTGGATAATTATGAGTGTCTATATATCTATTACAAGGTTTACAGTAAGTTTGTTTGGACGGTTTCGAATTTTCAGTCACAGTCACATCCGATTTGGTCATGAAACCGTTTAATAATTTCTTGTGAACACTGTCATCGGTGCAGTGTTTGTGGGTGTCTTCTGTTGCGATAAGCAAATTGCAGGCAATACAGTGATTGAATTCTGAATCAACCTGAAAGAACAGTACTTATTAACAATATAATCATTACTCACACAAGCATATATCTAAAAAATAAATACGGTCCCACACTAAGCAATACTTGTATTATGGTTACCGTACAATGGACTGGGGGTGAACCCAGTATACGAGGGTGGATTGATAAGTTTCCGGCCTGACTAAGAAAAACAAGGTTATTTAATTATTATTTTTTTATTTCTCAACATAATCTCCTCCAAGGCTGATACATTTCTCATAGCGGTGTTCCAGTCTATTAATGCCATCTCTATAGACTGATTCGTCAAGCTCCTCAAAATAACCATTTACAGCTTCGATTACTTCTTCATTGTCCGCAAATCTCTTACCGCCAAGCCATTTTTTGAGGTTAGGGAACAGAAAATAGTCACTCGGGGCTAGGTCTGGAGAGTAAGGAGGGTGCGGCATCAATTCAAACTTTAGATCGTTGATTTTAGCCGTCGCAACGATTGACGATTTTTGGTCGACTGTTAGCAAACGCGGCACCCATCTTGCACAGAGCTTTTCCATATGCAAATGTTGGTGCAAAATATGTTGCACACGTTCATATGACATCTTACAGGTCTCAGCTATCTCACGCACTTTCAATCTGCTGTCTCCCAGCACTATTTGATGAATTTTTTCGATCATATCTGGAGTTGTGACCTCAACGGGGCGTCCTGAGCGAGGCTCATCAGAGGTGCTCACACGACCCTTTTTAAACTCGGAAACCCACTGCTTAACGGTTGAATATGACGGGGAGGATGTCCCCAGTGTTGAGTCAATCTCTTCTTTAATTTCCTTCGGCGTTAACCCCTTCAAATAAAAGTATTTGATGACAGCACGATTTTCCTGCTTTTCCATTTTTACGAAAACCACAGAGGCGTCTTGTTCAGCGTGCTCTCAAACCTACACTAGCAAGGCGATCGGGCTGAAACTATAGCTACAAGCTATCCAAGGATGGTCACTGACGTCCATGATACAAGTACGCTAGACTAATGATACTCTTTAAAATGACAGCTATCTATTGTGCCTATTTGAAGCGCCCCCATCGTGGGGGAAAGGAACTAAATCTGACGTAAAATGCAAATGGCCGTTGTTTTGTTTACATTGTCTCCGTGTTTATAAAGTGATTTTGAAGGTTTAACGCGATTAAACTTGTTTGTTGTGTCGTATTAATATAGTTAATACATAAATAAGTGGTGTTAGTTAATAGATAAACCATGAAAGAGTGCGTGTTATGCAAAACTCTTTACCAGAAGGGAAGTGGGGTTACATTCCACAAGTAAGTGAATTTACGGCTAATATTCAAGAAATTAAAACTTCTATTGATATTATAGGCACTTAAAAATATGTTACTAATCTTATTTATACGTGATTACAACGCATTTGTCTTTGTATTATCGGTTTTTTATAAACAATAAAATTCAATAGTGCTGTAAAAGTTCCTTGTCGATAAAATTTATCGATATTTTTTCTATCAATATTTTAAATAGGTAGAACGTTCAAGAACGTAAAAATCGCCGAAGACAGATTTGTATTATCAAATACATATTATTTTAAAACAATGTTTGCTAATTCACAGGTTTCCGACTGACAATAGAAGACTAGAATTATGGCTCAAAAACATTGAAAAGCCTAGTTGGCGTCCGAAAAAATATGATTACATCTGTTCAAAACACTTCTCTGATGACTGTTTATTAAACATAACTTATGTACTACTTTGATGATTTTTGTTTTCTATTAATACCTTACCTACTCCATTGCTTCCCAAACAACATTACATTACCTCATTTCTAATTAAAAAACAATCCTTATTAAAGTAGGATCTAGCTAGTCACACACCACCCTTTAGTCCGGTTTCGGCTTATCCTAAGATTACCTACCCTACCCATGAGCGATTCAGCTAATCATTATCATTATTTGCTTCATCTTAATATTAACCACTCGACTATTTTGGACATTAGCCATTGTTAAAGGAATGGATCATAATTATTTTCATTTTACTGCATGGGTAGGTTTAAGCATAAATATTTTTATCGATGTATCATATCACTGTCCCATCTCTATTATTAGTTCCATTCCCCCTCACCGCCGCTATCAGCGCCAAAATGGCGAAAATCAAATAGGCACACGATAACCGGGCTTATAATTAGTCCAGCGATGTATACCATAGAGGTCAGTGGTGAGGCCATATACATATCCTAAGAAAAAAGTTACACCGTAAACAGCCAGACATAAAAAAAATTTGAAAGCGGATTTTTGGCGCCTTTTTTTCTTTTCGTAAATACCGCATTTCATTTCGTAACGAAAGAAGAAAGTAAACACACCAACCACTGACGTCCATGATACAAGTACGCTAGACTAATGATATCCTTTAAAATGACAGCTATCTATTGTGCCTATTTGAAGCGCCCCCATCGTGGGGGAAAGGAACTAAATCTGACGTAAAATGCAAATGGCCGTTGTTTTGTTTACATTGTCTCCGTGTTTATAAAGTGATTTTGAAGGTTTAACGCGATTAAACTTGTTTGTTGTGTCGTATTAATATAGTTAATACATAAATAAGTGGCGTTAGTTAATAGGTAAACCATGAAAGAGTGCGTGTTATGCAAAACTCTTTACCAGAAGGGAAGTGGGGTTACATTCCACAAGTAAGTGAATTTACGGCTAATATTCAAGAAATTAAAACTTCTATTGATATTATAGGCACTTAAAAATATGTTACTAATCTTATTTATACGTGATTACAACGCATTTGTCTTTGTATTATCGGTTTTTTATAAACAATAAAATTCAATAGTGCTGTAAAAGTTCCTTGTCGATAAAATTTATCGATATTTTTTCTATCAATATCTTAAATAGATAGAACGTTCAAGAACGTAAAAATCGCCGAAGACAGATTTGTATTATCAAATACATATTATTTTAAAACAATGTTTACTAATTCACAGGTTTCCGACTGACAATAGAAGACTAGAATTATGGCGCAAAAACATTGAAAAGCCTAGTTGGCGTCCGAAAAAATATGATTACATCTGTTCAAAACACTTCTCTGATGACTGTTTTATTAAACATAACTCATGTACTACTTTGATGATTTTTATTTTCTATTAATACCTTACCTACTCCATTGCTTCCCAGACAACATTACATTACCTCATTTCTAATTAAAAAACGATCCTTATTTAAGTAGGATCTAGCTAGTCACACACCACCCTTTAGTCCGGTTTCGGCTTATCCTAAGATTACCTACCCTACCCATGAGCGATTCAGCTAATCATTATCATTATTTGCTTCATCTTAATATTAACCACTCGACTATTTTGGACATTAGCCATTGTTAAAGGAATGGATCATAATTATTTTCATTTTACTGCATGGGTAGGTTTAAGCATAAATATTTTTATCGATGTATCATATCACTGTCCCATCTCTATTATTAGTTCCATTCCCCCTCACCGCCGCTATCAGCGCCAAAATGGCGAAAATCAAATAGGCACACGATAACCGGGCTTATAATTAGTCCAGCGATGTATACCATAGAGGTCAGTGGTGAGGCCATATACATATCCTAAGAAAAAAGTTACACCGTAAACAGCCAGACATAAAAAAAATTTGAAAGCGGATTTTTGGCGCCTTTTTTTCTTTTCGTAAATACCGCATTTCATTTCGTAACGAAAGAAGAAAGTAAACACACCAACCACTGACGTCCATGATACAAGTACGCTAGACTAATGATATCCTTTAAAATGACAGCTATCTATTGTGCCTATTTGAAGCGCCCCCATCGTGGGGGAAAGGAACTAAATCTGACGTAAAATGCAAATGGCCGTTGTTTTGTTTACATTGTCTCCGTGTTTATAAAGTGATTTTGAAGGTTTAACGCGATTAAACTTGTTTGTTGTGTCGTATTAATATAGTTAATACATAAATAAGTGGCGTTAGTTAATAGGTAAACCATGAAAGAGTGCGTGTTATGCAAAACTCTTTACCAGAAGGGAAGTGGGGTTACATTCCACAAGTAAGTGAATTTACGGCTAATATTCAAGAAATTAAAACTTCTATTGATATTATAGGCACTTAAAAATATGTTACTAATCTTATTTATACGTGATTACAACGCATTTGTCTTTGTATTATCGGTTTTTTATAAACAATAAAATTCAATAGTGCTGTAAAAGTTCCTTGTCGATAAAATTTATCGATATTTTTTCTATCAATATCTTAAATAGATAGAACGTTCAAGAACGTAAAAATCGCCGAAGACAGATTTGTATTATCAAATACATATTATTTTAAAACAATGTTTACTAATTCACAGGTTTCCGACTGACAATAGAAGACTAGAATTATGGCGCAAAAACATTGAAAAGCCTAGTTGGCGTCCGAAAAAATATGATTACATCTGTTCAAAACACTTCTCTGATGACTGTTTTATTAAACATAACTCATGTACTACTTTGATGATTTTTATTTTCTATTAATACCTTACCTACTCCATTGCTTCCCAGACAACATTACATTACCTCATTTCTAATTAAAAAACGATCCTTATTTAAGTAGGATCTAGCTAGTCACACACCACCCTTTAGTCCGGTTTCGGCTTATCCTAAGATTACCTACCCTACCCATGAGCGATTCGGCTAATCATTATCATTATTTGCTTCATCTTAGTATTAACCACTCGACTACTTTGGACATTAGCCATTGTTAAAGGAATGGATCATAATTATTTTCATTTTACTGCATGGGTAGGTTTAAGCATAAACATTTTTATCGATGTATCATATCACTGTCCCATCTCTATTATTAGTTCCATTCCCCCTCACTGCCGCTATCAGCGCCAAAATGGCGAAAATCAAATAGGCACACGATAACCGGGCTTATGATTAGTCCAGCGATATATACCATAGAGGTCAGTGAAGGATGGTACTATAGAATGTCACCTTAAGGTAGGCATAGTGGCGCCATCTCTTGGTCAGGCCGGAAACTTATCAATCCACCCTCGTATATTAATTATATAGATATTAAACATCCATGACTTGGGTACAAACATTTGTACTCATCACACAAAGTTGTTTTAGTTTGTAGCCAACGAAATGAAAAAAACATCATGATATATTACCTTACGTATACCATGGTTGTTCAATGGAGCCTCACTCTTGCACAGATGGTTAACACTCTGTATGTGAGTATCAACACTCTCTTCCAACGTGCAACGACAAAGTTTACAGAGCATCTTGTTATAATTCATTATTACCAGGCCGTGGTAATTATTTTTTGGTACACTCAAAGAATCACTACTATTATACGGAAACACTTTTAACAATTCAGTTGGTAGGTCTTGAACACTGTATTTTTTATGTATGTCCCTTTCAGTATCATGTTTTAACAGCATATTATTATGATTTTCAATACTATCATTGTTATTGTCATTATCATTGTTGAAATTCACTTTATCATTATCATTTTTCAAACTCATCCTTCGGTTAATATATAATTTTATTAATGAACTCATACTTTCATTGTACTTGTTACAGTTCAAATGCTGTTTTGACTTCTCGTGGATCGGTTTGTGTTTTTTCAACACCGCCACAGAGCAAGTCGCACAATAATAAATATCATGATTCGCATCCTTTTTATTAATCACCGGGCACGTCTCCATGCTTTTGGCTGCTCGTTCCAAAGCTGTCTTTGTTAATTTTTGATGTAATTCATGCTTTTCACTGTTGTAATGTTCGTTCAGGAATATTGTTGGGACCTCTACGTCGCATATATGACAGAATTCACTCTCCATGTCACTTGAAACTTCTGAAACATACCAGTAAATTAATGCTTAAGGTTATTTTAGCATGATAGTACATGCTTTGGAGCTACGACTTGCCATAACCCTCTACCAGTGCTTTTGAAATGGAAAATTGGTTATCAGACCAGGCTCATCCTGCCTCCTGTGCTGATGGTCTGGGGCTCGAATGCTGGTAGGGAAATATTATTCGTGAGATGAGCAAAAGAGGCATTGGGATATGCATTAAACTCTGGCAGAGCTGACCAATATCTATATGAACCTAGTTACCATTAGACTCTGTTTCTTCGTCGGATTCACTGTCTGTACTGACTACTACAAACTCGTAATAATTCTTCTGTGTAAAACTCCATATCGGTCGGACAGTCTCCATGTTGGTGTGTATGTATTTCATATCTAATGAATCCAATGTTATAATATACGGCTCTCTCTCAGATATTTTTAGAGTCATGTCATCTGAAACATTAATATTTATTTGTAAGTATGCACAAATCAGCTCAGACTAGGATCCCCAAGGCATACCCTCGGCCAAACGCTTATTTAAAAATGGCGATTGGGTGCAGGTTTTTCTTTGGTATGTACGTACAGATATGATTTTATTTTGCTTGAGTGTATAGATATAGCATGCAGTTGTGTGCTGATCATGTTTATTCTTAAACAAGAATTTGCATAAAAAAACTGTAAAAACACTTAACAACTGCACTGTTAGACACTCAATAGAACTGAACTGAAGTCATATAAAATGATCTTCAATAAACTTTATCCACTAAACCCAAGGGTTGGTAAGAAAAAATCTTTTTTATAAAGAAAAAAAAATTCCAAGGTCCTTAATTACTGCCTAAACTATTAAAAAGTAACATTAAAAACTTTTCTTTGCACCACAGTGACTAAGTGACCAATAACCACTGACCTCTAAATAGCGTACTTGTATAAATAGACGTCAGTGCCTGCTCTTTATTTATCTTATCAGTAATACGTAAAATAGATTGTATCTACTCTATCTAGGGGTAAGAGCGAATAATAACCTAACAACACAATTACAGTGGGATATTAATTAACACCTACCTTCTGTGGCAACCGCTCGTGCTTTTTTTCTTATTCGTGTTCGTTTCTTGGCAATCGGCTGCAAAATTAAACCATTGCCGCAAATAACTGCGAGCTCGTCGACTGACATTTCCGACATATCGTATAATTATGGTTATGTTGCTTCCCACGTAAGTACGAGTATTATTACAAAGGCAATAGGGAATGTCCCCAATGCCCAGTGCTTACAGCACACAGAGAAAATAATTCGGCGAACTCATAGAGAAAATAAACGGAGTCGAACTATTTTGACAGATGGAGCTTTAAGTGCTGCCAGTGTCTCCAACCCTCTTTGTCAAAATTACGGTGTTGACTGGTCTCAAAATACGGTAGATGGTGGAAAATTACGGCAGACCAGTGTTTGCAGCTAAAATACCCAAGCAGTGGATATGCGTAACGTAAAAAAAAAAGGTCATTCTTCCAAACAGAAGAAGCAGAATGACCTTGTTTTTTTTTTACGTTGCGCATCCCTGCTCTTCCAAACTGAAGCAACAGAATGACCTTTTTTTATTTTTTTACGTTGCGCACATTCCAAACAGAAGCAGCAGAATGAACTTTTTTTTTTTTTACGTTACGCATATCCCAATGCAATGTTGCAGTAATATTTTGCTAAATCAAGTGTTCATTATAGAAATATGGACACGGATGAAATTACGGTAGAATGTGTCACCGTAATAACATGTCTACGGTAGGTGGTAGATCTAGAAAAATTACGGTAGATCTACCGTAATTACGGCATGGTTGGAGACACTGTTTCCGACATATCGTATAATTATGGGTATGTTCCTTCCCACGTACGTACGAGTATTATTACAAAGGCAATAGGGAATGTCCCCAATGCCCAGTGCTTACAGCACACAAAGAAAATTATTCGGCGAACTCATAGAGAAAATAAACGGAGTCGAACTATTTTGACAGATGGAGCTTTAAGTGCTGCCAGTGTCTCCAACCCTCTTTGTCAAAATTACGGTGTTGCCTGGTCTCAAAATACGGTAGATGGTGGAAAATTACGGCAGACCAGTGTTTGCAGCTAAAATACCCATGCAGTGGGGATGCGTAACGTAAAAAAAAAGGTCATTCTTCCAAACTGAAGCAGCAGAATGACCTTTTTTTTTTTACGTTACGCATCCCAATGCAATGCCGTTATAAACTAGTAATATTTTGCTAAATCGTGCTGTCATTATAGATGGACACGGATGAAATTACGGTAGATTTTGACATGTCTACGGTAGGTGGTACATCTAGAAAAATTACGGTAGATCTACCGTAATTACGGCATGGTTGGAGACACTGAGTGCTGCCGAGTGTCCATTAAATTTAGTAGTGATGGTGAATGTCGATATCTACTCTAGTAATCTTTCTTTTTTCTAAATGTCTTGGTAAGTAGTTACATCAAGCGAGAGAAAAAGAGCTGTAGCAAAATAACCCCGAGGTTAACTTTAGCAGACTATATCTCGTGATCTAGGTAACCTGTGCTGGTCGTGATAGTTTTCTAGGAGTTAAAGGAGGAATCATGCATTTAACTCACGTAAAAACGCCTTTTATGTATTTATTGAATCGGAAAAGCGTTTTTTTTTTCCAAATTATAAGAAAACGCCCAATGAAACCCTAAAATTATTATATTTTATATTGTTAAACAAAGAAAGAAACAACATATGGTCTCACCCACCGTAGATATTTTGAAAATTTGAAAGTAACATGCTAATGAATAGTTTTGTTACTGTGCCTCTCATTTTTTTTATACCATTTTCCTTCTCAGTTCAGAGTCAATTACGCGATCGTGTAGAATGTTCGTTAAAACCATAGAGAAAACAAGCATGGTTCTATCGTTTTTCATCGTTGTTTTCTCTATGGTTTTTACCATTTTAAAACTAATAAATACTACTCTATAACCTGTTGTCTTATTAGTCTGTGTACTCTATTGTGTTTTTATCTCTTTGTTTATAAATTGTCTCTGTCAACAATTATTCATTAGTAATTATGTATAACACGCTTTTCACAATAAAACACATCTCATAAAGCCAACAATATAGTACAGTTACTCGAATCTAACATAAAAGATCATATGTAACCATTTTTATGGATATTTCTGTCGACAAATAAATCATAACCTTCATTATGAGTTCGATACAAGAGAGACTGCAGTTGAAAAGAGTGCCTTTGGACACTTGGAATATTAAGGAGCAGCTCTGCCTCGCGTCCGCTGTGGTCAGGAGCGGCGATCAGAACTGGATGTCGGTCTCCAGGGCGCTCAAAACCGTCGCCGAGCCAAACAGACCACCAGATTGGTATTCACAGAAAAGGTAAACAAATTACCTTTATTGACACAACAATAACCTATTACGAGAGATATTATATTATCATATATCTATGACATATATCTAGGGCGTTCTGGTATGTAACTTAGTCATGATTCTCTGTGAAGATTGTTTCATACATTTTTTATTATTATCGCAAATGTCCTCACAAAATACCGAAAAAAAAAAAATTTGTGCATATTTTTTTTTATGCTTAGGCTAACAGGAAGATTTTTGAGCAACAAAACTATATAATATTGAGTTCTGTAAGATGAATTGTATCGTCTAGAAGTAATACCAGCCCTTTTTTTATGTCCCACTGTTGGGCACGGGCCTCCCATCAATGCGATGGAGATTAGGCCATAGTCCACCACGCTGGTGCAGTGCTACCACTAAAAATCACACAAATTGTAAATAATTTATGTAACTTTGTCTGATTTAGTATGTATAATCTGTGATACATAACAATTTACGAGTGACAAGAATTTATGAAAATGAAGAAATCATTACTGAGTTAAGGAACTGTTTCCAGTTGTGCAGCGCAGTACGGTGCCCTGCTCGAACATGTGGAAACTCCGAAACGCAAGAAGCGGAGTTCAGAGGGTGCAGTCGAGACACCGCAGGAGAGCATCCTGAAGAGACTGTCGCAGGAGAGGATAGTTGAGATACAGAAGACATTAGCAGAAATGAACCAGCAGTACGACCTTATCAAGGTAAGTTCATCACCTGCAACATTGACTAATTTATAGCTTTTCGCTATTGTTCCTAACCCTTCATCAATGTTCTTAGCCTTATATCAATTTTGCTAGCTTTATGCTAATGTTCCTAGCCTGTCGCCAATCTATCCCACGGTTCTCCAAAGTTCCTAGCCTGTGGCCAATCTACTGACTAACTTTACATAATGACGGCTACAGCCCCTGCTCTACCCACCAATTTATACAGCCTCTTAGCTTTGTGAACCATGAAAATAAGTTACATTCTGTATAACAGAATGAAGTATTAGAAGTGTATAACTCATCGACGTCTGAGGACCGACTTCGCGAGATCTGGACTACCATAGAGGCGCGAGCGCGGGCGAGGGAGCGCGAGGCGGCGCGGCGAGCGGCCTGGCTGAAGGAGCGAGACGAGCGGCGAGCGCGGTCCGACCGAGCCTGGCGGCCGACCACCACCTCGTCTAGCACACCCAATAACCCACGTAAGTAAGGCTGCTCAACCAAAAATGTCTAAAATAGTAGTCGATTTCAGACCAAGACTTAATATACTCCGAGTATTGCTTACAACATTGTAAGGCGCATAGTACCAAGCCAAACAAATTTTGTACTTACGTGCACACAATTACTAGAATCAGAATCAGAATATTATTTATTCGTGTAAACCATTAAGTACTTGCTCAATAATGTAAAAGATTTGGAACGAAGTTCCTTATCGCGCGTTACGAAAGGGGGCTAGACGGAAAAAATTCAGACGAAAAATTAAGATGAAAAGTTGTAACGAGCTATTGTAAGCTACTTTATAAATGAAAGTATAGTTTACTACATAAAACCAAAAAACATAAATATTTATGTTTATTTTTGTCAGCGATAGATGTCGCTGGCATGTTTTTGAACTAGGTATCGTTATGTTTTTGGGTTTTATATAGTAAACTATACTTTCGTTTATAAAGTAGCTTACAATAGCTCGTTACAACTTTTCATCTTAATTTTTCGTCTGATTTTTTTCCGTCTAGCCCCCTTTCGTAACGCGCGATAGGGAACTTCGTTCCAAAAAGAGCAACCATGGAGTTTCTTGCCCGTTCTTCTCCATAGGAACGGCATTCCGAACGGGTGGTGAAGCAGTAGCATAATGTTTTTGTAACTTTTGAGGATTCATAAGTACTGTACAATAATGGTTTACGTGAATAAAAAATAGTCTGATTCTGATACAGTACTTATGAATCATCAAAATAGTTACAAAATGCTAAGCTACAACTTCACCGCCCGTTCGGAATGCCGTTCCTATGGAGAAGAACGGCCGAGAAACTCCATGGTTGCTCATTTTAAAAAGATCTTTTACATTTATGTGCAGCTCATTGTTATGGGTGTGTGAGAACAATGTAGCAACGGCTAGGCAGACTTGAGTAACTGGTCTAAACGTAACTCTAAGTATATAATTACAAGTTAACGGCTACACGGTTCCCACATTTGCAAATTACTTTTGTAAGTAGGGGCCACTACATATCTTCATCTGGGATTTTATTTGCCCCTATAACTGGGTCTAATGTATTCACAGCTGGCTCTCCGGCGCCCCCAGCGTCCCCACTTCTAACGTCACTGCTCAAATCGTCTCCAGTCGTCACCACACCACAACACATCTCCCATCCAGCTAATGTCCTCGGTGAGTAGCCTTTCCCCAACTTGTATTCTGTTCTCCGGTGTACTCTCAATTGTCTGATTTCACGTTAGATGGTAACGCAGTTGGCAGCCACACATGCTTTCTGTACCGAGGGTTCTGAGTTCCAATACCGGTAGGGACAAACTTTGTGTGATGAGCACGAATGTTTGTACCGGAGTCATGGATGTTCAATATCTATATAAGTATTATATACTGAGTTCGTCCTCAGTCCATTGTACGGTACCCATAACACAAGCGTTGCTTAGTATGGGACCTTATGGTTGTTGTGTTTGTCTTGGTAATATTATTATGTTTACGGATTCTTGGGTTAAACCCTGTCTTTCATAAGGCTTGCCTGGGGACATGCTACCAATACTTAGATGCCTTTTGTGGGAGTTTTAATGTTATGTTAGCCACATTCTGGGATCAACCGCTGATAGTATTATAATCAGCGAATCGACCGCGGCCGACGGTATTGCAAAAAAAATCGTGAGAAAAGTTTAACGGTATTTTTCCTTACTCTACAGATATACTAAAATATCTTGGTGGATCTCATTAATGATAATGTTTTGAACATATTTTTATTTTCTTTTTCGTTTGAAGTATATGATTTATTAACAAGCAAACAACAACTAAATATGAGGGTACCCCGGTTCAACTATATACTATGAAACTAGGACGTCTAACACCTCAGTCCTCCCGCGACCATGGTTGCTGTAAAGCAGCCGAAACGTCGGGACCGTAACAAACATTGTTTTAATTCTTCAGAACGTAGTGACTTTACGTTAAACTAGGGGGATTTTTGATCTTTACCCCTCCCCCCCGGGTAAAGAAAAACGTTACAGCGCGTTACATGGGGGGGGGAGGGGGGGGGGGGGCAAAAATCTCCAAAAACTGCGTTACGTAATACTTGAACGCGCCCTTAGTAAAGAGTGGTTATTTTAATATTACAAAACGGACACTCGTCATTTGATGTATATGTATACAGACACGATGTCTCCGTCGGTGACGGCGCCGACGCTGTCGATGCTGCTGGAGAAGGGCGCGCAGCTGGACAGCAAGCACGCCGCCATCGAGCACATCAAGAGCCAGCTCGTGCAGATCGAGCACCAGCTCAAGGGTACGGCAACACTTTATGGGGGGTCATTTCGCGAAAGACCGTACTCAATTATTTTATTTGGGGGTCATTTGTGGTAAGACTGTACTAAATTATTTTATTTGGGGTTCATTTGTGGTAAGACTGTACTAAATTATTTTATTTGGGGGTCATGTCTGGAAAGACTATACTAAACTATTGAATTTGGGTGTAATTTCTGGAAAGACTATTCTAAATTATTTAATTTGAGGGTAATTTTTGGAGAGCGAAATGTAAATTATCACTTTTGGGGTTCATTTTCTGAAGAGTGCGTCTGTCAGGGGTCACATTCAATGATAACCAGGGGTGAACTCGCACTCAGAGGTAAATGACTAACTTTGGGGGTCATTATATACCTGTGAGTGGTCGCATTAAAAGGTATACAGTATCTTGAAAGTTTCAAACTAAACAAAGAACTTTGTTAATTAATAGGGGTCGCATTTTAGACCTCCTCGACCCCCAAAATCACTCTTCGTTTATGTCGACTCCTGGCCAGGGCCCCAAGTCTGCTAACACAATCGAATCATAATCGAACAGCAACCGCATAGTAACCGTCACTTTTGACAGATATTGTATGAGATATCTGTCAAAAGTGACAGATACTATGCGGTTGCTGTTCGATTATGAATCGATTGTGTTAGCAGACTCGGGGCCCTGGTTTAGGCTTTCTCGAAGTGGGTAGGGTAAGTCCGATTCTTGGGGTTGACACCGCCGCCCCCCCCTCAGCCAGCAACCCCGCGTCCCCGCCGCCGCCCCCCGCGCCCCCCCTCGACATAGATGACATCGAGATCAAGGCGGAGGATGTGTACGCGTTCAGAGATGTGGACATCCACATACCGCCCGTCACCGCCATGCACAAGCCCAGTGTCAGGTAAGCAAAATACAATTGATTTTGGCGGGAAACTGAAAAGTCATGGCGTCAGTTATGTTTTAATTTCTAAAACTGGTGTTCCTGCGAGTTATAGTGAGTGATATAAGTGGAATATTAACCATTATGGGTTCGGTGAAGTGAACAAGTGTAGGTAATTGAAACAGAGTGACGAAACATGGCTTTTCAGTTTCTCACACAAAATCCATGAAAAATCTTTCAGTAAAGTATCCAACACTTTACTGATTGATGGATGGGGGGTATTTTACTTGGGCCTAGCTTTTGGGCCTGTGCATATGCTCAAAAACATAAATAATTTATATTACTTGACACTGGCAAAATATCTATGGCGATGCCAAATAAAAAAAAAACCCTTTTTTTTTTCATTCTGGTTCTGCCTAACTTTATTGAGGTGCACAGAGTAGAAATAAGAGGAGAGTGAGTGCTCGTTGAAGGGTGATTTATTTTTAATCGACTTTGAAAGAAAGGAGGCTTTTTTGTGTTTCTTACCTCATAACTCCGTAATTTGTGAACTAATTTGGAAAATTATTTTATATATTTGATTTAGTTAGATTAGGAAGATATTTAGTTTTTTTTTTTGGTGTGACCTGTTATTATTTATATATACTATAATTATTATTTCACCATCTACAGGGTGTTGGAGAAGCCGGTTAAGATCGAAGACTCGGAACAGATGCCCACAGCCACTGAGTCTGAACCAATAAATATAGAAGATCAAACCATTAAAGTAAGTTATAGGGAAGAGTCCTAGTATAATCACTCACACATTTAGTACGTAGTGTTAGTTTTTAATTTAAAAAAAAAACTAATTTTAAGGATTTTATCGCGTTTATATTGTTTGAAATTAAAAAAAAAAACATGCTAATCTCAATAGGGAAGATGGCTGGGTGCTACCACCGACTTGGGATCCAGTAAATAATATAATTAAATCCAAAACCGAGCGTACCATTGCAAGACCTCAAGACACTGAGCAGGTTCTGCGTTCTAGATCGGACCGCGAACAACAACTAAATATGAGGGTACCTCAGTTCAAACTATGACACTAGGACGTCAACCACCTCAGTCCTCCCGCGACCATGGTTGCTATAAAGCAGCCGAAACGTCGGGAACGAAAAAACATAATATAAACGCGATAAAATGCTTAAAATTAGTTTTATTTAAACGTGTAGTATTCGCGTAAATATACAAAATTAAAAAAGAAAGAAATTTCTTTCGACATTGTGACCTACTAATAAGTATATACCTTAAAATATTTTAGACTATTATTTTTAAGTCTCTATAATCTGTTTATTTTCTAGGAGGAACCAGAGACAATCGCAGACAATGTTGAAGAGGAGGTGCTAGTGGAGGACATAGAAGCCGTGAGTGCAATAGACAAATTATTTTTCTTCAGAACCTTCCAACAACAATTGTTCAACCACAGATATTCACTCTGAGTCATTGCCATCCGGTTTCAGAGACAGATCGGGGTTCCCTAATATTTTACTTCCCCATCGAACGACTAACTCAATAACATAATGAAAGGGTTTCCCAATAGGGGGTTATGAAGGGGTTACCCAATCGTCTCCATATATTATTTTTTATTAAAAACTGTTAATATTCTGAATTTCTCGGCCTGACCTAGCCCTCTCACTTTTTCTAGCCTCCCGCTGAACCGGTACCGGAACCCCAAATAGTCGAAGAGCCGACGCCGGAGGCGGAAGTGAAGATCGCGTTTCCGGAAGTCAAGTTTCCCACGACGGAAATTAAAGTTATACAGCCGGAAGACCAGAAAGTATGTTTGATTGTGTTAAAAAACTATAGCTTATGCCCGCGGCCCCGCTCGTGGTACCTCCATGACACATTGCCTATAGCTTGCAGGAATAAAGTAGCTTTCTATTAGTGAAAGTATTTTCAGAATCGGATCAGTAGTTCCTGAGATTACCCGCTACATACAAACTTCACTTTTTCACAATTTCGACGGCCTGATTAGCGCAGTTTGTAGTGACCCTGCTTTCTGCGCCAAGTGTCCCGGGTTCGAATCCTGGGAGGGACAAACTTTGTGTGACGAGCACGAATGTTTGTACCCGAGTCATGGATGTTTAATATGTATATAAGTATTATATACTGAGTTCGTCCTCACTCCATTGTACGGTGCCCATAACACAAGCGTTGTCTAGTGTGGGACCGTATAGTTGGTGTAGTCGTCTGGCGATATTATTAGTATTATTACTTAACAATGAACAGGTGTGGTAATATTACGATTTTGATGCTATTTCTAATTATCTATAGATAAAAGAAGAGATCAAAGAAGTGGAGATACCGCCGCCGCCGGAGAAGCCCGACGTACCGGAAACACCGGATCCGGAACCATCGGAAACTGTCCCAGAGGAGATAAGGTCTGTTTTTTTTTTTATTAATTTATGCCAAAAAATACATATAAAGAATACTAATAATATAATTTAATATCGCCAGACTAACACACCAACTGTACGGTACCACACTAGACAACGCTTGTGTTATGGGTACCGTACAATGGAGTGAGGGCGAACTCAGTATATAATCACACTATCCCACTAATAGTATAAATGTGAAAATTTGGATGGATGGAGGTTTGTTACTCAACCACGCCAAAACGGCTGAACGGATCTGGATGAAATTTGGCACAGAGATAGATTATATTCTGGAATAGCACATAGGCTACTTTTTATCCCGGAAAAAGAACATACTTTTTAATCGCGGGTAACACCGCGGGGCGCAGCTAGTACTTATATAGATATTAAATCCGTGACTCGGGTACAAATATTCGTACAGTTTGCCCCTACCGGGATTCGAACCTGGGACCCGCAGCACAGACAACGGGGTCACCACCAACCTAGCTAGTCATATACTCCAATAAATTTTAACAAACGCGTCAAAGAAGCGCACGTTTGGTTAGTATACTCTTTCTCAACCACTCCGTATACGTCGCTAAACAATAATTCTTCTCCAGTGAACCAATACCAGAAGAACCGGAAGAATGTAAGCCGGTAGAGTTGCCGGAAGAGCCGACCATAGAGCAGCCGACAGAAGAGACGGTCCCGGAGGTCATAGACAACCCAGACCCCGGGACCATACCGCTACCAGAGTCCAGGGATGCTGAGCAAGTTGAGGAGCAAGTGGCAGGTAGGATGTAGTTTATCTATACCAAAAGCACCATTTCATACTAGACTACTGTAACAGTTCAGACAAAAGTATAATTTTAGGTCAAAAGTATCATTTTATACCAAGAGTACTGTTTTAGAGCAATAGTACTGTTTTAGAGCAATAGTACTGTTTTAGAGCAATAGTACTATTTTAGACCAATAGTACTGTTTTAGAGCAATAGTAATGTTTTAGACCAATAGTACTGTTTTAGAGCAATAGTACTGTTTTAGAGCAATAGTACTGTTTTAGAGCAATAGTACTGTTTTAGAGCAATAGTACTGTTTTAGATCAATAGTACTGTTTTAGAGCAATAGTACTGTTTTAGAGCAATAGTACTGTTTTAGAGCAATAGCACCATTTTAACCAATAGTACAATTTCATACCAAAGTACCATATCATACCAAAAGTACTATGTCACACTAAAGGACTATTCGACCTTAAGGTTCTCCATAGCAACCGCCGCATACGAAAGCCCACAAAAACACAGGAAAAAATTCAAAGACTAAATTTAACCATTATTCTCTCCCTTAAATATTAACAATTCACATACAGTCCCGTTACATTTAATTCCTTCTAAATTACCTTCACTCAATCTCAACGCAGTCGAGCCGCCCCCCCTGCCGGAGGAAGCGGCACCACCCCAAGCGGAGGTCGTGGAGCACACCATCGAGGAGAGGCTGGAGATGATGGAGTCGGGGCTGCTGCAGGAGCCGCGGGGAGGGGACCCTGGCCCCCAGGACCAGCCGGACGTGGACGAGGTAAAGACTATACCGTATACCGTAAGAGAGAGAGAATGAGAACCGCAAGAGAGAAGGAATTTTCTTCCAACTCCTCCTATTTTTATCTTTCGATTAATTTCGTGCTGGTTCCAAGACAATTAACTGTATCCCGGGACTCGCCGAGGGTCACGCCTCGGTGTCATCATGGGACAGCACTGTAGATCCTGGCTTCCAGGAGTAGCAGTGGTGGGAGTGTGTGGCAGGCCTAGTCCCATAAAAAAAGAGAGAGAGAAAGGGAGAAAAAGAAAGAAAGAAAACACATTTATTTAGGTACAACAAGACACGAGATTACATAAACAAACTTATAACTATAACTAGCTAATCGTCTATACATATAAATAAATTGGAGTGTCTGTTTGTAATATTACAATAACCGCTTTTTACTAAGTGCATTTGGATGTATACACGGTACCTATACCGAAACAACATTTTTTTAATTTTTTGTCTGTCTGTCTGTCTGTTTGTGTCGGCTAATCTCTGAAATGGCTGGACCTATTTTGACGGGACTTTCGCTGGCAGATAGCTGATGTAACAAGGAGTGACTTAGGCTACTTGTATTTTAGACTAGCCGTTACCCGCCATTTCGTCCGCTTTTTATTAAATACCACGCATACCAAATTATTGAATGTTGCAGGACTCCTTGCCCCTCAAGCAGATGATGAAGGAGGACTCCCCCCCGCCGGCTGGGGGCGAGGACCCCCATACCGAGACCGACGACGACACGCCCATGGAGGTAAAAAACACGAGCTGCCGTACAGCGTGGCGCAGAACGTGTATACACACCTTAGAACTGCGCATTTTTTACGACAACGTGGGGCTCAATTCTGCTAATTTACAAACGCTTCAGTGGAGTGTCGATGGCTTGTCGAATGAATGATTTAATACATTTGGTAGTCTACTAGTTTTTTAAGACCAGCGGCTTTCCACTGACTAGCCACTCGACTGCCATTGAACTGTTTCGTACTGAGTCGTGTATCAATATATTATTGATAGCCTATGTAACGGCACACACAACCATTGAGACTCCATCGGGACGGCATTAAAGTTTTAGCAGAATAGCCAATCTGTCAGTCGTAATGGAACCTCAATAGTGTGTCGCTGGAATGGCAATATGTCATTTTATTTAAATTAGCAGAATTAAGCTCCTAGTGGTTTGAGCGAAGGCCGGCCGGGTCACTGCTCCGGGTAGTTGCGGGTTCGATTCCCGCCTGGGCATAATTCGGAAACGGTATTTTCGTAATTTGCTCTGGTCTGGGTGTTACTGGGATCGTCCCCAGTCCATTGTATGGTAACTATAATACAAGCGTTGCTTAGTTTGGGGCCATACAGCTGGTGCGTTTGTCTGGCATTTTCTTGTGTGAGCTATTGGTTTTTAATTGTCATATTTTAATTGCGACTCCACTCTTTCTGTAGCACGCTGTATATGCATTCTATAGATTTGTATATCTTGTACAATTATCGTTTTGTTTCGCAGTTGAGTCGCGAGGAAGAGAAGGACGGCAAGAAGAGGAAGGATTACTCCAGGAAGAAGAAATCTGAGTCCAGAAGTAAGTGTGTCATCAGTAAAGTCCAAGTCTAGCAGTAATATGTATCATCAGTAAAATCGGAATGCGCTAGTACATTTTATCATCTGCAAAATCCGTGTCCGGGAGTAAGGTAGTAAGGTATCAGTAAAGTCTGAGTGTGGAAGTGTCATCAGTAAAGTCCGAGTATATAAGTATTTTCAGTTAAGTCCTAGTCTAGAAGTATCATCAGTAAAAGATCTTCTGTGTTATCACTAACCTTTATATAGCACCTATTTTTCACTAGCAATGAAGTCAAAGTACTTAATTAACATTTTATTCGATCAACTTATTTATTTTTGTCAACAAATCAATATTGATTTGTGTTATAGTCACAGATATATTCAGTTTTTTTTTATATTAGTTTATTTTACAGCTTCCTTGTCTATGCTTCTCTTTAAACCGGGTCGCGAAAAAAAAAATCGGCCGTCATTCTAGTTCTGTGACCGTGTTTCACAAATATTTGTTTATGTATAGTATTTTTTTTATATTTATGTTTTTTTTATTGTGCCTATCATTGGGGGGGGGGGGGGGTTAGCCGGTGGATGCGGGTGGCGGAGGACCGTGATGCGTGGAAATCATTGGCCGAGGCCTATGTCCAGCAGTGGAGGTGTTTCGGCTGATAGTATAGAATAGAATACATTAGAATTTTATATTTATTTTTTCTCACGAATATGTTGAAAAGCGTCGTATGGACACGCGTGAGCGGTCGGTCATTACAGTCGCGGCTCCCTTGCGTCATCGCGCTCGTCTCGGGCCGCGAGTGTAATGACTGAGTCAGCTGGCTTGTGTGTGCACTCGCCAGCTGACCCGGTCATTACACTCGCGGCGCGACGACGCAATGCAGCCGCGAGTGTAATGACCGAGCTCGCTCGCTCGTGTGACCCTGTGTCCGCTCGCAGCGTGGTCGGGGTCGGAGAGCGCGGAGGCGAGCGCGCCCGACTCGCCGCACGCGAGCGACGGCGAGCGCCAACACCGGCTGTGGAGGAAGTCCGTCATGCTCGTGTACAGCAGGTGCGTGCTCGCCGCACTCGGACGTCTCTTCAAACATAAAAAATTTGCATATCCTTTCATATAAAAAAAAAATCATATAAAATTGGGGTCGAGTCACCTTCGGCCGTAGGAGAATTAAGTACCCTCGAGATACCCTACACGTGACCCTGGGTGGTGCCAACCAGGTGACAACTCTACTGGTGGTAGGCTTCGGCCGTGGCTAGTCACCACCCACTGAACAAAGCCATGTCGCCAAGCGGCCTAGCCGTGTTCCGGCATGATGTTCGGTGTTGCCATTCATGGATGGCGGATCAGATCAGCTGCGCTGCATGTGCCTAGTGAATGTAGCGTCTCGATCTACTGCCGCCTTCCTACCTAGGCGAGTATGCTCCATCGTAGATCTCATCGTCACTTACCATCAGGTGAGATCGAGATCAAATACGCGCCTATAATGTATAAAAAAAAAAAACCATATCGGTTCATAAATGACGGAGATATGAGGTAACAAACATAAAAAAAATAAAATAAAAAATACAACAGATATGAGATCCTCCTTTTTGAAGTCGGTTATAAAGAGCAACCATGGAATTTCTCGCTCGTTCTTCTCCATAGGAACGGCAGGTACCTTCTAGGCAAGTATGCTCCATCGTAGATCTCATCGTCACTTACCATCAGGTGAGATCGAGATCAAATACTTGCCTATAACTTAATAAAAAAACTTATGAATCGTCAAAAGTTACATAAATACTTTGCTACAACTTCACCGTCCGTTCGGAATGCCGTTCCTATGGAGAAGAACGGCCGAGAGACTCCATGGTTGCTCTTTTTAAAATAGATCTTTTACATTTCCACAGGCTATGCACCCACAAGTACGCGTCGCTGTTCCAGAGACCCATCACGGACGAGGAGGCGCCAGGGTACAGCCTGGTGGTGAAGAGACCCATGGACATGTCCACCATTAGGAAGAACATCGACTCGGGAATCATCAGGTTAGATATTGGCTGCGCAGGCGGGAGTGATCCTGCTTCCTGTACCCAGGATCCAGGACCCCGAGTCTGCTAACACAATCGATTCACAATCGAACAGGAATCGCATAGTAACTGTCACTTTTGACGGATATTGTATGGGATATCTGTCAATAGTGACAGTTACTATGCGGTTGCTGTTCGATCGTGAATCGATTGTGTTAGCAGACTTGGGTGACTGAGTTCAAATCCGGGCAGGAGTGAACTTATTTACATTTCTTGTTAATTGTTATAAAATCATAAGTACCTCTGATGATAATGACAATGATGATGATGGAATGAATCCCCCCCCCCCCCCATCAGTAAAGCTGTGGATACTTTACTGATAATTTACCGGACTACTTGGGTGAACTTGAAAAGGCAAGTTATACTATTTTAATTCAATTTCCTTCACTCGCGCACGTTTATGAACACACAATGGTTAATATCCCGCTAATATTACACGTGATTTATATCAAAGAAACACATTTTTTTGGAAAATAAAACAAAATTGACAACTAAGCTGTTCATTTCCCGCCAAAAAGTCTATGGTATATTTATTACTAGCTGCGCCCCGAAGTGTTACCCGCGATTAAAAAGTTAAGTTTAAAAAACACGGTTCCTCTATGCTATCCTATAGGAACCGTGCATTTTTCCGGAATGAAAATTAGCCTATGTCATTTTCTGACCCCTAAACTACCACTACCTATGCAAAAAATCATGTCGATCCTTTGCTCTATGAATAATTCAAACAAATCTATTCCACGGGAACCACACATATTACCGGGATAAAAAGTAGCCTATGTGCTATTCCAGACTATAATCTATGTCCGTGCCAAATTGCATCCAGATCCGTTCATCCGTTCTGGCGTGATTGAGTAACAAACATCCGTCCAAACTTTCACATTTATAATATTAGTGGGATTCGTTGCAGGACGACGGCGCAGTTTCAGCGCGAGATCCTGCTGATGCTGTCGAACGCGCTGATGTACAACAGCAGCGAGCACAGCGTCTACTCCATGGCCCGGGACATGCACAAGGAGGTGACCGCCATCACACTATTGTCCATTCAAGTCAACCTATCAGCACAGTACTTTGAATCATCGAAATAGTTACCGGTTGATTTTAAAAAAATAATAGGTTATTTTGGAAATTTTTGTTTTGCTTCGCTCAATGGATGAGTATCTATCGTCGGTCAGACAATTAGATGATTCGAGGCCGGGGCAACATAAAAATATTGAATGCTGATTGATGAACCGGTGACTCGAAATCAACCGGTAAGCGTGAACGGGAGCGTTCGCGTATTGCGTTATGCAATTTTTGGAGATTTTTGACACTTTATACCTCCCTCCCCCCCTAGTAAAACGTAAAATCTCTACGCGACCGTTCTGAAGGGTTAAACAATGTTACGTAACGCGTAGTTCAATCCCCCCCCCCTCCCGCCCCTGTAACGCATCGTAACGTTTCAGATGCCACCCCCCACCCCCCCCAAATTCGATACGTAATACTTGAACGCTCCCTGACCGGTTACTCGAAAGTTATCAACAATTATAGTTTATCGATAAACGTTTATTTTATTGCTTCCTTATATTTAAGCGAATAAAACTATTTTTTAAGGATTTTATCGCGTTTATGTTTAGATCGGACCGCAAGTAACAACTAAATATGAGGGTGCCCCCGTCAAACGACACTAGGACGTCAACCCAGTGTTGCCAGATTGGGTATTTTTTTCGCAATTCTGGGTAAAAATGTTGGCTCTGGAGAAATTTTGGAGAAATGAAATTCTTGGAGAACAATTTTGAGAAAAAAAAATACCATGGAAAATTCTGGGTACTTTTTAGTTTTCATTCTTTTCACTCTGCTTTTTCTCCATATCCATGCAGTGTGGATGCGTAACGTAAAAAAAAGGTCATTCTGCTGTTTCAGTTTGGAAATTAGACCAGTATTTCAAGGAAAAAATAAGAAAAATTAACCGATATTATCAAATTTTTGCCTTTGGGTAAAACTCAAGTAAATTGTATCATTTTGGAGAAAAATAATTTCAAATTTGGGTAGAAATAGAAAATCAAATCTGGCAACACTGTGTCAACCACCTCAGTCCTCCCGCGACCACGGTAAAGCAGCCGAAACGTCGGAAACGTAAAAACAAAAAAAATATACGATAGAATCCTTAAAAATAGGTTTATTTCAACGTTTATTTTCTTGTATCGATATGGTTGTGGTGGCAGGCGCAGTGCCAGCTGGGCATGCTGCTGGCGGCGCAGGCGCACGCGGGGCTGGTGGAGGCGGCGCCCGCCACGCGCAAGCGCCGCCGCCCCGACTCCCCCGCGCCCCCGCCCCCGCCCGCGCACTGCGACAAGCGCGCGCACTGACCGCACGCACCGCACGCTCACTCACGTCTGGACCCCGAGTCTGCTAACACAACACTTTTTACTGGTGGTAGGCTTCGGCCGTGGCTAGTCACCACCCACTGAACAAAGCCATGTCGCCAAGCGGCCTAGCCGTGTTCCGGCATGATGTTCGGTGTTGCCATTCATGGATGGCGGGTCAGATCAGCTGCGCTGCATGTGCCTAGTGAATGTAGCGTCTCGATCTACTGCCGCCTTCCTACCTAGGCGAGTATGCTCCATCGTAGATCTCATCGTCACTTACCATCAGGTGAGATCGAGATCAAATAAGCGCCTATAATGTAATAAAAAAAAACCACAATCGATTCATAATCGAATAGCAACCGCATAGTAACTGTCACCTTTGACAGATATTGTACGGGATATCTGTAAAAAGTGACAGTTACTATGCGGTTGCTGTTCGATTATGAGCCGATTGTGTTAGCGGACTCGGGGCCCTGGACTTGATATACACTACAGAATTATGTAATTTTTTTGTACCGATTAAATGTGTATTCGGCATTAAATTTGATATTTCATTGCAAAAGCCGTCGTGTTGTTTGGATCGGCAAATAGTATTTTTGTTTTAATGAAATCTATTTTATTGATTGTTTGTCGATTTAGTTGTGTACATGTCATATCTATATCATTAGTTCCGCGGAAACTAGCTGAATTGAGCCCCGGCTTTCACTAAGTTCAGCGCTAAAATGTCGAAAATGAAATAGGCGAAAACGACTATCTTTATCGCCAGTCCAATAGTAGTTGAGGTCAGCGTCGTCCCGCTGCTAGGCACGCGCCTCCCCTCAATGCGAGGGGGATTAGGCCATAGTCCACCACGCTGGCCCAGTACGGGTTGGCGGACTTCACACATCTTTCGAGGGATTCTCTCAGACATGCAGGTTTCCACGCGGTTTTCCTTCACCGTTTAGCAAGTGATAATCATTGTTGGAAATGAGATTCGCACATGAAATCCCGGAGGTGCAAGTCGGGCTTTGAACCTGGAAACCTACAAAAGCGAATGTTTGACCAACTTAGCTGCCACTGCTTCTTTAAAACATAACAGTATGGGATGCCGTAGCCAGGGATTCACTTCGGGGGGGTAGAACTCTTAACCAGAGACATTAGTAAGTACTTATGTGTAAAACTGCGGGTTGTCTAAGACATGGGGGGGGGGGGGGTTGCACCATCAAACCCCCTCCCCTCTACCCAGGGCTTAAAGAGCACAACAGACACAACTAAACCTACTTGACTTGCATTCATCTGTCAAAGTAAAATACACGTGCAAGTAGCACGCATGTTCAAGTTACTGGTTCGCTTTCGTGCAAGTAAAGTGAGGTTATATTGTCTTCGCGATGTTGACACGACCATATAGCTTGAGTGAATGGGATGGCAGGCGTCTTAGTAAAGAGACGGGATTCTATATATCAAGAATTGTAATGTGATTTTATATTATGTAATGATGATAATAAATTATAAGATTAAAATGTTGTTTTATTTCTTAATCGTCAACTTGAAGGAAGCGTGGCTTGAAAAGGAGTTTTAACTGGCAACACAGTCGTCTTCTTTTTTAAGGCTGGCAATCGGCTTCAAAATGGAGCCATTTTTGCCAGTGTCTAGTATTTATTGATAAGCATCCCTGATGATAATGATATCAGTAAAGCTGTGGATACTTTACTGAAAAAAATCTAGACATCTTGGGAGAACTTGAAAACTCAAGTTTTACTATTTTATTTCAATCTCCTTCACTCGTGCACGTTTATGAACACACAATGGTGAATATCGTATAAAACGACATTTCCAGTTCTCCCAAGAAGTCGGGTAATTTTTCAGTAAATAATCCTCAACTTTACTGATAGGGTTAGGGGGGGTTTATTAGGCCTGCATATAATCTCTCATGTTTGCTATAAAAAAACATTCCACTTAACGTTGGAAAAATAACTAACAAAAGGTGGGTGAGGCCTTTCTAAAAAAAAATATTTGACACTGGCAAAATATCTACAAATTTGTGTAAAATTACTTTTTATCTTCACAACTCCGACTACCCACCCTGCAAAACGATTTTTTCTAGACCTTTTATTGCTCAAACAAATTCAAAGCTCAGAAGACTACATTGTAGCATTTTCTACCAAATCGAGAGTGTAAGAAAAGTACTTTAAAAAAAGAGCAACCACAGTTTCTCGCCCGTTCTTCTCCATAGGAACATCATTCCGAACGGGCGGTGAAGTTGTAGCTTAGCATTTTGTAACTTTTGACGATTCATAAGTCCTGGACTTAATGGTCTACAGGAATAAAAAATATTCTGATTCTGTAAATTGATCAGCTCTGATGATGAGGATATACATATGAGGCAACCAAAAATAAAAGACATCAACTTCATCTATTGTTACACTTTTATTTCACTTAAAGTATAATTCCGTACAACCGTTCGACAAATACTATTAGATACAGTGGTACAATATAGTGGCGCTTAATTGTATTCATACACGACTGCGACAAGCCGCCGCGATTAGTCGCACGGGCGACATGTCGCCGCGATCAGTCGCACGAGCGACAAATCGTAATGGAATAACCTTATATGACGAGTCTTTATTACTCGCGCCCAAAAGTCCCATTCCGATTAGTCGCGTGATAAAAATAACTAACATTGCAATAAAACCGTGTCAAAAATGCGATGCGCTGTGTATTAACAGCGTTCGCGATTGCATTCACAAGATTTCATTATTTAATGTCTAAACGTCAAAGTGATTGTCGCGTGACGATTCAAAATCGTTTGCGAGTCTCGTCGTAGCATTAATAACCCAGTGAATATTCAAATCAGATCGGCAACAGCACTGCAGTGCTCTGCCTACCCCTTTAGGGGTACAGTCGACAAGATATTTATTCGCGTAATCGTCAAATTCCGGTAATATCATAAGAGCTGCTTTCGCTAGCGTCTTGTGACCGCGTAGTAGTTTCATACGCTTATCGTTTGAAACAATAATTGTTTTTTTTTTCGTGTAAAAGGCTCCACCGATCTTCGGTGATTTCGCCAGTGTCACGGTGAGATAAAGAACAAGATGTCCTGCTCTGTGACCAGGGAGTCAATGTTGACATTTGTCTTTAAGCCTAGCGCACATTAAGACTGCCATGTCGTATAAAATCTTTAGCAAATCTTCAATAATAAAATTGAAACAGTCAAAATTAAACCCACATTTAACGGATTTTTTTTATCTTCAGATTAAATTGATTGCGGGTTCCCCAGACAATTAACTTTTCCCCGGGACTCACCGAGGGTCAAAATTCAGAATCTACGTAGCACACTGCTGTAGACACATCATCATTTATATGTCATAGATATAGGAACGGATGATCTTATCTTTGATGACAGATAATATGTTATAAATGACCATCCCAGAGCCCGAACGTAACTAACAAAAACAATGTCTCTACATACAAACTTTAACCTCCCATTAGGTGTTGATTTTCTATAATCCCCCCTTACACCGGTACGGTACTCAAGAAACATATCCTACTGATTTCAAAAGTAGGTCCACCATTCAGGCTATGCATTCTCCATCAGCCAATCAGACAGTATTAAGAATGTTATTATAAATACAAAACGTACTCCCGAATTTATAGACGTTCTATAACTTTATCAAACGTCATAATAGTACTGCGCAAAGCACAACTCTTAGTACTATATGATGTTTAATAAAGTAATAATAGGTCTATAAATTTGGGGGACAGTGGTATATCTCATACAGGAGTTACATCGTGTGTGGCGAGCAATAAGACGAAATTAAATATTCATTTATCAGTATTACTGAAACGTACTGACATATCAATACCAACATAGTTTTAATTCGAGTATTTTAATATTACTATCGAACTCTTCAATGTATGCTTTTAGAGTGTTTAAGTCAACCATCACTCACTTATTACAAGTCAATACGATTTTAAGTCGACAATTGAGCCATGATTAATAGTCAGTTATAGTCAGTCGTGCGACAATCGTGATTGAATTGAATCTTGAACGGCAATGTCACAATTAGGAATCAAAGTTAGTTATGGCTTTCAAAAGCATCTCACAGACAACAACGGCGACATAGAATAGACAATAGTATACAGGGTGTATCAGAACGGGTATACTAACCATTGAACCTGCGCATTTGTAGTCATTATGAAAACAAAAATCAAGATATTGAAATTCTAATTTCACGCGATGATTGCAAGTATGTTAAAGAAGCACAGGCTCGCGGTTTAGTATACTCTATCTGTATCATTATATGTATATAACATTTATCGTTACACCCCAGGGAGCGTTCAAGTATTACGTAACGCAATTATTGACCCCCCCCCCCCCTCCCCCCATGTGACGCGCCGTAACGTTTTCCTTTACTCCCTCCTCTAGTAAAACGTAAAATCTCTACGCGACCGTTCTAACTTCGTTAAAACAATGTTACGTAACGCGTACTTCAAACAACCTCCCCTACCGCCCCTGGAACGCATCGTACGTTCAGAAGACCCCCCCCCCGTTCCCTCAAATTCGTTACGTAATACTTGAACGCTCCCCCACCATTTATCCGCGCACGAAACTTGTCCTATTCGAGCGCTATTCGACACAGCTGATGTGGGGAATGTCATAATTAATAATTATTATCAAAAAATTCACACCGTAGTATTGTGTGTGTGTGTCTGTCTGTGAGACATGTCAGCCCATGTGTGTGTGGTTCCTACTTCTGGTTGTGCCTGAGCGCGGCGGCGATGTCCTTGACGTCGAGCTGCACCTTGGGCTTGTGCTGCGGCGGCTCGAAGTAGAAGTCGAACCGCTTGAAGCACTCGATCTCCCGCTCCGACACCTCCAGGGTCGAGAGGTTCGTTATGCTCGAGTCCGGGAGGAACACGCTCGACTCTGAAACAATATACAATGATTGTAGACTCGATAAGCTCAGCTGGCAGCGGCCCTGCTTTCTGCGCCGAGGGTCGTGGGTTCAACGCCTTAACTTGTGGCACAGATAGTTGAGATGAATATATTTTATACTAGCTGTTACCCGCGACTTCGTCCGCGTGGTATTTAACAAAGACACAACCGTTGGCAACAGCCTGCTCGCGCGTTCTAAGCCCGCGGGACGCATTGCAGGTTGTTGCTATTAAAACTTAATCAGGCACAGAGCTACTACATTGGCTTTTTTTTTTCGTGAGGTCTAGTTTTTTTTTCTAAAATAAAAGTAGCCTAAGTTACTCCTTGTTATATCAGTTATCTGCCAGTGAAAGTCCCGTCAAAATCAGTCCAGCCATTTCAGAGATTAGCCGGAACAAACAAACAGACAGACAAAAATTGTAAAAAATGTGTGTTTTGGTATATGTACCGTGTATACATCCAAATGCACTTAGTAAAAAGCGGTTATTTTAATATTACAAACAGACACTCCAATTTTATTTATTTGTATAGATATTGATTACTTATATTTACGCGAATACTACACATTGAAATGAAACTAATTTTAAGGATTTTATCGCGTTAATATTTTGATTTTACGTTCCCGACGTTTCGGCTGTCAAAATCAAAATATAAACGCGATAAAATCCTTTAAATTAGTTTTATTTCAATAAATAGACTTTGTCCCTTACCCTCGTGTGAATTACGAAAGGGAGAGAAAGATTCAGTGTGACCTAAAGTGTTGTCTTGACCCGCGTGCTAGCCCTTCTGTTAGAGGTAGAGGAATTCCCAGAGTTTATCCCAGTTTGAACCTGCGATCCTCGTTACCGAGGCAAGCGTTCTACCAACTTGGCTATCACTGCTATAGTTGGTGCTAAAGTTATATAAAGTCTATAATTTCGGGGTTAAATGTCAGTGGGAGGCAAAAGAACCCATGGCCGTTGGGGCAGCAAGGTTCTAGACAACTTGTGGAGTACTTACCCGTGTCGGGTTGGTGGTGTCGGGCGCCGACAGGTCCGAACCGGGTGTCGGCCGTCGGCGAAGAGCCGTGGATCACTGAAACACATCCAATAATACTATTTAACCATGAGTCGTGGGAAAAAGAATAATAATATATCGCCAGACGAACACACCAACGGTACGGTCCCATACTAAGCAAGGACCCTGGACTGTAAACGATGCCGGTATACAGGCCGGGTGATTGATAAAGGGTATACTAGCATTTGAACTTGCATTTGTAATTGTATGTTAAGTCAGAACTTCGATACGTCAATTTAAAAAAAAACATTACTTTCATTTCATAGAGAATAAAAATTTATAACAATTCCAACTATGACACCAGGACGTCAACCACCTCAGTCCTCCCGCGACCATGGTCGCTGTGAAGCAGCCGAAACGTCGGGAACGTAAAAACAAACAATAAACGCGATAAAATCCTTAAGATTAGTTTTATTTCAATGTCCTAGTGTCATAGTTTGAACCGGGGTGCCCTCATATTTAGTTGTTGCTTGCGGTCCGATCTACGCAGAAAGTGCTCACAGTGTCTTGAGGTCTTGCAATGGTGCGCTTGGTTTTGGATTTAATTATATTAATTACTGGATGCCAAGTCGCTCCACCCAGCCATCATCCGTATTTAAATTAACATTTTTTTTGTCAAAAACTACTAACGAAATTGTAAATTAACATAATGTATACAATATGATAACGAAGCGCAGGTTCAAAGGTCAGCATGCCATTTCTGAATCACGCTATATATAGTTTTATTCGGAAATAAGGTACCGTACCTATAGTGAATGGTGTATAGTTACCGGTTTTATTGGGCGCGGCGTACAGCTGGTCGGGCCAGGCGGGCGCGGGCCGGCCGAACGCGGCCTCCGGCGCCGGCGGGCCCGGCTCCTGCAACACACAAACAGAATAAATATTAATTTCCCTTTTTTGTACGCAATTCACGGATTTTAAATATCTATATAAGATGCAACAAAAGTAGTGTAAAACACAAATGAATCAGCAAGTTATATGGATAGGTGAATTATGTTAGTTCGTATGTATCGGGCAATCTCTGGATACACTGATCCGAATCTGAAAATTCTTTAACTATTACGAAGCTATATTATCCCTAATCAATATAGACTATGTTTCATCAACGTACCGCGGGCAGCGCCGCGGGCACAAGTTAGTTATTGTTATAATAAAGTGGAGTCAAGAGTCAGTGGAGAGAATTGCATTATATTTGGGGTCCCATTACCCGTCACAGATATATCTCGAGTAACATCTTAGAAGAGTTCGGTGTTGCTGGCATCTTTAATTATCGATCAAACTTAATAATACCAGCCCTCTATATTGTCCCACTGGTGGGCTCGGGCCACAATGCGAGGGGGATTAGGCCATAGTCCACCACGCCAGCCCAATACGGGTTGGTGGACTTCACACATCTTTCGAGGGTTCTCTCACACATGTAGGTTTCCTCGCGATGTTTTCCTGCACCGTTTAGCAAGTGATAATCGTGGTTGAAAATGAGATTCGCACATGACATCCAAAAATGATAGAGATGCGAGCTTGGGTTTGAACCAGCGATCCTCGTTACCGAGGCAAGCGTTCTACCAACTTGGCTATCACTGTTGGCTATATATGGGTTTATAATTGTAAAAGTTGACAGGCCGAGGGTCAGCGGTGGGTTCCCCTTCCCCCATTTCTTTAAACTGGCATCACATACCTGCTTATAAAACTTGGACTCGGTGACATGATGTATGGTCACCTCGTTGTTCAGCTTAGACCCAACCCTCAGCCTCTGGAAGTACGGCAGCGAATCACCGTTCGCCATCTGACTGACATCCTCCGTCCTGCTCGCACCCGCGCTACCGTCGCTCTTGTCGTTAAACAGCGCATTTCGGAACACATTCCGATCCTCCTCCCCGAAGGGGGTGTAAAAACCGGTGTACTCCGGGTCCGGTTTCTTCGTGCCAATCGGTTCGGGTCTCTGAATCGGATTGGCGAACAGCGACTCGTTGCGGTTGTCCAACGGCCTGGTGCCGATGGGGTTGGGCGAGACCCCGGGCTTCGGCGATTGGTTTTCGGGAAAATATTCAGGAGTCAGAAAGTTTCTTGGCTGATTGTCGTCCGTGGTGTTGAATAAGGAGTAGCCTTCGTCGTTCTTTTGGGTGAACGAGGCCAGGTTCATGATCCTCGATTGGAACTCGTCTTTGGGGGAGCTTCGGTCTGGGCCGTACCCGTACGTGTTGGGGTTGACATAGTTGTACTGGGGCCCGTACATGGGGTTGGGTGGGGCGGGCGCGGCCCCACCTGTGAGAGTCTGTTGATGCATCATCGACATTAGCGGGTTGCGTATCGTGTACATGCCGTTGGACGTAGGGGTGATAGTTGCTTGGCAGGCGTTCGGCGGCATCGGGATGGGGTCCGGGATTCGAATCTGCTCGTTTGTGTTCGCTTGCTGCGTGACCTGCACCGGGGGGAGGTTGGGGTGGAACATGGGGTTGCGGAGGGTGACCATCTTGGGCTCGTGCTTGCCGGTGTCGGCGGCGGCGGCCGCTTTTTTAGCTTTCTTCTTCGCTTTTTTGGACTTGCCGGCGGGCGGCGGCTCCGGGATGATCAGCTTCGGTGGTTCTGTACAACACACATATAGTATCAATTTACTAGCTGCGGTTGAATTAGGAATAATTTTTTTATTATTTTAAATCACGTTTAGATAAACTTCTATTATGATTTCATGCTGAAATGAGTTTAAAAAACCGGAAAAAATGCGTAAAATTCATGAAAAGATCAACGGAAAATTCCAACTCTGGTGATCCAGAAACACGAGTTGAGTCCATAGTATCAGTTTTCGATAAGAAGTCACTTATACAATATATGTGTGTGTTCTCTGGTGTATCACCTGGTGTGTTTATGTGAGTGGCTACCTGGTGGGTGGGTGTGTGTTATCTGGTGTGTGTGTGTGTGTGTGTGTGTTATCTGGTGTATGGGTGTGTTACCTGGTGGGCGGATTTGTGTCATCTAGGGTGAGTGTATGTTATCTGGGGTGGGTGTGTGTATTACCGGGTAGGTGGATGTGTTATCTAGGATGGGTGTGTGTTTTCTGGTGTGGGTGTGTGTGTGTTATCTGCGGTGGGTGTGTGTGTGTGCTACCTGATGTGTGCATGTTATATCTAGTGCGTGCGTGTGTCACCTGGCGGGTGTGCGAGGTGTGCGGGCGCGACGGGCTCGGCGCGGATGACGGGCGGCGGGCGCGCCACGGGCGTGGGCGCCGCCGCCAGCTGCCCCGCCTTCCACGCCGGCTGCCGACACACACACACATAGCGTCACACGACACACGCCCATATCATGGAACACAATAATATTAGCTTACACTCTAGTGTGTGTGTGTGTGTGTGCTCCGATGTGTTATTCTAATAACACATCGGAGCAACGATAATGTCCCGCCACGTGGCCGTAAGATAGAGCGAGATAGATACTCTCTCTCAGTCTTGTTCATGCTTTCCAATAGCGCTGTATGGGCGAGTCTATTATTGGACTTATCCATGTGCAGAATATATTGGTTTCATTGTTGTATGCTTGATCAATGAATTTTCTTTACTTTCCCGTACGTTATCACTTCACAGAATTAGATCTGCATTAGTGAACTTATCCGATGGTGCAATAATACAGTAAGCTGGTTTTTTTTTTCAAAATCAACAAATTCAATTGCCGACTAGGAAAATATTTTTCAAAAATCCACTGATTCAGTTTTTGTGACTGAGATTCCTTTATATATTCCCGATATTCCCTATAATTTACGATCTAGCTATCCACGCACACTAAAAAACATTATCAATCATCAATTATACATTATTTCCCCAAGTTTACGACAAATAAGTATTCAATAAGTTTCTATTCTATCCTATCAGTCGAAAGACGTCCACAGCTGGACACAGGCCTCCCCCGACGACTTCCACACATCCCGGTCCTCCGCCACTCGCCTCCCCCGGCTTCCTGCGACGCTGCGCTTGTGGGGACCGTCCTACACTACGTCTGCCGGCTCGTGGTCGCCGTTCTAGATCCTTTCTGCCACAACGGGCATCGGTTTTACGAGCTATGTGGCGCTCATTGCCACTTCAAATTTGAAACTCTTTGAGCTAAGTTTGGGGTCGAGTCACCTTCGTCCGTAGGAGAATTAAGTACCCTCGAGATACCCTACACGTGACCCTGGGTGGTGCCAACCAGGTGACAACTCTACTGGTGGTAGGCTTCGGCCGTGGCTAGTCACCACCCACTGAACAAAGCCATGTCGCCAAGCGGCCTAGCCGTGTTCCGGCATGATGTTCGGTGTTGCCATTTATGGATGGCGGGTCAGATCAGTTGCGTTGCATGTTCCTAGTGAATCTAGCGTCTCGATCTACTGCCGCCTTCCTACCTAGGCAAGTATGCTCCATCGTAGATCTCATCGTCACTTACCATCAGGTGAGATCGAGATCAAATACTTGCCTATAATGTATAAAAAAAAAAAAAAAAAATGTCGGTTACTTCAGGTTCGTGTACGGATCCCTCCCCGAGCATAGCTCTCTCCACTGCGCGCTGAGCGACCTTGAGCCTTCTTATTCGGTAAGTGCTACACAAGTAATGTCTGAGTCTGGATTGAGGCTGGAATCAAGAGGTATGCCGCTAGACGTTCTAATATGAAGGAACTCACCACAGATTTGATGGGGGGCGGCTCCCTCCTCTCGCCGGCCTGCACTCGCGTCAGCGTAATGCCCGGGGGCAGCCGCAGATCCGCCACCTGGGCACAGAATTATATGACCAGATGTACCCGGACAGGTGGGGTTAAGGGGGGAGGCATCAGCTCAAGCGGACAGCCGCTGTTGGGGTCGCGGATGAGAGTGAAAGCGTTCCCCCCCCCCCCCCCCACACACACTACAAGGCGGGAGAAGGAGCCTCACGTGGGGTTTCAGTCGGTAGGAGTCCGACTTACCCCGCTTGGCTCCCCCAAGGCTTGCGGGTATCAATGAGGATATCCCCACGAAAAAAAAAGTGGTAGTCAGCCCCGGGACCCCGGGACGGAACACCACTGCTGGAGTCCCGGGGCCACACATAAGCCGGGATACGTCTACCGTGTTAGTTGGTTGGGAACAAATAATATTTAAATTTCACACAATGATAAGACATTCGCAGGCTCAGGGCTTAGTGTAGCGAACTCTTCAATCTCGCCACTAGCTACACAGATGGCGCTGCAGACGACATTCCGAACAATAGACCATTCTCAACACTAATACTGAATCGCGCTATGACAGTTTTCGGAGCACGTAACATATATACAAGACCCCCGACAATCACCGTCGGGGCATACCACCCGCCTGGCTGGAAGATCGTTCCTTTACCGCTAAATTAGTGTCCCCTTTCTGTGCCACCCTGTATGTAATGTGTACCACTGACCTGCACTCCGCAGCTGAGCTGCTCCATGATGCTGCAGGCGGGCGGCGGCTCCGCGCCGCACGCGCCCTGCGTGCGACAACACTCGGGTTATATGCCAGTTGGCTGCAGTGTTGCCAACTTGGCCAAATGTTGCCAACTTAGCCAAATGTTGTCAACTTAGACAGTTGTCACCAACTTAGCCAGATGTTGCCGACTTAGACAGGTGTCACCAACTTAGCCAGATGTTGCCGACTTAGACAGGTGTCACCAACTTAGCCAGATGTTGCCGACTTAGACAGGTGTCACCAACTTAGCCAGATGTTGTCAACTTAGACAGATGTTGTCCACTTAGTCAGATGTTGCCAACTTAGCCAGATGTTGTCCACTTAGCCAGGTGTTGCCAACTTAGACAGGTGTTGCCATCTTAGCCAGGTGTTGCCAACTTAGTCAGGTATTTATTAATTTCTTATATTTACGCGAATACTACACATTGAAATAAAACTAATTTGACGTTACGAATTTTATCGCGTTTATATTATGTTCTTCTCGTTCCCGACGTTTCGGCTGCTTCACAGCGACCATGGTCACGGGAGGACTGAGGTGGTTGACCTCCTGGTGTCATAGTTTGAGACGAGGTACCCTCATATTTAGTTGTATGAAATTCGTAAAATAAGAGTTTTATTTCAATGTGTAGTATTCGCGTGAATATAAGAGATCAATACATGTGTATGGTGCCACACAAATCATTCACCCATACCTTCTTGCTGACAACTTCGATCGTGGTGTCTGGCGTGATGTTGATGACTTGCTGCTTCTGTTGCTGCTGCCTCTGTTGCTGTTGTTGCTTCTTCTCTTTCTTGTTGCTCGGTTGTGGCTGTTGTTGTTGCTGTTGTTGCTGAGCAGGCTGTTTCGTCTGCTTGGTTGCCGGCGGTGGCGCTGCGAAGGTAAAAAACACGTTTTGAGAAATACTTACGACGTGGCCACCGTTCGTGAGGTTCAGAGTTCGAATCTCGGATAGTGAGAGGCGGGTTTATTATATCGGTCACGTATTAACCAAATTACGAAAGCATGGTTACCGACATGTTCTCGCTTACGAAGTCAAATGGATTGGAGACGAATAAAACGGGATTCGAACTCGGGACTCTCAGCATAGAAGGGCAGGGTGACAAATATAACCAAAATAATTAAAACATGAAGGACTCACTCTTCTCTTGTTTATTATCTTTTCCCTTCTTCTCCTTCTTATCCGTTGCCTTCTCTCTCTTCTCCTCGATCTTCTTAACGGGCTCCGGCTTCTTGACTTCTGTTTTCTTGTTGCCATCCGCCTTCTGGACTTCCGCCTTCTTTGCGTCGGCCTTTTTGTTTTTAACTTCTTTCAGCTCTTGCTGTTTCTTATTCGCTTCTCTTTCTTCTTCTTCGGCCTGAAAGATCGCGGGGATAAGGGATTGGTCAGAGAACTTTGCCAACACACAGCAACTCTAATTAGATTACGCATGGTGTTGGTTGATTCGTTAAGTCGTCTTTTGTGACATCCTTGCGACCGTAAGACAGGGTTTACCAAAGTTGAGGTACGGGATGGGAGGCCAATAAATAATTAGTGGTTAGCCCCATTGACTAAGACTAAGGATGTGCTAGCAGTGGGCTCGCGTCAATACTTGAATGGCGAATAGTTCGGTGTGGGACTCGAACCCGCAACCTCTCAGCTATGAGGGCGATCCCTCTAACTACTAGTTAATGAATGTCACAACAAATGTATAAACTAAATATCGCCAGACGAACACACCAACTATACGGTCCCACACTAAGCAACGCTTGTGTTACGGGTACCGTACAATGGACTGAGGGCGAACTCAGTATATAATACTTATATACATATTAAACATCCACGACTCGGGTACAAACATTCGTGCTCAACACACAAAGATTGCCCCTACCGGGATTCGAACCCGGGACCCTCGGCGCAGAAAGCAGGGTCACTACCAACTGTGCCAAAGGCGTCAGTCAGGTATACAAATAGATGGGTGTCCACATTTACCTGTTGTTTCGCGAGCAATCTGCGTTGCTTCTTCGACAGTGCTTGCGCGTCGGGTAACGAGTTGGACCTCTGTTGCTCCTTGTTGCTCGGCTTAGGCTCCGCTTTGATTTGTTGCGGTTCTTTTTGCTTTTTCTGTATTAAAATAATATATATATTACTAGCTGCGCCCTGCGGTGTTACCCGCGCAAAAAATCATGTCGATCCTTTGCGCTATGAAAAATTTAAACAAATCTATCCCACGGGAACCATACATTTTACCGGGATAAAAAGTAGCCTATGTCCTATTCCAGACTATAATCTATCTCTGTGCCAAATTTCATCGAGATCCGTTCAGCCATTCGGGCGTGAAAGAGTAACAAACATCCATCCAAACTTTCACATTTATAATATTAGTATGTATAGATTTTATTGAAAATCATAACGATTTTCGACGGCTCCCACGGGAAATACGAATTCGTTTTAAAAAATCATCGAAGATAATCAAATTTGGAAACTTTAATAGCAATTGCGGTAATCCAGCTCGGAAGTTTTCGATTCCGTTTCCGATATCGATTTCCAATGGTTTAAAATAACCCCGCTGGAGTCGTTCCTGGAGTCGTTTCGCGGAGAATTGCATTTTATTTGAGGTCCCGTCACTCGTGATAGATAGTTTCTCGACCAACATCTTAGAGGAGTTCGGTGTTGCTGGCTTCTTTAATTATCGATCAACTTCTCCAGTTTATAATTGGAGAAGTTGACAAGCCGAGGGTGGGTCCTCTTCCCCCGTTTGTTTAACAATGGATTTCCGCCAAGCATCGCCTAGTTCTATCAATAATGGACATTCCTTCGGTACGTACTAAGCGATTTGCTTCTACTTTCATCGCGCGAACTGCCAAGGAATGGAACACGCTACCGGCGTCTTTGTTCCCCGTTGACTACAATCTGGGTGTTTTCAAGTCGAGAGTGAACAGGTACCTTCTAGGCAAGAATGCTTTTCTTTTATTTTTTTTATTACATTATAGGCAAGTATTTGATCTCGATCTCACCTGATGGTAAGTGACAATGAGATCTACGATGGAGCGATGGTTTGGGGTCGAATCACCTTCGTCCGTAGGAGAATTAAATACCCTCGAGATACCCTACACGTGACCCTGGGTGGTGGCTTCTCCTAATTGGAGTGTTATGATTAAAGGCCAATAGCAATGGTCACCTTCTCCTTGCTGGCCCCCTTGGCGAGCTGGTTCATGTGCGCGAGCGCCTGCTCCCACGTGAGCTTGCGCTGGCTGTCTGTGTGCTTGCTCGCCTGCGCCTGCGACTCCTCGCTCGCGTTCGCCGCTGAAACATTAACATTTACGGTCGAATTTATGGACGTTAGTTATAACACGCTACTAACACTGTTTAGTTAACACGTGCTGTAGGGTTTATTGAGTGTTATAAGAAACGATCATTTATAGATCCACTGAAATCCAGTATTAGTTTTTTTTTTTTAAATTTGGCATCACCATAGGTATTTTGCGAGTGTCAAGTAATATAATATTTTCTGTTTTTGAATATATGCACAGGCCCAAAGGCTAGGCCCAAGTAAAATACCCCCCATCCCTCAATCAGTAAAGTGATGGATACTTTACCGAAAGATTTTTCATGGATTTTTTGTGAGAAACTGAAAAGCCATGTTTCGTCACTCTGTTTCAATTACCTACACTCGTGCACTTCACCGAACCCATAATGGTTAATATTCCACTTATATCACTCACTATAACTCGCGAGAACACTAGTTTTAGAAATTAAAACATAATTGACGCCATGACTATTCAGTTTCCCGCCAAAACATCCAGTATTAGTTAAATCACATTAATTTCTGCCAAAGATAAAAAAAAAACTATTATCCTACCATATTACAATGACAGCCACACGCATGCTTCGGATAAAGGCAACGAGCTTTTTAATTTAGCCGAATATTATCTTTAGTTGTCATGGCAACGAAAGTGAGAAATTTATTTACTGCTCGTTACTAGTAAGATAACCTGAATATGATGATATTGTAATTAATATACCCACGAAAAGCACCACCAATTAATTACTGCGCAAAGCAAAACTCTAGTGCACAGTACTATATGACGTTTAACAAAGTTACAAAACCTATGGGGAAAGAGGACCCACCACTGACCCTCGGCTTGTCAACTTCTTCGATTATAAACCAAACAAGTTTGATCGATAACAAAAGAAGCCAACAACACCCGAACTCCTCTAAGATGTGAACCGAGAAACTATCTATCACGAGTGACGGAACCTCAAATAAAATGCAATTCTCCGCGACACTAAGCGAATCTAAAAAAGTATTCGACACGTGTTTCGCCTCTAAACGAGGCATCCTCAGGACCGCTGGGCTGCGAATGAGGTTAACAATGGATTTCCGCCAAGTATCGCCTAGTTCTATCAATTATAAAGTTATAAAACGTCTATAAATTTCAGGGTATTGTGGGCAATATAGCGTTAGGAGCCTCCCTCGTAACGTCAACGCTAGTGGAAATCCGTATCTTGGACTGGGGGCGAACTCAGTATATGATACTTAGGCTGTGTCCCCAGTCGGCAAACTGTCAGCGGCCGACTGAGTGAGCCGCAAATTTGTGGCGAACTGAAATTCGAGTTAGCTGCAAACTCAGATCAATTTGCGTGCGTCGCAAGCAAACTGTTATGTGTTAGCCGCTTATTTAGCTCGACCGACCGACTGAATTTTCACTGTCAACTGTCAGAACTGACAGTTTGCGGCAAACGGACTCACTACGCCCGGCGAACAAGCATATCGCCGCCGCCGACTGGAACCGGTTTTGCTGTGAGTCGGCCGCTCACTGAATCAGTCGGCGCGCGCAACACAGCAAACTGCGTAGAGTGAGCGCAAACTAGCATACTGTGAACACTCCATTTTAAATATATGGCAGGGCGTACTAAACCGATACGCCGCTAACTTAGTCAGCCGCTAACAGTTTGCCTACTGGGGACACAGCCATATACACATATAAAACATCCACGACTCGGGCACAAACACTCGTGCTGATCACACAAAGCATATCCCTACCACAATGCGAACCCTCGGCACAGAACGCAGGATCACTACCAACTGCGCTAATCGGCCCGTCAAAAGCTTAGTATACCGTTTCGGAACCACCCTGTACACTCACCGAGGAAGGCGGCGTGCTGTTTCTGGTACTCCATCTTCTGTTTCTCCAGCTCCAGCATGTGCAGCTGCTGCTGCTCGAATTGCTGCCTCTTCTGCCACAGCGCGGCTTGCTCCGACTTAGACCAAAAAAAACATCTATAAATAAACAGCTACTGCCCGCGGCTTCGCCCGTGGTACATCGACGAAACATAGCTTACAGCACGCAGGGATAATGTAGATTTATATTAGTGAAAGAATTTTCTTAATCGGACCAGTGGATCCGGAGATTACCCGCTACATACAAACTAACAACACCCAACGTTAGTTATGTCAAATAACTTTAATAGCAATAACAAATTCTATTAATTAATAATTATCACATTATCATTATCGTATGACACTTAGCACTTGTCGCGCGACCGACCTTTGACGCGTCACGTGACACTCGACGCTGGTCAGGTGCCGCTTGACGCTTGTCACGTGACACTCGACGCTTGCCACGTGACACTCGACGATTGTCACGTGACACTCGACGCTAGTCACGTGACACTCGACGCGAGTCACGTGACACTCGACACTTGAAGATAGTCATGTGACACTCGACGCATGTTACGTGACCCATGTCACGGGACACTCGACGCTAGTCACGTGACGCTCGACGCTTGACAAGTTGACGTGCTCACCTGTTGTTGCTGCACGTCGTCCTTGCCTAGCACCGACCGGGCCTCGGCGAGTTGTCGATCGCAATTTTGCAGCCGCCGCGCCCATTCGGTGGCCCGCTTCTGCGCGGCCTGCATCTCCTGATAGCAGATGAGCACGTATATAGCGCAGTCGCCCAAGCACACACTAAGGCCTCAGCCTCGAATTGAGCGGGCAGCGGGGCGGGGCGGCGGCGGCGCGGGAGCGGGGTTCGTTGGCCGGCCCGCGCCGCTGTTTTCGAGAACCGGTCCATTTGATTTTACGCATAAGATCCTGCCGCCGCCGCCCCGCTGCCGCTAAATTCAAGGCTGAGGCCTAGTTAACACATTAACAAATTACGTATGTAAATGAAAATAATAAAGAAAGAAGGAAAAAAACCAAAATGTTTATGGTCTGCTCGAACAAGGTCATTTATATTCCTGAGGAGCCGGACCAGTATATATTGTATAGGATAGGGAGCGTTTAAGTATTACGTAACGCAATTTTTGACCCCCCCCCCCCCATGTAACGCGCCATAACGTTTTCCTTTACGTCCCCCCCCCTAGTAAAACGTGAAATCTCTACGCGACCGTTCTGAACTGTTAAAACAGTGTTATGTAACGCATAGTTCAAACCACTCCCCTCCCGCCCCTGTCACGCATCGTCACGTTTCAGAACCCCCCCCCCTACCCCCAAATTCTTTACGTAATACTTGAACGCTCGCTTATCTGTCAAAAGTGGTACAGTTACTATGCGGTTGCTGTTCGATTGTGAGTCGATTGTGTTGGCAGACTCGGGACGGTACTGTACCTGGGCGCTGGTCTCTATGACGACGGCCAGCGCGCCGAACTGCTCCGCCAGCAGCTGCAGCTTCGCCTCCTGCGATGGACTTAGCTTCTGCTTCTTGCCTGATCGCCGACACAAAAAAAAATAGGTTATACAACAAGTGCATAAAGTTAGCCATTGTATTATAAGTCAAAGTCAAAGTCAAATTATTTATTTCGTATAGGCCTACGGGGGCACTTACAAATTGTCATTACATTTTTTTTTTTCTTAAGTCTACAACCGGATCGGAACGCGACCTCATAGACTAACTGCGCCCCGCTATTAAAAAGCATGTCCTTTTTACCGGCATAAAAAGTAGCCTATATGCTATTCCAGACTATAATCTATCTCTGTGCCAAATTTCAACCAGATCCGTTCAGCCGTTCTGGCGTGATTGAGTAACAAACATCCATCCAAACTTTCACATTTATAATATTAGTGTGAAGTGGGATTATAGACTATTTTTATGATGTTACCGCGTTTATTTTATGTTTTTACGTTTCCGACGTTTCGGCTGCTCTACAGCAACCATTGTGGTCAGTCCTCCCGTGACCATGGTTGCTGTAAAGCAACCGAAACGTCGGGAACGTAAAAACATAAAATAAACGCTATAAAATTAGAAAAAATAGTTTTATTTTAATGTGTAGTAAATATAAGAGATGCTCATTTAATCCGATACTAAAGTCGACGATAAATAAGCTTATTCTATAAAGGAGTCATACACTTTGCTATTCACTTCGATTGCGAGGAAATTACATAATAATAAAAAAAGTAAAGTCAAATTGGAATTTTAGCAACAGTGAACAGTAGAACATTACTTCCATGATGTCTACGCTGTAGCCAATGTATTTTCCTTTCAGCGTCGAGTCCGTTTACACCCAGAATAAACAAGAAATGTACGAGTGTGAACCGTGAAAAAGGGTTGGGGGTACAGCCATGTCGTTGGAACACTCGGCTCGGTACCGAGGCTCCCAGCTTCACACCGCTGGGATATCTAGAGTTGGGGGTGGGGGTGCGTGGCGGTGGGTGGGGTACCTTTCTTCTTAACGCGCGTGTGCGCGGCCAGCAGCTGGCGCGTGTGCTGGGCGCGTCCAGGTCGCCGCGCTCGCCAGCGTCAGCCGGCCCTACATCTACACCAGAGTTCCCCAAACTTTTTTGTGTCGTAGACCCCTTGTCATGTTTTTCCGTGTTGGGTAGACCCCCTACTTACCTGATATTGATTTCCTATTGATTTCCGTCCTTTATAGAGTGACGAATTGAACAAGTCAGTGCAAGGTAGCGAAGCTCTAAGACTGCGACTCTCAGGTTTTTACAAGTTCAAAATGTATTGCGACCACAAAGCGAATACCAACATCCTACAACTTACACAATTTTATAAACATATATAATTTTTTTTTTACTTCATAGGTACTTTTATAAATAATGTATATGTTTTGGTATTATAAGATAGTATGATGTAAGTAAATAGGTACTATCAGTGTATGTGTTGAGATCCACTATCGTGGACCCCCATTTTCATTTCATGGACCCCCAAATTTTTTTTCGCTGACGCAGACCCCTTGCAGGTTGTCATAGACCCCTAGGGGTCGATATAGACCACTTTGGGAATCACTGATCTACACAATGGTTACCTTTCTTCCTGGCGCGCGTGTGCGCGTCCAGCAGCTGCCTGGTGTGCTGGGCGCGGCGCTGCGCGTCCAGCTCGCACCAGGCGGGGTGGGGGCGGGGGAGGGTGGGTACCTTTCTTCCTGGCGCGCGTGTGCGCGTCCAGCAGCTGCCTGGTGTGCTGGGCGCGGCGCTGCGCGTCCAGCTCGCACCAGGTGGGGTGGGGGCGGGGGAGGGTGGGTACCTTTCTTCCTGGCGCGCGTGTGCGCGTCCAGCAGCTGCCTGGTGTGCTGGGCGCGGCGCTGCGCGTCCAGCTCGCACCAGGTGGGGTGGGGGCGGGGGAGGGTGGGTACCTTTCTTCCTGGCGCGCGTGTGCGCGTCCAGCAGCTGCCTGGTGTGCTGGGCGCGGCGCTGCGCGTCCAGCTCGCACCAGGTGGGGTGGGGGCGGGGGAGGGTGGGTACCTTTCTTCCTGGCGCGCGTGTGCGCGTCCAGCAGCTGCCTGGTGTGCTGGGCGCGGCGCTGCGCGTCCAGCTCGCACCAGGTGGGGTGGGGGCGGGGGAGGGTGGGTACCTTTCTTCCTGGCGCGCGTGTGCGCGTCCAGCAGCTGCCTGGTGTGCTGGGCGCGGCGCTGCGCGTCCAGCTCGCACCAGGTGGGGTGGGGGCGGGGGAGGGTGGGTACCTTTCTTCCTGGCGCGCGTGTGCGCGTCCAGCAGCTGCCTGGTGTGCTGGGCGCGGCGCTGCGCGTCCAGCTCGCACCAGGTGGGGTGGGGGGGGGGGGGGGGGGGGTACCTTTCTTCCTGGCGCGCGTGTGCGCGTCCAGCAGCTGCCTGGTGTGCTGGGCGCGGCGCTGCGCGTCCAGCTCGCACCAGGTGGGGTGGGGGCGGGGGGGGGTGGGTACCTTTCTTCCTGGCGCGCGTGTGCGCGTCCAGCAGCTGCCTGGTGTGCTGGGCGCGGCGCTGCGCGTCCAGCTCGCACCAGGTGGGGTGGGGGCGGGGGAGGGTGGGTACCTTTCTTCCTGGCGCGCGTGTGCGCGTCCAGCAGCTGCCTGGTGTGCTGGGCGCGGCGCTGCGCGTCCAGCTCGCACCAGGTGGGGTGGGGGCGGGGGAGGGTGGGTACCTTTCTTCCTGGCGCGCGTGTGCGCGTCCAGCAGCTGCCTGGTGTGCTGGGCGCGGCGCTGCGCGTCCAGCTCGCACCAGGTGGGGTGGGGGCGGGGGAGGGTGGGTACCTTTCTTCCTGGCGCGCGTGTGCGCGTCCAGCAGCTGCCTGGTGTGCTGGGCGCGGCGCTGCGCGTCCAGCTCGCACCAGGTGGGGTGGGGGCGGGGGAGGGTGGGTACCTTTCTTCCTGGCGCGCGTGTGCGCGTCCAGCAGCTGCCTGGTGTGCTGGGCGCGGCGCTGCGCGTCCAGCTCGCACCAGGTGGGGTGGGGGCGGGGGAGGGTGGGTACCTTTCTTCCTGGCGCGCGTGTGCGCGTCCAGCAGCTGCCTGGTGTGCTGGGCGCGGCGCTGCGCGTCCAGCTCGCACCAGGTGGGGTGGGGGCGGGGGAGGGTGGGTACCTTTCTTCCTGGCGCGCGTGTGCGCGTCCAGCAGCTGCCTGGTGTGCTGGGCGCGGCGCTGCGCGTCCAGCTCGCACCAGGTGGGGTGGGGGCGGGGGAGGGTGGGTACCTTTCTTCCTGGCGCGCGTGTGCGCGTCCAGCAGCTGCCTGGTGTGCTGGGCGCGGCGCTGCGCGTCCAGCTCGCACCAGGTGGGGTGGGGGCGGGGGAGGGTGGGTACCTTTCTTCCTGGCGCGCGTGTGCGCGTCCAGCAGCTGCCTGGTGTGCTGGGCGCGGCGCTGCGCGTCCAGCTCGCACCAGGTGGGGTGGGGGCGGGGGAGGGTGGGTACCTTTCTTCCTGGCGCGCGTGTGCGCGTCCAGCAGCTGCCTGGTGTGCTGGGCGCGGCGCTGCGCGTCCAGCTCGCACCAGGTGGGGTGGGGGCGGGGGAGGGTGGGTACCTTTCTTCCTGGCGCGCGTGTGCGCGTCCAGCAGCTGCCTGGTGTGCTGGGCGCGGCGCTGCGCGTCCAGCTCGCACCAGGTGGGGTGGGGGCGGGGGAGGGTGGGTACCTTTCTTCCTGGCGCGCGTGTGCGCGTCCAGCAGCTGCCTGGTGTGCTGGGCGCGGCGCTGCGCGTCCAGCTCGCACCAGGTGGGGTGGGGGCGGGGGAGGGTGGGTACCTTTCTTCCTGGCGCGCGTGTGCGCGTCCAGCAGCTGCCTGGTGTGCTGGGCGCGGCGCTGCGCGTCCAGCTCGCACCAGGTGGGGTGGGGGCGGGGGAGGGTGGGTACCTTTCTTCCTGGCGCGCGTGTGCGCGTCCAGCAGCTGCCTGGTGTGCTGGGCGCGGCGCTGCGCGTCCAGCTCGCACCAGGTGGGGTGGGGGCGGGGGAGGGTGGGTACCTTTCTTCCTGGCGCGCGTGTGCGCGTCCAGCAGCTGCCTGGTGTGCTGGGCGCGGCGCTGCGCGTCCAGCTCGCACCAGGTGGGGTGGGGGCGGGGGAGGGTGGGTACCTTTCTTCCTGGCGCGCGTGTGCGCGTCCAGCAGCTGCCTGGTGTGCTGGGCGCGGCGCTGCGCGGCGGCGTGCGCGGCGCGCAGCGCGTCCAGCTCGCCGCGCGCGCGCGCGCTCGCCAGCGCCAGCCGCGCGCGCTCCTCCGCCAGCCGGCCCTCCATCTACACCACCAGCCCGTTATACCACAACCACTAAGCCACATGGACTGGGGACGAACCCAAATTTATATTGATTAATTCACTAGCTGTTACCCGCGACTTCGTCCGCGTGGTATTTAACAAAGACACAACCGTTGGCAACAGCCTGCTCGCGCGTTTTGAGCCCGCGGGACGCATTGCAGGTTGTTGCTATCAAACTTAATCAGGCGGAGCGCTGCAACATTAGTTTTAATTTTTTTTCGTGAGACCCATTTTTTTCTAAAATAAAAGTAGCCTATGTTACTCCTTGTTACATCAAATATCTGCCAGTGAAAGTCCCGTCAAAATCGTTCCAGCCATTTCAGAGATTAGCCGGAACAAACAGACAGACAGACAAAAAATGTAAAAAAGGTTGTTTTGTTATATGTACCGTGTATACATCCAAATGCACTTAGTAAAAAGCGGTTATTTTAATATTACAAACAGACACTCCAATTTGATTTATATGTATAGATTTATTTATGTACGGGCTAGCTATGTAGAATAAGTAGAGTCAGCAAGTTACGCGACCATTAGAGCCCCCGCGCACTAGGCAGCCTGGCTGCGGCAGCCAGAATTTTTGCGCAGCCAGTTATAGCAGCCAATCAACGACTTATGAATTTCTCTGTATCGAAAGTCATTTTTTTTTAAAGATCGAAACCCAAAATACGACTGTTTGCTACAACTAGTGCGCGGAGACTGACGGCAGCCACATACATTCGCCTATACACGTTCTGGCTGCGCGCAGCCAGCTGGCTGCCGTGCGAACAGGCGCGCTCTATTGGCTGCCGGAGCCGGGAATTCGTGGCTGTCTAGTGCGCGGGCTCCCATACAACGTCATATGATTCACTGGCTGCCTAGTGCGCGGGCTCCCATACAACGTCATATGATTCACTGGCTGCCTAGTGCGCGGGCTCCCATACAACGTCATATGATTCACTGGCTGCCTAGTGCGCGGGCTCCCATACAACGTCATATGATTCACTGGCTGCCTAGTGCGCGGGCTCCCATACAACGTCATATGATTCACTGGCTGCCTAGTGCGCGGGCTCCCATACAACGTCATATGATTCACTGGCTGCCTAGTGCGCGGGCTCCCATACAACGTCATATGATTCACTGGCTGCCTAGTGCGCGGGCTCCCATACAACGTCATATGATTCACTGGCTGCCTAGTGCGCGGGCTCCCATACAACGTCATATGATTCACTGGCTGCCTAGTGCGCGGGCTCCCATACAACGTCATATGATTCACTGGCTGCCTAGTGCGCGGGCTCCCATACAACGTCATTTGATTCACTGGCTGCCTAGTGCGCGGGCTCCCATACAACGTCATATGATTCACTGGCTGCCTAGTGCGCGGGCTCCCATACAACGTCATTTGATTCACTGGCTGCCTAGTGCGCGGGCTCCCATACAACGTCATATGATTCACTGGCTGCCTAGTGCGCGGGCTCCCATACAACGTCATATGATTCACTGGCTGCCTAGTGCGCGGGCTCCCATACAACGTCATTTGATTCACTGGCTGCCTAGTGCGCGGGGTGTCTTAGTTATTTACGGGCAGTTCGCCCATCATACTCGAGCCTACCGGTCGCGTGCTCACCCAATCACTTTAATCTCTCGTTTACTCTAATTTCTATCATCTTTGTATCAGCTTATTCCATCGATATACTATAAACTATCAACTTTTATCAACTATCAAGTCGTGGACGGGTAACGTACCAGCCCGTACAATTTATATACTAGGCAAGTATGCTCCATCGTAGATCTCATCGTCACTTACCATCAGGTGAGATCGAGATCAAATACTTGCCTATAATGTAAAAAAAATAAAATCATTTTTCTTCATTCCTATAATTTTTTGGGTCGGCAATCGGTTTCAAATACAGCCAGTATCGATACTTGAACGCTCCCAAAGTACAGTACTTATGCATCGTCAAAAATAACAAAATGCTAAGCTACAACCTCACCGCCCGTTCGGAATACCGTTCCTATGGAGAAGAATGGGCGAGAAACTCCATGGTTGCTCTTTTTTTTTTAAAGATTTCTTACATTTTTGAGCAGTAATGGTCTACTTGAATAAAAAAATATTCCGATTCTGATTCTGCGTAAATGTAAGAAATCAATATGGTGGAGGATGATTTAACTGCGCGACTGTGCATACCTTCTTGGCCTTCTGGCGCTGCTTCTTGGCGCGCTTCTTGCCCCTGTCCACGTGGCGGGCCGGGCCCTCGATGTACTGCAGCAGCGCGTCCAGGTCCCGCGTGTCCTCGGGCCGGGAGCCGCGCCAGCACGACCCGCTGCCGGCAAGGTCAAAGTCGAAGTCAAATCGTTTATTTCGTATACGCCTACGGGGGCACTTACGAATTGTCATTACATTTTTTTTCTTAACTCTGCAACCGGATCGGAACGCGACCTAACGCACAATAATCCAGTAGGGAACATACCTAACTATGTTATATGTACAGTGAGACTCTGAAACGGTATACTAGAATTTGAAACTGGGCTTTTTGTAGCGCTTTTATTAATAACTAGCTGTTGCCCGCGACTTCGTCCGCGTGGTATTTAACAGACACAACCGTTGGCAACAGCCTGCTCGCGCGTTCTGAGCCCGCGGGACGCATTGCGGGTTGTTGCTATCAAACTTAATCAGGCGCTGCGCTGCAACATTGGTTTTAATTTTTTTTCATGAGATCCAATTTTTTTTTCTAAAATAAAAGTAGCCTATGTTACTCCTTGTTACATCAGCTATCTGCCAGTGAAAGTTCCGTCAAAATCGGTCCAGCCATTTCAGAGATTAGCCGGAACAAACAGACAGACAGACAGACAGACAGACAGACAGACGGACAGACAGACAGACAGACGGACAGACAGACAGACAGACAGACAGACAAAAATTGTAAAAAATGTTGTTTCGGTATAGGTAACGTGTATACATCCAAATGCACTTAGTAAAAAGCGGTTATTTTAATATTACAAACAGACACTCCTATTTTATTTATATGTATAGACTAGCTGTTGCCCGCGACTTCGTCCGCGTGGTATTTAACAGACACAACCGTTGGCAACAGCCTGCTCGCCCATTCTGAGCCCGCGGGACGCATTGCAGGTTGTTGCTATCAAACTTAATCAGGCGCTGCGCTGCAACATTGGTTTTAATTTTTTTTCGAGATCCATTTTTTTTTTCTAAAATAAAAGTAGCCTATGTTACTCCTTGTTACATCAGCTATCTGCCAGTGAAAGTCCCGTCAAAATCGGTCCAGCCATTTTAGAGATTAGCCGGAACAAACAGACAGACAGACAGACTAAAATTGTAAAAAACGTTGTTTCGGTATAGGTAACGTGCATACATCCAAATGCACTTAGTAAAAAGCGGTTATTTTAATATTACAAACAGACACTCCAATTTTATTTATATGTATAGATTTAGCTTACCCAGAGTATCCGGAGGAAGTGGAGAACACACTGGTGTCTCTACTCGAGAGCGACACGGTGCTGCGCTGTTGTTGCGGCCGCGACTGTCGCTGTTGCAGCTCGGCCTGTTGCGCGGCGGCCTGTTGTTGCTGGGCCGCGGCCACGGCCTGTTGCTGCTGGAGTTGTTGCTGTTGTTGGAGCTAGAGAAACACACAACCCGTACGGTCCCACACTAAGCAATGTTTGTATTATGAGTGCCGTACAATAGACTGTGGGCGTTCAAAATGTATACAAACAATAGGAATATAAGCGTGATGGCCATTTTGGGATGTTCCCGCACGGGAATCGAACCAGCGGGCATCATATTCAGTGTGCCTAGCGGTATGCGGTCTCCGAAAATAACCGGTTTGTTTTTTACCCATTGCTGTTAATATTTACCCATTGTTGCTGCTTAACCTGTTGTTAGGATTTGCTCATTCTCGTCAATATTTACCAGCAGTTGTTGTTGCCTAATCTGTTGTTGCTGTTGCGGCGTCAACGTCGGCTTGTTGTGTATCGGCAGATCGTAGATCGGCTCCGGTTTCTTTTGTTGCTGTTGTTGCTGGGCAGCCGCCTGTTGTTGCTGTTGTTGTTGGAGTTGCTGCTGCTGCTGTTGCTGGTACTGGGCCTGTTGTTGCTGTTTCAGTTGCTAGAATTACGAAAACACTCAATTGTTTATTGCGGGCGAAGGAAAAAAACATTTTAACCTCAGTAACAAGAAATTTAACCCAAAGATATCTTGACGATATGTAGTGTATACACCAATTGTAGCGTGTGTGCGCCTGGCATGGCAACACACTGGAGCTTACTTTTTATAATTTTTTTTTTGTAAAAATAATGGATAAAAAAAAAGACAAGCCCGCTGAGTTTCTTGCCGGATCTTCTCAGTTGAGGTCGCGTTCCGATCCGGTTGTAGAGTTAAGGAAAAAATGTAATGACAATTTGTAAGTGCCCCCGTAGGCCTATACGAAATAAATGATTTGACTTTGACTTTGACATTATGGTAGAAAACATGGCAGTGTTGGCCCGCGAGGGTGCCGTGGTGTGTGGCTTGGCTCACCTGTAACCTGATCTGCTCCATGGCGTTGGGGTTGACCTTCCCCTCGGCCTTGAGGGCGGGCGCCACGCTCACCTGCACCGGCACCGAGCGCTGCAGCAGAGCCTGCAGACCATGGAACGATAAACACCAGCGTTGAGGCGCTCCTCGGATACCCCAACTTAGTGCTGAGAGCAGACCTTGTCGGTTGCAGCTACGTACGCCGGGAGACTAATCTTTTTTTTTATTTTATTTATTCATTTCTACTTTAATATCTACATTAAGTACTCAATGTATATTTTTAATTGTGTCGCCTGCGTAGCTGATTTACAAATAAACGTTTGTGCGTTTTGAGTTTCAACTGTACATTACAACTTTAGATCTAAATGAGTAATTACGTTTTTTTTTTATTTAGAAATCATGTTGATATAGGCTAAGTCCTACTTTACCCTCGGGGTCGAGGACGACTGGGGTGTGGGCCCCGGACGTCCGGTGACGATGACGACTCCTGAGGAGGACGGCGGCGGGCGTGGCTCCCCGCCGCCGTGCGCAGCGAGGGCGCAGGGGGAGCAAACATCTGCTCCCCCGAGACGGGCCCCCATAAGGGGGCGAGGCACAAGAGGGGCACCGGTGCGTTCCGTTTGGAGATCCCGGAGCCCCTCCAACATGTGTCGAAGGCGGCCACCGGGGGGGTTTTAGAGGGTAAGAATCCCACATAACCCGGCCCTCTCCCACACAGAGGCCGGGTATCTATCGAAGATTTCCCCCCCGTCAACAAAAAAAAAAAAGGCTAAGTCCTACTTAATTATTATTGTTGTCAAGCTGTAAATAGTGATCGACAAACCGACGCATAAATTAGGTATGTAGGGACTTCTTCGCCCGCGCGCGCTACACAGATGTCGCTGCAGACGCATTCAAAACAATTGATAATTTCTCTACACAATCCTGAATCGCGCTATGAGAGTTTCGGAGCACGTAACATATATACAAGATCCCGACAATAACCGTCGGGGCATACCACCCGCCTGGGCCCCAAGTCTGCTAACACAATCGATTTATAATCGAACAGTGTCCGCATACTAACTGTCACTTTTGACATATATCCCATACAAGATCTGTCAAAAGTGACAGTTACTATGCGGTTGCTGTTCGATTATGAATCGATTGTGTTAGCAGACGTGGGGCCCTGGCTGGAAGATCTTGCCTTTCCAAGGTACCTTGGGCTTGTCGGCCGGCGTGTCGGTGACAGCCATCTTGGCCATCTTGTCGGCGAGCTGCCGCTGCTGGGTGTCGATGGACTGCCGCTTCTGCAGCACCTGAGCGGCCGTCAGATTCGGCGGCTGTGTCTTCGGGAGAGCCTGGCGACATATTAATCATTGTTATTACTTTCCTTAATCATCAATACAACACAGAAAAATAAACCGACTTGAGATCCTCCTCCTTTTTGAAGTCGGTTAAAAAAACGTGTTCCCTTTTTAATGTCCCACTGCTGGGCACGCGCCTCCCCTCAATGCGAGGGGGATGAGGCCATAGTCCACCACGCTGGCCCAGTGCGGGTTGGCGGACTTCACACGTCTTTCGAGGGGTCCTCTCAGACATGCAGGTTTCCTCGCGATGTTTTCCTTCACCGTTTAGCAAATCATGGTTGAAAATTAGATTCGCACGTGAAGTCCAGCAATCCCAGAGATGCGAGCCGGGGCTTGAACCTGCGATTCTGGTTAACAAGGCGAGTGTTCTACCAACTTAGCTATCACTGTACTTAAGAATTGCTGTTGTTAATAAATATATGTTAACTCGATCATATCGATTACCATAGCAATTTATAATTTCCTGAACAAAATTATGAACAACATGGACAATAAAGTCCCTGTGTGCGCGTTATACATGGACCTAACTAAAGCATTCGATTATGTAGATCATGACATACTATTTTATAAACTGCAGAAATACGGTATCAGAGGCAATGTATTAGATCTTATCAAATCCTATCTGAGTAAAAGAAAACAGGCGACAATAATTACAAAACTCTGCCCTAACAAAAAACGAGAATTAAGTTTTGTCTCAAACTACAGAGAAACAAAATACGGTGTGCCCCAAGGTAGTGTGTTAGGGCCTCTTTTATTTCTTATCTATGTAAATGACTTTCCAAAAGCATTAAATTTCCCAATGATTCTCTTTGCCGACGATAGTACCGTAATATTTTCCAACAAGAATTACGCGCTACTTGAATTAGATGTTAAAAATGCATTAATAAATATAATTGAATGGTTGAAAGCTAATAATCTTATAATTAATCTAAATAAAACGAACGTAATGTTATTTAGAAACAAAACAAAGCCGATGTGTCTTAACATTAATCATAATGAAACTCATATTAAACAAGTTGAGACTGCAAAGATTTTGGGATTAAATGTAGATCAAAACCTAAATTGGAAAGTACACATTGACTCTGTATGCACAAAATTAAATCGATTTTCTTACGTCCTTTATAGGTTACATAAAATTGTTAACATGTCTACCGTGTTGACTGCATACCATGCTTATGTCGCATCCGTATTGAGGTATGGTTTGATCTTCTGGGGTAACTCGACAAATTGGGAATCTGCATTTAAAGCGCAAAAAAAATGTATAAGGTCAATGTGTGAATTGAAATCGACAGATAGTTGCAAACCCAGCTTTAAAGAATTAAAAATTTTACCTCTACCATGTTTATATATCTTCGAAACTGTTGTGCTTGTCCAAAAAAATTTAAATACCTTCAATAAGTTTCACAGTATTCGACATAAAAACAATGTCCGAAATATACCCAACAGAACCACTTTACTTAACAAAAGTGTGTTCTGCATGTCATCAAAATTGTACAATAAACTGCCAAACACTATAAAGGCATCAAATAGCTTGTACACGTTTAAAAAGAGTGTTAGACATATATTACTGGATAAGATGTATTACAATGTACAGGAATACTTTAATGACAAGTTATAAATAATAAGACTTTAATAATAATGTATTCTTACTACTTACTTCTGATGACATAATTTTAATTTTAATAATTTTGATGTAAATTTTTTTATGATGAATTTATTTTTTATTTTTAAAGACTAACATTTTAATTTTAATTGTAATTTATTTTTAGCCCTAATCTATATTTGCATGCCATAAGGTAGAGTACGGTATAAGTATAAATATTGTCATCATAACACCCTGTATTCACCTGTATTCGCAAATAAATGACTTTGACTTTGACTTTGACTTAACTCGTAAGTAACTTACGGGTGGTTTAGGAGCGACTTGCGGTGGCTTGGCAGCGACTTGCGGTGGCTTGGCGGCAACTTGCGGCGGCTTGGTCGTGATCGGTGGCGATTTGGCCGCCACCTGGGGCGGTTTGGCCGCGACTTGTGCCGGCTTGGTCGCGACTTGTGCCGGCTTGGTCGCGACTTGCGGCGGCTTGGTCGGTTGCTTCTGTTGGGGTTGAAGGTCCACGGTCTGCGTTTGAACACCCGCCTGTTTCTTCTCCTGGGACTCCTGCTCTCCCTGTATACAGAAAATCACAATTTCGCTTAGAGGACATCCACCTGTATAATTTGGTTTTATTTTTAAGCATTGTTAGATATATATTTTGGGCGCATTTGGTCTATAGTTTTAGCGTAATATTATATACATTTTTAGCGACATTTGGTCAATATTTTTAGCGTAATTTAGTCTATATTGATGGTTAGCGTCATCTGATATTTTTTTTGAATTATTTCTTCTATATATATGTTAGCGTAGTTTGGTTTGGTCATTTGATCTTTATTTTTGGCGTCGTTTGGTCTATATTTTTGGCGTCATTTAGTCTATATTGATGGTTAGCTTCATCTGGTAAATTTTTGTCATTATTTCGTCTATATGTTAGCGTAATTTGGTCTATAGTTTTAGCGTCATTTGATCTACATTTTTGGCGTCATTTTGTCTATATTTTTAGCGTCATTTGTTCTATATTTCAGCGTCAATTGGGCTATATTTTTAGCGTCATTTGGTATTTTTAGCGCCATTGTGTATACATTTGCTTCTTATCATACCCCGGTAATAGCAACTATACGTTTTCACTCACATTGGCAGTCTTGCATTGCTGTTTCTTCTTGTGGAGTATGGACCTCAGCCGCTCCCTCGTCTCGTTGAAATTCCGCGGCACCGGCGTCGTCAGCGGCGGCTGTCAATAGCAAACATATCCTACACTAAACGAGGAATTCATAAAAAGTAACAATCAATTTACATAACAACAATTTTGTCTATGTTTGAGCAGTTCAGATGCAGCCGCGTCAAAATTATAATATATCCGATTTGTAACCAAAAATTTTACCTAACGGTTTTATTTTTTCTAAATCGACCTCATATGCCAACTGTCACTGTGACAGCTGACTGAAAAATAAATAATAAAATGACAGCATCGATACATACATTTTCAGTCTACGCCTTATGTTTTATATAAGAATATAATAATGTGACTAATATATAATCTAACGTAGATTAAGCCAAACTAATAGGGTTTCCAAGATACAGGTGTCAAAGCTGTGTCATTGACGGACTTTTGATAAGATCGGTCGCATTTTTATTCCCAATTTCTTCGACACATCCGGCCGGCAACAAAGTGAATCTTTATTTAAACAAAATGACATACAAAAAGAAGACAATAAAGATTATGCGTTGCCAACAACAGGCTTCCGCCTACTTTGGCTCCGCTACTTAACTGCCATGTGAAATGCTTAAACTGAAATAAACTTTACTTTACTTTAGTATGCTCAATTGAATTAGCGATCCACTTACCGGATAATCGTCGATCAGTAACCGATAATTTTGTGTTTTTTTTAATCTCCTCTACACTTGTCGTTGACAGAATCATCGGTCAACGATGGAGCCATAATTTTTAAAAGGATTTTTTTTTTTACATTACAGGCAAGTATTAGATCTTGATCTCACCTGATGGTAAGTGACGATGAGATCTACGGATAATTGGCTATATACATATCCGAGTGGCGGAGGACCGTGATGTGTGGAAGTCGTTGGGGGAGGCCTATGTCCAGCAGTGGCCGTCTATCGGCTGATAGATAGATATCTGAGATGTGTCACGGCCAGGCCCCGCTGGTGGTGGGTATACTCACGGCGTGTCCGAACACGGTGCAGTAGCAGCAGGTGCAGGGCTGGTCGGCGCCGGCCTCGCCCGCGCAGCCGCCCCCCGCGCCCGTCCCGCCGCCCCCGCCCCCGCCCCCGCCCGCGTGCCCCACTGCACCACACGACCACGGATTAATACAATAATAGTAATCAAATTTATTGTATGTTTTTTAAGTTTTAAATCCTTAACCCTTAGTAGCCTGATTTACGAAAGTGATTTATTTTTAATATTACTGTGTTTAATGTTACTGTGTTTAATAATAATGACATTTGATTTTTTTTTAATTTAGTTGGAAAGAATATTATACAACAGTAAAATACGTACAGCCAACCTATAAAAAAAAACTAATAGTAATGTGAACATGCGGTTTAAAAGATTGGTATCAAAATTGAAACTCTAGGCTATTAAGGGTTAACCTTCAAATTTATAGAAACGTATAATGGATTATAAAGGCATTATAATATAATTTTTCCTCTGAAATGTTCGCTATGACGCCATTATAATCCATTTTAACTGTCTATACATTTGGGGGCTAACATTTGTTTTATTATAAAGTGTAGTATTCGCGTAGATATAACAAATCAATATGACAATATGATTTATTAAATACTATTTTATTTTCTTTTAATTCCTACATGTTCAAAATGACAGAACCATTTTCTTGAGTTATAATTAACTCATATAGGTAATGATTATTGTCTATTAATTTTAGATACAAGTACAAGTTATATAACAAGTTTTACGCTACAACCTGCACAATCAATATCGCAATGTAACAACGACAGTTTACTATTCATATTGACCAGGTTCGATTTCCGATACATGTACGAGTTATTCTAAAAAAATCTATGAGAGCTTTTTTTCTCATGTTTCAAATCAACGAGACGGTTCCTTAGAACATAATTTTCAATCTCTTATTGTCCCTGAAGTCCCCATACTGTAATCATGTACTTACACCCCGGGCCCCAATTCTACTAACACAATCGATTCATAATCGAACAGCAACCGCATAGTAACCGACACTTTAGACAGATACCCCATACAATATCTGTCAAAAGTGACAGCTACTATGCGGTTGCTGTTCGATTATGAATCGATTGTGTTAGCAGACTTGGGGCCCTGTATAATAATCCATGACTCGGGTACAAACATTCGTGCTCATCGACAATAATATTGCGCCTGCCAGTAGTCGAACCCGGGTACATCGTCACAGAAAGTCATAAACCTACTTACCTTTGCACACGTGCTGTTGATGGCTGCCATTTTCGCACGCCTTGGCCACGGGCTTCGGCTTGAGCACCGGCTTCTTGACCTCTCTCTTCTCCGTCTTCTTCTCGTCATAACACTCTTTCACAACACCACTGGGGCACACAGAAGAATCGTCCTTACACGTATTACATATACAGTCGTTTGTCCATTTGCAATCGTTCTTGGGCGTATCGCACACATCACTTTCCGATTTACTATTGCGAGTTATATTCTTAAACGCGACCGCGTTCAAAGTCTGTTTCGCGTTCCTCAGCGCTTGCGCCGAGTATTTGGCTAAGTCTTCTTTACTCTCCAAGTCTTCCTTATCAGAGATCAGGTATTCGATGTCCTCGTCGAGTAGATTCGCATCGATGCTGGAGCATATTGAGATGACATGCTTTTTGTAGTTCTCCGGGACGGGGAGGCCTTGGTTGATATACGATTTGATCGTGTAAAAGCTGTCTAATAATGATTTTTCGCCTTTCGAAGTCAATATGGCCTCGCATTTGGCAAGTAACGCGTCGTGCTTACATCTCTTGTCGTCATCGACTTTCACAGGCTCCGGTTTCGGTTTCTCGTCCTTGTTATCGGTTTTATTGACAACGGTGATCAGAGTGCGGTTCGATTTACCGATAATCTTGCTTAGTCCTTTGGCCGCTAGGATTTCCGCTTCGCTAGCGTGCGTCACTTTAGTCGGGGGTGGGTTTTTGAAGCAATCTTTTAGTTTTAGTTCCAACTGCTCGAGTTTGTATAACATGACGAGCCAATCGTCGCCTGACAATGTTTTCTTGGGCAGCGTACACATAAAAAGCCTATTAATTTCCCTAATTCTCCCTATAAAGTAGTCTCTCTTCTTGTCCGCGGTTGAAGATGTGTGATTCGGTGTGTTTTCAATCTTTTTTATTGGCAAATCTACAATTTCCTGTATAACATTACTGGCTAACACTGGGTTGTTTGAGATCCAATTGCTGAGCTGCTGGGACTCGGCACAGCGACCTAGCACATGCAGATATTTGAATCGCAAACTTTTAACTGAAACTTTCTTCTCCGGCGTCATTTGTGAGTATTTCATGATGAGTAGATCGAATGTGTTGCCCGCGGAACCGGAAAATATATTTTTCATGTCCTTCGAGTCGTTGTCGATCTCGTTCTTTTTCAGTTCATCGATCAATTGAACAACTTTATCGCTATCGTTCGTCTGTTTGCTCGCTAAGTCTTGTATGTAACTGTAGAATTTGTCTAGCATGGATTCGATCTCATTTTCTAGTAACTCAATGGGTATACTCTTAAATTTAGTTGATACATACAGCTTCCACGAGTTGAAGCGTGATTTAACTAGCTCCCTCAGTTCGTCCATACTCAACGCGTCCTTCACTGAATTGTCGAAGAGCGTGGACGCTTTGGAGTACATCTCCGAGTTTATACTATTTTTGGGCAACGAGAACAGATCTTTGTCTTCCTCTAAACACTTAGCTAACTCCGGACTTTTGTTTTGTTTCAAATATTCGAACACTTTGTTGATAACAACTTGAGCGGATATAGAGAATAGCAAGTCTTTGAAGTCTTCTTTATTAGACTTGTTTTTCATTAACGCCTGCAAGTCCTTTTCGTCTTTGAGTAGCTCGGCTATGTCTTTGTTGTCGAATTCGAACGTCATAGTACTAATTATGTCTGTGTCAGTTGTGTTCTTGATGCGTCGTTGGGTTTTTCTTTTGGCTGTGTTCTTTGTAACCTTAACATTATCCCTAGCTTTGTTTAGTTTTAGTTCCCTAATCTGTTTCAACGTTTCCGGAGTTAGTTGAGCTTCGTTGTTGACTTCGGGTAAGCTGTTCATGATTGACGCGAATTCGGGAAGTTCAAACGACGCGTTGGCGAATTCGGACAGCTTTGACGCAATTTCTGGCATGTTCGCTAGTATCTGTGGCATATTCTCGACAAGCTCGGCCAGTTTTGTGTTCGCTGTGCTAATATCTATCGGTTCGTCAGAATCTATTTTGTCTAGGAATTCGGCCGAGTTTTTGTCTAGAGTCATCATGACCTCGCATATTTGTTCCAGAGACAATTGGCTGTCGTTTTCTTCCTTTTTACCGTCTTTGATGTTGTGGTACGAGTTTATGATGCTCTGACACTCCTCCATAGCTTTTTTTATTTCCAAACCGAATGACACGTACTTGTAGATGTTGGGATCTTTGTTGTCGTCAGATTCTTTGAGTAACGGTGTCCTGCGAGCGTTCAGAGGTATGTTCAACACCTCGGGCGGCTGGAATTCACTTTTGTCATCTTTCAAAAATTTGTTCACGGTTAATAGTCTCTGGCTAGGTTTCGCGGTGAACGGCACCGGGTCCGGTGTCGTCGGAGACATCTCCTGCAGCGGCGGACTCACAGACTCCGGAAATTTTTCATTGGATCGGTAATCTTCGCGGTCGTTTAGAGCGAAGCTAGAAAATTTCGCTAAGCACTCTTTCATGTCCTTGCACAGATCCCCCGTCTCTTTTTCGCCAACGATTGTTTCCGTGTCGCTAATGTTGTCTTCTCTCTCTAACGGGAAGGCTTCTGGCGGGTCCGCCTCTGTTTTGATGTCTTGTAGTAGCTCTGTGGTTTGTGCCGGGGCTTTGTGTTTGAGCATCTGTAGTATTTTATGTGGTTTGCTGATGGGGTTGACAGGTTTGATTTTGCGTTTGACGGCGGTGGTGAGTCGGGGTATTTTGGGGCTGGTGGTTCGTCGTTTGCGGCGGGGTAGGTCTTCTATTAGTGTTACGTTGCTTTCCGGTAGGCTGTAAGCATACAACTGTAATGAACAACCACCTTGGCACTTACATTTTGGAAAAGATAATTGAAGCGAACCTATTGCGTTGACACAGTGCCCGGAAAAGTTGTTCAAGGGGTTACCTATTCATCGGGATTCCCTAAAAAATTACCAATCCATCGAACGACTGGACCACTTTGGCCCAGTTGGGATTGGTTTGTGAAACCCGTGTTTCTCCATGATGTTTGTCATTAAGCTCTATAGCAGATAGATCAGGGATTCCCAAATATCCCAGGGGTCGACATAAACAAAAACTGATTTTGGCGGTCGACGAGGTCTAAAAACCGACCCCTAATAATTAACACAAGTTCTCATTTGAAACTTTCAAGATACTGTATAAGTTGTGTTACGTGTACCAACTTTAACTAAGAATGGCTAATATTTTAGCAGGAAGTATTGTTGTACTCAACAAGTCGATATGCGTGCACAAGTTCGTACAAGATGAAATTATGATTTTGTATCAATAGGAAAAAAAGCTAGAGATAGGATTTTTTTAAAGTAATTTGGCTATGTTGGTCGGAGGTATCAGTTCATTTTGGAAAAGGGGTCTCTTGCCCAAAATTGTTTGAGAATCCTTGAAATAGATTTTCTGATTATATTCAGAATCAGAATATTTTCTATTCACGTAGACCAATAAGTACAGTACTTATGAATCGCCTAAAGTTACAAAATACTTTGCTACAACTTCACCGCCCATTCGGAATGCCGTTCCTATGGAGAAGAACGAGCGAGAAACTCCATGGTTGCACTTTTTAAAAAGATCTTTAACATTATTGAGCAGTACATTGTTATGGGTGTGTGAGAACAATGTAGGAACAGCTAGCCAGACTTTAGCAGCTGGTCAAAAAATAAGTGCTGTTTTGCGTACCTCTCTCTCTCGTGTCTCAGCTGGCCTTCGAGCCACATCCGTAGTCTATGGTAGTACAGCTGCTGGTCGCGCATGTGCATCACTTTACGACGTACCTGCGGCATAGACAATAACATGTGAACGAGCACGCCTTACCACGTGTCTGTGTGTGTTTATGTGTGTGTGTGCGGAAATGGGTGTGTCAAGGTGGATTGGTGGAGCTGGGTTTGTGAAGGTAAGTGTGTGTAGATGGGTTTTTGGGGGTGAGTGTGTGTTAATTTGTTTGTGGAGTTACATGTGTGGTGATGGGTTTGTGGAGTTAGGTGTTAGGTGATGGGCTTATAGAGATAGGTATGTGGAGATGGGTTTATAGAGATAGGTATGTGGAGATGGGTTTATAGAGATAGGTATGTGGAGATGGGTTTATAGAGACAGGTATGTGGAGATGGGTTTTTGGGGGTGAGTGGGTGTTGATTGGTTTGTGGAGTTAGATGTGTGGTGATGGGTTTGTCGAGTTAGGTGTTAGGTGATTGATTTGTGGAGCTAGGTGTGTAGAAATGGATTTCGGCGATTGGTTTGTGGAGTTATATGTGTGGAGATGGATTTAGGATATAGGTTTGAGGAGATATATCTGTGGAAAGTTGGTAATCTTTATTTAATAAATTATATACAATAGTTATATACATGGAAAAACAAAAAACTAAAAAATACTTATAAATAGCACATTTAAAAATAAAATAAAAATAAAATGATATACACAAAAATGCCTCCACATCGTCGTCGATGCCAAAAGTGCCCAGCAGGCTGGCCGCGTTTCCGCGCCGAATAGCGAGGCTCACTCTCTGCGCGAAATAAAGGCCAGCCCGCCGGTCACGGGTAGCGGCGAAAAGTCGTGCGAATGGGTGTGGAAATGGGTTTACAGAGATAGGTATGTGGAGTTGTACGTGTGGGGAAGTGTGTCTGGATGTGTCCGGGTGTGCGAGCGCGTACCTCCTTGAACCGCTGCAGATGGTACTCGGGGCAGAGCGCGCGGCAGGGCTGGTGCGGCGGCGCGGGCGGCGGCGAGCCGGGCGGCGGCGGCGGCGGCGCGCGCCCGCCCACCAGCTGCATGCACACCTGCCACCACACCACCATTAACCCCGTCTCATCCCCCCCCCCCCCCTTAACACAAGCGATCACCGCTAACCAACTGACATTACCTATTTTTTATTTATTTTTTGTATCGCCAGACGAACACACCAACTATACGGTCCCACACTAAGCAACGCTTGTATTGTCGGTACCGTACAATGGAATGCTTTCTGTGCTGCGGGTCCCGAGCTCGCATCCTGATGAGGTCAAACTTGAGTACTCGAGTCATGGATGTTTAATATCTATATAATAATTATACCAGCCCTTTAAATGTCCCACTGTCGGGCACGGGTTTCCCCTTAATGCGAGGGGGATTAGGAGTCCACCACGCTGGCCCAGTGCGGGTTGGCGGACTTCACATGTCTTTCGAGGGGTTCTCTCAGACATGCAGGCTTCCTCACGTTGTTTTCCTTCGCCGTTGAGCAAGTGATGATCTTATTTGAAAATGAGATTCACACATGAAAATCCCAGAGGTGCGAGCCGGGGTTTGGACCTGCGATCCTCGTGACCGAAGCAAGCGTTCTACCAACTTGGCTATCACTGCTTATAATAATATCTATATAAATAATATATATGGGGTTCGCTCCCATTTACATTGTACGGCACGCATAATACAAGCGTTGCTTAGTGTGGAACCGTACAGTTAAGTGTGGCGATATTGTGAAAGAAATAGGTTTATAGAACAGCTACAAAGGCTTTAACGGTAAGCTCAAGACGTGCACCCACCGTGGACAGCTTCTTCTGCTTGCGGTACACCTGGAGCTGGCGCTGGTGGACCTCGGGCAGCCGCCGGTACATGGCCATCAGCTTGCGGTCCACCTCCGACAGACCCATGTCCACGCGTTTCCTGACATCGAGAACACACATAGAAATAGTTATCCTTTTACGGGGAGATGCTGGCTCGTGACGTCACATGCGTCTTGGGTAGCTAATAAGTATTGATCGCTCAAATACTAATATATATAATGTTAAAGTGTAGCGTGTGTACGCCCCGCATGCCAACACACTGGAGCTTACTTTTTATTTTATTTTTGTAAAAATAATGGATTTAAAAAAAAAAGACAGGCCCGCTGAGTATCTCGCCGGATCTTCTCAGTTGAGGTCGCGTTCCGATTCGGTTGTAAGGTTAAGAAAAAAAATGTAATGACAATTTGTGAGAGCCCATGTAGGCCTATACGAAATAAACGATTCGACTTTGACATTGACATTTCAGCAGGGCCTATACAGGTGTTTCAGAAAGGGTGTACTAATCCTTGAAGCTGCGTTGATTTGGTACTTTTTTTGTTTAATTTCAATCAGTTCATAAACAAAAAAGATATATCAATTTAATGACGCGCCTTGAGGGTGGGGGGGGGGGTTGAACCACGCGTTACGTAACATTGTTTTAACCCTTCAGAACGGTCGCGTAGAGATTTCTTTTTCTCAAAACATCGCAACACAAATATAAAAAAAGTAATTCAAATATATTAACGACTTTCCTGTACTTTACGCCCATTAATTGTGACTTTCAAGCAATAATTGTCACTTGGTGGTGGTTACGTAGCGTTTTACTTGGGGGGGGGGGGGGGAAAGAAAAACCTTACGACGCGTAACATGGGGGGGTTCACGTAATACTTGAACGGTCCCAATGTGGTGCACCGAATCAGTCTCACCTGGCCTCGTGGTCGCGGCTGGTGGGCGGCGCGGCTGCCGGGGCCGGCCACTCGTCGCAGTGCTTCAGCACGCGGTCCATGAGCCGCTCGATGGAGGCGATGGAGCGCATGAGATGGCGGACGGTGCGGCACAGCTCGCCGGGCGCGGCCTCGCCCTCGGAGCCGGCCGACTCCACCGCGGCGGCGGCGGCCAGCAGCAGCTCGGATGCCGAGTCCAGCGAGGACGACGTGGAGAGCCCGAGCGAGTCGCTGCCCGAGTTCGCGTCGCTGTCTGTTACTGGTGGCACGGAGGGGGGGGATATTATATTCCGTGCTTGGATGTGCCAATAGGAATTTTCATCACTCATGAGGCATATTAGTATGCCTTATTCATCCGGTTGGGTACTGTTTAGTTAGTGTAACTTGCCTGTGGCCATCTATACAAATAAATAATATTGGAGTGTCTGTTTGTACTATTAAAATAACCGCTTTTTACTAAGTGCATTAGGATGTATACACGGTACATACACCAAAACAACATTTTTTCAATTGTTGTCTGTCCGTCGGTTTGTTTCGGTTAATCTCTGAAATGGCTGGACCGACTTTGACGGGACTTTCACTGGCAGTTAGCTGATGTAACAAGGAGTAACCTAGGCTACTTTTATTTTAGACTAGCTGCTACCCGCGACTTCGTCCGTTTTTTGTTAAATACCACGCGGACGAGGTCGCGGGTAACAGCTAGTTCTAAATAAATTGTGTAGGGGGAATTTTTGAAGTGGGTGGATGGGCTGGCAAACTCCCAAAGCCATGAGGAGTGGCTAAAATGCTCCATCATAATATATTTATGTGGATTATTTTTCGAGCTGATATATTTTCAATACTAATCGCAAGACAATGTTTAATGGCTACATTTATCTAATTCGCGTGACCAAAAGCAAGTTTTTTTTTCAGTAAATATTTTTCTCGCTGTCTTCAACAAAAAGGTACCTTATCAATAGAAATTATTATTACATAAAAGCAGCGGTAAATGTAAATCATATCATATATCTATTACAAACAGTGGAACAATATTCAGGTGTCATTGATCAAACAACTTTTTTTCTCCTTTATTAGTCACAATTCCACTAATTGACACTGGCATAACCGACGATTTCGCATATCGACATTCGGAAACACTGAAGCGACGCCATTTTATTAATGTCACTCGAGCTGTCAGACGTCAGTGTCACAAACTTTGTAGGTTACCGCGATCGTTGTTTGGTAAATAAAAATATTACAAATCACGAATTTTGAATTAAAAACATAGAACTGATAAAGTATAACCGTATATAACGATAGCCAAATGGATAAAAGACAAAAACGCGAGCGCAAAGACAACTTTACGATAGAGGAGATGGAAAAACTGATCTTTCTAATCAACACCAAGAAAGATGTTATCGAAAACAAGGAAAGCAACGCAGTGACATGGCAGGAGAAGGCGAAGGCGTGGAAGGCCATAGAGAGGGCTTATAACAGCTCCGAAGGAGATGTGTACAGGTAACCACCGCCACCACAAACAAACAAACCAAACACAAGTTCTGTTCATTGAAAATAAAACTAATTTTATCGCGTTTATTTCATGTTTTTTACGTTCCCGACGTTTCGGCGGCTTTACAGCGACCGTGGTCACGGGAGGCATTCCTTCTGTGACGTAAAAACATTAAATAAACGTAACAAACCCTATTAAAAATAGTATTATTTCAATGTGTGTAGTATTCGCATAAATATAAGAAATCAATACAAGTACTATTCTTGTCGACTAGAGTAAGTATCTATAATTCCATTTACTAAGTATTAAGGTGCTTTAGATGTCTATTCAAATTTCAACAAGCCATTGCACGCTTAGCTAAAGGGATTTCATGAACATCAAACATCATAAGGAAACCTATACATCTTGAGAAAGACATGCAAAGTTCCCCAACCCGCACCAGGCCAGTGTGGTGAAATAAGGCCCAAATCTTGTGCCTGTAATGGCAATAAACTTGCTCTCTACTACACTGTCTCCGAATACCATAGACGACATGAGGGTGCATTACAGTGCATCTCTGCCTACCCCTTTGAGATATTCAGGCGAGAAGTCCAAAATTCTGATTGATTACCAGACATACTTGTAATATGCCATCCGTCTGTATCATTACAACATATTATAAGTTACATGTGACATAGGTTAACATAATTAAGCTTATAACCTTATCTGACCGAATTTGTGCCTGCTATCTGTCAGATAAGTTTGAGATAAGGTTTATCAGCAAATATGGTGAAATAGGCCTAGTTATTCTTCTGATTCATGTGTGTTGGTTCGTATGATGCAAACATATTCCATCAACTTGGCACTTTGCTTTGCACTTGAGCTCAAAATCGCGTAGCAAGTACACCACGCATTCAGTTCCCCATTCAGCAAGCAATTAAGACACATGTTCATAATAATTGGCAACATAAAATGATCAAATCATATAGCAGTGATAACCAATATGAAAACACACAAACAAATCGCCAGATGAACACACAACAGTACGGTCCCAAACGAAACAAAGCTTATATTTTGAGTACTGTAATGTACTGGGGGTGAACCCGGTACATGATTACCTATATTTATGTAAACATGTATGGCTTGGGTACAAGCATTTATGCATGACCCCAAGTCTGCTCAAAACAATTGAACGGCAACCACATAGCGACTGTCACTTTTGACAGATATCCCATACAATAGCCGTCAAAAGTGGCAGTCGCACAAAGTTTGCCCCTACTAGATCTGAACTTGGGAGCCTCGGTACAGAAATCAGGATCACCACCGATCAGGTTGTGCTATGGGTACTCGACCAAAGCGACAGTTGTGCTATGGACACCGGAAACCCGTATCAAATCGCGGGTATTGTCAATCCAGGCCTCAAATTATACACCAAATCCAACAAAATGAGAAAAATTATATACTCTTGCGATTTGAAGCTTGCAACACAGAGATAAATAATCTTAATAAAAAGAACTATGGGTACCGTGCACGCAATGTAATTAATTAAAATTTCTTCCTTTCCACAGAAACGCAAAGCACCTAAAATTGAAATACGAAGGCTTGAAAAAGATCATCAGGAAAAAGTTATTCCGTGCAGAGAGCTGCAACCCTGGTGATGGTTCCAATATATCATCGTTAACACTGGTGGAACAGAGAGTCATGGACATGATGACATCTCCGGTCGAAGAGGACACGCCTCCGGGACCCCTGGACCCTCATTTTGGTGGCGGTACCAACAAGACATCCATGACGTCAGTGGAACAGAGACTCATGGATATAATCATGTCACCGGTTGACAGAGAAGCGCCCACTACCCTCCACACTCGCTCTGGTGGTGGAACCAAGTCATCATTGTCGCCAGTGGAACAGAGAGTCATGGATATGATAAAGTCCCCCGTTGAGGGGGGAACGAATCCTGCTCCACTTGACTCTCTACGCGAGGGTATCTATGAAGGTGAATCTTGCTTCTTTCAACTACTTTTATATCTGTTCAATAAATAAACTACATTTTGGACTTATGTGGGCGTGAAATTGAAAACTGAATTTGTAAATAGTATTTGGTCCCAATGTAAATTGGGTTGTGCAATGTAATGTAGGCTCATTCGCAGCGCAGCGGTCCTGAGGATGCCTCGTTTAGAGGCGAAACACGTGTCGAATACTTTTTTAGATTCGCTTAGTGTCGCGGAGAATTGCATTTTATTTGAGGTCCCGTCACTCGTGATAGATAGTTTCTCGATTAACATCTTAGAGGAGTTCGGGTGTTGTTGGCTTCTTTTATTATCGATCAAACTTGTTTGGTTTATAATCGAAGAAGTTGACAAGCCGAGGGTCAGTGGTGGGTCCTCTTTCCCCATAGGTTAACAATAGATTTCCGCCAAGTATCGCCTAGTTCTATCAATTATAATGTAATAGGTTTTTTTTCCTATTTTTGGAGACTTATTTTGGCGGTCATTCCATACGATTCTTTTCACTATTTACAGATGCACCAGAAGATATACAGACTCCAAATAAATCTATCGAAGCCCTAGATAACAGCGTGTTGCGAACTAAGATACTAAGTGAAGAACTCGAGGCGGCGGTGCTAAGGAATCAGATGCTAAAGGAGGAGATGCACCACAAGAGAGAACTATACCAAATGGAGAAGGATCACATGGCGCTCAAAATGGAGATACTGAAATTGGAATTACAAAATAGAATGAAACATGTATCGATCAAAGACGAAGTGGAATAATAATAATGTATTCAATCAAAAAGTATTTTCTAAAATTAAAGTAGCCTATATTACTCCTTGTTACATCAGCTATTTGCCAGCGAAAGTCCCGTCAAAATCGGTCCAGCCATTTCGGAGATTAGGCGGAACAAACAGACAGACAGAAATTGTAAAAAAAAATGTTTTGGTATAGGTACCGTGTATACATCTAAATGCACTTAGTAAACAGCGCTTATTATAATCTTACAAACACACACTCCAATTTTATTTATATGTTTAGAAGTATAGATTTCTGAATGACCTTGTATAAATAGTGTTTTGTAGTCGGTACTCACAGTCGTCCAGGTCCACGGTGGGGTTGGAGTCGCTGTCGGCTTGCGCCGGCGCCGGCGGCCCGCTGTCCGGAGGCCTGACACACACAAAACACAGAATCAGAATAATTTTTATTCACGTAGACCATTGTACAGTACTTATGAGTCGTCAAAAGTTACACAATGCTAAGCTACAACTTTACCACCCGTTCGGAATTCCGTTCCTATGGAGAGGAACGGGCGAGAAACTTCATGGTTGCTCTTTTTTTTTAAAGATCTTTTACATTTTTGAGCAATACATTGTTATAGGTATGTACACAATAAGACATCATAAATTTATACAGGGTGTAAAGGGGCATGGTAACTAAAACTTTGAGTAAAGGTTTATAGAAATCATTTATGTCCAAATTCATGGTTTACAAAAGCTGTAATTTTTAAGCGAGCAATGTATCGTAAACGACGCGATCACAACACAACGCTCCGCGGCGAGCGGCGAGCGCGCTTGAACATATGGACTTTTGGGTCTAAATTATTAAATATGTATGTTTTTTTTTTATTTGAAATCACGTCGAGATAGACTTCTAATTTGATTTCATGCTAAAATCAATATGAGAGTACGGAAGAAAAAAAATGTTTAATTCATCAAAAGATCGACGGAAAAAAAATACATGTCTGGGGTGGTCCAGAAACATGTGTTGAATCCCTGGTATTCGTTTTCGTTACGAAGCCACTCACACCCTGTATAAATTAAAATGAAACGATATTTATTGGTTAGCCCATTACTTAAAAATGGCTGAACGGATGTGGCATTGTTTTTTAACTTTCGTTATAGTCCGAATCTGGTTGGCGTAAAAAAAATGTTAGGAAAAAAAACGCCCTTTTCTATGGTTCTTGGACCGGATAAAGTATTGTATACAACTTACTTGGCCCCCGTCCCGTCGCCTTGCTGGAGTTCCCTGCCGCCTGCTGTCTCGCTCTCCCCGTCATTCGATGGCTGACATAACAAACATATAATAATACTAGCTGACCCGGCCACGCGTTGCTGTGGCTAACACCAAAAATTTAAAAAGTGGAAATAATTGAATTATACGGTATTTCGTTCACTACAAAATAAATTTAATTAATTTTATAGCGTCAACAACACGTGGTAATTATGCTGTTAAAATGTAGCTTATATGACACGTTCGTAGATTTACCATAGCAGCGCCATCTATTGATTACTTACTCAACCCAGTCGAAAGGTATCGACATCTGTTAGAATCATTTGGAGTTAACAGATAATTGTGACTGTCAAATAATAACAGACAAATAATTAGCAATAAATTAAAATTGCGACTATAATTTGAGATTTAAACTATCCTATCTCTCAAGTTGGATCGAACTGCACATGGTGTGCGAATTTTATTATAATCGGTTAAGTGGTTTAGGAGTCCATTGAGGACAAACATTGTGACACGAGATTTATATATATATAGAAGATAGAAGATATAGTAATACCAGCCCTATTTAAAAATATCTTTTACATTTTTGAGCAGAACATTGTTATGGGTATGTGAGAACAATGTAGAAACGGCTAGCCAGACTTTAGCAGCTGGTCAAAAAGTACTAACTCTAAGTATATAATTACAAGTTAATGGTCCAGATATAGTCCGTGTGGAAACAGGCAAAGTTATATGTCCATACGGCTATATCAATGTCATAGCAAATCAATCATGAGTCGATTGTGTACCTTGTCTTTGTCGACTGGTTCTGTCTTGGTGCCATTCACTTCGTTGACGGCTTGCATCATTCCGAAGAACGAGATCCTGAGGAGCAAAATCATATTATTAACATCTCCATAACATAAATAAATAAATATCGCCATACGAACACACCAACTATACGGTCCCACTTTAAGCTTAACGCTTGTGTTATGGGTGCCGTACAATGGACTGAGGGCGAACTCAGTATATAATACTTATATACATATTAAACATCCATGACTCGGGCACAAACATTCGTGCTCGACACACAAAGTTTGTCCCTACCAGGATTCGACCCCGGGACCCTCGACGCAGACGGCAGGTTCATTAACAACTGCGCTAACAGTCGTCAACACTACATAGAGGTATAATAACGACTAGTTGTTACCCGCGACTTCGTCCGCGTGGTATTTAACAAAGACACAGCCGTTAGCAATAGCCCGCTCGCGCGTTCAGAGCCCGTCAAAAAGTTTTTTCTAAAATTAAAGTAGCCTATATTACTCCTTGTTACATCAGCTATCTGCCAGCGAAAGTCCCGTCAAAATCGGTCCAGCCATTTCAGAGATTAGCCGACACAAACACAAAGACAGACAGACAAAAATTGTAAAAAAAAATGTTGTTTTGGTATATGCACCGTGTATACATCCAAATGCACTTAGTAAAAAGCGGTTATTTTAATATTACAAACAGACACTCCAATTTTATTTATTTGTATAGATATATAGATATGGGAGGTTGTGTACCTTGCGTACCTGAGGAGCTGGCGCCGCTGCTGCGCGCAGAGCGTGCGCGGCGTGAGGCACTCGCAGCGGTGCTGGTAGCCCGCCCACGCGTTCACTGCGACCACACCGCACACCCGTTACACACGCGGCAAATATACTCGCCGTCAGTGGGACCCCACACACACCGAGGAGTCATTTTAAATCATTCAACAACGGAATCGAAAACCTCCCGAGATGGATTTCCATATTCGATTTTTTCCTCTGTCAATAAATACTACGGCGGTAGCTAAGTTGGTTGGACACTCGAGGGTCGCAGGTTCAGACCCCGGCTAGCATCTCCGGCATTTCTGAATTTAATGTGCGAATCTCATTTTCAACCATGATCATGACCACTCGCTAAACGGTGTTGGAAAACATCGCGAGGAAACCTGCACGTCTGAGAGAACCGCTCGAAAGACGTGTGAAGTCCGCCAACCCGCATCGAGCCAGTGTGGTGGACTAAGGCTTAATCTTCCTCAAATTGAGGGGAGGCCAGTATAGATTCGTAAATGCATGCAATAAGAGCTTTCAAAATGTCTTCCGACCGTTATTTTAAGATAGCCTTTGTCTCGGGAGAAACATCGACAATTATTCGAGTCCGTTTAAGATTTTGAATTATTTATAAGAAACCTCGCGGGGCAGGGCCGTAGCCAGAAATTCAATTTGAGGGAGGGGGTTGGCCGCTGGACCAGAGACAATGAGCAACAGCAACACACTTAGGGGAGGGTCGAAAAGAAAAATATTTTAGAAAGTACATATTTATAAAACCTTGGAATAGCTAAGGCGTTTCAGTGGGGATTTGAACCCCCAAAACCTTCCCGGCCTCCGGCGTTGCCACCGGACTGTCATTATACACGCGATTATGTGCACACGGTCACTGGGACCACACCACGTGGAATTACACTCTAGGAATTGGTTGGAACCACTATTTTGTGAAACGAAAATAGGATTACAAAATAACATGTTATCCTCATTCTTAAGTCGTGCACTAGTGTTGTACTTGATGCCACTATGTGTGTATGTATGTTTGTATGTACGTGTGTGTGTGTGTGTGTGTGTGTGTGTGGTGTGTTAGTGTGTGTTGGCTGGTAGACTCACTGTCGCGCGGATGGTCCAGACCGCGATATCTTCAAGCTCACGCTTGCGTATTTGAGTGTGTGTGTGTGTGTGTGTGTGTGTGTGTGTGTGTGTCAGTGTGTGTCGGGGGGGTGGACTCACGGTCGTGCGGCGTGGTCCGGTCCGCCATGTCCTTGAGCCGCGCGCTGGTGCTGGCGCGCTGGTGCGGCTGCAGGTAGCGCGCCAGGCGGGCGCGGGCCGAGCTCACCCACGACGACTTGCCCTCCCCTCCGGCGGTGGGGTTCACTGGGACCATCTCCACCTGCATCAGACAGCATATATGCATATTGACGGCCTGATTAGCGCAGTGGTAGTGACTGCTTTCTGCGCCGAGGGTCCCGGGCTCGAATCCTGGTGGGGACACAAGTACGAATGTTTGTACCCGAGTCGTGGAGGTTTAATCTATACTAATATTATAAATGTGAAAGTTTGGATGGATGGATAGATGGATGGATGTTTGTTACTCTTTCACGCCCGAACGGCTGAACAGATCTGGATGAAATTTGGCACAGAGACAGATTATAGTCTGGAATAGCTCATAGGCTACTTTTTATCCCGATAAAATGTATGGTTCCCGTGGGATAGATGTTAAAAATTTTCATACTTTTTATCGCGGGTAACACCGCCGGGCGCAGCTAGTATCTATATAAGTATTATATACTGAGTTCGTCCTCAGTCCATTGTACGGTACCCATAACACAAGCGTTGCTTAGTGTGGGACTGTATAGTTCGTGTGTTCGTCTGGCGATATTTATTATTATTATTTGCTTGGCCGGTTTTTTCAGGGGATACTTCAGGAGCTATATGAACCTGTAACAACGGAGCGGTACCTTGAACGTGATGGTGGATGCGGCTTTGAAATTCTCTAAGATTTTACAGAACCTCTCTATGGCGTACCTGTGTGACAACCAAACACAAAAATTATCATCAAATTAAAATCTTAGTAAAGTTGTTCAACACACGCCGGAGTGTGTCTATCTCTAAAGGCTTGTCTACTGTCTGCAGAGGCATATCTTGTCGAATATGTGGGGGGGTGTTGGGGTGGGAGGGTGTTGCGGTGTTCGTACTCACTCTTTCTCCAAGGGCTGGTCGTACTGTCTGCAGTTGCAAATCTGTGCGAATATGTGGGGGCGTGTGTCGGGGTGGGAGGGTGTGTTGCGGTGTGCGTACTCACTATTTCTCCAAGGGCTGGTCGTACTGTCTGCAGAGGCATATCTTGTCGAATATGTGGGGGTGTGTCGGGGTGGTAGGGTGTGTTGCGGTGTGCGTACTCACTCTTTCTCCAAGGGCTGGTCGTACTGTCTGCAGAGGCATATCTTGTCGACTATCTGGCCTGCTATCTCGCTCTGTTGCGCCAGCCGGGTCAGCTGCTCGTGTATTATCGCTGCACCTGTCATGCACACACCAAAAACTGACTAATTCATTGAATGTTAGGGGGCGAGGGGGGAGGGACGATGGGTGCTGTTATCCCCCCCCTCACTCACAATATACCTTTTAAATTATATCATCTTATAGCCGCGCCCGAATTAAGTAAGGGAATTCGAAGACTCTTATAGGTGACGGCGGCATATTATAAATGTGAAAGTTTGGATGGATGGATGTTTGCTACTCAGTCACGCCAGAACGGCTCAACGGATCTGGATGAACTTTGGCACAGATATAGATTATAGTCTGGAATAGCACTAGACTACTCTTTATCCCGGTAAAATGTATGGTCCCCGTGGGATAGATTCGATTAAATTTCTCACAGAGCAAAGGATCGAAATGATTTTTTGCATAGGCAGTGGTAGTTTAGGTGTCAGAAAAAGGACATACTTTTTAAGCGCGGGCCACGCCGCAGCTAGTTAATACAAAAATGCAATTAACCCTTAATAGCCTAGAGTTTCAATTTTGATACCAATCTTTTAAACCGAACGTTCACATTACTATTAGTTTTTTTTTTTTATAGGTTGGCTGTACGTATTTTACTGTTGTATAATATTCTTTCCAACGAAATTAAAAAAATAAATCAAATGTCATTATTATTAAACACAGTAACATTAAAAATAAATCACTTTCGTAAATCAGGCTACTAAGGGTTAAACGTTTTAATATAATAAAATTTGCTCAAAAAATAACCTAAAGCGATGCAATACTACCAAAATTTTAATAACCGCCATAGAGGACGGTACAACCTGCGTTTCTGTGTGTGTGTGTGTGCGTGTGCGTGTGAGGGCGTGTGCGTGTGAGGGCGTGTGTGGACTGACCTTGCGGCGGCGCCAGCGCGCGCCTCAGCCGCGGCAGGTCCCAGTCGCGGTGGCGCAGCTCCCCCGCCCCGCCGCCGCGCAGCCGCAGCGCGCGCACCACGCCCGCCGCCGCGCCCACCGTGCTGTCGCCTGCGCGCGACACCACCCCTCATCAACACTACACTCCATACTCACACCAGATAGCCCCGACACAAATTAAAAAATATATAAAAACAATAATGATGTGTGTCAGTGTGATTATGGCGTGTGTCTATGTGATAATGATGTGTGTCAGTATAATATAAAAATTACGTGGATACAGTTTATGGCCCTCGTCTTTTATCTACAAGTGAACGTCAGATACAAAGACTTCAAAATGCCTGCGCGCGATTTTGCTTTAATATTTCGGCAAGGTCACATGTAACGCCATATCTCAATAAACGTAACTTACTGAATATGAAAGCTCGACGCAAGCTTCACTTGGCGAGTCTTTTATTTGGAGTCATCAAGTCACATGCACCACTATATTTATATAAAAAATTGATTTGGACTAGCAGATATAGAAGGGAAGATGGTAGACACCGACAATGTGCTCAACAATTACCATATCCACGCCATAGGACCGCAGCATTTAGGGGTAGCTTCCGCTACGCGGCAACTAAATGTTGGAATAACATCCCTCCACCAATAAAGAACTGTGACACTGTTACGACACTTAAAGCCAATCTCAAACAATTTTTATTAAGTCATCAGAAGAATTGTGAAAACATACGTGCGAATGTTTCCGTGTTATAGCGGTAGTTTCTCATTTTACTAGTCTTAATCGACTTTTCGTCGATACTCAATCAAACACACCATTATATTTATTTTATTGTATAATAATGTTCTATTAATAATTAAGGATAATAACATATAGATTTAAATTTTGTGAATGTAAAAAAAAAAAAAAATTAACATATATATACCGACTCATGTTTAAGTCTGTGGGGTTATTAGCATAAGCATCTTTATTTTGTTAATTACTTAAGTTAGTTTTAGTTACGTGCTCCCGTCACCCGCGAGTTGCAGCTGAAAATCAGCGTTGGGTGCGCATTTATTGCCGTTCAACAATAAGCTGAGCTGTTGACCCTTTTGGCAAAATATCAGCGTTGTTATATATTTAATTGTGTGTAGCTATTTCTTTGCCAAATAAATACTTTCTTTCTTTCTTTCTTTCTAATTATGGCCTGTGTCTATGTGATAATGATGTGTGTCAGTATAATTATGGCCTGTGTCTTCGTGATAATAGTGTGTGTCAGTGTGATTACGGCGTGTGTTAGTGTGATTACGGCGTGTGTCTATGTGATAATGATGTGTGTCAGTATAATTATGGCCTGTGTCTTCGTGTTAATAGTGTGTGTCAGTGTGATTACGGCGTGTGTCAGTGTGATTACGGCGTGTGTCAGTGTGATTACGGCGTGTGTCAGTATGATTACGGCGTGTGTCAGTGTGATTATGGCGTGTGTCAGTGTGATTACGGCGTGTGTCAGTATGATTACGGCGTGTGTCAGTGTGATTATGGCGTGTGTCAGTGTGGTGATGGCGGTGTGTCTATGTGTGTCGCGACTCACAGTGCGCGAGCGCCCACACGCAGTCCCGCACGAGGTGCGCGAGCGCGGGCGCGCCGCCGGCGAGGCACAGGCACAGGCGGCAGTGGCAGCCGAACCGCGCGCGGTACACCCACTCCTCCGCCACCATCTCCACGCTCCTGCCGGCACAACCGTCACGTTCCACCACCAGGCTATCCCCCGGGAACACCCACCAGTTCCCCGGGCTGAACAGTATCTAACGCGCTGTCCGGGGAGGCTATCCCCCGGGAAGACCGACTGTTTCCCCGGGCTGAACAGTATCTTACGCGCTGTCCGGGGTTACAAGAAGTTCCATAAACACCCGCCCAAATTGCTTTTCCGTGATGCGCGAACAGATCGAAAGACAAACAGAACCAGTTTAAAAAAAAAAAAAAAACCCATTTTCAACCATGATTATCACTTGCTAATGCCCACGACGATGCCCACCCGCACATCTCCCCCCCCCCCCCCCCCCGACCATGTAGTACATAGATATGCAATCTACAGAAACATATGGGATTTAGATGCCCCCCCCTCACTCACATGTTGGTCCCGATGAGTGTGAACATGAGCGCGCTGATCTCGCACCACGAGTGGAACACGCCCAGCAGCCACTCGGGCACGGCCTCCAGCCTCGCCCCGCCCCCGCCCACCGCCCCGCGCCGCTCCGCCTCTGTGGACACACGACACCGCTCACACGCTCCGCTGATGTATGGACGCTAAGGGAGCGTTAAAGTATTACGTAACGCAATTTATAGAGATTTTTGACCCCCCCCCCCATGGAACGCGCCGTAACGTTTTTCTTTACCCCCCCCCCCCCCCCCCCTAGTAAAGCGTAAAGTCTCTACGCGACCGTTCTGAAGGGTTAAAACAATGTTACGTAACGCGTAGTTCAACCGCCCCTGTAACGCATCGTAACGTTTCAGACCGTAACCCCCCCCCCCCCCCCCGCATCGCTACGTTGCGTAATACTTGAACACTCCCTAAGGGCTCGTTCATAGAGCGGAACGCGACCTCAACTGAGAAGACCCGGCGATAAACTCGGCGGCCTTGTCTTTTTTTTTTAATCCATTATTTTTACAAAAAAAAAGTAAGCTCCAGTGTGTTGCCATGCGAGGCGCACACACGCTACACTTCACCATCATAAATCTTGATATTTGAGCGATCAGTCCCAGGCTGCTTTATCAAACATGTGTCTACAAAATATGTGTATGTTAATGTATATCTGTGACGTGTGAATGTTTGTGTGTGTCAATGTATATGTGTGTGAGTGTGAGTCACTCTCAACATATTGATATTGACCGCAAACTAGTTTGGTTGGATGTATGTTACTCAATCACGTCAGAACGGCTGAACGGATCTGGATGAAATTTGGCACAGACATAGATTATAGTCTGGAATAGCACATAGGCTACTTTTTATCTCAGTAAAATGTATGGTTCCCGTGGGATAAAGGACATACTTTTTAATCGCGGGTAACACGTGTGTATATTCATGTGTGTGTCAATGTATATGTATGTGATGTGTGTATGTGTGTGTGTGTGTGTGTGTGTGTGTGTGTGTGTGTGTGTGTGTGTATCACTCTCGCCACATGGATTCTGACCGCAAACGTAGTGCAGCAAGGCGGCCTCCTCCTCGGGCGTGACGGCCGGCTCCTCGTACTCCAGCACCTCAGCACTGGACAGCCTTAGAACAAAACACATTTAAATAAGCAAATTTTTTAATTTTTTTTTATTACATTACAGGCAAGTATTTGATCTCGATCTCACCTGATGGTAAGTGACGATGAGATTTACGATGGAGAATACTTGCCTAGGTAGGAAGGCGGCAGTAGATAGAGACGCTACATTCACTAGGCACATGCAGCGCAGCTGATCTGACCCGCCATCCATGAATGGCAACACCGAACATCATGCCGGAACACGGCTAGGCCGCTTGGCGACATGGCTTCGTTCAGTGGGTGGTGATTAACCACGGCCGAAGCCTACCACCAGTAGAGTCGTCACCTGGTTGGCACCACCCAGGGTCACGTGTAGGGTATCTAGAGGGTATTTAATTCTCCTACGGACGAAGGTGACTCGACCCCAGCGAGGGGGATGAGGCTATAGTTCACCCCGCTGGCCCAGTGCGGGTTGGCGGACTTCACACGTCCTTCGAGGGATTCTCTCAGACATGCAGGTTTCCTGACGATGTTCTCGTTCACCGTTTAGCGAGTGATAATCATGGTTGATAATGACATTAAGAACAATAGACAATTCTCAACACAATCCTGAATCGCGCAATGAGAGTTTTCGGAGCACGCATCATATATACAAGATCCCGACACTAACCGTCGGGGCATACCACCCGCCTGGCTGGAAGATCTTCCCTTTTCCGCTAAAGTACTGTTCAAGAGACGACCGCTGACACACGTCAGGGCCCCAAGTCTGCTAACACAATCGATTCATAATCGAACGGCAACCGCATAGTAACTGTCACTTTTGACACATACTGTATGGGATATCTGTCAAACGTGACAGTTACTAAGCCGTTGCTGTTCGATCATGAATCGATTGTGTTAGCAGACTTGGGGCCATGTGATAATACCCTCTGAAACGTGTACTCACATGCCCGAGGGTGTGTCGAGTGTCGCGTCCTCCTCCAGTGGGGGGACGTCCTCCCGGACGCACTCCTCCGCAGACGCTAATAGCTGTAACAATCAATGCTTTAATTATTACAAAATTAGTTATTGGGCACGGGCTTCCCCTCGATGCGAGGGGGATGAGGCCATAGTCCACCACGCTGGCCCAGTGCGGGTTGGCGGACTGCACACGTCTTTGGAAGGGTTCTCTCAGACATGCAGGTTTCCTTCACCGTTTAGCAAGTGATAATCATGGTTGATAATGAGATTCGCACATGAAATTGCAGAGGTGCGAGCCGGGGTTACTTTTATTTTAGACTAGCTGTTACCCGCGTCATACCACGCGGACGAAGTCGCAGGTAACAGCTAGTTTTAATTAAATTAGCAGAATTGGGCCCCTGTTGGTGTGTTCGTGTGGCTATATTACCTGCAGTATGTCTTCGTGGCGGATGAGGAAGTGGTCTGGGTCGGGCGCGGCCGAGTCTGCGCTCAGCAGCGGCAGCAGGAACTGGCCCATCGCTGGGGCCTCCACCTGCTGCGATCACGGAGTACAACAAACGTGGGGATATTGACCTTACTATTATTTATCTTCCCACACTGCGTATACCCGGACCTTTCGTAGGCCTGCTTGGGTACATGGGTCCAACATGTAGAGGCCCTTTGTGACAATTTTATAATTGATAGATCTAGGCCAGGGGTTCCCAAACTTTATTTGTCTACTGTCTACCCACTTTGAGAATGAATTATTTTTTAGCGCCCCCATGTTTTCACCTACTTAAAAACCACCATAATTTCCTCCTGCCTCTACACAACGCCCCTATTTTTTTTCTGGGTCATTTACCTAACCCCCCCTTTAGGCATGCAGCGCCCACAACGGGGCGTTGTCGCCCACTTTGGGAAAGGCTGATCTAGGCGATACTTGGCGGAAATCCATTGTTAAACCAACGGGGGAAGAGGGACCCACCACTGACCCTCGGCTTGTCAACTTCCTAATTAATATGTAATTCTCCGCGAAACGATGCGAATCTACAAAAAGAGTATTCGACACGTGTTTTGCCTCTGGACGAGGCTACCTCACGAGCGAGGCCGGGCTACGAATGAGAATTTTAATGTTATGCTAGTTCCTCCGCCTGCTGGGCCCCAAGTCTGCTAACACAATCGATTCATAATCGAACAGCAACCGCAGAGTAACTGTCACTTTTGACAGACATCGTATGGGATATATGTCAAAGGTGACAATTATTACCTTTGACATATATCCCATATGCGGATATGCCATTATGCGGTTGCTGTTCGATTTTGAGTCGATTGTGTTAGCAGACTTGAGGCCCTGAGGCAGAGTCGCTGTTACGACCATAATTTTCAGCAGTAGACCCCCCCCAGCAGGTAGCCAACACAACATACTGTAGTATATGGCCTTCATGTTTAATAATTGTCTATGCTATGACAGGATGCCTTTTGTGGCTGACATTGTTCATTGGTCTTCGATTATAAGATGTCTCCTACTCGAACGTGAATTATTTATAATATTCCCTGATATGGGATACATACCAATAACCAATAACCCACAAAGCGCCTCCACGTATAAGAACCACTAACTAAACGCGATAAAATCCCCAAAAATATGTTTTATATCAACACTTGTATAGTGTTATCGTTCACTCACCGACGCCTTGTGTTGATATCCATTGCAGTCTATGTCCGCGACGGCGGCGGCCTCCTTCATCGACGAGCTGTCTGACGAGCCCGCTGTGTACAACAAAGTATAAATATAACAATTATAATCGCCAGACGAACACACCAAGGCACGTCAATCTGCTTATCTTAACTTACCAATGCTTGGTTACATGCTGGTCCGACTCCTCAGGAATATAAACGAACTAGTTCGAGCAGAGTATTAAGATTTTGTTGCTCTCCTCTTCCTTCTCATTTTCATTTACAAAAGTAATTTGTGAATGTAGGAATCGTGTAGCCATTAACTCGTAATTCATACAACTTTTTTTCTTTATTACATTATAGGCGCGTATTTCATCTCGATCTCACCTGATGGTAAGTGACGATGAGATCTACGATGGAGCATACTTGCCTAGAAGGTACCTGCTCACTCTCGACTTGAAAACACCACGATTGAAGTCAACGGGGAACAAAGACGCCGGCAGCGTGTTCCATTCCTTGGCAGTTCGGGCGATGAAAGTAGAAGCAAATCGCTTAGTACGTACCGAAGGAATGTCCACAGTGTACGGATGACACTTGTCCGTGCGTCTTGTCGCCCGACGATAGAATGGAGTGTATGAATGAATGAACAACTAGCACATAGTGACTCACTGGCGTCGTCGAGCTCGGTCCACTGGTCGTCGGAGTCGGAGTCGGCGCCGACGTCCGACGCGTCCGACACGAGCTCCGCGCGGCGCACGCGCAGGCACACCGCGCGCCGCGCGGCCGCGCTGCGCCGCCGCGACATCTGCCACGAACAACAGACCACGCTCAAGATTCAAGTCACACAGGAGAGCGTTCAGCGTTCCACGTTCTTGGTGTGTGCGATTCTAAGCACGAACAACTAACAGGCGTGCAGCGACCTATACATTATAAAGATTGATTTATAAGGCGTCGCGACGCTAACGATGAAGCGTGATGACGCTTGCCGACGCTAACTATGCAGCGTGGTGACGCTTGCTGACGTTTGCTATGATGCGTCGCGACGCTAACTATGAAGCATGATGACGCTTGCCGACGCTAACTATGAAGCGTGGTGACGATTGCTGACGCTTGCTATGATGCGTCGCGACGCTAACGATGAAGCGTGATGACGCTTGCCGACGCTAACTATGAAGTGTGGTGACGCTTGCTGACGCTTGCTATGATGCGTCGCGACGCTAACTATTAGGCCCCGCGAAGATGCCCCTTACCTCTTTGCCCTTAGCAATTGGACGACGTCTGGGCGCCCGCTGCGGCCGCGAGTTTCGCCTCGGGCGGCCGCCGCGCCCGCCCGACCACGACGACGACGACGAACCGCTGCCGGAGCCCCGGTGACCCATCTACGGGGAAATTTAAAAAAACAGATTCTTAATTTTATTTATTCACTAGCTGCGCCCCGCGGTGTTACCCGCAATTAAAAAGTATGTCTATCCCACGGGAACCCATTCTACCGGGATACAAAGTAGCCTATGTGCTATTCCAGACTATAATCTATATCTGTGCCAAATTTCATCCAGATCCGTTCAGCCGTTCTGGCGTGAAAGAGTAACAAACATCCATCCATCCATCCATCCATCCATCCAAACTTTCACATTTATAATATTAGTATAGATAGTATAGATTAGTATAGATAGTATAGATGTAAATGACTTGGGTACGGACATTCATGCTCATCACACAAAAGTTGCCCTTACTAGTATTCAAACCCAGGACCCCAAGTGTGCTAACACAATCAATTCATAATTAAACAGCAACCGCATAGGAACTGTCACTTTTAACAGATATCCCATACAATATCTGTCAAAGGTGACAGTTACTATACGGTTGCTGTTCGATGATGAAGCGATTGTGTTAGCAGACTTGGGGGCCCAGGTCTTTCGGTTCAGAAAGTAGAGTTATCACTTAGTTTGGGACCATACAGTTTGCCTGGCGATATTTATTTATTTAATGTCTTCTGTCACCTATTAGTACTTTATATATATGTCAACAAAATTAGCACCTTGACATTTTATCCAGTAGATCGCCAGTAGATTGGCAAAATACCCGCTGAGTTGTGGGTGAGGCCATATTCAATTATTTGTAGCCATTTTATTTCATCGCATCTCATTTCGTAAAGACAGAAGAACCATCCCATTCGGTAAAAACTCAAGCTACCTTTACTGCTTGCATTGTTAATTCACTTTTTTGCATTAATATTTTAATTAAATATACATGGAAATTGTATCGAAAACCTTGGGTACACGTTTCACTTAATACCTATAAAAAATATAATAATAATTTATGTTTTAACTGTATTTTTTAAGCGTGTAATGTGGCGTAAACAACGCGATCACAACACAACACTCCATGCAATACGCGACGCGTTCGAGTGACGAGCGCGCTCGAGCGTATTGCGATTCAGTTTACACTGCAGTTTTATGCACATTGGCGGTATTAAGCTGATTCTGACTCAATACAAAAGGCCATTAGGGTAAAAAGAAAATTGTTGGTAAAATTTCAAACTGGCCAACCCACCCACACTGGACCGGTGGACAAAAGCCTAATTCCTTCGCTTTGATGGGAGGCCCGTGCCCAACTGTGGGGCATATATAGGGTACATACCATGCCTCTTTCATAACATCAGAAATGTTGATATATACTTTTCTTTATCCACAAATTATGTACATCCGGTGATTTCTTATATTTATGCAAATACTACACATTGATATAAAACTAATCTTACAGATTTTGTCGCATTTATTATATGTTTTCAGTTAGACAGTCCTCCCAGTCCTCTCGTGACCATGGTTGCTTTAAAGCAGCTGAAACGTTAGGAATGTAAATAACATATAATAAATGCGATAACATCTGTAACATTAGTTTTAATCCAATTCTATATCCAGTCACTTCCTGTAAGCATGGTTTTAGTTCTACCTGAAGTTAATAAGATTTACCGTCTTTAAATAATAGTGCTTAATGTTGCGTAGATAACATTGCATTTCAAGCTACTAAATCTAAAATGAATTGGCCATTTATTAGCTAAGCTAAACTACGTTGAAAATAAAAAGGGATGAAGCTATTTAAAAAAAACAGTATATATTTGGTTTTATAGTTTTGGAGATTAGCAGACAGACAGTTTTCATTACGAGTGACTTTGTTTACTAACAGCTGACACAATGTTTAGTTTGTTATTCATATTATCATGACTGCACTAAATGTTGATAGATAAGTAGACTAAAACATAGCAAAATTAGTCAATATTTGTATTTTTTTGGCAAAATAAAAAGTCAATAATAGATTGTTTTTAACCTATCTAACATCCTATTACTGATAAACTATAATAATAATAGCAGCCCTTAGAATGTCCCACTGTTGGGCACCGGCATCCCATCAATGCGAGGGGTACAGGGACCCACCACTGGCCCTTGGCTTATCTTTTTTTCTTAATATAAACCAAACAAGTTGATACATAATTAATGAAGCAAACAAAACCAAACTCTTGAAAGCTGACAATCAAGAATCTGTTTGTAATGAGTGTCGGGACCCTAATTAATATGATTTCATATTTATCCCTGTCATCAAAATGCCTATTTGTCTCTTTTCCTCTATTTCTGAATGGACTACCGCCAAGTATCGCCTAGTTCACAAATAATAATAATTTCATGTTTGACTATTATCACACCAAACAGGTTTGCTCACACCAATTAAATATCAATCAATAACTACTCCTGTAATTATAGATAGACGCGCAAAGTGACAAAATATACGCACAAATTAGCGGGTGGCGAGTTCAATGACATTTTATAGCGTAAAAAATATGTGTAAGTAAATAATATCAAGACGAAATTAGGTAGCCATGTTGGTACTCACGGCTATTTCGAAGAGCGAAGGGAAGTCTTGCTGAGGCTCCCCGTCCGCGAGGCCGGCGAGCAGACCGAGCTCGGCGCTCAGGTCCGCCAGCTCAGCCCCTATGCGGTCAGCTCTGTCAGCATCCCCCAGCTCATCTTTCAAGATATCTCCGATCTCGTCGGACACGGCGGCCACGGCCGAGGCTACCTCGTCCGACGGCACGCCTTCTTTGCCTATCCCTTCGCCCCCACCGGCATACAACTCCGACTCCTTAGACGTACCATTACCACTCGGACCCAAACATTTTTTCATCGAAAACATCATTTAAAAACCGAATAACACAAATTATACGGATAACGTAACATCTAAAGTCACCACAGATTGTTTTTTATCACTCGTATAATGATAATTCGGTAATTATAAGACGTGAAACCATTTTTTCATCGGCGGCGATGTATCGCGAAGTTTTTGACAATACCAATATGGCGACCAGTGTTGCCAGCGAGGTCTTGGCAAAAGTAACCTAAAATGTACAAAAAGTAACCTTTTTGTAGGAAAAGTAACCTTTTACATTTTAGATGACCAAAAGCAAAAAAAAAAAACTTACAGAATTATGGGTAATGTAAAAGTTTCTTCCATAACTTAAATAAAGTTGTATTTTAATATTTACAAAATCTACTTCTGAACATCTGTAATTACACACACACACAGACACACACACACACACACCCAGCACACACACATGAACATACCTACTTACTGTGGTTAGCCGGTGTTATTGTGGGAACCCAAACCAACTAAGTCAAATTTATTTCAGTTAAGCCTTTCGTTATTAGTCTGCAAAGTAGGTAGGTATACCGATCTCCTCGCTTTCGTGGACTTTCTACCATACACAACACAACAGCAGGTGATCCAGGCAGGCGAAGGGCAGCGACTAAACGTATTACTTACTAGCGTAGTTATTCGTTAGTATGTACTTATTATTATTACAGTATGTAGTATGTAGAGAATACATAATAATACAAGCCACTGGAGGGAATTAAAAAATCATTCCGCAAGCAAATTCCAAAAAATGACCTAAATGTAACCTTTTGTGTCGTGTAACCTAGAAGTAACCTGAAGCAGTCATAAATCACCTAAAAGGTTACCTAAGTAACCTTCTGGCAACACTGATGGCGACGGTATTTTTAGGTATTTTGTGACCAGTTTCTTGCGGATAACGTGACATTATTTTATATGGCAATAAGAAAATAACACTATTTTTGTAATCGAAATCGATTGGATTGAGGCATGATTGAGACGAATAATGACAAATAGTGATAATAGATAATATGATGGCAGGCACTGAGGAAGTTTAAAGTATCTATTAGATGGACACATTATATTGAATTGTATGAAAAAGCCCACATTTCAACTTTCTTTCATTACACTACTTTGATTTTAAGTCCAACAGATTCTGCATGGTATCTTCTTTGATTATAGAAAAGTAATATTAATTTACGCAGCGTATAGCATAGTAAAGGCATACAGGGCCTTCTGCCTACCCCCATTGCATACAAGCATGAATGTATGTCATTTTCAATAAGATTTGACATAACCTGCTTCTTCTTTGGATCCGTTAGGTAGAAATATCGAATGTGAATGGAATCGATTATCCTAATTACTAAATCAATATTGATTATCTTAATCTATATAAGTATCGAGTAAGAAATCACCCTACGAAGCTTCAACTTGATGCATCTATTTTCGGCCATTCGCTAGTAGATGGCGCTGATCAAAATTAGCAGTGACACCTGTTGGCCAAAGATGTAACGCATTTTTTTTTATCAGCAACATTGACTTGTCATATTTGATTTCTTTGCTGTCAAATTATGACAGAATTAGATTCTGCGCGAAATTTGCTGGCAGGTTATTGGAAAAATCTATTTATAAATTAGAACATTAAAATTACTATGCAGGTAAAATGCCGCATTGCGATGTACGCTGGTCAATCACAATATAATTCTGATAACAATACTTCATTAAAAAGATAAATGTCTTTTTTAATTTTCTGTTTTATCAGCCCGAAACATGTTTAAAATGCCGAGTGTATTATAAAGTTGAATAAGATAATGAAAGTATAGCTATGGCAGTACAGAATAAGGTTTTATACGCTTTTCGCGGTTGGATAGCTTTCGTAGCGTTCATGGATTTGGGTACAGCTGGCCGCTCGTACATAGAACGACGGACTTTTCTAAACCATAATGGGGAGACTGAACAACTAGACGGTAAGTACCCACTATATATATATATATATGGGAGTATTATCTTTGACGAAGATCTAAGACGTCCTATTAATATGATGATATGGATTTGCTGAGTGCATCTTGGAACATGTCTAATTTTAACTTTAATTATAATTTATTACCTACTAGCTGCGCCCTGCGGTGTTATCCGCGCAAAAAATCATGTCGATCCTATGCACTATGAAAAATTAAAACAAATCTATACCACGGGAACCATACATTTCACCGGGATAAAAAGTAGCCTATGTGCTTTTCCAGACTATAATCTATCTTTGTGCCAAATTTCGTCCAGATCCGTTCAACCGTTCTGGCGTGATTGAGTAGCAAACATCCCTCCATCCATCCAAACTTTCACATTTATAACATTAGACGTCCCTCGTACAAAGTCACAGGCATTACAAGTACTTTATTAATATGTGTGTTTTAATTTCAGGCGACTTTACACTATCTCGGATGCTCGGCATGTACTCTTTACTCAAAGCCCTTGCGCTCATCCACTGTACTCTGTACATACACTATAGACCGTAAGTAACAATATTGAAATGTCTTCTTCCTGCAACACAAAACATTGATATAATAATACCAGCCCTTTTTAATGTCCCACTGTTGGACACGGGCCTCCCCTCGATGTGAGGAGGATAAGGCCTTAGTCCACCATGCTAGCCCAGTGCGGGTTGTCGGACATCACACATCTTTCGAAGGGTTCTCTCAGACATGTAGGTATCCTCACAATGATTTCCTTCACCGTTTAGGAATTAAACATCCATGACTCTGCTACAAACATTAGTGCCCATCACACAAAGCTTCCATTCCGTACTAGGATTCAGACCCGGAACCCTCAGTACTACCAACTGTGCCGATCAGGTTATTTTACATATTTTTTTTAAATTACAGCGTGGTGTCTATGGGTTATTGGTCCTTAACGCTCACTATAGTGTTATATTTCACTGAAGCATTTTATTTCCACTCGACCAATCTCAATTTCTACGTCGTGTTTCCGTGCGTTTTAAATAGTAAGTACGAAATACTTAATTACATAAATTAATACCTTCGATAGACTAACTTTTTTTCTTTATTCGTTATCTATGTCATTTATTTTAATTTAGCAGTTATGACGTATACGCAGCTAGGTAAATTGATCTAATATTAATTCATTCCTGCGTAGTTCTATTTTTGATTCTCTCTATATAACTATTCTTCTATTCCAGTAATAACTCTCCTGGGTTTGATATACCTACCAAATAAGCTGAAGCTCTTCGGTCAAATACCAGGCACCTCCGGCATGGATCGCGACGTGGATGACGAGAACACACAGATCCTCCGGCAGATGGGCAACTTCCGCCGCCGGAGGCCTGGCAACCATAAGAACAAACACGTTTGATGTACGCCTCAAAAAGCTAGTACTCAAGGTCGTTAGGCCTTTTAAAAAAACGGATCTGATCGTGTTGCCAGTGGCAAAAATAGCGATTAGTTGCCATAGACAAAGATAGCGAGTGTTTTAGTACTTTTTGGCGGGAATTTGAACCGCGAAGTAGTCAATTTTGTTTTATTTCCCGTAAAATGTGTTTCTTTGATATATAAGTGGGATATTAACCATTGTGGGTTCATATACGTGCAAATGTGAAGGAAATTGAAATAAAATAGTGTAACTTGACTTTTCGAGTACTCTCCAGATATCCGGTAAATGTTGCAGTGAAGTGTCCACAGATTTACTGATAGGGGTTGGGGATTTATTTCATTTTCATCATTGTCATTAATATTACTTATAATTTGATAACAATTATCAAGAAATACTCGACTATTGCACTATTTTGTAGCTATTTGCGAACCTAAACAAAATTAGTGTTTTAAATTAAATTAGATAAAATACCTACTGATAGCTAAATATTAGATAAAGCTATACACATTTTTACACTATTATAATGCCGATTGTACATTCTGGATCACTAGCATCTTCGAGTGTTCTAATCTCACCGTGTGCTCATTAGTACAAGTATTTTATCTTAGCTTAGTTGGAGGGGCTAACGCTCAGACCAATAAGCCAGGATGTGGCATCATAAAGTGTAACCCTCTGACAAAAACTTTGCTCATAAGCTGTATATAATACTGGCTTCCTCTCGATCGCTGACATTTTGAATTGCTTTGAATTTTCACCTAGTCCTTCAACTCTTGGTAGACTGAATTCAGCAGTACTGATGTTGACTTTAGGTAGGTCCATTTGTTACTCAAATGGCTTGCGGGATGGTGTGCGGGCTTAATTTTGTGTTTCGATTTGTAGTTCATGAGACTATTATTTCTCTGTCTAACTACCAAAGAAAGTGTAGTCAATCAACCCTCGCCATGGAAATAATATCTGAATCCCCTTGCATTGAGGGGAGGCGCGTCCTCAGCAGTGTAACACTTCAGTGATAGCCAAGTTGGTTGAATGCTTGCTTTGAAAAAGAGGTTTGTAGGTTCAAACACTGAGTCATACCTCCTAGGTATTAGGATTTCATGACTAAATCTTGTTAATGGCACCAGCACGGTAAGTTGTGTGAAGTTGACCAATCTTCACTGGGCCAGTGTGGTGGACTATGGCCGAAATCCTCTCATTGAGGGGGAGTGTACCCAGTATAATGGCAATGGGCTCGCTCACTATTACATTGGGACCAAATACCATTGGTGCAATGTGGGTGTACAGGGAACACCTGTCTACACTTTGAGGGTTACAGGTGTGGTCATGGCTTTGAAACGTAATTATTGTGGTAATATTGTATTTAATTAGGACAAGGACCACTTTACAAGTGCCATATCAGTTTGTTACATGTGTGAGAAATAAAATAAGATTTAAATAAAAAAATAAATATTGTTTTATTGGAATAAAATGTTAAAATACAAAATGGATGGTACAGACCAGACTCTGTGGAATGTGTATTACGGAACATGTTTTTTGGCAGTACTCGTTAATTAATTTGATGTTTTATCATCATAGATCTAAGACATCCTAATTATATGAGAATATAATTAAAACATATGATTCTGGGTATAATCATAGTTTTCGAATGTTTCCATATTTTGTATATGATCAGTACATCCTGCTTAAACTTCACAATGCCGTGATATGTTTTCGTTTATTCTTTATTTCTTTACATTAAAGATGACGTCATTTTGGCGCCATTAGAGCCACATGTGTCGAAAGATTTTACAGAATTGTAAATACAAAATTTAGAAATTGATATTAAAAAAAAAACAACAAAAACTGATACAAATTCAACTATTCAATAATGTTTCTTTAGGTTTATTAAGCTATACATTGAAAGTGTATGCAAAAGTGTGTGCACCACCCTATTGACTTATTATTATTATAACCACATCCATAGTTTTCTACCATGTACAGTCGCGAATATTAATATGGGACCCATTTTCCTTTATATTTTCAATGACACTTACAGTGGAATAAGATCGTATATCTACATACCTGAGAGCAGTTGCTTCTAGTAACATCAGTCAAATTAGAAGCTCAGATGGTATATGCTTGCTAAACGATATTGCACCTTAAATGGGTCCCTCACTAAGCAACGCTTGTGTTATGGGTACCGTACAATGGACTGAGAGCGAACTCAGTATATAATACTTATATAGATATTAAACATCCATGACTCGGACACAACCATTCATGCACACACAAAATTTATCCCAACCCGGATTCAAACCAGATACCCTCGGCACAGAAAGCAGGATCACTACACGGTACAGGTGGATTAGGTCCAGGGTCTGGCCCGTACCAAGCTCAGATAGTCCACTAGTATTAGTAGTAGTCGGGCACCGGCGCGCACGCAATCTTCACGAAGTCCTCGTACCGCACCGTGCCCGCGTTGGACACATTGGCCTCCCGGAATATGTTGTCCACCTGGGAATGTAATAATAATAATATCGCCAGACGAACACACCAACTGTATTGCCCCATACTATACAACGCTTTTATTATTGGTACCGCACAATGGACTGGGGGCGATCCCAGTAACACCAAAACCAAGGCGAGAATCGAACCCGCAACTATCCGGTGCAGTGACCCGACCGGCCTACGCTCAAACCACTAGAACAAGCTGTCGTCTAACTCATATAGATAGATTCAATATGACTCGGGTACAAACATCAAATCCCTAACAGGATTCGAACCCGGGACCCACGGTACAATAACCAGGGTCACTACCAACTGCGCTAATCAGAATGTTACCTTAACATACATTAGCGAATTCTTTAATAACAGAATATTTATAAATTTTTTAATAGTCTTAATGACTCGTAGATCTAGTAGATAATGACTAGATATTTTTGGATTTTCGTGGTCTTCACACCGAACTTGTGGGAGCGAGACCGATTTACGAAAACTTGCCGATGTTAGAAAGAGACTAACCAGTATCAAACATGTGTTTTTTGCTAACAAATCTACAATACACTATGAAGTGGCCTCCCCCCCCCCATTTGAGTTGCATATGAGCTTTTGCTCGCACTGAATGACCTACCTCTCTGGCGGACAAGCCCTCCCCCCATTTCTGCAGCAAGTTGCGGAGCTGTTTGGCTGGTATCACGCCAGTCTTTTCAGCGTCGCCCGCTTTGAAGGCGTTTACGACCTGAAATATTATATTTTAACCAATTTACAATCATTTTTTTTATCAAACCTATCCTGATATGGATCCTCACGATACAGGCCAAGTCTAGTGTGAGGGTCACAAATAGACCTATTAATTATTTTTATAGTATGAAATTTTTGGAATGAAGTTCCTTATTTTTTATGTTTACCACACTAGGACGTCAACCACCTCAGTCCTCCCGCGGCCATGGTTGCTGTAAAGCAGCCGAAACGTCGGGAACGTAAAAACATACAATAAACGCGATTAAATTCGAAAAAATATCGTCATTTAAATTTTTTTTAAAAGGTAGCTATCTCTATGTTAAAGTATGTTTAAACTAGGATCAGTTATCTGGATATTACCCCCTAACAACTAACAAACTTTACCTCCTTATAATAATGGTATAGATAGATGACATAATATGTGATATTGTTTAAATAAACTAGTGTCAGGTCAGAGCGCGAAATTAAAAATGTCAATGGTTTTTATTTTTTTACGAAAAATTTGGACATTTTTACGATGTAATTTAGTGTTTTGCGATATTAGCATTCTGCATTGGATGTCTCGATGTATTAAGTTTGCTTAAAGAAATACCTGAAGCGATATAACACCATAAAGTTAGTAAAAGTAGCGGTTTTTACAAACCTTATGGTATTGTATCGGATTACGATTTTTTTTAAGCAAACTTAATACATCGAGACATCCAATGCAGAATGTTAATATCGCAAAACACTAAATTACTTCGTAAAGATGTCTAAATTTTTCGTAAAAAAATAAAAACCATTGACATTTTGAATTTCGCGCCCTGACCCTGAGCTTCCCCCTTAATATGTAACAGTGTATGCCATATCTGCAGATTTTTGAGCGACATATTATCATTTTATCACCAAAAATTACACTAATTATGTATTTATACCTCATTGGGTAGGTTTTCAGCTCTGGAATGTATGTGCATCACTTCAAGGAAATCAGCGAATGACATCTTGCCTCCTTTACCTTTCAAGTAGCCTGTAATAAACAAAATATACACCTAAGTAAGTTTTAGAATTTTATTCTTTGATAAATAATGTGTATTATGGTGGGATATTAACCATTATGTGTAGATAAAAAAAATAACAATACCTGTCAACTCCTGAATAGTGGGGCTCATGCCAAGAGACCTCATCACCACGGTCAGCTCATCCAGTGATGTGATCTGCCCGGAGCGGGCAAACAGATAGAAGCATTCCCTGAACTCTGTAAATAAGGAAATATGGTGTAATTACGTTGATGCAGTTAACAAGTAATGAATGTGAACTAAAACAAATTAACTAGTCTCTTTATCTGACATAAAAAGTTTAGTAGCAAGTAGTAGTAGTAATTGAAATAAAACTAATCTTATGGATTTCATCGCCTTTATTATACCTTTTTACGTTCGCGACGTTTCGGCTGATATATGTCACAGGAGGAGGAATCCGTAAGATTAGTTTTATTTCAATGTGTAGTATTCGCATAAATATCAGAAATCAGTAGTACTAGTAGTTTTATTCATTCAGTAGGACAGGCGAAGGAATTAATCCATGCTGCCAATTCTTATTAATAATAGCAAGTATGTTAAAATAAAAAAGTTAGTTTTGAAAAAGGAATCATCAAAATTGTACCACCCCCAAAAAGTTAGTCATGGTCAAACTTAAAAAGAAAACCAATTTACCCATAAATATGCTATCTTTACTATAATATAAAATAATTCAATAGTTTTTAGCGGAAAAGGGAAGATCTTCCAGCCAGGCGGGTGGTATGCCTGGCGGGGGCGGCCGCTATGCCCCGACGGTTATTGTCGGGATCTTGTATATATGTTACTTGCTGCGAGAACTCTGATAGCGCGATTCAGGATTGTGACGTCACTTGTCTATTGTTCTGATTGAGTCTGTAGTGCCATCTGCGTAGCTTTTTATGGTGCGGTTGAAGTGGTCGCTACAAGTTCATTTGGAAATCAACTGTCGATCTCTGAATCCAAAACATTTTTTTTTTAATTTTGTCTTGAGTGTGATTGTTTGAGCATAACAAAAACTGCTGTGCTAGTTTCAACTGGGTTTTCACGATTAAATTGCTTATGTCTAGACTCAAGATAGGGAAATATAACGCTATAAGAAATTGGGGGCGCGAGCGAAGACAAGGGAAAAAGCCAGTAAACGATAACAATCTTACAATTGAAAGTCCCGTTATCAGACAGTAACAAACATGCACGCACACTATCATATCTTATGAAGGAATTTCATGATTGAGGACTGATATAGCAAATAAATTAAGTGTGTATAAAAGCTTACCATCAATATCTTGTTCTTTGAAATATCTGGCCTGTAACAAATAGTAACGCTTACTTTAGTTAATGAACTTGTTACACATACACAGCAGTGACAAATTATAATTACCATTTCACTATAATTTAAAGATTACGCTAAAAATAAGTGAGAGCGAGACCCCGATTTCCAAGTTTATCAACAAATTAATTCAATCAAATCAACCAAAACCAGTCATACAGCACACAGCTGACATATGTTGTTGGCATACCAACCAAAGACAATCGAATATTTTTTTATGGGTGCGTTCTACATTATGCCATTATGCCACAAGCGCTAACATTATTATGCCATACATATTATAGATTATGAGTTTTTTATTAGTAGTTTCCAAGCTCAGAGTTTCCATTCAACAAACTCATTGTAATTATTTATTCTGTTCGAAGAACATGAGGACCAAAAGTGAAGTGAAGTGGGCAGTAGACGTACGAGTACTTACTTGTACGGCTATCGCCCACTTTATTTTAATAAATTTAAATAATCTGTTATCAAAAAAGCTGTTTTACTCTATGGATCAAACATGGGCGACCAATCAGCTGACATAACTGAGGGCATATTTTTCCATGGTGTAATTATCTAAATTGAGTGAATTATTACATAAAACGTTTTTCAAGACCGTGTACAGTGATCAACTTGTTACCAACGTAATTCGTCTGTGTAATCCTGTCATGGATACTGAGATATTTCTATCGTAAGTTCCTTCTCGTTGCGATGTTGAAAAAACGCAATAATTAGCATATTTCGGATGTTACCTTGTACTTGTTGTTGATAAGACTGCCAAAAAATCATCGTACGTTTGCTTAGAACATGATTCAGATGAGATTTCAATTTAAAAAAATATTATTGGTCTTTATCGATTCAATAAAATGTGTAGAAACATATTTTGTTTTATCGTCATTTATATATTTTTTGTATGACTGATTAGTATGTTATGGAGATTAATATATAACAGTTGAGTTAGGATATTTATTTATAAAACAAATATTAAAAGCTAGAAGGAGATTTACAATTTTAATTTGGAAAGTAGGTATCTAACCATTTTTTTTTGTGATAAGAATCATTGCGGAAGTAAAGCTTTTAACAATAGCTAATGATGTAATAGACTTGCAAAATTAAATTCTGACGAACATACTCTTAGTCTGTAAAAACTGAAATCAGGTACTTAAAATTTCATTGAATAACTTCTTTAAACAAAAATACGGCAAAGTCAATTTCATACTTATTAAAGGCTGAAATGTATACCGTTTTTCCTGTTCATGGTAGTTAAGACCCAGCAACTGCATTCTGTGAAGGGTTTGAGGGGACTGGGTTATTTTATTAATGCTTGTAATCCCAACCTTTATGAGCGAATGCAGTAAAAATCACAGCAAACACAAAAACAGAGTACTAGTTTGTTGTGTCAAATTCAAACATCATGTTAACACACACTCACAAAATATATATAAAAAAAAAAACTATGTCCAGAACTTCTTAGCCTATGCCGGAAAATTTACCACCCACAAAATATTGTGTATGGTAACATTTACCATTACAAATGCACTTTAAAAAAATTGCTTAAATTTGCTTGTTACATCTGAGCTTCTAAACAAGTCTGTGATTCAGATGTATCAACATTCTGAATGGATGGAAGCTTGAAAGAAGATGTATGTTTGTAGATGATATGAAAGTGGCATCTACACGCTCCATGGGATATAGAGGTCGGTACTCATTGTTATGTGAGTACATGTAGACATGTATATAGTCTCTGGATGGCCTATTTTTTTATAAATCACTATTTGATAATGGGTCACCCGCACTCTACATGCTCTGTTGTGTAAACAAATTTCTATTGTTGTATGTAATAAACATCCCTGATAATACATTGTGGTAGCATAAATTATTATTAATTATGTAATAATTTCCCACTAATATAGTAAACAATATTGTGTTCCTTACACCATTTATAACTTAAAAACGGCTGGGCCGTTTTTTATTATCTTTGATTTTATAATTTGTCTCCGACCCGAATAGCAGGATAAGGTACAAAGTTCGCCGGTACAGCTAGTAATTATATACAAATATATATTTATTTTTATATTACAATTATATTCAATCATTAATATCAATAACTAGCTTGTCCCTAACATAATGAAACATAGCCTATAGCACTCCCGGATAACATAGCTTCCTATCAGCGAAAGAATTTTAAGAATCTGAACAGTAGTTCCCGAGATTACCCTCTACACACAAACAAATAAACTTCACCCCCGTAATTATTAATATTAATAAATGGTCGTTCAAACATTCACCTTGTAGTCCAAAGGACATAGTTTTCAATCACAACTTAAAAGTCAATGACCTCTATGACACACAAATAACTTAATAATTATAATACAAAAACATATCTTTAGGTACAGAAGGTACACTCTGCGCAAGTATCCTCCGAACCAGGGTCAGGGCGCTAGTTGATGAAACTACAAAACAAAAAAACTGATAGCCAAGTTGGTAAATTGGTTGCCTTGGTAAAGAGAGATGCAGCTTTAAACCCCGGTGTATACCTCAAGGGTTTCTAATCTCATTTTCAACAACGATTATCACTTGCTAAACGGTGAAGGAAAACATCGCGAGGAAACCTGCATGTCTGAGGGGAACCCTCGAAAGACGTGTGAAGTCCGCCAACCCGCACTGGAGCGGCGTGGTGGACTATGGTGTCCCCCCCATAAATAAATAAAAAAAATAAACGGTCATTATATTATCTGTGATATCTTCACTCAAATCACAGCAGGCATCTGAACACGGTCATCGAATGGCTAAGCTAGAGGACTACCAGAGGTTCCCAGTTTTTACAATACAATGTATACTTCTGTTTATTTCTTTTTGTTGTACAATTGTGACCTCTACAAACAAGTTTCTATGATACGTAAATGTCAATAACCACTTCGTTTGTTCTTGTTTGTATGGACGGAGGTCGAGTTTGACCGTGAGAGTAGCAAGTCACGACTTACACCCTAACGGGGGCGGGGGGAGGGGGACACAGAACCTAGCATTTAACAGAATCAGAATATTTTTTATTAATGTTAACCATTAAGTACAGTACTTATGAATCTTCAAAATAGTTACAAAAAATCTAAACTACAACTTTTCCTCCCGTTCGGAATACCATTCTTATGGGGAAGAACGAACAATAAACTCTATGGTTGCTCTTTTTATAAAGGTCCGTTACATTTTTGAGCAGTACATTGTTATGGGTGTGTGAGAACAATGTAGGAACGGCTAGCCAGACTTGAGTAGCTGATCAAAAAAGTACTAACTCTAAGCAAGTTAATGGCTTAATGGTTCCCACGTCTACATATTACTTTTGTAAATGAAAATAAGAGGGACGAGGCTAAAAACAAACAACTCCATTTTTAGATACTCTACGGTCAGTGATGATTCATATGTTTATTTCTTCTTTTTCAGCTTCAGCACGCTACTTGGACTGTATCTCTTATCGTGAAACCATGGACAAACCTATACCTAGGTTGAAATCAAAGTCATACCTGGACACATTCAAAATTACCTAGTCGGTGTTGCCGACTCTAAAAAACAACGTCGGACACAGCCTTGCAATATAATACCCAGACAAAAAAATAGTACACTTAGTTGACAAAAATAATAATTAAAAATAGAGAGATAAATATATTTATTATTACATTATTTTAAAATATTCTACGTTGCAATTCCATTTTTAAATCCGTATTCAGAATACGGATGATTATTTTTTTATTGTTAGGAAGTTTTTTTTGAAAGTACTTGTTAAATCAATGTGAGTTACCAAAGAGTGTTTATAGTTTTAAAAAAGCTACCGTTATAGTAGTTCATAAAACTACTAATATAGTTAATGTTAATGTATGTATCGAAGAGGACGGAACGAGACAGAGATATATTAAGTAGTAGAAAGGATAAGGAAATCAATATGGCCGCCACGATGGTGGAGACACCGCCACCGCAGCTAATTACTACCATCGAATGGGGGATGATGGATAAAAGCAAATTCTTCCCTCTCTACACCCTGAGCAGCTTTACAGGTAAGCAACAGTTCATGTTATAGCTAGCATATAGTACTCAGATATATAGCTAGCATATAGTACTCAGGTATATAACTAGCATATAGTACTCAGGTATAATGCAGCTTCCGATTAGTGAAAGAATCTTCGCAATCGGCCTAGTAGATCCGTTTGCTGCTAACGGTACTCGAACCTGAGACCCTCGGTACAGCGAGCAGGATCACGGCCAACTGTGCTAATTAAATCTTCGGATAATGACGGTATGATGTACCATCACAACATAGATAATGGAGATAAGATAAAAACAACACTTATACACAGCCAAGATTAAAGTTATCGCGAATCACGTTCAAATTAACACAGCCCATAGTACGGCCTTCCAACGATAATAAATACAAGAAGCTCAATGGATATTTTTTAAAAGAGCAACCATGGAGTTTCTCGCCCGTTCTTCTCCATGGGAACGGCATTCCGAACGGGCGGTAGAGTTGTAGCTTAGCATTTTGTAACTTTTGTGACGATTTATAAGTACTGTAATTAATGGTTCACATCGGCCTTTCCCAATGTGGGCGATAACGCCCCCTTGTGGGCGCTGCAGGTTTAAAGGGTAAGAAACCCAGAAAAAAAGGGGGCGTTGTGTAGAGGCCTACAATAATAAATTTAATTTGAAGTTACTGGTTATTAAGTAGGTGAAAAAATGGGGGCGCTAAAAATTAATTCATTCTCAAAGTGGGCAGTAGACTAAATAAGGTTGGGAATCCCTGGTTTACATGAATAAAAAAATATTCGAGTTCTGATTTTTCTTATGCTTGATATAAAAAAAAGATGACTGCTCTAGTCCCGAGTTTTGACATGATAATGCTGCTTTTCCTTCTAGTGCGTTGCGCCCTCTACCCGCTGACTCTAGTGAAGACCCAGATCCAGGTGCAGCGCAAGAAGGAGGCCTACCGGGGCGTCACTGACGCTATCAACAAGATATACAAACACGAGGGCGTCTCCGGACTCTACAGAGGATTCTGGTTGTCTAGTGTGAGTACCTCAACTGTACTTAGGGTTGACAATTCCGTACTGTTCATAAGATTATGGCTGTAGTTTGGACTGTATCTTGCGGGGGAGGAATGTATCTTTCTGGAGAAATTTTTCGGACACAGGATTTTGACTGTCCACTTTAAGTGCCTAAATTGTACTTAGAGTAGACAATTCTCGACTGTTCAGAGGATTTTGGCTGTACTTCGACTGTATCTTACGGGGGAGGAATGTATCTTTAAGGAGAAATTTTCCGGGAATAAGGATTTTGCTTGTCCACTTTAAGTGCTTAAGCCGTAATTAGGGTAGACAATTCTCGACTGCACTTAGACTGTATCTTTAGGGATACATTTTTGGGAAACAGGATTTTGACTGTTCACTGTGAGTACCTAGACTGTCTGTTAAGGGGGAAGAGAGTATACTTAATGAAGATTTTTTCGGAATGTGTAGAGGATAGGGCAGCTCTGTGTTGTAGCTAGTTTGTATCTTACGGAAGAAACAGTAACTGTATGATGCTGAATTATAAGCAACGCTTGTGGTATGGGTACCCGATAATCCCATGCACTGGGGGCGATCCCAGTATAATTACTTTTATAAATTGAGTGCTTATATTTAGGCGAATACTACACATTAAAATAATACTATATTTTCGTTTTTTTTTTCGCGTTTATTTTATGTATTTACGTTCCCGACGCGACGTTTCGTCGAAACCGATTGCTGTAAAGCAGCCGAAACGCCCGGGTACGTAAAAACTTAAAATAAACGCGAAAATATCCGGAAAATTTGTTTTATTTTTATACTTTTATAAATATAAAACGTATAAACCTACTAAAAACACTCCTGCTCATCACACCGAGTTTGCTCCTACTGGGATTCTGACCTGACTGTCACATAATACAAGCGTTGTTTGGTTTGGCAAACAATGTATATTTGGTGAGTTCGTCTGGCGATAATATTTTAACTAATTTAAATAAATATCGCCATACGAACACACCAACTACATACGGTCCCACTTTAAGCAACGCTTGTGTTATGGCTACCGTACAGTGGACTGAGTGCGAAGTCAGTATATAATACTTATATATGTATATAAACATCCATGACTCGGGTACAAACGTTCGTGCTCATCACACAAAGCTTGTGTCCCTACCAGGATTCGAACCCGGGACTCCCGGCGCTGAAAGCAGAGTTACTACCGCTGCGCTAATCAGGTCGTCAAAATTTATATTGTTTGTACAGTTTCAGATAATCTCAGGTATATTCTACATCACAACGTACGAGGGGGTGAGACACGAGCTGGGGAAATATGATGTCAGCCCTAAAGTGAAGGTAAACAGACTACAGCTTTCTTCAAACACGTCCCGCATCATGTGTGGACCAGGGCCCCAAGTCTGCTAACACAATCGATTCATAATCGAACAGCAACCGCATAGTAACTGTCGCTTTTGACAGATATTGTATGGGATATCTGTCAAAAGTGAGAGTTACTATGCGGTTGCTGTTCGATTATGAATCGATTGTGTTAGCAGACTTGGGGCCCAGGGGTTCTTTAAGTGGTCGATATCGGTTTCCCGGTGGTCAACATAAATGCGAATGATTTTGGGGTCGACGATGTCTAAAAATCGACCCCTATTAGTTAACACAAGTGTTTATTAGAAACTTTCAAGATATTTTGTAAGTTGTATTACGTGTACCAACTTGTTATAAGAGTGACTAATATTTTAGTAGGAAGTATCATTGTTGTACTTTAAAAAAACTCAACAAGTCGATAAGCGTGCACAAGTTCGTACAAGATGAAATTATTATTTTGTATCAATAAGAAAAAAAACTAGATATAGGATTTTTAAAGTAATTTGGCTATGGGGTATATAATTATCTCCTTTCGGGGATTACAGGTGTTTACGGATTTATTTTCTGTGAAATAAATCGCAACTTACATCTCAATCGGAGTAGACACAAAGACTATTATTGTATAACAAAGTATGAATCTAACAAGTGTACACATTTCAGTCTTTCATAGGTGGTGGGTGCGCGTCCATAGTGGGTCAGACTATCATAGTTCCGTTCGACGTGCTCAGCCAGCATCTGATGGTGCTCGGCCTGGTCCGGGGCAAGCCCGGCGTCCCCGGGAATCATGTGAGTATGTTGCAGCATCCAATTCCACATAGATTCGACAAGACGCACGGACAAGTGTCATCCGTACACTGTGGACATTCCTTCGGCACGTACTAAGCGATTTGCTTCTACTTTCATCGTGCGAACTGCCAAGGAATGGAACACGCTGCCGGCGTCTTTGTTCCCTGTTGACTTCAATCTGGGTGTTTTCAAGTCGAGAGTGAGCAGGTACCTTCTAGGCAAGTATGCTCCATCGTAGATCTCATCGTCACTTACCATCAGGTGAGATCGAGATCAAATACTTGCCTATCTATACATATAAATAAAATTGGAGTGTCTGTTTGTAATATTAAAATAACCGCTTTTTACTAAGTGCATTTGGATGTATACACGTTACCTATACCGAAACAACATTTTTTACAATTTTTGTCTGTCTGTCTGTCTGTTTGTTTCGGGGTAATCTCTGAAATGGCTGGACCGATTTTGACGGGAATTTCACTGGCAGATAGCTGATGTAAAAAGGAGTAACTTAGGCTACTTTTATTTTAGAAAAAAAAATAGGTTCTCTCGAAAAAAAATTAAAACCAATGTTGCAGCGCTGCGCCTGATTAAGTTTTGATAGCAACAATGCGTCCCGCGGGATGTTGCCAACGGTTGTGTCTTTGTTAAATACCACGCGGACGAAGTCGCAGGCAACAGCTAGTAATGTAATAAAAAAGATAAGTGATAGAAGGTGCCTAGGTATACGCTTGTCATAGGTGTGTTAAAAATTATAAAGTAGACGTTGGAAAAAAACTAATTTTACAGATTTTATCGCGTTTATGTTAGCCGTTCCTACATTGTTCTCACACACCCATATCAGTGACCTGCTCAAAAATGTAAATGATCTTGTTAAAGAGAACAACCATGATGTTTCTCGCTCGTTATTCTCCATAGAAGCGGCATTCCGAACGGGCGGTGAAGTTGTAGCTTAGCTTTTTGTAAAAATCTTGAATGAAACATATTCGGTTTTTTTTTATAACATTATTGGCAAGTATTTGATCTCGATCTCACCTGATGGTGAGTGACGATGAGATCTACGATGTAGCATACTTGCCTAGAAGGCACCTGTTCACGCTCGACTGATTCTGAACATTGTAAATGAATAGAAAAAAAATAGATTCACCGGTATTTTTTACCAAAAGTAAACAAAAAGTCAGTCATATTAATCACCAAGTGTAGTCAAATCGGCGTACAAGCAGACGATTGTGTGGTGACAGCAAATGAACCCGCTGGGGCTGGACCTAGACAAGCGGCGGGCGGCGGGCGGGCTGGCGCGCGCGGTGGCGCGGCGGCTGTACCGGCGCCACGGCGCGCGCGGCTACTACCGCGGCTACGGCGCCTCGCTGGCCGCCTACGTGCCCAACTCCGCGCTCTGGTGGGCGCTCTACACCGCCTACCAAGGTACACGCGGCTGTCCCGGCCTGTACACATCTCCCTCTTCCTATACACAGCTCCCCTGTCCTGTACATGGCTGCCCCTTCCCATACACAGCTCCGCCGTCCTATACATAGCTCCCATGTCCTGTACACGGCTCCCCTGGCCTTTATACCGCTCCCCCGGCCTGTACACAGCTCCGCCGTGCTATACATATCTCCCCCGTCCTATACACAGCTACCCCTGTCCTGTATATGGCTCCCCCGTCCTATAAACCGCTCCCTCGACCTGTACACAGCTCCGCCCTCCTATACACATCTCCCCCGTCCTATACACAACACGCCCGATAATACACAACTCCCCTATGTCTACACTACTCCCCCGATGTATACCCAGCCCTACTGATAATATGCATAACTCCCCTATGTCTACACGACTCCCCCGATGTATACCCAGCCCTACTGATAATATACATAACTCCCCTATATCTACACGACTCCCCCGATGTATACCCAGCCCTACTGATAATATACATAACTCCCCTATATCTACACGACTCCCCCGATGTATACCCAGCCCTACTGATAATATACATAACCCCCCTATATCTACACGACTCCCCCGATGTATACCCAGCCCTACTGATAATATACACAACTCCCCTATGTCTACACGACTCCCCCGTTAATATACTTATCTCCCCTATGTCAACACGATTCCCCTGATAATATACATAACTCCCCTATATCTACACGACTGCCCCGATGTATACCCAGCACTACTGATAATATACGTAACTCCCCTGTATCTACACGACTCCCCCTATATATACACAGCACTCCCGGTAATATACATACCTCCCCCGTTGTATACACAACTCCCCTGCCATGTCAGGACATGACATAGCTGAGAGCAGTGTGTGATAACCCGTGCGTGCGTCCAGACGAGCTGCTGAAGATCGCCCCGGCGGGGGTGTCGACGCTGCTGGTGCAGTGCGCGGCCGGCACGCTGGGCGGCTTCACCACCACCTTCCTCACCAACCCGCTGGACATCGTGCGCGCGAGGCTACAGGTGACAACACTATATCTTTACACCTTTTTTTTTAAAGGCTCTAAGAAGCAAGACAGTTGTCTTTTTCAATTTAGCCCCCTTTCTAGCTGGAGTATTATATTTTTATTTAACACTTATGATAAGACTAGCTGTTGCCCGCGACTTCGTCCGCGTGGTATTTAACAAAGACAACCGTTGACAACAGCCTGCTCGCCCATTCTGAGCCCGCGGGACGCATTGCAGGTTGTTGCTATCAAACTTAATCAGGCGCTGCGCTGCAACATTGGTTTTAATTTTTTTTCGTGAGATCCTATTTTTTTTTCTAAAATAAAAGTAGCCTAAGTTACTCCTTGTTACATAAGCTATCTGCCAGTGAAAGTCCCGTCGAAATCGCTCCAGCCATTTCAGAGATTAGGCGGAACAAACAGACAGACAGACAGACAAAAATTGCAAAAAATGTTGTTTCGGTATAGGTAACGTGTATACATCCCAATGCACTTAGTAAAAAGCGGTTATTTTAATATTACAAACAGACACTCCAATTTTATTTATATGTATAGATTGATGATAGAACAAGGCTATACTTGGCGGAAATCCATTGTTAAACAAATGGGGGAAGAGGAACCCACCACTGACCCTTGGCTTATAATTTTTTCCAATTAATAACTAAACAATGATGGTTCTCTTAGTGTTGTTTATAAGTAAATGAACAAAGATAACTGTAATGATATGATATTTTTAGGAGTACACAAATCGTCGGATACAATTTTAATAATTAATTTACCTAAATTTAAATGTAAAATTTCACAGTGTTCCTTCAATTTATAATACTATGTTACTGGGAACGAATTAATCTTTATAATTGATCCTTTCTGTGTTCGTCGGGCATAATTGTTATCATAATTTCCTCTGTGACAGGTCGAAGGGGTGGGCACCATGCGAGAAGTATTCAAAACTCTATGGCAAGAGGAGGGTCTTGGGGGTCTTTATCTCAAGGGCTTATCGGCCAGACTGGTCCAGTCAGCCTGTTTCTCCTTCAGCATCATACTCGGCTATGAGACGATCAAGAGGGTGGCTGTGAGCGACGAGTACCGGCCGATGGTCCGCTGGTGATAGCTGTTCAAATCCTGGCCAAAGGGCTAGTACCCACGTGTAGAAATAACGAAGTCCGTTTGCCGTTGACATAGAATCGACGAAAGCTTCGGGTTGATGCGATTAAAAATAATAATTTTGACGTGAATTTGTTTTGTTTTATTTAACACCTCGGACTTATGAAATAAATCGACACTGAAGATTTTTATGTTCTTTTTGTTTTTTTTTTAGGTTGGCAATCAGCTACAAAATAGTTCTATTTTTGTCAGTGTCGCAAATTCTTGGTAATTGTTAGTGAATTACATGTGATGATATGATCATAGTAATCTATTATCATCTGGGGTACATTGTGTGTTCATAAATATGCACGAGTGAAGGAAATTGTAAAAAATAGTATAACTTGACTTTTGCAAGTTCACCCAAGATGTCCGGTAAATGTTCTATGAAGTATCCACAGCTTTACTGATAGGGATAGGGGATTCATTTCATCATCATCAGGGGACATTCTGATCATTTTATAACAATCATGAAGCAATACTCGACACTGACAAAAATGGCTCTATTTTGTAGCCGACTGCCAACCTAAACACGATGCAGACTACTACTTAAACTACTAAAATACTAGTGGCAAAATACCGACTAATTAGTGAGTGAGGTCATTGCTCATCTTATTCAATTAAAATTTATTTTTTTAAAGATGGAAGAAAGGAAGACGGAGGGTCTAACATTATTAGTCTTTTTTTTTATTTGGCATCACCATAGGTATTTGGCCAGTGTCAAGTAATATAAATTATTTTAGTTTTCAAGCATATGCACAGGCCAAAGTAAAATACCCCCCATCCCTCAATCAGTAAAGGGATGGATTCTTTACTGAAATATTGATTATGGATTCTCATGCACTTTACCGAACCCATAATGGTTAATATTCCACTTATATCACTCACTATAACTCGCAGGAACACTAGCTTTAGAAATTAAATCATAACTGACGCCATGACTTTTCAGTTTCCCGCCAAAAAAAAACATTATTAGCCTGCTTTGCTGATAGTCTTTTTAATCAGCGCGTACATTAGACACTTAGCACATTTTAGGAGTGCGCTAGTTAAATGCGCAGGATCGAACCTAGAGCCTCCCAGCTAGGTGGCTATTGATGATAAAGATACTTAGATATACGATTTTGTTCAATTTACATCTAAACAAATCTGGAACAGTGTATTTACTGTTGGAAATGTTTACGTTGAGCGCGGCTTACTCAGAATCTATTTTTCGTTACACACGCCATTATGAGCTTCGCCACGAGCTCCAATTGCTTTCAACATTCCTATTCAAAACTAGCTGTTACCCGCGACTTCTTCCGCGTGGTATTTAACGAAGAGACAACCGTTAGCAATAGCCCGCTCGCGCGTTCTGAGCCCGCGCGACCGGCAGCCTTTGTTAAGTCGTAGGCGGGTTAGTTACTCCTTGTTTCATCAGCTATCTGCCAGTGAAATTCCCGTCAAATTCGTCTAGTCATTTCAGAGATTAGCCGAAAAAAACAGACAAACATTGTAAAAAAAATGTTTTGGTATATGTACTGTGTATCATTCAAATGCACTTAGTAAAAAGCGGTTATTTTAATATTACAAACATACTTACACTCCAATTTTATTTATTTGTATAGATTGTTTTATAGGTAACTAGCTGTCCCAGCGAACTTTATACCGCCTCTGAATCAAACGTATGAGAAAATGAATCAATTATTTTAATCATAATAGCATGACACATTAGTCTGGAAGCCACCACTCTGACCTTGACTTATGCACTCTGGATAACAAGAACAATTGTTGGGTACATCGATTCGATTTATCATTCCCTATCTGGGCACAGACTTCTAATACATCTGTGCGTCTGGGAAAACAGGCTTCGACCACGCCTGTTATACCAGATATTCCAGGAATATTCTAAGCAGCTGTCCATAAACAGTCGTAAAACATTGACATCTATACATACATATAAATAAAATTGGAGTGTTTGTTTGTAATATTAAAATAACCGCTTTTTACTAAGTGCATTTGGATGTATACACGTTACCTATACCGAAACAACATTTTTTACAATTTTTGTCTGTCTTTCTGTTTGTTCCGGCTAATCTCTGAAATGGTTGGACCGATTTTGACGGGACTTTCACTGGTAGATAGCTGATGTAACAAGGAGTAACTTAGGCTACTTTTATTTAAAAAAAAAAAGGATCTCACGAAAAAAAATTTAAACCAATGTTACAGCGCTGCGCCTGATTAAGTTTGATAGCAACAACCTGCAATGCGTCCCGCGGGCTCAGAATGGGCGAGTAGGCGGTTGCCTTTGTTAAATACCACGCGGACGAAGTCGCGGGCAACAGCTAGTTTTTGAAATATAACTAATTTTTCGGATTTTATCGCGTTTATTTTATGTTTTGCGTTCCTACGTTTCGGCTGCTTTACTACGATAACGATAAGATATCTTAAATTTCGTACAATTCAGTGATGAGACACATGTTCTGTTATGATGATGCATACCTACAATATGGCGTGACTGGACCACCGCGTCGGAGTAGCTTGATAAAAACATCACGTGAGATAACGTTGCTATGTCGACGTATCAAAAATAATATATCTTTCGTTGTAATGAATGAGTAATTGCACTGTACTAGGAACTGCGAAATTAAATGTAATAACATTATTGAATGACCACGCGTTAAAAGAGCTCCATACTATCGGATCCTTTATCCTGACGCCGGACGGCCTGATTAGTTGCATGAATGTTTGTACCCGAGTCGTGGATGTTTAATATGTATATAAGTATTATATACTGAGTTCGCCCTCAGTCCATTTTACGGTACCCATAACACAAGCGTTGCTTAATGTGGTACCGTATAGTTGGTGTGTTCGTATGGCGATATTTATTTATTTATCATTCTATTATGGAGACATCCCCACGGATACCGGCCTGTCTACAATGTCTACACAAGTCTGTCGAGCGGTTCTCTCAGACATGCAGGTTTCCTCAAGATGTGTCCTCCACCATTTAGCAAGTGATAATCATGGTTGAAAATGCGATTCGCACATGAAATATAGAAACAGCCACAGGTGGGAGCCGGAGTTTGAACCTGCGATTCTCGTTACTGTGGCAACCGATCTACGAACTTGTCTATTACTTTGAAATTAAACTAATTTTTCGGATTTAATCGCGTTTATTTTATGTTTTTACGTTCATAAACTATAACACTAGGAGGTCAACCACCTCAGTCCTCCCGTGACATGGTTGCCGTAAAGCAGCCGAAACGTCGGGAACGTATAATAAACGCGATAAAATCCGAAAAAAAAGTTATATTTCAATGTGTAGTATTTGTCTATTACTGCTTGACTCAAACAAAGATTTTTTTTATCTTAAAATTTATTAAAACAGATAATATTCTATACACAGCATCACCGGTTTGTACATATAACTTATTTTCACTTTCATAGCACGAGGCACACAGCTTTTATAAGTATAATACACATCTTATCAATGGCGCTCGGCAAATATGACGAACAAAAATGGCGCCTCTACACATCTTGCGCTGAGTCGCCATCTTTTTTAAACTTCATTGCCGACCATAATACTATAGTCATCCTTCCGAAATTACAGCTTACTGTATACTTGGACTTTTTGCAAGAACTCCATTTTCAACTGACAGTTTTTATTTATTACATTTTAGGCACGTATTGGATTTCGATCTCACCTGATGGTAAGTGACGATGAGATCTACGATGGAGCATACTTGCCTAGAAGGTACCTGTTCACTCTCGACTTGAAAACACTCTGATTGAAGATGAAGTCTACGGGGAACAAAGACGCCGGCAGCGTGTTCCATTCCTTGACAGTTCGCACGATGAAAGTAGAAGCAAAACGCTTAGTACGAACCGAAGGAATGTCAAGAGTTTACCGTCGGCTTATTGAGCTCTCTGTCAGTTAGTCGGCTTCAAACAAGTCCGACATTTTGATGTAATTCCGAAAGGGTAGACTATTAATAATTATTGATTCATAATTTGCGTTTTCAACGGTGGGTAAAGCGCGGGAAGACAACGGAAGAAAAATACTATCCATAAACAATTTATTCGATCAATTGCAAACGATAAATGCCAACTATTAACATTCGAATTTATAGACGTTCTATAACATTATCAAACGTCATATAGTACTGAACAAAGCGAAACTCTTGTGCGCAGTACTATATGTCGTTTGATAAAGTTATAGAACGTCTATAAATTCGGGGGTTTGCCTGTTATCTAAAGGGGTACTGCATTCGTCTAAATAATATGCTTTTCAGGATACTTAATATCTCCTATTTCAAAACAATATTTTATCACGGTGTATCCCATCCTTATATATTTATATTAATTACACCTTTGGTGCTAGAGGCCTTAATACTAACAGCAAAACGTATAAACATTTAAAATCTTAATAATTAAATACATTTTGTAAATAAGTACCGTCAGTTCCCGCTCGTTGCCAGTCCCCACTCCATCATTGCCAGTGGCAACTAACGGGTATTTTAAGTGGTCCCATTTAGATTTTTATGGCTGGCAACTAATGGGACATGCTTTATATTCCAGTCTATAATGAGGTATTTTTTCATTAATCCCCGATACGAGGATATTTTATATCTTTACGTTAAGGTATACCTAATGGTCATGTAGCAAATAATAACCTTTTTATGAATCCTTATAATAAAAGATACCAGTTGTTATTTAACAAAGAACCCATTGCTTGCCAGCGGCAATCACGGGCTATGCTGGCAACGAGCGGGAATAAACGGTATATAACTATTTTATAGTTTTTCAGCGCCAGATAGCGGACAATTAGTGAGTTGTAGCTTGCTGGAGTGAGCTCCAGGAAGCTTCACATATCACTGGCGTCTTCCATCTGCATTTGTCACTTTGCGTGCGTGCGAGCCAGCACAAGCATTCCTACGGAGAGATACAGTGGCTTCATAAGCGAAGGTAGAAGACAATTGGTGTGATGTCATTTTTAACGACACCCGTCTATATTTGGAAATTAATTCTAACTAAGTATAATCAACTCAATTGCACATATAAAGCGTGTACTAACTGAAGTAGTCACAAAGGGCTCAGTCGGTACGTGCTTCGCCTGAGCACTATCAGTACACTTCCTTATTAGGTTAGGTTGATCCTTTATTTAACTGACTTTTTGCACATTACAAATTCATTGCTGTTATATGTCCATGACCAAAATTGGTCTGTAAAATTGAACAGCTATAAGAGCTGTCGGAGCAGCTATCATTCTGGAAGTTTCTATGAAATGACAATAGCATACCCTGTCACACTGGGATCAATGCCATCGGCAACTAATGGGAAATATACAGGTGTGTTCATTATATTAAATTAATAAATGGAACATTTATACAAAATGAATACATCGGTTATTTAAAAAATAACATGCTTCCTTATTCACCTTATTTGATAGGTATTAAAAAAAAAACTTGCTATTTCAAATTTTACGTATTATTTTGATCGAAATAATCTCGAGAATTTAACGCAGGTAAATTCTATGATGATTTTGTTGTTATTAGAAAACTATGGACGCCTTTGTTCTAACTTCAAATCATGTTTCTATCTTCTATATCATATTTAAGTCTCCGATTTGAATCATGCAAATTCATCAGCTAGTCAACTAATACAAAATAAATGCTAAATAAGCTCAACTCACAGCACCAACGAAAGCATGTACAGTATTGTAATAAACTGGGCAACTTGAACAAAATCATCATAAACAGGTCATCTTGCTTGCTCCTTTGCAGTAACCGACAATGCTTGGCCCATTAGGACTTTGTCACCGGCTGTCATCTCAAATTTGAAGTCTTTCGGTGCTTCAAATAGCAAAATAATTGTGCTGCCCATATTAAATTGACCGAATAATTCACCCTTTTTCAACGGAACTTGACCGAGGTCTCTTTCATTTATCCTGTTTCGTTTTCCTTTAGTGTTTGTTCGTAACTCAGGATCGTTGTATATCTCTATAGACCCAACATTCGTGGCCCCAACAGCCGTCATACTGAAGAAACCGTGTTGCCATTCACCAATGTACACAGCTCGTTCATTGATAGTGAACAATCCCGGTATTAGTCTCGCTAGCCACGGATTGACAGACAGAAGTTTACCAGAGAAATGTCTCCGGAACGTGGCTGTCCAGTTGCACGGAGAATGGAACCGGTGATAATCACCCGGAGCCAAGTAGATAATACATTGATGTAGTATATTCTCTTTATTTGTCACTAAAGAGTCATAATAATTATCTCGTTTGTGTTTGGACCATTTATTTTCACCCAGAAACTCTTCCAAGCTGTAAGTTATGCCTTTAACTTGTTCTATCTTGTCTGTATCTGCTGGCCCACAGTTGAGGACGACACCATCGCATGGGGACACACACGGAGACCCCGCTATAAACCTCGCACCGTCCCTCAAAGCCCGAGTGAAGAAGGCAGACAAGCTCTTGTAGTATGTTAGATCAGTAACAGCGGCCTCATTCAGATTAACGTTGAACATCCTCACGTACGTACCGTAAACGAAGCTTCGAAGCGACGTTGGCAACTCATAGGCGGCTAAACGCCCCCAAATCCTGCTCGTCACTCGGAAGGGAAACATTTCGTAAAACAAAATTTCCACTTTAGACACTTCATAGTTTATGCTCGCGCGAATATAGCACCAACCGACGTAAATGACACTTCCTAAAGGCACCCAGCGAGTGATTATAGATCTAAAATTCATCCATTTGTTCTTCTGAAGCTGCGCTGCCTTTGTTTGACTGGTATTATGCAGGGTGGAAGTCTGCCGGAACGGACGATGGGGTCTCAAGCGCTGCTTAAACATCGGATTTATAACGGGAAGGCAACTCCTTATTCGAGTCGCCGGGAACATTTCGATGTGTTAACCCGTGTAGTGTATGTTTAAAAATAATCTGTTTACGTAGGAGCACGCGAAATGATTATTTTTAGGCGTCAAAAGCACAAAATTACATACAACAATAGACTTTGTAGGTATATATGTAGATACTGGATAAGAAAAATCAAACCAAATTACATGACTGATATCAAATTATACACTAACGGCATAAAAAATACAAGCATATGCACATCTTATCGCACAGGTAATAAAGGTTATAATAGTTTAAAGGTTAAACGTGTGACAAACGAATTGTTTGAAGAATGTATAAGTGCGTTCTAAATACAGAAAGCGTTCATAGATTGGTAAATGTCATTTAAAATGAATAAAAAGACTCTGCGCCATAATGATTTTATATCGATATAATTATATCAATTTAAGTTCTAAATCTTAAAAAATTATAACTTAGATGAAGAGTTGAAAAATATGGTTCAATAAAAGATATTATTATAATTTTAGTGTATTTTGAGTTCTGAATGCATCACCACAGAAGCAACAGATAAAATAAAACCGGTTTATTAATTACGCTTCTTCTTTCTTTACGAAATGAAAAGCGATGAATAAAATGGATATGAAAATGGCTACCCACAACTTAGCGGCTATTTTTAATTACGCTTATCCGTTTACCGTTTCCCTCATTAGATTGAAAGGTTCTAATTTTCTAAATGGTACGGACATATTTCCCGGTAGATGACGGTTTTCAACAACGAGGAAATCTTACAGGTTGATAATGCAAGGCCATAGAGAAAATAAAGTTACATACGAGTCGGAGAAACTACGAGGCGATCCCATTGCCAAATTATGATCCATTCAATCATTCACTTTTTTCATTCATTCTCCAGAACATGTCATGTAGCGTTGTTGACGTTTTTAAGAACAATTGCTTTTTCTTTTTATTTTATTTTTATTTTACCGCTTTAGTGATTTTTTCTCATGTCCACAAGCGATGGAGCTAATTCAGAAACTATCAAAGCACAAGGCGATAATACCAAAGTGTCTGAAAGACGAGTGTCTGCTCAGGATTTTGAGTATGTCGCGCCTGGACTTAGTTTTCGAGGATTCGAGAAAGTGCCGATGGTTGTTTTGCCGCGCTATGACATAACTCATCACTTGCATACCGTAAATAACTCGAATAGAAGTGTTAAACACACTAAACACTGTGTAAAAGACAGTAATGATACATCTTTGCATACGACCCGGTTGGCTCAAAAATGTGTGATTAAACTGTTGAAGGACGACTTGGAGGCGCTTAGGCGGGCTTTCCGACCTAAGAAGGCCTCCATCGACTCATCGGATTCCGACTCTGACGTAGACCCAGCCATGGCTCACATAAAATGTAAGATTTGCGAGAAAGGCTACTCCAGCGAGAAGAAATTACAAAAGCACCAGGTAAACAAGCATATGATAGTCTATAAACAAGACTGTAAGCCGCCCAAACGCGTCTCCTTCTCGGACCACGTTATAATTCACGAGTTGAAAGAGTACCACAAATGTAGGAAATGTCCGAAGATATTTGAGGACTACAAAATGCTGAAAACGCACATGAAACAACAGCATAAGAAGCGTAAATGTTACATATGTAATTATTGCAATACAAAGTTCGTTGATCGAATGTTTTTCAAAGTGCATGTACGTCTTCATTGCGATGTATGTGGTATGCTATTATCAAGTAAACTCAAACATACCGAACACAAAAGAAATGTATGCAGGGTACTAAGGCTACATAAGTGCAAGACGTGTGACGAATCATTCTACAAATTCATGGACTTGAAGGACCACAGCTACGAGCATATATCAACATATTTCATCTGTGATATATGTAAAGATCAGTTTGAAACTAAATGTGCTATAGCGCACCATATATCATTTTTACACTCCAATAAACGTCCCACTTCCTTATACAGTATGCTTAACTTAGGCTCTGAGAGGCTATACTTATGCAACTTCTGTGACGAAAGCTCCGTAGACAAGGATATTATCGAAAGGCATACCGTATTGCTCCCAGATTTAACAAACAGAGCAATGACTGGGTACAAGGATTATTATTTCTGCGATCAATGCTTGAAGAAGTTTGATACAGAGACAGATATGGTTCAACATAAATGGACGCACTTTTTGAAGGGTTCAGAGAATTCTCGGAAGCAACCAAAAAGTATACTCACTAAGAAAAGGCCGTCTATAAAGATGACATACAGCCTTACTGAGAAACTACCGGAGCACATGAAACCAGTAGTAATGGTAGAGAAGATTAGAGTTGGCGGGAAAATATTACAGGATAATATACCTTATGTTGATGTAAAAAGTTTTGATGCCAACAATGGTGAGATCAAAAAGCCTGTGGTGGATCAGAAGAGTAAGAAGACTATTATATCCAAGCATCAGTGCCAGGTTGGTACAAGTCAATAAATAATAGCCAGTAAAATTAGTACAAGTTTTTTCATGTCGGCGACCTGATTAGCGCAGAAGGTAGTGGTCCTGCTTTCTGTGCCGAGGGTCCCGGGATCGAATCCTGGCAGGGCTACTTTTTGTGATGAAAATGAATGTTTGTACCCAAATCATGGATGCTTAATATCTATATAAATATTATATACCGAGTTCGCCCTCAGTCCATTGTATGGTACCCATAATACAAGCATTGGTTTGTGTAGGACCGTATAGTTGGTGTGTTCGTCTGGCGATATTTATTTATTTATGTAGATGTACTGCTCTGCTGAGCCACTTTGATGAGATCAACTGAGTGGGAAATATTCACAACAATTATACATTTTATTTTGAAGTAAAATAGACTTAATTTAGTTTACCATATAGATATTTTTTGTCAACAGAATTGCGGCAAATACTACTCGTCAAACTATACCCTAACCCGCCATGTGGACACGCAGCACAGTGACTACGACAACCTTCGATGCAAGGTATGCGAGGAAACGTTCGTGTGGCCCTCCCTCCTCAGATCGCACAAGTGCATAAGATTAAAACACCCAGAGCTACCCTTCGACGATGCTAGACCCGAAATACACTTTGACAATCTTAACGACATCACACAAAACGGTTTTGACGATTTGGTGATCAATGAGAACGATGATTATATGAATTCCATCGACTTTGAAATACCTGCGCCGGTTGTGGAGGTGAAAGAGTTTGATGGGTACAATAATGCTGGGCAGGACAAGTGTGTGGGCATCGGTTACAAGTTGGTTATGCAGGAGGTGCCTATTGAGTTTTAGGAGTGTAATCCGACTAAGAGTTGTCGCAAGAAAGAAAAAAAGTTATAAAAAGTACACACATTTAATATATAATGCGCGAAAATTCTTATACCAGGGCCCCAAGTCTGCTAACACAATCGATTCATAATCGAACGGCAACCGCATAGTAACTGTCACTATTGACAGATCCCATACAATATCTGTCAAAATCTCTCGATTATGAATCGATTGTGTTAGCAGACTCGGGGTCCAGTTAGCCACGCCCTACCATACCACAAAAAAAATAAACTATGAACTATAAACATTGCTCATTAAATGAGCAATTGAATAACAGCCACGAAACTGTTCTAAAAACATTAATATTAGTTTTATTAATTAAGGAAATAATGTGTATAGGATTTTAAGTTACAAAACATAGTACAGTGGGCTTACCAAACATTCGTAAGACAAAAACGCATTGTAAATGTATTTCCTAATGACATAATTATATGTAAATGATTTATGTACATAACTATCTAGCTCTTAAACTACATAATTGTTAAGCCATTATGTTTTCCTTGTTATAAATCTACGGTACCATGACTCGTCTCCACTGACAATTAATTATTAATGAAATCAGTCGACCAACCAAAATGATCCGTAAATTTTTATTTCGGTGAAAATGTTGACAGTATCATCAACTTTTTATAAAAAAAGTTACCTCTTTTTTGTGACCGAGTCACTTTTAGCGACCAAGGGTCTTTTCAAAGTTTGTGGTTGACAATATCTTCAAGTAAACATCGTCGAAGCCTTAAAGTTAATTTTATTAATGACAAAGTTAATTCTAAGTTTGACCATCTAACTAAACCAAACCAAATGTCAGAGCTTGTGGGGATTAACGTAATAGGGTGTTTGAGTGTATGAAAATAAGTTTTAAATTGTGGCCATCTTAAAAGCTTTTTATAACAATTAGTCTTTAGTTTTCAGAAGGGTCACGTGACCCACAGGCCGCGTTTTTTGGCGGTATTTTTATTTGTTTCGACTTCATCATCGAATTTTAAGGAGAATACTGAAATTTATACAATGAAATAACTATATTGTCAGCATTATATTGAACGAATGAACAATTAAATACAGTTTTTCAAACACAGTCAAATAGCCTATTTCTATTTATTTATTGCAGCTGATCGAACGCTGAACGAACCATTCGTGAAACCATTCAATTCTATTGCATGGTCTTTGGAGACGGGGTCATTATCGTAGATAGTAGTTAAGTACTGTATACATTTTATGAATCATGGTTTTTTAGTAGGTATATACATTTTAATTTGCAATACGAGATGAGGACTTAAGTTATAATGTTATTAAAATATATTATAGAACATAAGATACAGTTGATCATAAAGTGACAAGTACTAAAATTTTTTATATATTTTTTTCTATTTTTATTGTGTGATTTTGTGGTTTGCATCGTTGTTTATTATTGTAAAACTACCCCAGATTTTATTATTCAGCACCGTTAATGCGATCAAATATTACGTCGCGTTTCAAAATCGATGTAACTTCGCAATCTGTGCTAACTAAGTAGCGCAGATAAAACACGCGTAGCCTTGCTAGTTCGAAAATATCCAAAATATTTTATGGCGATAAGGCTTTGCATGGAAAAAAATAATTGATATTTTTTCTGAATAAGTTAGTGTACATTTTAATTAGAATTCAAAACGTATGACTACGATTTTCTTATTTGCTGTTTATGTTTAAATTTTAGATTATTTATTGCTTGCGTGTATAAATGCAAAGTTATTGCAAGGGTAAAAATTTAAAGCGATTCAAAATGGCGACGACCGAGAGTGACCCAGTGTTATATAAAGCAAATGGGAAATGTTTTTGACAGAGATCAGAGGAGTACACCTTTTTAAGCCGTGTCTAGGCTTAACGGTCTCTTGGTGACACGAAATTAATGACCGCCATTTTTGTTTACTAAAATTAACTTACTTTGAATTTTTTATTGAAAATTTACTGTATGTGTTTTGGTCTAGTTATTTTTGTATATTCTAAGATGAGATTATGTTGTTTTTGTTTAAGTTAAAGAGTTTATTATATTATCCGCATTTTTAAGACACATCAATACGCACTTAATGTAAATCATATCTGGTATGTTGTAAAGTAATATATAATGATGACTAAATGATGTTTGCCGTTTCTAGAATGTTGTAAGTACCTGCTCAATAATAACTATGCAAAGATACAGTTCTGACTAAAAAGAAGGGAGCTGGGAGCGCGCGCAACTTCAGCTGATACGGCATCTTGTTTCTTTGTATAGCTCGGTCCCGCTCTGTTGGACGTATGACGGTAGATTTAAGGGTTGAAATCTGAGTGAAGTCCGACACTATCTTCCGAATTTATAGACGTTCTATAAGTTTATCAAACGATATATAGTACTGCGCCACAAAAGTTTTGCTTTGCGTGTTATATACTCGTAAAGTCTATAAATTCGGAGGCTAATGTTTGGTCTAGGCCGCCATGTTTGTGAAGCTAAAGAGTTATCTATACCGATGACTATGTCGCTAGTGTCTATGCAAAAGTGTCAAAGAAGGAAAAATTCCATAGCAACAACTTTAGTTCTTGTTTCCGCCACCGATGCAGATAACTTTTTGGCGGTAAATGACCGCACCCTAGTGTAAAGTATTTCGCACCTCATAGATACTAGTATCCCGTTATCGTACATCGTTTTACCGAATAGATGTCTGAATAGTATAACTTAAAAATGAAATTGGATACCTAAGTATTGTCTGATTGGGGATGCACATGGCTCAAATATTGAGCTTTGGACAGAAGTACAGAATAGAAGTTGTAAATAATGTATATTTTGTTGTTTTATTTAAAGTTCCCAATCACATCACCGCCATCCTATATGCAGATGCTGGAATGGAAAGTCGAAATAATACATGTTACATTTTTATTTAGTAGGAACATACATTTTAGGACGTAAGTATCATTGTTGTACTTTTAAAAAACTTAAGTCGATAAACTTCTGCACGTACGCAGTTCGTACAGAATGAAATTATTATATTTTATCAATAGGAAAAAAACTAAAAATGGGATTTTTTAAGTTATATGGTAATGGGGTTGCCCAAAAAAGTTTGGGAATCCCTGGTCTATAGAGTAGTCTATCGACAATTCGGTATAGAAAGTTGATACGAAGCGGACCAAATCTGGAGTTGGGCCTATACCAATAATTCTATAAAATGAAAAGTAGTAAAATCGTATCTCTTCTCATATTACGGTTTTACTTTCGACATAGCAACACTACTGCTCTGTCACTTGTCAGTGAGCGAAGCCAAGCAAAGTGTCAAACGAACGCCATTATCCGTAAATTAGTGTTTGTTTGGACTCATTAAACAATTAATATTACAGTTTATAACGAATACGACTTGTATTCTACAAGTGTATTTACCGGGGATAAGCAATAAACTCATATTCTATAATTTACGTATCGATAATAACGTACCTATGCAGTGTTAATAGCAGATATATAAAGATTGGGTGGTACTACCTAATTTCGTATTTTGCTAACTTCTAAAGTGATTAATAATGTCTGTGAGTGAGAAAGTGTCGTTATCGGACGCTCTGAGCAATGTCGACGTGTTGGACGAGCTCACATTGCCAGGTTAGTACTATTTATTTAATAATCCGCGTCTTTAGTTATGTGTTACAAGTTAGGTGGGGCTCCTATCTTACAGATGTGTGCGGATATCACTCGTTAGGAAGTTAGAAACTATTGATAATGGAATTTGTATAGGGGAACTTGAATTGTGGTACCATATCGCTAAATTTGTATTAATTTGATATATATTGAGTCATATTAGTTGTAATGTGTACATAAAAATGCAGTAGTGAGGCCAAATGAATCAAAGTGATGTTACATGGTTTTTCAAGTTCCTTTAATAACTAATAACAATATTGCTAGACAAACACTCAAACTGCACAGTCCAAAAATAAGCAATGCTTGACTGGACAAATTCAGTATATCATAACAAATATAGGTATATGGTCAACATACAAAGTTTGCACCTACCAGGATTGCAACCCATGATCCTCAGTACAGGAAGCAGGATCAACACCAACTGAGCTGATTATGTCTTCCTCATTACATCTTCTACAGCAGGTGCTATCACAAGTCTAGCTTATTTTGTTTGTGAAGTTACTCCGACCATCCAAGATCCTAGGTCCTCATTACATAATAATTTTTACTGGTACCCAGATGAACAGCCATGCATTGAGGCTGCACCATGCTCCATCCTGTACCAGGCTAACTTTGACACCAACTTTGAGGACCGGAACGGCTTTGTCACCGGGATTGCCAAGTACATTGAGGAGGCCACTGTACATGCCAACTTGGTAAGTCATGAAAATTTTTTATCACATAAATTTTATGTTTTTACATTTCCGATGTTTCGCCTACTTTACAGCAACCACGGTTACGGGAGGACTGAGGTGGTTGACGTCCTAGTGTCATAGTTTGAACTGGGGTACCCTCATATTTAGTTGATCCTTTGAGTCCGATCTACAAATTCAAATAATTCGCATTGTATTCATGTAAATATAAAAATTGATAGAGTTGTAGTTGATTAATTGTTAAGACTATACTGCTTAGTTTATTGTAAATTTTTTGATGACCCTGTACCACTTATGGTGAATGGCTGTGATTTGTTAAATATTATTCTTTGCACTGTAAAGTCCTGAACTTAAGTAAAACACATAGTATCTGTGCAGCGTGTAATCTGCTAGGTAGCCATTACAATCAATTGTGTCGTTGTCATAATGTTATTCATCTACCCACTTAATCCACATTATTTATTAATAAAGTAGAAAAGTACCCTACACTATATTTATATTAAACAAGTACCCGATATAATATTCTAACATATGACAGCACAACAATTACACATGCGCTAAATAAGCACAGGTTCAAGGTTTAGTACACCATTTCTGAATCACATCTCTGGTAGTTTTCGAGTTCATATCTGGGCCCCAAGTCTGCTAACACAATCAATTCATATTGAATTGATTGTGTTAGCCTAGTTAGATTGGGCCCTGATATGCAATTTGAATAGTATATAATATCCCCGCAGACGGATATAACGGTCAAGGAAAACATTGCGAGGTAACCTGCATGTCTGAGAGAACCCCTCGAAAGATGTGTGCAGTCCGCCAACCCGTACTGGGCCAGTTTGGTGGGCTATAGCCTAATCCCCCTCGCATTGAGGGGACTCTCGTGCCCAGAAGTGGGACATTAAAAAGGGCTGGTATTATTATTTATGTCTCTGCAGAACGAGCTGCTCGAGGAGGGCAACGCGCACGCCGTGATGCTGTATACGTGGCGGTGCTGCAGCCGCGCCATCCCGCAGCCGCGCTCCAACGAGCAGCCCGACCGCGTGCACATCTACGAGCGCACCGTGCAGGTGCTCGCGCCCGAGGTCGACAAGTTGCTGCAATTCATGTACTTCCAGGTATGTCAAACTCCCAAGTGTAGAGCTTGTGACAAATTTTGTCACACTTTCGACAAGTTTTGTCACATATGCGTCAAGTTTTGTCGGAGTTGGAACATGTTTTGTCATACTTGCGACAGGTTTGTCACACTTGCGTCAAGTTTTGTCACACTTGCAACAAGTTTTGTCACACTTACGACAAGTGTTGTCACACTTATGACCAGTTTTTTAACACTTACGTCAAATTTTGTCACACTTTCGACAAGTTTTGTCACATATGCATAAAGTTTGTCACAGATGTGTTTTGTTCTTGACACCATTTCAACATGGCTTAGCATATTTGTGATGACTGTGACCGTCGATTAGTTTCAATTTTGTTTTTTTCTCAACTTAATACTTGTTGTCAGCGCAAAGCGATCGAGCGCTTCTGCGGCGAGGTGCGCCGTCTCTGTCACGCGGAGAAGCGGCGCGACTTTGTGTCGGAGGCGTACCTGCTCACGCTCGGCAAGTTCGTCAACATGTTCGCCGTGCTTGACGAACTCAAGAACATGAAGAGCTCCGTCAAGAACGATTACTCTACGTATAGAAGGTACACTGAATGGTTGCTAATCTATACTTATTTATTTACTAATATTATAAATGTGAATGTTTGGATTGATGGATAGATGGATGGATGGATGTTTGTTACTCAATCACGCCAGAACGGCTGAACGGATCTGGATGAAATTTGGCACCGATAGATTATGGTCTGGAATAGCACATAGGCTACTTTTTATCCCAGTAAAATGTATGGTTCCCGTGGGATAGATTTGTTTTAATTTTGCATAGAGCAAAGGATCGACATGATTTTTTGCATAGGTAGTGGTAGTTTAGGGGTCAGAAATGCACCGTTCCCATGGGATAGCATACAGGACCCGTGTTTTTTAAACTTAACTTTTTAATCGCGGGTAACACTGCGGAGCGCAGCTAGTTGGAATTAACGGCATTCTGGCTTTTGGGACAGTCCTGTGATTGGGCCACTGACTACCAGTTGCTTAGTGTGGGACCGTACAATTGATGGTGATATTTATTTCGTTACGCAGGGCGGCGCAGTTTCTCAAAGTGATGTCCGACAGCCAGAGTCTGCAGGAGTCGCAGAACCTGTCCATGTTCCTCGCCACCCAGAACAAGATCAGGGACACGGTGAAGGACGCTTTGGAGAAGATAAATGGTGAGTGTGTGTTTTTTTTTATTACATTATAGGCGCGTATTTGTTCTCGATCTCACCTGATGGTAAGTGACGATGAGATCTACGATGGAGCATACTTGCCTAGAAGGTACCTGTTCACTCTCGACTTGAAAACACCCAGTTTGTAGTCAAGTGATCTATGGTCTTCGAAGCTGAGCTCGTTTCATCCCTCCATTCTTAGTCAAAGTCAAATCATCTATATTGGATAGGTCTACGGGGTACACTTATAAATTGTCATTAACATTGTTCTCATATGCCTATAACAATGTACTGCTCATAAATGTAAAAGATCTTTTTAAAAAGAGCAACCATGGAGTTTCTCGCCCGCCAATCTTTGTGTGATGAGCACGAATGTTTGTACCCGAGTCGTGGATGTTTAATATGTATATAAGTATTATATACTGAGTTCGCCCTCAGTCCGTTGTACGGTACCCGTAATACAAGTGTTGCTTAGTGTGGGACCGCATAATAGGTATGTTATAATATAATATATATATATATAATAATTCCAGCCCTTTTTTATTGTCCCACTGCTGGGCATGGGCCTCCCCTCAATGCGAGGGGGATTAGGTCATAGTCTACCACTGGCCCAGTGCGGGTTGGTGGACTTCACACATCTTTCGAGGTGTTCTCTCAGACATGCAGCTTTCCTCAAGATGTTTCCCTTCACCGTTTAGCAAGTGATAATCACGGTTGACAATGCGATTCGCACATGAAATCCCAGAGGTGCGAGCTGGGGTTTGAACCTGCAATCCTCGTTACCGAGGCAAGCGTTCTACCAACTTGGCTATTACTGCTAAGCCTAGTAGTAGGTGTGTTCGTCTGTCGATATTATATTATAGAACGTTGTTATCAGGCTATGAGGATCTGATGGCTGACGTGGTGAATATCTGCGTCCACATGTTTGATACCAAGATGTACCTCACTCCGTCTGAGAAGCATATGCTAGTTAAGGTATGTAGGAATCACAGTCGTTCAAAAGGGTTACCCCTTCATTAATTGGGATTCCCTTATTTTATTTTTTACTTACACATCCAATGGCCGGCTTAATGACGTTACTTTCCTTTGTGAAGGGGTTTCCCAATGGTTATGTGGGTTTTGAATCGAAATTATTATTTTTTTGTCTGAGAGAAATAGGTGTTAGATATATGGGCAACCCTTTGGAATGGATATAACCAATATAATATATTAAAAATAATAGCGTAAAATATTTTAACAGGGCCAACAGTAGGTTATAAGGATAACACACAAAATCAAATATTTTCCGAGTGATTCATCAGTTAAATTATTGTACACCATTTTTGTTACACCTTGTATCAAAATTAATGTAATTCTTGTGCTGCAACAGGTGATGGGTTTCGGTTTGTTCCTGATGGATTCAGACGCGTGCAACATCAATCGTCTGGACCAAAAGAAAAAGATTCGTCTCGACCGCATTGACAGGATTTTCAAGGTAACCATCTATACTCAGTAATTGATAGAGCTAGGCGATACTTGGCTGAAAGCCATTGTTAACCTAATGGGGAAAGAGGACCTAGCACTGACACTAGGCTTGTCAACTTTCCCAATTATAAACCGAACAAGTTGATCGATAATTAAAGAAGCCGGCAACACCGAACTCCTCTAAGATGTCAGTCGAGAAACTATCTATCGTCGTCGTAAGTAAGTCGCGTGGTATAAACTGTAGCAGCAGCTAGTGTATGCTAGTGTAAAATAAACCTTATATGCTTGAGTCGTGGGTGCACAATACAACGTGCCCCGGTGTCACACTGAAAGCTTAAAGTTGTATATGTTAGAAGGAATTAAATTTTTTCGTAATAAAACTCGGACGAAGAAATAATAAAGGCGGAATGTCGAGAAGAATATGTCAAAGCCGGCATAGTAAGCTGATTGGTACGAAAATCGGCTTGGTTTTTTGTTTCAACATTTTGCTTTCGACACTCCGTCTTTATTATTTCTTCGTCCGAGCATAAAAATGCTTTATCTATTTTGAAAAGAATTCATAGTTAATAATAATAAGATAAGATTTGGTATGTTTTAAGTTAAAAATGTCGTAAATAGTCCTTGTTGTCGTATGACGAGCAAACGATTTTCGACCTTAAGGTGGAATTCCTCGTAAAAATCGCATTGAATAATTGAAGGGTTGTAACTCTAAAGGGTCCAAGTGCCAAAAAAAAATCTACATTATTACAAAAATACGATCTAAGTGCCAAGCCAAGCAACTTTTTATTGTTATATCGCTAAAAATAAAATTGGCACTTAGACCCTTTAGACCAGAGTTCCCCAAACTTTTTTGTGTCGTAGACCCCTTGCCATGTTTTTCCGTGTTGGGTAGACCCCCTACTTACCTGATATTGATTTCCTGTAAATTTCTAACTGTAGTGAAGTTTGGTGTTAAAAACTTAAAGTAAAAACACATGTTAATTTATACATTTATTAATTAAATTTAAATTAAAACTACTCAAAATAAAATGTATGCGACCACAAAGCGAATACCAACATCCTACAACTTACACAATTTTATAAACATATATAATATTTTTTTTACTTCATAGGTACTTTTATAAATAATGTATATGTTTTGATATTATAAGATAGTGTGATGTAAGTAAATAGGTACTATCAGTGTATGTGTTGAGATCCACTATCGTGGACCCCCATTTTCATTTCATGGACCCCCAATTTTTTTCTCGCTGACGTAGACCCCTTGCAGGTTGTCATAGACCCCTAGGGGTCGATATAGACCACTTTGGTAATCACTGCTTTAGACATACAACCCTTCAATTTAGATTTCAAATGATATTATTTGTCCGTACAGAACCTGGAGGTGGTACCGTTGTTCGGTGACATGCAGATAGCTCCGTTTAATTACATCAAGCGATCCAAACACTACGACCCAAGCAAGTGAGTATGGAACCATACAACTTTATTTTTTTATCGCCAGACGAACACACCAACGAAGTCCCACACTGAGCAACGCTTGTGTTATGGGTACCGTACAACGGACTGAAGGCGAACCCATTATATAATACTTATATACATATTAAACATCCATGACTTGTGTACAAACACTCGTGCTCATCACACAAAGTTTGTCCCTACCAGGATTCGAACCCGGGACCCTCACACAGAAAGCAGGGTCACTTCGAACTGAGCTAATAAAGTGTTGGAGTTATTTTAAATCATTTGAAGTCGGATACGAATTCAAAAACTTTCCGACGTCGCTCAGGGATAATGTAGCTTTCTATTAGTGAAAGTATTTTCAAAATCGGATCAATAGATCCGGAGATTACCCCTTACATACAAGCTAACATTTTTTTGTGGTAAAGGGAAGATCTTCCAGCCAGGCGGGTGGTATGGCTGGCGAGGCGGCCACTTTGCCTCAACGATTATTGTCGGGTCTTGTATATATATTACGTGCTCCGAAAACTCTCATAGCGCGATTCAGGATTGTATTGAGAATTGTCATTTATTCTGAATGCGTCTGCAGCGCCATCTGTGTAGCTTGTGGCGAGGTTGAAGAGATTGCTACAAACTAAAAACTGAAGAATAATGACAACCTAATTGGCTCAGCGTGTAGTGACCCTGCTTTCTGTACTGTGGGTCCTGGGTTTGAGTCCTGGTAGGGACGAACTGTGATGAGCATGAATGTTCGTACCCGAGTCGTGGTTGCTTCATATCTATATAAGTTTTATATACTGGGTTCGCCCCCAGTACATTGTACGGTACCCATAATACAAGCGTTCCTTAGTGTGGGACCGTATAGTTGGTGTGTTCGTCTGGCGATATTATTTTTGTTTTGGGCAACTGTGCCAGCTTGTCGGACTATGACTCAAACCCCCTCGCATGGAGGGTAGGCCCGTGCCGAGCAGTGGGATACTACAAGTGCTTATCACGAACAGGTGGCCGTTATCATCGAGCCCGAACCCGCCGTCTCCTCAAGCCGACCTGATGGTCCACCTGCCTCAAATACGAGAGGAACACCAGAACTACATATCGGAGCTCGCCAGATACAGCAATGAGGTGAGTTAGTCTCGAGCCGCTGTCTACTCCTGGCCCCAAGTCCGCTAACACAATCGATTCATAATCGAACGGCAACCGCATACTAACTGTCAGTTTTGACAGATGTTGTATGGGATATCTGTCAGAAGTGAGAGTTACTATGCGGTTGCCGTTCGATTGTGAATCGATTGTGTTAGCAGACTTGGGGCCCTGTCCAGCTTCACTTAATACCCTGACAGACTATACATAAGGATTCACAAATGCACCAAAGATAGAACAATCTATACTTACTAATATTATAAATGTGAAAGTTTGGATGGATGGATGGATGGATGTTTGTTACTCTTTCACGCCAGAACGGCTGAACGGATCTGGATGAAATTTGGCACAGAGATAGATTATAGTCTGGAATAGCACATAGGCTACTTTTTATCCAGGTAAAATGTATGGTTCCTGTGGGATAGATTTGTTTAAATTTTTCATAGAATACCAATAAATTCCTTTTCTCATACATTTGATTCTGAGGCGGTACGAAGTTCGCCGGGACCGCTAGTTATATATATATCTTATCAGAATTGGATTACGTATCTTTTCAAGCTTGGGGAAAGAAAAGCGACAGCAATAATTGCTATCGAATCGCAGATTTGTATGGCGTCGCAGCGTTACGTAATAAGAATTAGCAATTTAAAAGCAAATATTGCGCGATTACTGCTATCGCTAGGCAAGATGCGTAATCAGAGGGAGGGGGGGGGGGGGGGGGGGGGTCAGGTTTCCTCGCGATGTTTTCCTTCACCGTTTAGCGAGTGATAATCATGGTTGAAAATGAGATTCGCACATGAAATCCAGAAATTCCAGAGCTTCGAGCCGGGGTTTAGACCTGCGATCCTCGTTACCGAGGCAAGCGTTCTACCAACTTGGCTATCACTCCACGAGTGTGATGATCACGTTTTCGTGCCGGCAGGTGACCACCACGTTCAAGGAGGCGGGCTCGGACGCGGAGAACCGCGCGGTGAGCGAGCTGTGCCTGCGCGGGCTGCAGCTGCTGTCGTCCTGGTGCTCCGTGCTGACGGAGCTGTGCTCCTGGAAGCTGCTGCACCCCACCGACCACGCCAGCAACGCGCGCTGCCCGCCCGACGCCGAGGAGTACGAGAGGGTGAGGGTCCAGCTGAGTGGAGGGCAAAGGTCACGCGAGGTCATTTGCACTCGAACTCAGGGCCAATCATGATTAAGTTCAGCGTAGGGCTAAGGTCACGCGAGGTCATTTGCACTCGAAGTCAGGGCCAATCATGATTAAGTTCAGCGTAGGGTTAAGGTCACGCGAGGTCATTGTCAAGTGCAGCGAAAGGCAACTTCAACTGCAAATGACATCTAGTGATCATTTGCAGTTGAAGTCAGCATCCATCTTGGTCAAGCTTAGCGAGGGGCAAAGGTTACTTGATGTCATTTGCAGTCGAACTCAGGGCCAATCGAGGTCATATTCTGTGAGGGGTTAAAGGTCAAGTTCAGTTGAGATCAGGTTTACTCAATGTCAAGCCTACTCTAGGTTAACAAAAAAAAAAAAAAAAAGGTTACCACACTGGGTGATAAGAGTAGATGTTACCTACCTACAGCAGATGTTAGTTAAAGTTCAAAAGTTTCTCGAGGGGTATATGAAGTTGTGGATCAAGATCCTGGTCAGGGCTTGAAGTCACACGAATCCAAGGTCAAATTACACTAAATTCCTACTTAAAATTGGATTTTTCTCCATTTTATTATTGCAGGCTACCCGCTACAACTACACATCTGAAGAGAAATTCGCCATGATCGAAGTTATAGCCATGATCAAGGGACTCCAAGTGCTGATGGCTCGTATGGAGACGGTGTTCGCCGACGCCGCCCGAAGGTCGATCTACGCTGAGCTCCAGGACTTCGTCCAGCTGGTGTTAAGGGAACCGCTCAGAAAAGCTATCAAGAACAAGAAGGATTTGATTCGAAGGTGAGGTCAGAGGTCGCTACACTTAAATGTATCTAAGGTCACACCACCTCAGGGAGCGTTCAAGTATTACGTAACGAATTCGGGGGGATGGGGGGGGTCTGCTGAAATGTTACGATGCGTTACAGGGGCGGGGGGGGGGTTTGAGCTACGCGATACGTAACACTGTTTTAACCCTTCAGAACGGTCGCGTAGAGATTTTAGATTTTACTAGCGGGAGGGGGGGGTAAACAAAAACGTTACGGCGCGTTACATGGGGGTAGGAGGGGGAGGGGGGGGGGTGAAAAATCTCCAAAAATTGCGTCACGTAATACTTGAACGCTCCCTTAAGATTTTGTTGGTGGTTACAATTCATTCGATGTGAAAATTAGTACAAGTATTTTAATGTTGTTTTATTCGCAGTATAATAGTGTCAGTTCGCGAAACGTGCGGTGATTGGGCGCGCGGCTGCGAGCCGCAACAAGACCCCGCGCTGAGAGGCAAGAAGGACAACGAGACCAGCTTCACCATCAAAGTGCCGCGGAGGAATGTTGGTGAGTGTTGGTAACCAATATTACCCACCATGGACCCAACATGCCTATTAAATAAGTCCAATGGTGTGTCTATGCTTTAATCCCAGGTCCATCAACAACCCAGCTCTACATGGTGCGTACGCAGCTAGAGGCGCTTATCTCGGACAAGTCTGGCGGGCGGCGCACGCTCCGCAAGGACCTGGATGCTGGCACTCTGCAGCAGATCGAGCAGTTCCACCGGCAGAGCTTCACCTGGACGTATCTGCTTAATTTGTCAGGTGAGGTCGAGGTTACAGGTCATCAATGATGATCAATATGTGAAAGTGTATTGTCGTCTAAGGTTACAAAATCAACTAAAAACGCCTGTAGGCGCGTGGGGTCAAGTCAAAGGTCAGCTAAAGGCAAGGTCAAGACACTGGACTCATACCGTAAATGATGCGAAGTCACAAACATTTATTTTATTACAGATTCGCTGCAAAAGTGCTGCGACCTCTCACAACTTTGGTATAGGGAGTTCTATTTGGAAATGACGATGGGAAGAAAAGTCAACGTAAGTACTCTAAGTATCTTCTAGAACTTAAAAACTTAGCGGTTTCGATTGATCTTGAATCGTCACTCATCATGTACTCTTTATCAAGTGCTCAAGGTATTTTTTTTTATTATGTGAGATATACTAGTTACCAGTATACTTGTTAGCCGCTCCAACTAAGCCGAAACGTCTGCTAGGAGAAGTTTACTTTAATTGTAACTAACTGCGCCCGCGGTGTTACCCGCGATTAAAGAGTTAAGTTTAAAAAACACGGTTCCTGTATGCTATCCCATGGGAAAAGTGCATTTTTCCGGGATGAAAAATAGCCTGTGTCATTTTCTGACCCCTAAACTACCACTAGGTACCTATGCAAAAAATCATGTCAATCCTTTGCTCTATGAAAACTTAAAACAAATCTATCCCACGGGAACCATACATTTTACCGGGATAAAAAGTAGCCTATGCGCTATTCCAGACTATAATCTATGTCTGTGCCAAATTTAATCCAGATCCGTTCAGTCGTTCTGGCGTGATTGAGTAACAAACATCCATCCATCCAAACTTTCACATTTATAATATTAGTGGGATGACCAGAGCGTGGTTCGAATCCAGAAACCCGTATACGAGTAACTCCTAGGCAATTTCTTCCAGAAATGCACGGTCCGCCATCAGCACAACGAGGAGTGTAGTGACCTCGTCACCATGGAGAAGCGCATTCAGTTCCCGATCGAGATGTCCATGCCGTGGATCCTCACAGACCACATACTGCGCACCAAGGAGCCGGCCATGATGGAGTGAGTAGGGGGGGACGTTACGATGCGTTACAGCGACGGGAGGGGGGGTTTGAACCACGCGTTACGTAACATCGATTTAACCCTTCAGAACGGTCGCGTAGAGATTTTACGTTTTACTAGGGGGGAGGGGGGGGGGTAGTGATAAACGTTACGGCGCGGTACATGGGGGAGGGGGGGGTGGGGTCAAAAATTGCGTTACGTAATACTTGAACGCTCTCTAGCAGGGTATCGTCTTAAATCATTCCAAATGGATCCGGCGGTAAAGCAGTGATAGCCAAGTTGGTAGACCGCTTGCCTCGGTAACGAGGGTCGCAGGTTCCAACCCCGGCTCGCACCTCTGCGATTTCTGGATTTCATGTGCGAATCTCATTTTCAACCGCGATTATCACTCGCTAAACGGTGAAGGAAAACGTCGCGAGGAAACCTATTCTAGGACTCAGTACCTCAAGCACAAGCATTTTTTGACGCGCCATTTCGATAACGTAACATCATCCATCCCTCTCACACCACAGATATCCTAAATAAGTTAGACAGGGATAGCACATTTTCTCGATGACATTACGATCACAACACAAGTTCCTGCTTACCCTACTAGCACAAATATTATTGCCCAACGTTTACCCCCACCGAGAATCGAATCCTAGATCCTCAGTACGAAAGCAAAGTCAGGAATAATAAATATATTTTATCCCACAGATACGTTCTGTATCCCCTCGACTTGTACAACGACTCAGCGCAGTACGCACTGACCGTGTTCAAGAAGCAGTTCCTGTACGACGAAGTCGAGGCCGAAGTCAACTTGTGCTTTGACCAGTTCGTCTACAAGCTGTCTGAACAGGTCTACGCGCATTACAAGCAGCTCGCTGCGAGGTGAGTGACCTTGGATACGAGGGCAGTGACCTTAGCGACCATGTGAGTGATTTTGAAGACGAGGTGAGTGGCATTGTATACCATTGGTGTGGTCTTGGTGACAATAAGAGTGAACGAGGATTCGATGTGAGTGACCTTGTGGATGAGTTGAGTGACCTTGATAACGAGTAGAGTGACCTTGGAGACGAAGTTAGTGACCATGGAGACGAAGTTAGTGACCATGGAGACGAAGTGAGTGACCTTGATGGCGAGTAGAGTGACCTTGGCGACGAGGAGATTGACCTTGTAGATGAGGTGTGTGACCTTAGCGACGAGGAGAGTGACCTTGGAGACCATGTGAGTGACCTAGTAGACGAGAGTGACCATGGAGTCGAAGTGAGTGACCTTAGCGACGAGGAGAGTCTCCTTGGAGACCATGTGAGTGACCTAGTAGACGAGGAGAGTGACCATGGAGTCGAAGTGAGTGACCTTGGCGACGAGGAGAGTCACCTTGGAGACCATGTGAGTGACCTAGTAGACGAGGAGAGTGACCATGGAGTCGAAGTGACTGACCTTGGCGACGGTGTGAGTAACCTACCGATTTATGACTAAACTAGCTGTTACCCGCGACTTCGTTCGCGTGGTATTTAACAAAAACACAACCGTTGGCAACAGCCTGCTCGCGCGTTCTGAGCCCGCGGGACGCATTGCAGGTTGTTGCTATCAAACTTAATCAGGCGCTGCGCTGCAACATTGGTTTCAAATTTATTTCGTGAGATCCTATGTTTTTTTCTAAAATAAAAGTAGCCTAAGTTACTCCTTGTTACATCAGCTATCTGCCAGTGAAAGCCCCGTCAAAATCGGTCCAGCCATTTCAGAGATTACCCGGAACAAACAGACAGACAGACAGACAAAAATAGTAAAAAATGTTGTTTCGGTATAGGTAACGTGTATACATCCAAATGCACTCAGTAAAAAGCGGTTATTTTAATATTACAAACAGACACTCCAATTTTATTTATATGTATAGAGTATAGATGGACTCGCCCTACCCCCTATCATCATTATTATGAGCATCTTGAACATCATAATAATTAAAGTCGCGGTCGTGAGCATAATTTAACCGGAGTAATGACCGCCTGGTGCTGTGCAGGCAGCCCGCGGGCACCTCGCTGGGCACCAGTGCAGTGTAGTCGTGAGCTAACGGGGAGGGAGTAGCCGGCGCCGGGTGCTGTTGCATGCGACCCTGTGGCCACTCCTCCTCGCCCCACTGCTGGGCATAACGCAATTATTTTTTTTTTTTTTTTATTACATTATAGGCAAGTATTTGTTCTCGATCTCACCTGATGGTAAGTGACGATGAGATCTACGATGGAGCATACTTGCCTAGGTAGGAAGGCGACAGTAGATCGAGACGCTACATTCACTAGGCACATGCCGCGCAGCTGATCTGACCCGCCATCCATGAATGGCAACACCGAGCATCATGCCGGAACACGGCTAGGCCGCTTGGCGACATGGCTTTGTTCAGTGGGTGGTGACTAGCCACGGCCGAAGCCTACCACCAGTAGAGTTGTCACCTGGTTGGCACCACCCAGGGTCACGTGTAGGGTATCTCGAGGGTACTTAACCCTTAGTAGCCTGATTTACGAAAGTGATTTATTTTTAATATTACTGTGTTTAATGTTACTGTGTTTAATAATAATGACATTTGATTTTTTTTTTAATTTCGTTGGAAAGAATATTATACAACAGTAAAATACGTACAGCCAACCTATAAAAAAAACTAATAGTAATGTGAACGTTCGGTTTAAAAGATTGGTATCAAAATTGAAACTCTAGGCTATTAAGGGTTAATTCTCCTACGGACGAAGGTGACTCGACCCCTAGTCTAGTCGGAGTTGTAGTTGTAGCTAGTCGGAGTTGTAGTGCAGTGTCCCCCCCCCAGCATGCTGCTGGACAAGCGGTACCGCGCGGAGTGCGCGGCGCGCGGGGCGGCGGCGGGGGGCGGCGCGGGGCGGTACGCCTCGCTGCTGCGCCAGCGCCACGTCGCGCTGCTGGGCCGACACGTCGACCTGTGCGCGCTGGTACACACATGACCATTCTTTTCTTTCTTTTCTTTTCTTTTCTTTTCTTTTCTTTTCTTTTCTTTTCTTTTCTTTTCTTTTCTTTTCTTTTCTTTTCTTTTCTTTTCTTTTCTTTTCTTTTCTTTTTCTTAACCTTAATCTGGAGGGTTATTCTAAATCATTCCGAATCAATATCGGAAACGGATTTGAAGCTTTCCAATGTTGGTGTCGCTCCCGACGGAAACTATTTTAAACAACGATTCAGTATTGCCATCGAGAAACGTCGAAGATCAAATCCAATTCGGAAATTTTAATAGCGATTGCGGTAATCCAGCTCGGAAGTTCTCGATTCCGTTTCCGATATCGATTTCGAATGGTTTAAAATATCCTCGCTGATCAACTGTAAATAGTTACATCTAAAGATCTGAGAGTTAGTGCAGCAAACAACTAAAGTATTACGCTCAGCTTATATAACATTTATATCCGTGTATTTAAATATTTGTTAAATCCATTGCGTTTTTGGTAGGTGGCACAACGAATCAACGCCGATATGCACAGAGCGTTGGACGCTGCCGTGGCCAAGTTCGAAGCCGGAGACATTACTGGCGTTGTGGTGAGTTACTTATATATTATGTGATAACTTACTTCAGCTTGTAGAGCATCACACTTTTTTTAAAAAACCTCTATCCCACTAGACTAGACAGCTGTGATAGCCAAGTTGGTAGAACGCTTGCCTCGGTAATGAGGATTGCAGGTTCAAACCCCAGCTCGCATGTCTGCGATTTCATGTGCGAGTCTCATTTTCAACCATTATTATCATTTGCTAAACGGTGAAGGAAAACATCGCGAGGAAACCTGCTTGTTTGAGAGAACTCCTCGAAAGACGTGTGAAGTCCGCCAACCCGCACTGGGCCAGCGTGGTGGACTATGGCCTAAACCCCCTCGCATTGAGGGGAGGCGCCTGCCCAACAGTGGGACATTAAAAAGCGCTAATATTATTTGTATAAGGAACTCGAGGGTCTAATGTCGGTGAACCGGCTGTGCCACAAACTGCTGAGTCGGTACCTCACTCTCGACGACTTCGACGCCATCTTGCGGGAGAGCGACCACGGGGTGCTGGCCCCCTACGGCAAGATCACATTGCACGTGTTCTCGGAGCTGACATACGACTTCCTGCCGAGCTACTGTTACAACGCGGCCACTGATCGGTGAGGACAACACTATAAATGATATTGCTTTATAAAATGTTTATTTCAGCGCCATCTATCGGTGTAGGGTCGAACTACTACCGGGTACAATACTATACGTTGGATAGCTTTAAAATGATTATTTTCAGCGCCATCTATCGGTGTAGGGTCGAACTACTATCAAATCGACTACTAGTGACATCTCTGGACGCAAATTGGAAGTACTTGTGGTAGCATGGGAAGATCGTACAGCCAGGCACACATTCACACATTGTTTTCAAGACCCTGAAAACTACTTTCGGACACCCGAAAATTTTCGCTTCTCCGTAAAATTATTAACTTAGTATTCGCATTTATTCTCCTATCGTCATACCAATCGACTCGTGCGCAGTATTATATCGTCGCTAGTCTTATCAATCGACTCGTGCGTAGTATTAAATCGTCAATCGACATACCAATCGACTGTTGCGCAGTATTAAATCGTCAATCGACATACCAATCGACTGTTGCGCAGTATTAAATCGTCAATCGACATACCAATCGACTCGTGCGCAGTATTAATTCATCAATCGTCATACCAATCGACTCGTGCGCAGTATTATATCGTCAATCGTCATACCAATCGACTATTGCGCAGTATTAAATGGTCAATCGACTCGTGCGCAGTAGTAACTCGTCAATGGACTCGTGCGCAGTAGTAACTCGTCAATGGACTCGTGCGCAGCAGTAAGTCGTGGATGGTGTCGTGCGCAGGTTCGTGAAGTGCCGCGGCATCCAGTTCGCGGCGGGCGTGCAGCGCGAGAAGGCGCAGCAGTACGGCCACGCGCTGCTGTGGGGCTCCAAGCAGCTCAGCCTCGCGTACGCGGCCCAGTACGCGCAGTACAACGGTACAGTACAGCGTCTATACAAATAAATACAGTTCGAGTGTCTGTTCGTAATATTAAAATAACCGCTTTTCACTAAGTGCATTTGGATGTATACGCGGTACATACTTATGCTAAAACAGCATTTTTCACAATTTTTGTCTGTGTGTCTGTCTGTTTGTTTTGGCTAATCTTTGAAGTGGTTGGACCGATTTTGATGGGACTTTCACTGGCAGTTAGCTGATGCGACAAGGAATAACTTAGGCTACTTTTATTTTACTAAAAAAAAATTGTTTAATACCACGCGGACGAAGTCGCGGGTAACAGCTAGTACAGACATAAAACGCAATATAGATGGACTTAAATCCATGTTAAGGGGGAAGCTCAGGGTCAGGGCGCGAAATTCAAAATGTCTATGGTTTTTATTTTTTTACGAAAAATTTGGACATCTTTACGATGTAATTTAGTGTTTTGCTATATTAGCATTCTGCATTGGATGTCTCGATGTATTAAGTTTGCTTAAAAAATACCTAAAGCGATACAACACCATTAAGTTAGTAAAAGTAGCGGTTTTTACAAACCTTATGGTATATGGGTTACCGAGGCAAGTGTTCCACCAACTACGGCTATCACTGCTAATATTAATAATATAAAATCTATAAATATTATAGATGTGAAAGTTCGATGGATGGATAGCTGGGATGGATGGACGTTTATTACTCAATCACGCCAGAACGGCTGAACGGATCTGGATGAAATTTGGCACAGAGATAGATTATAATCTGGAATAGCACATAGGCTACTTTCTATCCCGGCAAAATGTATGGTTCCCGTGGGATAGATTTGTTTCAATCTTTCTTAGCGCAAAGGATCGACATAATTGTCTGTGGTGTGGTGTTGGTGGTGGTGCAGGGTTCGTGGGCGCGCAGCACCTGCACGCGCTGGTGCGGCTGCTGGGCTACCAGGGCGTGGCGGTGGTGGTGGCGGAGCAGCTGGCGGCGGCGCGGGGGCTGCTGCACGCCACCGTGGCGCAGTTCACGCGCGCGCTCGCCGCCGCCATGCCGCGACACTGCAAGCTGCCGCGCTACGACTACGGCTCCAACGGTGAGGACCACGAGTTGACTGGTGGTAGGCTTCGGCCGTGGCTAGTCACCACCCACTGAACAAAGCCATGTCGCCAAGCGGCCTAGCCGTGTTCCGGCATGATGTTCGGTGTTGCCATTCATGGATGGCGGGTCAGATCAGTTGCGCTGCATGTGCCTAGTGAATGTAGCGTCTCGATCTACTGCCGCCTTCCTACCTAGGCGAGTATGCTCCATCGTAGATCTCATCGTCACTTATCATCAGGTGAGATCGAGATCAAATACTTGCCTATAATGTAATAAAAAGAAAAAAACACACGTCTGACATTCTCTATTCCATCTCAATCAGAATATTCTTACTCGAGTACTGGGCCCCGAGTCTGCTAACACAATCGATTCGTAATCGAACAGCAACCGCATAGTAACTGTCACTTTTGACAGATATCCCGTACAATATCTGTCGAAAGTGACAGTTACTATGCGGTTGTTGTTTCGATTCGTGTTTCTGTGCCGAGGGTCCGGGTTGGAATCCTGGTAGGGACAAACTTTGTGTGATAATCACGAATGTTTGTACCCGAGTCATGGATGTTTAATATGTATATAAGTATTATATACTGAGTTCGCCCTCAGTCCATTGTACGGTACCCATAATACAAGCGTTGCTTAGTGTGGGACCGTCTTTGAATTTCCCCTCCCTCCCCCCCCCATTGGCCTCGCCAGTACTCCTAGCTTTTCTGTGGTCCGCAGGCGTGCTGGGCTACTACCACGCGCAGCTGACGGACATCGTGCAGTACCCGGACGCGCGCACCGAGCTGTTCCACGCGTTCCGGGAACTCGGGAACATCATACTGTTCTGCATGCTCATCGAGCAGGTGAGATAGCTTAACGAGCACGCCAGCTGTACCGTCCCACACTAAGCTTGGAGTATGGGTACCGTACTATGGAGTGGGGGCGATCCCAGTGTATAATACTCATAATAAAGGTTCAATGAAAATAGTTTAAAATATTTTAACACATGAATCAGTAATTTATTTGGATCATGTTGATGTATAAAATAATTATTGTGTAATTGACAAATCTATCCCAAGCGAACCATACATTTTACCGGGATATTATATAGATTACCGGGATAAAAGTCTATATGCTTTTCCAGACTATAATCTATTTTTGTGCCAAATTTCATTCAGATCCGTTCTGTCGTGCCTTCTCAGACACAATCTTCAAATGCATTTAAATATAATTATATGTCCTTTGAGAATATTATCATATACATATATGGCATCAATATATATTGTCATATAAAATTACATCTTCTTAGTTATATAATGAAACTAATATTGTAATATTGTTCCCCGAATGACTGTAGTTTTTCCGCCCTCTATAACTTTTTTTATTTATTTATTCCAGGCTCTTAGTCAGGAAGAGGTGACGGACCTTCTGCATGCTGCACCGTTCCAGAATATTCTCCCACGACCATATGCAGCGGGTAAGAGCAGAGGGACTATTTTTATTCATTCGAAATCCCGCGAAGAACAGGCGAGAAACTCCATGGTTGCTCTTTTGAAAAAGATCTTTTTCATGTTTGAGCAGTACATTGTTATGGGTGTGTGAGAACAATGTAGGAACGGCTAGGCATACTTTAGCAGCTGGTCACGAAATTACTGATTCTAAGGCTGTGTCCCCAGTAGGCAAATTGTTAGCGGCCGACTGAGTGAGCCGCAAATTTGTGGCGAACTGAAATTCGAGTTAGCTGCAAACTCAGATCAATTTGCGTGCGTCGCAAGCAAACTGTTATGTGTTATCCGCTTATTTAGGTCGACCGACCGACTGAATTTTCACTGTCAACTGTCAGAACTGACAGTTTGCGGCAAACGGACTCACTACGCCAGGCGAACAAGCATATCGCCGCCGCCGACTGGAACCGGTTTTGCTGTGAGTCGGCCGCTCACTGAATCAGTCGGCGCGCGCAACACAGCAAACTGCGTAGAGTGAGCGCAGACTAGCAAACTGTGAACACTCCATTTCAAATATATGGAAGGGCGTACTAAACCGATACGCCGCTAACTCAGTCGGCCACTAACAGTTTGCCGACTGGGGACACAGCCTAAGTATATCATTACAAGTTAATGGCTGCATGATGCCTACATTTACAAATTACTTTTCTAAATGAAGAAGAAGGAATAGGAGAAAACCAAAATCTAAAGAGTCTTCTCGAATTATCTATATCTCTGAGGAGCTGGATCAGTACAAAAGCAAGCATCGTTTTCCTTAAGATAAGCATCGAGTTCGTTGTGAGGAAAAGTTGAGAGTCCAAAAATCTGTCAATTTTTTTTCTAAGTATTAATGAAAATTCTTATAAAGCGAGGTATCAGCTATCAAAAGACCTCAATCGAACTTATACACCGCCTTCTAAATAGCGTACAGCGACATCTAGTTAACAAACCGCGATAACATTAAACAAGGGGATTAATGAAGATAAACTTGCCAATTGCAGAAGGCGAAAAGCCAGAGACGAAACAGAAGCGTCTCGAAACGAAATACTCCGCGCTGCAGATCGTGCAGAATGTGGACAAATATGGCACCGCCAAGGTAAGCCTATATTACATCGCGCCCTCAGAACGACAGGGGCTCAACTCAGAAAACATTTTTGTTTGGGAAATCGCTATCAAAGATCTTTCTAACTGAACGGGGTGGACGAAAAGCACCGGTGTAAATGAGACGGAAATATAATTATGCTTTTTCTATCATCAAAACGCTTTTGTGTTAATATTCATCGGATAGAACATACATTTTTAAGTATCTCCATTAGCTTAACTTATTTTCGCAAATTTTGAGTTGAGCACCTATATTTCTGAGGGTGCGATATATCACATTAGATACATGCGCACGCGCAACTCGATTAGCGCAGTTGCTAGTGACCTTGCTTTCAGTGCCGAGGGTCCCGGGTTCGAATCCTGGTAGGGTTCTACTGGTGGTAGGCTTCGGCCGTGGCTAGTCACCACCCACTGAACAAAGCCATGTCGCCAAGCGGCCTAGCCGTGTTCCGGCATGATGCTCGGTGTTGCCATTCATGGATGGCGGGTCAGATCAGCTGCGCTGCATGTGCCTAGTGAATGTAGCGTCTCGATCTACTGCCGCCTTCCTACCTAGGCAAGTATGCTCCATCGTAGATCTCATCGTCACTTACCATCAGGTGAGATCGAGATCAAATACCTGCCTATAATGTAATAAAAAAAAATAAAAAAAGGGACAATCTTTGTGCGATGACCACGAATGTTTGTGCCCGAGTCATGGATGTTTAATATGTATATAAGTATTATATACTGAGTTCGCTCTCAGTCCATTGTACGGTGCCCATAATACAAGCGTCGCTTAGTGTGGGACCGTATACTTAGTGCGTTCGTGTGGCGATATTAATTTAAAAAAAAACTATATTATTTATTACTTTATAGGCAAGTATTTGATCTCGATCTCACCTGATGGTAAGTGACGATGAGATCTACGATGTAGCATACTTGCCTAGAAGGTGCCTGTTCACTATCGACTTGAAAACACCCAGATTGTAGTCAACGGGGAACAAAGACGCCGGCAGCGTGTTCCATTCCTTGGAAGCTCGCGCGATGAAAGTAGAAGCAAAACGCTTAGTACTTAGTGTGAAAAGAAATATGTGGTTGTGATGATATGTTGTGTGTTGTGGGCAGCAAGGGCAGTTGTCCCGCGAGGGCGACCTGCTGACCCGCGAGCGGCTGTGCTGCGGCCTGTCGCTGTTCTCGGTGGTGCTGCGCCGGCTGCGCGCCGCCCTCACCGCGCCCGACTGGCCCGCGCCGCCCGCCCCCCACCACCACGCGCCCACCCACACCGACGACACGCACGAGTTCCACAGGTACACCACACAACGCCCACTGTCCACAACGTACCTGGGCCCCCGTGCCCACGCACACCGACGATACGCACGAGTTCCACAGGTACACCACACAACGCCCACCGCCCACTGTCCACAACCCACCTGGGCCCCCGCGCCCACGCACACCGACGATACGCACGAGTTCCACAGGTACACCGCACAACGCCCACCGCCCACTGACCACAACCCACAACCCACCTGGGCTCCAAGTCTGCTAACACAATGTATTCATAATCGAACAGCAACCGCATAGTAACTGTCGCTTTTGATAGATATCCCATACAATATCTGTCAAAAGTAAAAGCTACCCTGATTGATAAATAAATTCAATTCAATCAATATGCCGCAACCGCATACAAATAAGAAAACAACCTATATATTTTGAAATAAAACCAATTTTACGGATTTTATTTTGTTTTTACGTTCCCGACGTTAAAAACAAAATATAATCCTTAACCCTTAATAGCCTAGAGTTTCAATTTTGATACCAATCTTTTAAACCGAATGTTCACATTACTATTAGTTTTTTTTTATAGGTTGGCTGTACGTATTTTACTGTTGTATAATATTCTTTCCAACCAAATTAAAAAAAAAATCAAATGTCATTATCATTAAACACAGTAACATTAAACACAGTAATATTCAAAATAAATCACTTTCGTAAATCAGGCTACTAAGGGTTAAAAATTGTTTTTATATAGTTGTCAATAATCTGTCTTGTTTCAGACTGTGGTCGGCCTTGCAATTCCTGTACTGCATACCCGTTGGAGACACTCAATTCACTGTTGAGTGAGTATTGCTGTGCTAGCCATTACCGTAATATCCGGAACTACTTATATAATAATTCCAGCCCTTTTTAATGTCCCACTGCAGGGCACAGGCCTCCCCTCAATGCGAAGGGGTTAGGCCATAGACCACCACGCTGGCCCAATGCGGGTTGGCGGACTTCACACGTCTTTCGAGGGGTTCTCTCAGACATGCAGGTTTCCTCGCGATGTTTACCTTCGCCGTTTAGCAAGTGATAATCGTGGTTGAAAATGAGATTCGCACATGAAATCCAGAAGCTAGCCGGGGTTTGAACCTGCGATCCTCGTTACCGAGGCAAGCGTTCTACCATCTTGACTATCACTACTCATGCGATTCCGAAAATTTAATCTTCGATACACAATAAAAAATTAATACATGTCAAAATACATTTCAAGTCGAGAGTGAACAGGTACCTTCTAGGCAAGTATGCTCCATCGTAGATCTCATCGTCACTTACCATCAGGTGAGATCGAGATCAAATACTTGCCTATAATGTAATAAAAAAAATACTATTTTCAGGGAGTTGTTCGGCGAGGGCCTGCACTGGGCCGGCTGCACCATCATCGCGCTGCTGGGCCAGCAGAGACGGTTCGAGGCCCTGGACTTCTGCTACCACATCCTGAGGGTGCAGCGAGTCGATGGGAAGGACGAAGTTGTCAAGGGCATTGTTAGTGTAAAACAATCGGAATTTATAAAAAGCTTATACAATGAGCAACCATGGAGTTTCTTGCCCGTTCTCCCCCTTAGGAACAGCTTTCTGGGCCCCGAGTCTGCTAACATAATCGATTTACAATCGGAAACGGATTTGAAACTTCCGATGTCGGTGTCGCTCCCGATGAGCTTTCCGACGGAAACTTTTCGAAAAAACGATTTGCTATTTGTCATCAAGATACATCTAAGATAATCAAATTCGGAAATTTTAATAGCGATTGCGGTAATCCAGCTCGGAAGTTTTCGATTCCGTTTCCGATGTCGATTTCGAATGATTTAAAACGACACACCTGAAGCCTGGACTTTGAGCTGTATCCACGGTGTCAGGTATCGTTAAGCCGTGTATAATAACGTACGTTCGTTCTGTCCCCGCAGCCGCTGAAGCGCATGGTGGACCGCATCCGGCGGTTCCAGGTGCTGAACTCGCAGATCTTCGGCGTGCTGGCGCGCCACCTGGCGGCCGACGACGAGCGCGCCGGCGTCGAGCACGTGCGCTGCTTCCCGCCGCCCGCCGCGCGCCCCGCCACCGCCTAGGCCCGCCTAGGCCCTGCCAATAGCACTAGCCATGCCACGCAAACTATACTAGTTCCATTTATTTACTTTCTCGATGACAGCTCCCTGTGGAAACTTGAACGAGCGTCATTTTTACATTCTGTATACATTATTTAATAAAAATATGATGCTTACGCACGTACAAGGTCATAGCAGAGTCGGAGAAACTGATAGGGATGGAGCTATCGATAAACGTAACACGATAACAGACACGATTTTTTCTTACAAAGTGTAAGAAACTAAACTAAACTATTGCTGGATATTTTTTTACAAATGTATTAATTAATGTTACATTTCATTACAAGATGTAATTATATTATGTTGATTCTTTATTTATTTATTATAATCGAAATCTGATGAATCATCACTGTCACTCAATGAGCTCTCCCCAACATTTATTATAAGTTCCTGTACTTCTATATTATGTTGATTCTATTTTATGTTTATTATTTGAATGGTTTTGTTGTATTTGTCTGTGTTCAAAACATAATAAATATATGGGATCGATATCATTACTTATTTGGTCACAACACTACAACTATCAAATTAGAACTGTCATCGAGAAAGTAAAGAAATGGAACTAGTATAATAGGGTGTTTGACTGTAACAAAAATAAGCTGTAAATGATGGTCATCCTAAAGGTGCATAGCTTTTTATACCTTCTTGTTTCTTTACGAAAACTAGCCATGCCACTCATCGTAATAGCTGTGTTTGACTGTATGAACAATATGCTGTAAATTGTGGACACTCTAAGGCCTCAGCCTCGACTTTAGCGGGCAGCGGGTTTTTTTAAAGGATATTGTTATTTGTCAATTTTCAATAATATTGTTCTGTTGCGTAAGTTATTCATCCCTGCGAATATGTGACAGCGGCTAAGTCGTTCAGTAACCCAATCAAAACCCGTTCATAGGCATACCCGGCTCCGGGCCATGGTAGCATCTGTGGTAGCAACTGTCAATAGTGAGGTCTAGCAATGTATAAGCACTAGCTCCTCTGGCGACTTTATGTCAACGGCTTAACATGTATGGACACACAGTGCTGCCTAACAAAAGGTCCGCGACCTCGCGCAACATGTTGAGCAACACGTTGTTCGTAAATTTTTATCTAATATATGAGTTAAGTAATAGCCTTCACTGGATTCCAATAATATAATGTTAGACTTTACAATGTAAGATTGTTTGTAAGTAATTCATAAGTATTGTATCTTAGTTCTTAAATCAAATACATATTTCGTATAGACATATTATGTGGCATTTTATTTTATTACATACTAGCTGTTACCCACGGCTTCATCCGCGTGGTATTTAACAAAAAAGTTTTTCTAAAATAAAAGTAGCCTAAGTTACTCCTTGTTACATCAGTTATTTGCCAGTGAAAGTCCCGTCAAAATCGGTCTAGGAGATTAGCCGAAACAAACAGACGCAAAAAAATTGTAAAAAATGTGTGTTTTGGTATATGTACCGTGTATACACCCAAATGCACTTAGTAAAACGCGGTTATTTTAATATTACAAACAGACACTCCAATTTTATTTATTTGTATAGATGATGATATTAAAATGATTAGAATCCTCGTCCCGTTTAATGATACGGACAAAGCACGGAATAGGTATGTTGCGTTCGCAGATAAGGGCCGTTCAGCGTTCTTCGATCCGAGTTCTTCGTTCCGAGTTATTAGTAATGATAGGTTTATCAGCGCCTGCGCAGAAAACGGACTATTTAAAGGACTGTAGTTTGAAGTATCGTATGAGAGCTTCTTCTTTCTTAACGAAATGAGATGCGAGGAAATAAAACGGATATGAATATGGCCTCACCCACAACATAGTGGGTATTTTGCCAATTTCAAGTAATTAATAGCAATAGCATATTTAATAAATACACATCTATACAAATAAAATAATGGATGTGACATGATGATATGAAAATTGCGTCCCTTTTTTGTGTGGTAGCATTTATCTTATTACTTTCTCTATGTTACCTCATCTACATCAATTTTAATTTAAATCACTGCCATCTGTGATTGAGTAGAGGAACCATTTATTGCATTCCTTTGGACGAATAGTTTTGTATAGCTCTATGGTTTTGATTTTCATTCATTCATTCATGGCTTCCATTTTAAAAAGAACTTCCTTTAGGGATGTAAATAGTTAAATTTATTCTGATTATTTAAAAACTAAAGAAATAAAGGAGATTACATTACTATAAAAAATAATTAAAGGGAGAATAGAAAAGCTTACCTACTTAATATTTATAAAGAGTTTAAAAAATTGACTCATGTGGTAGCGTGTAAATAGTTGATTATCTATTAATCGATTATGTGAAACTTTTGTAATTGATTACTGATCAATTAATTAACAATTATTATGGTATCATCAACCAACGTATATCCTTATAACTTCATCAACGGTTAAAGCTATAACTACATTAACTATATATTTTGCGACAAAAAACGATTATTTAAAAAATCGATGCCATAGTCTATGGTGAAAAAACTTATTTGACGCACATCACTAATCGTCGTTCTTTCATTCCTTGATTCCCAACATGGCTGCACAACGCGTTAGCGAGCAAAGAGAATTTAATATTTGTGGCGTCGTTGGCTTGGTTGCTTGGTCGAGGAACGTTTTTAAAAATATACTGTGTGGCTGGTTGATTTGATTAATTGGTTTGATCGTCGAATTATCCTATCGTGCCTCCTTTATTGTGAAAAAATGTATTTCAAGAAGTGTTATTTGATTCCTAAGATTTGGAAAATACCATTTCACATCAAGTCGAGAGTTTTCGAAACTGTGAAATGAACTAAATTGTGGTTTTCTTAAACCGATTGTTTGTTGGCGTTGTTGGTTTCGTCCAATAACCAATATATCTTCAATGGTTTGGTCGATGCGTTGTTTGTTTGGTCGGTTGGTTGTGTTACTTTGTGGTAGGTATTCGAAGTTGTTTAGTCTTGTATTGTGAGGTCAATAATTCGAAAAGGCAAAAAAGGTACAATCATCGTGCCTACTCAAATTGAAATATCGATTCAGTAAAAACGTGATATAAATAAATACCACGTGGAGACGGTTTTAGCCGCAAACCACGTCTAGTTTTGTTCTTTCATAAGTTTTCGTGTCAATTATTTGGAATCTTGAATGAATCTTGAATTCTGTCTTGTCTTTGTTGTGTTTATGTTACTAGGGCTATCAATCAAGCACTGATAATCAATCGAAATGTAATGAAAATGAAAAGCTATTGAGTCATAGAAGTTTGCTTTTGTTCAGAAATAATAAGAAAAAATGTGGTTATTAGGTTATTTTCAATGTTAACTCTTTGTCTTTGTTCTGTATTTCATTGGCTCTAGAGGAGTCTGGAAAACTCATTCAATTTTTTTTTCCAAAAAGAGTTGTCTGATATTTTATTAATCACATTATAATCCCCGCACGTTGCTATTGCGATGGAACCTTGTCACAATAACAGCTGCGTGACGTCACCCACCGCAAAAAAGTAAAGTTAAAAAAAAAAATAACCATTTTATTCTAGGTATTTATATTATATATTTATGGGCATTTAATTATAAATATATCCTGAAATTCTGTCTTGTCTGTTTGAAACGTTTTCATTGAACCTCCCATAAAATAATATTTATTAATACAATTTAATAATTCTAGACTAATTCTTCAATTCCACTCATCTATCAGCCGATATACACGTCCACTGCTGGACATAGGCCTCCCCCAACGACTTCCACACATCACGGTCCTCCGCCACTCGCATCCACCGGCTTCCTGCGACGCGTGTGATGTCATCAGTCCACCTTATATTACCTTCAATTCCACTCATATTATCATCTACATCAGAATTCGTTTCACGAGTCCGTTGTGTCAGATTCACTGTCGTCAGCCGTATTGATGGTACATAATTCGTCAGTTATTCGGTCTTTACGCCAGTATTCTTCTTCAAGTCTCTTCACGTGATTAACTTCTTTCCTCCAATCATCTGGAGTTATTGACGCCAACGCCTCCAAGGTCTAAGATTCAATTTGACTTTCTAATTGTTCTACATTCTTTTCTGAAACTCTCTGTTTGACTAAGTTCCAAATATATTCGATAGGATTGAGGTCGCAGTTAAATGGTGGCAATCTTACTACTTCATGGCCTTTGTCAGCTAACAATTTGTCGATTTTATAATTTTTAGGCGGTTTATGCTGTTTTATTAATAAATATAACTCTGGTTTAGTGCAATTATTTGCAAAGTCGATGTTGTGAGCTTGGAGCCACTCAACCATCAGCTGTTTTCGAGAATTCATGTTGGGAGGTTTATTTTCTTCCTTACTATGATAAGGGGCGTTGTCCATTACAATAATTGAATTGCTTGGTATGTTGGGTATCAGTTTTTCAGTGAGCCACTTTGTGAAATTCTCTGCGTTCATTTGATCGTGATAGTCTCCGGTTTTTGTGTCTGCCTTAAACATTATCTACAAAACCGGTTTCACTTCCCGCGTGCACTATTATCCATCGGCGGCCAGGGCTATCATTCCTCCATGTTTCGTCAAGATAGATAACAGGTTTTTTGTTTGCACCTAGCAAGTCATTGTCTTTGATGCGGCGTAAATATTTAGCCCTCCACGCTTGAATTGTAGGTCTTTCTATTAGAGCCAGTCTTTTCTGGTAGCATTTTTTAAATTGGTATCCTAAATCACTTAATTATTTTTCTTAATGTTGTTTCACTTCCTGTATAATTAAGGTCTTTTCTTTTGCAGCTGCCATGATCTTGCGCATTGTAGGTATTTCTTTTCTCACTGTATACATAAAATGAATTATATTTCTTAATGCTGTTAAAGAAAATCCGTCGAAATATTCCTTTTTATGTCTCTTTGCTTTTGTAGGAGTTTTAATTTTGCTGCCACTTGCTGTTACAGATTCATGCTTTCGTCGTAATTTTGTCACTGTATTTTTTGCAATGCCCGTAGAACACGCCACACGTTCCGTGACTGGTAGAATTTTGTAAAACATTTAAAGTGTCCGTCACAAGTTGCTTTGAAACTAACATGTCCTCAGTACTGTCCGAAGCATTTTTTAGGGCAATGTCCTCTTTCTCCTTAACAAAATAATTGTCAACTTTAATAATCATTTCACGAGCACGGCTGTTAATTACTTTCTTACTCATTTTAACAGAATAAGTATGATAACAATAACAAAACTTAACAACAAAAATAGAATAGGATAACGAAAATAAAAAGCTATACAAAATACGTGGTAGAGGTACTCAAAACGCGTAAGCGCTTGCTGACCTTGCGAACGGTACTGACAATTCGACTACGTCACTAAGATGGCCGCCAATCGCAATATCAACGTGCGGGGCTTATACAATGGGTGTTTTTAATTGCTCTAAACTTGAAAAGTATCATACTTTTCTAATCAAGTTAATAAATCTGCAGGTTTCACACCTGAACACCTCAGGATCCGTGATTAGTGGATTCACTTTCAAGAGATGCAGAGTATCTTCGTCTAGTGCCTTTCATTCTTTTCATATGGTATGCGAATACTTGTAATGTAGGGATCCGATGTGTATAGTAATGTATCCAACGTATTCGTTTGTTGCTGTTCTTGAACACTCGCATGATGTAGTCTAAAATATTTGAGATCTTTATTGCGAGACTTGCGCGTCTTCTGAAAGCTGTCCTATAGGTAACACGCCAAAATAATTGATGATACTCACTCCATGAATCAATAACTTGTGTACTGATGATGGCATATAATAGCAATTGTACTTAGTAACATATATTCTTGCCGTTTCTAAAGCATAATCACCAAATTGTTTAGCATCAATCATAATACCTGATGATAAAGCATGTGGAATTATGTATAATCTGTGTATCAAGAGCTCATCAACACCTGTTATTTCTGCAGAACAACTGACATTACCGAAAAATTTTGTTGTATTACCATCACTCAAGTTGCCACTTACTTGTCTTTATTTATCAATTATTAAGCCTAGCTCTTCGCGAAATCTTTTTTAACTGTCATTTTTTTGTCCTGGTTGAGTCGTCTATTTTCGTCGTTGGTCGCTGACTATTTCTTAAATGAAAGATTATATGATGCACCTAAACCATGCATGTAGTGTTGATAAACCATACTGGATAGAATTTTCATTTTCTGGCCTGAATGTGACTTTTTCTAAATCATTCATCAACCGGGGAGTAGCACCACATATAGTACATGTGGCACTTGAAGAAGTGTCAGTTAGTACTTGGGCCACTTTTCCATCTATCATTGTAAAGTCAGTTGATGTTTGTACTCCTTCACCATGTCTGTTGATGTATGATAGGTGTAAATTGTTAATTTGGCTTTGAACATTATTTACAACAGCTCTTGTTTCATCAGGAGTTTCTTTCAAAAACTCGATGGAAATAGGCCGACAAAAGCTTACAGATGAAGGTACAGTATTTTGCCAGACTATAGCGCCAGTTGCTTCATCAACTAACCTTATAGGAACAAAAGAAGATATAAACAGATTGCCGTCTCTGGAAGTTTTTGTTTATACTCACTTTGACCAGATGAGACATCCCCACTTGCTGGATACAATTAGGCTTTTTAACCCAGTAACATTGACAGTGACCATCAATATAATTCTAGCTGCTCTATGGTCCAACAAGTCTTGCAAAGAAATATTTATTGTATACGTATTGGTGATTTCCACCGATGAAATAGGTGGATAGCACTTTTCTTTACAGTTCTGCATTTTGTAATATGGTATCAGAAGAAAACGGTTTCTTTCATTTGTTATATTCCTCAGGTACAAATACTGTGCTTTGGTAAGATCCGAGTCAATGTAACACTTAAAGCTTCTTCTTCGGTTAACATTCCAATTTTATCGGAGATAGTTGGCTTATGTTGTTTGTCTGCTCCGCTAATGACTTTGACCAGGTTTGCCTCGATTCCTTCGTTCATTTCGTATCTTAGACGACCTTATTATGAAATAATACGTGTGCAAAACTATATTTGTTATTAGAATATACGCGAAACTGCAAGATTTTACCACATAAACGATATACAATAGTTATCTACAAAGTTCCCATATAAAAATATTTGGGACGTTTTATCACAGGATGCTTCGCAACGCAAAAAACCGCAAGATTTTTTTGTTATATTTTAGGTAGATACCTTATTTAGAACTTATGCAAACTTAACTAACTACTAAAAGTACCGTTGAAGTTGAAACAATTTCGTTTTTTGTTTACATTTTACGTATTTTTTGATATTTTATTAAAATTAAAATAACTGTTCATTATTCTGTATAAAATTTCCTTTATAAATATTGTTCTTTCTATTATGTTAAGTAGAAAGCCATAAATGTTTTAAATAAAGAGACTCGCACAGATCAAATCATGACATTTTTAGAAGAGAAAAAACAATACAGATTAAAAAAGGTGTTGCCACAACATACAATATTATGTTTATTTTTTTATGAAAAGATACATCGTCAACTTCGGGAGCTCGCGGATGCGTTTTTAAAAATCGATTAATTAATTTGTAAATTATTTACTTTGAAATAATTAAATACAAATAGTCTGGTCGTGTTTAACACTAATTACTGACTAACTCTAGGGCTTAAGACTATGGGGTTTGATCACGAAGAATTTTTATTAATGGCATTGCACCAATTGAATAGAACAATCTAATTGTTAGGATTACAAAATATTCAACCACGATTTCTTTATGGAATTCGCAGTACAAGAACTCCAACGAATATTCGGAACGTGTCTTTTGTTGAATGTTTTTTATATGACTTTCGTGACCGTTAAGTATTTGGAACTTATGTTACCGAAACTCCTCGCGGCATATTCGGATGGATAGGATAGTTTCTTCGCTTTATTGATTTGAATTCTTTGTATTTAATATAAGCATGAATGTTATTCTCGTCATCAGTTACTCAATTGCTTCTACATTATTTGCAGTTAATTTTTGTTTTTTTTTTCTTGTCACCCATCCAGCCGTATGCCCACCCTACAAGAGTGAACATTGATTCTTTCTCTCCTAGCCTGGACTCTAATTAAATCATGATCAAAGTCCATAGTTGAGATAACTGATCGTTCAGGCATTGTTGCAGCATCCTTGTTAACATTAAATAGGGATAGTGGGTAAGTTCTTGCTCGCGTCATCCTGACAATTATAATTTTCAGAATGAAAATTAATAAACCTTGTTATTAGCAAAGATGTAAAAGTACTAACAAAGGCGCAGGGACTTGGGTCATAACTTCTGTAGTTATAAGCGCGCACTTAGCCAAAAAAAAAAACTATTGGGTCTCTGTATTGAAATATCTTGGTTGCATAATTTTAATGTTTTTTGCTTTCAAATACTCTTTTCAAACTTTAGAGTAACTAGAACCCAGTTTTTATTAGAAGGTAACGCTTTTACCTTTTTTATCTTTGTTTATAAATTTTGTTCCTTCAATTGTTTTTAAACCGTGTCCCAAAATTTCTTGTTTTTGCTGTAACAGCATTCGGAAGATCTTCCCCCCTCGTATTTGTGTGTCGTACTGTCGAACAAGTTGTCTAAGAAAGAATATCAGAATCAGAATATTTTTTATTCATGTAGACCATTAAGTACAGTACTTATGAATCGTCAAAAGTTACAAAATACTATGCTACTACTTTACCACCCGTTCGGAATGCAGTCGTCGTTTTGAAAGACTATCGGTACACCTTCCAAAACGCCAGTTTTGGAAAGTGTACCGATATAACAGTTCGGGCAACTCATTGATAAGAAACTCAAGATAAATGTTTCCATTTAATTAACCTCTCTGGCAAAAAATATGGCCCGATGAGATTGCGTCCAATCACACCAGCCCAAAGATTGACACTGAATTTCCTTTGAAAAGTATTCTGCGTGAGGATTTTGGTCTTTTTCACTCCAATGGTGAAGATTGTCTTCACGGCGAAAGTTTGATTCATCGGTTCACAAAATTCTTTCCAAAAAGTCGCTATCTTCGACGTCTGTATGCAGAATAAATCTGTAGAAATCCATGAGTTTCGAAAAGACAGTTCTTTTTTCTGGAAACGGCTTGAAAGTTCAAACATGAATTAACAACATTTGGAAAAGAGAAAATAGAACACAATTTAAAATTGAAATCGTGACCAAAGAATTAATCTTATACATTTGGATTAGGTATTGCGATAAATGCTTTATATACATCCGAAACAGTGTTCTCCAGAATCTTGGATATTGGTCCGACCAGAGAATATACAAACTGAATGTTATGAGAGCAGGACAACACTATTATCACAGTCGGTCAATGATCTCAACACCGTTGATATGGTAGTTCTCAGATTTCTACTCAAGTAATCCAAGTGCCGATAAAAAAAACTTCTTACACTCAGGTACAACATGTTTAGAATCACGAAGTAGGTAACTGAAAATTCATTTGGTCGTGGTGTGGTTGAGTTTTCTCTTTCCCCTCTTTCTTTTGACAGGATATGGTGCACTAAAGCGTGTATCTTGGGCAATTTTTCCAACATTTGTATTCAAATATCTACGGTTACTTATTACTTCGTTTAGTGTTAGAGTTATACATTTAAAGACGCTGCATTTGTGGTCACACACGGCTATTGAAAATCCAAAACAAGTGGATCCTTGTCAGAGTACGTACAACAACCCAATAAAATCAGTATACGAAGACTGTTCTCTAATTTGAATTTTAACAAATTTTGTATGTTATATTATTCTCTCGTGCTATCTTTAAATGTTTATTGTTTTCTGAAGTACGTCCTCGTTTCTTCCTCTTACATCAACCATCGTTGATACTTCCACGGTCACATTCTCGTCCATTTATAACACTCGATTAAATTAAAACTGAAATTCAGCTCGTAACCATGACTGAAACTCCTTTATTTCGTTAATACAATAACCGACAACAACTTGTGATTTTTGTAGAATGTTGTATAGGCAGTGAGTTTTTTCAAATATCTGGTAAAAAATTTAAAGAAACAGATTGAAATTAATTGATTGCAAAGTGTTTTCAAAATTCTCCGCGGCTAAAATCGCATCCCCGTCCCCAGTCCTGCTGCGGATATCAGAAAACAACGCATTGAGTTTACTTTTTTGTTCAAAAACTGTGTTTACGAGTCGTGAGATGTACTTGCGACGAGTCGCGGGAGCATTAGGCATTTATTTTGCTGCAATGAGTATCATAAAAAGCGGCTCGTTTTGTACTATTAATAAAAAAAGTTACACTAAGCCTGAAGGGCTGAAAAAAATAAATTCACCTCCCTAATTCTGTTGCATGATTTGGATAACACTAAGGCCAAAATGTGTGGATTACACCAAACGTAAATTGCTTGTGGTCAAACCTCTTTGACTTTTTGTTATACTCCATCTTCGTGGATTTGCCCTACTGTTTTTGCAATGCACTCGTGTTTAGTCAGTAATTCAAGGACAATATTAGAAAGTGAGTCTGCTGTGCGACTTTCCGACACATTAATAAAACCCATAAAACGGTCATGAAATTAATTTCCAAAGTTATATCGGTGAATCAGGCATAATTGTTCTATGTGACTTACATCGGGTGTTTCGTCATTAATAATTGAAACAAATTTAGTTTGTTTTACTTCGAAACCAATGCGAGTTTTCATCACATGGGCTACGGAATGAATAATATCGTTTTGCATTTTATAAGATAAATAACTCGGCCCTAGTTTGTCACTTTGTTCGTTTTGCATATGCTTTTCTAAAACGATGTTGTATCTCGAAAGTAGCGATACAGGCTCTAAAAATTACCTTTATTCAATGAAGTTTTGGTTTCAGTATGACCTCGAAAGGGAAGTTCCTGTTGTGCTAAGTGACAAACAATATCGACTACTCTTTGAAATACACTACGGTTGTTGTCAACCCGCGAGTCATATTTATTCATCAATTTCCTCAGGTTACTGACGCGATAAAGTTGTCTCAAATCGTTGTTTACCAAAATTACTACAATAAATTGCTGCACTCAGGTGTTTTTGGGAATTCGCGTGTCTTTTAATGGCGCCTGTTAAGTTATTTAAGTCGTAATAACCAGATGTATTCCATACGTTTTCGTCGTTTGAAAAAAAGATGCAGCACCAGCAATACAACTTATTAGAATGAGAACAGACTGCTACCCATTGAGTCGTCTATGCGATTTACTAGTCTGAGTAATACACAAATCGGGCGTAGGTTTTGGCGAAGATATTAACAGCTTTTTTTTCTGAGCAAAGTTTAAAGCTCTTACCTTTCTTTCGCCAATCAAAACTTGAACACATTTTAAATCCTCACAAAAGACAACTACCTACATAGTTCTATATCCATCAAAAACAATTATTTGCTCATTTTGAATTTGAATCACTTTGAAAAGAAATTAAGAAAACGTCCGCCCCCTCAAACAATCGAAACAAAAACGCGCATTGTTTGAGATATTTTAAGCATGCCCGGCTTTATAGCTTGTATAAAGGTACATCCACTGCGTACACTGTGCTCTTTATGTGACCCCAGAGAAAAAAAAGTCGAGTGGAGTTAGTAGGGGGACTTAAAAGGCCACGGCACCAGGGTCAGGGTACCGGGCGTTTAATACTGCTGGACGCCGCGTGCGCAATGCGCTGGCGCTCCGTCGTGCTGGAATGTCATGGCCAAGTACTCCGACAATGGGCCAGGCCACAACAGTGCGTTGCGGCGTCGCATCGCAAAAACAACATTGCACAGCTATGCGATGCGATGTCGCAACGCAAAAATTTCATCGGATACGACATCGTACGACAAGACGCTAACCGTCAGTTCAGTTTCTAGTGAGACATGGACCGCACTGCGCGTGTTCTACTTCTGCTTGCGTTAAGGCGTATTAAGAAAAAGAAACAGAAAAGAAAGTACTGGGTGCACCCATTACTGACAATTATGAATAAAGATGGAAACCACTTCAAAAGGAAATATGAGGCGCTAAAAGCGGACGAGGTTAAATTTTTCGATTACTTTAGGATGAGTGTAGTAAGTTTTGAAGAACTTCTTAGTTTGATAAAGCCTCATTTACAAAAGAAATACATATTTAGAAAACCCATCGAACCTCTGGAGATGCTGGGATTAACTGTAAGGTAAGAAAAAAATAAACTATTTTTACTATAATCATACTGTTTAATCATTTTCATAATTTAGTGTTATTCAAAACTCGTATTCCGATTGTGTGTCATTCGTCAAATTTGTTAGTTCCACATCGAAATGAATTTGTTCTGGCTCATTTACATCATCATTCCTTGGCGTTTGTGGAGACGATTGCATAGGTGCCGGTGATGTTTCGCATCCGCTTTGGAAGGCACTGCGTTGAATGGATGTTTGATAGCCACTCTGCATAGGCATTTGAGCTGTTTGATAGCCAGTCTGAACAGTTGTTTGAGATGTTTGATAGTTTGCTTGGACGGATGTTTGTGAAGTTTGATAGTGGCTGGGATAGTATGATGGTTGGTGTAAATCACTTAATATCTGTAGGACACGACTTTGGGAAATTATTGTTTGATTATCATTCAATTTTTCCAATGATGGCAAAATTCCTTTAAAAAAAGATAAATGTCTACTTTCAGGTGTTTTTAAAGCAGCTATAATATTCTTCTCAAATTCGTCTTCGTCAATTTTTCTTTTACGCGATGCAGGCTGGTAACGTGGCATGACAGGTTGCTGGCTTTGTTGGGTTGAGGTGCTTGGTCTTATTTCTTCATCGTCAAGACTTGATGTTGTTTTATTTTGAGAATTCTTTTTCAGAAATAGGAGCTGGTCGTATAGATGATATTGTTTAATTTTTTTGGCCCCAGCTCCGGATTTACATTGCTCGTTTAATTTTTTTTCGTATTTTGTAAAATTATCCTTGATTCCTCTCCATTTCTTTATGACATCGTTACCTAAAAAAATATGACGAATAATGATTTATTTTGTTTTCTTTCAGGTACCTGGCGACGGGAAATACTTTTAAAGATATGCATTTCACATATTATCGTGGAAAATCTACAATAACAGGAATAATAAAATTTGTTTGTCGTATTGTATGGAACATTCTTAAAAGGTTGGAATTACCAAAAATTACAACAGAGCTGATGGAACAAATTGCTCAAGAGTATGAAAAAAAGACCAACTTTCCTAATTGTATAGGAGCGCTAGATGGAAAACACATTCGTATATTGAGCCCGGATCACAGTGGATCCCTATTTTTCAATTATAAAAATTATAATTCCATTGTTCTATTAGCACTTGTTGATACGAATTACAAATTTATATATGTCGATATAGGTGCATATGGTAAGGAATGTGACTCCACTGTTTTTCAGAACTCAAATCTATACGACTTATTAAAAAAAGGTCAATTATCTATACCTCCGCCAAAACCGTTACCTGGCTTTCAAAAAGAAATTCCTTTTGTCTTCGTGGCGGATGAAGGATTACCACTGACAAATAATATAATGCGCCCATATTCTGGGAAGTTTTTATCGATAGAAAAACGAGTTTTTAATTATCGTTTGAGCCGAGCCAGACGATATGTTGAGAGCGCTTTTGGCATACTCGCAAATAAATGGCGCATATTTCATCGACCCATTAATGTTTCTTACGATTTCACAATAGACATTATAAAAGCATGCTGTGTATTACACAACTTTGTATTGAATCGAGATGGCGCACAAACGTTTGAAGAAATGATTATTGACGATTCTTTGCAAATTTTACACGAAACAACACATGAAAGTAGAACAGGAGCTAACATAATCAGAAACGAATTTTGTAATTATTTTAATAGTAACATTGGAGGTCTTAGTTGGCAGTTAACAAAAATATAAATGTTTATAAGTACTTACCGAGTTTTGTTTTTTCAACACTATTTAACTCCTCAAAATTTGAATATAAACTTGTACACACTTCCCTCCATGCTTCTGTTTTAAAAAATTTGTCTTTGAATTGTGATATAGTTTTGTCCCAAAGGACGGGACGTTCGTAAATTAAAGATATCAGGTGGTCGACATCGTACTGCGCCATATCGCTTAAAAAACACGTGCAGGTCGTTCAAAGTATGGACACCGACTAAACGGCAAAGCGTTGTCGCATCGCAGATTTGTACGCTGCGGCAGCGCATCGGAAATTTCCACGATGCGTTGTGCGGCGTCGTTGATTTTTGCGATGCGACGCCGCAACGCACTGTTGTGGCCTGGCCCAATGGCAACTCCATTATTGCGTCTTCCACATACCCCGTCAGATGGTCCAAGTAGTTCGCGGAGTTGAGACTATGGGGTAGGATTGCCAGTCCCACCAGACGATCGCCGATGATACCAGCCCAGACATTAATCCTCCACTGATGCTGGAAGTTGTTTTCAGTGGCGGCGTGTGGGTTCGTATGTGACCACACGTGCTCGTTGTGCAGGTTCTGCACGCCACCCCTGGTGAAGCTGGCCTCGTCCGTCCACAGCACCCGCACGGCGAAACGCGAATCAGCAGATACGCGCTCCCTGTACCACTGACAGAACGTCATCCTCGGCACATAATCCGCTGGCGTGAGCTCTTATGTCCGCTAGAAGTGGTAAGGGTGTTGTCCGTCGTCACGAAGAGTACGCCACACCACCATGTGATTGACGTTCAACACAGCAGCGGCACGGCGAGTGTTAGTCCTCTTGTTGACAAAAAAATGCTGGAGAATCCGCATCTCAATCTCGACCCTAGCGCGCAGGTTGAGGCGGCCAGCGCCCGACTCCACGCCACCAGGGGTCCCGCGAAAGGAACCGGTCCTGTGCAGCCGCAGGCTATGATTGCGGAAGCACGTGTATGATGGAAGCCGGCGCTGTTCAGCAGGCGGCCTTCCATCAATGTACTGATGACGGTAAATATTCACCGCCTCGAGAATACTTCGTGCTTCACCCAAACACAACATCATTTCGTAGTATTCACTATTTGAGTAAAAATGAGGCATTGCTTCTTCAATTTACGTGCTTACACCATGATAGACTCCGACTATCCCGACGGACTTGATAGCGGAATCAAACAAAATTTGCAAATGCCGACATTTCCGAATTGTTGGGTTCCCAAAATAACCCGTAAAACGACTAGAGTTCCTGTACGAGAGTAATGCCTATGTTTTTGTCCTTGGCTAGATGGAGTAATTTCGCTGTAGATAGGTTGGAGCGCTACAGATATATTTACAGTATATTTATCTTTGGGTGGGTGGAGCGTTTTCTTTGAGTCGCGATTGACTGTAAAATTATATTTTTGTCTCGACGAACCCTCTGGCTGCTCGTCTGACTTGACACGACTGTATAGGAATGTCAGCAGCAGGGCTGGCGGGCTGTGCCTCAGCGTGGGGTGGCGGCGCAAACATCTGAAATTCGGGTTGTAGCCCTAATAGACATGGAATCTCTTCTTCAAGCCATTCCACATCCATCAGAGGCTCTGATGATATAGGACCAGGAGTTGAGGACTGGGGGATAGTTGTTGATGTACTGGGATAAGACATAGCAGTATTGGTTGATGCATTTACAGAATTAGCAGGTGCCTCAGTGTCAGCTATTGACGGACTGATGGTATCTGTGAAATATATTTATTATTATTACATTTGAAACGAATGCGTTCAGACTGTAAACGAAATGAAACACCAAGTATCATGAAATAATGTAATATCTTAATGTTGGGGAAATCAAAACCTGAACTGATACAATCTGACAATATTTTCTTCAAAAACATATAAAATAATTTGATCATATAAAAGAAAGAAAGTAATAGAAATAATGGACGCTGGGGAAAAGCGCGATTACTATTTGTCTGTCTGTCTGTCTTTGTGGGGAAAAGGCTTATACTCTTTGTTATGAAAATCTATCGCCTGGAAATAGAATATGCCCGAAATGTTGAGAAATGAATCAATTATGCGGTCGTATGATACAAACCGAAACACGGATCTGCGTTGGGCGGTATGGTTTTGTCTCCATCAAGCTTCGATGGTTACTGTGGAAAGAAGAAATGGCGGTGATTTTCTTCTTTTATCCCCGCAAGCACAGTCACATCGCCGGAGTGTCGCGCAATAAACTGACCCTCTTTCAATTTGCACAGCGACACGACGGGAGGCACGTTGCTCCGGGACGGCCGCAATGCGCCGGCGCAATCAGTCTTCCGCGCCTTTAGAAAGCGGGCCAGCAGGGGACTATTAAACCAGTTGTCCAAGTAAAGAGTTTTTCCAGAAGCGGATATATGAGACTGAGAACGATGGCCGTGCTTTTCTGAACGGTCGCCGGTATAGCCGGAGGATAGGTGGTGGTAGAGCCAGTTTACACAAAAAAAGACCACAGGTACTCAGTGGAAGACTCGCAGAGTCTACACCCCGAACTTGGCAGCTTAGCTTTATGTACTGATGGAAGGCTAATTGCCTTTCCACAAAATCAAAGTCGTTCGTCAATACACATGTTCTGTTCCGGAACGTACGCGCTCTGGAATTGGTTGTTTAGATGATCTACAACGGGATCTAAACAAAAGAGGCGATTGGATCCGTCGATCCGCCTGTTTGTGTTGTCAACAAAATGGTGAGCGCGGCACAGATCTGATACCGGGTACGCGAAAACATCCTTTTGAAAATGTCGGTAGGCAGCAGAGGATGTGTGGAGAAACACGACTGGGTAGAAGGCATTTTGATAATGCCAATCATCATCCTGCTGGTGACATGGTGGCGATTACCGCTTCGTAGCGATTCGTTTCTGATACTATATGTGACAGTATATCGTCGCCCCAGTAATGCCTAAGGCCTCGTACTCACATTCGACGACGACCTGAGACCCCGTTTGCTGGGGGACGAACGGCTCCCTCTCACCTTGTTGAGACCCCATAGGGGCCCACTCAAAGAAAGTGGAGGTTCCACCTCCAAGCAAACAACGTTTTGTCCTCGCCGTTATCCTCATCCCTAAACTCATAATCAAGGTCGACTTGAACCCGTCGCCTTCTTACCCTCGCCACCGCTCGATGCCTACTCGGCGTCCGCGCCGCAGTAGCCTGCCTAACTAAATCATTCAAATCATCAGGAACATCCTCATCTCTCACATATACCTCGACCAACCTATCACCTTTCTCCCATCGGGCGTCATTCATCAAAGGAAGCGCCAGCCCTCCAATGCCCTGACCACGTCCTCCTCCAAGGCGCCCTCCACGCCTCCTGCAAGTTTTACAATTTACAGATGGCTGAACGCTGGAGCGTTTATTGATATAGAGGCAAAGGCGGCGGACTGAGCGAACGAGAACGCCGCGGCCGAGGTGCCGGTGGTGTCGGATTTCCAACTGTGATGGAATCTCCTCAATCCTGTCTATAATAGTTGTTAATTCGTCGTGTTTTACTTTAATCTCCATCTGATCCGGGTTTTGAGACTCCTCCGCGGCTATAGCGAAATTATAGGGTCTCTCGGTCGGTTATCCGGTATCAACATTTTAAGTTCTTCCTCTTCTAAGCCATCAAGACACGTCATGTCGATATTATTATCGGGAATGTTTAAAATTTTATTAATATTTCATTTATCATAGATTTTCATGTCTCCAAAATGACTTGGGGGGGGGGGGGGGGTTATACTGCGTTGGGCGGTATGGTTTTGGCTCCATCAAGCTTCGATGGTTACTGTGGAAAGAAGAAATGGCGGTGATTTTCTTCTTTTATCCCCGCAAGCACAGTCACATCGCCGGAGTGTCGCGCAATAAACTGACCCTCTTTCAATTTGCACAGCGACACGACGGGAGGCACGTTGCTCCGGGGCGGCCGCAATGCGCCGGCGCAATCAGTCTTCCGCGCCTTTAGAAAGCGGGCCAGCAGGGGACTATTAAACCAGTTGTCCAAGTAAAGAGTTTTTCCAGAAGCGGATATATGAGACTGAGAACAATGGCCGTGCTTTTCTGAACGGTCGCCGGTATAGCCGGAGGATAGGTGGTGGTAGAGCCAGTTTACACAAAAAAAGACCACAGGTACTCAGTGGAAGACTCACAGAGTCTACACCCCGAACTTGGCAGCTTAGCTTTATGTACTGGTGGAAGGCTAATTGCCTTTCCACAAAATCAAAGTCGTTCGTCAATACACATGTTCTGTTCCGGAACGTACGCGCTCTGGAATTGGGTGTTTAGATGATCTACAACGGGATCTAAACAAAAGAGGCGATTGGATCCGTTGATCCGCCTGTTTGTGTTGTCAACAAAATGGTAAGCGCGGCACAGATCTGATACCGGGTACGCGAAAACATCCTTTTGAAAATGTCGGTACGCAGCAGAGGATGTGTGGAGAAACACGACTGGGTAGAAGGCATTTTGATAATGCCAATCATCATCCTGCTGGTGACATGGTGGCGATTACCGCTTCGTAGCGATTCGGGTCTGATACTATATATGACAGTATATCTTCGTCCCAGTAATGCCTAAAGGCCGAGTACTCACATTCGACGACGACCTGAGACCCCGTTTGCTGGGGGACGAATGGCTCCCTCTCACCTTGGTGAGTCCACATATGGGCCCACTCAAAGAAAGTGGAGGTTCCACCTCCAAGCAAACAACGTTTCGTCCTCGCCGTTATCCTCATCCCTAAGCTCATCATCAAGGTCGACTTGAATCCGTCGCCTTCTTACCTTCGCCACCGCTCGCTGCCTACTCAGCACCCGCGCCGCAGTAGCCTGCCTACCTAAATCATTCAAATCATCAGGCACATCCTCATCTCTCGCATACACCTCAACCAACCTATCACCATTCTCCCATCGGGCGTCATTCATCAAAAGAGACGACAGCCCTCCAAGGCCCTGTCCACGTCCTCCTCCAAGGTGGCCCTCCACGCCTCCTGCAAGTTTTACAACTTAAGGATGGCTGAACGCTGGAGCGTTAATTGATCTAGAGCAGGGGTCCCCAACCTTTTTTTGTCTACTGCCCACTTTAAGAATAAATTATTTTTTAACGCCCCCCTTTTTAAACATACTTAAAAACCGCTAAGTACTTATAACTGATTAATGAAACGCAAATTTATAGTATTCGGACAGAGTATCTTTTATTGAAAATAAAACAAACATAATCAATTCTTATATAAAAACTAATGTGAAGGTTGAATCTGATGCTGTTCAATAAGTTTGTTGATATCAGGTTCCAATTTACTCAAAAACAGCCGCAAGTCGCCACGTTCGGTAACACGCAAACGATTTCTCTTTTTAGTAAGCAGCGTTGCCACAGCACTAAATCCACGTTCACACAAATATGACGATGGGAATGCTATCAAAAATCGTTGAACAATTGACCACAATCCAGGGTACAATTGCGGCATCGGTTTTTGTAGCCAAAATTCTTGATATCCATTTTTGAACTTGATTTTTATTTCTTCGTTTGTTGTCAATTCTATAAGTTCTTCTTCCAGCTGAGGTGACATTGCTGTGTTGACATTTGAAAACGGATCCAACACCCAGTCTGGTATTTCCAAGTTTAAAATGTCCTGGTATCGTTCGGTGAAGTCAATTTGGAGGTTTTCCAAATGTTGGCAGTAGGCAAACAAGTCGTCGTTACTGCAGTATACTGATAAATTCGGAAAATTGTGAAACTCACGTCTGCCCATATTCTTTTTGTGCAGAAGCAGTTTGGCTGCGAAATCAGCAACGACATTTTTGTTTTAATTAAATTTAGTTCATCGCCTTGCAGTTGGAGGTTCATGTCGTTGAACATTTTATACAGGTCTGTCATGTAAGCTATATCATTCTTTGATGTTATGAGCTTGTTGCGCAGTTCTGTATCTTTAGTTTCCAAGAACTCTATCATAGAGTCAAACAGGTTGTAAAATCGAATCAGACAATTGCCTCTTGACAGCCAACGAACTTCAGTATGAAGCAACAAACGGTTGAAATCTTCGTCATTAGTAACACAAAGCTGATGAAATAATCTATCATTCAAAGAGCTGCTACGGAATTTATTGACTGCTTTGATGACATATTGCAGTGATTGAAATAGTCGTTCACTTAAGTTTCTAGCAACCAAATGTTGTGTATGAATAACGCAATGTATAGCAAGGACATCTGGAATTTTATTCTTTAAGTATGCTATGAAGCCTTTATGGCGCCCTGTCATAGCCGGATACTAACACATTATAAAGGTACAATAGCAACCGACCTAGTGACGACGCTTATGCTAGTGTTGCGATGCTTAATAATATTAATGTTTTCAAATAAAAGGTGTAATAAACTAAATCGACTATTCTAATTTAATTAATATTATATCTATTGTAGGATTGAACTCCTGCAGGTATATAGCAGTAAACACTAACGTTTCCACTATGTACAACTCTTTGGTATGAACTAATCATATTAATAGAAATATCAAATATCCTACCACCAAAATAACATGAATGTAAACGATATGGAACTAGTAGTATAGGAACTAACTAGGGAAAATGGAATTTAAATAACATACTATCCTTTTAAAGAATATGCCAGAATAAATACTTTAGAGAAGTTACCGAGCTCCGGTTTTCTAAAGTTTTGTTAAGTTAATATACTATCCTTATAAAGAATATGCCAGAATAAATACTTTAGAGAAGTTACCGAGCTCCGGTTTTCTAAAGTTTTGTTAAGTTATGTTAAGTTAATATACTATCCTTATAAAGAATATGCTAGAATAAATACTTTAAAGAAGTCACCCAGCTAAGTTAATATTAACAAAACTAGTTTACTTTTTGGGGAATACAACCGGCGAATAATAACACAAACGTTTCTATAATAGGCAATCCTTACAAAATTTACTAATCTTATTAAAGGAAAAGAAAGATAATTAAAGAAATAACAATACATTACTTGATGTTGGGATACTACTGACACAAAATGGTAAACACCAACGTTTCCATTATGTGTAACCCACCATGAAGAATGTTTGTATAATAACAAACTTTACAATCAATGTGACTGGAAAGGGGAAAAACTAACTTATAAAAAAGTTATACTAAAAGAGTTACTAGAAACTAGCAAGACTAACTCATGGGTTTGCGAGATACTACTGTTCAACTCGGTGAGCACTATCGCCTCGAGTTGAAGACTTGACAAAATACCACAGAGAAGTATAAAGAAGAAAGAAAGGAAAAGTGCATGTGCTAAACACAAGAAAAGGTTACAAAAAATTCCTTAAAAAGAAATAAGTACATGTGTGTTATACACAAGAAAAAGGTAGTCTTATCCAAAAGGTTTGGCCAGACCAAAGGAAAAAGTCATGTTATGTGTGTAAAAATAAGGACAGTACAACCTAAACCAAAACTATGTATGTAAAACACAAAATATAGTGTAAAATACACTTACCATGTACAAAGTAAATACAAAAATATTCTAAGTTATATTTTCTGAGTAAGGAACTCGGGAAATAAAAAAAGATAAGATCATATAGTGTTAAGATAATTGCTAAGCTAACTTGCTATTAAATTGATTTTAATTATCCAAAAGAATTGAAGGAAAACTACTTATGACAGAGTACATATTTAAGTTCTTATGTAAACTTTAGGAAACCTAATACATACATACTACACCTTTCCTTTCATACCATATCATACATCATCTTTCAAGTAGCAACATTCCTAAGAACACATCTGTTAATATTGATGGAACAACTCTTGCACTTAGCACTGATAAATTAGGACATTTTTCCTCACCAACATCTGATACCTTACAAATCCATAAAAATATCTTCAATCCATTGTACCTTTTCCAAACCTTTTACAATAATTTATTTATTTTCTAGGTAGGGTACGATTAAACGTTTGAATTATTTGCAGTCAATATGACCTTCATTCCAGTATATTCCCTGTTTCTATCCATTTAACCTTTTTTTTGTTACATTTCCCATATTTCCTACAATAATTAGTAATGTTGTGTTAGGGCTAAATGTGTAGGTAAATATACTATCAATAATTTCCTGATATGATAGACCAGGTGTGCAATAGTTTATTATGGATCATTCCTTGCATGTTTTAGATAACAGCTGATCCATGTCTTAGCCAATTTCGTCACTAAAGGGGCTTAAGGATTTGCAGTTTGAATTAAGAGGACAAGAATTTTCACACAAATTATTATATTGTTACGTGCGGGGTAAATAAATGCCGATTACGTGAAAATGAAATTAATCGCTCTCCACACACTAGGCAATATAGTACAAACCAGAACACTAACTAGTTAACACTCAAATAACAATAGTCCAAGTCACTATGAAACCCGGTTGTCCACAGTATTCGCTAGAGTCGCCGGTATAGTCTTCTTAGTTCGCTTCCGTAAGATGCGTTCACTATCGCTTCCGAATTGAAACTGTCCCGTCCCTGGTCCTGCACGCTGTTTATAACTCAAAAATAGCGAGGGTGGATCTTTCCAGAAAGGATAATCCTATAAGTACATATTTTTAAATCAAGCTTTAAAATAGCTCAATACTGCCTTAGCTTTGATGTATCTTGCTTACATTTATCGGTAGTTTCGTTATCGCTTGCGCCAAGTTTACGTTTTTTTGGGAGCACTCCGGATCCATCTGTCCACTAGTTTTCCTTTTGCTGGCACGGTAGTTTTGGGATCTATGGTTCTGCTCGGAATATTCAGAATGCAGAATATAATTCTGCTCGGTTTCCTGAAACAAGTTTGTATTGTTACAACCATATTTTATAATGGCCAGTTATATTACATATATTATGATCTATATTATATAATACAAAAATAAGCTGCTCATTAAACAGGAAGGTAAGTAAGTATATTCGTAATTAATAGAATCTCATCTGAGCATCGTTATATTCTAGTATCTTGTTTTTCAAAGTGATTCGGATTCCCAGCGCAGGACAGAGCTCTATTAAGAATTCGTCATTCAGATGAGGTTGTTCACGCGTTCGTGCCTTCGAGACCAGTGGATGTTTTAATGGACTGTTGATTATTCTAAATGCTGGTCGGGCCTTTCCGTATTCTTACCCCTGTTCAGACGTATAATGATTGCCGTTTGGTAGATAGAAATCGTACTTACCCGGAAATACACCCTGTCGCTCGCGTCCGTAAGAAGCCGTGGCCGCCCGTAGTCCTGTGCACAGGGTCGTCAAGCTGGGACGTAATTCACTAATACAGAGTCTAGAGTTAGGTTACGGGCGGAGACGAAAGGCTTTTTAAAAAGAAAACAGATGTGTTCCACTTGAAGAGCAGTTGAAGACTGAGTTTATTTCATTATCAAAAAGCTTATATCTAATTACATGAGATGATGATTCTTAATGCTAATCTTAAATGCTTCCTGTTATCGCAGTACCAGGACCAGCCTTTCTCGAAATGCAGGCGGCAGCACCAGAGCGTATAGTTGGGGCAACGGAAGCTGTAGCTAAAGCTATTAGCGAGCTTGCTACTTCTTTTAAACCAGTACACATTCTACAAATCTAATTACATGACAGGGATGTTGTATGTAGTAGGGAAATAATACTACAATATCGTTGTTTAAGTTGATCTATTCATAAGGTGAGTCCTAATTTCAACCTCCCAAATTGAATGATGTGTCTCTGTCTTGCGTGTCTTCCTGGCGAGTCTTATTTCCTCCTCAAAGGAGTGAGAGTCCAACGAGTCCAATTCTTCCTCTTGATCTTCGAACTGCCGCATTATGCAGTACTGCGCAGGCATTAACAATACAATCTACTTTCGTAGGCTTGTGTTCCAAGACCCGATGCTTGTGTTAGCATGGGAAACGACCCTTTAACACTCCAAAACATCTTCAAAAGAGAGAGAACAATATTAATGGTATATACATTTGTGTCCATGAAAATACTATTAAGACCCGCATTACCTCTCGATAGAATTGGGCGCCCGTATGTGCTCTTGCGTATAGCGCTCTTCGCGGCTATTTGGTGCAGCATTTGAGATGGCCGTTATTATTCATTTGTTGCAGTTATTTACCACGAAGCCAGCAATCTTCTTGTGTTGACATCCGATCCCGTACTGAGCTTGCAGTCGGACGTAAGCATCATGCGAGCTCCCAGGGTAACGCGCCAGGATGTTTAAAATTAGGAGATCGCTGTCACATATCCAAAATTTATTTTACTATGTAACATAATATTTCTTCTTACATATGTAAAACGGCAGTGGGTTGGCCGCAATAATTAAACAGAAGGTATGCTGCTAATCCTTTTTATTTTTCTTGGGTTTTATTATATTGTCGCTTCCTCACAATCTATCGTAGTAGTAGTAGTTTTTTTAATCAATCTATCTTTTGTGTTTGTCGCTGTCAATGTGACATTGACGTTGACGCGGTGCTATCCCATAGATTTGGGTACGAGCCCTTTTAATGAATTTAAATTTAAGGTAGGCGACCGATGGGTTGCAAAACATACTTAAAATTTTGAGATCAGAACAAGATTGAACAACTATATTACCACTTGCACATTCAGGGAATGTTGACTTTTTCTGTTTATGTACAATTCCTCATGTTCGACTAGCTTTTTAATGAGAACATGTCTTCCATCAACATAGCCCAGCACGCCTGGCATACGACACTTTCTATAATTCCTGAAAAGTAAAATCTTTTTAGTTAATTATTGTTAAAATATAATATTTTATCTGGTAGTAAGAGTTCAATATTGTGATTGACTTAAATAATAAGTCAATAAATGGCGATATTCCAGATCTTCGGTAGTAGCGGTGCTCATGCGCTTGTTCCAGACTATGACATCTTCCCATGGGTTCAAAAAGGGCTTACGTAACCCATCATTCCTACTAGGTTCGTAGAGGCCGCTGCAGTCTCGGTCAGCGATCAAGAAGGTAGTACATGAGTTGTAAAAATTCACATGTTGACTTCCCAGATTCGTCGAAGAAAGTGACCGTTAAATGGGCGACAGCTCCAACTTTTTAAATTAATATTTCATCAAAGACAATCGGACGTGGGTACTTACATCGCAATTTTTTATTTTTTTAATTTCCAACAAACTGGAAGACAGTTAACTAAATCTGAAATCCCATTCCCACCTACTGATTATTGCTTTTACCAGGAAAAGGAAAATGAGAAGTGTACAAAATATATGTTCTTTATGAAGAGTGAATCTAAGTTCATACCCTAAAGAAATTTAACCAAAAATATTTTCTAAAGTAAAGTTATGTTTCATTAAGAAAATAAGTTTACTTTATTCCTGTTGATGAATCATAGTTGTGACCATATGACCTTTCCACCTTCCATCTACATACACTGTAATGTATGGGACACCAACCGGAGAACCATGTCCTTTTTCATTATCAATTCTCTTTGTTTACCAACATGTATTATTTCTTTCAAATGATCGTACCATACATAACCTAAATATTTTTCAACGCGAGCAGGTGTGTTCCGCTTGAAGAGCAGTTGAAGACTGAGTTTATTTCATTATCAAAAAACTTATATCTAATTTACATAAGACAAAGGGTTAATCTTAATGCTAAACTTAAATGCTTCCTGTTATCGCAGTACCAGGAAGCTTACTAGATATGTAATCTTTATTACCTAATGACAATGAGGGTTATTGTGTGATAACCTTGTTACGCTTACGTCATTAGACTTGTTTTGTGTGTAACAACTGCCAGCACTGACAGTTGCCCACACAAATGAAGAATTTATTTTATAGTTTTTCGTCGTGCTGTGCTTCCAAAATTACAAAACTTGCCTGAAAAGAGAAACAACATTTAAAGCTATTATTTCACAAATTCCTTTACTTATGATATTTTAATATTTATTTGTAGTACACACGTCTGACAACAGATAACATAACCCTACAACGTATCTGTCATCCTTCCATAATATCACAGCTTACACATGAAACGACAGTAGGGAATGCGCGGCAAATTCAAATTAAATGAAGTGTCAATATATACACGGTGTAAGGGGCATGGTAACGAAAACTTTGGGTTAAGTTTACACTTAATACCTATAATAAAATGATCGAAATCATTTATGTCGAAAGTCATTGGTTACAAATGTTGTAATTTTTGAGCGCGCAATGTATTGTTAGCAACGCGATCGCAACACAACGCTCCGCGCGGTACCTACCCGCCTCGTGCGAGTAGAGGCGCGTGAAGGACTACACATAAACACAAATAGCACATTCAGTTTTTATTTTATTTTAGGTTTAAATAATTAGTTTAAATTTAATTTCTTCACTACATACCTACTGTATCAAATAATTAACTTACCTTAATCTCTCTCACTTCTAATAAGATATGGCTCGAAGTGTCCACCACCAAGCTGCTCGCAGATCCTAGCGCGACGAAGAGTTTCAGCGTGGAGCCGGGGCATCAGTGTAAGGTCTTGAGCACAATCTGCACGCAATGCCGTAAAAACACTAATGATGCGGTCACGCATTTCTTCTGCTGTCTGGCACTCACTTACAAATACCCTATCCTTAATGTAACCCCACAGGAAAAAGTCTAGGGGAGTCAAGTCCGGTGACCGAGCTGGCCAAGGTTGTGGACCGAACCTGCCTATCCACTGGTCACCAAAAGCTTCATTAAGCCATTGCCGCACAGGAAGTGTCACATGTGGGGGAGCGCCGTCGTGTTGGTACCAAGCATTCGGCAAATGGGCCAACGGAATTTCATCGCGTATTTCCTCAAAAGTTGTTCTTAAGAACTCATGGTATCGTGGGCCGTTTAGTCGCTCCGGAAGAAATATGGGCCCAAAAATTTGGTCATTGTAAATGCCAGCCCACACATTTACTGACCAACGTGTTTGATGCCCGGTCTGTTGTATCGCCCGTGGGTTCCTGTTGGCCCAGACGTGGGAATTGCGCCTGTTCCACATGCCGTTCCGCGTGAAAGTGGATTCATCTGTCCATACTACATTAGCAGCAAATCCCGGGATTGCGCGATGTTGTGCTTGAAACCACCTACAGTATCGCACACGTTGATTTCTATCAGCGGGAATTAGCGCTTGCACCTTATGAATGTGATAAGCACGCTGCCGATCTCCGCGTAATGCTTTATGTACAGACCAGTGCGATACACGGGTCCCGTACCGCATGCGTACCACTCGAGCCGCGGTGCGCGTACCCAATCGCGGGTTTCGCCGCACGACAGTCAAAATGTTCTCCACTGTACGAGATCTCATGGGAGTTCCAACTCCTTCACGCTGTGGAACTATGGGTTGGTTGTTGAGAACACGTTGGTAGGCCCGAGTTATAACGCGGCTGTCCGCGGGGTGGCGAGCGTTGGGATACCTTTCCCTGTACAGTCGTAGGGCTCGTAGTGCATTGCCACGTGCTTCACCATAACACATTAACATTTGTCCATACTCGCGAGCACTAAAACCTGGAGGATCCATCGTCCGCCCGCGAGGCAATTTTAATGTAGGTATCAAAACACACACACACACGAACTATAAAAAATTAAACTGCTTACAAACGTACGTAAGCCGCGTACTGGTAAACTATCTATTAGCCCAAGAGAATTCTGCTCTGGACAGCAGACAGACACCGAATAACTAAAACTAACGAACGAATAGGTAATATCAATCAAAACCGCCAACAATTTCAGTGTCTTCCCGACGCATAGATCATAAAAAGATCGATAAAATGTAGATGAGACAAAGAAAATAACAGTAGTGCTGCGTATTAATTCGAAAATTTGAAGTCTTATACTTACATGTATTGGTATTGGTATACTTACATTAGCTAATTTATTCAATTAAAGGGGTGTATTGCAATCAACATGAAAGTTTCCGGTCTAGATGTGTAAATAATGCGATAGATTGAATTTGAACAAAATATCATTTTATTGTTTTTTTTAATCGTTCAAATAATTGCACTTAAAGGTTGTTAGAGATTGGAACAATAAAAAACCTCATTATGACACTAGATTAAAATCGAAAATTACGTAGCCGTACTTAAGTGCCTAATGTCGCGTCTGGCATCTGTCGCTTCACTACTTCGGCGCGTGCGGCGTCGGGTGACGCGGCGACATCAAAAGATTGTACCGACAAAGGCGGCTTCTTTTGCAGGATATGCCGAAAGGCCGCTGGGCGCTTTGTTTATTTGAGGTGTGAGATGGCAAGCTAAGTACCCATGCGGACGGCGTTGCGCTTGTAATGACCTCGCCTATGAACTCCATCGAAACAGCTGATTTACGAGCGCGCTCGAGTGTATTCAGTTTTGATTTCATTGCCGTTTTATGTCTAAATTAGTAATTATTGTTTTTTAAATTAAATTCACATTGAGATAGACTTCTATAATGATTTCAAGCTAATATCAATTCAACAATTCTGAAAAAAATGCGTTTAAATTCATGAAAAGATCGACGGAAAATTCCAACTCTGGGGGGTCCAGAATCATGGGTTAAATCCATGGTATCAGTTTTCGTTACGAAGCCACTTACACCCTGTATATACATCCAGCAACCCATTACGACATCCCCCTGTTCCGCTTGCATTTTTTATGATATCTTCGTGAATATTGCTTAGTTTTTTGATTTCCTGCTCCATGATACATCCAGCAACCCATTACGGCATCCCCCTGTTCCGCTTGCATTTTTTATGATATCTTCGTGAATATTGCTTAGTTTTTTGATTTCCTGCTCCATGGGATATTTTATTTTCCTGCAATTTTATTTAGGGCAATATTCTTTTTGCAGTCATGATGAAACATTTTTGAACCCCGTTTCATGGTGTTAGAGTAATGGCTACCTGGATATATTGATCATGATTTACCTAATGCGTCGACTATTTAACGTCTCCCCACACGATGTTCGGTGTTCGGGAGTGCGTCGTTGCCAGCTTTGGGTTTACTTTCTTTTAGCTTTTGCTTTATTGTATAGTTTCAAATTCAAATCTATTCGTAGGATATATATATATATATATACAGGTCCTAACAGGAACTCGTACCACCACTATAATTAACACTAGGGGGTTCGCTTTTGTCCAACACTATACCACGTTTCGAGGATGTCCAACAAAATTAAAACGTTCTTTGCAAAAAGTTAATCTCCAAAAAAACCGCCACAAAACAAAACTTGACCCACACGCGAACTTTTTATCAACTGTCAAACCAAAAACGCGCCAGGATAAAAAAAAGGATCCGTTCAGAAACACAACAGTTAAATCTAATCAGCATCAACGTTCGTTTTTTCTTTGGATTGCGTTAAATTATTGGACGACTGTTTTGACATGTCACAAAGAAAATCTTTGAATAATTTTAAGTCAGCAGCGAGTGGAACAATAGTGGTTCTATTCCACTTCTTGACATCAAGATCATCAGCAGCTTGGCTAGAAATATCAAACTTCCAATTCTCTGCAGTTAATTTTGATAGTGTTTTTAAATCTGCTTGAACAGTAGCCGTCGGTGGCTTCCGTTTTGCAACTTGTTCATAGCATATGTTGGTGCATCGAATTGTCGTGATACCTCATTGTACCGGGCGACGGTTTTTGTTGCGTGCACTAATGTGTAGTATTGAGGCTTTTTGAAGTTCAGATAAAACAGCGTCTTGAACTGGGATGCTGAGAGCGCTTTATGTGCATACAAATAAGGGTTATAACAGTACCATCAATGCACTCAATAATGCCTGGAAATGCATTTTTTTCCATGAACCTGAAAACAGTACTATTAAAGTAATAAACTTGCACTTTCATAATGATCCCTCTCTTGCTGAGATGAAAGAAACTTTATGTACTTAAGGATTACTTCCCGGACATTGAGTGCATCAGTAACTTCACGTAGACTGAAACATATAACAGAGAAATGAGGCACATTGCGATGGTGGGACCCATTGGCAAAAAAGTTTAAGGCAGCCAACATCTGTAATAGACAATCAACAACATGATTAAGTTTCTCAATCTAAACAAGTTGGTATTTGTTGTGTATAGTTCTAGTATGTTCAGGTTCAGGTTCAGAGTGGACTGTATTGAAAGATCGGTTCTTGTTTCGTTGCACTTGTTGATCGTAGAGGTAGAGTGGCGAGTGAATTTATTTACAATAATACAGGGCTTATGTACAAAGGTTCGGGGTTACAACTAGTGGGCGTTGTGCCCAGCGCAATCGATGCGCTCGCTCGCACGGGTCATAACTCGTTCGGTGTTCTCGCTCGCACGGGGTCGCAACTCGTTCGGTGCTCTCGCTCGTTCGGTGCTCTCGCTCGCACGGCGTCGCAACTAGTACGATCTTACGCAGTGTCGAGCCTCGGCGTCCGCAACAGTATTGTTAAAATCATATTTTCACACCAAAAAGATATTATTTATTATTACTTACTTTAAGTTCCTTGCGAACAGCCGGTTTCGTCAAACCTGTGGTAGGTATAGATTGAGTTCTTCAGAATCCAGCTTTTGTCAAACGATAATTCGCAATAAACTCTCTCTCTGGCAACTGCAATGGATTACTAGCATTTCAAATCGTAAGACTTTGGTTTCGCTCTTCTTCAGGGAATCCCAACAAAATTAGATGTGCCATGACTCTACAAACACGAAATAAAATACAACAGAAGTCGCAACTTTTACTCAATTTACTAAATACCGGCTTCGGTGTTAATCACTAGAACTTTTTAAACACTACCTTTGAGTAGCGTCTTTCACGAAAGTTATGACAAATAAAATGATGATTAATTTGATGTCCGCTAAGCTTACACAATAATTATAAATAAGCAGTGAGTATATGATCTTTAGAAAATATTTTTGGGGCGTTTTTTTATATTAATTAAATTTATGTTTGTGTTAGTTAAGGCAGGGAATACTTTTCTGTCCTAAAATCCTATTACCAGGGCCCCAAGTCTGCTAACACAAATCGTACTTCAGTGGTACCATAATCGTCACTTTTTACTGTTTTCGTAGTCTGCTAGTACAATTGAACTATCACGGTAAACCGCCGGTCGACCGTTGACATCTATGGTTACAATCGGTAGTCTGTTAGCCAATAGAATCGTAGTGGCACGGTCACCTTGGTAGTCTGCTAATATTTTGACAGCAATGTCGGACTGAGACGGTACGATTTCGACTCGGGAAATGCCGTTGTGCAACTGTTGCTTTTTTGATAAAGTTTTTTCACTTGGTTTGGTTGATTGGTCACTTAACTTTTTATAGTTTTGTGCTTTATAGTGCTGTTTATACTAACTATTTTTTTTATCACTACTTAGCTGGGACACATCGGTGTTGGCAGGCGTTACAGATGATCACCGCCGCCAAAACCGCCCTATATTAAGGCGTAATTTGGATCCGTTGCGGGATGTTCCCGAGACAGTTCGTAAAAAACTTTTTGAGAGAGAACGATAGAGACGAAAGAGAGAACATATTTTGAAATTTTTCATTTTTGAAAAAAAATTTGATGAATTTTTTTTTTTGGATATTTGAAATAATATTCCGTAAACCTGCGAAAAAAACAAAATGTATGCTGGGACATATAGTACAAGTGGCAAAACGAATAGCAAAAAAAAAAAAAATATCGTAAAACTTCAAGTTATTTTTTTTTACTATGTGTTCTAGCACACCTCGATTTTGTCCCGCTTTGAATACAAGTCTTTAAACACCAAGAAAACATAGAATTGTTTAAAATTGCGAAATTATGATTTACACGGCGAGGCAAATACTTTTTATCGTAAATAAAATAAAATAATATAATAAAATAATATTATTTTTGTTAATACCGAATATGCCGCAAAAACGTGATAAAAAGTTACTACCAAATTGTATTTAACTTAGTAATTTACGAGTTCTATTCATTTGCTCTACCGCTATGAAACGGTTCGACTACCGTGCCACTATTCTACCATTATGAGTTTAACAGACTACCGACTTAAGGACCAGTAGAAATGGTATAGTAATAGTACGGAAAAAGGATCGTTTTTATTAAAAATTAGCAGACTTGGGGCCCTGTATTCTGTACTTAAACCTATTTCGGTAATACTGTCTGAAGTAGTAGTTCATGATTACTACTACTAAAGTACATAGTACTAGGTAACCATCGATTTTCCTCTACAGGTTGACCCTCAATAATCATAGCGAATCGATATATACCCTATCTTTTAAGTCTAACTATATCATAAATCACTTTTATTTGAGAGGAAGGTATTTGAAACTTTTGAGTACTGTATCTGTGAGCTTAACTTGATATTAATAAAACCAATTATAATTTTATTCTCATACACCACTAATGGTCCCTATCGGGCCGTCTGCTGGCCTGCTCTCGAGTAAGCTCCAGCAGTGCGCGCACGCCGTCATGCTGGCGTTGCATGAGCTGCACGCGCTTGCGCATGTTAGCGTGCGTGACCGCCACCTCGGCTTGTGTGCGAGCCGCATCGGCTTGCATTCGGCCTGCATCTGCCAATATGAGAGCAGCATCAGTGAGCTTTTTTTCAGACTCGACTCTGCAACTCTAACCCATTCTGGTTCAATCAAATCATCCATTTTATGTTGGCACATATAAAGGGCTCACCTTTTTCCAACGTTCACCAGATTTAGGTGAAGTGAAGCTGAACCGTATGAATTGAGCTTTGCAGCAATACCGTTCCACTGTTTGTCTACTGTTTCCTTAGACCTTGCTCCTAGCCGTACTCCTCTGGCTAAATCAGGATGCTCGACAAGGAATTCCTAGAGTGTTTCTCAGTAATATAACTTAATTTCTTCTTAATGTTCTTGCACCGACTGCGCCATGTAGTATTTTAGGGTATTTATACTTTAAGTATAATTAAAAGTTTTATTAAAATGTATGGGGAGCGACACCACCCTTTATTCAGGTTATCTTATAATGAATATGACAGATGACATTGACAGCACTTCATCATACACGACTATAAAGCACTACTCTACAGTTCCAATTGATCGTTGGAAACTCTATTTGCCATTTTATGCTAAAAGAAGGGGACAATTTTATTACGTTAAATTATAAAGTAAACTTTGTACAAATAATTTACTTAAATTCATTATGTGAATAACGAAGCTTTGGCAGTGCTTCACGTTGTCGCTATGCTCAATTATGTAGGCCGCGCGGTGTCAGCGGTCCTCGTGTCATACCGTGGCGTAACATATATTTATTACCTCACTTAGTTTTTGTTTAAAAACAAGTGATGACACTTAAGATCCACACACAACACTGTACCCGACAGAATCGACGACCAGCCAACTGGTCATATTTGTTTCACCAGCAGTATTATCAGAGTACTTATAATATCTTATAATCCTCCAGTGGAAGGGTGAATCTGGAATATTTCAATATTGGAAATCTGTTGAAGTAATCTGTTAATGTTCCCTTTTCATAATAGACTAGGGAAGACAGGAACATACTGTGCTGTTCCAGTATCTCTTCACATCTCGCCATGGCTCTGGGTCTGTACTTTCTAATATTGTATGGTTCTCTTCACTTACTGTTGAGTCACCTAAAAATATGTAAGAAATTAAGTACATAAAATATACACACTCTGAAATGAGAAAAGTAGAATTAGGTGTTTAATTTAGCTGATTAACTAGCATTTTAATTAAATGGAGTTAGGATGTTTTATTTGAGGATAATAAAGGGACCTACTTAATGAGAAAATTTAATATGGAAGAAAAGTACTCTGATCTGCCATTGTACCAAAATGAATTGTAAATCATAATGAGTCTGTACTGTATTATATCAAAATAGTCTGGAGTGTCTTCACTACAACAGACACATATTATTTTTGAAAAAAATGTCTTCATACTTGTCTGTGTCTTCCCGCATCTCAAACCAATAACTGACAATCAAAAAAATTCTTAGCTCTTATTCTAATACGATAAGTAAATAGTGTTTCTAAAGGGCAGTATAATATACACGGAGAAAATAAAGAACAGAACCTGGAGGGATAATACCTACTATAAATATTGAAAGTATTCAAAATGATAATCCCTTTTTTTTCATTGCCAAGTCCTTTCGATTGATAACAATCTTTAAACTACTTATCAATAAAACCCACATAAACTTTCATTCATTAGATTTTGCATGCTCTAACAAATACAAACATCCAGAATGTAGTCTACTATCTAGTCAAGTATTGGGCAAGCCGGAGGACCTTTTAAAAATACAAATTTTAATATTTAAAGCGTGTATTCTCTACAAGTGATCGCTTAAGACTAACTTACATCTAATCTAAACCTATGGCTTGTGGGTAACGGACCACCATGAAGCGGATGTCACTTATCGCTTCGTCTGTCGATTCAGCATCTCAAGTGATCTCGGTACTCAGAAAATAGGGCGCTGACAAGAGCTTTCTGGAGAGTCGGCTGACGTAACTCTTGTGGGTAACGGACCACCATGAAGCGGATGTCACTTATCGCTTCGTCTGTCGATTCAGCATCTCGGTACTCAGAAAATAGGGCGCTGACAAGAGCTTTCTGGAGAGTCGGCTGACGTAACTCCTCCCTCCTTAAGTTCGAAGTTCTCTTTGTTTGGAGAACTTCGAGAGCATGACCATGACATTAATTTTAGGTGATATTTATAGATTAGGTAACAAAGTAATACAACGATCAGAATATAGATTCCAAGAGTCCAAACACTTATACTACGCACTTCGATAATTGCCCTCTCACTTTCACCACTTTCAGTTTCACTAACACCTTTCTTCAGCGCCAATGATAAGAGCCTCAAGTCGTCCAGGTCAACGCCTTCCAGGTTTACAGGAGTTGAGGGTAGAGTATTTGTTGAGAAAAGCGTAGGCAGGTTTACAATCGGTAACTCAGGGTATGTTACATCTTCCATATACATCTGATGCATTTTCAGTATGGTGTCTTGAATTTTTACTTCACAGGAATCATCTAAGGTGAGTATGTAGGTGCCTCTAATTGTATGTCGAAATATTTCGTCGCTGCATGTCCTTGTGAGTAACGCTTCGTCTCTACTATAGAGAATCCATCTATTCGATTGCAGGAACTGGATTCTGATCTTCTCAATGATGATGGGGATTTGCGTGCATGATGTTACGTTATTAGCAAACGTCACCAAATCGGTTATGCAGGAATCGTGGTTGAACTGGAGTATGCCGTCACTAGTGCAGAGGAAGCTGGACTCGTCGACTTCTTGGCATTGGTGTGTGAGCAGCCTGATCTTCGACCCTTTAGCTAGGAGGTACGGGTTTTTTGGCAATATGACGACGGTGGAGTTACGGGATAGTACAGGTATGGGAATCAATTTATAATAGATATAAGTATCTTTCTCAATGAGCGGTATTTCCAAAAGGTAAGTGATTTGACTTTTCTTCAAGTAGGCCTTCAGTGTTATAGCTTGTTCTATCTTAACTAGGTTTTCTAGACTAGGTATAAAAACTAATCTTTCTAATTTATTAATATTTTTAAGTAAATGTAAAAGTTTATTTGACTCTATTATAGATTGGTGTAAAATTCCTAACCTACTGAATGATAAACTGGTTTCTATTTCATTAAGCTGGGTGTAAATTATTTGAAAGTTATGTATAAGTAGATTATATGTGCTTACAAACTGAATTTCTAAATGTTCTAGTTTTCCAAGAGTTTTCGTTATTGTTTCAATTTTCCTATTAAGTCGAACGAGGTTGGCATCTATTATAATTGTGGAATTTGACAAAATTTGTACCATTTCGGTAATCACTGTCAATTTCTTGTGATCAGCGTCTTGATGAGACCTAATATCGTTAATTAATTTATCATATTTGATGGCATCGTCGTTATCGAGATTTCCGGTGATTGCTTTGATAAGTGAGCCTAAAGGATTAATAAGTCCTCGTTTAATTCGAATGGCTGGCATGATTTGGTTAAATTTGTTTATGGTTATGTTTTTAATGTACTTTACTTGACTCCTTAAATCTATAAAATTATCCGTAAAATTCTTATCAAAATTAATCTTAACTAACTTATCTAAATCATATAGTCGTTGAACATTAAACGTCAGTTCGTCTTTTAGAGGCTTAATGTCCAACACCTTTGCAAGTGTCCATCTGTCGTTGCTGATTACTGCAACACCATTTTTCACGAGCAGGACTCCAGGGTTTTTAACTAGTTCTTGCAGTTGAAGGGCCTGCAGTTGGCTCGCCATGGCTACCGCCAGGAGGATGTGGAGGTGCCTGCGAAGGGCGTTTAATGTTTTTTAATGGAACCTTAGTATCGCGATTCTTTACTTGGATGGGAATGACATTTCTAACAATTTCGTCTGAAACTATAGCTTTCTGAAATCGTGGTTTGTCTTTACTACTTCTCTTATTAACCTCTTTCGCAAATATTATATCACCAGTTTTTACTTTAAACTCAGTTTCTCCACCTCTTTTCTCTATTACTTTCTCTTTTTGCTTAATGGCTTGTTCGGATATGTGTTGATATAGAAACTTAGTTCTCTTTGCATGTTCTTTAATTAGTTGCTGCATGTACTGTTTTTCGAATTCTAAACTAAATACATTTTTAGAGTCTGTATGCCCGAGTAAAACTTCGAATGGAGTAAAACCAGTACTTGAGTGTATAGAGTGATTATATGCCATAACAGAGTACGTCATGACAGTGGCGGCGTCAGTGTACTTGTGCTCGTATTTCGCTAGTCTGTAAATTTCTATAAGGGTGGAATGGAACCTTTCTATTAGGCCCATGGAGTTGGGGTTATTTGGGGTTCCAATATGAAGGTCCACTTTATAAAGTGATAGAAGTTCTTTTAAGAGAGCATTATTAAATTCGGAACCAGGGTCTGAACTGATCTTTTGGGGCACGCCATAAAAGGAAAAGAATTTAATAAGGGCTCTTACGACTTCTGGGGTAGATCTATTAGGGATTTCAAAGGCTTGACCAACTTTAGAGAAAGCATCGACAACTGTCAAATAGTAATGTCCTTCGATAGAGAATAGGTCTATGAAAATTTCTTCTAATGGTTTTAGTTGGGTGTGTGTTAGCTGAAGTTTGGGTTTTAATGGTTTTCGATCATATTTCATACGCTTACATGTTTCACACGAATTTATAAAACTGGAAATAGTCTGTTCCATGTTATGCCAAAAATAAGTACGCTTGATGTGAGCTAGGGTCTCTCGGATACCACGGTGGCATGTTTTACCAGTGTGATATTTACTAACAATTTCCTTTTGTTCTAATTCATTTTCTATGAATACAACTCTTTTGGTGCATTCGAAAAATTGTATTGACTCCTTTTTAAATAAATATATTACCATTGATGCGAATTGTTGCCTATGTTCTTTTTCCTCAAAGTAAATGAAATACTTAGTATTGTTTCTTATGTATTCTTTAAGAAATTGTTTAACAAGATCCGTTCGATTCAGGGGTAAATGTACTTCGAGTATCCTCTGTTTTTCTCGAGATAAATTCTTAACAGTTAATCTATCAACGGACCAGGAGTAAACTAGAATCTGGTTGGGTTTTGTATCTATGGCTTCTTGTAAAATTGGAATACCTTTAGACTCTGTATCTTGAGCTGAGTGAACTGTAATAGAAGAATTTTCCGAAGCTGTTAGCGTCGAGCTTGAAGGACACGGAATTGAATATGGGGAACGACATCTAATTGAATCGTCCGAATCCGATATGACTATTTCTTCATCATCTGAGATTAGAGATACGACTCTATCTGGTTGGGCTAGGGTTCTCTTTTGTTCTCTACTTAACTGTTCTAATTCCTTTGTAATCTGTTTTATTTCTCTGTTCCTGTTTTCGTCTGTATCCATATTAACTTGTGTGGAAAGGTTATCGGCATTACCTAATGCGTTCGTTCGGATTCGTGACAGTGCATCTGCGTTGCTGTTAAATTTACCTTGTTTATGCAATATTTCAAAATCGTATTCTGACAAGCGTAGTCGCCAACGTGTTAATCTGCTATTTGTATCTTTTAGGGAATTGAGCCAGGCAAGAGGTTTATGATCTGTTATTATTGTGAATTTTCTACCGTAAAGATAGGGGCGGAAGTGTTTCACGGCCCAAACGATTGCAAGTAGTTCCTTTTCAGTAACACTGTAACGTGTTTCGGCATCATTCAGTGTTCTGCTAGCATATGCCACAGGTTTGTCATTGCCAATCGGTCCTTGTGAAAGAACAGCTCCAAGGGCGAAGTCTGAAGCGTCTGTCGTCAGTATGTAGGGTCTGTCAGGGTCTGGATATTGCAAAATAGGGGCATTAACAAGTAGTTCTTTACATTTTTGAAAGGCTGCTATATATTTTTCGTCATCGGCGGGCATTGAGCGCTTTTGTTTCAGTCGAGCTGTCATTGGTTGGGTAATTTTTGCGAAGTCCTTAATGAACTTGCGATAGTAGCCAATAAGACCTAGGAAGCTTTTTATTTCCGTCGTAGTACGGGGTAAAGGATATTCTAAAATAGCTCTTATTTTATCATTGTTGGGTTTCAGGCCATCACTTGTTATAGTATGTCCTAGATATAGTACCTCCTTTCTAAGGAATTCGGACTTGTCAAGTTGTACTTTCAAGTTGGTCTGTCTGAGTCTGTCGAAAACGGTTCGTAATTTAGCTATGTGCTCCTGCAAACTAGATGAATATATAATTATATCATCTAAGTACACTAAACAGTGTATTCCTTGTAGTCCACGTAGCACATTATCCATGGTTCTCTGAAAAGTCGCTGGTGCCGTCTTAAGCCCGAACGGCATACGAGAAAATTCGTAATGTCCTGAGTTGGTACTGAATGCGGTTTTCTGTCTGTCCTCTTTAGCAACTTCTATTTGATGATAGCCGCTAGCAAGGTCAAGTGTTGTAAAGTAGCAGCTGCGTCCTAATTTGTCAAATAATTCTGTGATATTAGGTAATGGGTATTTGTCATCAATTGTTATTTCGTTCAATTTTCGGTAATCTATAACAAGTCGGTATTTTTTTTCGTTGCTCGCGTCTAATTTCTTAGGCACGAGGTGCACGGGTGCACTCCAGGGAGAGTGTGACTCTTGTACTATATTGTCCTGTAACATTTTATCTACTTGTTTATTAATTTCGTCGTTAATAACTTGGGGTTGTCTATATGGTCGAATGAAGATAGGGTCTTCGTTTCGCGTTCGGATGTGGTGTTTAACGTCATTGGTAAAAGTCAGGGGTAGTTTGTCACAATAAAATATGTCTTTATATTGTAGGCAAAGCTTTCTAATAGCGTCTCTTTCTTCAGAATTCATGTGATCTAATCGTAACTTGTCGATATTTTCAGTTAACATTTGGTCGATTTCTAAGTCGTTTCGGTCTTCTAATTTATTTAAGTCGCATTTTAAAGTCTCTTGTTTAGTCACTGCAAAAGGTCTTGTAATTGTTAGTGTCATCTCAGTATCTAAAGTATTCTGAATGATTGTAGTCGCGTATCCATCTTCACACTTAACTAGAGCGGTAGGCATTCTCACACCTTCACAAAATAATTTATAGTTTAATATAGCATCTCCGTTTTGTAAGTCAGTCGGTAGTCTTACCCTTTGTTCACAGCGTGGAGTTAATTTAATTTCATTTTTTGGATTATATATAATAGGTAAAACTGATGATTGAGTGTAAAGAATTTCATTTTTCATGTCGATTTTCGCGTCTAATTGTTTCAAGAGGTCACTGCCAATGAGTCCGTCGTAGCAACCGTCTACGTCATAGATGTAAAATTTATGCGTTTCAGTACTATTAAACGTGGGAAATAGTGGTATAACTACTACTTCGTCATGTCGGCTGGAAGCGTGAGTACTTATGACTTCGAATGGTTCATAGTGTTTGAAATTTTGGTAATATTCGTTAGCCTTTTTTGGGCTGATGAACGATCTCGAACTTCCGGTATCTATCATGAATTTAGAGTTAATTTCGGGTATTATAATGTAAGGTAGTTTTAGTCTGTTACAATTAAGTTTTATTATTTCAGTGGTTCGTTGGAGGCACCGATGTGAAAATTTTCAATATTGTGGACAAGTTGGTCTTGGTTGTCAGGGTCAGTGTTAGTTTCGTGAGTTTCAGCGCCGTCAATAGGAATGTTATCATTGTAGTCATAGTAATAGTTTGTATCAGGATCGTACGCACACGTATCTTCGTTATTTTCAGATTCGTTCAGGTTGTATAGTTCGTTCATTTTAAATCCTTGGGGTTTTATTAGAGGGGCTGTGCGCATGCTCACGTCCGTGGATATCTGAGGAGCTAATTTTTGTGGGGGACGGTAGCCGAATTGTTGTTGACCTTGATTGAATTGAGGTCGATAGCCAAATTGTTGCTGTCCTTGGTTGAACTGAGGTCGATAGCCAAACTGTTGCTGGCCTTGATTGAACTGATGTCGATAGCCAAACTGTTGCTGACCTTGGTTAAACTGGGGTCGATATCCCATTTGAGGTGGGGCTTGATTAAATGACGGTTTGTAACCAAGTTGCTGTTGACCTTGGTTGAGCTGAGGTCGGTAACCAAATTGATGGGGTTGTGAGGCAGGCAAATTCAATTGCTTACCGGCTGGTACACTGAATTTAAAATTTGTCTGTGATTGGTGAGGATTTGAACTGCCTGAGTTATTTTGGGGAATACCAATTTTAAAGTTTTGTGTATTTGGAGTAAAGAAAGGCTTCATTCCAAATTTGTCTATAAAAGGGTTTTGATTCATAACTTGTGTCTTTGATTGTATTGGATTTTGTGATCTGAGCATTTTATTTCTAGAATTGTATTGATACATAAAGTTCACTTCTTCGAGCACTATACTCAAAGCATTTTCCAAAGAAGTTGAGCCTTTAAGGCGTACAATTCGAAGCAGTTCTTCCGGCAGGTTATATAAAAACACATTCATTGACATATTGTCATAAATTATAATTTTACTTCGACGGAGATTTACGTCGGCGATTAGATTGACCTTGGCAATCAATGTGCTTTTAACGTGTTGAATTCTATTGCAGAAATCTAGATAAGACTCGCCATTATTAATTTTTAGTGTTTCCAACTCTATTGCAATACATTCCTCCGAACGAGGATCACCGAAATGTTGTTCAAATGCATGTTTTAATTCAGGCCATGTATCTAAATCCTGTCGTTCGCTGATAAGAGCGGCTGCCCTACCAGTCAACCTTGAAGTTATAATGTGAAAAACGTATAGGTCCTGTTGCGGGTTTCCTTCTACTCTACAACAATTTATTACGTATTCACACTTTCTAATGAATAAGCTAAGCAATTTCTCGTCACCGTCAAATTTGGGGATGACATTCGCGAAATCTCGGGGTACTTGCACTATACTTTCCATTATTATATTTATACAATAACTATCCTATAACTTATGTATATCTACCTACTTATGTATCTCTATATGTATCGTAATTTATAAAATTTAATTCGAATATACTATATTACTTATATTTGTTTACTAATCCTATTTTAAAAGAAACCACAAAACACAATTCGATTTTTGGAAATAGCGTTCGGAATTTCTAGATACGTATAACTAAAATAGTGAATAGGATTGGGTTTTGACTGGAAGTAGCTATTTGGGTCTACTCACAGACTGCCCATGTCCCTCGTTGAGTCTTAGGCGCCGTCCTCCGGATCACGATGATAGCGTGGTGGTAGCACTCACGGTTTTAATGTTCTTGACAAATTTATTTGGTTCGTGGATTCCCGTAAAACGCGTGAAAACGTACGCCGCGGTATACTGATTTTTGAGTTTTTCGCGACGCGGAAATCCTACCGGCTGCGCCAGTCAAGTATTGGGCAAGCCGGAGGACCTTTTAAAAATACAAATTTTAATATTTAAAGCGTGTATTCTCTACAAGTGATCGCTTAAGACTAACTTACATCTAATCTAAACCTATGGCTTGTGGGTAACGGACCACCATGAAGCGGATGTCACTTATCGCTTCGTCTGTCGATTCAGCATCTCAAGTGATCTCGGTACTCAGAAAATAGGGCGCTGACAAGAGCTTTCTGGAGAGTCGGCTGACGTAACTCTTGTGGGTAACGGACCACCATGAAGCGGATGTCACTTATCGCTTCGTCTGTCGATTCAGCATCTCGGTACTCAGAAAATAGGGCGCTGACAAGAGCTTTCTGGAGAGTCGGCTGACGTAACTATCTTAACCTATTTGTTTTATAGGTACAATGTACAGGAACAGGGAAATACATCTATGGATTTATTACTAAAGTACCTAATTATGTAATATATACCCACAGATATCCCAATTTCAAATGCCACCTCCACAACAAGACGCATGCAAACTGGCACCATATTGAAACACAATACAAGCACTTGTAGTTTTCTTACCTGCGAATATGTTGACGTACTCCAGTAACTCCCCATTCCCCCAAGACCCCAAGTCTATTATATGATGATATATGTTACAAATATCTGTTATTATTATTTCTAGGTAATGTTTTACTGGTAGCTATACTGTTAGTGGATTATTGAAATAAAAACAAATTCTTGTAAATATTTTTTTTATTACAAAACACCCAAATAATCAATTTAGACGTTCATGTGTTTTTATACATATAGCGGATAAAAAAGAGAAAACACACGTGACTATAAAAAAAATATAATAATAAAATAACATTCATGCATTTTTACCAACATTTTGGATATAAAGAGAACACACTTAGTATACAAACACGAAACAGACCGACCGACGGATCCAATCGCCTCTTTTGTTTAGGTCCCGTAATAGATCATTTAAACACCCAATTCCAGAGCGCGTACGTCCCGGAACAAAACATTTGCATTGACGAGTCTTTGACTTTGTGGAAAGGTAACTTAGCAATCCGCCAGTACATATAGACCAAGGCAGCCAAGTTCGGTATAAAGACCTTCGAGCTCTGTGAATCTTCTACCGGGTATCTTTGGTCATTTTTTGTGTACACAGGCAGTTCTACATACTACAATCCCGCCTACCCTTCGAACTTGCCGAAAAGTACAGCTACTGTTCTCACCCTCGTACATGCGCTCCTTGACAAAGGTTTATACTCTTTTTATGGACAACTGGTTCAATAGCCCCCAACTGGCCCGCTATCTGAAGTCGCGGAAAACCGATTGCGCAGGAACATTGCGATCTAACCGTCGCGATGTATCTCTCATTGTGGCAATGTCTAAGATAAAGGAGGGCCAGTTTGTTGCGCGACACTCCGGCGACATGACTATCCTTGCTTACGGGGACAAAAAGAAGAAAGTCACCACCATTTCCACATTCCATGGTAGACGTCAAGGCTTGATAGGCCCGAAGCCAAATCGCCCAGCGCAGTACAAGCCTCAAGTAATTCTGGACTACAACAAAAATATGGGAGGCGTTGATCGTAAAGATCAAATGCTGGAGCCATACCTCCTGGAAAGAAAAAGATGCGCGAAATGGAACCATAAGCTCTTCGAGCGCCTTCTCAATTGCTCCATTTTGAACACCCGCATACTCCTACAGTCTTCAACTGGGAGTCGTTCCGAACATATCGTCGTGATCGTAGAACAACGCCGGATCTGCAAAACGGCTACTTTACAGGAGAACGTTTTAAAGATTAAGAACTAGTTTTTTGTGCATAATTAAAATAAAAAACGGCTAATCTGTTCAGCTTCAAATACGGGAATATTATAATATTTGGTGTCTTTTTTAATATCACCTTTGGTGGTGAAGCGAAAGACCTAATATATATCTAACCAGATGGATGCGCTGGTTCGTTGCTATTATTTTGAATGGACTGTATATTTAATGGCGACTGACTGATGCAATATGCTTTAGGTAGGTACTTATCAAATTACCGATGCTATGCGTGCCAAATGCAGTTGTGCCTAAAGGTAGGTGGTTCAGGAATTGGAGGGAGGCCCACATACCTTATTTCCTGGCTGCTGCTGAACTCCTGGGCCTTGGCGCGTGGACACTTTAACTTACAGTCTCAATAATAAGGTACAACTTGCAGTCTCAATCATACATGGACAAAGGTGCGAAACTACTTACTACGAATATTATCTATTCATCACAATCAGATTCATCAGATGAAGGCTGACCTTGCGGCAATGCACGGAAAACGATATGATGTTTGCTGGGTATGATTCCTGTATCTGAAAGGTTTATGAGATCTTTATACTTGGCAGTCGACAAAGGAATCGGGTCTGAATATGCTTTTGTCAGGATAAATATGGTACTATTTCTAGTCTCCTTGCGAATGACTAATGTCATAGTATCATCATCCAAACTATACTTATATTGTATTTTATGACTTTCTTCTACAAATACCTCCTTTATTTTATTCCATGCCATTTTTCGGTTCGTTCTATTTTTAGACCCATTTTTTATTCAATAGTAGGTACTTTATTCCTGATGATGAATCATAGTTGTGACCATATGACCTTTCCACCTTCCATCTACATACACTGTAATGTATGGGACACCATCCGGAGAACGATGTCCTTTTTCATGATCAATTCATCTTTCTCTTTATTTACCTACACATATTATTTCTTTTGTCAAATGTTCATACCACACATAACCTAAATATTTTTCAACGCGAGTCAGGTTACGGGCGGAGACGAAAGGCTTTTTAAAAAGAAACAACAGATTCAAATTCAAATTATTTATTTGCTAATATGGGTAGGTTACAGTCATGGTCAAAGATATAAATTAATGTAAGCAGTCAAAAACAAAAACATAAAATACACAGTAAACAATAATATAACAATATGAAATGATGTGTTCCACTTGAAGAGCAGTTGAAGACTGAGTTTATTTCATTATCAAAAAGCTTATATCTAATTACATGAGATGATGATTCTTAATGCTAATCTTAAATGCTTCCTGTTATCGCAGTGCTAGGACCAGCCTTTCTCGAAAAGCAGGCGGCAGCAACAGAGCGTATAGCTGGGGCAATGGAAGCTGTAGCTAAAGCTATCAGCGAGCTTGCCACTGCTTTTAAACCAGTACACATTCTACAATTCTAATTACATGACGGGGAAGTTGTATGTAGTAGGGAAATAATACTACAATATCGTTTTTTAAGTTGATCTATTCATAAGGTGAGTCCTAATTTCAACCTCCTAAAGTGAATGATGTGTCTCTGTCTTGCGTGTCTTCCTGGCGAGTCTTATTTCCTCCTCAAAGGAGTGAGAGTCCAATGAGTCCAATTCTTCCTCTTGGTCTTCGAACTGCCGCATTATGCAGTACTGCGCAGGCATTAACAATACAATCAACTTTCGTAGGCTTGTGTTCCAAGACCCGATGCTTGTGTTAGCATGGGAAACGACCCTTTAACACTCCAAAACACCTTCAAAAGAGAGAGGTACAATAAACAATATTAATGGTGCAGCGTGTCATCCTGGGTAGGTCAGCAGAAGGCCTCCCAACACCCAGAAAGAACCATTGCAAATGGGTATGGATGCGCAAGCGGCTCCAACCTCTAAACAAATTTTAAATAATGTCAAGAAAGAAGGTGGATCTGTGCCTATAAGAAAAAAAAGGAAAAAAAAATATTACCAAGAACTCGGGCGCCTGGCATCAGATCACAAACTAGCACGGATATCAGTCAGCAGAGATTGGGGCTTTTAATCTCAAGGCGGTATACCATATCTTGTCTGTTTGGAGGTTATGTTCAATAAAAACACATTTGTATCAATACTGGTTGTATAATTAATCCAAAAAAAAGCACAAAAAAAAACACAATGGAGAAAAAAAAAGAAAGAAAAGACACGTGTTTCCTACACAAAACGTAAAAGTACTTACATAGTGCTTATTATATGGTAGGTATACATGTACACTGAGCCGTGCTCCTGTCTCCAGTCCACGTTTCTCTCACGGGTCGGGAAAGAAAAGGCCGGTCACCGGAGGTGTAGGTTGGGTGCAGCCGCACGACCAGGCATGGCGATGCTTGTGGGCTAAGCCCCAAGCCGTTAAAGAGGTAACAAACCCCGGAAGTTACTGCGTCATTATTGCACGCTTACAAGTACAATTTTCCAACCATTTAGCAATAGGTCATCATGGATTGGATGAAAAGTGAGGTTACTTCATGGCTAATATGAACCAATCATAAAAAATGGTACTTTAGACCATTATTCTAAAGTAATATTTGGATAACCATTTCAAAGTAATAATTGAATGTTCATTTTAAAGTAATAGGTAGACTGAAACAAAGAAAATGCCCACATGAAAAATCATGGCATATAAAGAAAAGGAAAATTTGCACAATTGCCGAAATATAATTGTTAAAACTACTTACCGCCAAAGGGCGTCCAAAATAAACTATATACAGGCCATTTAGACCAACAGTATTCACTGTTTATTTGAGATGTATTTTTACATCTTGTTTTACCGGATTCGTCGAGGAAAGTGACCGTTAAGATGGATGACAACTCTTAACTTTTTAAATTAATCCTTTCCCAAAGACAAATCGGATTTGGGTACTTACAAGGATCAATTTTCACATTACTAATTAACAATTTTACCAAATTATATATTAATTACCTAAAAATATCAGTGCAAATGTAAAGTTGCGTAATTTAATAATAAAAGAATTTAATAAATATGATTAATTAAAAAGGTTCTCTTTGCTTTCATTTTACCAAGCGGCCACACTGTCTGCTATGGGCAATGCGAATCAAATTTCACATTGGCCACACCAAACGCGTATGTCACCTGCGAAAACGTAAACAAAGGTTAAGAAAAGGTTATAATTTATAGTTAAATGAGTTTAAGGGAGTGGAAAAAGGTTTGTAGCGAGCCTGTTAGCCCTGCACGCTACAATGGTATATACATTTGTGTCCAAAAAATACAATTAAGAACTATAACCTCTCGATAGAATTGGGCGCCCGTATGTGCTCTTGCGTATAGCGCTCTTCGCGGCTATTTGGTGCAGCATTTGAGATGGCCGTTATTATTATTCATTTGTTGCAGTTATTTACCACGAAGCCAGCAATCTTCTTGTGTTGCCATCCGATCCCGTACTTAGCTTGCAGTCGGACGTAAGCATCATGCGAGCTCCCAGGGTAACCCGCCAGGATGTTTAAAATTAGGAGATCGCTGTCACATATCTAAAATTTATTTCATTATGTAACATAATATTTCTTCTTACATATGTAAAACGTCAGTGGGTTGGCCGCAATAGTTAAACAGAAGGTATGCTGCTAATCCTTTTTATTTTTCTTGGGTTTTATTATATTGTCGCTTCCTCACAATCAATCGTAGTAGTAGAGTTTTTTTAATCAATCTATCTTTTGTGTTTGTCGCTGTCAACGTCAATGTGACGTTGACGCGGTGCTCTCCCATAGATTTGGGTACGAGCCCTTTTAATGAATTTAAATTTAAGGTAGGCGACCGATGGGTTGCAACACATACTTAAAATTTTGAGATAAGAACAAGATTGTACAACTATATTACCACTTGCACATTCAGGGAATGTTGACTTTTTCTGTTTATGTACAGTTCCTCATGTTCGACTAGCTTTTTAATGAGAACACGTCTTCCATCAACATAGCCCAGCACGCCTGGCATACGACACTTTCTACAATTCCTGAAAAGTAAAATCTTTTTAGTTAATTATTGTGATTGACTTAAATAATAAGTAAATAAATGGCGATATTCAAGATCTTTCGATAGTAGCGGTGCTCATGCGCTTGTTCCAGACTATGACATCTTCCAATGGGTTCAAAAAGGGCTTACGTAACCCATCATTCCTACTCGTAGAGGCCGCTGCAGTCTCGGTCAGCGATCAAGAACTTGTTTGGTTTTGGATATGGTTCAAATAAATGATCGTTCATATCAGCGTCAGCGCCAGGTATTAATGGCATCCGATTAAACTCATTATAGAACGCTTTTCTAAACTCGTCAAGGCATAGCCCTGCTTTAGTACGCAAGTTCAACACTTTAAGAGCGTCAATAGGCGTAAGATAACCGTAAACTTCAAAAATCTCGTCGTCATCAATGTAGTTGAAGTTGGGGGGCAGCGTAATGGATGGGTGACCCATAAACTTTCTCAGGTGGCATAATTGCTTCCCGGGGCCTGGAAATCATAAGCCCTAAAAAGATATTAAAAATAATATTAACTATTAAAAAGCTGTGATAACTTTTATTTGTAGTACCTAACAATAAATAAGTAGGCTTTTGAATTATATTGTTACGATGCGTATAAAAGAGGTATCGATAACTCGAGAAATAGTCATCGAAGCTTCTAGAAACAAAAACGCATTGTTGGGTCCAAGGTCCCCTATCGATCTGTGAAGAAAGATCTAGAATCGTCAACAATGTTGCAACCGGCTTCCGGAATATACCTCATATTATTTTTATTAAAATTATTATTAGTAAACAAAAGGCGAGGACAATGCAATTCCTGGAACTGCGAGTTCTCGGAATAATACCGATTAGACGAATGCAGCTACGTACACTAGAACATTCTAGCGCCTCCTTATTACCGTGTACATAAGGTTCATTTTCCTAATGGAACATTTCTGTTTAGTGGCTTTTTATCGACACCTTTCTGGAAAGATCCACCCTCGCTATTTTCGGATTATAAATAGTGTGCAGGACCAGCGACGAGACAGTTTCTTTTCGAAAGCGATAGTGAACACATCTCTCGGAAGCGAACTAAGAAGACTATACCGGCGACTCTAGCGAATACTGTGGACTACTGTGTTTCTAAGTGATTTGGTGAATTGTGATTTGAGTGTTTACTAGTTAGTGTTCTGGTGTGTACTATTTTTGCCTTCTGTGTGGAGAGCGATTAAAGTAATTTTCACGTAATCGGCATTTAATTACCCCCGCACGTAACAATTGGTGTCAGAAGTGGGATGTAAACTTTCTGTGTGGATCTGGCAGTAGTCAACAATAAGATATCCCCCAATTCTTTCAATACTCCTGAGACATTACCCGGATGATTTGCTTCTTTCAAAGAAGTTATAATTTCAGCTGCCATAGGTAACATTTGGAGACTGTTATTGAGAGCTGATTTAAGCTTATCAAAAAATTTATCTTCCATTACCAACAATATTGCTTGGGTCATAGGGCCTATACTCCTTAATATGCCAGTCCTTCTCTCTGGAGCCAGTGTAATCCCTTGTAGTAGAGATATATGCTGATTGGTCAACCCATACTGTGAAATATTTTGGGTGCTTTCCTGTTTTTTCATGACCGGGACCGCTTTACCATCTTTTGACCTCTTCACACCTCTTTTGGCCACAGATTCGCGAACTTTAAATCTAGTGACACCTGTCCTAACTTCATCATAGAAAGACCTAAATAGTGTTATGATTCCCACTATTATTCTTCGCATATCTTTGGCAAAATAAAGGAAATACACAATGGAGTTTTTCAGGTGCTCCTATGATTAAATTTTACAGTGATGTGGTTCAAAATAGAAAGGTGTCGATAAAAAGCCACTAAACAGAAATGTTCCATTAGGAAAATGAACCTTATGTACACGGTAATAAGGAGGCGCTAGAATGTTCTAGTGTACGTAGCTGCATTCGTCTAATCGGTATTATTCCGAGAACTCGCAGTTCCAGGAATTGCATTGTCCTCGCCTTTTGTTTACTAATAATAATTTTAATAAAAATAATATGAGGTATATTCCGGAAGCCGGTTGCAACATTGTTGACGATTCTAGATCTTTCTTCACAGATCGATAGGGGACCTTGGACCCAACAATGCGTTTTTGTTTCTAGAAGCTTCGATGACTATTTCTCGAGTTATCGATACCTCTTTTATACGCATCGTAACATTACCCCCCTCTTAGTCATGCTCGTCCCGAGCATTATTCGAGCCATGATATCGCGCTAACCGGTCCACATGGACTACCTTTGGTTTTCCTCTAAATCCCTTCTTGATGCGGAAGGTAACATCATTGATCCTTGTAATGACGGTGTACGGTCCTTCCCAGCGAGCTTGAAGTTTCGGAGACTTTCCCTTTTTGCGAAGCGGATTATGAAGCCACACTAGTGTTCCTTCCTCAAACCCGTTGGTGTTCAAATTCCGATCGTACCGGGTCTTCATCCTTGTACTAGTCTTAAGACTATTCTCCCGTACTCTTCTGTGTACTTCATCCAGCTGGTTTTGAAGTTCACTCACATAGTCTGTAACAGGCTTAGGACTATCGGGTGGCGTGCCTGTTATCGCATCGACTGGGAGCCTTATTTCTCGACCAAAATTTACCTTGGCCGGAGTATGTCCCGTACTATCATGCACCGCAGATCGATAGGACATCAGAAACAGCGGAATGTATTGGTCCCAATCTCTCTGATGATCGTCCACGACTTTAGCCAAGTAGTTCTCTAAGGTTTGGTTGAACCTCTCGACCATTCCGTCTGACTGCGGATGCGCTGGAGTCGTACGGGTCTTATTGATTCCCAGCAGTTTACACATTTCCTGAAATAAGGCAGACTCAAAATTCCGCCCTTGGTCTGAGTGAAGCTCCATGGGTACGCCATATCGACAGACCACTTCCTGGACCAGTTTCTTCGCCACAGTTATAGCTTCTTGATTAGGTGTCGCAAAGACTTCGGGCCACTTAGTGAAGTAATCTTGCACTACTATGATGTATTTGTTCCCATCATCTGTCATAGGAAAAGGTCCAGCAACATCAATGGCGATGCGCTCCCATGGCGCTCCAACATTGTACGTCTTTAATTTTCCCTTGCTTCTTGTCTGCGGGCCTTTCACTGAAGCACAAGCAGTACACTTACGGCACCAATCCTCGACATCTTCCCGACAACGGACCCAGTAGAACCGTTGTCGCACCTTAACTAAGGTCTTCTTGACTCCAAGATGTCCACCTGAAATACCATCGTGAATGTGCCGTAAAAGAGGGGCCACCTTACTCCGAGGTACTACGACTTGCATGGTTACTTCTTTTCCATCGTTGGATTCCCATTTTCTACATAGTACACCGTCTTCCAGAGTCAAGCTGTCCCACTGAGCCCAATAGCTTTTGGTGGTCGAACTATGAGCAGACACATCACTCCATTGGGGTTTATTCCCAAGTCGTTTCCAGTCCAATATAAGTCGAAGGTCATCGTCTTCTTCTTGGGCCTTTTTCATGTTAGTTCCAGTCCATTCGTCATCAAGTCCGTGTGTCCTGATGACTTTGACCTCTTCTCGTACTTCATTCCTCTGGCAGTGCTTGCAGTCTTCGGCACATGGTCTTCGTGATAAAGCATCAGCGTTGCTATGTCCTTTTCCACTTCGGTGTTCTATTACGAAGTGAAATTCCTGTAGTTGCTCGAGCCATCTAGCTACTTGACCTTCTGGGTTCTTGAATTGTAATAACCATTTTAAAGCAGCATGATCTGTTCTTATAGTAAACTCCCTTCCTATAAGATATTTCTGAAAATGTTGTAGGGTCTTCACCACAGCAAGTAGTTCACGGCGAGTAACACAGTAATTTCTTTCTGGTTTGGAAAGTGACTTACTGAAATATGCTATTACAACTTGACGATCTCCCTGTATCTGAGATAAAACACCACCTATTCCTGTGTTACTGGCGTCTGTGTCCACGATGAATCTTCCTTCTCTATTTGGGTAACCCAAAATAGGGGCTTCACATAACCGTTGCTTGAGCTCACTGAAGGCTTCCCCACAAGTCAGGTCCCAGATAAAATCGCGTTTCTCTTCTGTAAGTCGATGCAACGGTTTTGCAATGTCCGAGAAGCTCTTAATGAATCGTCTGTAATATGCGCATAATCCTAGAAAGGCGCGCACTTCTGTTTTATTTCTTGGGACAGGCCATTCTTGGACAGCTTTTATCTTCTCAGAGTCGGTTTGGACTCCTTCCGTTGAGATGACGTGTCCAAGGTAACTGACTTCCTTTTTAAATAGAGCGCACTTCTTTGGGCTAAGTTTTAGATTAGCCTCACGGATTCGGGTGAACACTCGTTCCAGATTCTTCAGGTTCTCCTTGAAGCTACGACCCATAATGATTACGTCATCAAGGTAGACCAGGCATACGTCTCCGAGTAAACCCACCATCACTCTTTCCATAAGGCGCTCAAATGTGGCTGGAGCATTACATAACCCAAAAGGCATAACATTAAACTGCCACAATCCGTTTCCGATTCCAGTGCTGAAGGCTGTCTTCTCTTTGTCTTCTGGGCTTAATTCTACCTGCCAATAGCCACTTTTTAAGTCGATAGTTGAGAACCATTTCATACCACTGAGCATGTCCAGTGTGTCGTCGATCCGAGGTAAGGGATAGCTGTCTTTCTTCGTGACGTTGTTCAACATCCGGTAATCCACACAGAACCTTGTACTGCCATCCTTCTTCTTCACCAGCACCACGGGTGATGACCATGGACTCGTAGAAGGTTCAATTATTCTGTTATCAGCCATATCCTTAATCATATCTGTCACCTCTTTTTCTCTTGCCCATGGTATGCGTCGTGGCCTTTGTTTTATAGGCCTGGCGTCGCCTGTGTCAATCCGATGTTTTACGAGCCCCGTCCTTCCACAGTCATTTCCAGTGGCAAAGATGTCGCTGAATTTCAGCAAGAGCTCTTTGGCTTGCTGTAGTTCTGTTGCCGATAAATTCTCCTTAGAAGATTCCAGTAGTTGCTGGATGTGATCCTCCTTCACGTGGGTACCACTCTGTTTAATGGTATCCCTATTCAATTGTCTCAGGTACTGTACTTCCTCACATCTTCCAACCACACTATTCTTCTTCAGGTGAACTTCTTCATTACCAAGGTTAAGGATTCTCACCTTAGCAATTCCGTTCGACATTAGTAAAGTCCTTGCTGTAATTAAATGTGCATAATTTCCAGTGTCTTCAACAATGAGGCATCTTCTTTGTTTACTATTACGAGGAAATTTTACTATCACCAAGTTTTCTGATCTCGGCGCCAGTGTAGTGTCCTTGAGGCAATAAATATTGCACGGGCGTGATCCTTGCAGACAAACTTCTTGGTCAGGAAACCTTAACACTCCTTTAACAACATCCAAAACACACTGCTGATTCTTCAAGAAATCCAGTCCCAAAATACAATCGTCGGTAATATTAGCAATCAGCACTGCCTGGATATATACTCGGTCACCAATTCTAAACTTTACGTCTGTTTCGCCGAGGACGGAAACTGGCTGGCCGGTGGCTGTCTGAAGATGACATTTTGGAGACCGTCTATTCCACATTATGGTGCGTCTTAGTAGCTCTGGTCTCACAATGGTACGCGATGCACCGGTGTCCACTGTTAAACTACAAGATTTATTATCAATGGTGCCCTCGAGGATCAGACTATTCCCATTAAAAACTTGAGTTATGGTTACTGTAGGGGCTTTATGTTGACCAGCCAGCGCCCGCCCCGCGGCCCTGGCGACCTTTAGTTTAACTGAATGTCTTGATCATCCTGGGTCGCGGAGTCCTTGACCCTTCTCCTTTTCTTAGGGCATTCGAGCCGAATATGCCCTTTTTCTCCACACTCATAGCACGTGGGGACAAACCGAGACTTTTTCTCTTCTGATATCATCGCTCTAACTTTATGCAGCCTCGTGTCTTGATGCACAGCTTCCACCTCAAGAGCATGAGCAAGTGCGTTCTTCAAGGACTGGTGATGTCCCAATTTCACAGCCCCTCGAACCTCTGAGTTTCTTATGCCATCGACAAACGCCTGTAGCAGGTTCACTTCGATGACTTCTGGTGCCGATGAGTAAGCCCGACGAACCAGCCTTTCAATTTCCTGGGCCCACTGCTGGAGGCTTTCACCAGCCTTCTGTGATCGCTCACGGAGTTGCACTCGGTAGACATGTTCCAGGTGCTTGTCACTGTAGCGCGTGTCTAACGCTTCCATTAGTGTCTCCAGGGTCCTTCTTTCAGGCGGCAGATTTTCGAGAATTGTTAAAGCATCCCCGCGTAGAGCAAGCGTGAGAGCCATAAAAGATTGCTCGTTGCTCCAGCCATTACCTCTTGCAAGTACCTCGAACTGGTACTTGAACGCTGACCACGATGAAGTCCCATCGAAGCGTGGTAGGTCAAGTTTTGCAGATGATGGTGAAGGCACTGCAATAGATCCATTTGTTTTCAGTTTTATCATCTCCTTATTAAGGGCTTGAAAGCGGTCTTCTATGGAGTCTTTATTCAGTATAAACTCCTTATTTAGTATTTGCAAGCGATCTTCGAGGGTCTCATTTTTAAGGGAAACTACTTGCAACTGGTTCTCGAGAACTTTTACTTTTTCCCCAAGAACAGTGATGCCAGCGTCGATTTTTCCCATAACAGCTTCCTGGTTATCCTGGAGCATTTTCTGATTGGCCTGTATAACATTCTTTATCTCCCGCCGTGTAGCCTCTTGGTTATCTTGGAGCATTTTCTGATTGGCCTGCATCAACTGGAGCTCCTGCCGATTGGCTTCTTGGTTGGCCCTCATCATTTCCTGCATAGAGGCTAGCAGCGCTGACAGGTTCGCGTCCGGTGAGTATACCCCTGATGCTGTCGCTGTTCCCGCCGAAATATCAACATCATCCCGATGCTCTTCTTCACGGTTCCGTTGACGCGCAGCATCCATTTCCACTTGCCGTCTGGTTCGTGGGGTACGCCCTTCGTCTTCACGCGGTAGTAACGGCATTCCGCTTCTGACACCAATTTTCACGTAATCGGCATTTAAATACCCCGCACGTAACAATATTTTGTTGTTCATTTGAGCTAGCGGGGAACGTTATTCACTACGATAGTAAGCGTGGATTGTTGAGGGCTGCCGTGGTTAAATTAATGGCCTTTGATTGCTTACCTTTATCAGTAGTTTCGTTATCGCTTGTGCCAATTTTACGTTTTTTTTTGGAACACTTCGGATCCTCAAGCTCCTCGTTTGATTGTAATATCTGTCCACAAGTTTGCCCTCTGCTGGCACGGTAGTTTTGGGAACTATGGTCCTAAATATTCCATGTCCTGGGTTCAGCCGCACGACCAGACATAACGATGCTTATGGGCCAAGCCATGAGCCGTTAAAGAGATATTAAATCCCGAAAATCACCTCGTCATATATGCTCGCTTATGTATAAGGGTAATTTCCAAACATCAAAGTGAAGTCATAAAGGAAATATTGTTTATATCGTAATTTGAACAATAATTTAAATAGTAAGGTGGACGATAATTTGAAAGTAGAGTTTGGACTGAAACAAAAGTGCTCATATGAACCTTGGCATAAAAAAGGAAAATTCGCACAATTGCCGAAATATTATTAATTAATTCACTTACCGCCAAAGGGCGTCCAAAATAAGTTATTTATAGGCCATTCCGGCCCAAATTCACATGTATTACATGAGATGTAAAAAATCACATGTTGACTTCCCAGATTCGTCGAAGAGAGTGACCGTTAAATGGACGACAGCTCTAACTTTTTAATTTATAATTCACCAAAGAGAAGCGGACGTGGGTACTTACATCGCAATTTTTTTTTTATTTTTTATTTCCATCACTTCCAAACTGGAAGTCAGTTAACTAAATCTGAAATCCCATTCCCACCCACTCATTATTGCTTTTACCAGGAAAAGGAAAATGAGAAGTGTACTAAATATATGTTCTTTATGAAGAGTGAATCTAAGTTCATACCCTAAAGAAATTTAACCAAAAATATTTTCTAAAGTAAAGTTATGTTTCATTAAGAAAATAAGTTTACTTTATTCCTGATGATGAATCATAGTTGTGACCATATGATCTTTCCACCTTCCATCTACATACACTGTAATGTATGGGACACCAACCGGAGAACCATGTCCTTTTTCATTATCAATTAATCTTTCTCTTTGTTTACCAACACATATTATTTCTTCTTTCAAATGATCGTACCATACATAACCTAAATATTTTTCAACGCGAGCAGGTGTGTTCCGCTTGAAGAGCAGTTGAAGACTGAGTTTATTTCATTATCAAAAAGCTCAAAGGCAAAGGGTTATTCTTAATGCTAATGTTAAGTGCTTCCTGTTATCGTAGTACCAGGAAGCTTACTAGTAATGTAATCTTTATTACCTAATGACAATGAGGGTTATTGTGTGATAACCTTGTTAAGCTTATATAACTCGCGGCGGAATTTGTTACTTGCCATCGTGGGTATGTTCATTAGACTTGTTTTGTGTGTAACAACTGCCAGCCCACCAGCACTGACAGTTGCCCACACAGTAATGTAATCTTTATTACCTAATGACAATGAGGGTTATTGTGTGATAACCTTGTTACGCTTATATAACTCGCGGCGGAATTTGTTACTTGCCATCGTGGGTATGTTCATTAGACTTGTTTTGTGTGTAACAACTGCCAGCCCACCAGCACTGACAGTTGCCCATGTAGAATTTATTTTATAGTTTTTCGTCGTGCTGTGCTTCCAAAATTACAAAACTTACCTGAAAAGAGAAACAACATTTAAAGCTATTATTTCACAAATTCCTTTACTTATGATATTTTAATATTTCTTTGTAGTACACACGTCTGGCAACAGATAACATAACCCTACAACGTATCTGTCATCTTCCATACTATCACAGCTTACACATGAAACGACAGTAGGGAATGCGCGGCAAATTCAAATTAAATGAAGTGTCCTTATATATATATACATCTAGCAACCCATTTTTTTTTTTTCCTGTCCGGGCGCTGTCCTGGCCCGGCCCGCGAGCTAGTTCTCCTCTGACATGATCAGATACCTTAATTATACGTACTGGGATTTACAGGGGTGGCTACTTATTTATTTATTTATACTATTTCCCTACTGGGTACTTTATTATTAAACTGTTGGATTATAATCTATACTTAGAGCCAACATGTGTGTTTATATTTGTACATTTGTCTTATTTCTATTTACTTCTATGTTATAACAATTCACTAATTGTTATAGTTTTTACAATTGTTGTTATTCTACTTAATTATACTTATATTTTTAGTTACATAGTTTGTGGTTCACAATAGTTAATATTAGTTCAGCTACTTGTCGCTGGGGGCGATAAGAGGTCAAGTTCGAGTCGGTCAGTGGGTGTGGCCTAAAAGTGCCAGGGCAGAGTCAGTTACTCCCACTTGCGTGGGAGGTTTTTTTTTTTACGCGAGCTATCCTCTGACATCATCAGAGACCTTACTAAGTCTAGGGATTTTAGGAGGAGTATTATTTTATTTACAATTTCCTACTGGGTACTTTATTTTACTAATTATATGGATACATTTATTACTTAACTTATATAGAGGGTATACAATTATTACTTAATTTATATAGAGGGTACACATTTATTACTTAATTTGTATGGAGGGTATACATTACATTACATACAGGGTTACACATGTTTTACAAACTTTTTTATTGCTACTTCTTATTTCTACTTCTTGTTTTTACTCTTACTTCTTATATCTTATTTTATCTTATTACATTTCTTATCTTAACATTGCTCTTTAATTTTAGTTTACAATTTTTTATGTTATGCTTATACTATATATACTTGTTATATATATTAAGCATTCACTTTCTCCGCAACTCTTTTGCAAAATGAAATATTTTTTTCCTGTTTTTTATTGTCTGCCATTAGCGTACTAATATTTTCGATGCTGATTACGTCATCAATTTCGCAGCCAGCATCGAAGCGCATTCGGGGTGGAACGCTGTCTTAAAACCAACCCACTGTGTTTCTTGCGGCGTCGTGTCCCTGTTTCCAGTGGCCGCTGACCTCTGCGCAACTCAGGGCTTATAATTGGTGTAAATTATTATTTTAGTTCCGCTACTTGTCGCTAGGAGCGCCAAGAGGTTAAGCTCGAGTCGGTCAGTGGGCGCGGCCTAAAAGTGCCAGGACAGAGTCAGTTTCTGGAACCTTCTACGGATGTTAAACTATCCGACTCTAGATGGCGCCAGGGGTATGATGGTATTTTCGGGTTTTAAAGTCCCGTAACTCCTAAAACCACCTGAATTATCCCGTTTTTTCGCCGTGGGGAGTCTTCCTCCGACTCTACCCAAAAGATCCGCGCGGGGGGCCGAAACAAAAAAGGTACTTTTCAAGTTACGTCTACTGGGTGGATTTGTACCGAATTTTTTGTGTATGTTCTCCCCAAGGGGTTCTGTCTAAAATCGATTTTTTATATATAGCTTACGGGTCTAAATTTGGAATTATACATTTTTGAAATTTTTACAGATTTTTACAGATTTAAAACTAATATTACTTAAAAACTACTTATCTTAATGAAATTTTCAGGGTGCCTCCGGGGTCCTGGTGGTGTCCCGCAGCTGGCTGGATGGCTGGTTGGTGCCGGGCTGCCAAAAAAGTCAATTTTTTGGCCACGCCCACACTTGTTGTTTTGGCTGTTTCTCAGCTGCTGGTGGTCATAAAAATCCCAATTTGGTCTTAAAAGTTGGGGGCGCCGGAGGCGCTCCTGGTGGCACTTTAAAAAACTGGGGTTGCCGGTCTAGTTTCGGCGGCGCACGCACTTTTGTAAGTGAAATTTCGAAAATTTCGGTTATTTTATTGTCACTCTCACAGATTTAGTGTCCGGCTGAAAATTTTTACACTCCCGGGTGCGCCAATTTACAGCGCAACTTTAAACGGGTATAACTTAAAAACTACCTTAGGAAAATTTTCTTGGTGCCTCGCGGCTGCGGGCGTCCTGGAGAAGCTCCCTGGGTAGTCAGCATCAAGCTCCAGGCCAAAAAGGTCCACTTTTTGGCCGAGCCGAAGTTGTTTTTTTGGCGATTGTACTTCGCACAGTCACTTTTTTGGCAGAAGTGTAGAGCTTCAAAATGCGCTCCTAGCCGCACTATAAAAGTATAGGTTGTCGCTTTCGTTTAGGCAGCGTATTTATTTTAAGATTTCACTCTTTGCATTTTTTATGATATCTTCGTGAATATTGCTTAGTTTTTTGATTTCCTGCTCCATGCGATATTTTATTTTCCTGCAATTTTATTTAGGGCAATATTCTTTTTGCAGTCATGATCAAACATTTTTGAACCCCATTACATATGGTGATAGAGTATTGGCTACCTGGATAAATTGATCATGATTCACCTAATGCGTCGACTATTTAACGTCCCCACACGATGTTCGGTGTTCGGGAGTGTGACGTTGCCAGCTTTGGGTTTACTTTCTTTTAGCTCTTGCTTTATTGTGTATACAGATTCAAATTCAAATATATTCGTAGGATCTACGAATACCTATACAGGTCCTAACAAACTCGTACCACCACTATAATTTAAACTAGAGGGTTCGCCCGTGTCCAACACGACACCACGTTTCGAGGATGTCCAACAAAATTAAAACGTTCTTTGCAAAAAGTTAATCTCCAAAAAAAAGATACCGCCACAAAACAAAACTTGACCCACACGCGAACTTTTTATCAACTGTCAAAACAACAACACGCCAGGTTAAAAAAAGGATGCGTTCAGAAACACAACAATTAAAACTAAACAGCTTCAACGTTCGTTTTTTTGGATTACGTTAAATTATCGGACGACTGTTTTGTCACAAAGATAATCTTTGAATAATGTTAAGTCAGCAGCGAGTGGAACAATAGTGGTTTTATTCCACTTCTTGACATTAAGATCATCAGCAGCTTGGCTAGAAATATCAAACTTCCAGTTCCCTGCAATTAATTTTGATAGTGTTTTTAAATCTGCTTGAACTGTAGCCGTCTGAAGGGTGGCTTCCGTTTTGCAACTTTGCAATAAAGCTATACTACAACATTGTTTTATTGTTGTAGCAATGTTCATAGCATATGTTGGTGCATCAAATTGTCGTGATACGTCATTGTACCGGGCAAGGTTTTTGTTGCGTGCACTAATGTGTCATAGTATTGAGGTTTTTTGCATTTCAGATAAAACAGCGTCTTGAATTGGTATGCTGAGTGCGCTTTATGTGCATACAAATAAGGGTTATAACATTAACCTCAATGCACCCAATAATGCCTGGAAATGCAATTTTTTCCATGTACCTAAAAACAGTACTATTAAAATTAAAACAAAAGTAATAAACTTGCACTTTCATAATGATCCCTCTCTTGCTGTGACGAAGGAAACTTTATTTACTTAAGGATTACTTCCCGGACATTGAGTGCATCAGTAGCTTCATGTAGACATTTACTAAAAGTGGGCTGGGACATATTACACAGAAATGAGGCACCTACATTGCGTTGGTGGTAGGACTCATTGGCAAAAAAGTTTAAGGCAGCCAAGATCTGGAATAGACAATAAACAACATGATTAAGTTTCTCAATCTAAACAAGTTGGTATTGTTATATATTAGAAGATAATACAATAGTATTTAGTTTTAGTTCCTTGCGAACAGCCGGTTTCGTCAAACCTGTGGTAGGTATGGATTGAGTTCTCCCAAAACCTGTTGGAATCCAGCTTTGGTCAACCGATAATTCTCAATAAACTCTCTCTCTGGCAACTGCAATGGATAACTAGCGTCTTAAATCGTAGACTTTGGTTTCGCTCTTCTTCAGGGAATCCCAACAAAATTAGACGTGCCATAATTCTCTACAAACACGAGTTACAATAAAACACAACACAAGTCGCAACTTTTACTCAATTTACTAAATACCGACTTCGGTGTTAATCACTAGAACTTTTTAAACACTACCTTTGAGTAGCGTCCTTCACGAAAGTTATGACAAATAAAATGATGATTAATTTGATGTCCGCTGAGCTTACACAATAAGTATAAATAAGCAGTTAATGTAAGTATATGATCGTATATGATCTTTTGAAATTATTTTTGTGTTAAGGCAGGGAATACTTTTCTGTCCTAAAAATCCTATTATCTGTATTCTGTACTTAAACCTATTTCGGTAATACTGTCTGAAGTAGTAGTTCATGATTACTACTACTCAAGTAGTACTCGTTAACCATCGATTTTCCTCTACAGGTTGACGCGCAATAATCATCTATATCATAAATCACTATTATTTGAGAGGTATTTGAAACTTTTGAGTACTGTAACTGTGAGCTTCACTTGATATTAATAAAACGAATTATAATTTTATTCTCATACACCACTAATGGTCCCTATCGGGCCGTCTGCTGGCCTGCTCTCGAGTAAGCTCCAGCAGTGCGCGCACGTCGTCATGCTGGCATTGCATGAGCTGCACGCGCTTGCGCATGTTAGCGTGCGTGACCGCCACCTCGGCTTGTATGCGAGCCGCATCGGCTTGCATTCGGCCTGCATCTGCCATTATGAGAGCGGCATCAGTGAGCTTTTTTTCAGACTCGACTCTGCAGTTCTAACCTATTCTGGTTCAATCAAATCATCCATTTTATGTTGGCACATATAAAGGGCTCACCTTTTTCCAACGTTCACCAGATTTAGGTGAAGCAGAACCGTATGAATTGACCTTTGCAGTAATACCGTTCCACTATTTATCTATGGTTTCTTTAGATCTTGCTCCTAGCCAGCCCTACTCTGGCTAAAGCAGGATGTTCGGCAAGGAATTCCTAGAGTTGTTCCAATTGATCGTTGGAAACTCTATTTGCCATTTTGTGCTAAAAGAAGGAGACAATTTTATTACGTTAAATTATAAACTTTGTACAAGTAATTTACTTAAAATTCATTATGTAAATTACGAAGGCTGAAGCCGGAGGATGCAAAAAAAACCAATGATTTTTAAATAATTTATTTAAAAGAAAAATTACAATAGCTTATAATTAATTTTGATGATAGTTGGTGGATTTTTGTACCAAGAATGAATTTAGGATGTATATTATTTGATTTGTCTTGCTGGCAGTGTTGCCAGCGAGGTCTTGGCAAAAGTAACCTAAAATGTACAAAAAGTAACCTTTTTGTAGGAAAAGTAACCTTTTACATTTTAGATGACCAAAAGCAAAAAAAAAAAAAAAACTTACAGAATTTAAAAGTTTCTTCCATAACTTAAATAAAGTTGTATTTTAATATTTACAAAATCTACTTCTGAACATCTGTAATTACACACACACACACACAGCACACACACACACACATGAACATACCTACTTACTGTGGTTAGCCGGTGTTATTGTGGGAACCCAAACCAACTAAGTCAAAATTATTTCAGTTAAGCCTTTCGTTATTAGTCTGCAAAGTAGGTAGGTATACCGATCTCCTCGCTTTCGTGGACTTTCTACTAGCGTAGTTAATTCGTTAGTATGTACTTATTATTATTACAGTATGTAGTATGTACAGAATACATAATAATACAAGCCACTGGAGGGAATTAAAAAATCATTCCGCAAGCAAATTCCAAAAAATCACCTAAATGTAACCTTTTGTGTCGTGTAACCTAGAAGTAACCTGAAGGAGTCAAAAATCACCTAAAAGGTTACCTAAGTAACCTTCTGGCAACGCTGCTTGCTGGTGTGGTTTGCGCCGTCTCTAATGGCGGCCGCTGGCTGTGGTCGGCGCCGGTGAAAAAGTAGGGTTTTTGGTTCTTTATCTCAATACTCAAACGCAATCTCCTTTTATATAATTTATTTGTGCTTGCACTTTAGTTATTTGTACAAATTATACTTACTGCTAGGTTTATTATTTAAATTTTAATATTAATAGTTGGCGCGTATTAACCGTGTTAGATCTGGCAGGCAAGAGCGAGAACGCGATATATCAGAGAGAGACAGAGCGCTGTCACTTGCGTTTCGTTTTTTCTATATTAATATTGAACATAGGATTTGAATTCGATGCCGCATGTCCGGTCTCTTGCGTGATGCTGCGGTGCTTCTCGTTGTCGCGATGCGCAATTATGTAGGCCGCGCGGTGTCAGCGGTCCTCGTGTCACACCGTGGCGTAACATATATTTATTACCTAACTTAGTTTTTGTTTAAAAACAAGATCCACACACAACACTGTACTCGACAGAATCGACGACCAGTCAACTGGTCATATTTGTTACACCAGCAGTATTATCAGAGTACTTACAATCTCCGATAATCCTCAAGTGGAAGGCTGAATCCAGAAGGAGATTTCAATATTGAAAATCTATTAAACAATCCAATAATGTTCCCTTTTCATAATAGACTAGCGAAGACAGAAATTTGCTGTGCTATTCCAGTATCTCTTCACATCTCGCCATGGCCCTGGGTCTTTACTTTCTAATATTGTATGGTGCTCTTCACTTACTGTTGAGACACCTAAAAATATGTAAGAAATTAAGTACATAAAACATACACGATCAAATTGGACACTTAAAGCAATCAGTCTTAATGTTGAGTACCGCAACACAGGTGAAAAAGTCTCATCAAAGTCTATTCCTTTGACCTGGGTAAAACCCTTGGCAACAAGCCGTGCCCATAACGCACTTCACCATCACTGTTAAACTTTTTTTTAAAGACCCACCTATTTTTCACTATTGTACCAGCATTTGGCCTGTCCACCAACACCCATGTGTCATTTACACTAAAAGATTTTGATTCTTCTTTCATTGCACTTTGCCACTGTATTTCATCAGGACCATTTATAGCTTCATGAAGTGTAATTTGTTCACATGCCATATCTCCAACACACATATTTGAAAAACCGAGCGATAAGCAAGCGATCTCATACGTAATACGATTTCTTTTGACACAAAGCGATGGAGCCATCACCGCGAGATTTACTGCTATCGCAAATTATTAGATAATAGACCCGCGGATATTACCTGATTTATAGCCGGTATTCACAGCTGATTGCCATGATTTTCTTTAAAACAAGATCTTTTGCTATGAAATAGGCAAACACACACAAGATGCAGGACATGGAATGGAACGTGAGATGCATGATATGATATGATTATGATACATGAACATTATTGTAGACTCGTCGAAGATGTTGAGCAACCATTTTTCACTAAAAAACCACGTACGTTTTAGATAGTTCTTAATATCTACCTGTTACTTCAGTGAGATTTATACATTTAGAATTCTTCCGAACACGTCTCGAAATTATCTCTGGCAGAACACATTTTTTGAAGAAACTAACCAGCTTTGACATCATAAGTCGACATAAGTCGTAATTAAATAATTTTAAGAAAACATACCTATCTACCTGTATGCTCCTATTTCTCTTCTTTTTACTCACCGATTTATTATAGACTAGCTATAAATAGGTACCAACTAGCAACCTACTTAGTTTTAGATATATTTTTTTATATTTATATTACTTTTTTTTTCGTCTCTTTCCATGCACAAATTAGCACGACGAGCTATGGATTGGATGGACCTCGATAGCATTTGTGGGGTTTATTTACCCTCGCAAATGCAGCTATAATTCGCTGGCGCATTTCCTCGAGGCTGGTGCACTCTACCGCGTAAACCTCATTTTTAATGTGGCCCCACAAGAAAAAGTCTAGCGGGGTCAAATCCGGGCTACGTGCGGGCCATGATATGGTACCAGCTCCACCAATCCACATGGGATATGTACCATGCAGGTGCTCCCGAATATGCCGTGCATAGTGCGCCGGTGCTCCATCATGTTGGAAAACGAGATCCCTGTAAGTTGACACTGGGAGGTCCTCCAATCTTTCCTCTAGGGTAGTGCGGAGAAAGTCCAGTTAATTGTCCCCGTTGAGCCGTTCAGAAATGAACATAGGTCCGATCAGTTTCCCCGAGCGAAATTTGGGTTTTCTTGAATTTGCAGTGTGTACCATCTACAGAAATCCAAATCTCCACCTGTGGTGTGTGTTTGGTGTTGTGGGTGGTTATGGCCCGGCTTCGGTACAGCGGCTCGCTCGCCTCGCGGCCCGACCACGAGGGTCTTCGTTTTAACATTAGATTTTTTTTAGATACTATAGATGTTACTGGTCATATTTGTAACACCAGCAGTATTATCAGAGTACTTATAATATCTTATAATCCTCCAGTGGAAGGGTGAATCTGGAAGATTTCAATATTGGAAATCTATTGAAGTAATCTGTTAATGTTCCCTTTTCATAATAGACTAGGGAAGATAGGAACATACTGTGCTGTTCCAGTATCTCTTCACATCTCGCCATGGCCCTGGGTCTGTATGATGCTCTTCACGTACTGTTGAGACACCTAAAAATATGTAAGAAATTAAGTACATAAAATATACACACTGTGAAATAAGAAAAGTAGAATTAGGTGTTTAATTTAGCTGATTAACTAGCATTTTAATTAAATGGAATTAGAATGTTTTATTTGAGGATAATAAAGGGACCTACTTAAATGAGAAAATTTAATATGGAAGAAAAGTACTCTGATCTGCCATTGTACCAAAATGAATTGTAAATCATAATGAGTCTGTACTGTATTTTATCAAAATAGTCTGGAGTGTCTTCCCGCATCTCAAACCAATAAAGTTGACAATCAAAAAAATTCTTAGCTCTTATTCTAATATGATAGTAAATAGTGTTTCTAAAGGGCAGTATAATATACATGGAGAAAATAAAGAACAGAACCTGGAGGGATAATACCTACTATAAATATTGAAAGTATTCAAAATGATAATCCCTTTTTTTCATTGCCAAGCCCTTTCGATTGATAACAATCTTTAAACTACTTATCAATAAAACCCACATAAACTTTCATTCATTAGATTTTCATGATGCTCTAACAAATACAAACATCCAGAATGTAGTCTACTATCTTAACCTGTTTGTTTTATAGGTACAATCTACAGGAACAGAGAGATACATCTAGGATTTATTACTAAAGTACCTAATTATGTAATATATACACACAGACATCCCAATTTCAAATGCCACCTCCACAACAAGACACATGCAAACTGGCACCAAATTGAAACACAACACAAGCACTTGTAGTTTTCTTACCTGCGAATATGTTGACGTACTCCAGTAACTCCCATTCACAGAAAAAATCAGAAGTATACCGATCCATACTTTATAATATAATGAAGAAAGAATTGGAGATTTTACGAAATCTTTCTTGATGCTGCATCGGCCATATTATATGTTTCTTATAAATATTGGGGTTATTAAGTGCCTCCGTTACTTGTCTCACAATGCGAGAAACTGTGGTCTGTGAGACGTTGTGGAAGACACTTTGGCCAACCAACGTCTGGTAAGACCCCGTCGCGTAAAAAGCGAGCGCAGTTAGCACCTGAAATATAAAATTTGTGGTGATTAATATTCACTATAGAGTCTACATTCCGTATTTATTTTTCCTTATAATATTTACTAGCCTTTAATTTAGGTGATATTCCGTCACGTTGTAGAGGTCTTAAAAGAACAGGGCTTATATCACTTATAAGTTGCCTCACCAGCACCTTACCGAGGCGAAACGTCTTGAGAAACTGCCTCGGGTAAATACCGAAAGTGATATTTAACCGTATCAAGGCGCGGGATCGATATGATGACTTTATTTGTTAATTCCAGAATACACTAATAGTATTTCCATATATCATTACCACAAGGCACTAAATCTCCAACAAGAAACTGAAAATGTCTAACGAACGATAACATTTCAGAAGCAGAAAATACTATTGCACCTTGTAGTAAATTATTCTTTGTGATTTGAGGTGGACGATTACTCGATCTAAATTCAAAAAATGTTATCCTGTTATTCAGTTGGTCAAGGCTGAAAAAAATTGATCTTAATAAATGGTTTATTATTAATGCCATGCCATAACGGTGAACGCCTTCACATAAATCGTGCATTTCGTCACAAGATAAATTATTGTATACATGAAAATCTTTGACACTATTCCATATACAATTTTCCTTAATTCCCCTTCCTTGAACAACGTCATCTGCACAAAACAAGAACTTGGAGCATCAAAAACGCCAGTGATTATGAGTTTGTCAGTAATGACTGTCAGTGTTCACAATCTCATTTAAATCGGAAGCAATATTTTCCAATAGCTTTTTGACTGCTATAATTACTTCTTGTATAAACAATCTAGACAAGTTAAGTCTAACTTTAAAAGTAGTAGTTTGTCAATGTCAATATCTCAGATATACAGCGTGTCCCAAAATTCAACGATAAGCGGGCACTAAAAGGTGACTACTCGAGAAAAAAAAAGAAAAAATCTACCTTCATTTTTTTTTCATTACATCAAAAAAAGTGAAATCCTTAAAAAATTGACACCCTTTTTATATTTTTAAGTCCCATTGCTACAATTTTACAAATACTCCTGCGTTTTTTTTTTTGTATTAGCAACGTAAGTAGCACTATCCATCACAACCATAAAAAATCCCAGAATGCCAAGTTTTTACACAAAAATCGACCAAAGTTATGTTTTTTTCTTAAATTATGTAAGATTTTGACTTTCAGTTCACTTTCACTCATCGTGGTGAAAAAAAAAAGTATTGACACTACTATGGCAAATATTTTTAAAAATTGGCGCAACTAACTAGGATTCCAAAATGGTATAATATTATAGGCAAGCTAGCCACAAAAATATGCATAGGTACTATTTTAGAACAACAACCAAATTTCGCTAATTGTTAGCGTTGAATCATTATCTTCTACTATGTACTCAAAATAGGTTTTTGTTTCTGTGACTAAATCAAAACAAATGATACAAACATTAAATTCTATTATTTTATTAATTTACTATTATTTAAATCACAATAAATGTTCGAACTGTTTGCCATTGGCAGTAATACAGGCACGACATCGCCTTAAAAACGATCGCTTTATTTTTCTTGCATATCTTCGTCCACTCATGTGATCCGCAGCCCGACTTATTTTTTGACGAAGCTCGGCTATCGTTGCAATGGGTTTTGAGTAGACCCTGTAGATTTTTTTTCTTTTTTTTTCTCGAGTAGTCATAAGTAGGTCCACCTTTTGGTGCCCGCTTATCGTTGAATTTTGGGACACGCTGTATACGGTGCTGGGTTATCAAATTTGGTTGTAATCCTGTACACACATCGCTGTATGACTAAATGTACATGGTCACTGGCTTTTGGATACTTAGCATTTAATACATGATAAGATTTCCATAATATATCAAATGCTTTCTGCACGGAATCAAATCTGTATGTTATATCATCAATAACTAAGTATAATTGATGAACATTCTGTAGGCTTCCAAGTAATATAAGGTATGGCTGAACCTGCAGTTTTCTTGCACGAGGTTAACGAAGTATATTTCGTTGTAAATATAAGTAGGTATAATATCTGTTCCTCAAATACATAATACGATGTATTACAAAAGTACGTTCAATAAAAATGTACCTACAACCATATACCTCCCCGTAACATGAAGTCTTAAAATTAAACAAAGATTAAAACAATGGTTGTTGTCAAAACCATATTAAGGTATAAATAAATGAGTACTTGATATACCTACAATAACTTAAGTACAAAATACTGTTACAACTATGTAAAAATTATTCTTGAAACAATCTTAGGATAGTACCTACCTATTTGTTAGCTTAGTTAATTTGTAGTCTAGGTTCTAGATATACAATTACTAAGTATATCTTGAATTGGCTTAGATTAAATTAAAAGAAAATATACGAGTCCTCCTCTATTCTCTTGACTTTCCAATGTAGCCACCATCTGAGAGTATATTCAAAATAGATATTAGGGTTTCATTTATATTTTCAGTTGCTTGTGCTCGTAAACGACTTGACTCTGTAAGGGATCTCCGCGCATCATCCTGAGACATAGGTGTAGCCCTCCGCCTTTGTCTTCTAGGACGAGGAACACTGTTTCCCTCTGCCGCTGGCTGGCTAGTTGACGGAATAGTTACTGCGACAGGCTGCTCCACAATTATCGCAGTACCCTGAGGCATATCGCTTGGAGACAATCTATCGTCAACAATTTCTTCACCAACTTCAATGGGTGACATATGTATATTTTCTAATATTGATTGTGATACCTGTGATGAAGTTGATGGTGCCTTAAAACAAACATAAATTTATTAGTTGCACAAACATGCCAATATTACTTACTATACTACTGTTGAATTAGATTTACTAGGTGGCCTTATCACTTGGTTAAGTTTACTGATTTATTACACTGAATTTTAATCTGATTACACACACACGGTGTCGTATGACCGCCATATTTTTTTGAAGAGAGGATGACAGATAATAAAACGAAAAAGACAATTAAAAATATGACAACAAAACAACGTCAAAATAAAAAGAGACAGAACCATGTTAATTTGGATTAACAACTACACTTATAACTTTACAACCCAATTAGCTCAGTACGTAGTAAACCCACGCTCTGTGCCAAGGGCCCTGGGCTTGAATACCAGTAGGGATAGATTTAGTGATGAGCACAAATAGCCAAACCTGAGTCATAGATATAAAATACAAGTATCTATGTTATTAAGGTATTTAAATAATAACTTATGTTGTAATATATAAAAAAAAATAGTAAGGTGTACCTAATTGACACAAAATACTTGCTTTGGGAAGGTCGCCGAATCCGTTAGGCCGGAACAAACCCAAAAATTAACGCCTACGAAGGTCTTTCATCGGGGCGATGGTACGGCGTGTGGAGCAGGAAAATTCGCCCAGCAACGTGTCCCTCAATCAGGCCCCTCTTACGGAGTCTTCGTGGTTTTCATTGGCATTGGTTCGACATGAAAATGGCCATGGTCGATCCCATGATGTCGGCTCACCGCGTGGCCGCGTTAAGAAAATACGTGGTAAATTTCATTAATTCAATGGGATTATAAATGAAATGTGAAAAATTAAGACATAATAAGAATGAAATAAAAAAAACCCTGGAACAATAGAAACTTACGTTTAAAATACGATCCAGTAAATATTGTCAACACAACAATGTAAGAACAAAGGAAAAAAATCAACTTACCTCAATGGAGGGTTATTTTAATAAAATAAATAATGATGAACTGCCGCTCTGTCCTAAGGCCTGAAACTGCGTTAGGCGGGCGCCCGCGACGGGCAACCGTCGCGTGTTTTCGCGCGTGGACACGCGGGTGGGCTCTGTGGGAACGCGACGGTCCCGGTCACGGACGGACCCGGACGGACGGTTTAGCACCTGAACCTGATTTCAGTTTTCTTTTACTTGCTTTCACTTTCATATATGTGTCTCTTGCAGTTTTCCACCGTGATTGCACTTTTGTGACTGAAACAATGAAAAAAAATTACAGGTACGTGACAAGCGGACATAGGGCCAGGCCACAACAGTGCGTTGCGGCGTCGCATCGCAAAAACAACATTGCACAGCTATGCGATGCGATGTCGCAACGCAAAAATTTCATCGGATACGACATCGTACGACAAGACGCTAACCGTCAGTTCAGTTTCTAGTGAGACATGGACCGCACTGCGCGTGTTCTACTTCTGCTTGCGTTAAGGCGTATTAAGAAAAAGAAACAGAAAAGAAAGTACTGGGTGCACCCATTACTGACAATTATGAATAAAGATGGAAACCACTTCAAAAGGAAATATCAGGCGCTAAAAGCGGACGAGGTTAAATTTTTCGATTACTTTAGGATGAGTGTAGTAAGTTTTGAAGAACTTCTTAGTTTGATAAAGCCTCATTTACAAAAGAAATACATATTTAGAAAACCCATCGAACCTCTGGAGATGCTGGGATTAACTGTAAGGTAAGAAAAAAATAAACTATTTTTACTATAATCATACTGTTTAATCATTTTCATAATTTAGTGTTATTCAAAACTCGTATTCCGATTGTGTGTCATTCGTCAAATTTGTTAGTTCCTCATCGAAATGAATTTGTTCTGGCTCATTTACATCATCATTCCTTGGCGTTTGTGGAGACGATTGCATAGGTGCCGGTGATGTTTCGCATCCGCTTTGGAAGGCACTGCGTTGAATGGATGTTTGATAGCCACTCTGCATAGGCATTTGAGCTGTTTGATAGCCAGTCTGAACAGTTGTTTGAGATGTTTGATAGTTTGCTTGGACGGATGTTTGTGAAGTTTGATAGTGGCTGGGATAGTATGATGGTTGGTGTAAATCACTTAATATCTGTAGGACACGACTTTGGAAAATTATTGTTTGATTATCATTCAATTTTTCCAATGATGGCAAAATTCCTTTAAAAAAAGATAAATGTCTACTTTCAGGTGTTTTTAAAGCAGCTATAATATTCTTCGTCAATTTTTCTTTTACGCGATGCAGGCTGGTAACGTGGCATGACAGGTTGCTGGCTTTGTTGGGTTGAGGTGCTTGGTCTTATTTCTTCATCGTCAAGACTTGATGTTGTTTTATTTTGAGAATTCTTTTTCAGAAATAGGAGCTGGTCGTATAGATGATATTGTTTAATTTTTTTGGCCCCAGCTCCGGATTTACATTGCTCGTTTAATTTTTTTTCGTATTTTGTAAAATTATCCTTGATTCCTCTCCATTTCTTTATGACATCGTTACCTAAAAAAATATGACGAATAATGATTTATTTTGTTTTCTTTCAGGTACCTGGCGACGGGAAATACTTTTAAAGATATGCATTTCACATATTATCGTGGAAAATCTACAATAACAGGAATAATAAAATTTGTTTGTCGTATTGTATGGAACATTCTTAAAAGGTTGGAATTACCAAAAATTACAACAGAGCTGATGGAACAAATTGCTCAAGAGTATGAAAAAAAGACCAACTTTCCTAATTGTATAGGAGCGCTAGATGGAAAACACATTCGTATATTGAGCCCGGATCACAGTGGATCCCTATTTTTCAATTATAAAAATTATAATTCCATTGTTCTATTAGCACTTGTTGATACGAATTACAAATTTATATATGTCGATATAGGTGCATATGGTAAGGAATGTGACTCCACTGTTTTTCAGAACTCAAATCTATACGACTTATTAAAAAAAGGTCAATTATCTATACCTCCGCCAAAACCGTTACCTGGCTTTCAAAAAGAAATTCCTTTTGTCTTCGTGGCGGATGAAGGATTACCACTGACAAATAATATAATGCGCCCATATTCTGGGAAGTTTTTATCGATAGAAAAACGAGTTTTTAATTATCGTTTGAGCCGAGCCAGACGATATGTTGAGAGCGCTTTTGGCATACTCGCAAATAAATGGCGCATATTTCATCGACCCATTAATGTTTCTTACGATTTCACAATAGACATTATAAAAGCATGCTGTGTATTACACAACTTTGTATTGAATCGAGATGGCGCACAAACGTTTGAAGAAATGATTATTGACGATTCTTTGCAAATTTTACACGAAACAACACATGAAAGTAGAACAGGAGCTAACATAATCAGAAACGAATTTTGTAATTATTTTAATAGTAACATTGGAGGTCTTAGTTGGCAGTTAACAAAAATATAAATGTTTATAAGTACTTACCGAGTTTTGTTTTTTCAACACTATTTAACTCCTCAAAATTTGAATATAAACTTGTACACACTTCCCTCCATGCTTCTGTTTTTAAAAATTTGTCTTTGAATTGTGATATAGTTTTGTCCCAAAGGACGGGACGTTCGTAAATTAAAGATATCAGGTGGTCGACATCGTACTGCGCCATATCGCTTAAAAAACACGTGCAGGTCGTTCAAAGTATGGACACCGACTAAACGGCAAAGCGTTGTCGCATCGCAGATTTGTACGCTGCGGCAGCGCATCGGAAATTTCCACGATGCGTTGTGCGGCGTCGTTGATTTTTGCGATGCGACGCCGCAACGCACTGTTGTGGCCTGGCCCATACTTTCGTGGACCTACATCTGGCGTATCAGGCAGGAATAACCACAATCAGAAAAATAGCGAAACAAGTCTGTCAAATTATAAATGAAAGGTTGAAAGAAGACTGCATACCATTGTTTTCCCGTGCGCGATGGGAAGAGATAGCAGATGGTTTATTGACGCAAGCTAATTTTCCCAACTGTATTGGTGCTATAGACGGGAAACATATACGTATTATAAGACCTCCTCACAGCGGTTCACTCTGCTACAATTATAAGCATTATTATTCCATTGTTCTACTTGCAATGTGTAACGCAAATTATGAGTTTACCTACATAAATGTGGGGGTACAGGGTAAAGAATCTGATTCTGCAATTTTCACCCAAAGCCGCTTGTTCCAACAAATGAATGATAACTTATTGGATATACCTCCTGCTAAAGCGTTACCCGTGCTACACAATAATAAATCAACCAACACGGCAGCAACCGTACCAATACCCCACGTTGTTGTAGGAGATGAAGCATTCGGGTTGTCTAGCTATGTCATGCGTACCAATACCCCACGTTGTTGTAGGAGATGAAGCATTCGGGTTGTCTAGCTATGTCATGCGTACCAATACCCCACGTTGTTGTAGGAGATGAAGCATTCGGGTTGTCTAGCTATGTCATGCGTACCAATACCCCACGTTGTTGTAGGAGATGAAGCATTCGGGTTGTCTAGCTATGTCATGCGTACCAATACCCCACGTTGTTGTAGGAGATGAAGCATTCGGGTTGTCTAGCTATGTCATGCGTACCAATACCCCACGTTGTTGTAGGAGATGAAGCATTCGGGTTGTCTAGCTATGTCATGCGTACCAATACCCCACGTTGTTGTAGGAGATGAAGCATTCGGGTTGTCTAGCTATGTCATGCGTACCAATACCCCACGTTGTTGTAGGAGATGAAGCATTCGGGTTGTCTAGCTATGTCATGCGTACCAATACCCCACGTTGTTGTAGGAGATGAAGCATTCGGGTTGTCTAGCTATGTCATGCGTACCAATACCCTACGTTGTTGTAGGAGATGAAGCATTCGGGTTGTCTAGCTATGTCATGCGGCCATATGCTCGAGCTCTCAATTTGGACCATAAGAAAAAATATTTAACTATAGGTTAACAAGAGCGCGACGTTATATTGAATCAACTTTTGGTATCATGGCTAATAAATTTCGAATACTTCATCGTCCTTTTTGGCTTCCGAGCTCCGCGGGGTCTGGATTCTAACTAACTATTAAAATTAAATTTATCATGAAAAAAGGTAAAATTGCAGAATTGCATTTCCGATTAAACGGCGTCTTTAACAGGTATGCTGAATGCGCTTTATATGCATACAAATAAGGGTTATAACAGTCCCATCGCCAAATCCTTATGTCTATTAAGAAATTCCCATAAAACTTCCAATTGCTCATAGGACACTCTTCGAGATGCAGCCATAGCGAAAGTTGTAACGGAATAGCACCGACACGGCACAGCACCGACCACGATTACAAAATACATTTTCATCTTACTTTTTGCAGCTTCTAAAGTACTTACTATTCTTAATAAATAAATCAAACACTTCAGCGTTTTCAAATTATCCCTCCTATAATAAATCAAACATTCTATTTAACATGTCAAGTGGTTGGTTATGTTAAAAAATGTAGCTGCCTCTTGACGATTATTTATTTTGTCCCATATTTAGAAACGATAAGTCTCTAAGCCTAATAAGTGGCGAGGATTGTTTTCGTCACAAATCTCTTAATCATATATGTATAAGAAAGTCTATTTCAGAACGGGATTTAAACAAATAAATCACCGTGCAGGTCAAAGACAATGTCGCCGCTAAGAAGTAGAGAATTTGCAGGTCAGCGGGAATAGGTTCATGGTACAAAATGGAAACCTGTCAGGTTTAAGCTGTTAGTTGAACCGTCCTGTACTTGATAGGCTTTCTTAGAGTTCATGGTAAAGCCCCCAGCTTGTGGATCGCGCGCCGGATAGTTAGTTCCCTTTGACGTGGTCAAATATACAACTCTTGTAGTATTGTCAGGGCCTGGGTGTAGCCCAGCGATCCGACCTAGTCGCCATCCCAGTCAAACATTGAGTTTCAATTTCAGAAACCGATGTCTGCGATTGGTTGTTGGGGGATTTTGCTTTTTCTTCATACAGTTTCCGTTTTAAAGTTCTTAAATTGTTGTTCATCGTTTTATTTGTAGTCTTTATATCTTACAGAACCAATCATCATTTTCCTGTCACCCCTTTGATCATTTAGAAAATCCCTTTCTTGATGTGGTACTTTGCGTTTTGGTTCACAAGCACAACATCCAAATGAACTACACTTGCAAGCGAGTAAACCTTGGGAAGGTCTGTCGAAATCGGTTCGAATGTTATAGATTCCTAACTGTATTAACAGACAAATTTGTTCGGATTCTTCCGGATAACAAGCACGAGTTGTCATAAACTCATAATTAGATATAAATTAGAGGAACATAATAATTAACACTTGTCTCTTTGTACTCTCCCGAATTGTTTGTGTTGCCACATCTATATTCTATCTTCCACTTAAACACAAATTTTGCCACATGAAATACATGGTGGCGGACAGGGCGCCGCAACATAATTTATTATTATTTATTTTTGTTAGTTAGACGGTTACATACTACCTACCTACAGGAACGGTTCGAAATGTCGTCCTTCTCTTTCCATGCACAAATTAGCTCGCCGAGCCATCTCCTCCACTGCCGCCTTCACAGTCCGCGCAGCTAGTCTAAGACCGCGGCCGTAGCTACCCTTGAGGTTGCTCGATGTATCCGCAACCTTCTCCACAGCCTCTAAGTAGCTGGATACGCATGTATCAATCAAGCTGGGAGCTTGATTGTGCCTGCATAACCCGGGCCAGTTCGTCGGGCCCGGGGAGGTTTTTCTTAGCCCTTGAGGCAGAGATCTTTATTGCCGGGCTAAAAATGACATCGCCCGAGTCTAATTCAAACGCCGAAACCTTTCGTTTAAGGCCCGGCTGGTTCGATGTATTCATCATCTTAGGTCCTGCACGTTTGCGCGAGCAGGACCCCTCCGATATAAGGTAAAGTTATATCCTTGCGTTGACGCAAAAGAGACGCATGAAGCATCCGACTCATTGCCATCAGTGTCAACATTCTTCACTCTGGTAGGCATTAATTGCCCTCGTCTTTTGCGGGTGCGCACCACAACCGGCTTACCCGGCTCCGGCATTCGCCCTAGTTTTTTTTTTGTCCGGGCGATGTCCTGGCCCGGCTCGCGAGTTAACCTCTGACATTATCAGAGTCCTTATTTGGCTATGAGCTTTCAGACAGGATCATTTATTTATATGGATCTCATCAATGTTTTATACAGTTTTCTTATATCTAGTACATGTTTTTATTCTATCTTAATACTATTGTATGCATTTAATAACTAGTACATCTTATTTTCTTAGGGGTGATATAGTATTTATAGTATATCTAAACACAATTTATTTTTCTCTTTATTTCTCTCAGCATCTTAAAAATCGGAGATTAACATTGATATAATGTTAGTGTTTTATACATATATTTTATCTTACTTAACTTACGAATTAGTTGTACATATTTTAATACTAAACAGTCATATTCTCAGATATGGTGACAGTATTATGTTCAAGTCTTATTTCTATTTATTACGTCTATTGCTACTTTGATACAAAATTTAAGGAAAGTATAGTTTTTTGTTTTGTCCTTTATTATATTTTTAAGATTATGAGTATTTATCTCCTCATTGATTAACATTTCTGTTTCTAGTCTTTGATAGGCATGTACAGGGCATTCCGTTAGCACGTGCAGAATTGACTCTCCCACTCCCGGCTCGCAGATGCACGATGGGTTCTCTTTGCACTTGAACCGGTTCAGGTACTCCGAGAACCCACCGTGCCCGTCATCACCTGTGTGAGGATTCCGGCAGGTTTTCTACTTACGCCAGGGGGGCGGTCGGTACCCTGGGATGGGGGTTTTTTAATGAGGTTATCTCTTCGCGCGGGACTCGCGTCGTCGCATCTTCTCCTTGAAAGGAGGGTTGGTCCTTTTATAGTGGATGCCGACCACTTGGCTAGCCGGTTAAGGCTAGCCCCCGTTTCCGCATCATCGGTCGCGAGACTTGATCCACGATACCTCCGCCAGAGCTACGGGATCGCCCGGTGGCGGCCGAAGCCGCGTGCGCCTGGCAAACACACCGTCCCCTCTCAGGAACTTATTTCATACCTCACGCTTTCACCACTACACCCATTCACGCACAACTTATACCACCGACCTTGATATATATAAATACACCCCCTGCGTCGCCGATGCTACTCCTACTCCTCTCCGTATACCGGAGAGTAGCAGGAGCAGCACCCGCAACGCCCGCGTGCCAGACTATTCACCATCGCCGATAATCGCCCCAGATAAATTCAGAGAGATTGTGGGCGATACCCAGGGTGCACCGTCCCACTCCCATTGCCGTTCCTCTGGACATATCCTCGGGACTGACTTATCGATAAACCCATGAATAACATCAATACATTTATCATAAGCTAGATTTGGCGCAATAGCCATTTCGTCAAATATCAGACAGCAATATTTATGGCGATTAGGCATTTACTCAACTCGTTTTTTTAAATGTTCAAAAACCAGATCGTTTATTCCTGGTTGTAATTTTATTTTATTTATGAGTGTGTCCAAAGTTTTCCGTTTTGGTAAAATGCAAATTTGGCCCAATTGACGATCTGCTTTAGGACATGGCTTATAAATTGATAAGCACCAGTGGGTTTTTGTCATGTCGTCCGCCATTTCATTTTGAATTTTTAGTTTCTGCCTTATATTGTTGCATTTTCTTAGTTTCAATTTTGTTTCAGACAATATATGTGTCCTCGCGGGACATTAAAACACCATGCTGAAGATATTTATGATGTATATAATCATTAAAAACACAATACACAGCTTTACAGGCGTACGAGATATTTCTAGTTATAAATTTAGGGAGGACGTAACACACGTCCGCCGTTGAAGAAGTTCCTTTAGCACTGGCGGGCGCGCCGCTCCGCGTCGGTGGCGCTGTCGTCGCGAGCGCCGTTGATCCCCTCCCGCTGCTCTCTCCCCGCGGATAGGGTGGGTGTCTGCGCTACTAGCGTGTACAATATGCTTGAGTTGAATTTCAGTAGCCGACATCGGTTGACAACATTGAGTTCTCGCTCGTTCTAAAAACAATACAATTAAAATCAATATAATTTGAAAGTTCTTAAATTGTTGCTCATCGTTTTATTTTTAGTCTTTATATCTACCGAACCGATCATAATTTTCCTGTCACCCCTTTGATCATCTAGAAAATCCCCTTGCGTTTTGGTTCACAAGCACAACATCCAAATGAACTACACTTGCAAGCGAGTAAACCTTGGGTAGGTCAGCCAAATTTCGGATTCTTCCGGATAACAAGTACGAGTTGCTTGAAATATTTTAAATGCAGCATCTACTGCCGTTATCAATTTGGTGACTTCTATAGATTCGCCTATATAAATAATGTATGGCTGTCTTGTTTTTCTCAATTTCGCCTCGATAACAGTCTCATTAAAAGTTTTGCCGATTCACAACCCATCATGTTTCGCAACACGGCGGGTTTTCGAGAATCTGCCGCAGTGTCATTACCAGTACCAATTAAATAATAATTGAATGTGATTTTCCATAATTACCAATCACTGGGCGATCTCAAGTCGAATGCATGAGGTAATTTTACTGCCTCAAACATCAGAAAAAATTGTCTCGGCATCCATTTTGTTTGACAATGAAAATTACAAACTTGATTTACCTTACCCTTATCCATTTTCTTCTACTGCGTCATGTTCAAGAGTGTCTTCCCCTAAGAGACTTCATTATATTTTAGATATTTAATAATTATTGAGAGTTTGGGGTTTGTTGCTCCCGTTGGTATTAAAATACGGCTCGTTTGAATCACTTCACTTTTATTTCACCAACATCGGTTCACACACGTCACATATCTTATTAATCAGGTCATAATTAATATAACGATATACAAATCTTAAGAACATGATAATTAACACTCGTCTCCTAGGACTCTCCCGAATTATGTGTTGCCACATCTATATTCTACTTTCCTCCTAAATACAAAATGTTGCCACATCAAATAAATGGTGGCGGACAGGGCGCCACACCACCCCCCTACGAAGAAAATAACGCTAATAAAAAATAATGTATAAATCTAATAAAAGAAAAGGTCAGAAAATTGTTTAAATCTAACATGTCTGCCTGAGCGCGTAGTATATGGCTGCGGCTGAGTTACAGGCGAAGCAGGAGGGGACATGCTCGGCAGAGGCGCAACTACAGAAGTTGGACTTGGTGGCGTTTTATGAGATGTCGGTATCGCGGTATTACGTGTCCGGCTGCTCAATAAAGGCGGGCTTGACGCGATCCACGCTTACAACAACGGGTTTTTCCGAAGAAGAAGCATAAAAAACACCGTAAAATTGTTGTTGTGTTAAATAATGTCCATTATAAATATTACATTACCTCTGGAGCAGGGGTTCCCAAACTTATTTGTCTACTGCCCACTTTGAGAACGAATTATTTTTTAGCGCCCCCATTTTTTCACCTACTTTAAAACCACCATAACTTCAAATTAAATTAATTATTGAAGCCTCTAACACAACGCCCCCATTTTTTTTCGGGGTCTCTTACCCCCCTTTATGTCTGCAGCGCCTACAAGCGGGCGTTATCGTCCACTTTGGGAAAGACTGCTCTAGAGGGTCCGGTACACCTTTCAGCCCCTCCACCATCTCCGGCCCGAAAAATTGGAGCAAATTTTGCTCCAATTCAGTTAGTGGAGCAGAGCCAGGACCACCACCAGTGCCGCTTGCGTTTTTTTTTATTTTGAGCGCCTTGGCCTTCGTATCCGAACGCCAATCCTGCCAACAATATAAAGAGGGGTAGTCTACATTAAGTACCTTCCACCAATTATTGGGAGTTTTTGTTGCCCCCATACCTAAAGCGTTGAGAAGGGCTGTTAATTCATTTAATAAGGCGGCCTTTCGCCTAGCCGCTTCGGGGCCGGCGATGCGCCCCCGGCCAAGGTCAGGATGACTCAACATGAACTCTAAGACTTTCCCCCTCTGAGTTTGTGAGACCGGTCTCTAAAAGTATTTAATATTATAAACTAGTGTTAAGAATAAACAGTGTGCGGATAATGTACTGGCTTCACTTTCAAACGTACTAAAACAAATTAGGTGTATGTAGTCACCCTAATCATTATGTTATTTGCAATTTTTGTTTGTTTATGAAATGATATGCGATGAAATATCATGTAGGAAGTGATAATCAAACTAGTTTTTTTCACTTCGAAATATTTGGCATTTTACCATGTTTGGTTAACTAAGAAAACAATAAAAGCATGTAGGCATAATATAATGAATATCAAAAATGTTTGATTTGTGGCTGCGGCCAAATATAAAACATTATTTAGTAAGGTGGAAGCTCAGGTCAGGGCGCGAAATTCAAAATGTCAATGGTTTTTGTATTTTTACGAAAAATTTGGACATCTTTACGATGTAATTTAGTGTTTTGCGATATTAGCATTCTGCATAGGATGTCTCGATGTATTAAGTTTGCTTAAAAAAATACCTAAAGCGATACAACACCCTAACCTAAACCTAACCTAAAGTTAGTAAAAGTAGCGGTTTTTACAAACCTTATGGTATTGTATCGGATTAGGTACTTTTTTAAGCAAACATAATACATCGAGACATCCAATGCAAAATGGTAATATCGCATTACAACGTAAAGATGTCCAAATGTTTCGTAAAAAAATAAAAACCATTGACATGTTGAATTTCGTGCCCTGACCCTGAGCTTCCACCTTAACACATATTATTTTTCTAAATGTAGATAATAGTTTAAAAATCTTGAAATTAGATATGTTCACAGGGACACTAGTAATGACACCAGTCACCTCGGTACCCGCTGCTGGGATTGACGGTAAAATGGTAATCAATCAGAAATGTTTTATTATTTAAAAAAGCATTTGCCAATGTAGGTTTATATTTATTAATTATACTGATTTCTTATATTTACGCGAATACTACACATTGAAATAAAACTATACGATCCCGACGTTTCGGCTGCTTTACACCAACCATGGTCACGGGAGGACTGAGGTGGTTGACGTCCTGGTATCAAGTTTGAGACGGGGTACCCTCATATTTAGTTGAAACGTCGGGAACGTAAAAACAAAACATAAACGCGATAGAATCCGCAAAAATAGTTTTATTTCAATTTATTAATTATATTTATTAATAGACTGCAAGAACTTAATACCCTTATAATCTTTTGGCTTGAGTAGGGACATAATGTCCCTCGTACCTATTGGTCTTTTCTCGCTAGACTCTACAAAGACTACATAATCACAGTAAGTAATGAATCTTCAGGATACTGATCCTGTTATAATCAGACATACTTAATACCTAGCAAATCTTATTTCGTTTTATATAAAAGTTTAATAGAAAAAGATATCAGAAAGTAAAGCAAGTTTTCAGTAAAATTAAATACAAATTAACTCTATCTATGTATATCACAAACAACAGTTCATATTACAATAAAACTGATGTGAGTGACACAAATAAATATGACTATAACAGTTATGATAAACTCAATATAATAATTATAATAATTCCAGCCTTTTTTTTATGTCCCACTGCTGGGCAAGGGCCTCCCCTCAATGCGAGGGGGGATTAGGCCATAGTCCACCACGCTGGCCCAGTGCGGGTTGGCAGACTTCACACATCTTTCGAGGGGTTCTCTCAGACATGCAGGTTTCCTTACGATGTTTTCCTTCACCGTTTAGCAAGTGATAATCTTGGTTGAAAATGAGATTCGCACGTGAAAATCCCAGAGGTGCGAGCCGGGGTTTGAACCTGCAATCCTCGTTATCGAGGCAAGCGTTCTACCAACTTGGCTATACTCTATAACTCAATATAAAACATACTTATTTAAAAGAAATTTGTTTAGTATAGGAACTATGAAAAATCAGTCTCAACTTAAACTTTATTTAGCTAATTAGTAATCATTATTACCCATAGAGAAAGAAGACAAGTTCAAAAGATTGTTAATCAAAATGTCTAAAACAAAATATGACTCTAAATATTATAAACTATGTAAGTATATATAAACCAATCTTATATAATAGTTGTACTTTGAAAGGATAATCATGATCAATTATAAAATAATAATATCAATGGTATTACAGGATTGTTTCATAATAATCTTTATAAAAATTTGGGATTAATTTTTTATTAATCAGCTCTTTTAAATAATTCTTCTTGTTATCGCTAATGCTTCGGCTACTAGCGTGCGAAGATTCGTATCGTGTTGGCGAGACAAAAACATCGTGTTCGGGTATAGGCGATGTTCTTGTCTACATTAAGGCGGGCGATGCATCGTGCCGGATTGTGTTGTTCAGTTTGTTGTGCGGCCGAGACGTGGGCGGTAATTTAAAAATGGAGGAAATAGTGGCTTTGCATTATATGTCAGTAAATTATTATTTATTACAATTGTACGAGTATCATTTACGAAATAATATGAAAAAGAGAAGAAAGGGGAGATGGAGGATGACTACTATTCATAGAAACCGAACGATGTAAGTATCCTAGAAAGTGATCTCTACTTACCGCAGGGAGATAGGCGTGAGTGTATAATAATAATTTCACTTTATTTTTCTCATTTACAGCACAGGAATGGAAAGTATGTTATCTGACTTAACCGCAGAGTCTGGCATGGAGTTCCCTGGATTTTTACGTATGTCAACATCTGACTTTGAAATACTACTACAAAAACTCGCACCAATAATAACAAAAAAAGATACGAAATTCAGAAAAGCCATTCCAGCTAAAGTGCGATTGGCAATAACTCTACGTTATCTGGCGACAGGAGATAATTTTCGAAGCCTTCATTATCTTTTCAAAATATCTCATCAACTCATTTCCAAAATAGTACATGAAGTTTGTGCAAGTCTTTTGATCGTTTTGAAAGACGAGGTTAAGGTAAGAAAAACCCAATATTGTACTCATACTTTAGTTTTATTTCAATAGGTAAAATACAATGTCGCATGTAATATTTCTGAAGGTACATCAATTCTTGCTCGCTTATTTGTAGTTTTTAAACTAGGCGGAGGAGTTGGAGTCAAGATTTCACTATTGCAAATAACTGCATTTACTTCATCGTCACACTCAACATGCTCTTCCCGTAAACTTACATTCTGAAATAAAACAAAAATATTGTTTCAGCTGCCTGCTAATGAACAAGAATGGCTGCAAAAAGAAGCTGACTTTCATGATATCTTTCCACATTGTATTGGAAGCATTGATGGCAAACATGTTGTTATTTTATCACCAAATCACAGTGGAACTGAATTTCACAATTACAAGAAGACATTCAGCATTGTCCTCATGGCTTTAGTGGATAAGAAGTATCGCTTCATGTATGCAGATGTTGGTTGCCAAGGACGAATTAGTGACGGTGGAGTATTCAGAAACAGCTCATTATTCGAGAAACTTGAGAGAGGTGCTCTTCATATACCAGGTCCTTCTGCTCTTCCTGGTTCCGATATCATCGTACCTTATGTATTTGTGGCGGATAACGCGTTTCCATTACATACAAATATAATGAAACCACACCCTGGAGATCATCCAGAAGGAAGTATTAAAAGAAAATTTAACACGCAACTGTCAAAAGCCCGTATAGTAGTTGAAAATGTATTTGGAATTATGTCTGCCGTATTTCGGGTACTCAGAAAGCCGATAGCACTTCAACCAGATCGCGCCTCTAATGTTGTGATGTCTTGTACGGGGTGGGCCAGAGTAAAGTTCACTTTTGAAACCTTTATAAAAAAAGACTGATAGTACTAAAACAATTTATTTAAAAAGTAACTTAATGTAACATTATTATAATTTATTTTTTGAAAACAACATCATCTAGATGTGCTCCCTCTCGTCGGGAGCACTCTTCCAAGCGGTGTTTAAAATTTTCAAAAACGCGCTGGCACGTTGCTGTTGATATAGCCGCCATTTCCGTTCGAATGTTTTCTTTCAAGGCGGTAATTGTCTCTGGTTTATTGGAGTAAACGTTATTTTTGAGGTATCCCCACAAAAAAAAATCCGGTGGAGACAAGTCGGGGCTTCGTGGTGGCCACTCGATATCACCCCTCTTAGAGATCACTTTAGCGGGGAACATCTCCTTTACGACCTCCATACTGGCATTAGACGTGTGGCAGGTGGCGCCATCCTGCTGGAACCAAGTCAGGGAGTTGTACTCCTGCAGCCCAGCAAGAGTTGGTCTTAAAAATCTTTTAATATTTTGACATATCGCTCCGTATTTACCGTCAATGCTTGGCCGCTAGAATTTTCGAAGAAATAAGGCCCAATGAGCCCTCTAGCTGAAACCGCTGCCCAAACCGTCACTTTCTGGCAATGAAGAGGCTTTTGATGTTTGCGTGAAGGCTGTTCAGCGCTCCAATAACGGCAATTTTGTTTATTTACAAATCCGCTCAGGTGAAAATGGGCTTCGTCTGAGAAAAGGATGTTCCCGAAGTTGGAAAACCGCTCTAACATGATGGAAGAAAATCTCTCTCTTTTTGTATGGTCATCAGGGTTGAGTTGCTGGACTAATTGGATTTTATACGGATGAAGCTTTAAATCGTGTAAAATTCGTCGTAAACTGCTTCTTGAAATTCCCATAGCTGCCGAACGTCGCCGTGTAGAGAGTTCCGCATTTTGCTCAACAGATTGATTAACCTCTTCAATCGCTTGCACTGTGCGTACTGTGCGGGAACGACCTCGACGTTTCTTAGGAAGCGTCGAACCAGTTTCTTGGAACCTCTTTAGCCATTGCTTAAGTAACTGAGTGCTAGGACACTGGCGGATACTTCGTAAATTAAATTTAACTCTGAACTTACGCCGCGCAACAATATAAGAACGACCATTTTCGTAAAACGCTTGAATAGCGAACGCGCGATGCTCACCCGTGAACGGACTCATGGCGACTAAAAATGCGAGAGGCGCGGCAACCGATCATACCCCGCGCACCCCGCTACCTGCCGCGAGCAACGGTTTTTTTTGACAAGGGAAAGTGAACTTTATTCTGGCCCACCCTGTATATTACTACACAACTTCTTAAGAAACAGCGCATCATCAAATAATATATATATACCACCAGGTTTAGCAGACACTATTATAGATGGACAAGTAGTTGCAGGTACATGGAGAAATGAGCAACAAGAGGATACTGCTTTGCGCTCTCTTCCGGCGGTAGCTAGACGGGGCGCTCTTTTACCAACACAGGTCAGGGATCAGTTTGCCCAACATTTTTTCACTCCATAAAATGTTTTTTTGTTATTACTATACTATACTATATTACTTACGTTTTAACACAGAATATCATATGCAAGTTTCAGTCTATATATCAGATTATAAATAAATAGAAGTTGAAAATAAATAAGCGTGTTTCATTATTTACCTGGGTATCTATAGTCGGGCGACAGTCGTATTTACCTGGGTATCTATAGTCGGGCGACAGTCGTATATAGGCTGAAGAAAACTATTCATCGCCGAAAAGGCAATTTGTCTGGTATACGTCGTTGGCGCCAGCTCCTGACTTAATCGATTTCTTAATTTTATCGAGATGGCCCCTGTAGTATGCCATCAATGAATCTTTTTTCTTCTTCATTTCTTCTACTGTGGTAGGCCAACTGAGCATATTTTTAATTCGAATCCACGCATCATGTACCAAGTGTTTCTTTTTATGGTTGGGGTCACTAGGATTCCATATAATACTCTCAGTTTCATAAAATTGAATGAATTCTAACACTTTTTCGTTACTCCACTCCATAGTGTAAAAAATTAAATGCACGTCCGTCTCGCTTCAAAGTCTGGACGACACTGAAATGACGTAGATGTAGCCACCTAAGCGAATATTGGCGCGACAAATCACTTTGATTCGCGCCAGTTTACCGAGAGCTCCCCTATACTACATCGTCTTCGCCCGAATACTACGCGATGACACGATGAACCCGGCCACATTTATCGCGTTAACACGAATATTAGCCATAGCCCGCTAATGTAGTCGAAGCATTATTACCCTTTGACTACACCTGTCTATACTTTCAGCAATGAGTCTGAAAGAATCAGAGAAATTACAAAGTGCTTCAGCATTCTTTAAAGCGGCTTGTGCGCGCAATTCGTCTATATTCAGGATCATTGCCCTTGAATCCTCTAACGCACTTTTGGTTGCTGAAATAATAAAACAATATTATGTCAAATGTTGAAGTGCAAGTATAATGTTGCATAGTAAAAGGACCCATTCTTTTTCCATACAACTGTGGCCAAATGTTTACCTTGTACTGGAAAAGTAACATATTTATATATAAGTTAAGACCTTAACCTGACATTGTGTCACTGTTTGTGTTGTGAGTTGGCGTGGAGGACGCTCTATCCTACGCCGCTGATACTCTTGCTCGCACCCTCCTCACTCTTTCTGTAATAATTCACAATTTTGTAGCAGCTTTAAATAATTACTTAAGTTCTATATATTTAAGCCATTTAGTTTGCCAACCTGCTGTGCGCCTGGGCGTGCCTTGAAGTGAGGGTGCCTGTCCTGTTACACGGGATACAGGCAGTGGCTGTACGTGCACTGGAGAAATTGCCGATAGCACATATTCAGGCTCATCAGCCTGAATATACAGCTGATCAGCTGCATCCATATTTAAACTGCAAGAATAGTAGAAGTGTAACAACATAGGACAAAAAACTTGAATATATTTTTTTTACTTTATATTATTTATTGAAATGTAAGCAAATAAGCACTATAAATAAAAAAAAAAGATTTTCTTTTCTTTTATATGTTAGGATATTATGTTATATACTTTAATCCAAAAACATACAGTATTGCTGATGGACTTTCACAATCATGCCCACTTTGTGGTTGTTCAGCAACCAAGTCCACTGCCACACCATCACCCTATAATTGCATTGTAAATTAAGATAAGCATAATGAAATAAAATATTTCTGGAATAGGATTTGGTACTTTATGTAATTAAACATAATAATGAAACATCCATAGACCTACTTACATCAATTGAGGCAAATTGGTCCTGCCTTACATTCGCTAGAGGGCCAATATCCCTGCTCAAGATATTGGCCATTCTCTCTTCCAACTGCGACAATCTAGGAGCATTGCTGGCTCCACCACCAGTAGCTCGCTGGTTAGCATTTATGCTAACCAACTTAGCTCGAACCCTGCACTTTAGTCATTCCATACCTAAAAAAAAATAAATACTTATATTATTTTAGTTTTTTTATGGCTCCACCACCACCACACACTCCCACCACTGCTACTCCTGTAAGCAGGATCTGCAATGGTGTCCAATGATGACAGAGAGGTTTGACCCTTGGCGAGTTCCGAGATAAAGTTAACAGGTTGGCTTGTTTATTATTTTAATACTTTTATGTAATAATATTTTAGTTTGTTAACTTGACTCTATAATTTGTACACACCTTACTCCATTCTTTCCCAGTTCGGGCTGGCCCTTCCGCCTTAAGGGTATGGGACACTCACGCCATAAACGCGCTGCAACTGCACGAGCCTCTTTTGATTTAACTCGTCCAAGAGCAAGGTCTCGATTCTCGTCAAGAAACTGCACCATGAGCTCCAGCTGACGTACTGTCGTGCATCTGCGGCGGTCTTCCATTTCCTAAAAGATTCGCATATAAGGAGATTCAAAACTCTCATACTAAGTTTGGTGTAAACACAGGAAAATAGGTTTTTAGAAACAAACCTAAGATGCCTTACTATTATTGAATACTTATTATAATAAATAAAGTACTAACCTAACCACTTCTTCTTTCTTAACGAAATTAAATAAAATGAACAATTCTAGTAGTAGTAGTTCAAAGGTATGTATTGTTATGGTTATATTTACAGTATGAATACTGCCGTGTTAAATAAACACAATAAGAAAAGTATCGCCGCTATCGAATTTGTTTTTTTATTCGAACAATTCTTCAAAGTCCGCGCTTTCAGCTGTCAAAACTAGTGTTGCACGCATTTAAATTGGTTACTATTTACTCGATTAACAAACTAAAGTGACATCACTAACGACTCTAATCAAGTTACGTTTCAGTTACAATTGTGGTTCGGTGCGTATTTAATCTTTATCGAAATACCAAAATCCGCTCAGCCGAATTGAAACTTAACCAAAACGTAATTGTTAACGTTTGCAGACGTGTAAAATTAACGCGATTGGCCCCCTGGTAGTAATATCTATATCACCACTACATGAAACTGAGACTTCGGTTTTATCAGCGATACATGTGCTGATAAACTTGACTGCATCTTCTTCAGCCATGTCACATTCGGTGTCATGTGCATACTTGCGCCCGAATCGACGTACCAGTCACTTTCTATTAAACTTTCCACTTAGAAAAACAACGCTAAATGCGTTCTGAAGTGACATTTGACGTTTTTGTAGTCGATGGTCCGCTGCCGTTGCCGCCTTTATTTCCCAAGCTGCCACCTTTACCAAATTTTGTTCCGTGGCGTTGCCAACCTTTTGCAGCTAATGCAGAGCATTATTCGGTTTCATTTATGGCGGGAAATTCAATATCGAGCAATTTCGTTTTTATTGTATCTGCAGTAATGCTAATCCCCGAATGTTCGATCGCCATGAACATCGGCGAAAAATGCTCTGGTAAAACGGCTAACAATAATGAGCCAACCCATTCGTCATTTATGTTGAAACCCGTACCAAGTAAACCTTCTCGAAAATCCTGAGTCGTCGAACAACGATTTCAATTTCGACCATAACTCTATCGTAGACTTTGTCTCCTTGATGTGTACATATAATGCTGGATCAATCGTCAAAATCAATTTTGCTTTGGCTTTTGCATCACTAGCGGCACTTTCATCAGACGATTCTTTCTTGATGAAACTGTCCATTCCCTCCAACACGGGCAAGTTTTCTGCCGCAAAAGCCCAATCTGAATAATTATCTCGGCCTCTCAACTTCGGCATATTGATGACAAAACTCGAACTCATGTTTACTGGTACGCGACATTGAAATTGGTTACTATTTACTCGATTTTAAACAAACTAAAGTGACATCACTAACGACTCTAATCAAGTTACGTTTCAGTTACAATTGTGGTTGGGTGCGTATTTGATCTTTATCGAAATACCAAAATCCGCTCAGCCGAATTGAAACTTAATCGCTATCGCAACTGAACCAAAACTTAATTGTACACGTTTGCAGACGTTTAAAATTAACGCGATCGGCCCCCCGGTGTGGGACGCGACATGCGTTGACACCCTAGCGCCGTCGCATCTTCCAAGCGCGTCGTTGCGATAATAAAAGAAGCCAACAACACCCGAACTCCTCTAAGATGTTAATCGAGAAACTATCACGAGTGACGGGACCTCAAATAAAATGCAATTCTCCGCGACACTAAGCGAATCTATAAAAGTATTCGACACGTGTTTCGCCTCTAAACGAGGCATCCTCAGGACCGCTGGGCTACGAATGAGCACAACTTTGCACAACTTTGACACAAAAGTTATTTTTACAGTTGCTAGGAAACACAAATACATAGAGTTTGTACACTTTAGATTAATGTTCTGCACCTCCTTTAATACTTTCCCTCATTAATTTAAAGACAGGATTGCTAGGCGCAGTCCAATCCTACTCCTCAAATCCATCAACCGAGATCTTGGGACAGCCTTAGTAAGGACATCAGCGAACTGGTCTGCTGAACTAGTCCTTATAACTGTGAGGCTAGCTTCTTGTACCATTTCTCTCACAAAGAAATGTCTTACTCGAATGTGTTTAGTTCTTTTATGGAATTCCGGATGTGTGCGAGTCTTATGGCAGCTTCATTGTCTACTTGCAACAATGGCTTGTCTTCCATGTCAGATAATCTATCAAAAAGATTCTTTGGGGCAGTCGCGGCGGGTGGTTGCGGCTGGACCGACTGTACTCGCACCATGGGCGAAACCAGGTTGACCGTGGCTATCTCTCGGCGCACCCAGCCTCGAAGGCGTTTGTGACATCGCAGTCGAATGCCGTACAACAAAACGCCCAACAACAGCACGACTAATATGATCGTGACGATCCCTAGGACATTCAATTTCTGGCCCAAATCTTCCGTAATTACTTGTGTCTGTGACACCACCGCGACTTTGTCTTTAGTTTGGTAATTTCCCATTTTTTTAATAAGTAAGTACGCGACTCTATGACGATCCGGCTGGTATGAATGCACCTAATAACAAATTAACTACTAAAACTTGTGGCAAACAATGTTGCGTAATGCTTAGTCTTAGTAATTTAAGTAGTAGCGGGTATGATCTGTTTACGCGCGGTTTACCCTAAAATCGCTTATAAAATGGTCGAGTCGCATAATTATGTACGACAATTATATATAATATTATTTGCATGACAAACATAAATCTAAGAGCACCTGCCTCATCGTTTGTTATGATGACGATATGTGAACTAATTCATTAGCGAATCTCACGGGTGTTCGGATTACCCGTCCGCTCCTAGTCACGAATGGCTTATCAGACGTTGCTTTTTGCAATGGTGAACTTTGTATATCTGGTCTAGGTACGTTATTTTCGGATGGAATAGATACACTACTTTCGTCGTCGTCTAATAGGAAAGCCGGTTTTAATCTGTCTATTGAGACGCGGTCCTCTCGCCCTGGAAATAGTATTTTAAAAATTTTAGGGCCTCTTTCGATGACCTTAAAGGGTCCGTCATAGGGCGGTTTTAAGGATCGCCTGACCGTATCGTCCCGGAAAAACACAAACTTGCATTTTTCTAGATCCGAATGTACAAAAATCGCTCGTGGACTTTGTTTACCTCGTGTGGGGCGATACATTGCAATGCTTTTGCGGATATTTTCTACTAAACTATATGGGTCGCTACTGTCATGACTTTCGGACGCATCATAGAATTCGCCGGGTAAGCGTCAAGTTTTACCAAAGATTAATTCTCCTGCACTTACGCCGTTGTCACTACGTACTGCTGCGCGCAGCACTAATAAAACAGTAGGTAATTCGGTTACCCACGATGTATTGTTACCTAACCGTGCCATTAGAGCAGCGTGCTTTGAGGGTGGTATGGTGTAGTACGGATCTTGTTTATACCTAAAAATTTCATTAATTGGGTAAATAAAACTGATTCAAATTGACGACCTTGGTCACTCGTGATCTTAATGGGACAACCATAACGCACTATCCACCCCTCGTAAATAGCTCTAGAGACCTCGTCCGCTGTAATTTCTTTAGTTGGGAAAGCTTCTGGCCAACGTGTAAATCGATCCATGATCGTAACTAGATATCTGTACTGTATCCATGCGGAGATGTTGGTAATTGATGAGGGTATCGAACGAAATAAAACCCAGGTCCATAATGGAAAGAAAACTAAAAAGCACTTATTGACGAAAGATACCTAATCATTATAGCGAAACCATGGTGTGATTTAAAATAAGTAGTAGCGCCATCTATTGATCGATTTAATAATCTAAACATTCCGCCCCACAAAGGACGATAGGCCTTTTAAAAAAATAATATTGTCTACACACTATAAAATTATACAATTACAAGTTGAAGTTAAAATAGATATTGCTGAGATTAGGCATTTATCTCTACTCTTTAAAAAGAATCATAGATAATAAACAAAAAAACTATTCTAAAAAAAAAAACTTAAATACTAAACACATTTTAATCAGTAGGCAATATACACAACTTGTGAACAGGTCTCTTAATTATTGAACCATTCGAACATTTAATGGTCACAACTCGAACTAACCCATCATTTCCAGGATGAATATCTAAAACTTTAGCCAAGAGCCATTTACAAGTTGGTAACTTCTCATCTTTGATGAGTACGACAGTGCCTATAGCCATGTTATCTTGAGTACTCGTCCATTTTTGTCTTTTTTGCAAAGTGGTAAGATATTCATGATTCCATTTGTACCAAAATGACTGAAGTTTCTGTTGTATGTCCAGCGTTGTGTATAAGGAATCTTGACGTCTCGATAATCTTGTTCGGGCACAGCTACAGGTGATTCACAAATTAAAAAATGCCCTGGAGTGAGAACGTATATCTGGTCCAGTGTTAGCGTCTATGGGAGTTAATGGACGAGAATTCAAACAACTTTCAACCTGACATAATAAAGTTGAATATTCTTCATAGGTAAGTTTAGTGTCATTTAATACCCGATTGAGATGAAACTTAACAGATTTCACGGCGGATTCCCATAAACCGCCCATGTGAGGTGCGCCAGGTGGATTAAATTGCCACGTGGTTCCATCTCGAGCCATAAAGTTCAGCTCCTTACTAGCTCCTACAAAATTAGTACCACAATCACTAATAAATTTTTGACAGTGCCCTCTTCGTGCTATGAAACGTCTAAAAGCGGCAAGAAAACCATCAGTTGATAGACTTGTTACTAGTTCTAAGCGAATGGCTTTGACAGCCGTACAGATGAATACAGCAATATAACCTTTCTGTGTTCTATTTGATCCTCTACCGTTAAATAATTTTAAAGTTACATGTGTTAGATGTATCTATATTTTTTATGTTTCTGGGCGGGATTTTTATTCTGTGGACAAGGCTAGGTGAAGAAGCATGAGAAATGTTTTTGATTACAAGATTTATTACAAAAAACCGGCTTTAATTCATATAAATCCTATATCAGAAGAGGGATAACAGTAAACCTAGTGCACCCACAAGGAAAATGGGGAAAAGCGACAGAAATGAGAAGAGGTCACGTTCTCGCAAACGTCGACACCGTAGTAGTAGCTCGGATGCAAGTTCTTCAGATCCTGGAAAACGTTCTGGGTCGAGGCGACGTAACAGGGGAAATGTGGAGCAGGAGCGGCGTTCGCGCTCAAAGTGCAAACGCAGTCATAAAAGACAGGTTTCGAAAGCGAGAAGTCATGGACGTCGTACAGGTTTGAGAAAGAACTCTGATGGGTCAAATCAGGCGAGTAATTTCGTTATAATAATCTTTTTTTTTCCTCTGCTCGCATCTAAAAGTGTAAGTACTATGATATGTGTAAGTATGTGTAAGTACTATGACCTACTGATAACATATTATCTTAAGGTGATCCTTGGTAGTAAGTTGATAAACATCTAAGTTGATAAACATACCTATCTAATTGAATTATGTTGCATGTTCTATATGGTTATATGGTCACAGTCAGATTGGTGTTGAATGCATCTATTCTATATGCGTTGCAGGCCTCAGGGCATTGGCCGATTGATATATTCTCTTATTTATTAATTGTTTGTTTATTTTCCTTTTAAAACTGGATTCTAAGGCTATCAAGTAACAACTGCAATGATGTAGTAATTAAAGGTTGTGAGCTTGTCTTTTTGATTGAGTTTACTTTCTTTTATCATTTGAATAGTACAATTATTATCTATTTCATAAAGAGTACTTTTAAACATGTTAGTGTCAGCAGGTGACAGTTATCTCTGGTGATTGGATATAAATTTGTAATTGTACTTACATACTATCAATTTACTTAATATTATGAGTAAGGTTATTTACTTGTAAAAAAAAAAAAAAAAAAAAAACTAGCACACATAAGTTAGTTATCAATTTTGTATAAACAAATTGGTAATATATATAGGTTCTTAGTATTTCAGAACAAATTTAATGTAGGTATTGTCCACAATAATTATCAAAAATGGACCTATATTAAGTTATTGAGTAATATAATAAGTGTGTTGTTACCTACATAAGTTTGAAAATCAAAATAGGTATTATTCCAAACACTAAAGTTTTGGTTATGTGATACTCACCTATACAAACAATACTTGCTTCATTCAGATTCAGTTTCAGACCAGTCTGGTAGGTATCTTATTAACAATTTCGTTTGTCTTATTATACAATAAAACACTGTCACTACTGTTGTTTGAAGGGGTGGGTAGAAGTATACTGCAATACCAATTTGTACCTATAATGATACTATTGAACATAAGTTACAATCCAAAATAGGTACTTATATGAATTAGAGAACATACCCAACTACTAAATGAATGGGTTTGCATTATTGGTGTTTTATAATAGTATACTTAACCTAAAAGCAACTTTTATGTACTTATAAAATTACCAATAGCGTTTCTTTATGCATGCATGATAATAGCACTGCATTAGATTTAAATAGGCAGTTACCTTCATTGATAGTCATGCAAAATAGATAGGTAGGTAATATATTACATATAATGTGTTACTACATGTATATTTGTTATTTATTTACTGTATTCATGAATTATATAGTAATATGTAAGATATGAATAAAAATAAAAAAAAAAATCTTCCCAGATGGTTGTTTATTATATTGATATTCAAGTAAATACATGTTTTAGATGGCCCCACGAGGAAGAGATGAGTTGATGCCCATGCAGTCGCGGCCAGAGGGTGATTCAAGTACATCGGCTGTACAGAGAAATATTGAGTTGCCAGCTATACAAGAATATGATGAACCACCAGCTTTAAGGAAGGACATCGGTTCACCGTCGGTGTTGTCTGTGGAACAGCGTAGTGTACAAAATAATGTAGGAATAAGTACTGAGGGACAAAAAAGTAATTTACCAACTATGACTGTTAATACACAAGAATTTTCTATGTTGATACAAAGTTTAATGGGAAAAAATTCACAGGGAATTACATATGACAAGAATATTATACCGGAGTTTGACCCAACTCAAAGAAATCAAAGAGTAGAAAATTGGATAGGAAAGGTTAATGAATGCGCTCAGATTTACAATTGGTCGGATCAACAAACGAGACATTTTGCTTTACCAAAATTGATCGGTCATGCTAAAAAATGGTATGAAGGATTAAATACTATCTTATTGTCTTGGTCGGAATGGCAAGATCGTTTAATAAGAGCATTTCCATCGGAAACCAATTATGGTACTTTATTAACGGAAATGCTAGCGCGAAGGATGAAATTAGGTGATTCAGTAGATGAGTACTATTATGATAAAATAACGTTGTTAAATGCTTGTGATATCAGAGGCAAGAAGGCGGTAGACTGCCTCATTCATGCTATAGATGATAAGATGATTAGAGCAGGTGCAACATCGGCACGGTTTAATGACCCTGAGGAATTATTGAAGTTCTTAAAAGATTTATGCAGAGAATTTCAACCAAATGTATTTAAACAGCAACGACTACGTGCAGGCACTTCCAATGTAGACATTATCTGCTATAAATGCAACAAACCGGGACATCGTATTTCACAATGTCGCAGTAATGGTGTTGACAATATGATTTGTTATAATTGTAAACAAAAGGGACATATGTCAAATAAGTGTCCTAAACCAGTGATTAAGTGCGATAATTGTAATCGTTTTGGCCACAAAACAATAGAATGTTTCTCTAACAACAAGAGCAATAATACAATTACTAATAAATTACCGGAAAAGAAAACTTTGTTTACACAGATTAACAAATCGGATTCAAAATATTTTAAACATGGAATAATTAATAATAATATTGAGGTAGAATGTTATGTGGATTTTGGAAGTGACTGTACGCTTATTAGACAAGATGTGGTCAAACAATATGGTCTGCCGGGTACTAAAAGTGACTTACCTAATATAAGAGGGTTTGGAAACGGGACGTACTCACCGATAGCAAAAACGCAGATACGACTATCTCTCGGAGAGGTTACAGCCGAGATTGATGCGTATGTAGTAGATTCCTCCTTACTCACACAACATTTGCTCATAGGACAAAACTTCACGGAACGTCCTGAAGTTTTAGTTATTAAAACAAGTGACAAATTAGAGATTTTGAAACGAGACTTACCTCTTGACCTTATAAATTTTCCAACAGATGAGAGTTGCAATGATAAATTTGTTTTATTGATAACGTCTGAAACAGTTGTGAATAAACTCCACTTTGTGGAGTGTGGAAGTAATGAAAGGAGTAATTGTGATTTTGTAGTTAATAGTAGTTGCCGAAGTCTGGATGAAATTGATTATACAGTCATAGGGGGTGTATACAATCTCTGTGATGGTAAATGCAAAATTGCTGTATGCAATTTAACTAGTAAGCCCTTAAAATTTAAACAGGGAATAGTTTTAGTACGAGGTGAGAAAATTAAACCAAACTCCCAAAACCAGCAATTTTTATGTAATAGAATTACAGATTCAACTACTCTTTCACCAATCTATAGGGACGAAATTAATATTAATTCTAATCTTCTACCCGGACAAATAGATTCAATAGTAAATTTGATTAATAAGTATAGAACATGTTTTGCACAATCTTTGGCGGAATTAGGATGTACTAATGCAGCTGAAATGACAATTGAGTTAGAAGAACATACTCCTGTTGTATATAGACCGTATCGCATGAGTTATATGGAGCGAAATGTAGTCCGTGATATGGTGAAAGAGTTGATAGACAATGATGTTGCAGAAGAATCGAACTCTTCGTACTCAAGTCCTGTAATCTTGGTTAAAAAGAAAACTGGAGGTTACCGTTTGTGCATCGATTTTAGGGCATTAAATCGAAAGATCAAAAAGGATCATTATCCAATGCCTAGAATCGATGACCAATTGGATCTACTTAGCGGGAATAAATATTACACGAGTCTTGATATGGCAAGTGGTTATTACCAAATACCAATACGCGAAGATTGTAGACACCTCACAGCTTTTGTAACTCCTGATGGTTTGTACCAATTTAAAAAAATGCCGTTCGGGTTAGTGAATTCTCCGGCAATTTTCCAGAGAACGATTAATAAGGTACTCGGCAATTCGCGACACAAGACCACACTCGCTTATATGGATGATATTTTAATACCTGGAAAGGATTTTGATGAAGGAAAAGAAAGGTTAGAGGAAGCTTTTAAGTTATTGCAGAGTGCAGGATTCACTTTAAATCTTCAAAAGTGTAATTTTTTTCAAGGAGAGCTAGAATATCTTGGTCACGAAATTAGTGAGAGTGGTATTAGGCCGGGGAAAGAGAAAATCGCGGCGGTTGAAAAATTTCCAAAACCACAAAACGTTCATGAAATCCGGCAGTTCATGGGACTGGCTAGTTATTTTAGAAAATTTATAGAGGGGTTTGCTACGATAGCACGCCCCCTTACGGATCTAACCAAGAAAAACTGCCCATGGGCCTGGAATACTGTACAAGAGAAATCGTTCGAATTACTGAAAACAGCTTTAATGCAGCGACCTTTATTAGGACTTTATGATCCAAATAATGAAACAATTTTGCACACTGATGCGAGTAAACATGGATTAGGCGGAATATTAATGCAAAAGGACAATGTTTCAGGCTCAGTTAAACCAATAGCGTACTTTAGCAGAAAAACTTCAGTAGATGAACAAAATTACCATGCATATGAACTTGAAACATTGGCTGTAGTTGCTTCCTTTCATCGTTTCCGAGTGTACTTGCTAGGCGTAAAATTCACATTAGTGACTGATTGTAACGCTTTGAGGGCAACGCTTACAAAGCGAGATTTGCTGCCGCGAATAGCGCGTTGGTGGATAGTAATGCAAGAATACGACTTCGATATACAATATAAACCTGGGGCAGCTATGTCTCATGTGGATGCCTTAAGCAGAAATCCACAACCTTATGATTCTGATGTGGTCCCTGGTGCTATGCCTTCTATAAGGAGAATTGTACAAGATGATTGGCTGTTATGTCAACAACTAGCAGATGAAGAAGTTGAACGCATCAAAAATATTTTAGCAAATAAAGAATATTCAGATATCAGTCAAAATTATGTTGTCAAAGATAATAAACTATTTCGTAAGGTCGGCGACAGCCTGAAATGGGTTGTTCCAAAATGTGCTCGCTTTCAACTTTGTAAATTAAATCATGACGATATAGGTCATTTTAGCACAGAGAAGACTTTGAATAAAATCAGTAAAGACTTTTGGTTTCCGAGAATGAAGCGATTTGTAAAAAAATATGTACAATCCTGTATAGAATGTGAATATAGTAAGGAACCGAGTGGACCTAAAGAAGGATTACTACATCCGATTCATAAGGTTGATAGACCATTTGACACGGCACACACAGATCATTTAGGACCGTTTGTCAAAAGTGCTCGAGGGTACTCTTATTTGCTTGTTTTGGTAGACGCGTTTACAAAATTCTGTATTTTGAAACCTCTTAGAAATCTAAAGTCTACATTGACTGTGCGTGCTCTTGAGGATGTGTTTACTACTTTTGGTTATCCAAATCGACTTATATCCGATCAAGGTAGTACTTTTACATCTAGAGAGTTTGGGCGGTTTTGTGACGAGTCGAAAATTAATCATATTCTGAATGCGGTGGCCTCTCCACGTGCAAATGGGCAGGTGGAGAGATACAACAGAACTATCCTAGATGCTTTAACCGCTTACACTGATAAGATAGGAGAAAGGTATTGGGATACAGTGTTAGGAAAACTACAATGGGGTTTAAATAATACGCTAAATAAAGGGATAGGTAAAACACCATCAGAGGCTGTATTCGGTATACAAATGACTAGTAAATGCGAAAATGTTTTTGCTGAAGTATTAAAAACTACTCGCCAACTTGGAGACGTTCAAGAAATTCGTGACAAAGTAAGCGAATACATTAATAAGGATCAAATATCCCAAAAAACAAGATATGATAAACATAGAATTAAAGCTAAGGTTTATAAAGAGGGTGACTTGGTTAAGATACTCAAACCTATTGCTAACAATGATGGTAAGAGCAAAAAACTTTTGCCTAAATTCACAGGCCCCTTTAAAGTCACTAAGGTTTTAGAACATGATAGATATCAAGTTTCAAGCATATCTGGCTCGAATATAACCCAAAAAGACTATTGTAATGTCTGGGCTGCAGACCGTTTAAAACCATGGATTACTTGTGTTAGTAAAAGTGATTCAGAATCTAATGAAGAAAGTGATGAATGATTGATTTCTTTGAGTTGAGAACTTGAGACATTATAGACGAAGAGTAGAGGATTGATTAGTCACAGTAAAATTGAGATAAACAATTAGTTACTGATTTCTGGAATACATAAACATTTCTTAAAATATTAAATTTGATCGAATTAATATACGTAAGCTAATATTATATAGTATAGAAATGAGCAGATACTAATGTGTTGATTGAGTTTGTTTAATTGGAAAGAAATGGTTTAGTTATTTGGTATAATAATAATTTGTTTAAAATTTATAAATATGGATATGGTGTACAAGAATATGATCTCATATTAAGTTATATGTTAAAATAAGAAGTATAGATTGGCGATAAGAGTGTTGATAGATCCACTTGTCGTCACGGTAGATAATGTGAACGGTGTGCAGTGTTGATAGATCCACTGACTGTCATTTGGTGATGAGAGTGTTGATAGATCCACTCATTATCTGGATATAATATGTGAACGGTTGGCAGTGTTGACAGATCCACTGGCCGTTGTTTGGTGATAAGAGTGTTGATAGAGCCACTGGCCATAAGATAAGAAAAGTGAACGGTGTGCAGTGTTGATAGATCCACTGACCGTGATTTGGTGATAAGAGTGTTGATAGATCCACTTGTCATCAAGGTAGAAAATGTGAATGGTTGGCAGTGCTGACAGGTCCACTGGCCGTTGTTTAATGTTTTGATAATTTGATTTGTCATAAGGAGTTATTATAGAGCGGTGGAGTGTTGAAGTATCCACTGGTTTAATATTATTATTAAATTGTTTGAAGAAAATTAGTAGTTTAATAGTTAAAATAAGATATAAGTATGACCACTAAATGTAACTTGAAGTTTGAGGACAAACTTAATGTCAGGAAAGGCCGAATGTTAGATGTATCTATATTTTTTATGTTTCTGGGCGGGATTTTTATTCTGTGGACAAGGCTAGGTGAAGAAGCATGAGAAATGTTTTTGATTACAAGATTTATTACAAAAAACCGGCTTTAATTCATATAAATCCTATACATGGCCTGCAAAATCTACACCGCTAACGGCAAAGGGACGTTGTGGAGTCACCCTGGATTGTGGTAAGTTACCCATTTGTTGTATACTTAATTTACTATTAGCTGAATGTTTAATACACGTAATACACTTATGTATCACATTCTTTACTAAGTATTTGACACCAATAATATGATATTTTGTTCTAATAAAATTTAACATTAGTTGTATTCCTCCATGCAGTCTTGTAATGTGCATCTCTTACAATTAAATATGAAAGATTACAATTCTTTGACAATATTACCGGATGTTTCATATCATTGTTTATATTGGAATAATGAAGTCTACCACCTACTCGTAAACATTTGAATTCGTCAAGGTAAGGATTCAACTTCAATATTTTTTTACCGTTCTCTGACTTATTTAACGCTATAAACTTATGGTATATTCTTTCGTCAATAAATGCTTTTCAGTTTTCTTTCCATTATGGACCTGGGTTTTATTTCGTTCGATACCCTCATCAGTAATGGACCAACGATGTCCACATGGATATGTTCAAATCGCCCAACTTCCGGAAAACATCCTAAATCAGAAACAACATGTCGGCTGATCTTCGCCCTCTGACATTGTACACATGCCTTAGCCCATCGACCTATATCTTTATTCATGCCGGGCCAAAAGAATCTTTTAGACAACATCTTCCTCGTAGTACGCATACCGGGATGGTTTAAATTATGTACACTTTCAAATTATTTGAAGGTCGTCCTCTGACAGTTTAGCATAATGGCTTGTGGTCAGTGTAAACCAGTGATTCCCAAAGTGGTCTATATCGACCCCTAGGGGTCTATGACAAACTGCAAGGGGTCTACGTCCGCGAAAAAAAATATGGGGGTCCACGATAGTGGATCTCAACACATACACTGATAGTACCTATTTACTTACATCATACTATCTTATAATATCAAAACATATACATTATTTATAAAAGTACCTATAAGTAAAAAAATATTATATATGTTTATAAAATTGTGTAAGTTGTAGGATGTTGGTATTCGCTTTGTGGTCGCAATACATTTTGAACTTGTAAAAACCTGAGAGTCGCAGTCTCAGAGCTTCGCTACCTTGCACTGACTTGTTCAATTCGTCACTCTATAAAGGACGGAAATCAATAGGAAATCAATATCAGGTAAGTAGGGGGTCTACCCAACACGCAAAAACATGGCAAGGGGTCTACGATACAAAAAAGTTTGGGGAACTCTGGTGTAAACTGTCAGAGGACGACCTTCAAATAATTTACGGAAATATTTAATTGCGTTATATATCGCTAATAACTCGCGATCATAGGTGCTATACTTTTGCTCAGTGGGTGTTAACTTTTTAGAAAAATATCCAAGAGGATTCCAATTGCCTTTTACCCTTTGCTGAAGCACAGCACCCATGCACGAATTTGAAGCGTCTGCCATCAATGCTAGCGGAACATTAGGAAGCGGATGTGACAATGAACGGCTGCTTTAAGTCCAGACTTACATTGCACAAATGCTCTTTCTGATACATCCGTCCAAATTATTTTAGTTTTATCGTTCTTTTTACTGTTTATTAAATATTTATTGAGTTCACATTGATGGGAAGCTAAATTTGGCAAGTGAGGTCTATAAAAATAAATCATGCCTAAAAATCGGCGTAATTCGCTAACGTTTGCGGGTTTTGGAAAATTAATAATGGCCTCAACCTTGTCTTCAAGCGGCCTGATCCCGTTCGTGCTTACCTCATGGCCTAAGAATTCTATGCGCGACTGTCCAAAACAACATTTGCTTAAGTTGACAGTGATGCCATGAGTATTGAAACGTTCGAATATCAACCTTAAATGTTCCTAGTGTTCGGTCTCATTTTCACTAGCAATGATGACATCGTCCAAGTAATTAAATAAAAACTCCAAACCTTGTAAAACCGTGATGTTCATGAAGCGCTGGAAATTTTTGTGCAGCATTACGCAAGCCGAACGACGGGAACTTAAATAACCCGAACGGAGTTATAATTGCAGTTTTTTCTATATCCTGCGGCGCCACGCTTACGCAATGATAAGCTCTATTTATGTCTAATTTTGAAAATAGCTTCTTCCCTGCCAGAATATATGTCAAATCGTGCAATCTAGGTATTGGGTATCTGTCAGGCTTAGTGATAGCGTTTAATGATCGATAGTCACCGCAAGGTCTCAATTCACCATTCTTTTTGGGCACCACGTGTAAAGCGCTGGTCCAGGGACTTTTAGACTGTCTGCAGATACCCAATTCCTGCATAAGCCTGAACTCTTCTTTAACTTTTTTATACCTATGGGGCGGTAGAGGCCTAGCCCGTGCATGCACCAGTGGACTGTGGCCTCTATGTAATGAAGCACGTTATTTCTAGGAGTTTCCTGGTATGACGGTGGCTTTGTGATGTCAGGGAACATACACAAAAAACTATAATATGGATGTTTCTCGTCAATTGAACTCACCGTAGGTTGCTTATTACTTCGGCCCTGATGCCAAGGGCCTTAAATAACGGGCTACCCTCGGGGTCGAGGACGACTGGGGTGTGGGCCCCGGACGTCCGGTGACGATGACGACTCCTGAGGAGGACGGCGGCGGGCGTGGCTCCCCGCCGCCGTGCGCAGCGAGGGCGCAGGGGGAGCAAACATCTGCTCCCCCGAGACGGGCCCCCATAAGGGGGCGAGGCACAAGAGGGGCACCGGTGCGTTCCGTTTGGAGATCCCGGAGCCCCTCCAACATGTGTCGAAGGCGGCCACCGAGGGGGTTTTAGTGGGTAAGAATCCCACATAACCCGGCCCTCTCCCACACAGAGGCCGGGTATCTATCGAAGATTTCCCCCCGTCAACAAAAAAAAAAAAAAAAAAGGTTGCTTATTACTTACAATTGATGCTACAACATCTAAATCTGTTAGTTGATCTATAAGCTTATGTCTATTCATATCTACTAACAATTTATGATCGCTTAAAAAATCTGCGCCCAGAATTGGTTGGTTAACATCAGCCACAATAAACTCCCAACGGTACGGTCTGCGCAATTTAAAATCTACAACTAATGATTTTACACCATAAGTTGCAATTTCTGTACCGTTAGCAGCATATAACTTATAATTAGGACATTGTTTTTTTTTTATTACATTGTAGGCAAGTATTTGATCTCGATCTCACCTGATAGTAAGTGACGATGAGATCTACGATGGAGCATACTTGCCTAGGTAGGAAGGCGGCAGTAGATCGAGACGCTACATTCACTAGGCACATGCAGCGCAGCTGATCTGACCCGCCATCCATGAAGGTAAACTACATAAAGGTAAATTGTTTACCTTTATGTAGTATTTAAAGGTAAATTGTTTACCTTTATGTAGTATTGGCGAAAGAAGCGTTGAAGGACGTAATTCAAAATTTAAACAAGATTGTTTAATGGTCGAGGTAGGTGGATACTATGAGATCGCGAAATAAACTGGGCGGCGCGGATCGTGACAATACACGTCTCACTCGGGAGGCGGTTCATCGTCTACTAGTCCGCGCGTGCGACGGAGCGAGCGCGGGGCTCGCGGGGACCGCACGAGCGGGAGAGGGGAAAGCCTTTCACACCGCGGCCGGGCCCCACTCCAACTAGAGCGCGTTACACACTCCCCCTTTTGACCAGGAGGGAAACCCCCGAAAGGTCAAACTAAGCAACAAAGTAACAAGCCTCTAGGAACGTGTCTTTCGCGGACGACCTCTACCACGCTTGGGAGCTACCGGCGTCGGGCATTCACCTCCACGATCGTGATACCTACGGAGATCAGACACGTGATACTTACCAATGACCTCACCAGTTTTGTCATAGGCCAGGAGGTAAGTAGTAGGACTAACCTTTTTTGAGACGACGTATGGACCATCCCGTTTTGGGATAAACTTCGATGTAACGCCTTTACCTGCGTTACTCAAAACGTGAGTCTTCATCAGAACGAGGTCTCCTACCTCGAAATCATCCGGTTCGCGGCGAGCGGCGTCAGCGCGGCCCTTCCGGATATCCTGGTGGTGCTCGATGCTCTCCTTGGCTGTTGAAAGGGTCTCGGCGAGCTTGAGAAGGTAGGGAGTGATCTGAGGTACGAAATTCTCAGCTTCCACGACCGTTCGTAAGTCAGCCTGAACAGACAGAGGGGAACGAAGTTCACGACCGAAAGTCAGAAAAGCAGGTGTATGATCCGTAGAACTGGACAAAGAACTATTGAAAGCAAATCGAACGAAAGGCAATACCTCAGGCCAATGTTGATGACGACCTTCAACCAGAATGGCGAGATGAGTCTTTAAGTCTCGATTCTTCCTCTCTACCGGATTAGCCTAAGGGTGGTAGAAAGGCACAAGATTCTGCTTCACACCTAAGACAAACATAGCTTTCTGCATAACGTCGGCCACAAATTGTACTCCGTTATCGGAACTCATACGCCGAGGGAGACCAAAACGCATGAACACTTCACTAACCAGGGTTTTCGCACAGATCTCAGCGGTGGCCTCGGTGAGGGCAAATAGTTCCACCCATTTACTCGCGGTGTCCTCAACTATTAAAATCCAACGCTCACCTAGAGGTCCCTTGGGTAGAGGCCCAAAGAGATCGACGGCGATGACTTCAAACCGCTGAGCAGGAACTGGAGTCTGGAGCAGTCCCGCCGGCTTGAGATTAGATGGCTTGTACAGTTGACACTCGATACAAGTCTTTAAAGTAATCTGTGACAAAACGTCTCATACCGGGAAAATAAAACCGTTGGGAAATGCGGTGCAAGGTTCTCTGAATACCTCCATGAGCAGCGGTCGGCGAATCATGACAATCCAACATGACTTTGCTTCGCAAGCTCTCAGGAACAACGAGTTGAGGTTCTTCGGAGTCGGTATCATCCAAATACCGATACAAGACTCCTTGATTCAGGAGATAACCCCGTTCAGACCACCTACATACGGATAATTCGTCGGTACCTTCTAAATCCAACCTTCCTTCTAAGCAACGCGTTTCCGAATTCTCTTATGTAGTAAACCATAGATTATGTCTAATTTTGCTTCCTCCGGTAACTTGTATGGAAGTTTGGCTAATACGGCCCGTAATCGACCAATAAAAATGTCAGCACGCTCCTCGCCCTGTTCAGCAGCAAACAAGTCTCTAAACAGTTTGTATGCCGGACGTGGTACTCCATACATGGAACGTAGACGTTTAATTGCATCGGGCCAAGAGGATACCTCCTTACGGATTCCTCGCCACCATACGGCTGCTTCTCCGTGGAGCAGCATGGGAAGACCACGCAGTGCTAGGTCGTCACTGACCGAAGAGCATTCTTTAAATATCTCCACTGCGTCAATAAAGGCTTCCACGGCTTCTGGGTCCCGAGATGTCCCATCAAAGCGAGAGTTACATTTCGAAAGGTTACCTGACGTACACGACGTTACCGACGTCGGAGACGATGACGTACCAGCGGCGCTAGAACTAGCCAGCGGAGCATTACCCTGATGCGATGCCAGAAGGGATTCGACGAGCTGACGATTCGCCTCGGCCTGCGACTGTGAGAAGGCAGCCAAGAGAGCGGATAGCTCGTCCCCGGACATGAGCATTGGTGATGGATCCCTGAGTTCATCATTGCTGGATTCACTGTCTTTATTACGTAACTAGCTGTTGCCCGCGACTTCGTCCGCGTGGTATTTAACGACGTCTCAACCGTTGGCAACAGCCTGCTCGCGTTCTGATCCCGCGGGACGCATTGCAGATTCTTGCTATCAAACTTTAAGCAGGCGCAGCGCTGCAACATTGGTTTTAATTTTTTTCGAGAGAACCAATTTTTTTTTCTAAAATAAAAGTAGCCTAAGTTACTCCTTGTTACATCAGCTATCTGCCAGTGAAATTCCCGTCAAAATCGGTCCAGCCATTTCAGAGATTACCCGGAACAAACAGACAGACAGACAGACAGACAGACAGACGGACAGACAGACAGACGGACAGACAGACAGACAAAAATTGTAAAAAATGTTGTTTCGGTATAGGTAACGTGTATACATCCAAATGCACTTAGTAAAAAGCGGTCATTTTAATATTACAAACAGACACTCCAATTTTATTTATATGTATAGATTTACGCGGCGGCATAGTGATAGTAGATAGGTAGGTACCTATGATAGACTAATCACAAAAGTTTTCAATACTGATTACAAAAGTTTCCAACACTACCAAATTCATCACCATCGATAAGTAGCTTCATCACAAAAGTTCACACGCGGCTAGCAGTTCCGTGGCCCAAAGTTGGGTGGCCAATTTAATGGTCGAGGTAGGTGGATACTATGAGATCGCGAAATAAACTGGGCGGCGCGGATCGTGACAATACACGTCTCACTCGGGAGGCGGTTCATCGTCTACTAGTCCGCGCGTGCGACGGAGCGAGCGCGGGGCTCGCGGGGACCGCACGAGCGGGAGAGGGGAAAGCCTTTCACACCGCGGCCGGGCCCCACTCCAACTAGAGCGCGTTACACACTCCCCCTTTTGACCAGGAGGGAAACCCCCGAAAGGTCAAACTAAGCAACAAAGTAACAAGCCTCTAGGAACGTGTCTTTCGCGGACGACCTCTACCACGCTTGGGAGCTACCGGCGTCGGGCATTCACCTCCACGATCGTGATACCTACGGAGATCAGACACGTGATACTTACCAATGACCTCACCAGTTTTGTCATAGGCCAGGAGGTAAGTAGTAGGACTAACCTTTTTTGAGACGACGTATGGACCATCCCGTTTTGGGATAAACTTCGATGTAACGCCTTTACCTGCGTTACTCAAAACGTGAGTCTTCATCAGAACGAGGTCTCCTACCTCGAAATCATCCGGTTCGCGGCGAGCGGCGTCAGCGCGGCCCTTCCGGATATCCTGGTGGTGCTCGATGCTCTCCTTGGCTGTTGAAAGGGTCTCGGCGAGCTTGAGAAGGTAGGGAGTGATCTGAGGTACGAAATTCTCAGCTTCCACGACCGTTCGTAAGTCAGCCTGAACAGACAGAGGGGAACGAAGTTCACGACCGAAAGTCAGAAAAGCAGGTGTATGATCCGTAGAACTGGACAAAGAACTATTGAAAGCAAATCGAACGAAAGGCAATACCTCAGGCCAATGTTGATGACGACCTTCAACCAGAATGGCGAGATGAGTCTTTAAGTCTCGATTCTTCCTCTCTACCGGATTAGCCTAAGGGTGGTAGAAAGGCACAAGATTCTGCTTCACACCTAAGACAAACATAGCTTTCTGCATAACGTCGGCCACAAATTGTACTCCGTTATCGGAACTCATACGCCGAGGGAGACCAAAACGCATGAACACTTCACTAACCAGGGTTTTCGCACAGATCTCAGCGGTGGCCTCGGTGAGGGCAAATAGTTCCACCCATTTACTCGCGGTGTCCTCAACTATTAAAATCCAACGCTCACCTAGAGGTCCCTTGGGTAGAGGCCCAAAGAGATCGACGGCGATGACTTCAAACCGCTGAGCAGGAACTGGAGTCTGGAGCAGTCCCGCCGGCTTGAGATTAGATGGCTTGTACAGTTGACACTCGATACAAGTCTTTAAAGTAATCTGTGACAAAACGTCTCATACCGGGAAAATAAAACCGTTGGGAAATGCGGTGCAAGGTTCTCTGAATACCTCCATGAGCAGCGGTCGGCGAATCATGACAATCCAACATGACTTTGCTTCGCAAGCTCTCAGGAACAACGAGTTGAGGTTCTTCGGAGTCGGTATCATCCAAATACCGATACAAGACTCCTTGATTCAGGAGATAACCCCGTTCAGACCACCTACATACGGATAATTCGTCGGTACCTTCTAAATCCAACCTTCCTTCTAAGCAACGCGTTTCCGAATTCTCTTATGTAGTAAACCATAGATTATGTCTAATTTTGCTTCCTCCGGTAACTTGTATGGAAGTTTGGCTAATACGGCCCGTAATCGACCAATAAAAATGTCAGCACGCTCCTCGCCCTGTTCAGCAGCAAACAAGTCTCTAAACAGTTTGTATGCCGGACGTGGTACTCCATACATGGAACGTAGACGTTTAATTGCATCGGGCCAAGAGGATACCTCCTTACGGATTCCTCGCCACCATACGGCTGCTTCTCCGTGGAGCAGCATGGGAAGACCACGCAGTGCTAGGTCGTCACTGACCGAAGAGCATTCTTTAAATATCTCCACTGCGTCAATAAAGGCTTCCACGGCTTCTGGGTCCCGAGATGTCCCATCAAAGCGAGAGTTACATTTCGAAAGGTTACCTGACGTACACGACGTTACCGACGTCGGAGACGATGACGTACCAGCGGCGCTAGAACTAGCCAGCGGAGCATTACCCTGATGCGATGCCAGAAGGGATTCGACGAGCTGACGATTCGCCTCGGCCTGCGACTGTGAGAAGGCAGCCAAGAGAGCGGATAGCTCGTCCCCGGACATGAGCATTGGTGATGGATCCCTGAGTTCATCATTGCTGGATTCACTGTCTTTATTACGTAACTAGCTGTTGCCCGCGACTTCGTCCGCGTGGTATTTAACGACGTCTCAACCGTTGGCAACAGCCTGCTCGCGTTCTGATCCCGCGGGACGCATTGCAGATTCTTGCTATCAAACTTTAAGCAGGCGCAGCGCTGCAACATTGGTTTTAATTTTTTTCGAGAGAACCAATTTTTTTTTCTAAAATAAAAGTAGCCTAAGTTACTCCTTGTTACATCAGCTATCTGCCAGTGAAATTCCCGTCAAAATCGGTCCAGCCATTTCAGAGATTACCCGGAACAAACAGACAGACAGACAGACAGACAGACAGACGGACAGACAGACAGACGGACAGACAGACAGACAAAAATTGTAAAAAATGTTGTTTCGGTATAGGTAACGTGTATACATCCAAATGCACTTAGTAAAAAGCGGTTATTTTAATATTACAAACAGACACTCCAATTTTATTTATATGTATAGATTTACGCGGCGGCATAGTGATAGTAGATAGGTAGGTACCTATGATAGACTAATCACAAAAGTTTTCAATACTGATTACAAAAGTTTCCAACACTACCAAATTCATCACCATCGATAAGTAGCTTCATCACAAAAGTTCACACGCGGCTAGCAGTTCCGTGGCCCAAAGTTGGGTGGCCAATTTAATGGTCGAGGTAGGTGGATACTATGAGATCGCGAAATAAACTGGGCGGCGCGGATCGTGACAATACACGTCTCACTCGGGAGGCGGTTCATCGTCTACTAGTCCGCGCGTGCGACGGAGCGAGCGCGGGGCTCGCGGGGACCGCACGAGCGGGAGAGGGGAAAGCCTTTCACACCGCGGCCGGGCCCCACTCCAACTAGAGCGCGTTACACACTCCCCCTTTTGACCAGGAGGGAAACCCCCGAAAGGTCAAACTAAGCAACAAAGTAACAAGCCTCTAGGAACGTGTCTTTCGCGGACGACCTCTACCACGCTTGGGAGCTACCGGCGTCGGGCATTCACCTCCACGATCGTGATACCTACGGAGATCAGACACGTGATACTTACCAATGACCTCACCAGTTTTGTCATAGGCCAGGAGGTAAGTAGTAGGACTAACCTTTTTTGAGACGACGTATGGACCATCCCGTTTTGGGATAAACTTCGATGTAACGCCTTTACCTGCGTTACTCAAAACGTGAGTCTTCATCAGAACGAGGTCTCCTACCTCGAAATCATCCGGTTCGCGGCGAGCGGCGTCAGCGCGGCCCTTCCGGATATCCTGGTGGTGCTCGATGCTCTCCTTGGCTGTTGAAAGGGTCTCGGCGAGCTTGAGAAGGTAGGGAGTGATCTGAGGTACGAAATTCTCAGCTTCCACGACCGTTCGTAAGTCAGCCTGAACAGACAGAGGGGAACGAAGTTCACGACCGAAAGTCAGAAAAGCAGGTGTATGATCCGTAGAACTGGACAAAGAACTATTGAAAGCAAATCGAACGAAAGGCAATACCTCAGGCCAATGTTGATGACGACCTTCAACCAGAATGGCGAGATGAGTCTTTAAGTCTCGATTCTTCCTCTCTACCGGATTAGCCTAAGGGTGGTAGAAAGGCACAAGATTCTGCTTCACACCTAAGACAAACATAGCTTTCTGCATAACGTCGGCCACAAATTGTACTCCGTTATCGGAACTCATACGCCGAGGGAGACCAAAACGCATGAACACTTCACTAACCAGGGTTTTCGCACAGATCTCAGCGGTGGCCTCGGTGAGGGCAAATAGTTCCACCCATTTACTCGCGGTGTCCTCAACTATTAAAATCCAACGCTCACCTAGAGGTCCCTTGGGTAGAGGCCCAAAGAGATCGACGGCGATGACTTCAAACCGCTGAGCAGGAACTGGAGTCTGGAGCAGTCCCGCCGGCTTGAGATTAGATGGCTTGTACAGTTGACACTCGATACAAGTCTTTAAAGTAATCTGTGACAAAACGTCTCATACCGGGAAAATAAAACCGTTGGGAAATGCGGTGCAAGGTTCTCTGAATACCTCCATGAGCAGCGGTCGGCGAATCATGACAATCCAACATGACTTTGCTTCGCAAGCTCTCAGGAACAACGAGTTGAGGTTCTTCGGAGTCGGTATCATCCAAATACCGATACAAGACTCCTTGATTCAGGAGATAACCCCGTTCAGACCACCTACATACGGATAATTCGTCGGTACCTTCTAAATCCAACCTTCCTTCTAAGCAACGCGTTTCCGAATTCTCTTATGTAGTAAACCATAGATTATGTCTAATTTTGCTTCCTCCGGTAACTTGTATGGAAGTTTGGCTAATACGGCCCGTAATCGACCAATAAAAATGTCAGCACGCTCCTCGCCCTGTTCAGCAGCAAACAAGTCTCTAAACAGTTTGTATGCCGGACGTGGTACTCCATACATGGAACGTAGACGTTTAATTGCATCGGGCCAAGAGGATACCTCCTTACGGATTCCTCGCCACCATACGGCTGCTTCTCCGTGGAGCAGCATGGGAAGACCACGCAGTGCTAGGTCGTCACTGACCGAAGAGCATTCTTTAAATATCTCCACTGCGTCAATAAAGGCTTCCACGGCTTCTGGGTCCCGAGATGTCCCATCAAAGCGAGAGTTACATTTCGAAAGGTTACCTGACGTACACGACGTTACCGACGTCGGAGACGATGACGTACCAGCGGCGCTAGAACTAGCCAGCGGAGCATTACCCTGATGCGATGCCAGAAGGGATTCGACGAGCTGACGATTCGCCTCGGCCTGCGACTGTGAGAAGGCAGCCAAGAGAGCGGATAGCTCGTCCCCGGACATGAGCATTGGTGATGGATCCCTGAGTTCATCATTGCTGGATTCACTGTCTTTATTACGTAACTAGCTGTTGCCCGCGACTTCGTCCGCGTGGTATTTAACGACGTCTCAACCGTTGGCAACAGCCTGCTCGCGTTCTGATCCCGCGGGACGCATTGCAGATTCTTGCTATCAAACTTTAAGCAGGCGCAGCGCTGCAACATTGGTTTTAATTTTTTTCGAGAGAACCAATTTTTTTTTCTAAAATAAAAGTAGCCTAAGTTACTCCTTGTTACATCAGCTATCTGCCAGTGAAATTCCCGTCAAAATCGGTCCAGCCATTTCAGAGATTACCCGGAACAAACAGACAGACAGACAGACAGACAGACAGACGGACAGACAGACAGACGGACAGACAGACAGACAAAAATTGTAAAAAATGTTGTTTCGGTATAGGTAACGTGTATACATCCAAATGCACTTAGTAAAAAGCGGTTATTTTAATATTACAAACAGACACTCCAATTTTATTTATATGTATAGATTTACGCGGCGGCATAGTGATAGTAGATAGGTAGGTACCTATGATAGACTAATCACAAAAGTTTTCAATACTGATTACAAAAGTTTCCAACACTACCAAATTCATCACCATCGATAAGTAGCTTCATCACAAAAGTTCACACGCGGCTAGCAGTTCCGTGGCCCAAAGTTGGGTGGCCAATTTAATGGTCGAGGTAGGTGGATACTATGAGATCGCGAAATAAACTGGGCGGCGCGGATCGTGACAATACACGTCTCACTCGGGAGGCGGTTCATCGTCTACTAGTCCGCGCGTGCGACGGAGCGAGCGCGGGGCTCGCGGGGACCGCACGAGCGGGAGAGGGGAAAGCCTTTCACACCGCGGCCGGGCCCCACTCCAACTAGAGCGCGTTACACACTCCCCCTTTTGACCAGGAGGGAAACCCCCGAAAGGTCAAACTAAGCAACAAAGTAACAAGCCTCTAGGAACGTGTCTTTCGCGGACGACCTCTACCACGCTTGGGAGCTACCGGCGTCGGGCATTCACCTCCACGATCGTGATACCTACGGAGATCAGACACGTGATACTTACCAATGACCTCACCAGTTTTGTCATAGGCCAGGAGGTAAGTAGTAGGACTAACCTTTTTTGAGACGACGTATGGACCATCCCGTTTTGGGATAAACTTCGATGTAACGCCTTTACCTGCGTTACTCAAAACGTGAGTCTTCATCAGAACGAGGTCTCCTACCTCGAAATCATCCGGTTCGCGGCGAGCGGCGTCAGCGCGGCCCTTCCGGATATCCTGGTGGTGCTCGATGCTCTCCTTGGCTGTTGAAAGGGTCTCGGCGAGCTTGAGAAGGTAGGGAGTGATCTGAGGTACGAAATTCTCAGCTTCCACGACCGTTCGTAAGTCAGCCTGAACAGACAGAGGGGAACGAAGTTCACGACCGAAAGTCAGAAAAGCAGGTGTATGATCCGTAGAACTGGACAAAGAACTATTGAAAGCAAATCGAACGAAAGGCAATACCTCAGGCCAATGTTGATGACGACCTTCAACCAGAATGGCGAGATGAGTCTTTAAGTCTCGATTCTTCCTCTCTACCGGATTAGCCTAAGGGTGGTAGAAAGGCACAAGATTCTGCTTCACACCTAAGACAAACATAGCTTTCTGCATAACGTCGGCCACAAATTGTACTCCGTTATCGGAACTCATACGCCGAGGGAGACCAAAACGCATGAACACTTCACTAACCAGGGTTTTCGCACAGATCTCAGCGGTGGCCTCGGTGAGGGCAAATAGTTCCACCCATTTACTCGCGGTGTCCTCAACTATTAAAATCCAACGCTCACCTAGAGGTCCCTTGGGTAGAGGCCCAAAGAGATCGACGGCGATGACTTCAAACCGCTGAGCAGGAACTGGAGTCTGGAGCAGTCCCGCCGGCTTGAGATTAGATGGCTTGTACAGTTGACACTCGATACAAGTCTTTAAAGTAATCTGTGACAAAACGTCTCATACCGGGAAAATAAAACCGTTGGGAAATGCGGTGCAAGGTTCTCTGAATACCTCCATGAGCAGCGGTCGGCGAATCATGACAATCCAACATGACTTTGCTTCGCAAGCTCTCAGGAACAACGAGTTGAGGTTCTTCGGAGTCGGTATCATCCAAATACCGATACAAGACTCCTTGATTCAGGAGATAACCCCGTTCAGACCACCTACATACGGATAATTCGTCGGTACCTTCTAAATCCAACCTTCCTTCTAAGCAACGCGTTTCCGAATTCTCTTATGTAGTAAACCATAGATTATGTCTAATTTTGCTTCCTCCGGTAACTTGTATGGAAGTTTGGCTAATACGGCCCGTAATCGACCAATAAAAATGTCAGCACGCTCCTCGCCCTGTTCAGCAGCAAACAAGTCTCTAAACAGTTTGTATGCCGGACGTGGTACTCCATACATGGAACGTAGACGTTTAATTGCATCGGGCCAAGAGGATACCTCCTTACGGATTCCTCGCCACCATACGGCTGCTTCTCCGTGGAGCAGCATGGGAAGACCACGCAGTGCTAGGTCGTCACTGACCGAAGAGCATTCTTTAAATATCTCCACTGCGTCAATAAAGGCTTCCACGGCTTCTGGGTCCCGAGATGTCCCATCAAAGCGAGAGTTACATTTCGAAAGGTTACCTGACGTACACGACGTTACCGACGTCGGAGACGATGACGTACCAGCGGCGCTAGAACTAGCCAGCGGAGCATTACCCTGATGCGATGCCAGAAGGGATTCGACGAGCTGACGATTCGCCTCGGCCTGCGACTGTGAGAAGGCAGCCAAGAGAGCGGATAGCTCGTCCCCGGACATGAGCATTGGTGATGGATCCCTGAGTTCATCATTGCTGGATTCACTGTCTTTATTACGTAACTAGCTGTTGCCCGCGACTTCGTCCGCGTGGTATTTAACGACGTCTCAACCGTTGGCAACAGCCTGCTCGCGTTCTGATCCCGCGGGACGCATTGCAGATTCTTGCTATCAAACTTTAAGCAGGCGCAGCGCTGCAACATTGGTTTTAATTTTTTTCGAGAGAACCAATTTTTTTTTCTAAAATAAAAGTAGCCTAAGTTACTCCTTGTTACATCAATCAGCTATCTGCCAGTGAAATTCCCGTCAAAATCGGTCCAGCCATTTCAGAGATTACCCGGAACAAACAGACAGACAGACAGACAGACAGACAGACGGACAGACAGACAGACGGACAGACAGACAGACAAAAATTGTAAAAAATGTTGTTTCGGTATAGGTAACGTGTATACATCCAAATGCACTTAGTAAAAAGCGGTTATTTTAATATTACAAACAGACACTCCAATTTTATTTATATGTATAGATTTACGCGGCGGCATAGTGATAGTAGATAGGTAGGTACCTATGATAGACTAATCACAAAAGTTTTCAATACTGATTACAAAAGTTTCCAACACTACCAAATTCATCACCATCGATAAGTAGCTTCATCACAAAAGTTCACACGCGGCTAGCAGTTCCGTGGCCCAAAGTTGGGTGGCCAATTTAATGGTCGAGGTAGGTGGATACTATGAGATCGCGAAATAAACTGGGCGGCGCGGATCGTGACAATACACGTCTCACTCGGGAGGCGGTTCATCGTCTACTAGTCCGCGCGTGCGACGGAGCGAGCGCGGGGCTCGCGGGGACCGCACGAGCGGGAGAGGGGAAAGCCTTTCACACCGCGGCGGGGCCCCACTCCAACTAGAGCGCGTTACAAATCCTTAAAAAATAGTTTTATTTCAAACTATTTTTTAAGGATTTTATCGCGTATTTCAATTTAATTTCTTCAAAAAGTACCGATTTTTATATGGGAGGAGGCATAGACAAACAAAATTTTAGACAGAAACATCAAACAAAGGGAACTCTCAAACTAACAGTTCTAGAAAAAAAAAGGCGGGAACCGTGAAAGTGAGAAGGCGCGCTTTTCGAAAGAAAATTTCTAAAAATTAATAAATATTGCAAATACTGTACAGATCTTTGTAAATAGTTTTAATATAGTCCTTGTATGTAGTTTTATTCAATATTGGTGCACTAGGGTAAGGATGGCGAAAAAAAGACGGAGAAAAGAGGATCGCCCATCGCCCATCCTCTCCGGATTCGCAGCATACTCAGAATCCGCAATCATCAGACTCGGAATCAGAAACAGATCGGTCAGCTAAGTATGCTATTTATAATGTTCCGGGGTATTCCCGAAAATACCCAGAAGATACTAAAAACAATGAGTATATCGTTTTCCTCACCAATGCAGCTGACAACCGTATATTTAGCGATAGGGATCGTATGGCTCTACCTAAAGGTTTGCGGGAACATGGAGTCTCGGGTGTCATGCACCTGAAGACTATCAACAAATACAAAGTGGGTATTACATTTGATATGCCCAATAATGCAAACATGTTTTTAAAAAATAAAAAATGGCTCGACCAATTATCTTTACACGCGACAATTCCAGCTGGTGACCTGGTGACTTGGGGTTCTCACCTCAGTGCCAATAGACATGTCCAATAAGCAAATTTTTGTCATTAATTGGTAGCTCAAAAAATGTAATTCAGGTCCGGCGCAGTGTCTCCAACCCTCTTTGTCAAAATTACGGTGTTGCTGGTGTAAAAATACGGTCGATGGTGGAAAATTACGGCAGACCAGTGTTGCTTATTTTTATCCAAAATGATACAATAAAAATACCCATGCAGTGGGGATGCGTAACGTAAAAATTGTGACATGTCTACGGTAGGTGGTAGACCTAGAAAAATTACGGTAGATCTACCGTAATTACGGCACTGTTGGAGACACTGGTCCGGCGCTTCGTGCGCAAGTTAGAGGAGAGGATGGCGTTCACTTTGTACCCACACAGGCAGTTGCTGTGACCTTTGCTTCCATTAACTTACCCGAATATGTTTCTTTGGACTCATGGCGTCATGAGGTCAAACCATACATACCCCCAGTCAAGCAGTGCTTGAAGTGCTTGCGATACGGGCACATTGCCAAGTTTCGTCGCAATGCTGAGGTATGCTCAATATGTACAGAAAGCTATAATTTTAGGAATTGTTAAATAGATATTAAACAAGCTAAATGTGCAAATTGTAACGGAAATCATATAGCCATTGCTTCAGTTTGTCCAATTAAAAAACAAAAAATTTAAGAAAATAAAATCACAAAATGTCTCATACTCTAACTTATTTGATCAAAAATCTTTTCCAGCACTAGCCGCACGAACTTTAGATGTACAAATCAACAACCTTATGAAATCTGATATATTTATGTGGGAAGTTAGCATGAAGGTGCGAGAGAGAGAGAACGACTGTTGTGTGTGAGTTAGAGTGAAAGATGATGCTTATGTTTACCTAATATTTAATTAATGGAACGCAGATGTGAATGAGGGAGCGAGAGGGAGGTATGAGAAAAAACAGAGACAGAGGACTGGAAAAAGAAAGAAAAGACGTGTGAGACAAATTTGTGATTTCTGATTTAAATAAAGATTTTTGGCAAAATTTGGTGTTTGGTCGAGTCCCTATCCTCTACATTTTGGGGGCTCGTCCGGGATAGGGCAAAAAAAAACAATTTATAGGCAAACGAGAAAAACTAACCTAAACATACCGGCCGGCACCGCGTGAGTGCCACAGTGTTCTTTTTCGAAAGACGAATAAAGAAGCATATTTTGAAGGACTGAGGACTTAAAACATTTAACGGAAGACGATTACCTACGACTATTACAACGATGACGTCGAAAAACGAAGGAAATACACAAAATACGCAACCTCCCCTGTTTATGACTGAAGAAACGATTACCAAATTTTCCGGCAATGACACAAGACTTACAGCGTATCACGATGGGCAGAAGACATACAAGGAAATGCAGAGATATATGGTTGGAGTAATCAGCAGACGTTGTTAATCGCTAAGCGTTCACTTATTTCTACGGCAGCGCTGTGTTTGAAAAGTGAAAAACCGTATAAAACCTATGAAGAATTAAAAAATGCGCTGGGCAAAGAATTCCCCGAGAGCATCAATGCTAAAGAAATTCATGAGATTATGTCTGCGAGAAAAAAGAAACGAGAAGAATCATGCTATGAGTATATGCTCATTATGAAAGAGTTAGGAAAAAGGGGCAAGTTGGCTGATTACATAGCCATTCAATATATAATTGATGGTATATCAGATTATGAGCCGAACAAAATTCTACTATATGGCACAACATCCTATTCAGAACTTAAAGGAACCATTTTAACATAAAGACAATAATCATATTTTCTTCTACGAGAGCCTAAGGTTACTACATAATCATTAAAACACTCATACTAGCCACGTGGACTTTCTTTAAGTCCATACAATGCTTTGTTAAATTTATAAACACGGCGAGTACAGTCATCATAACCCAATGGTTGATTAACATAAACTTCTGACATAGCTTTACATAGCATAAACTATAAAATATACTGTTATTGTTCCAATTTTAGTTGCCTCTAGTATTCTACCATCTCCAACCTTTAAGCGATAACCATGAAGCTAGTAAAAGTAGCGGTTTTTACAAACCGTATGGTATTGTATCGGATTAGGTACTTTTTTAAGCAAACTTATTACATCGAGATATCCAATGTAGAATGCTAATATCGCAACACTAAATTACATCGCAAAAATGTCAAAATTTTTCGTGAAAAAATAAAAACCATTGCCATTTTGAATTTCGCGCCCTGGCCCTGAGCTTCCCCCTTAATGACAAAGTTTATTAATATTACTGTCACACAATGACACAACATAATTACGACATAGCCTTTCTTGTACCAGAGAGCGATGACCACAGAGTACCTAATATAAAAATATGTCTATTTAACAACACTCGACAGGAAAATGTGGTTTGTAGCTTTTATTTGCTAGTTAGACTAGAATATTATTCAACTAGCTATACCCTTTTTTCACTATATATCAGAACAGAAAATACATAAATATAATATACTTGAAGAATCCAGTTAATGACCCACCAAGACCTGGATCTCAGCCGGATGCAGCTTCACAAAGTGGCAGCGAAAGTAAGAAAAGCACCTAATTGTGTTGTGATTAATGCTAGTCTGAACTTAATTGAGCTTATTATTTGCAGCTCCTATTCGACAGAGGGAATCATTGCAAAGTCACCAACAACCTTTTCTCCGATCTCCGCGTGGATCCATAGCGCGTCGACGACTGCTGCGAAGGTCTCCACCATCGCAACGCCGCTCGGAAATGGTCAGCCTCACTGAGCGGTTCATAGCCATCGAGGAACGGCGAGCTGAAGTGGAGCTTATTATTTCCAAAGCAATAAGCTCTCAAGTAGAAGGTGCACAAGCGATAACTGAAGCAATCAGCATTCAAGCAGAAAGTGATCAACCTATTGCTGGGTGTCTACGCGTAAAGAAGAACGTTCTACAATGAAACGGAACGCAACTTTTATTTTTTATAGTCTATGATTTCATAACCTACAATTATTAATTATCTACACAAGAAGAACTAGAAAAACTTGATTTATGTTAATTACTGATAATTCAATATTACAACAACAATTTAATATAAGACTATCATTTTCATTATACAAACCACATCAAGAAACCCTAAAATATTACTTCTACCAAGGGGTAAGAAAAAAGAAGCGTTTTCACTGGGGCTATCAATAGATTTAGTGATATTTTATTCAACTACCTCACACAGCCTATGTGTGAGGCCACCAAGACATAAAAATATGGACAGGATGAATGCCAAAGCAACACGCGAACCCGCTGCAGCTACCGACCGCCTCGTCGCAGCTATTGAGGCGATCGGGGAGCGACTGCGAGGGCCAATTGTGGTTATACAAAGTCCGCCACGAACTAGATTAAGTTTTATAAATCAATCGTATTCATTTTGTTGTTTTTTGTTGCTACACAATTATTTATTCGTCAGATAGTGAATAAGGTTAGGCAGGCGATTAAGAAATATTATAGTAAGTAGGTAATTATGGAGTAACCTAGTTACTTTTTTTTTTTTATATTACATTATAGGCAAGTATTTGATCTCGATCTCACCTGATGGTAAGTGACGATGAGATCTACGATGGAGCATATTTGCCTAGGTAGGAAGGCGGCAGTAGATAGAGACGCTACATTCACTAGGCACATGCAGCGCAGCTGATCCGACCCGCCATCCATGAAAAAATGTTCTGATATCTAACATGCGCCAACATACGGTACACTGCTGAAGTCCAACTTTGTAGAGGTTGGCTCATGAACTGGGGTTGCCGCTCCTCAGATATTTGGCAAAACGTTACACAGTATTTTCTTGCCACCGATCGAGAAAGAAAATACTATAACCTACAAAAAAGATACCGGACGAAGACTCGAGAATGTACGACTTAAATGGCGCTATATAAATTGGCTATTCGTAGATGAAATTTCCATGGTGTCCTATGAGAACCTGAGAATAATTCACCAAAGACTTCAGGAATACAAGAACAACGACAAATTATTCGGTGTAGTCACATTCTGCTTTTCGGTGATATATTTCATGTTCCTCCAGTGAATGGGCATTGGTGTTTAGTGCAGCCCTCGTGGTTCTTAGCGAGGGTCAATTTGTAGCATCAGTTTTCTGTCTATTTAATGAACAGCTTAGGGGTAGGTGATCTGACGACGGCCCGGCTGGAGTTATTATGCGAGCGGCGGCACGTGCCTTGCCTTTAAATGGAGTAGTAGTTCGATTTTTTTCTACGGTTAGGCAAGTCTACGACTACAATGAAAAAATGGGCAAGGAAAATGCAAAGTTGCACCGACTCATCAAATTAATGCAGTGGATGCGTCTCGCGATGTAGCTACATATGGCAGGAACCAACTAGAATATGTAATTCCCAAAGACTTCAACTGTGGTGGTTTTCTGTCGGCGTCGAGTCCTAAGTGATGTTGAGACGTAACATTGCCGTCTCTGAGTGGCTAGCGAATGGAACTATGGGCAAAATAAAAAAAATGGCCGGCCTTAAGGAGAAATCGACTTGACGTTGGGGAACTACCGGAAGCCGTGTATATAAGATTTGATGATAATACTATTGGTCTTAGACTTCAATAACGGTTGCATACCCATACCTCCATCAAGCATAATTTTCAGGCGGCAAGGGGGCACGGAGATATCGAAGGGCGTATGGTGCTTCTTATATTAAGCTAGGCAGCCACAGTCCATAAACAACAGGGGACCACGCTCGCAAGAGCTGTGATCGACCTTGGCAAAAAAAACTTCGTATCGTAAATCGTAAAAGGGCAAATATATATCGCGCTAAGTCGTCGCCTCGATCTGTACATTGTCGACAAAATGGACAGATTTCATCCTTGAATTCGTGGAAACCCGGTACTCAAATATTCATCGATGCGGACAAAAGCCTATTTAAATTATCAGCGCTATTATCCAATCAATATCCGAAACATACGTCTTCATAGTCATTTAATCTTGATTAGGAGGAGATGCCTGTTTTGGCCTCCGAAGCACGGGCAATTGTCTACCAGGCATATAGACTTGACATCTCCGCAATCATTTCTAAAAGATTTAATTCCAAAGGTAAAAATTGGGTGCTATTTTCACTTCAGCCACAGTTGGGTCTTGTCACATTTGCCGCCGAACTTATTAGATGACGGCTGGCTATATGTGATGGAAGAAAGCCCTAACACCGCCGCAATCACAAAGGTCAACGACTATATTGTCCAAACATGTCGACAACAGCCTGTACTTTCAAATACATGGAACAGCTTTAGTCAAATGCACAGAAACAATAACATGGTAGAGTTGTGACGGAGGTATCAGGGTTGTTGCGAACATTCGCATCCGCATCCGCAAATGCTGAACTTCCGCATAGATTTGGACATCTGCATTAATCAGTGCGGATGTTCATGCAGATGCGAATATCATGCAAGTAGCGACAAGAAAGAAATGGGTGGGGCCCGGCGGATGGCGCGTGCCGGTCGCACGTGACAATGACCAATGGGAGCGAAGAAATTGGTGACAAGTTTCGACACATTTGTTGTTGTGGAGCTTGTTATACCGAGCGCTTCCAAGTAAAGTGCTGACGCAGTACACGACACCGCCGCGTGCACATCGCTAACTAGAAACAGCGAGGTGGGGAAAAGTGCTGACTCCAACCACGAGGCCCAAGGAACCTGGCTACGTGACCACGCCCCGGCACTTCGTATCATACCTCGATCGAGTCCATAGGCTATATTCCGATTTGTAATTTTTATTTTAATTAAATTTAATTTCATAATTAATCGGTTTTTTTTAGTCCTCCAGCTGCCGCTTCCGTAATTAGCATCATAATTTATTGTTTCTTGTAAATAAATCATAACGTTTTTGTTTGCGCTGTAGACTACTTATCGTATAAATATATATTTTAAATATTGTGATACAGTGATCATTGTGTATACTTAAATAAAGAGTTTACAAAATAAGGTTTATGGGTGAACTTTAAATTAGAAATTATTACTTGATATAAGATCGCAAGATTATAACATTAGCAAGGTAAATTGTTAACAATGTCACCACCGACCAAAAGTAGTAGGTATATGGAATTATTTTGAACCAAATAAAGAGGACCAGGATAAAGCTACATTGTAAAATATGCAATAAAAGCTACTCTCGCAAGGGCCGAACCACATCGTCCTTAAAAAATCATCTTAAGTCGATGCACTCAGAAGAATTTTCTGCATTTGAGAACATAAGTAAAGAACAAAAATTACAGAAGATGAAATCTGACGCAGGTAAGTTTCATGATCATTTTTAGTTTTAATTAATTAATATGTACTTGATAAAGACATAATTTTAGCAAGGGTCTAGGCGATGTTTTTACTCAATATTATCGTTAGTTCGATCATATACCTAACTCGTCACTTGTAAAAAGACTTACATAATTAATTTATCTATTTATTGGTTTCAATATAAAATAACATAACAAATATTCTTTATTACACAAGGAAAACAATAAATACAGAAAACAAATACTACAATTTAGACTTTAATTTATTTATTTTTTTCAATATGACATCGTAAACGAATTCACATACCCATAAATTTAAGCTATCACTGAATCGATATTTAAATTTTAGTAGGCACCATGCTTGTAACCGTTTTTGCCTTTTCGAATTATTACTCTCACAATACAAGACGAAAGAACTTGGAATACCTACCACAAAATAACACAACCGACCCAACAAACAACGCATCGACCAAACCGTCGTCGTCGCCATCGTCATTGGACGAAACCAACAACGCCAACAAACAATCGGTTTAAGAAAACCATTATTGAGCCTCAACGCTGCAAACTTGTGATTTCGTAACCGTTCCGAATGATTTAGTCGATATTGTCTGTGCTTTGCTATAACCAACCATTGTCTATGCATGTATTTTAAAAACCTAAAAAATATTCTCTCTGATTTCTGAACTATATTGAAAATGTAACAAACTTGCAACCTTAGAAATAAATTTGTTCAAATAATTACACAACATTGTTATAATTGACCAGTAACCACCAAAGAGCCTGAGTCCATATACGTATTGACTTGCTGTTATTGAGAGACTCAACTAAGTGATGTTCACGTTTTCCTATATCCCATGAAATTACACAGAGCCATCGCATCGTTCACTGCTAAACCATTTAGCAATATGCACCATATTACAAGACGCTTACTCCTCAAAATTGGTATGTATAGGCATATCTGCCTACCCTTGGGTACGTAAGAATAGTATTCAGTTATTGATTTTTGTTATTAAATTGGGTCAATTCGTTTTGCCGTTCAACTCTTCGATTTTTAAGGCAGTCTTCTGAAGATTATGCATGTTCGCTTGTCCGTCGCCGCGACTGCTCGCAGGAAAACGTGCCTCCCTGCAGAAGAAATATACACGATGTTGAAACAAGAAAGTTGGGATTCATTTCCTACCACCGACGTAGACATGAGGAAACCTAGCGCAAATTATAGCTCAGTTGACTATTAATATGTGGTTTTAATTTTAAAAAGGAGCTCAGCTATTTCTATCAATAAACTACGGCTAATTGTTTGATTAAAAATACCACGCTCAAAAAGCGCATCTGTTTCGGACTAACAATGACACAGACGGACAGAATATTACCTAAGCATACCAGCTAGCGAATAATATTTTTAAATAGGTTTAATTTTAAACCTAAAAAATGTAAATCTTTTTTTATAGACAATTATAGCTAGCATCACCCAAAACTAGAGGACGACAGAGACTAAATACGTAATTAATACTCACATTACAATTTCTCCAATGAACTTCAACAACAAATAAATATCGAACATATTCACAACGCGACTCAGTTCACACTTCGAAGCTCAGAATCAGACTGACAAAATTATGAGCGCGCGCGTTTATAAACTTAAGCGAGGTGCCTCCCCCCCCCCCCCCCCCCCCCCCCCCCCCCTCCCGCTCCACTCTCCCACCGAACAAATGCTATTTCAACGTATTGTCTAATAGAAAACAATTAAGCAATTCCCAGAAGGGACTTACTTTATCAGTTGTAATGAGGATTAGAACCTTTTCTGTACTAAATTTAAGGATGCATAATACGTTAACAATTCGTCGCTAAGACAATAGACTAGCAACAATAGTTGCCAACAATCGAAAAAAGGCGAAGGGTATGGATAATAGTCAGGTAAGGAACCCCATGAGACAATTGGAAGGACATTTACGACTTAAAAATAACACGCCTGTAGTAGCCGAGGGTTTAGGTAGAAGTCCACCAGCATTTATACATCCAGACTTGATTTAGATGTTTTATGTACTTGTCAAAATTCATACCACTTTCCTAGTAATACTGAAGACTTAATTGATTCCGACCGAGGATGAAACGTGATGCCATTGAAATTAAAAAATAAACATTATTTCAATAGGGAAGATGGCTGGGCCACCGAATTGGGATCCAGTAATAAATATAATTAAATTTAAAACTATGACACTAGGACGTCAAACAGCTCAGTCCTTCCGTGACCATGGTTGATGTAAACCAGCCGAAACGTCGGGAACGTAACCCCATAAAATAAACGCGATAAAATCTGAAAAAATAGTTTTTTTTTCAATGTGTAGTGTTCGCGTAAGAAATAAATATATGTTTACACTTGCCAGATGAATGAAAGAAACGGTGAATGAAACAAAGTTCCCGTATCGTTTCTCCACGTTCATTTTACTGCATTCAAATTGTTACGTACGTTGATTTAGTTAACAAATCCATTTTATCAATTCGAGCAATTGCCGTAGAGACGTTAGGCTCATAGAGCCATAGCGCTAAAGAATTTATACACAAAATATCACCTAGGTTGCTTGCCTCCACAGGTGACAGGAGGGCTGGTTCTTTCCGCGCTCAAAAAATTAGTATGATTATACAGCGAGGAAATGCAGCCAGGATTCCACGCGCACAAGGTCTTCTTGATACACAGTTTGTTGTCATACTATTTTTAAGTTTTTTTTTATTTTCCTATTTAGTTTAATTGTAATTGTAAATTTTCATTCAATAAATACATTCACTTTCAATAAGTAATAGAATCCGAGCAAATTCTCCACTACAAATGCTTGCTATGTGCAGCAAAACGTGGACGGAATACGGATAGCCCAAACCGACTGAAATATATTTGTTAAATTAAATTATAAGAAAAAAAAATGTTATGGGAAAAGCCACCCCTCAGAAAGAGTAGGCGGTCAGAAATTCTGTTAAACCTCATAAACTCGAAATCTCTTGCCAAAGAGTTGCAGTCACTAATCCTAAAAGAGATTGACAAGAGAATGGGTGTTATAAAGAGAGCAACTCCTCTCTCTATAGCCACAATCTTGGACCCGAGGTTCAAGAAAATGCATTTTACGGACCCAATCGCTTGCTCCACAGCTGTCACAAAAATCAAAGAAATTATGAAAATTAAACTACAAAATGAGACGGTCGAATCTGATTCTTCGGATCATTCTGGCATACTGGAAGATGATTTTTCTTTGTGGGAAGATCACCACAAATTAGTCCAAAAGAGCTGGAAAACGGCAAAGTCTGACGATGTTATTTCTGATGATTTATCTATATACTTGCGTAGCCCAGTAGGTAGATTAAATGAGAACCCATTAGAAATTTGGAACGACCTAATTCAGCTCCATTCCTAAACTGTATAGTGTTGCCTGTAAATATCTAACGATAGCAGGAACTTCAGTTCCATCGGAACGATTATTTTCAAAAGCAGCACAAACACTAAACCAACAAAGAAATCGACTGAAGGTGAAGCGCTTGAATAAACATTTGTTAAGCAGCCTGGGACTGATCGCTTAAATATCAATATATATAATGTTAAAGTGTAGCGTGTGTGCGCCCCGCATGGCAACACACTGGAGCTTACTTTTATATTTTTTGTTTTGTAAAATAATGAATTTAAAAAAAAAAGACAAGCCCGCTGAGTTTCTTCCCGGATCTTCTCAGTTGAGGTCGCGTTCCGATCCGGTTGTAGACTTAAGAAAAAAAAATGTAATGACAATTTGTAAGTGCCCCCGTAGGCCTATACGAAATAAATGATTTGACTTTGACTTTTTACAAAGTTTATCAGTTGAAAATTGGAAATAGGGTGTTTAAAGAGGATGATTTTATTTCATTTGTACTGTCGTACTGTAAGCAATAATGTTATCAAACATGTTTTTTCTTTTTTTTATACAGTTTTATTTTCTTACTTATATAGATTTCTTGAACATTCAGCATCCTTGAACACACGCGATAAATGTGCAGACATGGACAGTACAGGGTCCCGTGTCTGCTAACGCAATCGAACAGCGACCGCATAGTAACTGTCACTTTTGACAGATATTGTATGGGATATCTGTCAAAAGTGACAGTTACTATACGGTTGTTGTTCGATTATAAATCGATTGTGTTAGGAGACTTGGGGCCCCGGTGTAGGAGTAGTATATAAATTGACGTTTGCATAGAATGTTGTTTTCCAACATTACATCACAAAGCCCTCACCTTGTCAACAGAGGTTTGAGGCTTTGTGATGTAATGTTGGAAAAAGTACTCGATGTGCAATAAACATCGATTTTTCTAACCGATACATCGTAAGACATCGATGCACACTTCCGATATATCGCATGGAAAAAGCATCGATGCTTTTTCGAAGAGGACACCCTGTTGGCAACCCAACACAATAATGTTTGTAGTAGATTTTGATTTTGTATTGCAACACATAATAAAGCCCCTTCCGCCTTGGACGCCATTGAGACAACACCTGCTCTGTGTTTTTATATTAAACCCAGCGACCAAACCCCTACACCACCTATCCATTACATTTATACACTTCTACACACCCCTAGTCAGAATACCATACATTATAGAGAACGTGGAACGGAGAATATTGAACGCACTGTCGGTAAACACTTTTGTGAGCTCAACAAAAATCAATAACTGAATAATAATGAAATAGTCAAATCTGTGTGCGTAAAGCGTGTTGCTTAAAAACGGCTGAACCGATCATAGTATTGAATCAACGCTCCGAGTCACGACTATGCCAGGCATGCCATATACAACCTCCCTTAAAATTAAATCACAGTTATTTTGATATCGTAAGTGTGAAAGAGGATATTGCGAAATCTTTGCTAACAGTTTATTTCTTTTTATTATCATATTCTTTTTGTATTTTAAAAAAAGAGCAACCATGGAGTTTCCTGCCCGTTCTTCTCCATAGGAACGGCATTCCGAACGGGTGGTAAAGCAGTAGCATATTTTGTAACTTTTGACGATTCATAAGTACTGTACAATAATGGTCTACGTGAATAAAAAATATTCTGATTCTGTATATTATTGAAGTATGTTAAAAATTATAATTTGTCAGATTGTTATAAATAAGTTGAAAGAGAGGTACGTTTTCGTTTTCCCAAATTATATTATTTCGTTATTGTTTTCTCATTGTTTAATTATCATACAGTCCACACACATTCCCTTCATTTTGCACGCTGAGTATTTGGCATCTCAACGTGCTGCTGAAATTCCGGAGCAAACCCAACAACGGCAGCTACAGCACGCACAATATTTGGCATCTCAACGTGCTGCTGAAACTCCGGAGCAAACCCAACAACGGCAGCTACAGCACGCACAATATTTGGCATCTCAACGTGCTGCTGATACTCCGGAGCAAACCCAACAACGGCAGCTAAAGCACGCACAATATTTGGCATCTCAACGTGCTGCTGAAACTCCGGCACAAACCCAACAACGGCGACAACAGCACGCACAATATTTGGAATCGCAACGTGCTAATGCCATTCAAGACGCAGACAATCGTCGACGAGCCATTGCTGACCGGATGACACAGCGAGACGGCGAATGTATGCAAGAAACACGTGGTCTTTATTTGATAAATACTTTTGAATCACGGGTAACACTGCGGGGCGCAGCTAGTATCTATATAAGTATTATTTACTGAGTTCGCCCTCAGTCCATTCTACGGTGCCCATAATACAAGCGTTGCCAAGTGTGGCACCGTATAGTTGGTGTGTGCGTCTGACGATATTACTAATACTATATCTGAATATAATTTGAGAGCAATGTTTCTCCTCGGATGATTTATGTTGGAACGGGACTGTAATAAATTAAATAAAAAATAAACATAATATGAACATAGCTCAAAACAATTAGTAAATAAAATATCTCCAAAGTTAATTGCCTCCACAGGTGACTGTGGCTGGCTCTTTCCTCGCTCAGAAAATTAGTTTGATTATACAGCGAGGAAATGCAGTCATCATTCTTGCCACCGTTCCACGCGGACAAGGTCTTTTTGATACCTGGTTTGTTTTCATATCATTTTTAAGTTTTTTTTATTTTATTTTCCTGTTGAAATATTTAGATAATATGAACATATTCTATTTAATAGTTGACAAAATAGACCCGTCTGCATTATTGCTGTCCCCCTTCGATTTACTCGTGTGGGACTAGAACAGCACAAAAAAGCTAACAAAAATCCATAACTGAATAAAACTGAACAAAATTATTGACCATAATTTACTTTATATATTAAAAAAAAGACAAGCCCGCTGAGTTTCCCGCCGGATGCACGGTCAGCCAGTCAGCGTGCGCTCGAACAGGAGGACGTATTCTTGGTTTTAAATCCAAATGACGCAACCATCGGCAAAGGAAAGGGAAGTTCTCTTAAATATAATAGAATTATGCAAAGACATGCCATTTCTTTGGGATAAAAACATAAGGATTATAAAAATAAAGATATAAGACATGATGGAAACAAAGTGCTTCTCGAAGTTTACAAAGGATTCGATAGCAATTTTTGATTTTCGTTAGAATTTTCATGTTTAACAGTTTTTTTTTCAGCAATAAATATTCTTTGACCCAACATTTTCTGTTTTTTTTTATTTATTATCATGCAACTCGAACTCGCCACCATTCCTAAAGCAATGCCAACTTTCTAGTGTTTTGATGGTGCCATATTCGTTTAGCGCTCTCCGAAAGATGCGGTTTGGCCGACGATCACTACCGAAATGAAAGGAAGTTAAACTAACTAGCTTCGCTAGCTAGTCTAGTGTAATGAGTGAGCTCTTTTTATATCGCACTGTGACACTAATTCTAGCGCTCTGCAAATTGCATAGTGTAATGGACGCTTTTGACTTTAAATATATAATTGCTGCTCTCGGATTAATAATAAGCCAGAGACTAATAATTATCGATAGATAGTTCACAAGCACCTTTTTGAATTAATCCCCACTGCCATCGAGATGTGTAAGTGCGCCTTATAACATCGTTGCGTACAAAAACTACTAATAAATAAAAAAAGCCTTGGAAACAATTTTCTGAGAAACGACCCAAAACAATGACCATCTCTATGAGGCGATTAAAGATTTCTCATGTAATGCTTATAAAAAAAAGGACCACGAGAACTCCGACGCCGATATATTACGGTCCCAAACTTGGCATCGCTTCTTATTTATGGACCGTAAACAAGCATTCTTTAAATCTTCCATTAGTGAGGGGAAAAGTTCTGTTCGTTATCCTACTTCCCGAGAATGTCACGTGACGTTACAAAAGCGTATGCGATGTCTTCGTACAAAGCTCAAGGTTCTGAGAAAAACTTTAATCCTAAATTGTTTAAAGTCTTCTTCTAAGACGTCAACATTTTCAAATATTTTTAAGAGAAATTAATTATGATAATTTCTCTAACTCTTTCTGGTTTGAGACCATTCATTTATTTCTTGTTTTCTTTATAACTTTTATCAAATTAATTAATTCATATCAAACATTCTCAGTCGTTAAAATTATAAGTACCTTTGATGAAATGAATCCCCACCCCTATCGGTAAAGCTGTGATTACTTTACTGAATATACACCAGACATCTTGGATAACTTGAAAAGTCAAGTTACACTATTTTAATTCAATTTCCTACACATGTGCATGTTTGTGAACACACAATGGTTAATATCACACTAATATTAAGCATTATATTACCAAAGAAACCAAATTTTCAGAAATAAAACAAATTTAATGACTTCTCTGTTCAACATAGTTCTAAAAAGTCTATACAGGTCTTATTCCGCCAGCAGTAGCACTATTATTAATCAACTTTAACTATTAACTCCAACTTAAACTTTTTTTTTACAAGCTCAAAACAACACCTTTGTGTTAACGCACTATTCCAGAAACTCAATGGACCCAGATATAATCTGTTACCAAGGGTTATTGGTTTGAAGCGCTATAAATATATTCTGAACTAATAAACTTCATTGTTGTCACTTATCAATTAATCTAGAGAACATTTTGACTTGTCGTTCATTGGAAACACATCACCCAGTCTTATATTAATTTTATGTTTCTTACAAAGTTAGTTTGCAGAGGGATTAGTACTTGACAATACTTTGTTGTTTTAAAATACATCTTTATGTTGAGGTATAGATCTTCAGACAAAGTGATCAAAACACTCCAGTGTATATTTTTTTTTTGTGTAATGCTAGATCTAGAACTATTATATAATGATCTACACAGACAACAGGATGACATTTTTGGAACGCAATACGAGCCTGTCTACTATAAGCAATAACCTAGACACCAGACATTTTCAAAATGATTACCTAAGAACTTACAATAATTCTTTGTTAGTTGAATAAGTGGCTTGACAGAGTGGATCCCAAGATACAACACAAAAAGGAAAAGAGGCAGACAACATAAAAGATGGTCAGATGATAATAAAAAGAGCTGCCGGGCCAATATGGCTGAGAGCGGCCAGAGACAGGGAAACTTGGAAAGAGTTGGAGGAGGCCTATGTGTCCTCAGGATACACTGACACAGAGCAAGTACCGGACTGATGTGCAAACTTTATTTTATTATATTCTAAAACTTTTTATTTACTTTACTTGTTATTTTTTTGTCAGTAATAAAGGCTATTTTATTTTATTTTATTTATTTTTATATGTAGGTATTTTTTTTATATTTAGGTATTGGTAAGACACTAGAAACAAATAGATACTTCCAAAAATGATTAAATTAGTAAGAACTAATTCTTTGAAACTCTGGTTTGTTTTGAACCAACTTCATAAGTGTTCACAACTGCACAATTGATAAAAGATGTTTCAAGGATATAGAAGACATTTTGTCTACGTACCGATTATAGAGCATTGTCGGAAACTATTGCAATAAAATGGAATATTTAGTGGGTTTGAGATTCGAAATTATATTTCGACAATTTTAGGACATTACAAAACGATATAGATTCAACAACGAGACAATTGACTAAACGATTTCTAGAAACATTCAAAAACAACGACCAGAATTAAAACGACTGCAATACGTTTGTACTATTTACCTAAAAACACACTTCGTGGCTAGCATTCAATTGAATAATATACTAGATAAAACGCAAATAGATATTAAATACTAAGGAAAGAAGAATATTGTTCTTCAAAATCTTTTGATAGACGACGTAGAATTTATGAAGAATTGAAATTGGAATATGAAAAACGTTTAAATAAAAGCCGTTATTTCGGCGTCAAATTTAACTATTCATAGACACAATAACGTTACTGATAATATATAACACCACACTACGAAGAAAGGAAAAAAAGCAATGCGATTGGAAATGCATGTTACAATTAAGACCGACGAGGGCTGAATGAATGAATACAACTCAAAATCACAGACTAATTTTGGTTTGGTTGATTCTTTTCTTTATTTTTTATTTTTTACGGCCCTGGGTGCTAGCTCTTTGGAGCCTGGCTAGTGGTCGAGTGAAGCAGTGCTGCCAGTTGCCGGCGCCCACAAAAATCAAATCTAAACGAACGTGTAAATATCCGAAATGCTTTAAATTTGTATTGGTTTCGTTTGATCTTTGAATATCTAATCATCTATCAATATTACAAACAATATTCAAATGAACTCCAAAGCCAAGGAATGTGCTGATCCCACACATGAACAAACTTTGCGGTATTTGCCTTTTATCGCCACTCGATTTTTAAACTCCATATTATCATATGTATTTGACGGATTTATGACGTCCTATTTAATATGTTAATGTAATTTTTGACGTTCAATTATATCTTCAACCATGGTATTTATTGAATTTAATATTGCTGCTAATTACTTGACACTGGCAAAATACCCGCCAAGTTGCGGGTGAGGCCATATTCATATCCATTTTATTTCATCGCATTTCATTTCGTAAAGAAAGAAGAAGAAGATAGTTTCCGATAGTTTGATACCTCGCTCAGACCAAAGTCTAGACGTGAATCGAAAAGTACAGTACCCCTCTGTCAAAAAAAAACCCATCTATTACCAAGCTGTAAATAACACTAGTTCACTATCGGTCGAGTCGGTCTCTACCATTTTGAATCGCTGTGCATTTGCCATAGCTCTTGTTATGCCAATTGCCATAATTGACTGACATGGCTACGCAAATTTCATAACAGACAGAGGAGGTGGTCGTACTTGGACGAAGACCATAAACGTTATATAGCTCAACTAGAATACCATCTGTTTATTACCGCCATCTGTGAGCGAATAGCGTGGCAGAATAAACTTATCATTGTCATTCGTTCTTGTCATCCGTAGTCTATGGTGAAGAGAAGATTGCCGAAATATTCGCATTTTGAATTGAAAATCGTGAAAGAGGACTGCCGAAATATTTGCATTTTGAATTGAAATCGAGTTGTACAAGTCATTTAGTAATATTATGGAAAAAGAAATACTGTTCTACTAGTTATAATCTGACCATCAAAAGCTAAGACAAGCGTGTGAGAAGGATTCCGTGGTCTTTTATCCAAATTGACCATTCATTCAGGCTTGGCTGTTGTAATCGTGTTTGTAGTCGGTTGGAAATAATTTGTTTATTGTGAAAATGTATTGTTTTTCGAATCTATAAGATAGTATTGTCGAAAATTCTTCTATCAATTATTGATATTTCAATATCGTTCCATGTTGCTCGTATCGGCAGGAATATTCGTCAATGCTTTTTTGCTCATGTCATAGAATTCGCTAATCTTTCTTGGCTAACGGATATTGTTAAAATACTCAAAGTATGCTTCACAATTAAAGCATCCGTGTGTGTTGTTGTTGATATGATGGCCGTCCACGTTTTCAAAATGATTCTATTTGTTGTATAATCTATTCTGAAAACTGAATGATCTCCAGGGTCGATAGCTTAGTTTGACAATCTTAAGTTGCTAGTTGTAGTTGCTGCAATAAATGCGTCATTTTGTTATTCGTTATTACGAAGTAAATTTGTAATTATAGTCGCTGTATTAATAATAGCAAAATAATTTCCGATGGTTACAACAGGTGGTACCTATTCAGATTCTTCTCACTTTGTTCTCACATACCTATAACAATGTACTGCTCAAAAATGTAAAAGATATTTAAAAAAAAGAGCAACCATGGAGTTTCTTGCCTGTTCTTCTCCATAGGAAAGGCATTCTGAACGGGTGGGAAAGTAGTAGCATAGTATTTTTAACTTTTGACGATTCATAGGTACTGTACTTAATGGTCTATGTGAATTAAAAGATTTTCTGATTCTGATTCAGAATGTGACTTTAAAAACCATATTAGCATTGTATTTCTTGTTAAGAATTCATGTAGGTCCAACACTAGACATGTCCTGCGGTTTCTTTTGTTTGAGGGTCAATTTGTTTGTTCATATTCTGTTAAACAGTTATTCTGGTATATGGCTGTTGTCTTATTGCCACTAAGTACTGCTGGACAACATAAAATCCAAAACCATAACTTTAATTATTCAGATGGGTCCACAAAGTTACCTATCAATATTTAGAATATATCACTTAAAAATTATATCCTGTTGCTATGCTTAAGTTAACGACTGACCAGATTTTAGGTCTTTGTCAGTACCTATCAACCTAATCCAGATGAAAATGCATCAAAAAGCAAGTCTTGCAAGACAACCACATTCACACTTCAAAATGAGACCGTAGCAGGAAAAGAGGCATGTGTATGTAAAGCCCACTGGAAAAAGCAGCTATATAGATAATTTCAAAGCTTTAAAAACAGATCATAAACAGCAAGGAGTTGCCGGCTAAAAACTATTCATGATACAAAAAGTTACCAAGTGTTATGGGACCACAAAAGTAATGCTTTATTCTATTCTTTTAAAGTTTGTAACATACTAATTAAGGCTTAAATAAATTCTTCAATCACTACTCATTTCTTATCATCATTCACCATAAAAATTAATAATTAATTTTGGGTCAAGTACACATCATTCAAATCCCATCTAAGATGTATTCTCTTGATTCCTGCTGTAATATAATTACATTTGAGACTATTGATTCAATGGTTGCAACAACTTTCAAATTATGTATTGGAAAAAATCAAAATTTGGGACTATTTAAAGTCATGAGAATCTATCTCACTTCATAATTCTTCCACTGTTTTCTTGATCTTCGTTGTCTGACGACATCATTTCTGATGGTAATATAATATACTTCCTGTTAGATGTGATCATGTTTTTGGGCGTTACTTTAGTCAAGAATTTATCATGGCTGTTGATAATGAACATAGAAAATAGTTATGAATTGAATATTTAATTTATTGAACCCTTGTTACAGAAAGTTGAAAAATGAGAGACAGAAGCACATATAAATCATAAAAACTAGGCATAAATTATATAAAAAGAGTTCTTATTAATATGTGATAAAGTTAATCATGAATAAGCGGGGCGACAAAAATCAAAACCAAATTCCTTATTCAGAAAACAAAAAAACCTTAAGCATTGATCAAGTTCTCAACATAGATGGGTAACACCGCTACGCGGTTTATAGCACTATATATCGACGGGTGAAAGCGGAAGTGGCGTAACTTGAAAAACCCAACTTTACACCAGAGCCAAAAAACTATTTCAAAAATTCATAACTCATATATTTATAGAGTTGGAAAGTTGAAAATTGGTATGTATTTATATTAATCTAAAGCCTATCTGATGCTTTTGTCTAAATTGTCGTAAAGTTTGTGTATCATTGATTTTTCACAAGTTACGCCAATTCATGTTTCAATTTCAGGCAGCAGAAATGTTGTATCTGTGAGATGAAATATATAGATAACTTAGACAGACATGTTTTTTGAGGTACGGGTTTGCTGTATCTTAAATATGAAACCTTCGACACATGTTTCATTTAGCTGTATGTCGTTTATTTTATTAAATTGCATCAAAGATTTGTTTTAAGTACAAATATGGCGACAGATGTTTTATAAATGAAATGCTGTATCTTAAACTAAATATTTTTATTAAATTTTGGAAAATGTTATTATAATCAACTGACCATAAAAAAGAACATACAGGCTTCTAAATGAGAAATATATTGTTACGTGCGGGGGTAATCAAATGCCGATTACGTGAAAATTACTTTAATCGCTCTCCACACAGAAGGCAAAAATAGTACACACCAGTACACTAACTAGTAAACACTCAAATCACAATTCACCAAATCACTTAGAAACACAGTTGTCCACAGTATTCGCTAGAGTCGCCGGTATAGTCTTCTTAGTTCGCTTCCGAGAGATGTGTTCACAATCGCTTTCAAATAGAAACTGTCTCGTCGCTGGTCCTGCACACTATTTATAATCCGAAAATAGCGAGGGTGGATCTTTCCAGAAAGGTGTCGATAAAAACCCACTAAACAGAAATGTTCCATAAGGAAAATGAACCTTATGTACACGGTAATAAGGAGGCGCTAGAATGTTCTAGTGTACGTAGCTGTATTCGTCTAATCGGTATTATTCCGAGAACTCGTAGTTCCAGGAATTGCATTGTCCTCGCCTTTTGTTTACTAATAATAATTTTAATAAAAATAATATGAGGTATATTCCGGAAGCCGGTTGCAACATTGTTGACGATTCTAGATCTTTCTTCACAGATCGACAGGGGACCTTGGACCCAACAATGCGTTTTTGTTTCTAGAAGCTTCGATGACTATTTCTCGAGTTATCGATACCTCTTTTATACGCATCGTAACAATATTTTTGCAATATGTGGCTGCACTAATTAGTGTTGTAAAACTATCGATAGGCCTATCCTATCGATAGTTTTACAGTTTTCTAAAGTCAAACTATCGATAGTGAAACCGATAGTCCTATAACGCTACTGTAACACAGCCAAATAATGCTGTGGGAGGCTGTGGCTCCCAAGTCTTGAAGGTGCGTCGTAAGTGAAACGAGTCCAGAGAGAAGTACCAATAATTTATTAAACAAAAAACATATATACATTTAAAAGTTGAGGGTCACAACTAGTAGAGGATAAACGGAGTGATAAAATTACAAGAGCGAATCAAAATAAATAATATAAACAATTAAATCTTATGGGTCACAGATAGTAAGGTATAAAGACAGTGGGAAAAATAATAGTGTAGCGAGGTAGGTACGCTACAGTACTCCCCCTCTAGCGAAGCGTACATTCGGTTTCACTGCACGGCCGGATCGCGTGACGTAACGTTCACTCGGCGCCGGCGTCGACTGCGTTGATCCAGTAGATCTCGGCTGGAGTTCTGACTTCGTAGTTGAAGCTTGCGGCGTAGGTGCAGTGGTTCCTGGTGTCACTTCGTTATCTTCACTGAACAGATGTGCGGGTTTGATTCTGTCTATTGATACCACTGTTGTGCGCAGTGGTAGCTGGATTTTGAAGGTCTTGCTGTCACGATCCAGGACTTGGTATGGCCCGTCATATGGTGGGGTCAGTGGGCTCCGAACGGTATCGTTGCGAAGAAACACATGACTGCACGTTGCTAAATCCTTGTAGACGAATGTGTCCTTGTTATACACGCGTGTCTTCTGGACCGGGGAGTAAGCTGCCATTGTTTCGGTCAGCTGACGGACGAACTCGCTATCTTCGATTTTTGGCTTTGTAGGCACGAAAAAATCGGAAGGCAATCGCAAGGTAGATCCGTAAGTCATGAGGGCCGGGCTGACGTTAGTATCTTCACGTAGAGCGGTGCGCAGGCCCAGGAGAACGGTGGGTAGTTCTTGACTCCAGCTGGCGCCAGCGCCCTTGGCCATAAGTGCTGCTTTGAGTGAGCGATGCCATCTTTCTACTTGGCCGTTGGCTTGAGGATGGAAAGCGGTGGTACGTATTCTTGTGATGCCGAACCTCTTCATCAGTGCGTTAAAAAGTGCTGACTCGAACTGACGGCCTTGGTCTGACGTGATGCGTAATGGACATCCAAATCGTGCGATCCATCCCTCGTACAGAGCTTGTGCGACAGTCTCGGCAGTTATATCGCGTGTAGGTATTGCTTCGGGCCACTTGGTTCTGCGGTCGATCATCGTCACGCAGTATCTGTAGTCGTTTGATGGCGGCAACGGTCCGACTATATCTATGTGGATGTGTTCGAAACGTTCAGATGCGGGGAACTCGCCGAGAGGACTGACGACGTGACGATGGATTTTAGCACGTTGGCATCCGATGCATGATTTTGTCCAAGTGCCGACGTCTTTGTTCATCGAAGGCCAGAAAAACTTGGTTCGCATGATCTTCCTCGTTGTTCTCACCCCGGGATGACTAAGTTCGTGTTGCGCTTTGAATGCTGCAACACGATAAGTCACGGGTAGATACGGCCGAACGTTGTTTGTAGATACCTCGCACGTGATTGGTCGCCGACAGCCGGGTAGGGTAATTGACGTGAACTTTAAATTTGTTTTTGTTCGCAGCTGTGTCAGTTCATCGTCGCTCTCTTGATCTTCCGCCAACTTTTCGTAGTCGATGTTTGCCGGACATTGAATTTCATTAATTCGTGATAACGCGTCGGCAACTTGGTTTTGTTGGCCGTGGAGGTGCTTGATGGTAGTGCAGAACTGGCTGATGAAATGAAGTTGACGTTCTCGTCGCGGCGTATCGGTACTGTTTGGGCCTCTTGTAAGCGCGTATGTAAGCGGCTTGTGGTCAGTGCATATGGTGAGGTCATTGCCCTCTATCAGTCGACGAAGATGTTTTACAGCTGTGTACATTGCAAGTAATTCGCGATCGTACACACTGTAGCGGCGTTGCGTCTCACTCATGGACTTGGAGAAGAAAGCCAGTGGTTTCCAAATATTATTGATCTTCTGTTGGAGTACGGCGCCCAAACTTGTATCCGATGCGTCGGTGAGTAGACACAACGGGGCGTTGTGTACCGGATGCGTGAGTAGAGTCGCCCCGAGTATGCTTTGTCGGCATGTCTCAAAGGCGGTTTCAGCTTGCGGCGTCCACGTTATAGGAGTTTTATCATTCTTCTTGGTATTGTGTAAGTACTTGTTCAGTTCGTGTTGATGTTCTGCGTGGTGAGGAAGGCAGCTGCGGTAAAAATTTAGCATGCCGAGGAATCTTCTTAATTCTTGTATGTTCTGTGGTTTAGGATAATTAGATATTGCTTGAATTCTTTCTTCTGTGGGTTTGATGCCTTCGCTTGAAACTTCATATCCTAGGAAAGTGATATTTTCTCTTCCGAACTCGCATTTATCGATGTTAAGAGTAACGCCGTAGGAGTTTAGGCGTTGTAGAACTTGGTCGAGGTGGTGCTGATGATCTTCAGGGTTGGAAGAGTAGACCAGGAGGTCGTCCACAAAACAGAAAACGAAGTCGTCTAGACCCCTCAGTACCTCGTGCATGAAGCGTTGGAACGTTTGGCCCGAGTTTCGTAAACCAAACGTCATGCAATTAAATTCGAAGAGGCCAAAAGGTGTTATAATGGCAGTCTTCGGTGCATCTTCTTTTTCAATTGGTATCCAAAAGTAGGCCATCTTCATATCGAGCTTCGAAAATATTGTTTTCCCGTGTAGTTGGTACGTAAAATCTTGAATTCGTGGAATAGGATAGCGATCGGGTACAGACGCGGCGTTAAGTCGGCGGTAGTCGCCGCAAACACGTAGTGATCCATCCTTCTTCTTGACTACGTGCAGCGGGCTGGCCCATGGGCTGTTCGAAGGTTTGCATATTCCCATCTCCATCATTCGTTCGAATTCGAGTTTGGCCGCTTTGTGTTTATCGGGCGGAAGTGGGCGTGGCCGCGAGTATATGGGCGGGCCGGTTGTTTCAATGTGGTGAGTTACATTGTGCTTCGCCGGAGTCTTCAATGACATGGGCCGGAGTACATCTGGATACCGCATGAGGATGTCGTGGAATTCGTGGTTGCGGCTTAGCAGGAACACAGCTGGTTCGTCGTTGTGGATTTTTATGGCGTTAACGGTGATGTCTGTCGTGCTATCCGATAGCTTACGGCGATGAAGGTCGACAAGTAGCTTGAAATGACGTAGAAAATCTGCACCCAGTATTGATGTTTTGACATCGGCGATGATGAATGTCCATTTGAATTTTCTACGTAAGCCTAGGTCGAGCTCGAGTGTACGCTCTCCGTAGGTACGTATCGGTGTGTTGTTTGCGGCAAACAGATTGTACGTTGTGTTGTCAATGTTGCGAGGATTTTTTCTTTTTGCCGCCAACACTGATATGTCGGCTCCGGTATCGACGAGGAATCTCTCTCTGGTTGCTATGTCGACGACGCATAGGCGGTGGCTGGTATTAAAAACATCGATGCCCGCCAAATTCGATGTTCGGTTTAGTTTTCCTGTTTCTTTAAACACGGAGACTCGCAGCGACGCGCAGAATCACCAAACTTGTAGTGGTACCAACACAATCGGTCGTCGTTGAGCCTGCGGTGCCCACGGGTGGGGGCCGGCGTCGGTGTTCTTGAACGCACGCGGGAGTGGTGTGCGAATGGAGATTGTCCACGGTTGGTACCTCGACGAGACCGTTGGTGATGGCTGCGTAGCTCGGCGATTTCCAATGACATCTTTTCGAGTTGCTTGGATAGCAACCCGAATTCTGTACTGGTCGAGGTGTTGGTGTTGGTGTTTGTGGTGCTCGCTGTGACTGCGGCGATGCTCGGACTGAACAGGTGCTCTATCATTTTGTCGGCCATGGCAGCAAGCTCGTCATTGGTCGACGTTGAGTTGATGGAGAGCACGGCGCGGACTTGTGCGGGCATTTGATTAAGCCACATAACTCCTAATGCTTCCTCGGTGACAAGGTTGTTGCCCAGCTCGCGCATTCTTCTGAGCAGTTGAGTGGGCTTCTGGTCGCCGAGTTCGATGCCGTTGAGGAGCTTTTGGAGCTGCTGGTGTTTTGACTCGGCGTATACCGAGATGAGTCGATCCTTCAGAGCAGCGTAACTTCCCGTAGCTGGTGGGTTGGCGATGAGGTCGCTGACTTTATCCACGTCGCATTTCTGCAGTTTAGTGACAGCTATGTTGAACTTTTGCTTGTCAGCGATCTTCTGAGCGGCGATGGCGGCTTCGTATTGTAGAAACCAGTGCCTGGGTCTGTCACGCCAGAATAGCGGAATTGTGCCTTGGAGTGACACGGTGAAGACATCGCTGGTATTGTTTTCTTCATGAGCGGGCGCTGGTTTGTCTTCCATAGTGATGATTGATAGTGTTCTTTCTTCGGGGTCACCAATGTGGGAGGCTGTGGCTCCCAAGTCTTGAAGGTGCGTCGTAAGTGAAACGAGTCCAGAGAGAAGTACCAATAATTTATTAAACAAAAAACATATATACATTTAAAAGTTGAGGGTCACAACTAGTAGAGGATAAACGGAGTGATAAAATTACAAGAGCGAATCAAAATAAATAATATAAACAATTAAATCTTATGGGTCACAGATAGTAAGGTATAAAGACAGTGGGAAAAATAATAGTGTAGCGAGGTAGGTACGCTACAATGCAGAAAAATATTGCCCTTTTTGAAATCTCTTAACAATGAAAGTTACGTGAAACTATTAAAATTATTTATTAATCACAACTCTCTTCCTCTTCATCAGTTTCAAGCAAAGTATCTTTAACTTTCTTGTCGTGTTTTAATTTAAAATATTCGTCAGCAAAGCGTTTGGGGATAATCTGTTTGTCCACCAGCTTTTTAAGATCTGTATACTTTTGGATTGAAACAGGGAGCTTATTTGAATACAAAGACAGTTTTGGTTGCGCATTGTCTAAACTACATAGAGAAACTGAAGTTGTTTCGGCATCTGGGAGCATAGATTTTTTTATAAACATAATGTCCGGGTTTGTCTTCTTAAATGTTGCAATACATAATTTAGATATTTGTAATTTTTGATTCTTCTTAAATGTTTTGCTCTGAATTTCTTCGAACCCAATAAAGTCCCTGCCTTCTAAAACGGACACGCGATATGGGGATGGCTTTCTGCGTGCCATTTCCATAACAGTTGCCCATTGGGAAGGAGCCCATACGGTCGTCTTCTTGACAGCTTGCTCTATTACAGAATGCATACTGTCGACCGGCATATAAGTATGTCCTGGAATAAGGTAATTTATTTGTATTACCTCTACATTAATAGCTATGGACATAAAATATCTCAGCATACTCAACATAGTTTTGTTTTTATTTTGTCCATAACATGAGTCACAGTACAAAAGCACAGTCTTCACATTTCCTCGTCTGTCTACTTCTTGAAGGTAATTTAATAAACAGGTGGAAATCTCATTAGACCCACGACGGGCATCGACTTCAGTCCATACATTACAGAATCCTCTCTGAGTATTACTTTCATAAATTGTAAGATTGTACACAGCTATTTTTCTACAGTAGTACAATGCCATGCTGTCACCATGTGGTGTATTCAGAACTTTTTGCATGTCAAAACTTGCGCATAGTATAGTGGGATCAATACCATTAAGGTTTTGGTGGCATTTAAACCTTTTATAGGAGTCTTCTTTTTCTTGTATGTGGCTATTATATTTAGTCATCTCGTCATAATTTTTGACATCAAATGTCTGTGTCATACAAAGCATACATTTATCTTTCTTAGGGACATGAATTCCAATATTGTAATTATCTTTTAACCAATTTGAGAAAACTTTCAAGGACATATTTTGTTGGACGTTTTCTTCAATACAGTTTGTTTCATAAATCCGATATAAATTAGACATATTTTTGAAATCATCTGGCAAATACAGTTTGTTAGAATCCTTCCTGCAGTAATGAGATGGTACTAAAGGTAAAGATGATATAAATTGTTTTGCATGGTCTATAGTATCTTCTGATGTTTTGTTTGTACCACCATTTTTTCCTCTTTCATCTAATTTTGCAAACCCTTCATTTGCATTGTCTAAAGTATACCCTAAAAATCTTTGAGTTATATCCAGCGTGTTCAATAGAAATTTTTGACATACTTGTCTCCTTTCCTCCCCTTCATTTATATAATATTCAAATGTAAATTTTCTTCTTGATGATTCGCCTTTATCCGTAGTTTTATTCGCAGTATTTTTTTTAATTGCACATTTAGCTATCCAATCTCTTTGTCGTTGACAACTACCAAGTTTCCAATAAAAATTAAATAATTCTTGACGTCTAGTTTCTGAAATATCTCCACAGTTTCGTTTACATTTCACATCTTTACAGGGATTAGGTTTCATAGACTTTGGTTGAACTTCCGCCCCTTTTTCATTTATATAAGTTTGACCAAGAGATTTTTTTATTTTATTGTCTTTTTTAATATATTTTTTTGGCTTAGCCTTTGTTAACAGCACGATTTCTTCGACATTTTTCTTTTCGCTTATTTTCTTCTTCAGTTTCTTGCCTCGTTTTCTTTTAATTTTTGTTTTTCCCGCCTTGCTTGATAGAGAATCATCAGATGTTTCATTACTATCGAACGCGCAGCTTGATTCTTCTGACGGAAATGCCTCACTAAGCAGCAATGTGTCAGCATCTTCTTCTTCAAAAAAATCAAGGTAAGATTTATCAAAACTTAATTTTCTTCTGCAATTTCTTTTTGTATCTATTCTTTTACTTGATTCTTGAGAATTTGTGTTGTTGTTGGCTACAAAATTTGTATCAATTGGAATTGAACTTGAGACTTGGACTTCACAATCAGCAGTAATATATTTTTTATCGGTAATAGTTACGTTAGCCATTTTTTCAGGAGCAATTTTGTTAGTGTCCGAAGAACTTATATGTACGTTACGTGACGTTTGTACACGACAAACGTTTTGTAAGCAATCTGTAATATCTTTATTTTCAAGAGAATCTTCAGCAGTGCAAGGGGACTTCATAAGTGTGTTAGGTAAGCAGTCCTTATTTTCAGGGGAATCTTCAGCAGTACAAGGGAACTTCATAAGGGTGTTAGTTAAGCAGTCTTTATTTTCATAAGAATCTTCAGCAGAGCAAGGGGACTTCATAAGTGTGTTAGGTAAGCAATCTTTATTTTTATAAGAATCTTGAGCAGTGCTAGGGGCATTCACACGTGTGTAAGGTAAGCAGTCTTTATTTTTATGAGAATCTTCAGCATAATATACTTCTAGACTCACTAGACTTTCGTCAGAATCAACAGTAACAAGACAATTGTAAGATGCATGACTAGTATTTTGAATAAGATCAGATATACTGATATTTGAAAGCGTTTCCAAGCCTGTTGACGTCTGAACAAAATCGTCACTTTTTTTGTCTTGCTGCTGTATACTATGCACTGTCGATATATTATTATTTTCAATAATTCGCTTCGTTTCAGACATGTATGATTCCGGCTTGCGAAAGGTGGGAGTAAGATCTTTCAGACATGTATGATTCCGGCTTGCGAAAGGTGGGAGTAAGATCTTTGACACTTACTTGGGCTGGTTTAGAACTGTGGGGAGTAGTTGGAAGAGACGAGTGTTCTGGCGAAGATTTAAATTTTGTCGTACGGTACGATGTTGATCGTAGTTTTATTCCATCTTTATACACAACATCTTCCAAAATCTCAACTTTACGTTTCTTTTTTGGTCGGTCTTCATCAGTTAATAATGTTGACTTCAACTCTTCCTTCCATCGCTGACGTTCTGCCATCTAAAATCAAGTAACAAAAAATATAAAATAATATTACTTGTTTCATAAATAGCTAACCATTTAAATCCAGTCTAGCAATCAAGTCCACTAAACCAATAATCTAGTCCACTGAAATATTGAAATAAATTCAATTTAAAAAAAAGACCCGTGTCGGGAATCGAATCCATGATCCCTACAGGCGTTCCAACATGCGAAAGCCGCAGCGCTACGGAGAGAGCGCTATTGATATTATCTATAATATTATTATAATATTGATTTGTGCTTTTTTCAACAACAAAAACATACAATACCCTGCATACAACTACATACTGTTCATGTTAAGCATAAAACAAGTTAGTTTTAACACTTAGGTACAATTTTAGGACCTAAGTAGTTAAAAAACCAAATACAAAAATGTTTACCCGTATATACCTACATACACAGTGAAGCTCAATAACGGTTTAAAAACAATAATAATCATGAAAACAAATTACAAATAAATAGAAATAGCTTAATTATTATGATTATAACTCACCCGAGCTCGTAGAATTGTTTTATAACACTTTATTTATCACAGCGACAAACACGCTTTCGCAACTCGACGCTCGCGCATCGACTGAGGTGCGACCGGAACGGCGTATCAAGAATGCACGCATTGGTTGGTATGGTTCTAGATTGGTGTAACTGATCTCTGCATACAAAACTAATCTCTATTGTTTTAGGCTAAGTATGATATTAGCAAAAAAAAAAATGTTTGAAATGTAGTAACTATTTCATCATGTATGTACTAGTATGGAACAAATTGTTGTATCTCTTTAATGACCAAAATGTCATAGAGCAGAATTGTCGTATCTCTAGACAACGTAAAATTTAGGGCGACAGAAATGTCGTATCTTATTCCAAGCAGTCACTGTGACACATAAACAAAGTAGTATCTATTTTATTTAAAAACTAGCTGTTGCCCGCGACTTCGTCCGCGTGGTATTTAACAAAGACAACCGTTGACAACAGCCTGCCCGCCCATTCTGAGCCCGCGGGACGCATTGCAGGTGTTGCTATCAAAACTTAATCAGGCGCTGCGCTGCAACATTGGTTTTCATTTTTTTCGTGAGATCCTATTTTTTTTCTAAAATAAAAGTAGCCTAAGTTACCCCTTGTTACATCAGCTATCTGCCAGTGAAAGTCCCGTCAAAATCGGTCCAGCCATTACAGAGATTAGCCGGAACAAACAGACAGACAGACAGACAGACAGACAGACAGACAGACAGACAGACAGACAGACAGACAGACAGACAGACAGACAGACAGACAGACAGACAGACAGACAGACAGACAGACAGACAGACAGACAGACAGACAGACAGACAGACAGACAGACAGACAGACAGACAGACAGACAGACAGACAGACAGACAGACAGACAGACAGACAGACAGACAGACAGACAGACAGACAGACAGACAGACAGACAGACAAAAATTGTAAAAATTTTTGTTTCGGTATAGGTAACGTGTATACATCCAAATGCACTTAGTAAAAAGCGGTTATTTTAATATTACAAACAGACACTCCAATTTTATTTATATGTATAGAAAATGCATATTTTACCCTAGTTACAACAATTTTTTTTATGTGCAGTGCTAAAAGTAAGCAAAAATCCAAGGTCGTATCGATGAAAAATTTTATCGTAGGGAAACGAGTCCCCGACCATTCGAAGCGGTATTTTTTTTTATACAAGAATATGGTAAAAAGTGATTTAGCTCAAAATGCAAGTTACGACATTTCCGCTTTCTCCCGTCGATATCTAAAGGTCCCTGGTTCATTCCCTGGTTTCCCAATTATGTTGATAATGAACATAGAAAATAATTATGAATTGATTATTTAATTTATTGAACCCTTGTGACAGAATAATGAAAAATGAGAGCCCACATAAATCATAAAAACTGCATAAATTCTATATTATGTTAACTTTAACTATGGCAAAGACATGTTAATTGGTTGGCAGACAAAGCCTTGCGATCTTAATATATTATAATCACTTGTCAGCACTTATGGGGGCTGGGGGAGGGGGGGGGGGGGGAGCTAAAAATTTTACTTACATTGTACAAATCCATAGTCCGTTCTCATTTTGAATCTACTACCAATTCTGTTCTAGTAAATAAACTGGAAAAAAATCAGTTCAATTTAACATTCCTCCATTGTCACCTCCTCTGTCTCGTCCTCCACAGCACATCAAAAAACGCCTGGGGATGGCCTTCCCAGATGCTGGGTCCCATACAATTGATTGTTACCGACCTGTCGTCTATGATAATATGTATAAGAAACAACAAGAACAAATATGATGAATGTGGGAAATTAGCCTGAAGGTATAAGAGAGTAAGAATCACTTGTGTGTGAGTTAGAGTGAATTCATGAATTTATAGGGTTTTTAATTAAAACTTCTTGTTAAATATTAATAATTATATTAATGACGCGAGACAATGTAATGGACATTAACAATATACTGTGAACGTAAAAATTATCTCGCCACCGACCCGACGCGACAATGGAGGCAACTGGGCGAATTGTGCTATATGGCACACGAATAAATCAGTCGCTTCATCCACTCTCTGTTCTCTTTCAAATATATTTCTATATATTTTGTGCGGAGGTAACCTTGGTCCAAATGTATGCTTCGATGACTCTAGAGCAACTTGCCAGGATGGTGCGGCATCACCTTGCCACCACGTAGCGGCAAACCCTATCCACATCGGAAGTCCTCGTAACGCTATACCGTCGTCGATACCGACGCATTCTTTATAAGTTTCAATGGCGTCGATAAAAGCCTGCACATCCCTCGCCTTCGTACCATCGAAGCGTGCTGTGCACTTTGCAAAGCTTCCAGAAAAATGTTGGACTGGAGTACATACAGGTTCGCTGCGGCTTAGCCTGTTTATCAGCAACAACAGCTGGGCCCCAAGTCTGCTAACACAATCGATTCATAATCGAACAGCAACCCCATAGTAACTGTCACTTTTGACAGATATCCCATACATAATCTGTCAAAAGTGACAGTTACTATGCGGTTGCTGTGCGATTGTGTTAGCAGACTTGGGGCCCTGAAGCATTGCAATCCTTTCGACTTGTGGGGACAGCTGCTCGATAGGAGGACGACAGCTGCATGATTAAAGATTACAAAAAATAGTCAAAAAAGTAATCTACTTTGGTGATTAATGATTATTAATCTGTAATCGTAATCTTGATTACTATTTTTGATTGATAAAGGCGAACACTGAAAAGAAATAAAAAATGAAAACAAATTATATAACAATAAATCATCTTTATTTTTTAATCAGTCTCATAAATTGCAATATTTGGATTAGTTATTTCACGAAAAAACGTACCGGATATTTGTGATTTACGATGTGCGGTTTAAATGAGACTTCAATAAAACCCTCTTCTCAAACATTTCATCTGGAAGTCTATGTGCTTTTGGTGAATTGGTCATAGTTGCATATGAGAAAAGTCTTTCAACTGGACCCGAGGATGGCAGAGGCGTATTATATTTCTTAAACACATTTTTTATTTCAGGGTATCTATTCAGGATAGATACATCTTTATCTTGATCTGCTAGATAGTGAGAAATAATGGCATCTGCTTTAGATCGTTGTATTTGGTGCGTATCTCCCGTTGAGTCAGATTCAAATGAATCAGTATCAAACTCAAAATAGCTGTCTTCATATTTGTTACTTGGTGTGTCGTGAAGCGTTTCAGGTGCCTCGTGGATTTCTTTGACAACAGCTGCCTTGAAAATTGATTTAACTTTGGAATGATGTTGTAGGTTCAAACAAGACATCCATTTGTCCTTAAATCTAGGATAAGACATGGCAGCAATTGCAGCGTTTTGAGCTACCTTCGAGGAGACTGTAAAAAACTCAAAAAATCGCTCCTCCACGCTTTCAAAATATTTCTCTGCTAACTTTTTGCAAAAATCAAACGATTCTCTGTTGAGTTTTTGTAATTTTTTGCGCAAAGATACTAAACATGGCAGTAAAATACCGTAATACATATCTTGTTCGCCTTGTTATATTGCAGAGGCCTTGGATATATTATCCAAGGCCTCTGCTATTGGTTTTGAACAACGCAAGTATTCATTTATGTAATGGAAATCATTGGTACGTAATACGTTAGATAGTCCCAATTCCACGTACAACTGTACACTCTTATCCTTTATCACTGCAATTTGTTTTAGTGCATCATAAAGACTGTTCCATCTAGTAACTCCTGGTTTGTAAAGTGTATGCCCAACAATTCTATGTATAATTTCAGCTGATTTAGGGCGACCGGCAGCATTCCACAAATTGTTGCATTTCCTAATAACTTGGTTATGAATATCGGAAATAGTTGTTTCGTCATTCCTTAACACTTTATTGGCATCCGTAGTGGCACACAAATTGAGGTTGTGGGCAGAACATCTCAAATGTATGGGTAATTCTAGTCTTGTACACTGTGAAATATTATTTTCAACTTCAACAAAAGCTAAAGGATCAACATTATTTTGAGTGTTGAAGTCTGATATAGAACTGAGCTCGGAGTGAAAATCTTCAACGACAATAGAACTTTCTCCTGATTCTGTCAAATCATCAAATCTGTCACTATCCATGTCTACGCCGAACTCTTTAAACGCTTTGACGAAATTACTGCCATTATCAGTGACTGTGGTTAGAACTTTCCGAGAATCCAGACCAAACTCAGAATGTACTGCTTCAAGTAAAAGAGCTATTCGGTCATAGCTGTGCGTACCTGAAAATCTTCGACATGCCAGTGTTTTAGATTTCCTTCCTAAGTTTGAGTCAAGCCAGTGTACCGTGACACCCAGAAAACTTCTAGTTTTTGCCGACCAAATATCAGCAGTTGTGCAGACTTCCTTTATATTGAGCAATTCACATTTGATCTTCGTGATTTCCTTTATATAATAGTCATCGATCAAGCGCCCCAAAGTTCTCCTGCTGATAACATTCAGTCCTTTTCTGCTAATACTTAAACTATCAAAGATTTTCTTGAAAAATGGATCATCTATGGCTTGTAGTGGAATCATGGAATGGATAAAAAACTCTACAATATTTACATTAAATTGGTCTTGAGAAATCGACTGCTCAGGTTCATTAGTACTAACTGTAATGTCTAACTCACGACGGTTAGATGTTCCCGAACTTCGTTTGTTTTTTTTTGCTAGTTTCAAGTGACTCTGATATTCCTTGAATATGTCTTCTCCGTGTTTTCGTTTAAGATGAGTAACAAAATTTGATGTTGAATTGTTAAAACCGCAAATTTTAACTTCTTTTGGTCGACACGATACGCAAATTGCAACTTTTTTTGTAATCGTGGACTCAGTTTTACAATAAATAAAAAAATTACCGTCAAGGATGCATGGTAATGTCTCTGCTGTACATTCATTCTGTCCATTATCTGGGTCAAAACTACTTATATCACATGAAGATGAAAAAGAACTCGACGTTGACGGCATTGCACATGCGATAATGATGGATCTTCAACAAACTAGCACTCGTTATTTATTTTATTTATTACGATCAAATAAATTTTGTCCCCTTGCACTCAATAAGTATGACTTGCGCGCATTCAACGAACTGACGCGCGACGCGACCGCGTGTTGACAAGAAGTACGCAGTGATTGGCTCGCCGGCGGTCATACGATACCCCGTCCTCCGCACTCCGCAACGTTACCTACCTACCGCATCTTGTCGTCATATCAATGACTCCTAAATTTTAATTCAAGTTAACAATAATCATGTAATTTTGATTACTAACTATTGTAATCAAGATTAAAGATTACATAATGTAATTTTGATTATAAGTAACCATGATTATTTCAATCTGATTAAAAGTAATCATGATTATTTTTAATCAGATTACAAAAGTAGTTGATTACGCCCATCTCTGCTTGGGATATGGTTTACATTAACAATGTTAATTAAATTAATGGTACCACATATCTCGCCTGCAATAGGCATGCGAATATTGAATGGATGTACAAAACGATGTTTTGTGTTCCAGTGCATCACATTGTGTTATTGCGTCTGACAGCATGTCCGTTCTGAAATATTTGAGACATCCAGGTTATAGGAATAAACACCATATTATATATATGTCTCGCCCGTACTATCTATATAGCACGAATAGGTCGGATCATGGTATATTGTACATTTACGCGAATACTACATTGTAATAAAACTAATCTTGCTGATTTTATCGCGTTTAATCTTAGTATTTTACGTTCCCAACGTTTCGGCCGCTTTACAGCAACCATGGCCATTGCAGGACAGGTGGTTGACGTCCTAGTTTGAAACGAGGTACCTTCATAGGATCCCAAGTCAGTGGTAGCACCCAGCCATCTTCCCTATTGAAATTAGGATGTTTTTTTAATTTTAATGGCCTCGCGTATTATCCTTGGTTGGAATCGGTGTTCTTTTGCGAGGATCTGTGGCTTATCAAATCTGATATAATGGCGGGTGCGATCTTGTACAAGATCGAACTTAATGCATTCGTTTTCATCTTTGATCTTTCTGCAGAGGGGAATTGGTTCTTATAGTGGCCCGTTTTATTACACTTGTAGCAACGAATCGATTTGACATTTACACTGACAGATGGTTGCGTTTCGTTTCGTTGTATTCCGCTATTACGAGCATTAAACGTACCGTTTCTCCCACAACCGCTATGTGTTGACTGCGTTCTATAATATAATAATATTTATTTCCATAAGCATGATTACAAATTATGCGGTTATATTGCGGTCCCAAACTATGCGTAAGCTTGTATCTTGGGAACCTGGTTAGTATGTTTCTGTGCAATTTGCTTTTAATCAAATCTGGTACCAAATTTTTCATATTTGTGAATAAAGAATTACCAAACCAACCAAAATTGGCTTTTGTATTATTAGCATTTAGCACTTCACATTATGAAAAGATAATTTGTATTGCTCTAATGACTTTAGAATGGCTTCAAACATACCATCAGCAGATTCGTTACAATTTCATAAAAATCTAATAATTTGTTTTAAATGCCACTTTTGGCCGTAAAATATTGGATCACTAATGGAAACAGATTTATATTTTTATTGTTAGAAGCAGTTGTTTGTAAATTATCTGTATTAATAGTATCTATCACGTTTTGTTAAGAATATGGGCCCAACACCTCTGCTACTAGTGCTTCCATTTTTGTTCTAGCTAGATAAGTTGCTCTAGCTGAAATGACATAAATAATTTTATTCAATTTTATAGTACAATCTATGTTATTGTACGACAAATTATATTTTACAGTGTGATATGTGTTGAAGCCTTCACTTCACTATTTAAAAAAATGATGAAGAAGTTTTTGTCTATGGCACATTGGAAGTTTTTTATATATATCTCTTTTTATGTGTCAAAACCGAAATCGCGATGCGGTGCGCCCGCGACATTTTTTATTTTTAAACTTAACATTAAAATTATAAAACATTGTAATCACGGAAAAGTTATTAAAACACCGTCAACATTGAAAGCAATTGAAATAAAACGATTTGTATGGATTTTATCACGTTTATATTATGTGTTTTTACGTTCCCGACGTTTCGGCTGCTTAACAGTAACCATGGTCACGGAGGACTGAGGTGGTTGACGTCCTAGTGTCATAGTTAGAACTGGGGTACCCTCATATTTAGTTGTTGCTTGCGGTGTGATCTACGCAGAAAGTGCTCACAGTCTTGTGCACTTTGTCACACTTGTCGACTTTGCAAGAACAAAAGTTTATTTAAACGCTTTCCTTTGAGTCTATTTCGTTGTTGGTAGACGATTTGTGCCGCTTTGGATAACAAACGTTCAGATGGGACTGAAGTTCCTACCATGGTTAAGTATTTGTAGGCAACTGTATAAAGTTTAGGAAGCTGAATCTTGAGATCGTTCTTTAATTCGGCCTAAATAGTTGGCAGTCCAACGAGAGCGTTCAAATATTACATAAACACAGAAATAAGATTCCGGATCCCGCTGCGTTCATAATATATATAAGTTTAAACAAAACAGGTTAGAATTAAAAAAAGAAAATGTAAAATAAACATATTTTAAAACAAATAGAAATGTTTTTGGTAATGATTTAGAGATCAAACTGAGTGTTCATGAAATTAACTGGTTTTAAAAAAAAAAATTATTACATTATAGGTTATCATTGATTCGATGTTTTATGAAAATACTTCGATGTAAAAGTTGTATGATGTAAATTAATGTATTAAATAAAAGATTTGTATTATATAATGAACTGAAAATGTATTGTATAGACAGATGACAGATGACTAATTAAAACAATGACAAATAGCTAAAAATAATATAAAAAAGGATTTATGTTTTCTAGAATTGATACATCGCATATATTAATAACTTTTCAAAACATCGGATCGATTCGATTTATCGCATTGTAAACATCGAATGATTTCGATGCATCGATGTACATCGAATATCCCTAAGCTCAAGCCACTGGTTAATGTGTGCAATTAATAGCCCCTGTCACTTGTCTAAATCCACATCATGAATAAAAGCCTGCAATCACATTGTTCTGCTCCACAACAGTTTGTGGCATTTTAATCTATTGCGCTCTTAGTGCTACAAGTCGTAGAGCAACTTGTTTGCATACAAGTGAAATTGTAGGCTGACTCATTCCACTTAGATCGCCTGCATCATCTGAAATTTCTCCACGGGCCCACGTTCTTATAGCAGCCAAAACATTCAGATGAGGTGGTATAAAGCCACCACTTCCATCATCAGCTAAATCATTTTTTACCATGTCAATGATAAACGGCAGTAGATCGAGGAAATCTGAACTTATATTTAAATTCAGCTTCTTGAAGCTCTTCCAAAGGATTATACCGAACTTTATAAAATTTGACATGCCTTAGTAATGGAATCTGGTTTTCAACCTCATTTATTTCGTCCATCACGATCAAATCATCAATAAAATAATCTTCGTCCATTTTATTTGCACAAAAAAATAATTAGTATAAGAAATATCCTGAGGTTAGACTTCCAATAATACACCACAGAATTAAAGAATATAAAATGTAAATAGATATGTAATTGAATTAGTTTTAGTTTACGAGCCACCATTACAACCACTTTTCTCCTCTTCGAATTCCCGCATCTTTTCTTACCACAGACCCCGAACTCCCGATGCACTGATGTGCTGTTTCTTTTTTCTTTTTTTGCAATGGCCAGTTTTAATGTAAGATGGTTACATTAGTATCTTTTTTCTTTACAAAATTGAAATTTCAAGAAATATATCTGTGAATATAGGTTAGGTTATGAGATGTCTGTCATCTTATTACATGCTTATTCAGACGTAAAACGGTGTGCCGCGAGTTAGGTTGCGGGCGGAGACGAAAGGCTTTTTAAAAAGAAACAAGAGGTGTGTTCCGCTTGAAGAGCAGTTTAAGACTGAGTTTATTTAATTATAAAAATGCTTATATCTAATTACATAAAACAAAGGGTTACTATTCTTACGTTTGATGGATTGTGGGTAGTAGTGGAATGTAGGAGTGAATAAGGAACACTGAATAGCTTTTCCTGACTTGAATATGAGATACACTTTATTAGATTTATGAGACACAAAGTTTTTACGAAAGTGACAGCACAATAAAATAGTTGCTAGGCAACATTACCTATCTATTAAATGTTACCTCTTTTAACGCTTTCCCTCATTAAGTAGAAAGAGATTGTAAATCTAAATCAACACACATCTTTACAAGTCTGGGTCCCGGAAGAGCCTTGGTCATAACATCAGCTAATTGTTCCACAGAAGATGTCTTTTGTACATCAATAAGACCTTACCTATATGCCTTACCCTTATGTTTATACTGTGGTCGACTCCAGTCCGTCGTACGGTACCCAAAATACAAGCGCCGCTTAGTTTGGGACTGTCAATTGATGTGTAGGTTTGGCGATATTATTATAATGATTTTAACTTTTTTATTTCAGTACTAGCTGACCCGGCAGACTTCGTACTGCCTAATTAAATATCAATAAAGTCCTGTCATAATGATTTGTAATGTGACATTTTTTGTTCCTACATATTTTATAGTCGGGGCAAAAAATTCTCTTGAACAGAACCGGCACCCTGGTGATAGGGCGTTGTGAATAAGAAATATAATTAAATAAAACATATATAAGCATTTAAAAATAAGTAATCTCTTTATTGTTAATCATGTGAATCATAATTATTAACAAAAATCCGTTTTATTTTCATTGTAGTGCTTTGTGATATACGATGTTTTTTGTTTGATTATCTGACGCATAGACAAACAAATCTGACGGTTTTCCAACACGGGAACAGGCAACATACAATTGACCATGTGAGAAACATGGGTTTTCCAGATTTATACCACAAACACTTAATGATTGCCCCTGGGACTTGTTTATGGTCATAGCAAAAGCAAGCCGAACTGGAAACTAGTCGTTTAAAGTCAAACGGCACATCATTCGGAATTATTGGGATGCGCGGTATGAGAACGTCTTCTCCTTTATACTTTCCTTTCAGTATAGTTGCTTCTATCACATGGTTTAGTATTTTTTTTATCGCTAACCGTGTGCCGTTGCAAAGACGCGGTTGGTTGATATTTCGCAACATTATAACTACCGATCCAACCTTTAATAGATTGTGAGGTGGCAATCCTGGCAAACCCAGCGAGTTTAAAAATTTTGGTGGATAGTTCACTACATCATCTTGGTTAGTAGCCGAATCAACTGATTTATATATAATAATAATATATAAATAAGAGTAATATAACATTTACCACAACATTAACTGGAGCACTTTGAACTGAATCTTGAACTATGTCCATCGTTAATGTACTATGGTCAGATAGACTTTCGTGCGTTGGAGATTTACTATAATCGGCATGACCATCTTGCAATGAGGATTGACTTTGTTTGAGGAGACAATCTGGAGTCGGAACTTGGTTGAACTTGGTTTTCATGATCATGAGTGTTGGCGACCGGCGTTGGTATAAATCTATCCGTGTGCTTATCTCACTTTGGGCTTAAACCGTAATTGGTCAGTTTATTATTAAGCGTGCGATATTGTTCGCTAAAATAATTATGATCAACTGCTATAATACATACCTTGAAAGTTGGCATAAAATTTTCCCGAACTACATTTGTTGACCCAAATGAAGTCATTTGAAAGCAATTGTTATATTGTTGGATATTTGTCAAAAAGTGTATGGAATCTGTTCCTATTCCTGAAACCAATGAGTACAATGGCTGTGGTGGTGGTTCCAATGGTATCAGTTTCACTTTACCATTTGCGCAACACAATCCATAAGCTTCGTTTTTATATTTCAATGCCTTACAATGTGAGCAAACCGAGTTTATCGAACCAATAACATCACATTGGTAGTTACTGCAGTCAATTGACACATCGTATCTGAAAGCAGCCCGATTCAAACTTGCGCGAATATTAGTATGAACTTTATGCAATAGCAATAAAGCTCGTTTTAGTTAGAAAACGTTTGTATGGGAAAAAGAAAAGGGCTGTTTTTAGGGTTTTTCCGGCAATTATTCGATTTTTTCTCGCCGTAAAAACCATCTTTGAACTTCAACGAACATTTAAAAAAAAGAATTGGCCAAATTGGTCCAGGCGTTGTTGAGTTATTTATATTATAGATATAGGTAGTAGGTTCATTAAGCTCCACTGGGATTGCGCTACAAGTACTTGCGACAGGAAAATATGGTTCTGATTGGGCTATTTAAATCTAACGCCATTAATGGCGACAGCCCATTTTTTTTTAAGTTGGACTAGCCAATAGTAGCACTCATGTCTGACGACGTTGAATAGCCGGCCAATGATGGCTACTCGACCTGCGTATTCTTATATACTCCATTATAGGTATGATGGCAATTATGTAACCTGACGCTTAGGTGCCGTTACTCATTTTGATAAATCTATACTAATATTATAAATGTGAAAGTTTGGATGGATGGATGGATGTTTGTTACTCTTTCACGCCCGAACGGCTGAACGGATCTGGATGAAATTTGGCACAGACATAGATTATAGTCCGGAATAGCACATAGGCTACTTTTCATCCCGGTAAAATGTATGGTTCCCGTGGGATAGATGTTTTAATTTTTCATACTTTGTATCGCGGGTAACACCGCCGGGCGCAGCTAGTATAACATATAGCAGCTTCTAAATAAAATACACAGTTTCCGCGAGAGTAAGTAAAATGTTCTTGGATAGAGTTGCATCTAAAATATTTAAAATCACATTAAATCGGACTTGATTCATAAATTGCGTACGTCGATATAACTATAAGTTTTAGTACTCAATGAAACACTTGTTAAACTATGCACTTATTTATATTTTAGACAGAAACACGCTAAATTAACACAAATAAAATAAACCGCGTCTCGTAGGCAAGCGAGCCATTGAGGAAAAGGGGCTGAGTACTGGAGACAGTGTTACCACTGAGTAAAAATTAATATTAAATATTGTTGTTGTTGCCAACATTGTTGTTGTTGGTATGACAATGTTAATGATAGAATGATAGCTGAGCAGATAGGGTGAAGAAAAGGGATATGGAAGGAAAAAGACGATATTATGCAACGAACATTATAATAGCAAGACCGACCAAACACAACTCCATAATGACATAAAACAAAAACAAAAAATACAATTTAAAAAGTATTACAAATAATGTAATTCTCAAAATAGGTCCAATCACCCACAGACAACATAAAAGTAAAGACATTTTTTTTATTTTTTGGCATCACACGTTTGTGTATATGCCAGTGTCGAGTTTAAAGATAGGGAATCGGAATTATACAGAAGTATAGGATCCGGTACCATTCGGAAAAATGTTATTGTACGATCGTAAAAAAGACAAATTTTCTTAGGCATACTGTGTCTAAGAAAATTGAATATTAAAAGCTTATTATAATGTGCCAGCCATGAGTATAAAATAAATCACACTTTCTAAACCAAAAGAGTTTTTTGAAAGTGATTAGTCCTTGTCACGTTTAGTTATTGTTCATATGCTGTGTTTGGCCCGATTGATTTTAGCCCAACTTGTCCTATTTTTTCTATGTGTTTTTTGTGTGTGTTATATGGGTTTAAAATCTCGCATTCTTGTTATTCACATGTTAATTTCTTCAATTATTACAAAGTTTTTCAAAAGGGACGAGGCACAGACAAAATATATAAAAAAAAGAAACGTCAAACAAAAAGAAATGTCAACCTGACAGTTATAGAATTGAGGCGTAAAATCTGAGCCGCCATTACTTGCGAGCTGGATCCTGCGATGAATCCTCTAGAATTTGTTTCTCGGTTTTTTTTTTTCTTGGTAATTTTTCAATTGAATTTCATCAAAAGAACAAGATAGATCACGTAATTTTGGAATTCTTAAACTAAGCTCATTGAGTTTTGAAATATCTGTCTCCATGTGGTCTAATAAAGCGTTTAAACACTTCTCAAATATAACAATCGGGCTCGGATATTGCCTCCTTGTTTTATAAGATCCTTTCAACCATTATGCCGGTGCAAACACAATCACAGATGTCCATTGAACGTAGAATGTTAATATTTAGATATGTATAGATAGGTAGTACGTGGTAACATTGACTTACCTCTATATTAATATAGTAATCAAACTATGATAGCCAAGTTGGTAAAACGCTCGCCTCGGTAACAATAATCGCAGGTTCAAACCCCCGTATTATAAAACCAACTCATCAATACTAATAAAATGTGTTTTAGTAAATGCTCATGTTATTTATTGGAATATTAACATATTACAAGGAAAACCCAAAAAAACAATAGAGAACATAATTATTTTAGAATATCAATCATATAATTTGAATTAAATAAAAAAATCACTTTTTTATGTTACAAAATAGGTTTCATAACACCCCGGCCACCTGCGCTCTAGCTAACACCAAATAATGTGTCCTCGAAAACACCAACCTGGGCCCCAGGTGTGCTAACACAATCGCTTCATAAACGTACAGCAACGGCATAGTAACTGTCACTTTTGACAGATAAACCCATGCAATATCTTTCACAAGTGACAGTTACTATGCCGTTGCTGTACGATTATGAAACGATTGTGTTAGCAGACTTGGGGCCCTGCTCTTCGTCACCTTCGTCCAGATTTAAAACATCTATTTGCACACCTGCATAGCTCCTGAGCGCAGTAACTAGCTTCTCCTTACGCGCCTCCAACATGTCGACGGTCGCAGACTTAAGCATCTCAGGATCATTGAAATAAAACTATTTTTTAAGGATTTTATCGCGTTTATTATTTGTTTTTTACGTTCCTGACGTTTCGGCTGCTTCACAGCAACCATAGTCGCGGGAGGACTGAGGTGGTTGACGTCCTGGTGTCATAGTTTGAGACGGGGTACCCTCATATTTAGTTGTTACTTGCGGTCCGATCTACGCAGAAAGAGCTCACTGTGTCTTAAAAAATAGTTTTATTTCAATGTGTAGTATTCGCGTAAATATAAGAAATCAATATCTCAGGATCCGTTACGAATGTTTCGATACGCATTACTGTCGCCTTGCACTGTGCGCGTTGTATTTTAGATTTTCTTAAAGCCTCCTTCATCTCGTCCATAGTTTGAAATCCTAAATCCAAAAAATCCAAAAATCCCATGGAAGACAATTTGCGATGCCTTTTCTTCTTCCATTTTTCCTGACACTGTCCAGTTGATTCCTAGCTCTCAGGTCTTCTTGTAAGCGTACCATCCTCCTCCAGCTCCTGTTGTACTGAAGAATCCTGAAAGTTTGGGCTGGGCTTGTCAACTGAGCTGTCTCATAGCTTAGCAAAGATGGTAAGGGAGAAAAAAAACGTGTTGCTTGTCTTGTAGTCGTTATGAGGAGAATTTCCGCGATCAATGTTGTAGTGTTTAGTTTAATTGCCTTCATTAGTGCCTGTTTTGTAGCTGACGATGACTCAATAGTCAGCTGAGCGCTCGGCCGTGGGGTAGGCGATAACACACGGGGCGCGGGGCGCGCGGGGGACATCCACCAGCGGGGCCACTTTTGGCATTAGTTTTAATGTCTCAGCATAGGACTGTTTTGGTATCTCGTTTGCACCTGGGTCTGATTTGATCTTTTCCAGTTCTAATTCCATATTTGCCAATTTGGTTTCGTTGCAAGAGGATTTAATTGCCAGCAAAGATGCAATCGAGGTTACACGTTGGGTCATGTCCTTAAGGCGGTTTTATTTGCGATATTGATGCGAGTGCCTTGATCATTCACGAGATCAATGATTTTCGCCGAATATGTGGATGCCTGAGATACTAATTCGCAGTAGTTTTTTTGGACCGGCGTCGGTGACATTTAACGGCGACGGATCGATCTATTGTCGGGTGAAATGTATGTTGGAGATAGTGTTTCGCAGAATAATCGCTTGCTATTGTTACCGGCGGCGGGTGGCGACCTAGGTGTTACTTTACTTTGCCTAAACGCGCCTCCGCCCGGTCAGGCGGGTCATCTGTTGGTTGACATATCCTGTTGTTTTCAATCAACTTTAATAGATAAATACAAGATAATAGTGTATAATAGCACGAAAAGGTACCGATTTATACGCGCAGAAAGTCGGTCCGCTACCCGCAAATTGGAAAAATAAATCGACTTGATGCGCTGATCAAATAACACAAATTACAACAATATACTCGTATACTAGGCTGAACACACGAATCCACAAATAAAGCACAATATAACACGATTGGGAACAACTCACGAGCCGGGAAAATGTCCTTAAAAGGACAAAATTAAATATTAAACAGCAACGAAACTTAATGTCACTACACCGTACGGAAACGGGGAGGGAACTGACACCATCACTTGCGAATAACTTTCACAACAGATAGCCGGATGTAAAGCAATGTCTTAAGAGTTCAGCATATTCCTCCGGCATGTTGTTCTCTGCTAGCTTCTTGCAAACTATTGTGATGCAGTCTGCTACAGGTAGGCAGGTAAACAAAGACAGAATTATAAACCTGACCATAGGTTCATTATCAGCAAGATGTAGGTGTTTAATCTCATTGACAAAATGGTAAGAATCCTTTGTATGTGCTCTTGTGTGTCCTCTTCGTAGTGAGAGCATCTTTGCTACGTGCTGGGTCAGACTGTATGTTGGTGTGTCAATCTGGCTCACAATGGGACGCAGCGGGGCCTCAGGTTTGTGTATTTTGGGTAAACCATACAGCTTTGGTGGTTATGCGCAGGGTGGTATCAGTGATTTGACGTCTAGATTCAATGCTTCGGAGTGTTTCTTTATTAGTCCGATGGTTGTTTTAACACGTTAGTGTGTTTAGTAGGGTTTGTTCTGAAATATTTGTATGTTTTTTTTTATTTTTTTTTATTACGTTATAGGCAAGTATTTGATCTCAATCTCACCTGATGGTAAGTGACGATGAGATCTACGATGGAGCATACTTGCCTTGGTAGGAAGGCGGCAGTAGATAGAGACGCTACATTCACTAGGCACATGCAGCGCAACTGATCTGACCCGCCATCCATGAATGGCAACACCGAACATCATGCCGGAACACGGCTAGGCCACTTGGCGACATGGCTTTGTTCAGTGGGTGGTGACTAGCCACGGCCGAAGCCTACCACCAGTAGAGTTGTCACCTGGTTGGCACCACCCAGGGTCACGTGTAGGGTATCTCGAGGGTACTTAATTCTCCTACGGACGAAGGTGACTCGACCCCAAAACGATAAAGTTCGATAATATTTGCATTGTAATCTGACGTATCCATATAACCGTTGCATTTCCTTTATCCGCGCGGAGAATAGTGATATCTGTCCTAGTACGTAAGTTCTTCAACGCTGAATATTGATTCTTAGGAAGATTTTGTTATGGCGTTGAACTGTGGCGTAACAAATATGATACGTCCTGTCTTATTGCCTCTGAATCTTCCTTTAACATATTATTTTTGGCCAGACAATCCTCAACGCTGCAAATAATATCCTCATAAGGGATTCTGCGAGGCGGCATTGCGAATTGTAGGGCTTTTTTAAGAACATTAACGGTGTTTTCATCCAGTTTGTTTTAACAGATTGACAACTATTATTGTCTTTGGTGCACGGTTGCGTTCCGTTACCATATTTCGATAGATTCTTGTTATTTGATTTGGTATTTAATGTCTCATATTTTATGATGTGTTTATTTTTGCATTCATTGTATTTAGATGTTTCGCGCTTACTTAAAGTATCTATGTATTAATTAAAATCAAATGTCGTCAAAACTGTTTTATGTTCGTTGGATGAAATCTCAATTTGCCGGCTGATATTATGTAGATCGGAACGCGTTTGATGAATCATCACCCGAAGTAACTTTGTGCTCGCCTGGTTGAGGATCTTAGCGCTTCCTCGTATGTCCTTCTTGGCAGATATCTTGGCACACGTAGGAATGAGATGATGGTCTCGGCATCTCTTCAAGAAATTTAAAGATGTTGTAAATCTTGCGCGCTTAGTCTTGAGATCTTTCAACCGACGTATTTTATTTGCGATTTCCAGTCCATACTGGTTCACATATTGATTTCTTTTATTTACGCGAATACTACACATTGAAATATAACGAATATTACGGATTTTATCGCGTTTATTATACGTTTTTTACGTTCCCGACGTTTCGGCCGTTTTACAGCAACCATGGTCACTAGAGGACTGATGTGAATGATGTCCTAGTGTAATAGTTTGAAACGGGGTACCTTCATATTTAATTGTTGCTTGCGGTCCGATCTACGCAGAAAGTGCTCACAGTGCCTTTAGGTCTTGCAATGGTGCGCTTGGTTTTGGATTTCATAATATTAATTACTGGATCCCAAGTCGGTGGTAGCACCCAGCCATCTTCCCTATTGAAATTTATGTTTTTAATTTCAAGGGCCTCCCGTATCATCCTTAGTCGGAATCGGTGTTCTTTTGCGAGGATCTGTGGCTTATCAAATCTGATATAACGGCGGGTGCGATCTTGGACATGTTCACAGATTGCAAACTTCATGGAGCGCCGGTGTTTCACACCATTGGTGAGATGAATAGAAATATTTTTTCCGCTCAACTCTCGTTGGCTTACAGCCTAACTATTTATAAACCTATTCTATAGAGAGGTCATGATCGTTTGACACGTAGTTTACCGCAGTCGGTTGGACAAGTGCAAGTACACTCGCTTTGCTCGCGGCATCGTCCGCGTCGATTCAATAAAATCCGCCCAGCTGATTATGAGATACTCTTTCCTATCCTGGACCCCATTATAAGTATCCTGTAGGTTTGCTTGGGTTACAAGACATCACCCATCACCTTTTACAGCATCCATATCCAAGATCTCCCATGATGCGTGAACTTAAAAAATTACAGATTGATTGTCAAAAATAATGGCCACCCGATAATTTAATATACAGTCCAATATGCCGATTTAAAACATATGATATAGCTTACTAATGATCAGAACAAAACGTTATCCTTATTTTTTTCCTTGTAGGCGTTGATAACATAGTCAATCACATCGCTGTCCATAGCCAGTGAAACATTATCTGTAGCTGTGGACGCGCGACGCGGGTGCTGGTCGCGGCAGCCATTACTACTAAATCTTTAGTCTCTGGTTTTGGGCTAACTACAGCCAGGCCAATCATAGAATCCTTTTTTAAATTGTCATCTCGTCCCTACACTGTCGAGGTACATTTAAATTACAGTATAGATGTTGATTATCTGCGCTTGCGATCTCGCTCCCAGTGAACTTACCTCAACTTTAGCAATAGTGTTGAACATATGTTAAAACCTGATTGTAAAGTTACAACGTTTTGAATGATGAGCAGATTTTTGCGAAATGACATATCGTACTGTAGTCAAAAATATTCTCCGAATCTGATGTACACGAGTAGATTTATTTTCCTTTCATCCTCACCTCATTGTGTGCGGTCTGCGCAGCATGTTTTGCTTGTTAGTGGCGCTGGCGGCGGCGCTGGGCGAAGGTGCGCGTGCGCAGGGGCCGCGACTCGTGTGCGCGCGCGACCAAGCTGGACGCTGTGTCGCCGACCGACGCGATCCCAATAGCGGCTACAGTTTCGTTGTAAATGGTGAGAATGTCGTACAACGGCTTATTGTCAGTCTATTGTCTCCTATGCCCTGTTAACACGAAGTCAGTGTCTATTGTCTCCTATGCCCTGTTAACACAAAGTCAGTGTCTATTGTCACATATGCCCTGTTCACACGAAGTCAGTGTCTATTGTCTCATATGCCCTGTTCACACGAAGTCAGTGTCTATTGTCTCATATGCCCTGTTCACACGAAGTCAGTGTCTATTGTCTCCTATGCCCTGTTAACACAAAGTCAGTGTCTATTGTCTCATATGCCCTGTTCACACGAAGTCAGTGTCTATTGTCTCATATGCCCTGCTCACACGAAGTCAGTGTCTATTGTCTCATATGCCCTGCTCACACGAAGTCAGTACCGAAGGTTAACAAGTCGTAATTGTCCATTAGTTGGAAACTTGTCCAGAATGGCAGAGTCCTCTACTATCCCCTTTCACCTCGTCGGTCTGCCGCTCATGGAAGTATTCTCATCGCAATATTCGCCCATACCTCAGTCAGTTTTTTGCGCGAGCTTATTCTTCGATGTCTGTGTCGGCTGTCCTCAGGAGTGCAAGTTACGTACAAGTTTATCGACGGTGACTCCTTGGATCTGGACTGCCGGTCGAGCGCCATCGATGAGCCGGCGCTGCCGCGCTTCGAGCCCGCGCTGCGCGTGCGCGCGGTGCGCCTCGCCCGCTGCTGGCCCCGCGCCGACTCGTACATGGCCGCCCTGCGCGCATTTAACGTCAACGCGGATGGCCTAACCGCGCTTACACTTAGCGGTGTAAGTGATTTCAATTCAAACATGCTGGCTGACATGCCGACCCTGCGCAACCTCACCATCTCCGATACCACCGTCTCCGCCGCCGACCTCGCGCTGTTGCCCGCTGGCCTCGAGATGCTGGAGCTCAGGCATACGAAAACCGGCAACGTGTCGGCGGCGGCGCTAGCGCGCATGCCGCACCTCGCGCTGCTGATGATGGTGGATAGCAAAGAGTTGGCGGTGGAAGCGGCGGGCAACCTGAGCTCGCTATTCATAAAGTCGCCCGCGACACTAGTGAGCTTATTGCTGCCGGATACGCTCGTTTCGCTCGTACTGTGGGGCTGGGCGGAGCGGCGCCCGCAGCCGTGGCGCTCGTGCGCCGGCCTCGACTCGCTGATTCTGCACGAGAATGCCGCTGAAGTGCTGCCGAACGACTGGCTGGCCGGCTGCGGGCGCCTGCGCACGCTGAGACTGGATGTTGCCAGAAAGTTGAAAGCACTGGCGCCGGGCGCATTGCGCGGCGCCACCGCGCTGGAGGAAGTGAAGTTACAGCTGAGCGGGCTGAAGGCGCTGCCGGCAGGGCTGCTCGACGATGCGCGCGCGCTGCGCGTGCTTGACCTGTCCAGCAACCGCCTGGACGCGCTGCCTGAGTGAGCAAGAATAGCTTTCTTTCCCTTTCCTTGTGGTCGGACTCTGATTAGGTCTCTCTCAAATCATAAACATGGCATGAGCCAATGAAACTAATCAGTTCGGGAGGGGATAAATTACGAAGGACTTATATAAGTCCACATACTCTTTAAGCGGAAAACGGGAGGTCTTCCAGCCAGGCGGGTGGTATGCCTCGCGGGATGGCCGCTATGTCCCGACAGTTATTGTCGGGATCTTGTATATATGTTACTTGGTCCGAAAACTCTTAAAATGCGATTCAGGAATGTGATGAGAATTGTCACTACAGTTTGATACCACGCTCATAATTGTGCTAGCGACATATAGCTGAATAGTACATTTAAATAAAGTTCCTTACATCTTTCGATCTGGTTTCGCACCTTTGGGAGATACTAGCCCTTTAAAGCCTTTGTTTAAGGCTTGAAAATGGAGTTACCTTACAATTTGTATTGACTGAAGAGCGCAAATACTGTTCACTGCAAATGCAAAAATCCGTTTCGCTTGTATTACTCTTTTTTTCCATTTTTACTATTTGATGATTACGTACAGGATAAGGGCTATATAATAGATGGATAACAACATGAATATAAGTTCCATTTTTGAGATGGACTCCTTTGGTAGGATCGCTCCTTTATTCAAGGAGTTAACAGTCTTTTCAGCTAAGTATTTTCTAACATTTCCAAAGATTACACCACCCTATCAGTAAGTGCTGTGATCGTATAGTTATAATATATTGTTTTCTAGTTATTGGGGCGACACAGTCAATCTAAACACAATTGAGTTTCTCTGCAAGAAAAGTTTTACTGTGTTAACTTTACACGTCTTATTCACACAAATACAAGTGTTTAGTAACAAAACTTTACCTGTAAGAAAAGAAACGACATTTAATGTTATTCATCACTGTGTCAATTCCTAAATCACAATTAGGTATGGTAATGCACTTTCTATGTAACAAAATTATTAAATCGTTTTCTCATGACAGATAGATGCTACATAGTTTATAATTCGACCACAGATAACAAAATCAAAATCAATAGTGTCATCGGACTATGTTGCGTTCTACCATGATGGCGCTTAATGCGCGGGAATATTTAAATTAAAGAAAATTATATTTTTCTTTACATATTTTTTTTTTAATACAATATAAGCAAGTATTTGATCTCGATCTCACCTGATGGTAAGTGACGATGAGATCTACGATGCATACTTGCCTAGAAGGTATCCGTTCACCCTCGACTTGAAAACACCCAGATTATAGTCAACGGGGAACAAAGACGCCGGTAGCGTGTTCCATTCCTTGGCAGTTCGCACGATGAAAGTAGAAGCAAAACGCTTAGTGCGTACCGAAGGAATGTCCAGTGTACGGATGACACTTGTCTGTGCGTCTTGTCGACCGACGATAGAATGGAGATGGGGGAATTAATTCGTGTAATACATGGTTATAAAGATTTTCATATTTGCGCAGCAAGCTATTCTGGAGGTCCACGTCGCTGAGCGAGCTGGACCTTTCGGGCAACAAGCTGTCCGGCTCGGCGCTGGACGCGCTCAGCAACTTGACGTCACTGCGCGAGTTACAGCTGTACTTCAATCGCAAGCTGGACGCGTGCCCGCGCGGCTCTATCCAGGGTGAGGGTTCTTGCAGAACGATGCACGCACTATTGGAGTGGAACAAGTAATAACAGCTACACTATTTAGCTCACAATCGGCAGGCTGGTAGCTTTACAACACGATAATATTAACGTTACAGTAGATAGCTGAGGAGTATGGCTTGCGGGGGTGCTTGAATGTCCACTGACTTAGCGTAATCTTACACAATTAATTATAAACCAAAGAACAATCCAGAACGATAGTTTGACACATTTTAAGGTAGTTATTGGCGGAGCTTAGATGGCTGGAGTAAATAGTCAACCTACCCTCACCAGTCGTCGAGATGAGGAAACGCCCGACCATGAAGACGAAGGGTAGGTATGTGGAATAGAAATAAGTGACAAATGGTACACTGCGACACGGCCGGCGTCTCATTGGTCCAACGCTATATTCTTACGCACTTAGACCGAAATAATTGCGGAACAGGGATCCCCTGCGTCGAAAGTATACTTTATGCAAATGTCAACGTCTCAACCGCCTTAGCGTCCCGTAAACATAAGTTCCTAATTCACACTGTCATCCCTTTTTTTTGTTGACGAGGGGAAATCTTTGAAAGATACCCGGCCTATGTGTAGGAGAGGGTCGGGTTATGTGGGATTCCTACCCACTGAAACCCCCCCGGTGGCCGCCTTCGACACATGTAGGAGGGGCTCCAGGATCTCCAAACGAAACGCACCGGTGCCCCTTTTGTGCCCCGCCCCCTTACGGAGCCCGTTTCGGGGGCTCAGATGTTCGCTTCCCCTGCGTCCTCGCTGCGTACGGCGGCGGGGAGCCACGCCCGCCGCCTTCCTCCTCATGAGTCATCATCGTCACCGGACGTCCGGGACCCACACCCCAGTCGTCCTCGACCCCGAGAGTAGTCCGTTGTTTAAGGCCCTGGGCATCAGGGCCGTCACACTGTCATTCCTAAGGCTACTAATGAAAAATATTACAATGAGCTGGTTCACATTAGGTCCAACAGTCAGGTGTTCCTGGTCACACTACACTATCAATCTTGACATCCGATACATAGCCGTAACGATAATACGGCTAAATTGTCGGTAAGGCCTATGTGAATCAGGGCCAGTTGAGCCAAGCGATTGGTCCTCTCGATTGTGAGTTAAATTGTGCCGTGCGTAGAGGTCTCTATTCATGCTTCACGGTGTTCTCTTTGCGCAGAGTCGCCGCTGCGCAACTTGCGCAACCTGACGCTGTTGTCGCTCGGCCACACCGCCACGCGGCAGATCTGCGCAGACTGGCGCCGCCTGCCGCGGCTCGAGTGGCTCGACCTCTCCGCCTCCTCCGTCCGCCCCGAATCACGGTTCAATGTACATGATACAACATATATATTGTTTGTTACCATTAAGTAGTACACCATGGAGTTTCTAGCCCGTTATTTTCCAAAAAACTTACGAGTGACCATATTAAAAGAACTAAATTCGAATACCTTTTACGTATAGATGTAGGTCAAAATGATCTTTTTCAGTATACGGACCTGCAGTTTAACACCACAGCCAACATTACAGTTGAACTGTCCATCAGCGGTCTCTCCCTGCGCCGCGAGGACTACGCGAGAGTCGCCGCCGCGCCGGCTTCACCGACGATCACCCTGCGGCTGAACGGGCGTCTGAGCTGTGACTGCGAGCTGTACTGGGCGGCGGCCGCGTTGCGCCTCGACACGCGGCTGCGCGAGGTCGGCACGGAATGCAAGAGCGGGAATGCGCTCCGAGACGTGCCGCTCTACGCGCTGGTGTGCCCCGCGCGCGGCGCCTGCCCCGCCGGCTGCGCGTGCGGCGAGCGCGACGACGTGGCCCGGCCGGGCCGCGTGCTGCAGGTGATCTGCGCCGGCGCACAGCTGCAGCGCGTGCCGCCAATAGATACGCGCGCCGTACTACGCTACTCAGGAGCGGAGCCGGTCACGCTCGTCTTGAACCTTGCCGACAACCGCATCGACCGACTCGCGCCCGAGGACTTGCCGCCCGAACTTATGGTGAGGACATTAAGAAGAACCTTATTCATCTTGCTGGCGTTAGTCCAGCGAACCGTAGCGCTAACATCGTCAGGGTTTGTCTCGCCATGACCACACCTTTGGCTCTTGTCTTGATTCCATTGGATGTTGTTGTTATTGCTGGATTAGGTACTATAATGTCTGTCGGTGGTAGGCGCTCGACCTGCGCAACAACGAGCTGGGCGAGCTCGAGCTGGCGACGGTGGAGGCGCTGGCGGCGCGCGCCGGCAGCCGCGTGCTGCTGGCCGGCAACCGGCTGCACTGCGGCTGCCGCGCCGCCGCCGCGCTCGCCGCCCTGCGCGCGCGCCCCGACGTGTTCCGCGACTGGGCCGACGTCGCCTGCGACGACGACACGCCGCTGTACCAGGCCGCGCTGGCGCCCTGCGACGACGGCAACACGACCGACAGTGTGCTCCAATATAGCACCACATTAGCTCCTCCGAACGAGCCGAAAGAGTCGTCAGGGGGCATGTCGGCGGGCGCGGTGACGGCGGTGGTGCTCGGGGCGACGGCATTGACGGGTGTGTTGGCGCTGGTGGTGGCGCGGGCCGCGCTACGGCGGCGATTGCGGGCTAGGACCGCGTCGACCCTGCGGCTGCAGCGCAGTCGGCCCGACGCCGGCGAGTGGTTGTACGACGCGTTCGTGTCGTTCGCGCACGCGGACGAGGCGGTGGTGCGCGCGCTGGTGGCGCGGCTGGAGGGCGGCGCGGCGCCGCTGCGGCTGTGCGTGCACTACCGCGACTGGGCGCCGGGCGGCTGGATCCCGGCGCAGATCGCGGCGTCGGTGCGCGTCTCGCGCCGCACCGTGGCCGTCGTGTCGGAGTCCTTCCTGCGCTCCAAGTGGGCGCGCGCCGAGTTCCGCGAGGCGTACGCGGCGGCGCTGGAGGACAGCGAGCCGCGGCTCGTGCTGGTGCTGCTGGAGGATCCCTCGCAGCTGCCGCTGGACGCGGAGCTGCGCGCCTACGTGAGTGAAAACACATTCGTGCGCTGGGGCGACCCCTGGTTCTGGAAGAAGCTTCGGCGTGCGCTCCCGGGGCCCGGCGCCCACCTCGAGGCAGAGACGTCGCTGAGTTCCCCGCCAGAGCTTCCCCCCGCACTCCCGAGTCCGACGCCAGAGCCCTCCAGTACGCCTCCTGTTCAATAAATGATTGGATACAAAACATACGATTTTTTTCTCGCACCAGCCACGACTCCGGTACCGCAGCGCTATGTATTGGTAATATGCACTCTTGGTAGAGTAAATGTTCTCTATAATTACATTACATATCACGAGTTACAATACTTCCATGAGGAGTTTACACCGCAGAACAATAACAGAAAGACAAATAAAGAAACCTAAAAGGTTTGAACTGTTTAAAACGAGCGGCTGTGAACTGTTTAAAGAAAGCGGCCAGTGAAGGCAGGCCATCGCTTCCAAGTTGAAGTCATTTCATATCACATCACGGTCCTCCGCCACTCGCATCCACTGGCTTCCTACTAAGCGTGTGATATCATTGGTCCATCTTGTGGGGGCCGTCCTACACTACGCCTCCCGGTTCGTGGTCGCCATTCTAGAATCTTTCTGCCCCAACGGCCATCGGTTCTGCGAGCTATGTGCCGCCCACTGCCACTTCAACTTTGAAATTCTTTGAACTATGTCGGTTACTTTAGTTCGTCTACGGATTTCCTCATTTCCTTCCCGAGCGTAGCTCTCCATTGCGAGTTGAGCGACCTTCTTATGAGGCCCATAGTAAGCGACTCAGTCAGACGTCTCAGTCTCGTCTCTCTTTACTGATAGGGGTAAGGGATTCATTTCATCATCATCATCTTTATCATCAGGGGTACATATAATTCAATAACAACTATCAAGAATTACTCTACACTGGCAAAAATGGCACTATTTTGTAGCTGATTGCCAACCTAAAAAAAAGAAGCAGAAGCAAAATGTTACATTAGGTGTATATGTCGACGATTTTATAATTTACTCATAATAAATGTGAAAGCTTAAAATGTGTACATAATAAATAATAATACCAGCCCTTGTTAATGTCTCACTGTTAGGCACGGGTCTCCCCTCAATGCAAGGGGGATTAGGCCATAGTCCAGCAATTTCTGTTGAAACGTAATACACAAATGTGTATTAAGTTTCAAATCAAAACAATGTGACTTAGGCCAGTGCCCCACTTCACGGTCCTGCCTGGTCGACAGATTGTCAAGAAGCGACACAAATCTATACATATAAATAAAATTGGAGTGTCTGTTTGTAATATTAAAATAACCGCTTTTTACTAAGTGCATTCGGATGTATACACGTTACCTATACCGAAATATTTTTTTTTACAATTTTTGTCTGTCTGTCGGTCTGTCGGTCTGTCTGTCTGTTTGTTCCGGGTAATCTCTGAAATAGCTGGCCCGATTTTGACGGGACTTTCACTGGCAGATAGCTGGTGTAACAAGGAGTAACTTAGGCTACTTTTATTTTCGAAAAAAACATAGGATCTCACGAAAAAAAATTAAAACCAATGTTGCAGCGTTGCGCCTGATGAAGTTTGATAGCAACAATCTGCAATGCGTCCCGCGGGATCAGAACCCGCGAGCAGGCTGTTGCCAACGGTTGAGTCTGTTAAATACCACGCGGACGAAGTCGCGGGCAACAGCTAGTTATCAATATGTCAACAAATTAACGTTAACAATGGAAAAAATGGTATCGCTTTAGTGAATTTCGTTTGGGAAGGAATTGTTTCTTCGAAATGTATATTTTGTAATTAGTGAATAGAATACATATCTATACATCTATATCTATACATATAAATAAAATTGGAGTGTCTGTTTGTAATATTAAAATAACCGCTTTTTACTAAGTGCATTTGGATGTATACACGTTACCTATACCGAAACAACATTTTTTTTTAAATTTTGTTTGTCTGTCTGTCTGTCCGTCTGTCTGTCTGTCTGTCTGTCTGTCTGTTCCGGGTAATCTCTGAAATGGCTGGACCGATTTTGACGGGACTTTCACTGGCAGATAGCTGGTGTAACAAGGAGTAACTTAGGCTACTTTTATTTTAGAAAAACTTTTTGTTAAAAATCACGCAAAAGAAGTCACGGGTAACAGCTAGAATAAATTCAATAAGTTAAAATAAAAACAAATGTTGCAGCGCAGCGCCTGATTAAGTTTGATAGCAACGACCTGCAATGCGTCCCGCGGGCTCAGAATGGGCGAGCAGGCTGTTGTCAATGGTTGTCTTTGTTAAATACCACGCGGACGAAGTCGCGGGCAACAGTTAGTTTATAAATATACTCGCGTGGTATTTAACAAAGACACAACCGTTAGCAATAGCCCGCTCGCGCGTTCTTAACCGGCAGACTTTGTGATATTAAGTCGTGGGGGGGGGGCTATAAAATAAAAGTAGCCTATGTTACTCCTTGTTATCGGGACTCGCTCTGGTTACATATTGTGTGACTCATCGGAAAGAGAGCTGCATTGTGTCAGTGTTAGGTACTAAACAGGATTTTTCCCGTTATACATCTGGGTGTGACCCAACGGGAATAACCCGACCCGAGGATAAAAAGACTGCTGATTTTTCCATAGGCTATAAGGGCGTGCTCCGAGTGCTCAATCCAACTAATTCGGATCTAAAACGGGACAGCACAGAGGATTTAAACTTGAAATACTCTGAATAAGGGTGGGTCTGCCATGCAACAATCCTACTTAGTACCATCTCCTAATCCCAGATTTTATATCTATACAAATAAATACAATTGGAGTGTCTGTTTGTAATATTAAAATAACCGCTTTTTACTAAGTGCATTTGGATGTATACACGGTACATTACCAAAACAAATTTTTTTTACAAATGTTGTCTGTTTCGGCTAATCTCTGAAATGGTTCGACCGATTTTAGCGGCACTTTCACTGGCAGATAGCTGATATAACAAGGAGTAACATAGGCTACTTTTATTTTAGAAAAACTTTTTGTTAAAAATCACGCAAAAGAAGTCACGGGTAACAGCTAGAATAAATTCAATAAGTTATCCGTCAACGTTTTCCCTATGATAACATTAGGGGCCATCGGGTTTTATAGTGTGACATAGCCATTGAAACGTTCGGCGGAGCTCGTGACTTGCGGCGCGGGCGCCGCGGCGCCGGTCGCGCGAGTTAACTCTGTAAACCTTCGGTCACTCGTGGACTGAGTACGGTCAGGTCAATCTTAGCATCGCTTATTGATATGCCACCTCGCATCTAAACTGAACAGGTACGTTTAGACATACGTTCTTACACTGCGTACGTCAAGCGCGAGATTATTCGTAAGTAAAGTGCGAGCTAACCGTATACTTATTAGCTCGCTAGCTAGCTTCTATAATAAACTTCCCAAAGGAATCCGAGATTTGCCCATTAGTAAGTTTAAAAGAACTGTTAAAAGTAATTTATGTCGTAAGGGTTATTACAGAATCTTGGATTATTTGGATGATAAAGCAGCCTGGGACTGATCGCTGACATATCAATATTTATAATGTTAAAGTGTAGCGTGTGTGCGCCTCGTATGGCAACACACTGGAGCTTACTTTTTATATTATTTTTTTTGTAAAAATAATGGATAAAAAAAGACAAGCCCGCTGAGTTTCTTGCCGGATCTTCTCAGTTGAGGTCGCGTTCCGATCCGGTTGTAGAGTTAAGGAAAAAATGTAATGACAATTTGTAAGTGCCCCCGTAGGCCTATACGAAATAAATGATTTGACTTCGTAATTTTATACCTCGTATTTTTTTACCAGCTGGTAAAGTCTGCTCAGCCGTTCCTCCATTGTTCTCACATAACCATAACAATGTACTGCTCAAAAATGTAGATGTTTTTAAAAAGAGCAACCATGGAGTTTCTTGCCCGTTCTCCACAGGAACGGCATTCCGAACGCGCGGTAAAGTTGTATTTTGTAACTTTTGACGATTCATAAGTACTGTAGGTTAGGTTAAAAAATATTCTGATTCAATTCTCCATACAAAGTGTCTAAAAAGTATACTGAAAACGCCAGTTTGTTGTCTTTTAAACCGACTTCAAAAAAAGGAGGAGGTTCTCAATTCGGTTGTATTTTTTTTTCTAAGTAGCGCAATTAATAGTGACATCTATCGGAAACTGTTCATTAAAACTAAACAGCCGATGGAGTGCCTTTCCTATCACTCTCATTCTCTTAGTTCCTGCATCCATCTCATCCTTCCCTCCGGCCTTCAGTCTTAGCATCTACGTTGAACCGCGTGAGCGTACCGCGCCGCATCCGCCCCAACGGGAGTTCCTCAAATTGAAAATAATAATGCTGTTCTAATCCTGTACCGCCTTCCAATTATATAATCAGGTCTGGACATCCACCATTTACCTACTCGCGATCGTGCAGTGTGAATGTCCACCCGGCAAAGTCAAACTGAAATTAAGATAAATGTGTTTTTCTTCAAATGGCCAAATGTAAAATTATATTTGGTAAACTTAATCATATTCAAAACCTCATAAACCTTTGTGTTCAGACACTGAGGTAATTTGGACGAGAAGATATCACGCAAAGTAAGATTTAATATTAGGGAAAAACACATTCTGAAGCTTATCTTATGACACAATTTTTAATATACTTCAAAACATATTGTTACGTGCGAAGGTAATTAAAAGCCGATTAGGTGAAATGAAATTTAATCGCTCTCCACACGCAAGGCAATATCATCAGAACACTAATTCAACACTCAGTTAACAATAGTCCAAGTTACTTGGAAACACAGTTGTCCGATTGAGGATTCCAGATCTTTCTTCATAGATCGATAGGTGACCCGACAATGCATTTTTGTTTCGAGAAGCTTCGATGACTATTTCACGAGTTATCTGAAATTAAATGAAAAAAGTTTATTCGACATAGACACGAGGATACACAAATGGGTACATTTACATGAAAAAGTAGAAGTAAAGAACACACAAAGATACACAAATAGGCACATACATTAAAAAGTAAGGAACATAAAGTAGGTATATACTATAATATAAAGGGTTAGGTTGCAGTTAGTAGGTATTGTGTGTGCTCAGTGTGAGCTGTGCCGAAAGGCGTTTGGCTCAGCATGAGCTGGTGGGGAACGGATTCTCCTCCAGCGCTGATTTTCAGCCAAAGCCTCCTCAGTAGGACATTAATCATTTCGCTTGGTAACCAAACTCAGACGCAATCGCAGATACACACAATAAATGTATAAAGTATAGAATAGAAATAAAAGTAATAGAATAGAAAGATAGATATAACGTGCTGCATATTATGGTAATAAAAATAAGTAAATAAAATAATTAATTAGGCACAAATGCCTGAGCGCAGACCGTTCTCACTTGCACGTACCTACCTACTTATATAGGTACGTGAAGGTGTTCGCTGTTCGCCGCATTCCTGTGGATGTTAACAGGTGCGCTCACTCATTCGTCGTACTCCCAGTTGCAATCACGATCGGGTGACAGTGACACGTGTACGTCAGTTCCTACGCTAAATAAAATTAAGCGTCCATTACATTATCCAATTTGCAGAGCGCTAGATCTAGTGTCGCAGTGCGATATAAAAAGAGCTCACTCATTACACTAGACTAGCTAGCGACGCTAGTTAGTTTAACTTCCTTTCATTTCGGTAGTGATCGTCGGCCAAACCGCATCTTTCGAAGAGCGCTAAACGAATATGGCACCATCAAACACCAGAAAGTTGGCATTGCTTTAGCACTAGCATGAGCCGATAGACGCCAATTTATCCCAGAAGAATGTAAAGTTCATATACACATACCTTTTTTAATTCCTTAAAGCAACCGGTTCTTAAATTTTGAAATTTTTTCATTAAGCTTTTCACTGTCACGTTGCTATCAAATCCTTTATACACTTCGAGAAGCACCTTGTTCCCATCATGTCTAACATCTTTGTTTTTATAGTCTTTATTTTTTTTATTCCAAAGAGAGGGCATGTCTTTATATATATATATCTATTATATTTAAAAGAACTTCCCTTTCCTTTGTCGTTGGTTGCGTCATTTTGAAACCTAACATACGTCCTCCTGTCCGAGCGCACGTCGACTGACTGATCGAGCCCAGCTAGTGCTTAGCACGCTAATCGGCTTTACACCATGCAATTTAGTGCACTAGTTAGTGTACGGGCTGAGCTAGTGCGGCAGAGTCCATGCGATCGCTCTAGATTGGATCACTAGCTGTCTAACTGCCTTTACACAATACAAATTTAGCACGCTAGGTCAACTAGCGCTCTGCAAATTGGATAGTGTAATGGACGCTTTAGGTCAACAAATTAGATACTTATATATCAAATATACACGCACCCACCTAAATATAAAAATGTTGAATTATAAATCTGTAATTTCATACGTTATTTATTGTGATACGATGAATGGGATAAACACAGCCATCAGAAAAAAATAATAATTAATAAATAAATGAAACTGACGCCATATTGTCGCCGCGCCGCCATTCCACCGCTAGTAAGAAAGCTATCTGCAGGAATACACCGACTGGTTCCGCTGTTCAAGGTCAATTGTGGACCGTAGGTGACCAGCTTCACCAGTTTTTTTAAGAGCCGGCGGATCAAACCTGCTGTGGGAACGTCTACGGCCCTGGTCACGCCATCTTTACCAGGGAACATTCCCTGTACCCGACCTCGTGGCTATGTCCTCCAGGGTAACCTCTGATCTACAATCATCACCACGTCACTTATCGGCAGGTTTTCTCCGACATAGCGTGTAGATTGGTCGCAGGGTTGCATAGTAGGTAGAACTCCGCGAACCCTACGGTTCCAAAAAAATTCCGACTGCCTAATTGCTTTTCTCCATTGATAAATGTCGGAGTTCTCAGGTAACAAACGTAAAAGAAAAAATACAATCGAATTGAGAGCCTTCTCCTTTTTGGAGTCGGATAAAAAGATATAAACAAGTATGCAGTAAAACAATACATTATAGGCAAGTATTTGATCTCGATCTCACCTGATGGTAAGTGACGATGAGATCTACGATGGAGCATACTTGCCTAGGTAGGAAGGCGGCAGTAGATCGAGACGCTACATTCACTAGGCACATGCCGCGCAGCTGATCTGACCCGCCATCAATGAATGGCAACACCGAACATCATGCCGGAACACGGCTAGGCCGCTTGGCGACATGGCTTTGTTCAGTGGGTGGTGACTAGCCACGGCCGAAGCCTACCACCAGTAGAGTTGTCACCTGGTTGGCACCACCCAGGGTCACGTGTAGGGTATCTCGAGGGTACTTAATTCTCCTACGGACGAAGGTGACTCGACGACTCGACTCGGCCAATTTTCGGATTTTATCGGGTTTATTGTGTCTACGTTCCCGACGTTTCGGCTCCCTTACAGTAACCATGGTCACGGGAGGACTGGTCCGCCTCCTCTTCCGATCTGCTTTTTTACCAGATAGAGATGCATTTTTTTCTTCTTTTAAATAAGCTACGATGATCAATGATTTACATTATATGTGCTTATTATATAACATTTTCACAGAAGTTTTGGACGCTCATAAGGCATAAGCCAGCTCAAACCATCGATTTCCAATTTCAACAATAGTTTTGTCTTGTTTAGAATTAATATGAAATCGTATAAGTTTTATGCGCTTACTTTTATGTAATGATGAGTCATCTACAATGTAATTACTACAATTTCAAGGAACGATTGTTATTTTGCGTCACAGTGTATCTCCCGAAGCTGATGTATGATTTGCCTGTGGTTGGTGGCGCTGGCGGCGGCTTTGGGTGCGCGCGCGCAGGAGCCGCGCCTCGTGTGCGCGCGCGACCCAGCCGGGCGCTGCGTCGCCGGCCAACGCGATCCTAATGGCGGCTACCATTTCGTTGTAAATGGTAAGAATTAACCTTTTTATTTTTTGTCAATTTCATGGACGAAAGCAAGTCTCAATTTTCCATTTGTTGGAGACCTATTTGGTATAGTTTGGCCTCGTTGGTCTGCCGCTCCGCGTCGCAACGTTCGTCCAACTATCGTCATTTTGTCGGCTGTCCTCAGGAGTGCAAGTTACGTACAAGTTTATCGAAGGCGACTCCTTGGATCTGGACTGCCGGTCGAGCGCTATCGACGAGCCGGCGCTGCCGCACTTCGAGCCCGCGCTGCGCGTGCACGCGGTGCGCCTCGCCCGCTGCTGGCCCCGCGCCGGCTCCTACATGGCAGCCCTGCGCGCGCTTAACGTCACCGCATCTGACCTCATCTCGCTCACACTTACCAGTGTAAGTGACTTCAGTGCAAACATGCTGGCCGCCATGCCGACCCTGCGCAACCTGACCATCTCTTATACGACCGTCTCCGCCGCCGACCTCGCGCTGCTGCCCCCTGGCCTCGAGCGGCTGAATTTATTGTTCACAAGAACCGGCAACATTTCGGCCGCGGCCCTCGCGCGCCTGCCGCACCTCAGCGAGCTGGCGGTGGAATACCGGGAGCCCGTGCTGGTGGAGGTGGAGGCTGCAGGCAATCTGAGCTCATTGTTTATTAAGTCGCCCGGCACACTGGTGAGCTTGTCACTGCCGAAGACGCTCGCCTCGCTCGAGCTGTGGGGCTGGGCGGAGCGGCGCCCGCAGCCGTGGCGCTCGTGCGCCGGCCTCCACACGCTGCTGCTGCACGAGTCTGTCGCTGAGGAGCTGGCAGACGGCTGGCTGGCCGGCTGCGGGCGCCTGCGCACGCTGGGGCTAGAGCGAGCCAGAAATCTGACGGCGCTGGCGCCGGGTGCCGTGCGCGGCGCCAGCGCACTGGAGGAGGTGCGGTTGCGGAAGACCGAGCTGGAGGCGCTGCCGGCGGGGCTGCTTGACGACGCGCGTGCGCTGCGCGTGCTCAACCTGTTTAATAACCGCCTGCGCAACCTGCCCGGGTGAGGTCTATTCAATCATTGGTAGCTATATGTGTAGGCTATAAAGCTCTATTTGAAGAATTTAAGAACAAACAAATCATAACAAAATGTTAACACACCGTCATAATACATAAAACTTTTTTAGAGATTAAAAAAAACAAGATCTATATACTGTATGGGACTATAAATAGATTTGATCAATAAGTTTTAATTATATTAATTCAGAATTCGGTTATGTGTTCTTCTTTGAAAAATTCTTGAAATTCCTTTAGCTGATCTTGTCTTGAAGGATTGCGACTAAAATGGAACCCGCGCTTAGTGAATCCTCGACAGATCGTGGCAGCTTAAGGCACGCCTTGGAAGCAACCAGTTAGATCGGCAGCTGCATTTTGCACATGCAATATGCGGAACTTCTTCATTCAAGTGTCCAAATACAGAATTATTTTGGCCGACCATGCTATTAGTTGTGTCTGAAGCAAAGCCTACAATTTTTTTAATGGAATCTGTCGATCTTGAAGCCAAGATAATATGTTAGTGAGATCTTCCGCTTTGCTAGATCTAACTTCATATATATCGAGAAACTGTGTGCGAACAGAATCTTGATCATCATCGTAATATATGACTGTGATTGCACATTGCTTTTTCACACTTTTAATTTATTTTTAAAATCTCCCTAATTATTTACAAACAGAAAAATAAAAAAAGCTTAAAAATAATATGAAAACAAACTATGTATCAAAAAGACCTTGTCCGCGTGGAATGGTGGCAAGAATTCTGGCTGCATTTCCTCGCTGTATAATCAAACTATTTTTTTTAACGAGGAAAGAGCCAGCCCTCCTGTCACCTGTGGAGGCAATTAACCTTGGAGATATTTTATCTACAATTTTTTTTTGCGCTATGGCTCCATGGGCCACACACATTTTTTCACACTGATATCAGTTGTCTCGTCCATTATAATAGTAAACGAGAAGGCGTGGAATTGGCTACATATCATGGAACATTAAATTAAACGATGATTATAAATCCACATTGTATTTCGTAAAGACGGGACACATATACAAATATCATAGAAATGACAGATATACTTTTTATAATAAGAACATTCAAATGAAGTTTCGTTCTATTCCATTAAAACGGATATCTTTTCATCTTATTTACGAGATGAGACGAATGTGTAGTAATGCCATGGAACCACGGAGTTACTCTCATAGACATGCATATGTCACAGATGAAATAAATGAATACTGATAGCGTTGATAGTTTATTTTGCACTATACACTTAACACGTATGACACTGGCAAAATACCCAGGAATTTTTGGGTGAGGCCATATTAGGGATGGGCAAGTGAAAAAAATATATCGTCATTTATCGTATCGATATTTTTAAACAGTATCGATAATTTTCGAGTGAAAAATATCGATATATCGTCAGCTTTCGCATGATTATTCAAACTTCGTAAAAAAGAATAGACGAAAATAGTATTTTTTATTAATTCTCGAGCCAAAACAATTATATACAATTTAATCAAACCAGTAGTCATCAGATATGGACATTAGAAGCACCCTCTGTTTGATGTGCTCGCCTGTCAAACGGCTTCTATTGTCGGGTACTGTCAGATTCACGGCTGAAGCAACCCTTTCGGAAGATACCGAAGAAGCCTAGCAAATTAGGTATTTAAGGGCGACTTCTGAAAGAACCGGCGTGAAATGCTGGCAATTTATCCAAAATTTGTGAATCGTAATTTATAAATTTACCGTAACAACACTAAACAGTTCGATAAAACGCGAATCGTTTCAACGTTGTATATGTGTGTGCAGCGAGCTGTTCAGGAGCTGCGGGGCACTGCGCGAGCTCAATCTTGTAGGTAACAGGCTCTCCGGCTCGGCGCTGGACGCGCTGACGAACGTGACGTCACTGAGCGAGCTGTGGCTCGAGTCCAACCTCGCGCTGGACGCGTGCCCACCAGCACGCGATCCCAACACCACGCAGGGTAAGCGCACACAATGGCACAATCAACGACATCGCTGTCAAGGCATTTTTGTACTATAGCCGGTTGAACGCCGAGCTTGTTCGCGTCTCACTGGGAATACACGCTGCACTGATTCTAGCTTTATTTTGCTTCTAGTGCACCGGATTGCCCCGAAGGTTAGCGAAATGTTGTCTCTGAAAAGCTGGGTTCATTCCTTTTGGGAATGTTCCAGCTTTAAGTCAGGGTACAAATGAAATGTAAACACCATCACGCCTTTAGTGCCCAACGGGTGTTGGAATGTGTTCAGGCTCGGCGCTGCGCAACTTGAAGAACTTGACGTTCCTGGGGCTGGCCGCCACCGCCACGCAGCGCCTGTGCGCCGACTGGCGCCAGCTGCCGCGGCTGCAGCGGCTCGACCTCATCAACACCGATGTCACGCGGCTCAATGTACGTACCATTATCATTTAGTGGATAGTCTGGACTATAAAATGTCCAGGAGTCCCACATAACCGTTCAAGCTCCCCCCGGGCTTGGGCGGTATGCGTAAATGAATTTCCCAGTGAAAACAAAAAAAAAGGTACCATCATCATCATCATTAGCCAGAAGACGTCAAAGAAGTCCTATACCGCACATCCATCTATTTCAGTACACTGATCTTCAGTTCAGCGCCACGGAGAACGTTACAGTTGAGCTGTCCGACTGCCACCTCTCCCTGCGCCGCGAGGACTACGCGCGCGAGGCCGCCGCGCCGGCGTCGCCGACGCTCACCCTGGGACTGACGGGGATAACGCGATGCGACTGCGAGCTCTACTGGGCGGCGGCCGCGCTGCGCCTCGGCCGGCGGCTGCGCGAGGCCGGCGCGGTGTGCGAGAGCGGGAGCGCGCTCAGTGACGTGCTGCTCGAAGACCTGGTGTGTCCCGCGCGCGGCGCCTGCCCCGCCGGCTGCGCGTGCGGCGAGCGCGACGACGTGGCCCGGCCGGGCCGCGTGCTGCGCCTGGACTGCGCCGGCGCAGGCCTGGCGCGCGTCCCCCGCCTCGACACGCGAGCCGTGCTGCTAAACAACGACTCGGAGCCGGTCGCGCTCCTCCTGAACCTTGCGGACAACCGCATCGACCGACTCGCGCCCGAGGACTTGCCGCCCGAACTTGCGGTGAGCACACTGAGACTGACTCATCTTGCTGGTGTTAGCTACGGTTTCCTAAAGAGCGGTGTTTGGCACTTAATGTGTGATACGATGTTGGAGCGCACTCCCGCGATAGCTGGGTGGTGGATGTGGCCGTGGACTTGATATATTATAATGAAAAGCACTCGTGAATCATATATATACAACTTCTTCCTCTATCTTCAGTGATAGCGAAGTTGGTAGAACGCTTGCCTCGGTAACGAGGATCGCAGGTTCAAACCCCCTGGCTCATACCTCTGGGATTTCTGGATTTCATGTGCGGATCTCATTTTCAACCACGATGATCACTTGCTAAACTGTGAAGGAAAACATCGTGAGAAAACCTGCATGTCTGAGAGAACCCCTCGAAAGATGTGTGAAGTCCGCCAACCCGCGCTGGGCCAGTGTGGTGGACTATGGCCTAGTTTAGGTTATATGAGTCCAGACATAACTAGCGGCCCTTAACACGAAGTAGTTTTCGACCCAGATAACTGCCAAAGACGTCACCCGAGTGGATGGTATGGGGCTCAAATGGAAGGTCTTTGATACAGGGAACCACATAAAGCCTGAGGGGTTAGCTTTAAATGATAAACATTCAAACGACATATTGGACTAATATTTATATCAAAAGGAGCATAAAAATTTTGACCGAGAAATTTAATTCCCCTAAATGTTAAACTGTTTTGCAAGGAACAAATTGATGTTTTAAAAACACTAAAACACCAGACTTGCCCACGTTTAGATGCCACTAGAGAACGCCAGACAAAAAATTACGAGAATATACTTGTACAGTGACATAATCCAAATTAAACATACATATTAGAGCCCGCGCTACGCATTGCAGGTTGCTATCACACTTAATCAGGCGTAGCGCTGCAACATTGGGTTTAAATTTTTTCGTGTGATCCTATTTATTTCTAAAATAGAAGTAGCCTAAGTTACTCCTTGTTACATCAGCTATCTGCCAGTGAAAGTCCCGTCAAAATCGGCCAAGCCATTTCAGACATTACCCGGAACAAACAGACAGACAGACAGACAACGGCTAGAGTCTACTTTTAACCAACACACTTTGGGTGCAATGTGATCTCTGCAATAAATGGGTTCACCAGGATTGTGCCGGGGAGACATAGATTATTCTAAAGTGGATTTTCATTGTGATATTTACATATTGCAATAGGGGTTTTACAGTAACGAGTATGAGCAACATGGAATCAAGCATAAATAAATTTGAATAGAAGACTCTATGTCGTTGGTTCCGCCGTCTTTCGTCACAAGTTTTATAATGGACCATCTACTTTATATTTTCAATAACAATATGTTTCATTTAATATCAGTGGAAAAGGCATCATTAATTTTGGACAATTTTGAATTGAATATTTTTTTGCAAAGGTCCCGTCACTCGTGATAGATAGTTTCTCTACTAACATGTTACAGGAGTTCGGTGTTGCTGGCTTCTTTAACTATCGATCAACTTGTTTGGTTTATAATTGGAAAACTTGACAAATCGAGGGTGAGTGGCGGATTCCTCGTCCCCCATTTGTTATAGCCTAGTTCTATCAATTCTATTAAATAAAGGAACTTAGATTTAACAGTTAAAGTAGTTTTATTATGTAATATGCACACACAACGCAGACATCTTTACTTATAAAACCATAGAGCACACAAACAAAATGATTCATAGGGGACAGTATTGCTAGCAGTCACGGTACATAGACAAATGGTGTGTACAGATTAAATGTTGTGAAATCGAGACAGCTGTTAGCAGCTGCGGCAGTGTCTGGTAACACTAGGCATCGGAGATTGAGTCATGTGAACAGCAAGTACTTAAACAGTATGAAAAGTGCCGCAGAAGGAATGAACTTCGCTGAGAAAGTTTATCTCGGCAAGTTGTCAGCGCAGTGTGTAAAAAGTAAAAAGACTGCCATCAAGCTGTGGTGGCGACGACCTACCACATGTTGTCCCTTACAGCCGCTTTCTTTTGGCGGCACCGTTCTTCTAGGAAACCGTAGCTTGAGTCGAGCGAACCATGGCGCTACCGTCGTCAGGATTTATCTTGGCATGACGGGGTCTTTTGGCCCTTGTGAGGATTCCACCCATATTTGTGACTGTCAGGATTTGGTACTATAATTAGACTGATGAAGACTGTCGGTCGCAGGCGCTCGACCTACGCAACAACGCGCTGGGCGAGCTCGAGCTGGCGACGGTGGAGGCGCTGGCGGCGCGCGCCGGCAGCCGCGTGCTGCTGGCCGGCAACCGGCTGCACTGCGGCTGCCGCGCCGCCGCCGCGCTCGCCGCCCTGCGCGCGCGCCCCGACGTGTTCCGCGACTGGGCCGACGTCGCCTGCGACGACGACACGCCGCTGTACCAGGCCGCGCTGGCGCCCTGCGACGACGGCAACACAACCGACAGTATTCACCAATATAGCACGACACCCGTACCAAAGTTATTATGGGACCGCATGTCAGCGGGCGCAGTGGCCGCGGTGGCGCTCGGCGCGGTGGCGGCAACAGGCATTCTGGCGTTGGTACTGGCGCGGGCTGCGCTACGGTGGCGGCTGCGGGTGCAAGCCGTGTCTGCCCCACGGCTAGAGCACCTTCAGCCGACTGCCGGCGAGTGGTTGTACGACGCGTTCGTGTCGTTCGCGCACGCGGACGAGGCGGTGGTGCGCGCGCTGGTGGCGCGGCTGGAGGGCGGCGCGGCGCCGCTGCGGCTGTGCGTGCACTACCGCGACTGGGCGCCGGGCGGCTGGATCCCGGCGCAGATCGCGGCGTCGGTGCGCGTCTCGCGCCGCACCGTGGCCGTCGTGTCGGAGTCCTTCCTGCGCTCCAAGTGGGCGCGCGCCGAGTTCCGCGAGGCGTACGCGGCGGCGCTGGAGGACAGCGAGCCGCGGCTCGTGCTGGTGCTGCTGGAGGAGCCCTCGCGGCTGCCGCTGGACGCGGAGCTGCTCGCCTACATCAGCGGCAACACGTACGTGCGCTGGGGCGACCCCTGGTTCTGGCAGAAGCTGCGGAGCGCGCTGCCGGGGCCAAACGCGCGCCCTGCAATGGAGTCGCCACCAAGTACTCCGCTCCCCACTCCGCCCCCTACTCCCCAGCTAGGGCCTTCTACTACGCCCCAGAGACTATTGCCATGTCCGGAACGAGTTCCGGATCCAGGGCCGCTGTGTACGTGAGCAGAGTGCCCTGAGAGGGATGTTGTTGACAATGATCAATACGTGGTTCAATACTATCAGGAAAAGATTGAACTGAAGAAATAGGAGTTTTAAAACATCAAAAGAACTTCAGATTTTTGAATAATCAAACCTAAACATCTACCGAGAGCGAGAGTATCAGGCACCATGAGTAAGAAGGCTCAGTTGTGCGAGATCTTAGAAGAAGAAGAAAGAAAAGAAGCTACGAAGAAGACAAAGAATATAGAATAACATTTACCCCTGCCTTGCAGATGGTGCGACATTATATTGAAAAGAAAATCTCAGAACCAAAATATTCCGAAGATATGTTACAAAAAGCTCTTTAAGAGCTGGTTTGGTAACTCTCCGTCTAGGACCGAAAGATGCCTTTAGCTAAGTCCAATAACCCATAAAATTACGATTACCAAACAAAGCGTAGGTTTTAATGAAATGAATTTCAAAATAACTCGTTAGGGCCGCCACTGTAATTGACCTTTGCAATCAACACTTTCTGTTGACAGAATATAATCTTAAATATGTAGGTATGTAGTAGGTATAATTGATAGAACTAGGCGATACTTGGCGGAAATCCATTGTTAAACAAATGGGGGAAGAGGAACCCACCACTGACCCTCGGGTTGTCACCTTTTCCAATTATAAACCAAACAAGTTTGATCGATAAAGAACCCAGCAACACGGAACTCCTCTAAGATGTTAGTCGAGAAACTATCTATCACGAGTGACGGGACCTCAAATAAAATGCAATTCTCCGCGACACGAAGCGAATCTAAAAAAGTATTCGACAAGTGTTTCGCCTTTAAACGAGGCATCCTCAGGACTGCTGGGCTACGAATGAGCCCAGCAGTCCTGTATTGTAGGTATTTTATGAGTCAGTTGTAATAAAGTTTGTTTGACTTTGAAGTTTTCTAATGATGGATGATGTGTGGCGCGGGAAGCGGTCCACCCTCGATAGGCTTTTGCTAAAACCCCGCGCTAATACACATGATCCGGAAGAACGGGGGTGAGGCACCATCTAGCCGTTACAGACCCATGGCGCCGCTTTGCCTCAGCAGGGGCTGACCCAACCTGCTGGGGGATGTCCGTCCGGGCCCCGACCGGAGGACTTACTGCTAGGGGGACGTGAGGGCGCCAACCCTCTTGTTGGTACGCGAGTGGCGAATGAAACTGTGGACTGCGCCAGAGCTGGTTCTCCTCAGCCTTCGGAAGTATCCGCAGATATGCAAGGAGGGCCAACCAGACTGCATATCTACGAAAGTTTTTCAGCGGAATGCAAAAAACTTAGAAAAACTGCATCGCCAGAAGATCTTCCATTTTCTATATTACTTGACATAGTTATCCGAGAAACTGGTTACAAGTTAATAATGCCTTTTACGGCTAGCGGTGAGAGTCGGCTCGTAGACGTGATAAGTTTCTTTCTCACAAGAACAATGAAATTGTTTAGAGCTTGTAAGAGCAACAAAATATATTTTAAGAAAAAGCACAATAATTATTTAGCGCAATCTTTCCTCATTGATATACCCAATGACTTATTAATTCCGGATGAGGTTCTGAATGCTCAAGTCGTCCAGGATACACAATCTGATACATACGAAATTGAAACGTTTAGGGAATTGAGTGACGAAGGTAACATACACAATTCTTCAATTGATTTAGAAACAGGCACTTCTCGATGTAAGCGTTTAGGATATAGACAAAAATTAAGATGCAGAAAACAGATATATAAAGCCGTGGTTTTTCTGTATAGCCACCCTATGCTCACGTGCTTAATGCCAGAAAAGACTGCTATCCCGAGGAAGAAATATTTGTGTCAGACGTGGAAGCATCTGTTTCATTATATGGCTTATTGAAACATACCTTAAAAAGGATCGTTAAAAGCTGTGAAGATGGTCTTATGGAATAATGCGATCGCAGAGGTACAACTGAATTGACTTGCGTATTTGAGGGATCATGGGGATTGTTGGCAGCACAGGTCAGTCATTTTACGAAAAGACTTTTAGTCAATCAGACGATCCTTCTTTTAACGAAAATAGTCTTTTTGCAACAACTTTTGTGCCTTTGCGTAAAGTCGCAGATACACATTATACAGCCTGGCTCAATCCAGCACCACAATCTTACCGTTACTGTCGGATTGCACATCTACTATAAAAAGGAAACAAAAGACCATATCCCTTTCTAAAAAGCTTGGGTTGAAAACATGATAAAAGAGTTATAACACCTATAACAGTGCCGACGACAAGGAATCACATCACAACAATCCTGTGTGACTTAACCTTGAGTGTTATTGATGGAGCAGTTCTCAATATAACTGGAACCAATTTACAGTTGCGATGTCCTTTTTCTAAGACGGCTACCCATTTCATCAATTTGAAGGAAGATTATTCAAAACCTATCTCTAAAGAGACTGAGACATGGCCTGAATCGTCAACATGCTTGGATACGTATATTTGAATTTTTGTTACATCTCAGATACAAAAACGATCCTACTGATCAGAACTTCAGTCAGAACACCGAGGAGAGCCGTATAGTAGAAACAAGGATAAACCGTATCCAGAACGAAATAAGAAGCAAGATGGGGTTGTTAGACCTAAAGCAGAGACTACAAATGGCAATACTGCTCACACTGTCCTGTCAGACCCAAACCAGCATTTATTTGCAGAGATAATAGGTATAAAATCCTGGTTAGTAGATCATCTACTCATAGATCATTTACGCCGAGTGGTGGCCGAGGAATATGTTGCAAGCTCTAACTGACACCCCATGACCGTAACTGTCCACAAAATGCTGTCTTCTTCAAAGAAAACTTAAAAAATTATTTTTGGAGATACTAAGAGGAATTGAAATCCGGAAGTTCTACTCTGACATTCGAAATGCTAAGCTCTTCTTCTTTTTCATTCTTTATAGTAGAATGCATGAATGAAATGATGATGTCACTTTTTGGCGTAAAAAAAACACTGGAGCGAGTGAGGTTACGGGCGGAGACGAAATCAGCTTGGGTTCGCTTGATCGATTGAATTGATTTCGCTGGCTCGATGGCTGCTAGGTGGCTCGGAGGAACATGTTCGTGCAGATGATTTCAGGAAAAATAAAGGTTTTTTTCTTTTCTTCAGTTTAATTTTTAATCATTTTTAATGCAGCAAGTGAAGTCATAAGATAGGGAAGTGACATAATGTAATTGAAACCATAGAGAAAAAAATAATAAAAAACACATGATGCCAGTTGCGATGACAACTGGTTGAATAGAGCCATAATATCTTCCTTTAAGTTGTCGAGAAGCTTCCAGGAGCTTAGCTGAGATGGCTTTAGACAAATACGAAGATCACGAGCGTGGCAAAGATTGTAATCATTACACCCTACTTGGGCTGCAAGCCTAGCGCAAGAGTCTACTGTTTCGTTGCCCAAAATTCCGGAATGGCTAGGAATCCAAGCCAAAGCTACCTGAATATCCGCAGAGTGACACCTGAATAGAGCTTCTTTTATTTTGAGGGTCACAGAAAAATTGTCTCGAGATTTAAAAGGCACTTTGAGAATATCTTGAAGGCAACTCAGAGAACCTGAGAGTATAAGTGTTTTGTCTAAATTGTGAGACTCCACATATAGGACTGCGCTAACAAGGCTATTCCTTCTCCAGTAAACGTCGACCACAACGGAGAGCACTTAAAGCTAAGAATTACTTACTCCACACTTAGGGATCCACACAGCTGCTCCAACATGGGAGCTCCCCAAAAACTTAGACGCATCAGTGAAAACGGTTAACCACTGAGACCAATCTGATTCAAAAAAACTGTTAAATTTTTGATTTGCTCCAGGGCAGTGCTTATCTATACCCAAATTAAGAATAATCCTAGGCTGATAAACTAATACTGAAAAATCTACTTCAAATATTGGAAGCTTATGATGATGAACCAGAGGAGTAGAGACATTCTGAAGTTTATGGAAACTACTAACAAGGGAGAGGATCTTTGTGGGTCCAATAGCTTGAAGTCGATTGTAATTTGGCAAACGATCGGTGGGAGAGGATGGGAATTAAATTGAGTCAGATTGAAATAAAACCGATCGGACAGAAATTGTCTACGTAGATTTATTGGGACGTTTGTACTTAGTTTAAGGTCATGTTCTGAATGCACGTTCTTATGTCATCTGTCAGTGTTATGTCATATCCTCAGTCTGGAATTATATTGATAAAAATCAAGATGGAGTCTTATTTATTTCATAACAATCTGCCCACCAGTTCGTGAGTTATACATTTATTGACTATTCGTAAGTGCCTACATGAATAAAAAAAATGATTTTGATTTTACCACGATTTAACTATTACATTTCCTGGTGCTGGCAACACTTGTCTTGATATATGTCACGGGGGATACCGTAATTGTGTGATATGGACTTAATGTTCCCGATATCTTCTAGGTAATACCCTCGGCTCGTGTAGCCGAGCGCTTTAGGGGATTCCTAGAGCCGACTCGCTTGCCTTTATAAACAGGAGTTCGAATTTTATTCGTTATTCGTTCTTATTATTTCGACGAGAAACTTTCTCCGATATATTTGTCAACTGAAGAACTAAGCAGAAACACGGGCAAAAAGTTCTATCAACGGAAAAGATAAGAATAGTATCATCAGGCCTGCGACATTATAGTCGTAACAGTGCTTACTATCAAGTTGTGATAAATAATTATAATTCTGATAAAAACAACGCAGGAAAGAAAAAGACACCAAGATATACAAAGGTATGTAACGCGAAGCTTCGATGTGTTCTCCGCTATTTGTTTTTTACTCGGGACTTGGTACGAGTTTTGACAGCATCGAACACCGATCGAGTGATTGAATCTTCCCGTAGCTTTGACAGCAGAGCGCCTCTAGCGGATATGTGCAGCTTTACTAGTTAACGTATGCCTTTCACTTGTAATTATATGCTGCCCCCGAATTTATAGACGTTTTATAACATAATCAAGCGTCATATAGCAATGCGCAAAGCAAAACTCTTGTGCGCAGTACTATATGACATTTTAAAGTTATAGGACGTCTATGAATTTGGGGGTTAGAGTTGGTACTTTTTTAACCAGCTACTCGAGCCTGCCTAGCCGTTCTCACATACCGATAACAATGTACAACTCAAAAAAGTATAAGATCGATGGGGTGTGAAACGACGAAGTACCTGTCCCACCTCTGGGAGTTTTGGATTTCAAGTGTGTATCTCATTTTCAACCATGATTATCACTTGCTAAACAGTGAAGGAAAACATCGCGAGTAAACCTGCATATCTGAGATGCCCTCGAAAGACGTGTGAAGTCCGCCAACCCACGCTAGGCCAGCGTGGTGGAGTATGGCCTAATCCCCCTCGAATTGAGAGGAGGCCCGTGCCCAGCAGTGGGACATTAAAAAGGGCTGGTATTATTATATTTATATCTAAATGATTCTGTTTTTTTAATGCACATGATTCTCAGTTTTTTTAATGCACATCCCGTTGTTTCAGATTCCTTCTAGCTGAAAATTTAAACTCGCCGCTATCAAAACCTATTTTAGAGTACATTATAAAAACAACAATATGATTTATAAAATATGTTTGTTGTTATGCATTGTGAGCTTTTACCAACCAACAATGGCGGAGCATCTTAACGCTTTGGATCGACACATTAAAGCAATGATTATAAAAAATCCCAAATGGAACCTTACATTGTCGGGAGTAGCTCAGATATTAGACTGTGACGGCTCTGTCTATTACAGTGCCAGTTATATACCTCCCTTAAACGTGCCGTATCAAAGACCAAATTCGTATATCGGTCAATTTCAAGAACACACGCCGGCCGGGTTCACTTTTGCTAAAGTTCAAGTTATTAAGTTTCAAACTCACTTGCCGATGCCGAACCCTAAATGGAGAATTCAGGTTCTGTACAAGTACGCTAAAAAAAACAATAAGCTGCCATAAACTACATATATAGAACCTATATTAAAGTTTACCTTCTTTCTGGATATTGTGTGTGTTTATAAAGAAACTAGCTGTCCCGGCGAACTTCCTTTATTGGTACTCTATGAGAAATCAAAACAAATCTATCCCACGGGAACCATACATTTTACCGGAATAAAAAGTAGCCTAAGTGCTATTCCAGACCATAATCCATCTGTGCCAAATTTCATCCAGATCCGTTCAGCCGTTCTGGCGTGATTGAGTAATAAACATCCATCCATCCATCCAAACTTTCACATTTATAATAATAGTGGGAAGTGGGATAGTGGGATTAGATTACAGATCAGTTAAGCTGTCAAATAGAACATCTTTACTAATATTATAACTGTGAAAGTTTGGATGGATGGATGTTTGTTACTGATTCACGCCAGAACGGCTGAACGGATCTAAATGAAATTTGGCACAGAGATAGATTATAGTCTGGAATAGCACATAGGCTACTTATTAACCCGTTAAATGTATGGTGCCCGTGGGATATATTTTTTTAAAATTTTCATAGAATACCAATAAATTCATTTTCTCATACATTTGATTCTGAGGCGGTACGAAGTTCGCCGGGACCGCTAGTTAGAAATAATTCTGTAGATTGTGATTAAGTTTAAATAAAAAGATGTTTGCCGTATACCTTTTGTGTTTCTCATTCATCATCCCACATATATTCACGGGCACATTTGATGGTTTGATTGCCTATGGTATGGTCAGACTATAACAATCAGGGCCCAAGTCTGCTAACACAATCGATTCATAATCGAACAGCAACCGCATAGTAACTGTCAGTTTTGACATATATCCCATACAATATCTGTCAAAAGTGACAGTTACTTTGCGGTTGCTGTTCGATTATGAATCGATTGTGTTAGTTGTATAATCAATGATAACGTGAACGGAGCCGCGGGCTAAAGCTAACTAGAAAAAAATCTAAGCAATCGCAATGTTGCCAGTACAAAAAAAATACAAACTAAATGCCATATATTTACATCCTTGTATAATAATTACATTAATTACAACTTAACATATACAACATTTTTGATAACAACACATACTTACATCTTTTATACATTGTAAATATGTATTTGTAGCTACATAATAAATCACATACAATGGGCTACATACATAACTTCTAAATGCTGTTAAAAACATATCAAAATTTCATACAAACCCTTTCAGGATTGCAGGCGCGAAGACAACCAGCCAACCAAGAGATGACCATAAATATACCACACAGCAGACTCTATTTTTTTTGGATTTTATTGCGTTTATTTTATGTTTTCCCCAGTTCTATGGCACTAGGACGTCAACTTCAGTCCTCCCGTGACCATGGTTGCTGTAAAGCAGCCGAAACGTCGGGAACGTAAAAAATAAACGCAATAAAATCCGAAAAATTCGTTTTATTTCAATATTTTCTTTTAATTAGCGCATTAGACGGCCTGATTAGCGCAGTGGTACTGAATCTGCTTTCTGCGCCGAGAGTCCCGGGTTCGAATCCTGGTTGGGACACAAGCTTTGTGTGATGAGCACCAATGTTTGTACCCAAGTCATGGATTTTAAATATATCAGTCCATTGTACGGTACCCATAACACAAGCGTTGCTTAAAGTGGGACCGTATAGTTGGTGTGTTCGTATGGCGATATTTATTTATTTTATTTCTAATCGTTTATGTGCAGTCAGACTTTCTACAGGGTGTTTCAGAAAGGGTATACTAAGCCTGGAACCTGGGCTTCTTCAGCGTGGAGGATGTGGAGAATGTCCATTTAAAAAAAAAACTATTGTTCTTAATAAATCACAATTATCATTTTGTTGGGTACAAAACTATTTATTAAAAATAAACATATTACGATTCTGACTGCATAAAGTGTTTACAAATGCACTAAAGAAGCTGAGGTCCAAGGCTTAGTATACCCTTTCTGTAACACCCTGTATATATCGATTTTAATATACTGTTTTTTAATCAAATCCTCTTACAACGTTTCTTATTTATGTTTAGTTCTGCGTGTGTCATGGCGACGGTGATGCGCGGACGCCTCAGACGATCGGCTACTATCGGTCAACATCGTATCCCTCCGTCTTCATGTCGTTGAGGCCGAGGTCGTCGTTCTGCTCGTAGGTGCGCTCGTAGCGGGTGATCTTTAGGCCTGTGGAAGCAAAAATATATATTATGATATCGCCAGACTAACACACCAACTGCACGGTCCTACGCGAAGCGCTGCTTGTATTATGGGTATCGTACAATGTAGTCAAGTCAAGTCAAATAATTTATTTCGCATAGGCATACGGGGGCACTTACAAATTGTCATTAATTATTTTTTTTCTCAACTCTAAAACCGGATCGGAACGCGACCTCAACTGAGAAGATCCGGCAAGAAAGTCAGCGGGCTTGTCTTTTTTTTTTGAAATTCATTATTTTACAAAAAAAAAATATATAAAAGTAAGCTACACTTTAACATTATATATATTGATATTTAAGCGATCAGTCCCAGTTTGCTTGTACTGGGAGCGAACTCAGTATATCCCACTAATATTATAAATATGAAAGTTTGGATGGATGGACGGATGTTTGTTAATCAATTACGCCAGAACGGCTGAAGGGATCTGGATGAAATTTGGCACAGAGATAGATTATAGGCTGGAATAGCACGTAGGCTATAGACTTAAGCATTTTATCCTGGTAAAATGTATGGTCCCCGTGGGATAGATTTGTTTTCATTTTTCATAGAGCAAAGGATCGACATGATTTTTTGCACAGGTAATGGTAGTTTAGGGGTCAGACAATGACATAGGCTAACTTTTATCCCGGTAAAATGTATGGTTCCCGTGGGATAGATGTTTTAATTTTTCATACCTTTTATCGCGGGTAACACCGCCGGGCGCAGCTAGTATGTAATATTAAACAAACCGACAGCTGTAGACCTTATTTTAAAGAGCATGGTATATTAACTCTAGCATGTGCCTACATCTACGAGGTTGTCAGTTTCGTGAGAAACAACACTCATTATTTTGAAAATTATAGGAGTAAGCGGCATAATGCAAAAATCTGCTTTCCTTCTAACAAGACCGCATTGTATAGCAACAGCTTATTTTGTATGGCGCCGCGACTGTATAATCATCTACCAAGTACAATACTTGAAACTGCACCCATTGAATTGTTCAGGCGGAAAGTCAAACAATTATTGGTACAAAAATGTTATTACACAATTAATGAATATTTAACAGACCCTCTGCAAAGATAGCGGTCAAGTGAAGGGTATTGATTCTAATTTTAATTGTATTTTTATTTTGACTGACATATTTCTTAGGTAGTTGCTGAATTAATTTTAATGTTGACACTAGAATTTTGTAAATGATATAGCCAGATTAGTAATTTGCTAGCTAATTATATTTGTGACAAAGTTTTCATATTGTTATATTATTGTTTACTGTGTATTTTATTAACCGACTTCAAAAAAAAGGAGGAGGTTCTCAATTCGGTTGTATTTTTTTTTTTATTTTTTTTTTTTTTATGTTTGTTACCTCAGATCTCCGTCATTTATGGACCGATTTGGAAAATTATTTTTTTATATGAAAGGATATGCTTACAGATTGGTCCCATTTTTTTCAAAAAATTGTTCTGATGATGGGATCCATGAGGAATTGAGAGGACTCCTCAAATTTTATAGGCAAACCTATAGCAATTTTGGTATTTTCATCAAGAAGCCAAGCATTTGCATTCAGAAAGTATCATTTGAAAGTGATGAAGAAGACCACAAATGGCCACCGGAACTTGTCAGTGATACGTATTTCACGGGTTGCGCCAAGATAATCTCGATTATGATCGTTAAGCGACTATGACAAAGCAAATTTAAAGAAATGGTTCTGATGAATATGGTACCATCGAACTGATCTGATGATAAACCCAGGAGGAACCGGAACATTGTTATAAACCAATGTATCCAAGCCGTGTTTGGGCTTATTGAAATTGTTATGGGATGCACTTTGGCTATAAATACATCTTTTTCGTGGATGTTCCGATTTGGATTATTCTTTTTTTTACAGAATTAGGTATACCCTTTCAAAATTCAGCGAGATTGATTCAATGGTTTTTGTTTTATATCTTGATTTCTTTGAATCTATATTTATCTCGCGATGATGTTGTATTTGGTATACCTATTATCCAGTAAAATTATTGATATAAAAATCTTTTTAGTGACAAAGAATAGTAAATATATCCACTAAAAAGTGTAAAATAAAAAACTTTTTAACAAAATAAAAACCGTCTTCAAAAAACTAAAAAGCCAAAAATAATCTAATCTAGAAATCTACCTTGTTTAACTAAAACTAATATTAAACTAATCTGAAGTCGGTGCCAAATAAACAACCGACGAAGAATAGCAAAAGCATACTCCAGTAACGAGAGCGCGGACCAATTTGTAGGTATAATCTTTGGCGCAGACCGGCAATACTCGACTCAGTAGTTTTTTTGGCACCGACTTCAGATTAGTTTAATATTAGTTTTAGTTAAACAAGGTAGATTTCTAGATTAGATTATTTTTGGCTTTTTAGTTTTTTGAAGACGGTTTTTATTTTGTTAAAAAGTTTTTTATATTTTTGTTTTTGACTGCTTACAATGTGAAGTTTGCATGCTGGAAGGCGAAATATGGCGAACATTAATTTATATCTTTGACCATGACTGTAACCTACCCATATTAGCAAATAAATAATTTGAATTTGAATTTGATGTTGGAGCGATCAGCCCCAGGCTGTCACGTGTACTCACCAGGGTCCAGCACGGTGGGGTCGTCGTGCAGGCTCTGCACGTACGAGTTCCCGGCCGGGTCGTCCAGGATTATCGTGACCGCCATGTCACCGGCCAGCGCGGCGTTCAGCTTCTCTATGAACCTGATCAACATTACATTGCTCGCTTCATCTCAACAATAATATTTAGTTATTATAACTAATTAATTGACATCTTTTAAAAATAAAGGAATGTTTCCTTTGAGTACAATTTGCTATCTATAATACTTACATCACAAAGACGTTGAGTTTGTTAGTTTGTATGTCGGGGGTAATCTACTGAACTTATTCTGAAAATTCTTTCAATGATAGGAAGCTGCTTTATCCTGAGTGCTATAGGCTATGTTTCGTCGAGATACCTCGGACGGAGTCGCGAGCAGAAGTTAGTTTTCCATATTAAAGAGTAGTATCCTTTACCGCCTTTTATTCACCTTGTAGCGATAATTCTCAAGACATTCCTGAATCGCGCTATGAGAATTTTCGGTGCACGTAACATATATACAAGATCCCGACAATAATCGTCGGGGCATAGCGGCCGCCCCGCCAGGCGTACCACCCGCCTGGCTGGAAGGTCTTCCCTTTTCCGCTAATACTTTAATAAACCACAACCCATCCGACAAGAGGGCGCGGGGGGCGTGCTTACCCTTGCAGTCCCTCAGGGTTGAGTCCGGGCGCGTCGCCGAGCGCGCCGGGCGAGTCCGCCAGCTGGTCGATGGTGGCGCGCAGCAGACCCTCGGCCGTGGTGAACCGCCCGCCCAGCGCGCGCCCGCCCACCTCCAGCTCCAGCTCCGGGATCTCCATGCTGCACGTCTCGGACTGGAACAGAAACACATGAGTTGTTGAGCAATGACAAGAACCTTGAGAAGGCGGAAAATCCATCTTAATCTGGCACACGAAGTTGCCAACATGGTGGGATATAAATAAATAAATATCGCCAGATGACCACACCAACTGTATGGTCCCACACTAAACAACGCTTGTATTGTGGATACCGTGCAATGGACAAAAAGGGTATAATCAGTCCGAACTGCAGTTACCTCTCTCGGGCTCTATTCAGGAGGGTATTGGGGGAGTGTGACAGCAATAGATTTAGAATCACAATATAAATGTAGCAAATAAATGGGGGAAGAGGAACCCACCACTGACCCTCGGCTTGTCAACTTCTCCAATTATAATCCAAACAAGTTGATTGATGATTAAAGAAACCAGCAACATTGAACTCCTCTAAGATGTTAGTCGAGAAACTAGTCACTCGTGATAGATAGTTTCTTGACTAACATCTTAGAGGAGTTCGGCGTTGCTGGCTTCTTTAATTATCGATCAACTGGTTTGGTTTATAATTGGAGAAGATGACAAGCCGAGGGTCAGTGGTGGGTTCCTTTACCCCATTTGTTTAACAATGGATTTCCACCAAGTATCGCCTAGTTCTATCAATTATATAAATGCATCAATGTTACCTTTAGAATGTCCCTAGAGAAGTCCTCCTTGCCCGCGACGCGGACCTCGAACCGTACGCCCTTCTCTTCTATCCCGCCCCCCGACTTCACCTGTAGTACAAACATGAATATAATTTGTACATAATTATTCAGAAAGCATAAACTGAGCCTTGAACCTGCTTATTTTGAGCTAATTTGTAAATGTGGGAACCATTTAGCCATTATCTTGTAAGTAGTTTTTGATCAGCTACTCAAGTCTGCCGAGCCGTTCCCACATTGTGCATTGTTCTCACACACCCATAACAAGGTGCTGCTCAAAAAATGTAAAAGATCGTATTAAAAGAGCAACCATGCAGTTTCTCGCTCGTTCTTCTCCATAGGAGCGGCATTCCGAACGGGTGGTGAAGTTGTAGCTTAGCATTTTGTTACTATTTTAGCCATTCATAAGTACTGCATACAATACTACATTTGTAAAGTCATGGCTACTAGAAAAATTAAAAAGACAAGCCCGCTGAGTTTCTCGCCGGATCTTAGTTGAGATCGCGTTCCGACCCGGTTGTAGAGTTAAGAAAAAAAATGTAATTGACAATTTGTAAATGCCCTGTAGGCCTATATAAAATAAATAATTTGACTTTGACTTTATATGAATAGAAAATGTTTCCAACATATTGACAATTGTGGACACGCCATTTTCATATCATGTCACATCCATTATCTTATTTATAATGTGTATTTATTGAATGTGTTATTGCTATTAATTACTTGACATTGGCGAAGTACCCGCTGAGTTGTGGGCGAGGCCATATTCATATCCATTTTATTTCATCGCATTTCATTTCGTATAAAAAAATAAAAGTAGAAGAAGACAATTATGTCTTTTGTGGTCAAATTTGACACATTGATATTCTGACATCACATAATGATTTCAAATGCCCTAAAGAAGCGCAGGTTCAAAGGCTAGTACACCCTATAGGGCAGCTTATTTTTAGGGTTTTCACTTAAGACATTTTTGGTTATATTTTTCTTTGCTATATTGGCGCGGGTTAATTCACATTTTGGAGTGTGTTCTGAAGGTCGTTTACCTCGTTGGTCCGATGTCCGCACGCGTCGCAAACCGTCGCCATTATGACAACCTCTTTGAAATATGGAATGTCTGTCAAGAGAATGAGAAAAATAAAATAAAATTAACATTGTTGCGTTGTCACGTTAAAATTATTAAAACAACAATTTAATTTCGTCATTGTAGTCACGTTCTCGGGGAAGGAGCTAAGTCTGTGATATAATTCTCCCTCAGTATAAATAAACAAATATAGCCAGATAAACATACGGTATAGTCTCACCAGGCACCGTACTATGGCATCACACAGTTTATCCCCTACCAGGATCCGAACCCACTACGCCAATCAGGTCGTCTAATTGTTATGACACAACATACTGGTCATCTTCATGTTGGTCTCGGCCGGCGCGTTGCAGTCGGGGCAGTTGGTGCGGAACTGCATCACCTCCTGCCCGGACAGCTGCTCGTAGCTGCACTGCGCGGGGTCGCTGGGGGACAGCAGCGCGTCCTCCGGCACCAGCGCCCGCCGCGCCGGCTCCCCGGACACCTGCACAATACATTTATAATAATAATTCCAGCCCTTTTGTTATGTCCCACTGCTGGGCACCCACCTCCCCTCAATGCGAGGGGGATTAGGCCATAGTCCACCACGCTGGTCCAGTGCGGGTTGGCGGACTTCACACGTCTTTCGAGGGGCTCTCTCAGACATGCAGGTTTCCTCGCGATGTTTTCCTTCACCGTTTAGCAAGTGATAATCATGGTTGAAAATGAGATTCGCACATGAAATCCCAGAGGTGCGAGCCGGGGTTTGAACCCCGAGCCAAGCGTTCTACCATCTTGGCTATCACTGCTTTTTTATAAAGTAGGATTTATTCATTGGAGATATTGACCATCCAATTGGCATTTGGTAGTGACCCTGGCCCCAAGTCTGCTACCACAATCGATTTACTTGTGTACACTATTGTATGGGATATCTGTCAAAAGTGACAGTTACTATGCGGTTGCTGTTCGATTGTGTTAGCAGACTTGGGGCCCCCGCCTTCTGTACTGAGAGTCCCGCGTTCGGATCTCAGTAACGGCAATGACTGTAGTCTAGGTGTGGATGTTTAATATTTGTACAGGGTGTAAGCGGCATGGTAACGAAAACTTTGCATTGAGAATACACTTAATGCCCGTAATAAAATTATAGACATCATATTTTTTTTACTGAAAATCATGTTCAGGAAGAAATTCTATTATGATTTCATGCTAAAATAAATTTAAATATACTGAGAAAAATTAGTATCATTCAATAAAAACATCGATAGAAAACTCCGAGTCCGGCAAGCTCCACAATCATGACTTGAATCTATGGTACCAGTTTTCGTTTTCAAACCACTTACAACCTCTATAAACAATGATACACACCTCTTCGTGTGTGAATATTCCGAGCGTGTGGTCCTCGTCTGCAGTGCGTGTGAAGTCCTCGCGGTCGCAGCGAGGGTCCCTGCTGGGGGCAAGCGGGTTCTCCACGAAGCAGTTGCCTGGAAGTGCCCAGATTGAAATTAACAGATTTGTAGCGGAGGTTCTATGTCCGCTTCCCAGCCAGTTTCGAATGTATGTCAGTATAACATTTGTTCTAGATAACTTGTTTCTATGGCTATGCCTTTGAGATTGTAAATGAAGATTATTATTATATGTTTTCTCGCAAACAAAACCTATTATTATTTATTACCAGGATTTTTGTGACTATAAATGTGTTACAGAAATAGGCCCTGGCTATTTCCAGATTTCGTTCCCCGTTGACTACAATCTGGATGTTTTCAAGTAGAGAGTGAGCAGGTACCTTCTAGGCAAGTATGCTCCATCGTAAATCTCATCATCACATACCGACAGGTGAGATCGAGATCAAAAACTTTAACCAATTTACTTAATTTTTTTTAACCAATAGCAAGTCAAAGAACGACTTGGATTATGTAGTACTATGTCGCTGTCTCTTTTTCTCAACTCATAAGTGACAGTGAGAGAAGATCATTTCACGTTGTTGGTGAGTGTGATCCACTTGAAATCAATTTGCGAAGTACTCCGGCAATTTGCGTACTTATCAACTGGCAAACTTGATTCGCTGTTAGCACCTGCATAATTATCTAAGTGAGATGTCAGCAAATTATAGGCTCCCTGCCACGCCACCCACCGCTAATGTCCTCCAGCTCGAGGGTCCATGGCCTCTCCAGATTCTTCAGCTTCCGTAGCGCGTCCACGAACGCGGCGATCTGTCGTGCGTCATCCGGGTGGTCCTTCGACCTGGTCTCCTGATCCTGGGTGAGGCCGTCGATCGCGCGGGACAGTATACCCTCCACTGTGGTTACTTCTGGGGGGAGATATAGTTAAATTAGGCAAACAATTTATTTGTCATTTTGGTCACAAACACAATGACCTGATTCATTCAGTTGCTAGTGATTCTGTTTTCTGTACCGAGGGTCATAGCTTCGAATCTTGGTAAAGGCAAACTTTTTGTGAATAGCATGAATGTTTGTACCAAAGTCATGGATGTTTAATATCTATAAGTACTATAATATGTGATTCACCCCCAGTCCTTTGCATGGTACCCATAGTTACCAGCATAGTCTGGGACCATACAGTTAGTGTGTTCGTCTGGCAATATTATAATGAAGTACCTAATCAATTTATCAGGATATTGTCTGAGTTAAAACCTGAGTGTATACAATTTACACGAGCCAGATGTAGTGTATCATTTTATTAAGACATGAAAATTAAACGAATATTAGCTCTGGTAACCATGTTGTGCAGAACTTTGGGGGCCTATGTCCAGCTGGAAGATGTCTCTTCCAGCTGTTGAATGGTAAAGGATCTGTATTAGACGCACCTCCTTTCTGGCTCTGCGCCGGTATCTCAAACTGCAGCTCAGGGATGCTGACGCGAGTGTAGTCACTCTTCACAATCTGTCTGTTCATGTCCTCACTCTCTTTGACTTTTAATTTCCACCTAAAATGTACAGATAGCATTGTATACAGTCAAACAACACACTTCTATTAGATGAAAGTTTCAAATTTTATTGCTAAGACAGTAAATAACATAGTAAGAATGTAATAACATGATGGAAGCGGCTAGATGGTGACAGAAAATATTTGAGGGGAGATTGTAACTTGTTCCAGAAAGTTATGTGAAGAACACCAACCCTACGCCAAGCTAAAATGTTGGGCCAAATACCCCTTGGATCAAGGGTAGGCCTATGCCCAACAGTGGGATGAGTCCTTCTTCGGATGTTAGGATATTGAAGGAACTAACATTATGACCATCCAGTAAGGCCTTTCACACAGCATTACACAGATATTACGTAAACCATGATCCATATCACAGCAATTTGATGGTATCACAAGGTTCACTAATGTTTGCATTGATTCTATCGGATGATTGGGAAATAATGTTGATGGTTTTAAAACTTTTAATGACAAAAAAAACATCAGAAGTTATTTATGTTTGTACCAACAGAATGTTGCATAGAGATTGATGAGTTAAATTCATCCTAAATTAATGGAGTACCTAAAATGTTCTTTTTAGCCGTTTCTTTTGGTTTTTTATCCTTATATATTGTGCTATTCATTTGTAAAGCAAATATATATTTACCGGACACCCATCTCAGCGTACGCCCCGCCCGGCTGGATCTCATTATTGGCATATCCACACTCCTCACAGGAGAATGACATGATAACCACATTTTTGTAGTATGGTATTCTTGTTAACAGGAGACGGGTCATACCCTGGGGAATAGGAACAAGTAATAAGTCAAAAAATAGGAGGGATTGCCACGTAAAAACAATATCATTGTAATATTATAGTGCTATTGGGCACTTCAAAAACTAAAAAAAAAGAAAATAACCTCCAAAAACTGCCATATTTTTCAACAATTTTCATTTCAATTCGACGATTTTTGTTGCACGACTTCCACGAAATCAATGTTTTTAACACACACGTGCATTTTTTTATCACCATTGTTCACAAACACTTATAATACCAATAAATGCAATTGTAGCAGACTTAACAAATAACATCTTCTAGAAGCATCTAACTTACATTTGCATGACAATTCATGCACAGCGACTCTATTTCAGTCACCTCGGGATCCGGGTCATCCGCCGCGAGGTCTCTGAAAACGGGCTTTAAGTCTTTAGAGCACATCTTGTGGCGAAATAGAAGAAAATTGGAAAATATTGGATATTTTCTTGTTGACACGCCGGTCGTCAAGTTTTTTTTTCTTTTATGAAATTTTCTTGTACTCGGTCAGCCTGTGGGTCGTCCATAATATACGTCCGAATTTTTTTCCAGCCCTGGGTACTAGTCATTTGGAGCCTATCAACACAGACCAATAAGATAACAATAATGGTACGAAAACAAAGTTTAGGGACATACAGCTTCATTAATAGTGATATCATTCTATCATCAGCATGCTCATATAACCACGCTCGAAAATATAGTGGCTTTATTTTGCAGCCGAAGACCATTAAAAAAAATTAAGAAGGCAGTTCATACCGCTGGCCCCCTACGTCGGCGTGTGTTCGGCGTATGAGTGGAACCCGTCGGGGGCCCGTAAGACTCGGACTTGCCTTCATTGGCTATCCACGAAAGAAAGCGCAGTACACCTCTGTACGCTACACATTTGAACCGCTTACGCTATATTCTTGATAAGTACAACATAGTTAAATAATATATTTTTACTCTGTAAAGACCAAAGATGTATGCATATTAAAACTGGCTATCTAGCATACTATATGTATTCATTATTTTCATTCACAAATAAATATATGTTTATCTTTATGGTTTTATATGTCGGCCTTTTAGGAAGCCCAACTAAAGAGCAGCGTGGCATACGTTGATTATGGCAGGTGTGCCCAACTTTTCCACAATTAGACATACATAAAATATAACAAGCTATTATAGGTACACGGTACCTATGTTTTCTTTCCGCCACCTCTATCTACCCTTCGTATTACATGGCCGTAATGTTAAATGGACTTAATCAAGGCTATCGACTGTAGACAGAGAAGGTCGTTTATGCTATCGACGCTCCCTCGCACCCAGTGATGATGTCATGAAAACACATATAATAAACACACACAACCTTGGGAAAGCAACGAAATCATTACGTCACTATTTTATTTTCGTCCATTTTGTAGCCACTGAGCTATCCGACTAAATGCAATCAGACCTAGTAACACATTAATTGGGATGCGTGTGTGACGTTTCAATTTGGTCGGATCTCATCGAAATGTTCCCGCTCAAAGTAGAATGCTATTTGAAAATGTATTAGTCAATTGAGGTGCGCGGTAAACGGAGCAAGTGTATTTATTTATAAAAGTTTTATATCACGTGCAACTGTGATACTAGTCTTTAATTTAAGGATTTTCGTTATAACTACATCAATAATACAATGTGAGTATTAACAGTATATTATTAATTTGTTTATTAATGGATGGTATATTGACATTCATTTGATTTATGTATGACTGCATTTTCCATCTTTTTTTATACCGATGCCGGCCGAATGATGTCATTTCCAAACCAATTATTTGGTATAAAAATAGGTAGGATTTACGCGAAGGTTATCATTGCTTTCAAAGATATTATCTCTAAAGCTCTGACCCAGTTCATCAATGCTGGTTAGTATCGTTCAAATTATAAACATTCATTAGTTTACAGGTTAACGAAAACGTTTATAAAATATATATACAAATATAACTATTTGCCGGTTATTAAGTAAAGCTGCCTCCAAAGATAGGCAGGTATATCTATAGCTGCGTCATTATCTGTAAATAATGGTTACAAATGCCGAATTAACCGGCTAATTTTAGTGACCTTCCATACCCTTAATTCCTCCTTCTCAAACGAATGAAATGAAAAGGTACTAACTAATTTACAAGCAAAAAAATAAACCCAAAAAAAAGCTTGCATTGAGCGACATCAATTATCAAACACACATCAATCGTTAAACGGTAGGTCAGCACGTTTTGAACGAGCTAACTGTATACTTTATAGTCCACCGTATTTACACATTTTGTATGGAGAATTAAAAAGCGCCTCTAGTGGACGGTATTTAAATCTTTCAATTCTCCATACAAACTGTCTAAATACGGTAGAGTATAAATTATACGGTTAGCTTACGAATAATCTCGCACTTGACGTACGGAACTCGCCCTGCGTGCTTCACAACGCACTTAACCGGTTTTTTCAAGTAGACTCTAAGGTATTAAGCAAACACTTAATATTATACGAAAAACGATAATGACATCATCCACATAATCAGTAGTACACGGTCATACTTACTACTAAACTACGGGGCAATATTCCGATCTGTCGTTCAGATACCATACATTACTATTTTATACTCTATGTTCATGCTGGTAAAGCTTATTCGAAGAATTAGGCTTGTCACTGCGCAAAAATTAACGTAAATTTGTCATGTTGTGAACCGTGGTCGGCTTCTAGTCACCGGTATTCACACAGAGCGACTACCAGTGACTTAATCCAGGCAGTGATCTTAGAATTTTAAGGGGGAAGCTCAGGGTCAGATCGCGAAATTCAAAATGTCAATGGATTTTATATTTTTACGAAAAATTTGGACATCTTTACTATGTAATTTAGTGTTTTGCGATATTAGCATTCTGCATTGGATGTCTCGATGTATTAAGCTTGCTTAAAAAAGTACCTAATCCGATACAATACCATAAGGTTTGTAAAAACCGCTGCTTATACTAACTTCATGGTGTTGTATCGCTTTAGGTATTTTTTTAAGCAAACTTAATACATCGAGACATCCAATGCAGAATGCTCATATCGCAAAACACTAAATTACATCGTAAAGATGTCCAAATTTTTCGTAAAAAAATAAAAACCATTGACATTTTGAATTTCGCGCACTGACCCTGAGCTTCCACCTTAAGGAGGCGCATTATGAACTGTTATTTGCAGACAATTCACGGCCCGGGCTAAAACGGCTGTTCTGAACATGGTTATTCACCTCGAGAGTCATCTGGGAAGTCTCACTCGCGATATGGCTGGTCAATTTTGTTTCAAAATAAGTATTCTGTCTCAATCTTTATCGTAATTTTAATATACAACGTTTGGAAAAAAGAAAATTTATTCATTACGATTTATTTATTATTGAGTTTAAAATACGAAATAGCGAGACAGTTTAGTATTCCGCCTGCTAATAAGAGTTCATAATACGGACTGTTGTATGAAACAACTGTCTAATTACGTAAAATGCTACCTTAACATGGCCGCCCGCTATTCCACGGTAGATCGTTGTCTCCCCCAGACAAACAATTTACATAGTTGTAGGTATGTTACGTTAGGTATGTTATCTTAACTGGCATTTACAGTTTAAATAATTATTATAATTGTGTAGGTACATGTATAAATGCGCGGGACTTTTTGGCGGCAAGTTGAACCGTTAAGTTGATTTTTTTTTTTATTTTCGAAAAAATAGGTTTCTTTGGTAAGTAATATTAGTGAGATATTAACCATTGTGCATAAATGTGTACGAGTGAAGGAAATTAAAATGAAATAGTATAACTTGACTTTTCAAGTTCACCCAAGATGTCCAGTAAATTTTCAGTAAAGTATCCACAGCTTTACTGATAGGGGTTGGGGATTAATTTCATCATCATCATCCTCATCATAATTATCATCAGGGGCACTGATTATTTTATAACAATTTATCAAGCAATACTCGACACTGGCAACTATGGCTCTATTTTGTAACCATTGACATCTAAAAAAAAAGAATAAGAACTACAGAATAGGTCGTTAAAACAGTCAAGATAAAACCATCATTTTTTAGTTTGAACAACCGCGCCGGTTTATGAGACATACCTATTTCGTAGACTTGATGGTTCATTTATCGAAAAAGGTACTTAAGCACCTAGCTAGAACTTCAACAAAACCGTATAATTTATGTAAATTCACTGAGATCATCGCGCCAAATTATACTTTGAAACTAGTAAGTAGGTAAGTATATTGCCGCTACTTTATTTATTCTATTGGAGTGAACTGATAGTTAATATAGGTACTTATAAAAAAAACCGCCTCAAAAACACTCCACTAAACAGAGACTAATAAGCTTGAATTTTTTTTTTTTATACATTATAGGCAAGTAGGTATTTGATCTCGATCTCACCTGATGGTAAGTGACGATGAGATCTACGATGGAGCATACTTGCCTAGGTAGGAAGGCGGCAGTAGATAGAGACGCTACATTCACTAGGCACATGCAGCGTAGTTACGCTGCATGTGCCTAGTGAATGTGCTGCCATTCATGGATGGCAGCACCGAACATCATGCCGGAACACGGCTAGGCCGCTTGGCGACATGGCTTTGTTCAGTGGGTGGTGATTAGCCACGGCCGAAGCCTACCACCAGTAGAGTTGTCACCTGGTTGGCACCACCCAGGGTCACATGTAGGGTATCTCGAGGGTACTTAATTCTCCTACGGACGAAGGTGACTCGACCCCGAAAATTTTTTCAGTGCAGGGCAGGCAGGAAATTTCAAGCAAAAGACTAAAAAGACATACTTCAAGGGAAGCGGAGGGAGGGGGGTTCAGCTCTGGACCAGAGACAATAAGCAACAACAATAATCTGAAAAGAGTCGACAATATTTTAGAAAGCCTATGTATGAAACGTTGGTTTAGCTAAGGTATTTCGGGAGCGGGGACCCCAAGACTCTCCCCTCCTCCCACAGCCTTGGCTATGTGTATTTAAAAGATCGACGCGTGCGTTGCCTGTGTAATATTTCTAGATTTAGGTATGTGCCCATGTTTACTAATATTATAAATGCGCTCGCGGTGCGCTCACGATACCTCGGCATGCCAAATTAATTATATAGTCAGCGTATACCTATTGGTATAAGATCATAAATAAAAGTACAACGTTGTCCCGGAAAGTGGAAGGCTTCATCATGTGATTTGATACCTGCGCACAGGCGGGTGGTATCCTAGGCGCGTCGGCCGCTATGCCCCGAGGGTTATTGTCGGGATCTTGTATATATGTTACGTTCTCCGAAAACTCTCATAGCGCGATTCAGGATTGTATTGAGAATTGTCTATTGTTCTGAATGCGTCTGCAGCACTATCTGTGTGGCGAGGTTGAAGAGGTTTCTGGGTATTAGAAACCTAGTCTATGCGTAGGTATCAAATCCCAGACAATGCTAATTTCGGTAATAATCTTGTATAAGTTAGCACTCATTCAAGTTTGTCCATAACATGCACATGACTTGACAACTAAAATCGAAATTTTAAAATCGGCCAAGTATGTGTCAGATCACGCACAATGTAGGCTGCCGAAGTTCCGTAGCCACGATGACAGCAAAAACATATCGGAGATAAGTACTTAGGTAGAACAAAAATATATATTTGCGGTTAATATCTTTCGTCAGCAAAAACACGGGATTAACTTAGTCGGCTATCACTCATGGTCTACTTTAATCCTTGCCGCTGCCATGATCATTTTCATTGTAATTAAGACCACTACTAATTAACGATCTATCTATATTTTCTTGCACAGAATGGGCAACGACAAGGAAGAATCAGGGTTCGGTTTCAAGGACAAGGCGAAAGCGGAGGAGACGCTGCGTCTGTTAGAAGAACATGACATGAACTACAGACGGCTCACCGTGCGCGGTCTGCTCGGGAGAGCCAAGAGGGTGTTGTCCAGTAAGTCATCTAGCCACGTTATTTGCTATCTTCTTCCTTGGTTTGTTCCAACGTCATAATGGTCGGCACTACGGCCGGCTAACGGCTGACCTTACGATTACATGAAGACAGTGCGCAAGTAATAAGAAGCAATGGGCCTTTTGAAACACTTGAGGCTTATTAGTCTGAGTGTAAACAGCTGGGCAAGTGTGAGGTTTTGTCACTTGTTATTTGCCGAGCAACGAGCGAGTACTTGCTTACCGTCCTGGGTAAACCAAGCATCCTTTAGTTAGAGATCTTTCCTTGGAGATAATCTTTGAGAAGCTATTTTCCTTCTTTAATTCATAGTCTATTACTCTAACTGTACCCAATCCAATACCTAATGCATTTATTGACTACTTCCAGTGACGAAAGCAGAAGAAAAAATAAAGAACATCAAAGAAGCGATGGAGGTGTTCGAGAACTGGATCGCGGACCTTGATAAGAACAAGGAGAAGAAGACTGACAAGAAGGACAAAGAAGACAAGAAGGAGGAGAAGAAGAAAGAGAAGGATAGTGATAAGGTGAGAAGAATAATGGGTTTAGCCAAATCCGGGATGGGCTTGGGAACAGCAAAATTGTGGCTGTCCGAGTTGTCGTCTATCCTAGCTGCGAACAGAGAGGGACAAAGAACTAAAAAGAAGCATTGCCAGCTACTGACATTTCTCTCTCTCACTCTGCATGCACATTCCACCTGAGATGACCAGGACTGTAGATCTGATTCATAATTACATACTTCTAAATTTATTTCAGGATTCAGACTCCGATGTAGAAATGGAGGATAAAAAAGAGAAGAAGGAGCTTCCGGCGGACTCTGTGCAAGGGCTAGGGTTCAAGGACAAGGACACTGCTGAGGGTACGCTCAAGGAGCTGGAGGGACGGGACCCAGACTATCAGAAGCTGGCTATAAAGGGTCTGATTGGAAGGGCCAAGCGAGTCTTGACGTGTGAGTGTGGATTTAATGTTTTTTTCTAAAATTTGAAGGCTTTTTATGTCCCTAAGCGATAGAGGTCAATTTAAAGGAGTTTTTCATGGAGGCAAGGGAAAAGAGATTCAATGTTGTACGTGGTACGCCTATATTTCGACCCTTAGTAATAGGTGCGAGTCTGTCGCCATAAACGAAACATACTTCCAAACTGTGGCTGTTAGAATTAAATTACAGCAAATCTAAATTGCAATTTTAACTGCCCCAAATCGAATCCAGAACGTCATTATCGGTTAACCGCACTTGCGATAATAAGATTGTAAACAGTCTTACATATATTTTTTTCCTTCTTCCAGGCACCCGGGACGAAACGAAAATCTCAAACATCAAAGAAGCGATGTCTATATTTGAGAAGTTCCTCGACGACTTCGACTCCATGCATCTGAGCAAGCAGAACAACCCATACCTGGCCATCGGATTTGTGAGGACCGCTGAGAAGCTGGCCGGCGATGATATTACCGAGCAACAGGTGAATAGCCAATGAGTGAACTAGACAGAATTGGACATCATAGACTACGCCAATTTTATGAATAGGAACAATTTTTTTTAGGTTAGCAATCAGCTACACAATAGTGCCATTTTTGCCAGTGTCGAGTAATTCTTGATAATTGTTATTGAAATATATGTTCCCCTCATGATTGTTTAAGATGATGATGAAATTAATTCCTTACCCGTATCAGTAAAGCTGTGGACACTTTACTGAAAATTTACCGGACATCTTGGGTGAAGTTGAAAAGTCAAGTTATAGGTACTATTTTATTTCAATCTCCTTCACTCGTGCACGTTTATGAACACACAATGGTTAATATCCCGCTAATATTACCTACACATTATTTATCAAAGAAACAGATTTTTGGAAAATAACAAAAAAATTACAAGTTCCCGCCAAATAAGTAGTCCTCATAGGAATACTTATTATTCATTTAATTAATTTTTTCTCACTTGTATTCTTCATAACTAAGTATGTAGGTATATCCAAATGGCCGCGGCGTTACTGGGGCTGAGGTGAATGAGAGCCTGTAGCCTATTAAATGACAAGTTATGCGTTGATCGAATATGGATTCCTCATAATTAAGACTGATAAAGCAAATGGTTGATACAATTTACCTATTTTGTTACCAGAAATCGTTCATAGCTGCGTACAGCTCAGTGAACGGCGAGTACAAGCGTCTACGAACAGTGCTTGAAAAGGACGATGGCAAGACCTGGGACATTGTGAGGAATATCGCTCTTAAAGAACTCAAGGAGAAGGTATGGATATTTATTTTCAGCCAGTTTAGTCCAGGGCCCCGAGTCTGCTAACACATTCGATTCATAATCGAACAGCAACCGCATCGTAACTGTCACTTTTGACAGATATCCCATAAAATATCTGTCAAAAGTGACAGTTACTGTGCGGTTGCTGTTCGACTATGAATCGATTGTGTTAGCAGACTTTCGGCCCTGGATGCTTAAAAGGATTAATGCAAGCTGGTCCTGAGAAAAACTGGCTTTTCTGTGGATGTGTGTGGGAAGACTGATGGAATTAAGCAATGTAGTTACTAGAATATGTTTTAGCAATGAGCTGTGATCGATTTTCTGATACCTAATTTTGGTAACAACTACCAACCTCAGGGATTACGAATATAATGTGAGCACGTAATGAACGTAACTAATGTTATTTTTTTTTCTTTTGCAGCATGCCGACGCCAAACTATTCAACGAAAAGGATGAGCCTACTAAAGAACATTTAGAAATGTTGCTCTGGGCGTACTCTCCCGAAGCCGCCAGAGTTAAGAAGTGCGTGGAAGAGACAAAAGAGGAGAGAGCGGAGAAGAACGATCGGAAGAGAAGGAGTAGCGGGAAAGAAGAAGAGTCCAGCAAGAAGTTAAAAGAATAAACTGTTGCATTTACTTATTGATTATATACTTACTTTTTTAAAATTCATTTGTTTTAATCGCTTATGTCTGTATTACACGAGGAGCGTTAACTCGTTTGCTTATAGCACGCTTAGAAAAATACAAAGGTAGTGAGTAGCAAGTGTTCTTGTATGAAAATTTTGCAAGGTCGCTAAAAGGCAAGTGTCCGAAATAGATTTCCGTTTCCAAACTGATCCTTCTAGCACGCTAGCTAGTTTTTACAATAATAAACTTTCCCATAAAATACGATCCAGTTTATGTCTCACACGCGAAATGTTACCTTAAAGTATTAATATATCAGCCTATTATATGCTACCAATATTTAATTATTATAATCACATCAAATATTCGTTTGTTGAATATAAAAGTTAACCACACCATACGTCAAACGGAACGTACGAAACTTAAAAAGGTGATCGATTTGACAGCTAGTTGTAAACACAGAGTACAATGAACCCATTCATTTTATCATTAATTATCAATGATAACATTAACATTCTGTAATAAAAGTGTCTTATCAAGTGCTTTTTACGTAATCCACGCCTATTTGTACTCTTAATATCATGTAAATAACGTGGTATTTGCATTTTCGCAAAGGGCGTGTGAAGCGGTATTATTTTTAAACTATTTTTGGACTAAAATGAGTGAAAAAGCAAAAAAAGTTTTTTTGTAAGCTAGTGTTCAAGTGATTCACAGTGCCTCTGTGATATTATAAGTGTTTGAAATAAATATTCTGCGGAGAAATCGGAAATAATACTTTGTGAGTAACAACATATATTACATTCATTTAAAATAAGGTTATTGCGGCTTTTTTCGTGCCGTTTCAAATGTAATTAATAAACAATGTTTCCATTTTTCTGCGGCAAGCATTGAATCTACATAATAAATATAATAATTACTTACTAGTCTTTATATAAACATTCAGAGTACCTGTACTTTTTGTTTTAGGCAATGAAAGATTGTTAAATGCCAATCAGAATGCAGATGCAGCGACGGAGCATGGAGGCGAGCAGTGAAGCCAGCTATTGTTAGTATAATCTTATCATTGAGAACAGAGAATTACTATACAAATGAGATGAATATGGCCACTCATATTTGACTGGCATGTAGGTACTGTAATTTGAGTTGATCCAGGCAAGTCTCTTGGTGCAGTCATGGCTAAAATGTCAAGGTATTACCTTCAGCCTACTAAAGACCATCTCATCTTGTGTTTTGAGTGTAAGTCTCAAAGCTAACTTGTTTGATTCCCATGTACATATCAAAATTTCGGAAATTATCTTTTTATACTTATTCCCTAAATTCCATTGTACAGTACCCATAAGACAACCATTGTACAGTACCCATAAGACAACCATTGTACAGTACCCATAAGACAACCATTGTACAGTACCCATAAGACAACCATTGTACAGTACCCATAAGACAACCATTGTACAGTACCCATAAGACAACCATTGTACAGTACCCATAAGACAACCATTGTACAGTACCCATAAGACAACCATTGCTTGATCTGGTAGTGACGATAATAATATTTATTTTATTGTTTGAATATCAAGCAAGCAAAGGTATGATCGAAAATGTACTTTATATTAAAACATTACAGACATTAAGAATGTAATTCCATTAGAGATCAAGGGGCCAAAATCTTGATGCCTGCTCTTTTTAAAAAGATGTTAACTTTGTTGTGTTGTGAGTTTGGTATATTGTTAGGTGGAGCATCTCATTCTCTGGTGTATATTGTTAGCCTCTAGTTTTTTCCTATTGTGCAGGTGAGAGGGAGACCTGGGAGGACTGGGGCAGCCGCTCCTCGCTCAGCCAAGTTGAGGAGGTATGTACTGTTCTTGATAAAAGGGACTTATCTCTATGGTGTAATAGCATTGCAAGATTTAGATACTAATCGCTAGAAGTACTGTTTAATTTGCCAAATGATATGTACTAGTAATTGCAAGGTCCTAAGGTTCATGGGCCAAACATAGCTTTACTTTTTTTCTCTCCTAATGCTATTTTTCCACTGAGTCAGGCAGGCAGCATTATTTTTTTTTCCAAGAACAATGGCTAGTGTGTGTGTCCCATCCCTTCACGTCATATAACAAACTGACGGTGACATCACACTGTCTCGACGACGATACGATTACGCTAGTATTCAGTGCTTGAGTAGGTATAGGTACTGACTTACACGTTTCGATAACGAAATCACTCAACTCGAATACTGCGTGCGACGTGCGTATATTTACGTTAAAAAGAATTGAAATCTTAATTCGACAAAACACAATTTCGATTCTATTTTCAAATAATCTCGAATCCTAATTAGGGTTGCGCCACTATCATAAAAAAAAATACACATCCAACATTCGCTGCCCTATAATATCTTTCAACTAATAAAAACGTCTGCCCTCTGATGTACGGAATTAAGCGGTTCCGTATTACGAATTTGGGGCACACTGCACACTCTAATTGGGGAACACGAGGCAGATATATATGTTAGCCGAGAAAACATAACATCGTTCCAGTATTCTTAAGAAGTTCACAAACGGGTGTGGTAGGTAGGTATTCACTTAAGAATGAAAATTGCATAACTCAAGTACACGCTTAACACTAAGAAGAAATAATACAGGCGTGTTGCGAAATACATATTAAAGCAAAAAGAAACGTTTCGGTTGCTTTATAGCAACCATAGTCGCGGGAGGACTGAGGTGTTTGACGTCCTAGTGTCATAGTTTGAACTGCGGTACCCTCATATTTAGTTATTGTTCGCGTTCCGATCTATGCACAAAGCGCTCACAGTGTCTTGAGGTCTAGCAATGGTGCGCTTAGTTTTGGATTTTATTATATTAATTACTGGATTCCAAGTCGATTAGCCGGGAACATAAAAGCATAAAATAAACGTAACATTAGTTTTCATTCAACGCGAATCACTTCCTTACGTATCACGCTCGACTAAGTTATACAACGTCCATAAATTCGGAGGTATGTCTATGCGCTTTCAATGTATAAGAATAGGCTCATAATAATCCGTACGAATTATTTATAAGTCACAATGAATGGCCGCGGAAGGCGGGAAGTTATTTTTTATTGACATCGCGCGGGAACGCATCGGTTAGTTGCTATTTGCGGAACGCGACGTTTCCTTTGCCCCTATTGGCTCGTAGGGCTGGCCACTTTATTGCCTTATCTAAATAGATTCCTACCATAGAGTAACTTTTATATTTCTTTAAAATCTGCCCTCGAGCACAATCCGTCCGTCACTCGTGGTAGATATTTTTGCCACCAACATCTCAGAGAAGTTCGGTGTTGCTGGCTTCTTTAATTATCGATCAACTTGTTTGGTTTATAATTGGAAAAGTTGACAAGCCGAGGGTCAGCGGTGGGTTCCTCTTCCCCCATTTGTTTAACAATATTGTTACGTAGCGTTACGTGAAATTTAGCGTGTTTCGTCCCACTCACACCACTGACTTCATAAAGAAGAATGGTGACGGCGTGCTGCCCGACGACGTTACAAATCTGTTAAACATATACATGTTTCATTGGCCCTGCATGCAGCGCCATAAGTGTTTAGTCTTGGACATTTCAAGGATTTATTTTCACCGAGTTGATCTTTTTCTTTTCAATGCCTAGCAGAGAATGAATAATGTAGCGACCACTTCAACCACGCCACAAGCTACACAGATGGCGGTGCGAACGACATTCACAACAAATGACGAGGCCTCACAGAATCCTGAAACGCGCTATGAGAGTTTTCAGAGCTCTTAACATATATTTGGCTGTTTTACCAAAGCCAGCTGTTTTAAGACCGCATCAAAGTATCCCACACGCTGCCAAGGTGAAGGCTGTGACGGCATATAGCTTTAGAATATTAGTAAGTGCTGTAACGCGAGGTCGTTTGAGACATGACGGCTGAAGTGTTTATTTGTTCAAACGCATTTGCGGCCAGTTTGTTTAGTTTTTAACTGCAATCGTGACTGTATGACTTAAGTAGCATCACGCCTGAAGCTCGAGATCGTGTGGCAAAGATGCACACACACTTTTTGCCATCTTTTGGTCCCAATTTAATAGGGGCGAAGTTTTGTCAATTACTGGATCAGTTACATACTGTGGACCAATTAGATTTTTTTATTAGAACATCGAAATAACTACGCTATTCGTGAATCGATCCTCTTGGATAGCCGTGTCCTGACCGAGAGCCATCGGCAGGGTGATTGCTACTACTTAACCAACGAGTCATGTAAGAAGGCTTATAGTATTTTAGCGGAAAAGGGAAGATTTGCCAGGCAGGCGGGTGGTATGCCCCGACGGCTACCGTCGGGATCTTGTATATATGTTACGTGCTCGGAAAACTCTCATAGCGCGTTTCAGGACTGTGTGGCGCCTCGTCATTTGTTCTGAATGTCATCTGCAGCGCCATCTGTGTCGCTTGTGGCGAGGTTGCAGAGGTCGCTACAGTTTAATAAACAACATCTCTACAGACAGACTATAAAAAATGTTGTTGCCGTGCGTGTAATTTTTTGTCAGAGCTCCGTCTCCGAGCGGACTCCTAATAAAAACTGCTATTACGTCACACGCGGCTCAGGGTCGCGAAGGATGCGAGCGACTGAGGACCGTGATGTGAGGTAATCATTGGATGAGGTCTAAATGGGGTCGAGTCACCTTCGTCCGTAGGAGAATTAAGTACCCTCGAGATACCCTACACGTGACCCTGGGTGGTGCCAACTAGGTGACAACTCTACTGGTGGTAGGCTTCGGCCGTGGTTAGTCACCACCCACTGAACAAAGCCATGTCGCCAAGCGGCCTAGCCGTGTTCCGGCATGATGTTCGGTGTTGCCATTCATGGATGGCGGATCAGATCAGCTGCGCTGCATGTGCCTACTGAATGTAGTGTCTCGATCTACTGCCGCCTTCCTACCTAGGCAAGTATGCTCCATCGTAGATCTCATCGTCACTTACCATCAGGTGAGATCGAGATCAAAAACTTGCCTATAATGTAATAAAAAAAAATCAATCATGGTTGGATGTATATATATATAATTCATCATGCTACAAGCCGACATATTGAAACCACACTCGCACTATTTTACTTTGCCGTTAGCGCCACAATACAGAGGAACAAAGATGCTGGTCACCGCAGTATTTATTTATTGTACTTTAATAATTCATTGTAGGTACCCCGCGTGGGTTGTGGCAGCCCTGAGAAGGTACTCGTGTATCAAACTCACTTTTGAGTCATGTGAAACATAGTAGACCCCTTTAGTATTAGCTATATTATCCCGACCTTTTTACTATTTAACATTGTTAAGTGGGCGCGCAATATTGTACTGATCCAACAAATATTTCCGTTTTAATACAAAATGCAACGGTTTTTTTTCACAATTCAATTTCGATTTGTAGCAGCCTCATCTACTTTTCTGCTCAGAAATTAGATCAAATGTAATTTATACGCAAGTAATTAAACTAATGCTGTTATTAATTTGAATGTGTTAAGTTCGATCGAGTTGCATTCGAGGTCGTAAATCATGGTAGGCACCATCGTCCGTACGAGATCGAATGACATTTACCCATCGTCGTTGCCATCGTCAAGAAATCTCCCTGGAATTTAGAAAATAGAATAGTTAAATACGTCTGTTCAAAATAATATACCTTGTTGTATATCCAATTTTGAAGCATGAATGAATATAAAAAGTTATAAATATATTATTTTGAAATCTTTGTAGTTTAACGCGCTTAAACTCTTTCAATGTTTTCTACATATCACACATTATATATGATCATTTTTCTGAGACACCCGTCTGTCTTATACAATTTGTATGAATATGATACATTAGGCGCTCAAAAATTACAACAATGTTGACCACCATCACTTTCTACATAAATGGTTTCTATAATTTTAGTTCAGGCAATAAGTGTTACCTTTACCCAAAGTTTTCGTTACAATGGTAAATGAAACTTACTACTAACTTTCGGTAAATGCACATGTCAATTACACCTTGTATACATTGGTTATAATCTTCACTAACTAATAAGCTACTTTTAATTTCGAAATATGAGCTCTGGTACAAGCATAGTAAATTAATTAAACACAAGATCGTAGCATATATAGGTCAACAAAATACGTCGAACTGAAGGGTAAAATAAATCATGGACTGGCAACACAGCAGAAATGCGCCATTACGCGGCGTTCTACGTCACGCGGCGGTCGTACGCGTTCGCGCGTTCACGTCATCATAATAAACTTGAAAATAACATACAGACCAATAAATCGATGAAAAACAAACCTATTTTTATCTTTTTAAGTTCAACTACATGCGAAACATCTCAATTATCATGGTGTACAGTGTGAAAGCCACAAAGTGCGCGTTTAGTTATAAAAAGTGTTGTTTCATATCGTGACAGTGGCATTTAGTACACTTCGACGGTTGTGCTCTCGGATTCAGTGTTGTGGGAACGATTCAGCCCACTGGTGGGCTCAATATTAGTTTTTAATCGGTAATCATTTGTGCAACGGTAACGCTGACCTAAATTTTATTTGTTCCACTTGCATGCTCCGTGACGTCACCGGCGTTCGGAGTTTGATTTTTAAATTATTCTTTTAGCGATGTTTTTAATGTTTTCATTACTTTGTTATTTATGTTTTAATGGCCAGTCTCCCCAAATCAAAGGTGTAGTTTTTTTTTGCTATAATTGCAGCAAGTATGTCCTTCAAATCAAATGCTTCGATACAGCGACACAATTTGTCGGCACTCTATCTGTCTTTGTTTTTATAAATAGAATGCCAGCGTTATTTATTATGAAGCAGTTTTTGTTTGGTTCAGTGAAAGAAACGCAACAGTACTTATTGAAACTTGGTTATATATAATTAGTTATTTTTTTATTCATAATATTCTGGACTCAGCAGTGGTAGCGTTAATGATCTTAAGCCATTTATTTTCGTCGATTTGTCCCCCATGATTGAACTCACTGGCAAAATGCCTAATTATGGTAATGCCATTTCTTTTAAAGTTAGGGTTCTCAATAAAATTGTCTTAGGGTTTTTATTTGGCCCAGTCCAGTTATAATCATAATCATAATAATAGTAAGATGACATTTCAAGAAAATATTACAATGGGTTAGTCAGAATTATTTACAAGTTAATCATATTTGAAATATCCCATTCTTTTTTGTATTAAAGGACTGGCATTGGCAGTGGCAACTCCCTCACCACAAGTATGCAGGTCCTATTAGATAGTCCTCTGAGTTTAATCCTCTAGGAACAGACAAGTTATGCTATTTTAATTTGACACCACATAGTCACACCCCTAATACACCATACAAAGAAAACAAACATTAATTCAACATGACCATTGATCTACTAGAAATGAGGTCAAAGCATGTGGCATAAACATAAACAAAACAGAGATAATTTGACAGGACAGAGAAAAACACTAAAACATTTCTTTTAAATTAATGTTTTGTTTATTAACCAAAACATATTTACAGATATTCTTTACATTGTGGTTACTAATTTTAATAATGATATTGAAATTACATTAACAATAGGACAGAGAAAAACACTAAAACATTAACAGAGAAAAACACTTAAACATTAAAGACGTTGGCTGGGCATTATCATGTCCAGCACTGATTTTAGCTGGAACTAAAATCAAATTAAGTAGGCGCTTAGTATCAGTTTTTTCACTAATTAAATACCACTCAAGTGATATAAAAATTCTACACATTTTATATTAGATTCCTTGCCCCAAACACGCTGCTTTTCTAATAAATTTACAGCAAAACAAACCTCTACTTAGGGATGTCATTAAAAACCAATACATGCTGAGACGACTGTATTCAATTTTATAATTAATCTAGAATGATGTTATCAAAGTTTATAAGGACATGATCTGATCCAAGTTGTATATATCTAACTAGCTAGATATAACATACTGACCTGCGACCCACTTAGCTAGTCCGTTGTGTAATCTAGATATTCTGTGGCAAGCACGGGTGGCTCTGATGAGACAATAATTTTTTGTCTCATTCTCTCTTATGAGTTAAAGAGACAGTTATGTGGCATCCGAAGTATGCCAGTAATTATACTTATTGTAATCCGCTTACCCATCCGAAAAAATACCGAACTAAAATGCCTTAACTGCCGGCTTGTGGGCATAGTACAAGTTCTGACAGCATTGAACATAATTTTTGCCTTAGATGTTATAAGCAGTGCCCCTAGTGGAAACATGTAGTATTATTTATCAAATAAAGCTCTCGTTTACTACCAATACTTGTACTAGGGCCGCTGTTCTTATCCATATCTACATAATTATGTCGCCAGACGAACACAAGACTCGGGTACAAACCTAAAGTTTGTCCCTACGAGGACTGGAACCCGGGACCCTCAGTATAGAAAGCAGGGTCTCTACCAACTGGACTAATCATGCCCTCATATACACGCTTATATGGACGTGTTTTAGGAAACATCTATATCCTCCAACATCCTGTATAGTCCCGACTTAGCAACTCGGCTAATAAAAATCCACTAATAATATTATTACGTGCGTCACAGACATAGCGAGCAGAACCCTCTCGATTGATGACGTCACATCCCCCCCGCCCCTCCTTGCGCTTCGGTTACCCGGCGACAGGGGGGCGAGACTTGAAAAGTAAAAACGTACCTGTACGTACTACAGCTGCGCCCCGCGGTGTTACCCGCGTTAACATTTTACCGAGATAAAAAGTAGCCTATGTGCTATTCCAAACTATAATCTATCGCTGTGCCAAATTTCATCCAGATCCGTTCAGCCGTTCTGGCGTGATTGAGTAACAAACACTTTTTATCCCGTTAAAATGTATGGTTCTGGTTGGATAGATTTGTTTAAATTTCTCATTGAGTACCAATAAATTAATTTTCTCATAACAAATTTATGAGGCGGTACAAAGTTCGCCGGGACAGCTAGTGTCTAATAATTTATGAGGCGGTACAAAGTTCGCCGGGACAGCTAGTGTCTAATAATTTATGAGGCGGTACAAAGTTCGCCGGGACAGCTAGTGTCTAATAATTTATGAGGCGGTACAAAGTTCGCCGGGACAGCTAGTGTCTAATAATTTATGAGGCGGTACAAAGTTCGCCGGGACAGCTAGTGTCTAATAATTTATGAGGCGGTACAAAGTTCGCCGGGACAGCTAGTGTCTAATAATTTATGAGGCGGTACAAAGTTCGCCGGGACAGCTAGTGTCTAATAATTTATGAGGCGGTACAAAGTTCGCCGGGACAGCTAGTGTCTAATAATTTATGAGGCGGTACAAAGTTCGCCGGGACAGCTAGTGTCTAATAATTTATGAGGCGGTACAAAGTTCGCCGGGACAGCTAGTGTCTAATAATTTATGAGGCGGTACAAAGTTCGCCGGGACAGCTAGTGTCTAATAATTTATGAGGCGGTACAAAGTTCGCCGGGACAGCTAGTGTCTAATAATTTGATTTATTTCTTTGGGAATGCTATCTTTATAACCTACTATTGGCTCTGTTAGAATATTTTTGTTACACCCTATATATATATACTAGGATCGTCCCTAGTCATATGGTACTCATTCTATAAGCGTTGCTTAGCTTGGGACCGTACATTTGGGATGTTCGTCTGACGATTTTATATTATTGGAAGTAAAGAATTATGGGTGACCAATAATTCCTGCTATAAGATCATCTGTGTACTATATAGATCATCGCGATGTTAGCACATAGATCTGCCTACCCCGCCGAGATACCGTAATGATACAGAGGCTTCATCGGCTATTAAATGGTCGCCCCCCTGTCGCCGTGTTCCCGACCAATCGAGACGAGGGGATATGACGTCACCAATAGGAGGATCACTTTCATCTTGTTAGGAATCTCTTATACACGTTAAAATGACCGAATTTCGGTCACGGCAACCTAGATTAGAGACTAGCGAAATACACATGAGACATTACAGTGCACGCCTGTGTCCGCAAGCACTGGTGCCCTCACTCCTCCCTGACTCTCACAGTCCAACGGAACAGCAATCCAACAAGGAGAGAGATCAGGCTCAGGACAGACGGCCTAACGTGCTCTACGAGGCATGAGGGTTAGGCCAGTGCTCATATTGGAGCTTCTGATTGCCCGTAATCCCGATCCTCCGCCACTCGCATCCGTGACCACCCTGCGAACGGCTTTTGCCGTTCTTGAATTACTTCTTCCGGCTCGCGGTAGCCATGCTAGAAACATTCTACAATATCCTCCTCCATAAACAATTTATAAGATAAAGTGCACTCAGTAACTGTTGCATCATGCCGCGACCCAAATTAAAGCTTTTTTATCTTTTATCACATTAAACATCTCTACTCCCTTTACGCAACAAAGACGGCTAGATTACAACATAGTTATCATAATAGCTGTGAAACGACGTGTTCCCAACGTGGTTTGTAAATGGATTGTGGTGATTCCACCGTGCCGTAACATTACTTAAGTGTTATGGAGATTAATTATCGAATCGTCCTTTCATGATAATCGTCATCATTTCAGTATCGCCAAATCTGTAAGATATGTATTAAAAAGGGTGCTGTCATTTAAAATCGAAGACCTAGGAAGTCTGGATTTATGATGGTTTAATAAGCGTTAGGAAATGTGGCTGGTATCACCAGTAATCTAGCCGGCTAGAACAAATATTACCGCAATCTTGCTAAGTTAAGCTCACATACATATGCGTATTACTGGCACGCACACAAACCAGTAATATGAGCATGCGTGCTACTAGCACGAGTATTACACGTTGACAGATAAACGCACATCAATTAGCAGGTGTGTGAGCAGATAGCAAGATGTTTGGTTTTAAGTATGCTAGTAGCCGCTGGGTATGTGTGACCCAAGCCTGTCAAATGCCAGGAAACCGTCATATGTATCTCATTGACATGCCAGTTAACACCACGCAAGCTACTATCACCTTCGAACCTACACCTCTGGTGACCCATTCCAAGATAAATACAAAGAAGATTCGTTTTATCTCAACGCAATAACGCTTATCTACTTAATAAATCAATATTTACGTACGCCGAACAGCTACACTGACCCGATTAGGAAACCACATGTGGTTCGCGTTAGATTACAAAAGTTCTTTGTGAACCATTTGGCCTTAAATACGAACCGTGTTCTGATGGCCGTTTAGTCTTGTGGTTTGAGCGTAGGCCGCTCGGTGCTCTGCACCGGGCGGTGAAGCTTTCAATTTCGGCATAGTCAAATTTTGGATATGAACTTGGCGCAATTAGCTCTGGTCTAGGTGTTACTGCAATCTCAGTTTATTGTACGGTACTCTTAATCCAAGCATAGCTAGAACATATATTTGCAGCATAGTGACAGCGCTGAATCCGCGCTTATGGAAAATCTGAACTTTATCCTAGATATATGAACATAGCTCTCAAGCATTTTGTCGTAAGGCACAATAGGCGGCGTATTAGGTAACAATATTGACTTTACTGCTAAGGTCAAGATTGTTATTCACTATAATCATCTTTATTTTTCATCTCTTAAGGTCTATAATTCAATATAGGTGTTTCAAGTTAGATTATACCTTTTCAAAATCGATTAGGTCTACGCTTGACTGGATTTCCTTAAGCATTTTAGATTTTGCAATTTTCAACTTTAATGGTAAATTCACACAGGATTCATTATATTGTGATCCTTATTGAGCTTATAACCTTAGTGTGTCTTGCTTTGATCTGATCCTCTAGCTCTTTCATGGACACACGCATCCCCCAAATTTCAGGGGGATTGAAACGTACTACCTAGGTAAACACCTAGGGCACACTCCTTGGGAACATCCTTGTTTATATATGCAGCTCCTATAAAAGGTGGTAATCCCATTGTCAACACAAAGCGTGCTATTTACACGTGATTCGAACCCATAGCCCCATAACCACCAAGACGGATCAAAAAGTTTCATAGATACGAAAATACCTATGTATGTGTGTGCGCTCAGCTGGTTCGGTCAAGGTCGCCCTCCCTCGTGCCACCTCGGCGCCGTTCGCCACCCCGCGGGGATGATCTAACGGCAGTGCGGTGTCACCGACAGCGGGGACGTTTAAAATGCTCAGTGATGCTGTAATATGCCTAAAAGTCTCTTTGGTAGGTCAGTAAGATTGACCTAGCGACTAGGTTACAGTCTGTTACAACAGTGTATTGCGTTTGAAGCGCTTAATTAGCGACGTTTCCCATAAAGCCGCCCTGTTAATATTGGATCGGACCGGCCATATTTGAGCGAGCGCCTAGCTGAACGGCAGTATGCCAGGCCCAGAGCGCGTGGCAGGAGTTGACCTTCTATTTGAAGGACTGGCCAATGTTTGCCAAAAGGTTTATGCTTAAAGACTTAGGATAAAAAATCAATACAGATGTTGGCTGAAGCCGGCTGTATTTGTGAACTATATAATGCTTCAAGTACTGTACAATTAAAAGTATTTTGTTTATATGGATGGCAATAAAAATCAACTAAAGAAACGATACTGGCACCATACCCTACAACGGGTGATGTTGGCGGTAAAACGAGCTGATTGTATGGGTTCCCTCCGTGCGGGAGGCTCTATAAGACCCCCGTTGCCCCCCACTCATTCACAAATTAATTCAAAATAACATTTCAAGATTACGCGCGGCTCCCCAAAAGAGTCTGCAGTAGTGAATTAGGTCACGAGGGCCCCAAGTCGGCTAGCACAATCGATTGATAATCGATCATAGCAGGCATAGTAACTATCACTTTTGACACATACTTTATGGGATATTTGTCAAAAGTGACAGTTACTATGCGGTTGTTGTTCGATTATGAATCGATTGTGTTAGCAGACTTGGGGCCCAGTTTTTTCTTGCCTCCCCGTTTTAAGGAAAACGCAATAGATTGCATAGTTACAATGCAATTGAGTGGAACCTGGCCATTAGCAGTGAGACACATGCCATGCCAGCTGGCGTTGTGCCAGGAGGTCTACGAACGGTGCAGTATGTGGCCATTGCTTTATGGCTACAATACATCGACCAGTATAACTGCATGCCAGAAAAAATCTTGCATACCAGTCACTATCTTCTCATGTCGGCCACAGATGCCTCACGTTGGGTCGGGCTACTGGCATGCTTAAATTAAATGGCTTGCCATCTGCTGGCACCTGTCAACGTGAGGCACACACATGCACGCATGTTCAAGTAATTGGTATGCTGTCGTGTACACAAAGGGACGTGTTCTTAATTCAAATGGTGCATATGATTAAACTTAGGCTCGGTTAAGCGACGTTCGACCCGCCTCGTCTTGGATGGGTCGTCGATTTTGTTCTGTACACCTCTTCGCAAATGTGCCTTACTGGTTTTCCCGTAGGTGTAATTAAATACGACTATAGAAATTAACTTATAGTAGGAGTTGTATGTTTGCGGCGATGGACTCACCTGCTGCAACGTATGCGATGACACTAATGTAATAGTTGGTTGTGTGTTACCCTGTTTTTTGAACTGCGGGTCCCGGGTTCGAGTCCCAGTAACAGTCTTTCTACCTGAGCCATGGACGTTTAATGTCCATATAAGTACTAAAGATGCGCCGAATTTGGAATTCTACGCCGAACCGAATAATAAGGCGTCGCGACTTTCACGAAACTCCGTTTTATATTCGGCACATTAACCGAATATTCGACCGAATGCCGAACATATAAATCTATGCCGAATAATTACTGAATATCCAGCGCATTCTTTATAAGTATTTATATTCTGGGAACCCTCCAGTGCAATGTTATCAAGCATGGCGATACAAGCGTTTCTTAGTTTGGGACCGTACAGTTGGTGACTTCGTCTGGCCATATTTATTACAGTTAATGGTGGGAGTTCTTAATCGGTTCAACTGTTTGGAGTGTCTGTCGAACCCTGCGCGACTTGCAGCCGTGATGTTAAGTAGCTACATCGATTGCACCAACGGCTAACACAAGGTTGCTCTAGCGCAGGGGTTCCCAAACTTATTGTGTCTACCGCCCACTTTGAGAATGAATTATTTTTTAGCGCCCCCATTTCTTCACCTACTTAAAAACCACTATAAATTTCAATTAAATTGATTATTGTAAGTCTCTACACAACGACTCCATTATTTTTCTGGGTCTCTTACCGTCCCCCCTTTAGGCCTGCAGCGCTCACAAGGGGGCGTTGTCGCTCTCTTTGAGATAGGCTGCTCTAGCGCATGCATCCTATGAGTCAGCGGCGCACCATCACGCTCGCTACCCTACATGGTGGTCAGAGATGACCAAATAGTCGCGCCAACTTTATACCACACTTCCTTTGTGTGACTTTATTTGGACGACTCCATTGATAGGCAAGTTGGTTGAATGAGTTCCTTGCAGCATACAACAATAGTGGTTTGATAAATCACTTTATTTTTTAAATATTTTGAGACAGTTGTGATGGGTATAGTTTAATTTTTTCCTGTTTATGAAGATTGGGAGTGTATTGACTGAGCCAGCAGCCCGTCAGGCTGCCTCGGGATGCCTCACGCGGTATCGTCAGTTTTGTCCGAAGCAAGGCAAGCTTCTCACGAAGTTGACATAATATTTAAGCTACTTCGAGGCAAGTGACTTCCTCCGCCGAGGCCTCACGAGTGTTTGCTTACTCCATTCTTCTTCTTTCATTATGAAATGAAATAAAATGGAGTCAATATGAAATGTTCTTAAAAGTCCAATGTAATGGTGACATTGACCGACACTGTAATTATAAGTTTATAGCGTTCTATAACTACTAGTCTTTATTTGGGATTTTAATGTTTTCAGTCATTTTTTTTCACAAGGGTCACGTAACCCGGAGGCCGCGTTTTGGTGGGTTTGTTTATGAATGGAACGAATTTTATGGAAAATACATCATATTAAACTGATGAACGATTTAAGATAGTTTTTTAAATACAGTGAACGTTTATACTCTGCTGTAACTCTTTCCAGTGGCGTAAAAGGACGGAAAAAACATCTGTGAGAAGCATCCTTCGGGAAGTCACAATCGTGAATGATTTACGAGGGTCCCGGGGGGGACAAATGACGCTTGATGTCAGCGGGGGGTGGGGGGACGCTGTGGGCACGATACGAACCGTAATTAGCGGCGACATGATGCGGGGAAATGGCAATATTGTGTTCTATTGTACATAGTTATAGAAGATATTTTTCTACATATATGCATAACACATCCTTCGGAAAATGCAAGATAACTTTACGTTTACGTTGCTTACTCTATTTTACGCACAAATTATAAAACATTCCTTTCCAACCTCAGATCAATGTGAAAGGAAATCCATCCTAAAAACCGTCAACAAACCCAAAATCGTCGTTAAGTGTCAAGCTATTTAAGAGTGAATCATCAACGAAGAATTGACAACAAATAAGTGTATAATCTCCCCTAAGATGTAATGAGAATTCCCACCGTGGCGGGGACTCGAACGCTGAGCGGGGAGCCCCCGCGCTCCACCGCGTACTACTACGCCGATATAGAGCGTTTGAAACAAAAAAATGGCAACCCAGAGCCAGCACACGAACCCCAACCGAATCCAGACGAGTTGAGCGAGTATGTCGAATCAAACGAGGTCGTCAACGAAGGTGAGATCCGGGAAGTGCCGCCACTCAGAGATAGAAGACAATGGAGCCTCCCGGAGTACAGCACTCCCGAGAACTCCCGAAAGATCGACACCTACTCGACTGCCGGGACGTTCCCAATGCCGGAGCCAAAGGAGAAGGAACCTTTGTTGGCGGAATTGGAATTAGTTGGGAGGTTACCGTTGAATCAACTAGATACGACTACGGGAGTCAGGAGGAGTAGGAGCTGGTATCTGTGCTGTCCGAACGTAGCTGATGAAGAGATTTCGAGGGAGTCTTCGTGGAGGTACTCCAGCTTGCGGCCGGTGACCGCGCCTCCGGTGGCTGGACAGAACGGAATTAATGTTTTGGTAGGTAGACGTGACAAATAAAAAAATGGATATATTAAATTCCTATGTATACAGGATTCCTTTCACAATATCGAGCATAAAGCTTGAAGTGCTACGTGTTAACATACAATTTATAAACAACAACGCGGTCACAATAAGTATACAAGTGTTTAACCATCAATAGCCAAGTGTTCCGAGAGACGACTCTCGAAACAGAGCGGTTCATATTCGATGACCACTCTGGCCACTTGACTAATGACGTCAAATCACTCGTTCGTAGCACAAGCTTTCGCGAATACTAGTAATGTGTGAAAAAGTTAGCATATTATACGCTAGGCGGTTGCAGATAAGATCTTCTGGCGAGGGGTGTACGTCTGGCGGGGCCGGCTGCTGTGCCCCATGGCTGTTGTATGGGACTTATTTGGGTCATTCTCGCGTAACAGGTTCTTCTGTGATTCTTGTGTTAATTGTGTTAGTTTTGGATAGATTACATAAAAGTATTTCATACACTTCTCATAACATGCTTTTATCTTGATGTTTATTATCCAAAATTAACGCAATAAATAATCGCCACGAACGAATCGCGGGAGATTTTTTTTGCGATAATGAACCATTTATGTTATATCGTTGTAAAATTATAATACTGCGTTTCAGACTTGGTGTTGCATATACAGGGTGTTACAGAAAGGGTATACTAAGCCTTGGACCTCAGCTTCTTTAGTGCATTTGTAAACACTTTATGCAGTCAGAATCGTAATATGTTTATTTTTAATAAATAGTTTTGTACCCAACAAAATGATAATTCTGATTTATTAAGAACAATAGTTTTTTTTTAAATGGACATTCTCCACATTCTAACTTCAAATAGTGTTTACAAATGCGCTGAAGAAGCCCAGGTTCCAGGCTTAGTATACCCTTTCTGAAACACCCTGTACAGCGCCATCTGTCATTCGCTTGGTGAATATGTTTCTTGTATAGAGGTACCTACGAGCTTTTGTCGTTAGCAGGACTACTCTGTTTCTAATGTATTCCCCCACTAGCTGCGGGGCTATTAATTAATCAACTCAAAATCTATGTCACAAAAGGATTCGGAATCTTTTCGAAGTCAATGTCGCTCTCGACGAGCTGTCAAAAGCCATTCGAAATAGCTGGCTTGGTTGGCTATTCGAAAACATTCATGCGTCGAAATATTGTTTGCATTTCCGAAGAATTTATATAACGATTTCGAAAATCCGTCTCGGGAAGTTTCCTATTCCGTTTGAATAGTCGATTTCGATTAACCCTGCAGGTGGCGACGCATAGCAGCGGTCGCGATGAGCTGGCAACACTCCGAACGGAGCGGGACGCGCTCGCGCGCGCGCTGGCGGCGGAGCGGCAGCGCGCGGCGACGGCTGCGCGCGCGCACGACGCGCGCCTCGCCGAGCTGCACGGCGTCATCGCGGAGCTGGTGCGCCGGCGCGCGCAGGACAAGCACGCGGGCGCCATACCCGAGGAGGAGGTCTCAGGTGAGGAGCTCAACACTTAAGCCTGTATAGTGGTTTTAATAGAGTTGAAAGTCGCTTATCCCGTGTTGGTTCTAAGGCCTCAGTCTCGAATTTAGCGGGCAGCGGGGCGGCGGCAGCGGCGGCGCGGGAGCGGCGCTCGTTGGCCGCCCCGCGCCGCTCTTATCGAGAACCGGTCCATTTGATTTTACGCATAAGATCCTGCCGCGCCGCCGCCGCCACCGCCCCGCTGCCCGCTATATTCGAGGCTGTCGCCTAAAAGGAATCTCGCGTCAAATGTTAACGTTTGGGTTGGGTTGGTAAAGTTGGGTAACAAGCGACAAAAGCTATGAAAAATCCTGAAACGCGCTATGAGAGTTTAGTCACATATGTATTGGTTACAGACGAGTGCGAGTCGACGACGCAGCCGGCGGGGGAGCTCGACAACGACGCGGACCAATCCCGAACCGACCAGGTTAGAAAGAGAAGGAAGGTGCTGCCGTTTCTTCTTACACGTGTAGCTGTCAATAAATGTGCTACTTACTAGATTGGGCGCTCGGAATAATTGCTATGTCGGAGTAATTGCTGTGCCACTGAATTGTGGTTACGGAACCACAACCTGTTTGGAATAACCCTGATTATGGGATATCCCGCACCCCGTGACCGGAGCATGGTAGTGGATCTAATTTGCTATTCTAGGGTAGAATACACCCGCTGTACGGTCCCGAACTAATCAACGCTTGCATTAGGGGTACCGTACTATATATTGTAGGCGGTCCCAGTATATATTTACTTTGGATATTAAACATCCATGACTCGGGTACAAACATTCGTGCTCATCACACAATGTTTGAGCCTACCGGGATTTTAACCCAGGACTCTCAGCAGAGAACGCAGGGTCCCTACCAACTGGTGCCAGTCAGGTGGTCTTTTAATGTCACTTGTTCTGCAGAACGACACGTCTTCAGCGCTGAGTCCGGCCGAGCTGCCGACTCCTCAGGAGTCGAAGGTGGAGCCGCAGGAGCTGCCTGACGACACCACCGACACCAGCGCGCCTGACATCGGCATCAGGTACCCCCAGACGACCAACTTAACATGGTTATTCTCAAGTGGTGGCGCTGGTTCGATGCCCGCATTAATAAATTTCTTTACCGGCATTGTCCGTAGACTAAGCCTAATAAGCCTATCAGTATGAGCTGGTCAGTTTGACCACTACTAAATATGAGGGTACCCCGGTTTGAAACTATGACACTAGGTCGTCAACCACCTCAGTCCTCCCGTGACCATGAGTTGCTATAAAGCAGCCGAAACGTCGGGAACGTAAAAACATAAAATAAACGCCATAAAATCCGTAAGATTAGTTGGTCTTCTATAGTTGTACTATCTGTAACTCCTTTTTACATCAGCTCCCTGAAGAATTTCTTGCATTTCTTGACAGTCGGATCAATTGGAGTAGAGTCAATTGGAGTGTCTGTTTGTAATATTAAAATAACCGCTTTTTACTAGATGCATTTGGATGAATACACGGTACCTATACCAAAACAACCTTTTTTAAAATTGTTGTCTGTCTGTCTGTTTATTCTGGGTAATCTCTGAAATGGCTGGACCGATTTAGACGGGACTTTCACTGTCAGATAGCTGATGTAACAAGGAGTAACGTATGATACTTTTATTTTTGAAAAAAACATAGGATCTCACGAAAAAAAATTAAAACCAATGTTGCAGCGTTGCGCCTGATTAAGTTTGATAGCAACAACCTGAAATGCGTCCCGCGGGCTCAGAATCCGCGAGCAGGCTGTTGCCAACGGTTGTGTCTTTGTTAAATACCACGCGAACGAAGTCGCGGGTAACAGCTAGTTGTAAATAAAATCACTCGCCATTTCTATCTCAAGCATCAATCAACAAGAGCTACAAACAAGAACCGATCTTTTAATACAGTCCACCCTGAACCTGAACATACAAGAACATTCGAACTATCCACAACACCTATCATATACTCTTAAAACATAATCATTGTCCCCTTAGTGTGGAGCAGCCCCGGCTGGAGGTGACGTCAGCGGCGGACGAGTGCGACGCCAGCCTCCAGCTCTCCGAGAGAGACTCCGAGATGTGTCTCAGCACCGCCAGGTACCGCGCGCCCTCCCCGCCGCGAGGGGGGCTCCTTTTTTTACGGGGCCATCCATAAATTACGTCACACGAATTTCATGAATTTTTGACCCCTCTCCCGTCCTTGTCACAACTGGTCACATTTGAGAGACCCCCCCCCTACTTAGTGTGATGTCACATATTTTGCAATTTTACATTTAGAATTTAGTGAAATTAAAACAGCAGTGCTCCTAAATTGTTTTTATTTCCATTTAAATTATTTTTCAATTAAATCGATAGTTGTAATAAGTACTTAGATATAAAATATTATCATTTGAAAAAATGTGATGTCACGAAATTTGGGACCCCTCCCCGCCCCTTGTCACACAATGTCACAATTCGTCGACCCCCTCCCTCCCCCTTAACATGTGACGTAATTTATGGCAATGGCAATGTGCTACAAAAGTATTTTTGCCAATGTCAAGTAATTTGTTACATCCTTGTTAATGCACTTCATATGATAATGAAATGAATCGCCCAGCGAAGTTCTGAATTGTGTTATTTTCTTATAATGTGTTTCTTTGATGTATAAGTTGGTAATATTAGCGGGATATTAACCATTGTGTGTTCATAAACGTGCGCGAGTGAAGAAAATTGAAATAAAACAGTATAACTTGACTTTTCAAGTTCACCCAAGATGTCCGGTGAATTATCCACAGCTTTAAAAAAAGACAAGCCCGCTGAGTTTCTCGTCTTGATCTTCTCGGTTGAGGTCGCGTTCCGATCCCGATGTAGACTTAAGATAAAAAAATAATAATGACAATTTGTAAGTGCCCCCGTAGGCCTATACGAAATAAACGATTAGACTTTGACTTTTCTGATATGGTTAGGGGATTCGTTTCATCATCATCGTCATCAAAGTCACCGTTATATAGGTACAGGGGTGTTTATCATTTTATAACAATTAGCAGGACATACCAGACACTGGCATAAATGACACTTTACCGAAAAAGGGAACATCTTCCAGCCAGGCGGGTGGTGTGCCCCGACGGTTATTGTCGGGATCTTGTATATATGTTACTTGCTCCGAAAACTCTCATAGCGCGATTCAGGATCGTGATGACAGTTGTCTATTGTTTGCAGCGCCTGCAGCGCCATCTGTGTAGCTTATTGTGCAGTAAAAGTGGTCGCTACAGCACTATTTTGTAGCCATTTACCGGATTAAAAAAAGAAGCAGTAGTTTATTACATATACTGGTGGTAGGCTTCGGCCGTGGCTAGTCACCACCCACTGAACAAAGCCATGTCGCCAAGCGGCCTAGCCGTGTTCCGGCATGATGTTCGGTGTTGCCATTCATGGATGGCGGGTCAGATCAGCTGCGCTGCATGTGCCTAGTGAATGTAGCGTCTCGATCTACTGCCGCCTTCCTACCTAGGCAAGTATGCTCCATCGTAGATCCCATCGTCACTTACCATCAGGTGAGATCGAGATCAAATACTTGCCTATAATGTAATAAAAAAAAAATAAAAAAAACATAGTGTGTTCTCGCTCACTCCCAGGTGTTGCCGCGCGGCCCGCGCCGGGCAGGAGGGGCAGGAGGGGCAGGAGGGGCAGGGCGGGCGCAGCGCGGGCGGCAGCTGCGAGCGCGCGCGCGGCTCGCCCGAGCAGCGCGGCCTGTGCGCCGGCTCGCCCGGTACCTAGCCCCACATACTACACTTACTATATAGTATACTAGTATACTAGCTGACCCGACAGACGTTGTTTTGCCATTGTTAGGTACAAGGCAATAAAAATACCAACATAATAAGCAATGGACTGTAATATGATAAAAATATATAGAAAAAATTACACTGTAACTTTACGCTCCATCATTGATGGCCAGCACAGATACAAGTCAACAAAAAGAGTAAAAAGAAAAGACAAATGTCATTGTGACATATGACATATATATATGTACGTTCAGTATTGTACACCATACACATTATTTTTGGGAAATATTTTTATCTATACATACAAATAAATAAAATTGGAGTGTCTGTTTGTAATATTAAAATAACCGTTTTTTACTAAGTGCATTTGGCTGTATACACGGTACCTATACCAAAACCACATTTTTTCCATTTTTGTCTGTCTGTCTGTCTTTTCCGGCTAATCTCTGAAATGGCTGAACCGTTTTGATGAGAATTTCACTGGCAGATAGCTGATGTAACAAGGAGTAACTTAGGCTACTTTTATTTTAGAAATAAAAATAGGATCTCTCGAAAAATAATAAAAACCAATTTTGCAGCGCAGCGCCTGATTAAGTTTGATAGCAACAACCTGCAATGCGTCCCGCGGGCTCAGAACGCGCGAGCAGTCTGTTGCCAACAGCTGAGTCTTTGTTAAATACCACGCGGACGAAGTCGCGGGCAACAGCTAGTTTTGTAAATAAATATTGTAAACGTATTGTAAATAGCTTATATAATTTTGAGTGTTAACAGTTTTTTAATTGTTTAGGTCGTTGCGAGTCGCGTCAGGCTAAACTAGCGTCGCGCGTGAGACTCAGGAAGACTGAAGACTCGGGTTCCAACCATCAAATTGGGACCGAAGAGGTCAGTAATAAAAATATCGCCAGACGAACACACCACCCGGGCCGCAAGTCTGCTGACACAATCGATTCATAATCGAACAGCAACCGCGTGGTAACTGTCACTTTTGTCAGATACCGTATGGGATATCTGTCAAAAGTGACAGTTACTATGCGGTGCGGCGGGGTGTTGTATGTTGTGTGGTGCGCAGGCGCAGCGGCTGGCGCTGGACGTGTGCGCGCACGCAGACCTGCGCGAGGCGCTCGCCGCCGCCGGGAACGACGGTGAGAACAACACCTGTAATCCACATTCTCTTCATACGAGGCAGCGTTCATATATTACGTAACGAATTGGGGGGGGGGGGGTCTTCTGAAAGGTAACGATGCCTTACAGGGGCGGGAGAGGGGGGTTTGAACTACGCGTCACGTAACATTGTTTTACCCTTCAGAGCGGTCGCGTAGAGATTTTACGTTTTACTAGGGGTGGGGGGGGGGGGAATCTCCAAAAATTGCGTTACGTAATATGGAACGCTTCCCAATGACACTTAACACAATATAGCATATACAGGGTGTGAGTGGCTTGGTAACATAAACTGATGCCACGGGTTCGAATCATGATTCTGGACTCCGAGAGTTGTTGTTGTTGTTTTTTTTGTATATTGTTAGCTTATAACGTACACACGTATTCGAGTGGATAGTTTTTTATGTAAATTTTTGTGCAGATTTTCAACGCCACTAAAATTTATTCTTAACTGCTCATCGGACATGGTATGCGTACTTTTGTACCTCGACACTGGCATAATCACCGAAGATCGTGTAATGTATGTTATTATAGGGTAGGTAAACATTAATATGAAGTACAAGTGTATCGGGTAGGACTAATATCTCTCTCTGCCATTAAACGCTGTAACGGACGGTCGAGTTTTATTGTGCTCCCGATTAGAGGAATAATTAGGTGATCCACCCCAAGCTGAATACTTGGTAGATCGTTTGAGCCATTTTCTCTAAAAATCGTAATTGAATTGGGCTAGTCTCGGTACGTGTACTTAGTAGTAATTGCGCAGGCACCGCGCTGTCGGCGAGCGCGGCGGCGTGGCGCGCGCGCTGCGCCCGGCTGGAGGCCGACCTGCGCGTGCTGCGCTGCGCCCTGGCGCGCGCCACCGACACCGCGCACCGGTGCGTACACACACACACACACACAATCTCTAACACCCACAGAAACACACACACACACAAGCGTCCCTGCGCGCACACAATCTTTAGCAACCACATATAATGTAATGCTTAGGCACATACACTATTTCATAAACACACTCCCCTTAACACACACATACACACTCTTTCTCTATCTCTCTCACATACACACACAAGCGTCCTTGCGCGCACACGCACACAATCGCAAGCATCCACAGAAACTGTCTTTCTCACGCACGCACACAATTTCTTAACACACTCTCTGTCACACTTATACACATTCACACACTCATGCTTACTCTCACGAACACTAGTGCACTGATACTAACACTCACTCACACACGTACTATAATATGCTCTCATACACACTTTCTCACACAAACACACAGATGGTTGCGGGTTCGTTTCCCAATTCCCAAAATACGAGTGTCGCTCTGTGGAACCGTACAGTAGGCGTGTTCGTCTGGCCACATTATTATTTTGAATTTTTTGACGGCCTGATTAGCGCAGTGGTACTGAATCTGCTTTCTGCGCCGAGGGTCCCGGGCTCGAATCCTGGTAGGGACAAGCTTTGTGTGATGAGCACGAATGTTTGTACCCGAGTCGTGGATGTTTAATATGTATATAAGTATTATATACTGAGTTCGCCCTCAGTCCATTGTACGGTACCCATAATACGAGCGTTGCTTAGTGTGGCACCGTATAGTTGGTGTGTTCGTATGGCGATATTTATTTAATTGTTGCCAACCCGCACCGGGCCAGCGTGGTGGACTATGGCCTAGTCCCCCTCGCGTCGAGGGGAGGCCCGTGCCCAGCAGTGGGACATTAAAAAGGGATGGTATTATTATTTAATGGTTGTGTCAGGTTGTACTGCGCGTGCGCGGTGCAGGAGTCCGCGTCCGTGGCGCTGTGTTGCGCGCTGCGCGCCGCGGACCGCGCGCTCGAGACGTACGACGTGCTGCTCGCGCTGGCCGAGACGCAGCGCGCGGACTGCGCGGAGGTAGCGCGCACCGATCCGAACCCGGGACCCGCGGCACAGAACGCAGCGTCTCTACTATACTATCACCATTTCTTTATTTTCTCGATGACAGTTCACATTTGATAGTTGTAGTGTTGTGACCAAATAAGTAATGATATCCATCCCATATATTTATTATGTTTTGAACACAGACAAATACGACAAAAACATTCAAATAATAACAATAAAATAGAATCAAAATAATATAGAAGTACAGGAACTTATAATAAATGTTGGGGAGAGCTCATCGAGAGACTGACGGTTCATCAGATTTTGATTAAAATAAATAAATAAAGAATCTACATAATCTAATTACATCTTGTAACGAAATGTAATATTAGTTTGTAAATTTGTCCAAAATTATCCGGCAATAGTTTAGTTTCTTACACTTTGTAAAAAAATATCGGGTCTGGTATCGTGTTACGTTTATCGATAGCTCCATCCCTATCAGTTTCTGCGACTCTGCTATGACCTTGTACGTGCGTCGTAAGCGTCATATTTTTATTAAATAATCTATATTAATCTATACTAATATTATAAGTGTGAAAGTTTGGATGGATGGATGGATGGATGGATAGATGGATGGATGTTTGTTACTCTTTCACGCTCGAACGGCTGAACGGATCTGGATGAAATTTGGCACAGAGATAGATTATAGTCTGGAATAGCACATAGGCTACTTTTTATCCCGGTAAAATGTATGGTTCCCGTGGGATAGATGTTTTAATTTTTCATACTTTTTATCGCGGGTAACACCGCCGGGCGCAGCTAGTATTATAAATGTGAAAGTTTGGATGGATGGATAGATAGATGGATGGATGGATGTTTGTTACTCTTTCACGCCCGAACGGCTGAACGGATCTGGATGAAATTTGGCACAGAGACAGATTATAGTCTGGGATAGCACACAGGCTACTTTTTATCCCGCTAAAATGTATGGTTCCCGTGGGATAGATGTTTTAATTTTTCATACTTTTTATCGCGGGTAACACCGCCGGGCGCAGCTAGTGTATACATAATGCAAAAAAGACGCTCGTTCAAGTTTCCACAGGAGCTGTCATCGAGAAAATAAAGAAATGGGAATAGTATGGCTGTGCTATTCGGTTCGCCCGCTACGAATGCCATCAAGAATGTTGGTGGTATATAAAGTAGTTGATGGTGTGCAGGGCGCGGGCCAGCGCGCGGCGGCCGAGCTGGTGGCGCGGCAGCTGCTGGCGCGGCTGGAGGCGGAGGCGGGGGCGGGCGCGGGCGCGGGGGCGGGCTGCGGCACTGCCATCGGCGAGCCGCTGCTGTCGCCGGGGCCCTGGCTGCAGCACCACGCGCAGTCAGTACACTTTGCCTTACCTGTGTGTGTGACTCTGTGTGTATGTGTGATTGACTCTAAGCGTGTTCGGTTGGGTGTGACTCTGTGTGTGTATCTCTATAACAATGTGCTGCTCAAAAATGTAAAAGATCTTTTTAAAAAAAGAGCAACCATGGAGTTTCTCGCTCGTTCTTCTCCATAGGAACGGCATTCCGAACGGGCGGTCAAGTTGTAGCATACTATTTTTGTAACTTTTGACGATTCATAAGTGCTGTACATAATGGTCTATGTGAATGTCTAGCCGTGTTCCGGCATGATGTTCGGTGTTGCCATTCATGGATGGCGGGTCAGATCAGCTGCGCTGCATGTGCCTAGTGAATGTAGCGTCTCGATCTACTGCCGCCTTCCTACCTAGGCAAGTATGCTCCATCGTAGATCTCATCGTCACTTACCATCAGGTGAGATCGAGATCAAATACTTGCCTATAATGCAATAACAAAATAAAAAATATTCTGATTCTGTGGCTGTGTGAGTGTTCTTCTGTGTATATATGTGACTGTGTGTGTGTGTGTGACTGTGTGTGTGTGTGTGACTGTGTGTATGTGTGTGACTGTGTGTATGTGTGTGACTGTGTGTGACTGTGTGTGTGTGTGACTGTGTGTGTGTGTGACTGTGTGTGTGTGACTGTGTGTGTGTGTGTGTTGACAATGGTAGCGGTGGTGCCGGGCTGGTGTACAGTGGCGTGCGCAGGGCGTGCGCGGCGAGCTGGTCGGCGGACAGCGAGCTGCGCCTGCGCCGGCACGCGGCGCGGCTGAAGGCCGACACCGTGGCGCTGCGCGACACGCAGCCGCCGCCGCACCTCTTCTCCTACCACGGTGAGCCCACACCATCCCACACCATACCATGAGACCATACACTTGCTCCTTGACTCGTCAGCAATCACCATTTAGGTGGGTATAGGAAAGATCGTCTTCCGATTCGGATGCAATCGGAATCGGAAGACGAAGTGTAGGACGGCCCCCCACAAGGTGGACTGATGACATCACACGCGTCGCAGGAAGCCGGTGGATGCGAGTGGCGGAGGACCGTGATGTGTGGAAGTCGTTGGGGGAGGCCTATGTCCAGCAGTGGACGTGCGTATCGGCTGATAGATAGATAGATAGATAGGAAAGATCTGTCAAGGGACTGGCCCACACCATCCCACACCATACCATGGAACCATACACTTGGTCTTTTTCTCGTCAGCAATCACCATTTAGGTGGGTATAGGAAAGATCTGCCAAGGGACTGACATGCTCCTATGGTTGCTCTCGGGTTCTTGTATATATATATATATATATATATAACACTAGCTGACCCAGCAAACGTTGTTTTGCCATATATCATAAATTGAGATATAAACTATCCTACCTTTCAAGTTGGATAAAATTGCACACAGTGTGCAAATTTTTTATTAAAATCGGTTTAGTAGTTTAGGAGTCCATAGCGGACAAACACGGTGACACGTAATTGATATATATTAAGATTTTGCGAAAACTCTCATAGTGCGTTTCAGGAATGTATGGAGTATAGTCTTTTGTTATTGAACGTCGTATTCAACGCCATCTGTGTATTGGCATAGAGAACAACTGCTTGTAGCGGAGTGTAGTCGTTATATACTAAATATTGATGTCGGTCGTGCAGACATCGACGCGGAGGAGGTGGCGCAGCCGGCGGGCGGGTTCAGCATGTGCGAGATGGAGGCGGCCGTGGCGCTGCAGGACGCGCTCGCCGCCGCCGAGCTGCGGGCGCACCGCCACGACCACAAGGTGACCCTGATAACACTCAGTCAATATCCTGATGAAACTCAGTCAATATCGTGATGACACTCAGTCAATATCGTAATGACACTCAGTCAATATCCTGATGAAACTCAGTCAATATCGTGATGACACTCAGTCAATATCGTAATGACACTCAGTCAATATCCTGATGAAACTCAGTCAATATCGTGATGACACTCAGTCAATATCGTGATGACACTCAGTCAATATCCTGATGACCCTCAGTCAATATCCTGATGACACTCAGACAATAGCCTGCTGATACAAGGACAATATTCTATTGACACTTAGATAATATCCTGCTGATACTAGGACAATATTCTACTGACACTTAGACAATATCGTGATGACACTCAGACAATACCCTACTGTCACTTAGACAATATCCTACTGTCACTTAGAAAATATCCAGATGACACTCAGTCAATATCCTGATGACCCTCAGTCAATATCCTGATGACACTCAGACAATAGCCTGCTGATACAAGGACAATATTCTATTGACACTTAGATAATATCCTGCTGATACTAGGACAATATTCTACTGACACTTAGACAATATCGTGATGACACTCAGACAATACCCTACTGTCACTTAGACAATATCCTACTGTCACTTAGAAAATATCCAGATGACACTCAGTCAATATCCTGCTGATACTAGAACAATATTGTACTGACACTCAGACAATATCCAGATGTCATTCAGACAATATCCTGATAACACTCAGACAATATCGTGCTGTAATTTTATGTCACATCACATATTGCGCTATAGAAGCCTGGGATCAAACGCTAGTATACCATTTCTGAATCATTCTGTATAAACTTAAAATGACCGTCATCTTGTTTTCAGAGCGAGTCGAGTCGCAGCCGGCGCCGGCGCGAGCGCCACTGGCTGGACACGCAGGCCTCGGAGACCGACCTGTAGAACACGTCGCCGCACCGCGATATTATATGAGTACAACACTGTTCACATATAGGTGGTATACGCTTTGCGCAACGCGAATACCACCTGAATTTGAACGTATCTCAAAGAATATTATAATTATTAGTGCAGACGTTACGTGCGTTCGGTCTGTACTCGGCTATAAGAGAATATATTGTTAATATTGTAGTTAGGACGGTTAAGTATTATTCTTACTACATAAGCCGTCACAGAATATAATCCCTTATGTCAAGAATCAGAATCAGAATATTTGTTGTTCATGTTAACCATTAAGTATAGTACTTATAAATCGTAATTATGCTTCCTATTATTATTATGTAGTGAGAATATTACTAAACGAATATAATATTAAATTAAATAAAAATAAAATCTCCAAAATGTCTAATATTGTCTTCAAAAATCTTCATGGTTCATGGTTAGAGATGTTAATTATCGCTCTAATAAAAGCAGCTACTTGTTCTAAATAGCACGCGATGAATAAAAATCAATGTTTTCCATAGATATAAGGACTCATATACGCGCTGGAGGCTGCAAAATATATTTTATAAACCAACGAGTTACATAAGACACGAAGCAAAGACAATGTAGATGCCGCATGTCCGGTCTATAGTTGACAAGTGGCAAGTCAACACGAATCGTGGAAAAAGCTCGGCAAGATCGCAGGTTGTCGCAATAATTCGCAAATCAATTTTAAAGTTGACTTGTCAACTTGTCAAATTAAGTGGCTAGTAAACTTGAAAACGCTTGAATTCTGCCATGTTTTATTTATAATGTATATTAATTGAATGTGTCAAGCCTTGACACTGGCATAATATCCACTTATTTCTGCGTGAGGCCATATTTCATCTTGTTGCATTTATTTCGTAAATAAAAAAAGAAGAGCTTTACCCGCCCCTTGTAAACAGTTTGGCAATTTCCCAGCGCCCCGAGTCTGCTAACACAATCGATTCATAATCGAACAGCAACCGCATAGTAACTGTCACTTTTGACATATTGTATGGGATATCTGTCAAAAGTGACAATTACTATGCGGTTGCTGTTCGATTATGAATCGACTGTGTTAGCAGACTTGGGGCCCTGGCTCTCAAGTAGCCAAGTTGCAGTAGTACTTTGCAAATCGATTTTTAAGTCGACTCTTTACTTATAAAACTTGTATTTGATGAGTACGATTAATTAATTCGAATGCAAAGTTTCTTATTGTTCTTGTTGGAGCGTACTAACATCACACTTAATATTTAAGCGGAGTGAACAGAATTACTCATATTCGTGTAAGTAACTTAATTATATGTGGCTCTTGTTTTCACCAACGCGAATGTTAACATGAAATTACTAATACTTAAAAACACTACTTAACCGATAAGGACGCATTTACTGGTAAAGTTAATTTGATAGATCATGATTGCGTCGAAGCAGTTATTTGTTATTATTTTATCATCAAGTACAAAGCTGCTATGGTATGCTACGCAGTCACAAATATTACTAAAACAACTTGGGTCTGTAGATATAATACTAAATGCAAGTAGTTATACAACTATGTTACATGCATGTTTAAATCATTGTTTTAGTGTAAAAATCTCAATCGTTTGTACGTTGAACGCGTGCACTGAGACGTACGATGCCGAATGAATAATGTATAAGGGTCAGCGCACACCGACTGAGCGGCTCAGCGGGTAGTGACCCTACCTTCTGCGCTGCGGGTCCCGGGTTCGAATCCTAGTAGGGACATATTTTCGAGTGATAAGCATTAATGTTTGTACTCGGGTCATGGATGTTAAATATCTATTTAAGTATTGTATACTGAGTTCGCCCTCAGTACATTGTACGGCATGTGTAATACGAGCGTTGCTTAGTGTGGGACCGTATAGTTGGTATGTTAGTCTGGCGATATTTATTATAATCATCTCTACATACTTTGAAATACCTCTGAATTTGGTATCTTATATTTTATTTAATAATTTTATTAATACTAACTCATAGATGATGCGTAATCTAAATATTTGAAATATGGAGAGTACGATATAAGATTGAGTGCCATTTATTTAAACATGTATGTAATCAGAATTAATTGTAATTGTCTTAGCATATAGCTTGCGAGGAGATGTACGCGCGCCCTCCCCGCACGGCGCGGCGCTGTGTAGGTAGGACTTGGAAATAACAACACTTGCGGTTCTTTTTTATTTATGAATTTTACTAACTTGTTATCCAATTTCGTCAAACAATGATCTGAATTAGAATGTTATTGTACGACCAGCTGTACCGCCTCAGCATGAAATGAATTATCATTCTTATTTGTGATTTTTTCCAATGTTTTAATAGTTATCCTGTGGAGATAAATTGAAAAAATCATATATAATTATATATATATGTATATATTATGCAGAACCTGACTAGTTATCTCGTGCTAAGGTTCATTATATGAAGTTTGAGTGAATTTTAACAATCAGTTCAATCATTGTAGATAAAAATAATTCTATGTAACTGAATGCCAACCTTTGGTTACTAGCTGTCTGGAATTGTGTATGTATAAAGGTGTATATTATGTACAGTGATGTAGGAGGGGGGTGCGACGCGGGGGGGGGGTGCGGGGCTGGTGCTAGAGTAGATCGTACGCTAAACAGAATAAATATATAAATATGAAAAGTGTTTTATTACAAACCTAGTATTTTACAATGGAAATCACTAAGCACTGCTAACCAACGAGCTATGCTAACGAAATAAATATATGTGTTAGGCTTGCAAAAAAGCAACATAAAAATAGTCTGTTTTTGAACGACTTACCTTCTGTTAGATTTAACTCATGGGTTACCCATTCGCTTTTCTTACCTTTGGATTCGGCTAAGTTAAACGCAAAACCCATTTAAAAAGGGATTCCTAAATAACACCTATGTGATAGATATCAGTTTGTATTAAATTTCAATTCAAAACCTCTTGATAAGTTAGAGATGCGTTATTAAGCCAGTCGATTGATGGCTATAAGTAAAATTTTAGGGAAACCAAATGAATGGAGTACCCCTTGAACGACTGCAGTTCATTAAACGATACAACATGATCGTACCCTGGCATTCTACCCGCGCGTGGAGTGTTGAGATGGGTATATGTAGAGGAAAAAACATAGGTAACCCGGCTTTACTAGACCTTTGTCTCTATCGCAGTCGGTATACGATTGGATGTTCCTGGTATTCCACGCTAGATGTCGGTAAATACAGCTATTTGGTATGCCTGTCAAGGAGCAATAATAAAAGTGGGGAATTGTGAATAAATATTTTATTTATACATAATAATAATCTGTGATAACAACGACCGGCCAACAATGAGGGAACAGAACTACCGAAGTCCTCCGTTACAAAGAAATACGCCACAAACTTATCTGTATCGGTGGCGAAAGTTGGAACTAAAGTATTATAAGATGAAACGCTTAAACAACAGTGGCGCCGCCGCCAGCGGCACAGATAACTTTGCGTACCACCCGACTTAAATTAGATGTATAAATTCGTATCACAATATGACTTGCATTTTTCTAAAGACAATAATTAGTATCAAAACAATAAATGAAGTCTTTCCAATGAAATGTTTACGCAAATGCGGCACGAATTCCAAAATATCGTTATCTCGCTCACACCTGCAATGTGTAACAAGGACAGAACGTATAATTTCCAATACAGATCTATCATAATTATCGTCGCAAATACATATCGTTTTATATTACAATGAATATGTACATCACTTTTATATCTATAATATAGATGGCGCTTTTTCAAAACCTTATTTACGAATGATTTTTAACAAATTCGATTCATGTTTGATACCCCCTTTTCCCCCGCATGAGCGAACAAAGTTAAGGGGGAAGCTCAGGGTCAGGGCGCGAAATTCAAAATGTCAATGGTTTTTATTTTTTTACGAAAAATTTGGACATCTTTACTATGTAATTTAGTGTTTTGCGATATTAACATTCTGCATTAGATGTCTCAATGTATTAAGTTTGCTTAAAAAAGTACTTAATTCGATACAATACCATAAGGTTTGTAAAAACCGCTACTTTTACTAACTTTATGGTGTTGTATCGCTTTAGGTATTTTTTTAAGCAAACTGAATACATCGAGACATCCAATGCAGAATTCTAATATCGCAAAACACTAAATTACATCGTAAAGATGTCCAAATTTTTCGTAAAAAAATAAAAACCATTGACATTTTGAATTTCGCGCCCTGACCCTGAGCTTCCACCTTAACCATATTTAAATATCGATAGGGTTCAATAGAACCCTATCATCAAACATTGAATGGTAGTTTTCGCACTTTTTCTATGAATACAGATAAACTAGTAAGCGAAAACGAGTCAAACAGCAGATAAATATAAATATTATTTTGAGCTTCCCATTTCCGTGTTAAGATTGGCCAAATAAACAACTATAATTAATCGTGGGTTCTTTATTTTGTGTCACTTTCTTCAACGAATAGCGAAAATAATCTCTAATTTGTATTGATACGGTTGATTATCGGCTGCTCGCGGGGTCAATAGGAAACAGAATCGCAACGAGTAATCATTTGATCATCAATTAGTCGGCATCTCCTCGAGAGTTTGGCGTCTCTCCTCATTGGTCGTCGGAACATACATCATGTACCGTCCCCGCTATGTATATTATTATTTTTATTGGAATTATTTACGTGTGTTCAGTTGTTGATATAAATCATTATATACAAATACCCTAAGTCTGTCCGAACATATACAGATATTGCTATACACATTTTGATACAATTTTTAGCGGGCGCCAATGCAGGAACTCGTTTAGGGGGGGGGGTCGCAATTTTTGTATGATTCACCTATCTTCAGACGGGAAATAGTCACCAGCCCCCCCATTTTATAGAGGTGCTACTTTTATACTACTTTGTCCAGACTCGAGCACAATTTTAGACAATTTATGAGTACTGCATGGCCATGAAGACACTGGGACTTAAACCCAGCCAGACCTGGCCGAGCACACCTGCCTCCGGGAACACAGTCGGGACGGTATCAACAACGGAACGCACACACTCACATGAAAACAATCGTTGTAACATAATGTATTTACTATAGCCAAGGAATGCCTCAATATACAGACCAATATTGTGAGCCCCCCCCCCCCCGTTCCATTGGCCACTGGCCGGGGCCCTCCTGTTCCTCCCAGGTGTGCCCAAAGCCAATATTGTCACCTTTATAATGGGTACCTACCACTTACCTCTCGCGAGGTTAATTTACAAAGGTCGGCACCTGAGTTAAATATAACAAATACATTACGTTACAAGTTCTCTTAAAATGTATTTATTTATGTACAAAACAAAACTAGAATGTAACAGTAGGCATTCGTGGAAGTAAGCACTCATTTGCAATCGCATTGCAAAGTATTTCATCCAAAACTGTTTCGTAATAGATTCCTCCTGACCGCATTTCCGTCACGGCGGTCAGTCTCAACAGAGACTAGCCAACTACGCAGGAGAAATTGAGTTCACGCGTGTATGCGCTAGCGCACGTGCACTCGCTCTCCTCTCTCACTCTCACAGCCCGATGGGACGGTAATCCGACACGACCAGAGAGAGAGAGAGAGATCAGGCGCAGGACCGACGGCTTTACCAGCTCTCCGATTTTCACGGTTAAAATTGAGAATCGCGCATGAAATCTGAAATCCTAGAGGTGCCAGTGCAGTGCAGGATAGCTAAGTTGGTCCTACTAACTTAGCTATCACTGCTATTTTACTGCTTTGCAACACCATTGCAAACGAATGCTGGTTCTATGAATTCCACGTCAATCGTGAACTCTGTCGAGTAGTGTCTCAATGTCAGTCTTTACAACACCTATCATAACGATATTATCAGAATATACTTTCAAAGTTGAACTGGCAGCTATGTATAGCTCGAAACAAAGAACCAATTCCCTTTGGGGTAGGTTTTAAAATGGCGACCGCGAACCGGGAACCGTAGTGCAGGCCCGCCCCCACAATGTGGACCGATATCACACGCGTCGCAGGAAGCCGGTGGTCGCGGAGGACAGGTATATGGGGGGGAGTCATTGGAGGAAGTGGCACTGGCAGTGGACGTCTTTCGGCTGAGAATACTTACCAATGGTTACCATGATTGTCAACGATTGATTATAAACGGTGTCTGAAAACATCGTGAGGTCACCGGGACCTTAGGGTGGTAACACGATCAAGAAGTAATGGCATGGCAGGAACTAAGTTCTTCTCTTTCTTCCTTTGCAAATAACGTAATCTTTCTTCGAGATGGCATCACTGACCCCGCGGTAGGTATTTTGCCAATGTCAAGTTTATTTTTATTTTTCCAAGGCACATTGGAAAAATAGAACAGAAATAAAAACAAATTCATTGTCCATTCCTTTTGACTGTTTTAATAATCCGCCAAAAGTGGCAGTTGTTCTATTAGAATTGGCAATAATGCTTTTAAAAGTGGCAATAATTCTATTAAAAGTAGCAATTATTATTTAAAAACTGGGAATTATTCTTTTGAGTCCATTAATGGCATTGGCATATGATTCCGAGCCGATTGTATAATCTGAACTTAACATACTTCCAGCCATTCCCATAATATTTGTTTGCAGATCGACTTCCAGGCTCCTCTCATGTGTGTGATCACGGACATCCACTCGGAGCTATTATCATCGGCCTCCGAGACACAACTAGAGGGACTGCCGGGGACCGACCGACTGCCCGCGACGAGCCTCATAATTGTTGCATGATAAGAACCACCAGCTCAGAAGAATATTCTGACAATATTATTAAAATATATCGTCCGTATTATCTCTGTCAAGTTATGGCAAGAATGGATTGACAAATCTTGAATCGGCATTTGCTTAGAAAACAATTTGATATATCCTTTGCAAAGAACAATGCTCTCGAAGCTATAGGAAATACCAATTTGTATCAAAATCAATATGCTTTTATTTATTGACCACATAAAATCCGAACGTTTTTTTAAATTAACTAACTAAGAAGCGTGGCTAGTTGATCAGCTTTTATTGTTTAAAATTAATTTAAATTGAAATCCTATTTCCTTTTGGATTTCCGAACGGATGTAAAAAATATATTAAGGAAATAATTATATTAAGTTGAGACAAATTGGTACCACGTATGGGCCTTGCCCTTTATCGTCAAAATTGTCCTTATCGGGTAGTTTTCGTTTTTTCTAACCGTCAAAAGCATAGACGAAGAAATAATAAAGACGGCATGTCGCCAACAACACATTGAAGCACAAAAACCAAGCCTTTTTGGATAGTACACTGAAAATGTTAAAGATCTCTTTAAAAAGAGCAACCATGGAGTTTCTCGCTCGTTCTTCTCCATAGGAACGGCATTCCGATCGGGTGGTGAAGTTGTAGCTTGGCATTGTGTAACTATTTTGACGATTCATAAGTACTGTACTTAATGGTTTTCATGAATAATACATTTTCTGATTCAAGTGAATTACGCCACGCGAGTTCGCGTGTACTACACAAATCAGCTTAGTTTTTTGTGCTTCAATATGTCAGAGACACTGCCATCTGTATAATTGATTCGTCCACGTTTAAAAGTAACGATAACGATTCTGTTGTCATTTTGTTGCAAGTCGATTGCGCGGGCCGACTTGAAGCCCGGATTAGTCGCGATGGACGGCTAACACATTGAGCTATTAGCCAACAACATGGAGTCTCTAGCCTATCACAAGTCGATTGCGCGGGCCGACTTGAAGCCCGGATTAGTCGCGATGGACGGCTAACACATTGAGCTATTAGCCAACAACATGGAGTCTAGCCTATCACAAGTCGCATAGCTACTGGGCCCAAAGTCTGCTAACACAATCGATTCATAATCGAACAGCGACCGCATATTAACTGTCACTTTTGACAGATATTGTTATCTGTCAAAAGTGACAGTTAATATGCGGTCGCTGTTCGATTATGAATCGATTGTGTTAGCAGACTTGGGGCCCTGGAGCCACCGTTTAACATCAGAGTAGTTGGTCGCGTACAAAAACACAGACTTAACAATTATTTAGATACATCGATACAAGTTGTCGCTACTATTTGAACGTTTCATAAGAAATTATTATTAATAATATCGTCAGACACCGATGGCCGTATCTCGAGCTATACTTTCGTTTGTTCCATGATATTATACCGGGTGATTCAGAAACGGTATACTAACCATCGAACCTGCGCTTCTTTAGCACACTTTCAATCATATCAAGAAAAAAAATGCTCACAAAAATTGTCACTTTGTACGAAACGAATTTTATTTTTTTAAATCTACAATTACAACTGCGCTACAGAAGCAAATGTTCAAAGGTACCTATGAACTTTCTGAACCACCCGGTACATTTAAATATACACACACATACTTACATAATTTATTTATAATATAATTTTATTTACATTATTTTTTTAAATGTAATATTCATACCGCACATAATATACAAATTACTTTTGTGAGTTTTGCGCGCGTACATAAACGATCAGTCGCGATCAGCGGCCGCCAGCACAGATAAATAATAATAAGACTCAATTATCATTCCATATTCCTGCAATAGTCCCTCCGCCTGCTGAAGTCAAATCGCTGTTTATGCTATCATTTCTAGCAGTTGACCCCAGCAGGTGGCTAACATAACATTAAAATACTCAAGAAGGGCCTCTTCGTGGTGGACCCATGTCCCCGCGCAAGCCTTCCAAAAATCCGGGTATAGCCCGTGTAAAGACAAAATAATACATAATAATAATAATTCATATCGCCAGACGAACACACCTGTATGGTCCCAGACCAAGCAATACTTGTGTTACAGGTGCCTTAATTATTATGCTCACCTGCCTTGCTGTGAGGCTGCGCGGTCGGTCCGGAACCCGGCTATTCATACAAATCGCGCTTTTCTAACATTTACGCGCGTAAAACACACAACAATTATTGCGAAAACAATCGTATCAATAACAATTTTGATTATCTTTGTGCGATCCTCATACAAATGTATTTAATTTATACATATATCATACATGGTCATACGATTTTGAGATCATGGGAGTGGGGGGGGGGGGGGGTTACCCACCGAAGCTGTACGAGTCAACGGAGCCCCGAGGTAGCTGGCGCAAGAATCAAATCAATTGCAATTTAATCAATAAGATAATAATAATTCCAGCCCTTTTTAATGTCCCACTGCTGGGCACGGGCCTCCCCTCAATGCGAGGGGGATTAGGCCATAGTCCACCACGCTGGCCCAGTCCGGGTTGGCGGACTGCACACATCCTTCGAGGGGTTCTCTCAGACATGCAGTTTCCTCGCGATGTTTTCCTTCACCGTTACTTCAATAAGAGTACAAGAATAAAAATAAACAATATTCGATAGTAAAAATACAATAAAAACTAACAAGACTTATTTTGATTTTTATGTTGGCAACCGGCCACAGACTATTGCCATTTTTGCCCGTCAAAATGTTTTACCACTGATTACTATTGGCAGACGTAGTGAGCGTACAGGGAACTAATCTATACATATAAATAAAATTGGAGTGTCTGTGTGTAATATTAAAATAACAGCTTTTTACTAGTTGCATTTGGATGTATACACGTTACCTATACCGAAACCACATTTTTTACAATTTTTTTCTGTCTGTCTGTTTGTTCCGGCTAATCTCTGAAATGGCTGGACCGATTTTGACGGGACTTTCACTGGCAGATAGCTGATGTAACAAGGAGTAACTTAGGCTACTTTTATTTAGAAAAAAAATAGGATTTCACGAAAAAAAATTAAAACCAATGTTGCAGCGCAGCGCCTGATTAAGTTTGATAGCAACAACCTGCAATGCGTCCCGCGGGCTCAGAATGGGCGAGCAGGCTGTTGTCAACGGTTGTCTTTGTTAAATACCACGCGGACGAAGTCGCGGGCAACAGCTAGTATTATATAATATTAAACTCTGTTTATAACCTTTGATTCTAACCTAGAGCCTATGATTCCGTCATCGGCATGTGCTGAACGCTCGCGGCAGCCGCCACCCCGGGGTGGGGCGCCGCGGACGCGCCGTGGAGTCCGCTATGCGAGACCAAGACGATTTTTGTTAGAAATTGATGTTATTGTACTTTTTTTTATACATTATAGGCGAGTATTTGATCTCGATCTCACCTGATGGTAAGTGACGATGGGATCTACGATGGAACATACTTGCCTAGAAGGCGCCTGTTCACTCTCGACTTTCGACGGTTTGTTATGTGAACGATGCGTTTTGAATGTGCAATTGTACTACAAAAAGTAAACATATGCCAAGTCATTTATTGTCCAATTTATAATTACCGCGATCTGAGAAGACTGGAAAGTTATTTCCAATTCACGACCTCTATGTACCATCGTGCGCCCCCTGGCCCATTGTCTGACGACACCCTTAGTCGGTGCCGCGAGCAGAGCAAAGTTTAACGTTTACCTCGCTCCGCTCACTCGCACAGCTTCAGTGAGAACGCAGCCTAAAGGACAGGTATGGGACACTTGAAACTTGTGTTCAGAACAACCGCTTGCAATCGCACTATTGTCTGCGTAGTGTCCGCACAGCGACCGCTACTATCGCCCGCCATCGTCACTGTCATCCTCGTCGCCGGTGCGATATAGCGACTGGTTGTCGCCAGGCTGCGACCAGATGTCGCCAGGCCGCAATCGGTTGTCGCCAGGCTGCAATTGGTCGTCGTGAGGCTGCAATCGGTTGACGCCAGGCTGCAATCGATTGTCGCCAGTCGGCGATCGGTCGCTAACATCAGCAATCAATAATTGTTGATGCGACCGGCGCACGAGCGAGTTCATACTGCAAACAATAATAATATAGTTAGTCGAACACACCAATTATACGGTCCCACACTAAGCAACGCTTGTGTTATGGGTACCGTACAATGGACTGGGGGCGAACCCGGTATATGATAAAAATTGTGTAAAATATTTGAAGAGGTTTACAAGTAGGTGATAACGATCACGTTTATGTATAAGATATATGAGGAAACACGTTTGCAATAGCATAATAGCAGTGATAGCCAAGTTGGTATTGTTACGTGCGGGGGTAATCAAATGCCGATTACGTGAAAATTACTTTAATCGCTCTCCACACAGAAGGCAAAAATAGTACACACCAGTACACTAACTAGTAAACACTCAAATCACAATTCACCAAATCACTTAGAAACACAGTAGTCCACAGTATTCGCTAGAGTCGCCGGTATAGTCTTCTTAGTTCGCTTCCGAGAGATGTGTTCACTATCGCTTTCAAATAGAAACTGTCTCGTCGCTGGTCCTGCACACTATTTATAATCCGAAAATAGCGAGGGTGGATCTTTCCAGAAAGGTGTCGATAAAAACCCACTAAACAGAAATGTTCCATAAGGAAAATGAACCTTATTTACACGGTAATAAGGAGGCGCTAGAATGTTCTAGTGTACGTAGCTGTATTCGTCTAATCGGTATTATTCCGAGAACTCGTAGTTCCAGGAATTGCATTGTCCTCGCCTTTTGTTTACTAATAATAATTTTAATAAAAATAATATGAGGTAAATTCCGGAAGCCGGTTGCAACATTGTTGACGATTCTAGATCTTTCTTCACAGATCGATAGGGGACCTTGGACCCAACAATGCGTTTTTGTTTCTAGAAGCTTCGATGACTATTTCTCGAGTTATCGATACCTCTTTTATACGCATCGTAACATTACCCCCCTCTTAGTCATGCTCGTCCCGAGCATTATTCGAGCCATGATATCGCGCTAACCTGTCCACATGGACTACCTTTGGTTTTCCTCTAAGTCCCTTCTTGATTCGGAAAGTTACATCATTGATCCTTGTAATGATGGTGTACGGTCCTTCCCAGCGAGCTTGGAGTTTCGGAGACTTTCCCTTTTTGCGAAGCGGATTATGAAGCCACACTAGTGTTCCTTCTTCAAACCCGTTGGTGTTCGCATTCCGATCGTAGCGGGTCTTCATCCTTGTACTAGTCTTAAGATTATTCTCCCGTACTCTTCTGTGTACTTCATCCAGCTGGTTTTGAAGTTCACTCACATAGTCCGTAACAGGCTTAGGACTATCGGGTGGCGTGCCTGTTATTGCATCCACTGGGAGCCTTATTTCTCGGCCGAAATTTACCTTGGCCGGAGTATGTCCCGTACTATCATGTACCGCAGATCGATAGGACATCAGGAACAGCGGAATGTATTGGTCCCAATCTCTTTGATGATCGTCCACGACTTTAGCCAAGTGGTTCTCTAAAGTCTGGTTGAACCTCTCGACCATTCCGTCTGACTGCGGATGCGCTGGCGTCGTACGGGTCTTATTGATTCCCAGCAGTTTGCACATTTCCTGAAATAAGGCAGACTCAAAATTCCGCCCTTGGTCTGAGTGAAGTTCCATGGGTACGCCATATCGACAGACCACTTCCTGAACCAGTTTCTTCGCCACAGTTATAGCTTCTTGATTCGGTGTCGCAAAGACTTCGGGCCACTTAGTGAAGTAATCTTGCACTACTATGATGTACTTGTTCCCATCATCTGTCATAGGAAAAGGTCCAGCAACATCAATAGCGATGCGCTCCCATGGCGCTCCAACGTTGTACGTCTTTAACTTTCCCCTGCTTCTTGTCTGCGGGCCTTTCACTGAAGCACAAGCAGTGCACTTACGGCACCAATCCTCGACATCTTCCCGACAACCGACCCAGTAGAAACGTTGTCGCACTTTAACCAGAGTTTTCTTGACTCCAAGATGTCCACCAGAAACACCATCGTGGATGTGCCGTAAAAGAGGGTCCACCTTACTCCGTGGTACTATGACTTGCATGGTTACTTCTTTTCCATCGTTGGATTCCCATTTTCTACATAGTACACCGTCTTCCAGAGTCAAGCTGTCCCACTGAGCCCAATAGCTTTTGGTGGTCGAACTATGAGCAGACATATCACTCCATTGGGGTTTATTCCCAAGACGTGTCCAGTCCAGTATAGGTCGAAGGTCATTGTCCTCTTCTTGGGCCTTCTTCATGTTGACTCCAGTCCATTCGTCATCAAGTCCGTGCGTCCTGATGACTTTAACCTCTTCCCGTACTTCATTCTTCTGACAGTGCTTGCAGTCTTCAGCACACGGTCTTCGTGACAAAGCATCGGCGTTGCTATGTCCTTTTCCACTTCGGTGTTCTATTACAAAGTGAAATTCCTGTAGTTGCTCGAGCCATCTAGCTACTTGACCTTCTGGGTTCTTGAATTGTAACAACCATTTTAACGCAGCATGATCCGTTCTTATAGTAAACTCTCTTCCTATAAGATACTTCTGAAAATGCTGTAGGGTCTTCACCACGGCAAGTAGTTCACGGCGAGTAACACAGTAATTTCTTTCTGGTTTGGAAAGTGACTTACTGAAATATGCTATCACGACTTGACGATCTCCCTGTATTTGAGATAAAACACCACCAATTCCTGTGTTACTGGCGTCTGTGTCCACGATGAATCTTCCTTCTCTATTTGGGTAACCCAAAATAGGGGCTTCACATAATCGTTGCTTGAGCTCACTGAAGGCTTCCTCACAAATCGGGTCCCAGATAAAATCGCGTTTCTCTTCTGTAAGTCGATGCAACGGTTTTGCAATGTCCGAGAAGCTCTTAATGAATCGTCTGTAATATGCGCATAATCCAAGAAAGGCGCGCACATCTGTTTTATTTCTTGGAATAGGCCATTCTTGAACAGCTTTTATCTTCTCAGAGTCGGTTTGGACTCCTTCCGTTGAGATGACGTGTCCAAGGTAACTAACTTCCTTTTTAAATAGAGCGCACTTCTTTGGGCTAAGTTTTAGATTAGCCTCACGGATTCGGGTGAACACTCGTTCCAGATTCTTCAGGTTCTCCTTGAAGCTACGACCCATAACGATTACGTCATCAAGGTAGACCAGGCATACGTCTCCGAGTAAACCCACCATCACTCTTTCCATAAGGCGCTCAAATGTGGCTGGAGCATTACATAACCCAAAAGGCATAACATTAAACTGCCACAATCCATTTCCGATTCCAGTGCTGAAGGCTGTCTTCTCTTTGTCTTCTGGGCTTAGTTCTACCTGCCAATAGCCACTTTTTAAGTCGATAGTTGAAAACCATTTCATACCACTGAGCATGTCCAGTGTGTCGTCGATCCGAGGTAAGGGATAGCTGTCTTTCTTTGTGACGTTATTCAACATCCGGTAATCCACACAAAACCTTGTACTGCCATCCTTCTTCTTCACCAGCACCACGGGTGATGACCATGGACTCGTAGAAGGTTCAATTATTCCGTTATCAGCCATATCCTTAATCATATCTGTCACCTCCTTTTCTCTTGCCCATGGTATGCGTCGTGGTCTTTGTTTTATAGGCCTGGCGTCGCCTGTGTCGATCCGATGTTTTACGAGCCCCGTCCTTCCACAGTCATTTCCAGTAGCAAATATGTCGCTGAATTTCAGCAAGAGTTCTTTGGCTTGCTGCAGTTCTGTTGCCGATAAATTCTCCTTAGAAGATTCCAGTAGTTGCTGGATGTGATCCTCCTTCAAATGGGTACCATTCTGTTTAACCGTATCACTATTTAATCGTCTCAGGTACTTTACTTCCTCACATCTTCCAACCACACTATTCTTCTTGAGGTGAACTTCTTCATTACCAAGGTTAAGGATTCTCACCTTAGTTATTCCGCTCGACATTAGTAAAGTCCTTGCTGTAATTAAATGTGGGTAATTTCCAGTGTCTTCAACAATGAGGCATCTTCTTGGTTTAATATTACGAGGAAATTTCACTATTATCAAGTTTTCTGATCTCGGCGCCAGTATAGTGTCCTTCAGGCAATAAATATTGCACGGTCGTGATCCTTGCAAACAAACTTCTTGGTCAGGAAACCTTAACACTCCTTTAGCAATATCCAAAACACACTGCTGATTCTTCAAGAAATCTAGTCCCAAAATACAATCGTCGGTAATATTAGCAATCAGCACTGCCTGGAGATATACTCGGTCACCAATTCTAAACTTTACGTCTGTTTCGCCGAGGACGGAAACTGGCTGGCCGGTGGCTGTCTGAAGATGACATTTTGGAGATCGTCTATTCCACATTATGGTGCGTCTTAGTAGCTCTGGTCTCACAATGGTACGTGATGCTCCGGTGTCCACTGTTAAACTACATGATTTATTATCTACGGTGCCCTCGAGGATCAGACTATTCCCATTAAAAACTTGAGTTATGGTTACTGTAGGGGCTTTATGTTGACCAGCCAGCGCCCGCCCCGCGGCCCTGGCGACCTTTAGTTTAACGGAATGTCTTGATCGTCTTGGGTCGCAGAGTCCTTGACCCTTCTCCTTTTCTTAGGGCATTCAAGCCGAATGTGCCCTTTTTCTCCACACTCATAGCACGTGGGGACAAACCGAGACTTCTTCTCTTCTGGAATCATCGCTCTAACTTTATGTAGCCTCGTGTCTTGTTGCACAGCTTCCACCTCAAGAGCATGTGCGAGTGCGTTTTTCAATGACTGGTGATGACCCAATTTCACAGCGCCTCGAACTTCTGAGTTTCTTATGCCATCGACAAATGCCTGCAGCAGGGTCACTTCAATAACTTCTGGTGCCGATGAGTAAGCACGACGAACCAGCCTCTCAATTTCCTGGGCCCACTGCTGAAGGCTTTCACCAGCCTTCTGTGATCGCTCACGGAGTTGCACTCGGTAGACATGTTCCAGGTGCTTATCACTGTAGCGCGTGTCTAATGCTTCCATTAGTGTCTCTAGCGTCCTTCTTTCAAGCGGCAGGTTTTCAAGGATTGATAAAGCATCCCCACGTAGAGCAAGCGTAAGAGCTATAAAAGATTGCTCTTTGCTCCAGCCATTACCACTTGCAAGTACCTCGAACTGGTACCTGAACGCTGACCACGACGAAGTCCCATCGAAGCGTGGCAGATCAAGTTTAGAAGACGATGGTGAAGCCACTGTAATAGTCCCATGTGTTTTTAGCTTCATCACCTCCTTATTAAGTATTTCCCAGCGGTCCTCATTCTTGAGAGTTTCTTTTTGTAAGCGGTCTTCGAGGTTCCCTGTCTTCATGGTAACTTCTTTGTCAAGCACTTGTACGCGTTCCTTTAAAGTATTCACTTCCTCTCCGAGGGCTGTGATACCTACGCTGATTTTTCCTAGGACAGCTTCCTGGCTGGCCTGCACCATTTCCTTAATCTCCCGATGCGTAGCCTCTTGGTTAGCCTGCATCATCTCCTGCATGGAAGCCATTTTCTGATTGGCCTCTACAACATTCTTTATCTCCTGCCGTGTAGCCTCTTGATTGGCCTGCATCAGTTGTTTGAGCTCCTGCCGACTGGCTTCTTGGTTGGCCCTCATCATTTCTTGCAAAGAAGCCAGCAGTGCTGACATATTCATGTCAGGTGAGCTAACCCCTGGTGCTGCCATAGGTTCCGCTGGAATCTCAGTACCAGCCCGAGGCTCTTCCTCTTCACGGATACGTTGACGTGCAGCATCCATTTCCACTTGCCGTCTGGTTCGTGGAGTACGCCCTTCGTCTTCACGTGGTAATAACGGCATTCCGCTTCTGACACCAATTGTTACGTGCGGGGGTAATCAAATGCCGATTACGTGAAAATTACTTTAATCGCTCTCCACACAGAAGGCAAAAATAGTACACACCAGTACACTAACTAGTAAACACTCAAATCACAATTCACCAAATCACTTAGAAACACAGTAGTCCACAGTATTCGCTAGAGTCGCCGGTATAGTCTTCTTAGTTCGCTTCCGAGAGATGTGTTCACTATCGCTTTCAAATAGAAACTGTCTCGTCGCTGGTCCTGCACACTATTTATAATCCGAAAATAGCGAGGGTGGATCTTTCCAGAAAGGTGTCGATAAAAACCCACTAAACAGAAATGTTCCATAAGGAAAATGAACCTTATTTACACGGTAATAAGGAGGCGCTAGAATGTTCTAGTGTACGTAGCTGTATTCGTCTAATCGGTATTATTCCGAGAACTCGTAGTTCCAGGAATTGCATTGTCCTCGCCTTTTGTTTACTAATAATAATTTTAATAAAAATAATATGAGGTAAATTCCGGAAGCCGGTTGCAACATTGTTGACGATTCTAGATCTTTCTTCACAGATCGATAGGGGACCTTGGACCCAACAATGCGTTTTTGTTTCTAGAAGCTTCGATGACTATTTCTCGAGTTATCGATACCTCTTTTATACGCATCGTAACAGTATGTTGGCCAAGTTGGTCCGACTAGCACCTCTGAGATTTCACGTGCGAATCACATTTTCAACCATGATTATCGTTTGCTAAACGGTGAAGGAAAACATCGCGAGGAAACCTGCATGTCTGAGAGAAGCCCTCGAAAGACGTGTGAAGTCCGCCAACCCGCACTGGGCCAGCGTGGTGGACTATGGCCTAATCCCCCTCGCATTGAGGGAGGCCCGTGCCTAACAGTGGGACATTAAAATGGCTGGTATTATAATATTATTATCAAAAGAGCATGTTAGATGGGCAGCTATGAGTGGTGTATGTACCGGTGCGCGCGCGCAGCTCACGCGTAGTCGCTGGGGCTGGCGCCGCGGCCCGGCTCCCGCCTGCGCACACACACCCACTTATTGTATAAATAAATATCGCCATACGAACACACCAACTATACGGTCTCACACTAAGCAACGCTTGTGTTATGGGTACCGTGCAATGGACTGGGGGCGAACTCAGTATATAATACTTATATAGATATTAAACATCCATGACTTGGGCACAAACATTCGTGCTCATCACACAAAGCTTGTCCCTACCGGGATTCGAGCCCGGGACCCTCGGCGCAGAAAGTAGAGTCACTACCACTGCGCTAATCAGGCCGTTAAGTATACTTGTATTGTATTATTAGCGGTATTCATCAGTGTGTGTGTGTTACCTGTACGTGTTGGGTCGGTAGAAGCCGGGGTCGAAGCGGCGCGGGCTGGGGCTGGGCGCGGGGCTGGGGCTGCGGCTGGGCGCCGCCCGCCCCGCGCCCGCCCCCGCACCGCCCGAGCTGCTCAGCCGGCTCACTGCGGTGGGACGACGTACACTTTACACTTGTAATAATAATAAATAGGTAGGTCTATCTGGTACATGCGACGTGAATACATGATGAGTGACTAATTAAATCTGATACAACTTTTTCTGAAAGCGTATCCACAAGTGCCAACTTGCACTAATCATTTGTGCAACTTGAGACAAAGAGAATGTTTCACAGAATTCACACCATTGTGTGTGTGTGTGTGTGTGTGGATGTGAAAGTGTGTGTGTGTGTTGGTGCGAGTGTAATATAGTGCGTGACTCACGGGCCAGGTGCGGCAGCGGCGGCGGCGTGTGCAGGTCGGGGCGCCGCCCGCCCCCCGCCCCGCCGCCGCCCCCCGCGCCGCCGCCGCCCCCCGCCCCGCCCCGCAGCGCCGCCGGCGACGCGCTCGCCCGCGCGCGCGCACCTGCCCCACACACACAACTAATAAAAAACTAACACACGTCGTTTTATACATATTTCAAGCAGCATATTTTATTCAATTTGATCAACCTCTGCTGTCCTGATTGTTTTCACACAGTGAAATGATTGTACATAGCACTGAGTCGATGCACAATAATGAAAAAAAGTCTATTGTATTTCAAAGGGCAACATATTGCTGATTAAAATAACATACTGTATCAAAATTATGTCACATAAAGACCTGGATTTCTCCATCCTAGTACAAAAAATCTCACGGTACAATAATATACTAAGCCGGGTATTCACTTCCCGAGACAGCGGGGTCACGTGAGTGCCCGAGACTACGCCGGCCACCACCGCGGACCAATCAATGGCAGCGATGTAGTGTGAGGCCATCTTCACGAGGGGATACGGAGCGTAGCATACTATTATACCATGCATGTGCACTTACTGAGCGTGGCCTGGCCGGGCGGCGCGTGCGGCGCGTGCGGCGCGTGCGGCAGCGTGGCGGCGCCGCGCGCGCCGAACGACGAGTACGCTGCGCACGCGCAACACAACACACCGCTCGTTTATAACACCACACTTTACATTGTAAAACAACTGCGACAATTACGATCCGATCAGTCGCAATTGGCAGTGACTTCTCTGCCACAGGTCTCGGGTTTGAATCCCGGCAGGAGCACACTTTGTGGGAAGAGCACAAATGTTTATACCCCAGTTAAGGATGCTTAATATCAAACTAACGTACTGTCGTTTAAAATTATATTTCACGTGCGAATCTCATTTTCAACCACGATTATCACTTGCTAAACGGTGAAGGAAAACATCGTGAGGAAACCTGCATGTTTGAGAGAGCCCCTCGAAAGATGTGTGGAGTCCGCCAACCTGCACTGGGCCAGCGTGGTGGACTATGGCTTCATCCCCCTCGCATTAAGGAGAGGCTCGTGCCTAGCAGTGGGACATTGCATGGGCTGGTCATATAACGATGGGCTCACCTCGTATGACAGACAGCTCGATGGCAGCTCGTAGCTCGTCCTCGTCCGCGCGCGAGCGCAGGCACGACATCGCCTGCGGTCAAACATCATTATTAACTTTTAAATAAAACTAATCTTAAGGATTTTATCGCGGTTTATTTTTTATTTTACGTTCCCGACGTTTCGGCTGCTGTACAGCAACCATGGTCGCGGGAGGACCGAGGTGGTTGACGTCCTAGTGTTATAGTTTGAACCAGGGAACCCTCATATTTAGTTGTTGCTCGCGGTCAGATCTAGGCAGGAAGTGGTCTTGCAATAGTGCGCTTGGTTTCGGATTTAATTATATTAATTACTGGATCCCAAGTCGGTGGTAGCACCCAAACGTTCTCCTTATTGAAATTAGGATGTTTTTTTAATATCAATGGCCTCACGTATCATCCTTGGTCGGGATCGGTGTTCTTTTGCGAGGATCTGCGGTTAATCAAATCAAACGGCTATATCAAAATTGATATAACGGCGGGTGCGATCCTGTACATGTTCACAGATTACAGACTTCGATAAAATCCGTTAAAATAGTTTTATTTCAATGTGTAGTATTCTCGAAAATATAAAAAAATCAATTTGGCGTTAGGCTAGGTTTATAATTATATTCAAACTATGACACTAGGATATCAAACACCTCAGTCCTCCCGTGACCATGGTTGCTGTGAAGCAGCCGAATCTTCAGGAACGTAAGAAACGTATAATAAACGCGATAAAATTCGTAAGATTAGTTTGATTTCAATGTGTAGTATTCGCGTAAATATAAGAAATCAATAATGTTTTAAGGTGGAAGCTCAGGGTCAGGGCACGAAATTCAAAATGTCAATGGTTTTTATTTTTTTACGAAAAATTTGGACAACTTTACCATGTAATTTAGTGTTTTGCGATATTAACATTCTGCATTGGATGTCTCGATGTATTAAGTTCGCTTAAAAAAGTACCTAATCCGATACAATACCATAAGGTTTGTAAAAACCGCTACTTTTACTAACTTTATGGTGTTGTGTCGCTATAGGTATTTTTTTAAGCAAACTTAATACAACGAGATATCAAATGCAGAATGCTAATATCGCAAAACACTAAATTACATCGTAAAGATGTCCAAATTTTTCGTAAAAAAAATAAAAACCATTGACATTTTGAATTTCGCGCCCTGACCCTGAGCTTCCACCTTAAGGTAAGTGATCAAATATAATGTGTGGCGTGTGACCTGCGCGTGCTCGCGCGGCGGGCGGCTGCCGGGCGCCGCGCCCGCCCGCTGCGCGCGCGACCCTGCACACACAGCATACAAATACTAATATAAATATAAATACTTCTAAAATACAAGTAGCCAAGTTACTCCTTGTAACATCAGCTATCTGCCAGTGAAAGTCCCGTCAAAATCGGTCCAGACATTAACCGAAACAAACAGACAGACAGACAGACAAAATATAAAAGAAAATGTTTTGGTAATGTACCGTGTATACATCCAAATGCACTTTGTAAAAAGCGGTTATTTTAATATTACAAACGGACACTCCAATTTTATTTATTTGTATGTATAGATAATCAAATAATAATAATAGCCCTTGTAACGTCCTACTATTGGCCACAGCCCTCTCCACGAAGCGAGGGGGAATTCAAGAGAAGTGTGGCCAGTGTTAAATGGTTAGAGGGGTGCCCGTGAGAGGTTCCGGTTGCGATGCCCACCCTGGCCATATAATAATTGTAAAAATATATAAGCAACTAGCTGTCCCGGCGAACTTCGTCAATCAATCAATCAGCCGATAGACGTCCACTGCTGGACATAGGCCTCCCCCAACGACTTCCACACAACACGGTCCTCCGCCACTCGCATCCACCGGCTTCCTGCGACGCGTGTGATGTCATCAGTCCACCTTGTGGGGGGCCGTCCTACACTCCGTCTTCCGATTCGTGGTCGCCATTCTAGAACCTTTCTGCCCCAACGGCCATCGGTTCTGCGAGCTATGTGCCCGTTCGAAGTGCGAACTTCGTACCGCCTCAGAATCGAATGTATGAGAAAATAAATTTATTGGTAGTCTATGAAAAATTTCAACAAATCTATCCCACGGGAACCATACATTTTACCGGAATAAAAAGCCTATGTGCTTTTCCAGACTATCTATCTCTGTGCCAAATTTCATCCAGATCCGTTCAGGCGTGAAAGAGTAACAAAAATCCATCCATCCATCCATCCAAACTTTCACATCTATACATATAAATAAAATTTGAATGTCTGTTTGTAATATTAAAATAACCGCTTTTTACTAAGTGCATTTGGATGTATACACGGTACCTATACCAAAACCTTTTTTAAAATTTTTGTCTGTCTGTCTGTTTGTTCCGGGTAATCTCTGAAATGGCTGGACCGATTTTGACGGGAATTTCACTGGCAGATAGCTGATGTAACAAGGAGTAACTTAGGCTACTTTTATTTTAGAAAAAAAATAGGATCTCTCGAAAAAAAATTAAAACCAATGTTGCAGCGCAGCGCCTGAATAAGTTTGATAGCAACAACCTGCAATGCGTCCCGCGGGCTCAGAACGCGCGAGTAGGCTGTTGCCAACGATTGAGCCTTTGTTAAATACCACGCGGACGAAGTCGCGGGAAACAGCTAGTTTATAATATAAGTATAGATTATACTAGACAAGGACACCAACTATACGGTCCCACACTAAGCAACGCTTGTATTACGGGTACCGTACAATGAACTGACGGCGAACTCAGTATATAATACTAACATAGATTTACATATAAGACTTGGGTACAAACACTCGTGCTCATCACACAAAGTTTGTCGCTACCAGGATTCGAACCCGGGAACCTAGGCACTACCAACTGTGCTTATGAGGCCGTGAACTATTTAATCTATCAAAGTCATATAGCTCCAGGAGAACCTTTCAAAACAATAATACAACTAATATATGTGTAGAAGCCTTTCCCAAATTGGGCGATAACGCCCCCTTGTGGGCGCTGCAGACCTAAAGGGCGGTAAGAGTCCCAGAAAAAATGGGGGCATTGTGTAGAGGCTTACAGTAATTAATTTAATTTGAAGTTATTGTGGTTTTTAAGTAGGTGGAAAAATGAGGGGCGCTCAAAAATTATTCATTCTCAAAATGGGCAGGGACTAGGCCCGCCACACACTCCCACCTCTGCTACTCCTGTAAGCCAGGATCTACAGCGGTGTGCCATGATGACACCGAGGCGTGACCCTCGGCGAGTCCCGGGATACAGTTGATTGTCTTGGAACCCGCACGAAATTAATCGAAAGAAAAATATAGGAGGAGTTGGAAGAAAATTATCCACTTCCCTCCATTGCAAAGCGGGCAGTGTTCGGGCTGCGTTGCGGGCAGTACTCAAAATGGGCAGTAGAAAAAATAAGTTTGGGAACCCCTGGTGTAGCTGATCAATCAGCGGGTGGTTTCGTGATGATGCAGACAACCCTCACCTGGGCGGGGAGTGTGCGTGGCGCCGTCGCCCAGGTCCAGCTGCAGCACGCCGCCGCCGCCGTAGTCTGCGGCACAAACCACACCTCAGCGAGGCACACGCAGTGATGGGCCACACGGCGCATCGGGACCCCAAGTCCGCTAACACCAACCGCATAGTAACTGTCACTTTTGACACATATCCCATACAGTATCTGTCAAAAGTGACAGCTGCTATGCGGTTGCTGTTCGATTGTGTTAGCAGACTTGGGGCCCGGATGCCTCGCGTTTAGGGACTAGACCATAGTGTACAAATATGATTACTTGCACAGCGTGATTCTGAAAGAGTATAAACAAATGGGGGAAGAGGAACCCACCGCTGACCCTCGGCGTGTCAACTTTTCCAACTATAAACCAAACAAGTTGATCGATAATTAAAGAAGCCAGCAACACCGAACCCCTGTAACATGTTAGCCGTCAAAGTGTCTGTAGCGACTACTTCAACCACGCCACAAGCTACGCAGATGGCACTACAGACGCATTCAGAACAATAGACAAGTGACGTCACAATCCTGAATCGCGCTATCAGAGTTTTCGGAGCAAGTAACATATATACTAGATCCTGACATTAACCGTCGGGGCATAGCGGCCGCCCCGCCAGGCATACCACCCGCCTGGCTGGAAGATCTTCCCTTTTCCGCTAAATTGGTGACCCCGACGTGATATGAACACGCAATTAATTGTCCCAATTAATTTGCAATTCTCCGTGAAACGATGCGAATGTAAAAAGTATTCGACACGTGTTTCGCCTCTAAACGAGGCATCCTTAGCACGTTGCGCTACGAATGAGCAGCTGGGGACGAGTTTCTCGATTTTTATCTTAAAGGAGTTGTAGTTGTAGCTCAATGTGTAGTGTCACAGTGTGTGAAACACGACGGTATCGGGGAGTGTGTGTGTGTGTGTGTGTGTGTGTGTGTGTGTGTGTGTGTGTTGCGCTTACCCCAGGGCGGCGCGTGCCGGAAGTAGTCCCTGGCGGTGAGCAGGTGCGTGTTGGCGTTGGGCGCCATCGCCACGTCCGGCACGCACGCCGACAGCCGCCCGCCCGCCCCCGCCGCCGCGCCCGCCCCCGCGCCCGCCCCCGCCGACTGTCTGCAGGCACACGGACACAGACTATGACACTTCGCTGGCGAAACAATACAAGAAAAAACAAACACACAGTCACACCGTCAATAAACACATTAAAATGCCAAATATTACCAACTCGTATTGACAACCCGACACTGAGTACGACGGTGCGACGTCACAACGCATCAACAAACAATCCAGAGCGTTTTTGATCACGTGACCGAACCAAAAAAACCATAATTTTATTTTAGGAGATAAAGAAAACAATCCATATTTTTGCAGCAAAATGAAGACTAACCCTCACATTTATAAAAAGTTGTAATGGATTATAAAGCTATTATAACGCACTTTGTCTTCTTGAAACAACACTTTGTTAAAATGCTGGTATAATCAATTATAACTTCCTATAAATTTGGGGGTAATAGTTATAAAAAGCTATAATCTTTTAGGATGGCCACAAATTAAAGCTTATTTGTCATACAGTCACACAGTATTATTATAAAGTGGATGTGTACCGGTGCGGCGCAGCCTCCCGCCGGCACGAGCCCGCGCGGCCCTCGTCTGCGAAGAATAAACATTGCTTTAACTTGAACCTCGCGCAAACCCGACGGGCAATTACATAGCGAATCGATCAGACGCATTACTAAACCTCGGATGACATAAGTTAACATACTAGCGTCGTTTTCTGTTTTTAGGTTGATAATAGGCTATAAAATAGTACCCTTTATGCCAGTATCGAATAAATATTTAATGTTTAAATTTGTGTTTTCAAGTCGAGAGTGAACAGGCACCTTCTACATTATAGGCAAGTATTTGATCTCGATCTCACCTGATGGTAAGTGACGATGAGATCTACGATGGAGCATACTTGCCTAGGTAGGAAGGCGGCAGTAGATCGAGACGCTACATTCACTAGGCACATGCAGCGCAGCTGATCTGACCCGCCATCCATGAATGGCAACACCGAACATCATGCCGGAACACGGCTAGGCCGCTTGGCGACATGGCTTTGTTCAGTGCGGGTGACTAACCACGGCCGAAGCCTAAAAATGTGTGTGTGTGTGTGTGTGTGTGGTAATGAGTGTGTACATTATGACGTAATCACCCATGGGTATGTGCAGCGAGGGCGCGGCGCGCAGGCTGGCGGCCGCCGCGCCGCGCAGCGAGCCGCCGCCCAGCGACCTGCACACACCGCAGGCACTCGTCACGGCATAAGGTCCAATATCGCCAGACTAACACACCAACTATACGGTCCCACACTAAGCAACGCTTGTGTTATGGGTACCGGACAATGGACTGAGGGCGAACTCAGTATATAATACTTATACAGATAACAAACATCCAAGATTTGGGTTCAAGTATTCGTGTTAATCACACAAAGTTTGTCCCTATCAGGTTACGAACTCGGGACTCTTGGCGCAGAAAGCAGAGTCACTACTGACAGCGCTAATCGGGCCGCCATGAAATAATGCCATATATGACGAAATGTCTCATTAAAATAAGTATTGTCTTCAAAAATATAATTTTTAAAATGTGTTTTGCTCTACATTCTACACAAAAATATCTACATATATTCCCGCAAGAGTTTTATATCTGGAAACTGTTAACATTGGATAATAATAATAATAATACCAGCACTTTTTTAATGTTCCACTGCTGGGCACGGGTCTCCCCTCAATTCGAGGGGGATTGGGCCATAGTCCACCACGCTGGCCCAGTGCGGGTTGGCGGACTTCACACGTCTTTCAAGAGGTTCTTTCAGACATGCAAGTTTCCTCACGATGTTTTCCTTCACCGTTTAGCAAGAGATAATCATGGTTGAAAATGAGATTCGCACATGAAATTCCAGAGGCGCGAGCCGGGGGGTTTGAACCTGCGATCCTTGTTACCGAGGCAAGCGTTCTACCAACTTGGTTATCAAACATTGGATAACCAATAAAAATATATATCGCACCCTCAGAACGATAGAGGCTCAACTCAAAACTTGCGAGAATTATTTAAGATCATGGAGATACTTAAAAATGTATGTTTGATCCGATGGTTGTTAAAACAAGGGTGTTTTTATGGTTGAAAAAGCATAATTATATTTCCGTCTCTCTTACAAGTACTTTTAGTTACTACCGGTACTTTTCGTCCACCCCGTTCAGCTGGAAAGATCTTTGATTGCGATTTCCCAAAAAAAATGGATTTTTGAGTTGAGCCCCCCCCCTTGTACCAGGTAGGAGCGGGTACCGACCTGCAGCAGTCGGCGGCGGGCAGGTCGTCGGGCCAGCGCTCCGCGTCCCGCCCCCGCGCCCGCCCGCCCCCGCCCCCCTCCCACTCCTCCGCCGCGCACTCCCTAAGCACACACATAAAACTCAAGACAATAAGTTTTATTTTAATGTGTAGTATTCGCGTGAACATAAGAAAGCAACTAGAATAGCGTACAACGGGCTGAGGGAGGAGTTTTTTCTGATTCCGTATCTACTTGTAGTTAGACGAAGCATTTGGTATGATTAAAAATAAGCCCGCAGAGCCCAAAGTTCTGTTTACAAATTCCACTCGCAATCAAACGACATTGACGTATTACAAGTCACTTTTGATACAAATTAAGACTCACCGGTCGCTCTCCAAGTCCGCGATCAGCAGATCTGCGCACGAGTCCGGCAGAGACATCTCGCGGACAGCGCGCAGAGCGATCTGTTAACACAACTGTGTCCTGTGACTTTGCCTAACAACCTTTTAATGTCCCACTGCTGGGCACGAGCCACTCCGCAATGCGAGCGGGACTAGGCTATAGTCCACCACGCTGGCCCAGTGCGGTTGGCGGACTACAAATATCTTGCCTGGAGTTCTTTCAGATGCAGGGTTCCTTATAATAATATCCTTGGCCGTTTAGCAAGTGATAATCATGGTTGGAAATGAGATTCGCACACGAAATGCCGGAGGTGTTTGAACCTGCGATCTTCCTTACCGAGGCAAGCGTTCGGACAACTTGGCTGTCGCTGTTTTAGCTGGTACCGGTAGCACCGCAAATTTATAAAAATGTCGGAGCAGACAAATACACCAAATTCCCAAACTAAGCAACGTTTGTATGGAAGGTACCGCCACAAATATGAACAAATATGAAGTCGATCGATTGACAAACTAAAAAAACTTGAGAGGTGTCAAGGGACACCCGGGTGGAACGAAGTTCCTTTATTATTTTTTATTATGTACAAAAAATCAATAATTTTGGGAAACAAAAATATATCGCCCCCGGGTGGGCTCGAACCACCAACATTTCGGTTGACTACCGAACGCGCCAGCCAATTGCGCCACGGATGCACTTGTGCAATATCTCGACAATACTGACCATTATGTAAATGCAAAATGTGTCGTTACAACTTTTCGTCTTAATTTTTCGTCTGAATTTTTTCCATCTAGCCCCCTTTCGCAACGCGCGATAAGGAACTTCGTTCCAAAAGAAAATGACGAGTCGAGTTGTGGTCCGCACCTGTTTGTAGACGGCGGCGGTGTCGGCGTCGTGCAGGCGCAGCGCGCGCAGCGCGGGCGGCGCGGCCCGCAGCTCGCGCGCGCGCCGCGCCAGCGCGTGCAGCACGCGCGGCGACACGCACGCGCGCGCGCACGCGCCGCCCGCCCCGCCCGCCCCGCCCGCCCCGCCCGCGCCGCCCGCGCCGCCCGCCCCGCCCGGCGACCCGCTGCGCGCCGCCGCCACCTGCGCCACATGACCCGCGAGAGCGAGATCGTTAACGATCTAACATATATGAATGGAAGGAACAGAATATGTATTTTTGATGGCTATTGCCGTGGCCAAATTTGGTTTCTTTGGCAAGTAGTTTTCAAATTCTCTTCTCTTAAAGATTTAACTATAAAATATTTAACACAATTCAAAACAAAAGAAGTTATGTAAACATAATTTTAATATAAATTTTGGTTCCTTCTTAAACAAAACCAACCAGCCACATTTTACCTAGTAGTATAAAGGCACAGTATATTATTTATAGAAGTAATTATTTAAGTAAAGTTTTGAGAATATCATCTTTTTAAATTACCAATAATAAATATTACACTGTTATAAATTATACATTGTTCGTTTTATATGCTGTCAAAGTATATATATAATCAAAGGACACATGTGGTATCATAGTACTGGTATCTACGGGTGTACGATCGGAGCGCCTCACCATGTACAGGGTGTCCGGGATGCGGTGCAGGTAGCGCTCGCGCCGCGCGCGCGCCAGCTCCGCCTCGGGCACCGCCTGCTCCTCCAGCAGCGCCTGCGCATCACACAGTATCAGCCACATTAGTCAACTCCCGCAAGCTACGCGAGGACGTGTGTGTGTGTGTGTGAGCGCTCGCCTTGATCTCGTCGAGGTAGGGCAGGAAGCAGCGCGGCGGGCGGTGCGCGCCGCGCGCCAGCCACGCGCCCGCGCCGCCCGCGCCCGCGCCCGCCGCCGCCGCCAGCCCGCGCCGCACCACCTGCGCACCACGCCCACGGTTAACACCCAGCACCGCCGGCGCCGGCGCCCGGGCGGTAGCGCCGGCGGCGCGCACTGACCTGCTGCAGCAGCTCGGTGTCGGGCGGCAGGTGCTCCAGGCGCACGAGCGCGGCCAGCGGCGCCAGCGCGGCCCGCAGCGCCTGGTCGGCGGGCTCGCGGCGGCGGCCGGGCCGGCGCGGCGCGGGCGTGTGCCACAGCACGTTGGGCTCGCTGCGCCCGGCGCGCTGCTCGCTGCCCCAGCGCAGCAGCGCGCGCAGCGCCTGCGCCTCGCTGGCCTGCAGGAAGGGCGAGGCCAGCGCGTCCGCCAGCGCGGCGCGCGGCACCTGCGCGCACGCGCTGTGCGACATGATGGCGGGGAACTCGTCGCGCAGGTAGCGCATCGCCTGCCTGCGCACGCGCATGCAACACATTAGAACGACCGGCGCCGCTTGGCACCCGAACGGTGGGGCCAAGCGATAGCCCTACAAATTGGCATGTTCCGAGGCTATTTGTTGGCGGCTGGGTCGCGCGGGTGTACAAGAAAGCAGTGGGGTCAGCGGTCGGTCGCAAAGTCTGCATGTATGAGAAAAAAACCGCAGTCTCGACCCTACAAATCCGCCCTGCAAACCTGCCCCAAGTCCGCTAACACAATCGACTCATAATCTCTCTCTGTCAAAAGTGACAGTTACTATACGGTTACCGTTCGATTATGAATCGATTGTGTTAGCAGACTCGGGGCCCTGGATAAGATGAAGAGCCCACAGCCCCGGGTACTGACCGGTGCACCCAGTGGCTGGCGTGCGGCGCGGCGGCCCAGCGCAGCACGGGCGCCAGCGTGTCCGGGCTCAGCGCCTCCACGATCGCGTCCTCGCAGCCCTGCACCACGATGGCCATCTCCAGGAACCTGACCGGTCATATACAATTGTAGCGAGCTCTTCAACCTCGCCGCAAGCTACACAGATGGCGCTGCAGACGACATTCGGAACAAATGACGATTCTGTATACAATCCTGCAACGCGCTATGAGAGTTTTCGGAGCACGTAACATAATTAACAAAAATTGTGTAAAATATTCTAAGGGTATACCGAGTAGGTGATAACGATCACGTTTATGTATAAGATGTATGTATCTAGTGTTTGATTTTTCTGTGAGAAAGCGAGACGGTACAGCTTTCATCGCAGACTTAGTATATTTGATTATTTTTTACGGGAATATGACCCTTACAGCCTACCCACCGATGGACCTGTTAAAATATTTGACACTGGTATTGTGAAAGCAAGATCTCGACAATAACTTTCGGGGCATAGCTTGGGAGACCTTCCAGGCAGGATCTTTCAGGATGGTATGGAGAATCGAAATGTCGTCTGCAGCGCCATCTGTGTAGCATGTGGCGAGGTTGAACAGGTCGCTGCAAAACCATTCCAAATCGACGCTGCAAATGGAATCGCTAACTCCAGCGAAGGATTATAAATTGTCATTTTGTTGGGAACAAAATTATTTTTTTATTCGCAGGTATTATATAATGTATATTGAAACGAATTTGGGGGGGGCGATGCGTTACAGGGGCGGGAGGGGGGGGGTTTAAACTAGGGGTTACGTACCACAGTTTTAACTTTTCAAAACGGTCGCGTAGAGATTTTACGTTTTATTAGAGACGAGGTCAAACATCTCCAAGAATTAATACTTGAACGCTCCCTGTAGAAGCGCACGTTCAGAGCTGACTAACTGACTCACTCACTCATCACGAAATCTCCGAAGCCATGAGACCTAGCAACTTGAAATTAATACTTGAACGCTCCCTGTAGAAGCGCACGTTCAGAGCTGACTAACTGACTCACTCACTCATCACGAAATCTCCGAAGCCATGAGACCTAGCAACTTGAAATTAATACTTGAACGCTCCCTGTAGAAGCGCACGTTCAGAGCTGACTAACTGACTCACTCACTCATCACGAAATCTCCGAAGCCATGAGACCTAGCAACTTGAAATTAATACTTGAACGCTCCCTGTAGAAGCGCACGTTCAGAGCTGACTAACTGACTCACTCACTCATCACGAAATCTCCGAAGCCATGAGACCTAGCAACTTGAAATTAATACTTGAACGCTCCCTGTAGAAGCGCACGTTCAGAGCTGACTAACTGACTCACTCACTCATCACGAAATCTCCGAAGCCATGAGACCTAGCAACTTGAAATTAATACTTGAACGCTCCCTGTAGAAGCGCACGTTCAGAGCTGACTAACTGACTCACTCACTCATCACGAAATCTCCGAAGCCATGAGACCTAGCAACTTGAAATTAATACTTGAACGCTCCCTGTAGAAGCGCACGTTCAGAGCTGACTAACTGACTCACTCACTCATCACGAAATCTCCGAAGCCATGAGACCTAGCAACTTGAAATTAATACTTGAACGCTCCCTGTAGAAGCGCACGTTCAGAGCTGACTAACTGACTCACTCACTCATCACGAAATCTCCGAAGCCATGAGACCTAGCAACTTGAAATTAATACTTGAACGCTCCCTGTAGAAGCGCACGTTCAGAGCTGACTAACTGACTCACTCACTCATCACGAAATCTCCGAAGCCATGAGACCTAGCAACTTGAAATTAATACTTGAACGCTCCCTGTAGAAGCGCACGTTCAGAGCTGACTAACTGACTCACTCACTCATCACGAAATCTCCGAAGCCATGAGACCTAGCAACTTGAAATTAATACTTGAACGCTCCCTGTAGAAGCGCACGTTCAGAGCTGACTAACTGACTCACTCACTCATCACGAAATCTCCGAAGCCATGAGACCTAGCAACTTGAAATTAATACTTGAACGCTCCCTGTAGAAGCGCACGTTCAGAGCTGACTAACTGACTCACTCACTCATCACGAAATCTCCGAAGCCATGAGACCTAGCAACTTGAAATTAATACTTGAACGCTCCCTGTAGAAGCGCACGTTCAGAGCTGACTAACTGACTCACTCACTCATCACGAAATCTCCGAAGCCATGAGACCTAGCAACTTGAAATTAATACTTGAACGCTCCCTGTAGAAGCGCACGTTCAGAGCTGACTAACTGACTCACTCACTCATCACGAAATCTCCGAAGCCATGAGACCTAGCAACTTGAAATTAATACTTGAACGCTCCCTGTAGAAGCGCACGTTCAGAGCTGACTAACTGACTCACTCACTCATCACGAAATCTCCGAAGCCATGAGACCTAGCAACTTGAAATTAATACTTGAACGCTCCCTGTAGAAGCGCACGTTCAGAGCTGACTAACTGACTCACTCACTCATCACGAAATCTCCGAAGCCATGAGACCTAGCAACTTGAAATTAATACTTGAACGCTCCCTGTAGAAGCGCACGTTCAGAGCTGACTAACTGACTCACTCACTCATCACGAAATCTCCGAAGCCATGAGACCTAGCAACTTGAAATTAATACTTGAACGCTCCCTGTAGAAGCGCACGTTCAGAGCTGACTAACTGACTCACTCACTCATCACGAAATCTCCGAAGCCATGAGACCTAGCAACTTGAAATTAATACTTGAACGCTCCCTGTAGAAGCGCACGTTCAGAGCTGACTAACTGACTCACTCACTCATCACGAAATCTCCGAAGCCATGAGACCTAGCAACTTGAAATTAATACTTGAACGCTCCCTGTAGAAGCGCACGTTCAGAGCTGACTAACTGACTCACTCACTCATCACGAAATCTCCGAAGCCATGAGACCTAGCAACTTGAAATTAATACTTGAACGCTCCCTGTAGAAGCGCACGTTCAGAGCTGACTAACTGACTCACTCACTCATCACGAAATCTCCGAAGCCATGAGACCTAGCAACTTGAAATTAATACTTGAACGCTCCCTGTAGAAGCGCACGTTCAGAGCTGACTAACTGACTCACTCACTCATCACGAAATCTCCGAAGCCATGAGACCTAGCAACTTGAAATTAATACTTGAACGCTCCCTGTAGAAGCGCACGTTCAGAGCTGACTAACTGACTCACTCACTCATCACGAAATCTCCGAAGCCATGAGACCTAGCAACTTGAAATTAATACTTGAACGCTCCCTGTAGAAGCGCACGTTCAGAGCTGACTAACTGACTCACTCACTCATCACGAAATCTCCGAAGCCATGAGACCTAGCAACTTGAAATTAATACTTGAACGCTCCCTGTAGAAGCGCACGTTCAGAGCTGACTAACTGACTCACTCACTCATCACGAAATCTCCGAAGCCATGAGACCTAGCAACTTGAAATTAATACTTGAACGCTCCCTGTAGAAGCGCACGTTCAGAGCTGACTAACTGACTCACTCACTCATCACGAAATCTCCGAAGCCATGAGACCTAGCAACTTGAAATTAATACTTGAACGCTCCCTGTAGAAGCGCACGTTCAGAGCTGACTAACTGACTCACTCACTCATCACGAAATCTCCGAAGCCATGAGACCTAGCAACTTGAAATTAATACTTGAACGCTCCCTGTAGAAGCGCACGTTCAGAGCTGACTAACTGACTCACTCACTCATCACGAAATCTCCGAAGCCATGAGACCTAGCAACTTGAAATTAATACTTGAACGCTCCCTGTAGAAGCGCACGTTCAGAGCTGACTAACTGACTCACTCACTCATCACGAAATCTCCGAAGCCATGAGACCTAGCAACTTGAAATTAATACTTGAACGCTCCCTGTAGAAGCGCACGTTCAGAGCTGACTAACTGACTCACTCACTCATCACGAAATCTCCGAAGCCATGAGACCTAGCAACTTGAAATTAATACTTGAACGCTCCCTGTAGAAGCGCACGTTCAGAGCTGACTAACTGACTCACTCACTCATCACGAAATCTCCGAAGCCATGAGACCTAGCAACTTGAAATTAATACTTGAACGCTCCCTGTAGAAGCGCACGTTCAGAGCTGACTAACTGACTCACTCACTCATCACGAAATCTCCGAAGCCATGAGACCTAGCAACTTGAAATTAATACTTGAACGCTCCCTGTAGAAGCGCACGTTCAGAGCTGACTAACTGACTCACTCACTCATCACGAAATCTCCGAAGCCATGAGACCTAGCAACTTGAAATTAATACTTGAACGCTCCCTGTAGAAGCGCACGTTCAGAGCTGACTAACTGACTCACTCACTCATCACGAAATCTCCGAAGCCATGAGACCTAGCAACTTGAAATTAATACTTGAACGCTCCCTGTAGAAGCGCACGTTCAGAGCTGACTAACTGACTCACTCACTCATCACGAAATCTCCGAAGCCATGAGACCTAGCAACTTGAAATTAATACTTGAACGCTCCCTGTAGAAGCGCACGTTCAGAGCTGACTAACTGACTCACTCACTCATCACGAAATCTCCGAAGCCATGAGACCTAGCAACTTGAAATTAATACTTGAACGCTCCCTGTAGAAGCGCACGTTCAGAGCTGACTAACTGACTCACTCACTCATCACGAAATCTCCGAAGCCATGAGACCTAGCAACTTGAAATTAATACTTGAACGCTCCCTGTAGAAGCGCACGTTCAGAGCTGACTAACTGACTCACTCACTCATCACGAAATCTCCGAAGCCATGAGACCTAGCAACTTGAAATTAATACTTGAACGCTCCCTGTAGAAGCGCACGTTCAGAGCTGACTAACTGACTCACTCACTCATCACGAAATCTCCGAAGCCATGAGACCTAGCAACTTGAAATTAATACTTGAACGCTCCCTGTAGAAGCGCACGTTCAGAGCTGACTAACTGACTCACTCACTCATCACGAAATCTCCGAAGCCATGAGACCTAGCAACTTGAAATTAATACTTGAACGCTCCCTGTAGAAGCGCACGTTCAGAGCTGACTAACTGACTCACTCACTCATCACGAAATCTCCGAAGCCATGAGACCTAGCAACTTGAAATTAATACTTGAACGCTCCCTGTAGAAGCGCACGTTCAGAGCTGACTAACTGACTCACTCACTCATCACGAAATCTCCGAAGCCATGAGACCTAGCAACTTGAAATTAATACTTGAACGCTCCCTGTAGAAGCGCACGTTCAGAGCTGACTAACTGACTCACTCACTCATCACGAAATCTCCGAAGCCATGAGACCTAGCAACTTGAAATTAATACTTGAACGCTCCCTGTAGAAGCGCACGTTCAGAGCTGACTAACTGACTCACTCACTCATCACGAAATCTCCGAAGCCATGAGACCTAGCAACTTGAAATTAATACTTGAACGCTCCCTGTAGAAGCGCACGTTCAGAGCTGACTAACTGACTCACTCACTCATCACGAAATCTCCGAAGCCATGAGACCTAGCAACTTGAAATTAATACTTGAACGCTCCCTGTAGAAGCGCACGTTCAGAGCTGACTAACTGACTCACTCACTCATCACGAAATCTCCGAAGCCATGAGACCTAGCAACTTGAAATTAATACTTGAACGCTCCCTGTAGAAGCGCACGTTCAGAGCTGACTAACTGACTCACTCACTCATCACGAAATCTCCGAAGCCATGAGACCTAGCAACTTGAAATTAATACTTGAACGCTCCCTGTAGAAGCGCACGTTCAGAGCTGACTAACTGACTCACTCACTCATCACGAAATCTCCGAAGCCATGAGACCTAGCAACTTGAAATTAATACTTGAACGCTCCCTGTAGAAGCGCACGTTCAGAGCTGACTAACTGACTCACTCACTCATCACGAAATCTCCGAAGCCATGAGACCTAGCAACTTGAAATTAATACTTGAACGCTCCCTGTAGAAGCGCACGTTCAGAGCTGACTAACTGACTCACTCACTCATCACGAAATCTCCGAAGCCATGAGACCTAGCAACTTGAAATTAATACTTGAACGCTCCCTGTAGAAGCGCACGTTCAGAGCTGACTAACTGACTCACTCACTCATCACGAAATCTCCGAAGCCATGAGACCTAGCAACTTGAAATTAATACTTGAACGCTCCCTGTAGAAGCGCACGTTCAGAGCTGACTAACTGACTCACTCACTCATCACGAAATCTCCGAAGCCATGAGACCTAGCAACTTGAAATTAATACTTGAACGCTCCCTGTAGAAGCGCACGTTCAGAGCTGACTAACTGACTCACTCACTCATCACGAAATCTCCGAAGCCATGAGACCTAGCAACTTGAAATTAATACTTGAACGCTCCCTGTAGAAGCGCACGTTCAGAGCTGACTAACTGACTCACTCACTCATCACGAAATCTCCGAAGCCATGAGACCTAGCAACTTGAAATTAATACTTGAACGCTCCCTGTAGAAGCGCACGTTCAGAGCTGACTAACTGACTCACTCACTCATCACGAAATCTCCGAAGCCATGAGACCTAGCAACTTGAAATTAATACTTGAACGCTCCCTGTAGAAGCGCACGTTCAGAGCTGACTAACTGACTCACTCACTCATCACGAAATCTCCGAAGCCATGAGACCTAGCAACTTGAAATTAATACTTGAACGCTCCCTGTAGAAGCGCACGTTCAGAGCTGACTAACTGACTCACTCACTCATCACGAAATCTCCGAAGCCATGAGACCTAGCAACTTGAAATTAATACTTGAACGCTCCCTGTAGAAGCGCACGTTCAGAGCTGACTAACTGACTCACTCACTCATCACGAAATCTCCGAAGCCATGAGACCTAGCAACTTGAAATTAATACTTGAACGCTCCCTGTAGAAGCGCACGTTCAGAGCTGACTAACTGACTCACTCACTCATCACGAAATCTCCGAAGCCATGAGACCTAGCAACTTGAAATTAATACTTGAACGCTCCCTGTAGAAGCGCACGTTCAGAGCTGACTAACTGACTCACTCACTCATCACGAAATCTCCGAAGCCATGAGACCTAGCAACTTGAAATTAATACTTGAACGCTCCCTGTAGAAGCGCACGTTCAGAGCTGACTAACTGACTCACTCACTCATCACGAAATCTCCGAAGCCATGAGACCTAGCAACTTGAAATTAATACTTGAACGCTCCCTGTAGAAGCGCACGTTCAGAGCTGACTAACTGACTCACTCACTCATCACGAAATCTCCGAAGCCATGAGACCTAGCAACTTGAAATTAATACTTGAACGCTCCCTGTAGAAGCGCACGTTCAGAGCTGACTAACTGACTCACTCACTCATCACGAAATCTCCGAAGCCATGAGACCTAGCAACTTGAAATTAATACTTGAACGCTCCCTGTAGAAGCGCACGTTCAGAGCTGACTAACTGACTCACTCACTCATCACGAAATCTCCGAAGCCATGAGACCTAGCAACTTGAAATTAATACTTGAACGCTCCCTGTAGAAGCGCACGTTCAGAGCTGACTAACTGACTCACTCACTCATCACGAAATCTCCGAAGCCATGAGACCTAGCAACTTGAAATTAATACTTGAACGCTCCCTGTAGAAGCGCACGTTCAGAGCTGACTAACTGACTCACTCACTCATCACGAAATCTCCGAAGCCATGAGACCTAGCAACTTGAAATTAATACTTGAACGCTCCCTGTAGAAGCGCACGTTCAGAGCTGACTAACTGACTCACTCACTCATCACGAAATCTCCGAAGCCATGAGACCTAGCAACTTGAAATTAATACTTGAACGCTCCCTGTAGAAGCGCACGTTCAGAGCTGACTAACTGACTCACTCACTCATCACGAAATCTCCGAAGCCATGAGACCTAGCAACTTGAAATTAATACTTGAACGCTCCCTGTAGAAGCGCACGTTCAGAGCTGACTAACTGACTCACTCACTCATCACGAAATCTCCGAAGCCATGAGACCTAGCAACTTGAAATTAATACTTGAACGCTCCCTGTAGAAGCGCACGTTCAGAGCTGACTAACTGACTCACTCACTCATCACGAAATCTCCGAAGCCATGAGACCTAGCAACTTGAAATTAATACTTGAACGCTCCCTGTAGAAGCGCACGTTCAGAGCTGACTAACTGACTCACTCACTCATCACGAAATCTCCGAAGCCATGAGACCTAGCAACTTGAAATTAATACTTGAACGCTCCCTGTAGAAGCGCACGTTCAGAGCTGACTAACTGACTCACTCACTCATCACGAAATCTCCGAAGCCATGAGACCTAGCAACTTGAAATTAATACTTGAACGCTCCCTGTAGAAGCGCACGTTCAGAGCTGACTAACTGACTCACTCACTCATCACGAAATCTCCGAAGCCATGAGACCTAGCAACTTGAAATTAATACTTGAACGCTCCCTGTAGAAGCGCACGTTCAGAGCTGACTAACTGACTCACTCACTCATCACGAAATCTCCGAAGCCATGAGACCTAGCAACTTGAAATTAATACTTGAACGCTCCCTGTAGAAGCGCACGTTCAGAGCTGACTAACTGACTCACTCACTCATCACGAAATCTCCGAAGCCATGAGACCTAGCAACTTGAAATTAATACTTGAACGCTCCCTGTAGAAGCGCACGTTCAGAGCTGACTAACTGACTCACTCACTCATCACGAAATCTCCGAAGCCATGAGACCTAGCAACTTGAAATTAATACTTGAACGCTCCCTGTAGAAGCGCACGTTCAGAGCTGACTAACTGACTCACTCACTCATCACGAAATCTCCGAAGCCATGAGACCTAGCAACTTGAAATTAATACTTGAACGCTCCCTGTAGAAGCGCACGTTCAGAGCTGACTAACTGACTCACTCACTCATCACGAAATCTCCGAAGCCATGAGACCTAGCAACTTGAAATTAATACTTGAACGCTCCCTGTAGAAGCGCACGTTCAGAGCTGACTAACTGACTCACTCACTCATCACGAAATCTCCGAAGCCATGAGACCTAGCAACTTGAAATTAATACTTGAACGCTCCCTGTAGAAGCGCACGTTCAGAGCTGACTAACTGACTCACTCACTCATCACGAAATCTCCGAAGCCATGAGACCTAGCAACTTGAAATTAATACTTGAACGCTCCCTGTAGAAGCGCACGTTCAGAGCTGACTAACTGACTCACTCACTCATCACGAAATCTCCGAAGCCATGAGACCTAGCAACTTGAAATTAATACTTGAACGCTCCCTGTAGAAGCGCACGTTCAGAGCTGACTAACTGACTCACTCACTCATCACGAAATCTCCGAAGCCATGAGACCTAGCAACTTGAAATTAATACTTGAACGCTCCCTGTAGAAGCGCACGTTCAGAGCTGACTAACTGACTCACTCACTCATCACGAAATCTCCGAAGCCATGAGACCTAGCAACTTGAAATTAATACTTGAACGCTCCCTGTAGAAGCGCACGTTCAGAGCTGACTAACTGACTCACTCACTCATCACGAAATCTCCGAAGCCATGAGACCTAGCAACTTGAAATTAATACTTGAACGCTCCCTGTAGAAGCGCACGTTCAGAGCTGACTAACTGACTCACTCACTCATCACGAAATCTCCGAAGCCATGAGACCTAGCAACTTGAAATTAATACTTGAACGCTCCCTGTAGAAGCGCACGTTCAGAGCTGACTAACTGACTCACTCACTCATCACGAAATCTCCGAAGCCATGAGACCTAGCAACTTGAAATTAATACTTGAACGCTCCCTGTAGAAGCGCACGTTCAGAGCTGACTAACTGACTCACTCACTCATCACGAAATCTCCGAAGCCATGAGACCTAGCAACTTGAAATTTGGCACACGGCTTCCTCTGGCTCTCTAGGTGCTCGCTACGAAAGGATTTTTGAAAACTCGACTCCTAAGGGGCTAAAAGGGGGGTCAAAACCCCGTAAAATTAGTTTTATTTCAATCGTATAACAAAATGTTATGTTCCAATCTTCCACGCGGAGCAAGTAGCGGGCAATGGCTAGTTATTGAATAGTCGGAGTCTGACGGGTTCCGTGTGTTGTGTCCCGCTCGCACCACCAATCATATTAATAAGAATGACAGTGACAGCACGGTTCTCGATGTGCTCACTGTAGTGTATAAGTATGTAATTTTAGGGCAGTTATTTAGAATGACGACAATTGTGGTGGTTGGTCAATGTAACACGTCAGTTGGGAATATAGCTTCGCGGATAAACCTGCGTTTCCTTTGATTTACTTAACTTTACAGTTACGATGGCGTGTGTAGTTACCTGGCGATCTCGTACAGCTGGAAGGCGTCGTCCAGCGCGGCGGCGGACAGCGCGCGCGCGCCCGCCCGCGTCTGCACACACACGCACACACACACACATTGATACACACCTTTCTACCAACACTACCAATAGTAATTTGATAAAAGCTATGGCAGGGGTCTATTGGGGTCGAGTCACCTTCGTCCGTAGGAGAATTAAATACCCTCGAGATACCCTACACGTGACCCTGGGTGGTGCCAACTAGGTGACAACTCTACTGGTGGTAGGCTTCGGCCGTGGCTAGTCACCACCCACTGAACAAAGCCATGTCGCCAAGCGGCCTAGCCGTGTTCCGGCATGATGTTCGGTGTTGCCATTCATGGATGGCGGGTCAGATCAGCTGCGCTGCATGTGCCTAGTGAATGTAGCGTCTCTATCTACTGCCGCCTTCCTACCTAGGCGAGTATGCTCCATCGTAGATCTCATCGTCACTCACCATCAGGTGAGATCGAGATCAAATACTCGCCTATAATGTAATAAAAAAAAACCTCAATCCATAGTCCCAATTATGATTCTATATTCCTGCCAATAGTTCCTCCGCCTGCTGAGCTCAATTCGCAGTTTATGCTATCATATTCAGAAGTTGACCCCAGCAGGTGGCTAACATAACATCAAAATACTCAAAAAGGGCCTCTACGTGTTGGACCCATGTGCCCGCACAAGCCTTCTAAAGATCCGGGTATAGCCCGTGTAGAGAGAAACATAATAATCTGGTCTCTAGGTGTCGAACCCTGCTCAAATCTTCTAATAGTCTAGATATAGCCCGTGTGGAGAGATAAGTGATAATACTCGTATCAGCCCTATTATAGTCCCACTGCTGGGCACGGGCCTCCCCTCACGGCGAGGGGGACCAGGCGCCAGCCTCGCCGTGGGCAGCACAGTCGTGATGGTGTTGACTCACCGTGGAGCTGCTGTTGGTGGAGGATGGCGACGACGAGTTCCTCCCGATCAGGCTGAGATCCACCTGCAGCCGACATGTGCTAGTTAAATGTTGAATACACACCTCGCGAAATAAAACTAATTTTACAGATTCTGTACCTATTATTTTATAAACAACAACTTAATATGAGGGTACTCCGGTTCAAGCTATGACAACAGGACCTCAACCACCCCAGTCCTGCCGCGACCATGGTCGCTGTGAAGCAGCCGAAACGTCGGGAACGTGAAAACTGTATAATAAACGCGATAGAATCCTTAAAAATTGTTTTATTTAATTATTATTTTTATCGCTAATGCTACACATGGAAATAAAACTAATCTTACGAATTTTATCGCCTTTATTATACTTTTTAACGTTCCCGACGTTTCGGCTGCTTTACAGCAACCATGGTCACGGGAGAACTGAGGTGGTTGACATTCTAGCGCCATGGTTTAACTGGGGTACCCCCATATTTAGTTGGTTGGTGGTTGCTGTAAAGCAGCCGAAACGTCGGCAACGTAAGAACATAAAATAAACGCGATTAATCTAAATATTAGTTTTATCTCAATGTGTAGTATTCGCGTGAAAATAAAAAATCAACAATTATCAACATTTAGAGCGTACCAAAACAAAGTATACAACCGTATTAACCGGACTAAATTAAACGAGTCGTAACCGACTGCCAAACATTAGAAACTCAATTATCATATCGTTGAGTGTCGGCCGCCGACCTGCACCTACTACTGGACTGGCGGGCTGGCACAAAACGGTGCCGCCTATGTCCAGTCCAGCAGCGGTAGCGGCGCGCACCTGGTCGGTGTAGGCGGCGTGCAGCAGCGCGGCCGCGAACCGGCGCGGCAGCACGCACTCGTCCACGCACACCGCCGCGCCCCCGCCGCCCCCTGCACCGCCCCCCGCCCCCGCCCCCGCCCCCGCGCCCACCGCCCCCGCCCCCGCGCGCCGCGACATCACACTCCTGCGCACACACATTAACCAAACACTGGATGGTACTATAGTTTGATAAAGCATTTGCGTGAAATAGCAGCAGATCTCATTGGGTTTGGCTAAAAATTAACCGTCAACTTTATAGAGAGTTATAATGGATTGTAAAGCTATTATAACGGCCTATTTTCTCAACAAAAAATCTTTATAATGTAAAAGATCTTAAAAAGAGCAACCATTGGAGTTCCTCGCCCGTTCTTCTCCGTAGGAACGGCATTCCGAACGGGCGGTAAAGTTGTAGCTTAGCATTTTGTAACCATTGTGACGATTTTAATTTTATTCAATACTAGCTGTTGCCCGCGACTTCGTCCGCGTGGTATTTAACAAAGACTCAGCCGTTGGCAACAGCCTGCTCGCCTTCTGAGCCCGCGGGACGCATTGCAGGTTGTTGCTATCAAGCTTAATCAGGCGCTGCGCTGCAACATTGGTTTTAATTATTTTTTCGAGAGATCCAATTTTTTTTTTCTAAAATAAAAGTAGCCTATGTTACTCCTTGTTACATCAGCTATCTGCCAGTGAAATTCCCGTCAAAATCGGTCCAGCCATTTCAGAGATTACCCGGAACAAACAGACAGACAGACAGACAGACAGACAGACAGACAGACAGACAGACAGACAGACAGACGGACAGACAGACAAAAATAGTAAAAAATGTTGTTTCGGTATAGGTAACGTGTATACATCCAAATGCACGTAGTAAAAAGCGGTTATTTTAATATTACAAACAGACACTCCAATTTTATTTATATGTATAGAAGTATATCTTCGTCCGAGTTAAGTGAATGAGAAAATTATTTTCTGGAGTTAGCGATTCCATTTCCAGCATCGATTTGGAATTACTTTGCAGCGATCCCTTCAACCTCGCGACAAGCTACAGACATGGCTACTATTTCGACGATTCATAAGTACTGTACATAATGGTTGACATGAATACAAAGATTGTAAGGCCGTGTCCCCAGTCGGCAAACTGTCAGCGGCCGACTGAGTGGACCGCAAATTTGTGGCGAACTGAAATTCGAGTTAGCTGCAAACTCAGATCAATTTGCGTGCGTCGCAAGCAAACTGTTATGTGTTAGCCGCTTATTTGGGTCGACCGACCGACTGAATTTTCACTGTCAACTGTCCACATGACAGTTTGCGGCAAACGGACTCACTACGCCCGGCGAACAAGCATATCGCCGCCGCCGACTGAAACCGGTTTTGCTGTGAATCGGCCGCTCACTGAATCAATCGCGCGCAACACAGCAGACTGCGTAGAGTGAGCGCAAACTAGCAAACTGTGAACACTCCATTTCAAATATATGGAAGGACGTACTAAACCGATACGCCGCTAACTCAGTCGGCCGCTAACAGTTTGCCGACTGGGGACACAGCCCATATATACCATATATATGGTAATGTGGCGCGATGGGGATGGGGATGGGGATGGGTGTGTGTGTTACCGGAAGTATCTGGAGCGCGCGGCCAGCACGAGGCGGTGGCAGGGCAGCGCCAGCGCGGAGCGGAAGCCGTACGCCGCGCCGCCGCCCGCCAGCCGGAACTCCAGCCGCCCGTCCGCCAGCTCGCCTGACACACCACCGGGCCATTCACACACACACACACACACGCGTCGGTGCCGGGGTCGTAACGTTTGTATGGGGGAAAACTATTGAGTAGTGCTATAGAACCCAACATTTTTAAACATAAACAAGGCGGAGGACCGGGATGTGGGGGAGGCGAGTGGCGGAGGACCGGGATGTGGGGGAGGCGAGAGGCGGAGGACCGGGATAGTATATGGGGGAGGCCTGTGTTCAGCAGTAAACGTGTTTCGAGTGATGGATGGATGGCGGAGGACTCCATACAAAGCGATTAATTCCAGCTTCTCTTACATAAAAAGTCAGCCACTGTGGACACTCGCCGCCCGCTATCACTACTACTAGCGTCAGAATGACGAACATCAGATAGGCACTAAACGATGTTTTCTATCACCAGTCCAGTTGTAGTACAGGTCAGTGTATCGAGTGCAATATGAGCAGTCCGGTGGTGGCTGGTGTGTGGGTGTGGGACTAGGCCCGCCACACACTCCCACCACTGCTACTCCTGTAAGCCAGGATCTACAGTGCTGTCCAATGAAGACACCGAGGTTTGACCCTCGGCCGGTCTGGTGTGTGGGTGTGTGGGGGGTGTGGATGCTGGTGGGTGGTGCGACTGACCGGAGTCCAGCAGGTAGCGCATGTCCTGGTGCAGCGAGTCCAGCGAGAAGCCCAGCAGCGCGGCCAGCCGCCGCAGCGTGGCGGCCTCCACCTGCCCCCCGCCGCGCCCGCAGCCGCACGCTGCAACCACACAATACCAGACCTTTTTATTAATGTCCCACTGCTGGGCACACGCCTCCCCTCAATTGGAGGGGGATTAGGCCATAGTCAACCACGCTGGCCCGGTGTGTGTTGGTGGACTTCACACATCTTTCGAGGAGTTCTCTCAGATATTCAGGTTTCCCTCACGATGGTTTCCTTCACCGTTTAGCATGTGATAATGATGGTTGAAAATTGATTTGCACATGAAATCCAGGAATCCCAGAGGTGCGAGCCGGGTTGAACCTGCGAACCTCGTTAACGAGGCAAGCGTTCTACCAACTTGGCTATCACTGCTTCTGGAACACACGCGCTGTGTCAACACAGAAACATATGCACAATTTAAAAAAAAAAAAAAAAAACAATCTTTGAACCCCTTGAGATGTAAATGTTCCCAAACCTTTCTTAGTAAATGTTTTCAGCCCTCTATAGACACATCTTCTAAATATCAACCTCCAAATTTATAGACAAATAAAATGGCATTATAACAAACTTTTCAGAGGACAAAGTGTGTTATAGTGGCTTTATTAACTTTCTATAAATTTGAGGATCAGTCTCTACGTCCAGCGGCTTGGGCTGTCCATTGTCTGTCAGTCGGTCAGGAAAAGCCTTTTATATACAAAATGATTCAGAGAGGGTATGCTAAACCTGGAAGCTGCGTCTTTAGCGCATTTATAACCACTATTGTATAACTTTTATGAATCAAACTGTACATATAATATTCATATGTAAATAGCAGAAAATTGTCTCATGCATGAATCAAAATTAGTCTCGCTTTCTGTATCAAAGGTCCTGGGTTTTCTCAAGGCGAGTGTTCTACCAACTTGGCTACAGAGCCCCAAGTCTGCTAACACAATCGATTCATAATCGAACGGCAATCGCATAGTAACTGTCACTTTTGATAGATATCCCATACAATATCTGTCAAGTGACAGTTACTATGCGGTTGCTGTTCGATTATGAATCGATTGTGTTAGCAGACTCGGGGCCCGGACATACTGGAGGCATATAGTGATCAACTCACTGGTGTTGTTATCAATGTTGATGATGTCCAGGTCACCGTCGTCATTGCCACCGCGGTCCCACTCTGCAACCGAGAGGAATTACATTTCATAATCACATAATAATAATCGCCACACCAACATACAAATAACTAGCCGTCCCGGCGAACTTCGTACCGCCTCAGCATCAAATGTATGAGAAAATGAATTTATTGATACTCTAAAAGTATAAAAAGGATAAAAAGTAGCCTATGTGCTGTTTCAGACTCTATCTCTGTGCCAAATTTCATCCAGATCCGTTCAGCCGTTCTGGCGTGAAAGAGTAAAAAACATCCATCCATCCATCTTAACATTCACATTTATAATATTAGTATAGAGTATAGATTGTACGGTCCCACACTAAGTAGCACTTGTATTATGGGCACCTACAATAGACCAGGGGCGATCTTTCTTTCATAGATACTAAACATTTGTGACTCTGGTATAAACATTCTGGTTCATAACATAAAGTTTGCCCCAAACGGGTTGCGAACCCAAGACCCTCAGCAGAGAAAGCATGGTCACTACTATCATGTCGCACGGTTAGGATATTTTCATCCTATTTACTTAGCTGAGTTGGTAGTCAGCCTACCTTCTGCGCCGAGATTTCCGCGTTCGAATCCTGATAGAGGCAAGCTTTGTGTGATGAGCACAAATGTTTGTGACCGTACACTTGGTATGTTTGACTGGTGAAATTGAAAAAATATAAAAAAGGGACTGACTGTAGCAGTGGCGGTGGTGGTGGTGGTGGTGGTGGTGGCCGGCGTACAGCGCCAGCACGCAGGCCTCGGCCTGCTCGCGCGACAGCGCCGCGCCCAGCCCGTCCAGCGGCACGCGCCAGCACGACCTGCGCGCGCGAGCCGTACAACTACCCGCCGGACATAATAGCCCCCCTGACCGAATTTCGGTCACGGCGGCTAACCTCTTCGGTGACTAGCCAATGGCTACAGGCTGTACTATGCTGGGTGGTCCGGGAAGAATATACTAGTATTTCCACCAGCGCTTTTATGATCATTATATGAAGTCAAAATTTAGAATAGGCGATATTTAAAAACAAAATTGATTACGACATAATGAAAATTTTAAGTTTCTTTTTTATTGACACATCGAAGTTGTGACCCCACGTAATTATTACAAATGAGCTAATGGAACGCAGGTTCAAAAAACTGTATACTGTTTCCGAATCACCCATTATATTTGGAGCTAAATACTATTTTGAACTGCCATAAATAAAATAGGCAACCCTAGTTCATGATCAAGGTTCCAGTCTCCGGAAAAGTGTTGGATTCCGGTATCGGATAAGTGTTCGATTCCGGTATCGGATCAGTATTTCATTTCGATATCGGCGAAATGTTCGATTCCGATATCGCCTAAGTGTTCGATTCCGATGTGATTCCGGTATCGGCCAAGTGTTCGGCTGCGGCGTACTCACGGCGCGGGCGGGTGGCGCTGCAGCAGGTCGCGGAAGTAGGCGCAGCGCGCGTGCAGCACGGCGCGGTGCGCGGCCAGCGCCCAGCCGCTGCCCACCAGCTCCACGTCGCACAGCCACCTGCAACCACACACTCACACATTGCTCCACACCTGATCGGAGCCTGCGATACTGGACCCCAAGTCTGCTAACACAGTCGATTCATAGTCAAACAGCAACCGCATAGTGACAGTTACTATGCGGTTGCTGTTCGATTATGAATCGATTGTGTCAGCAGACTTGGGGCCCTGTTCAAGCGCAATCGAGAGCGATTATTTATACGGTATCTTGACGGTTGAACTGTTGGTCGTTGGGGCAGAAAGTCGCTAAAATTGGAGCCATGACTTAACTTGTAATATAGAGTACAGCTTTTAATAAGAACGCTCGGAGATGTCATGGGCTAATTTCATTTTTAACCGTGATTGTCACTTGATAAACGGTTAAGGATAACATTGTGAGGAAACCTGCATGTCTCAGAGAACAACTTGAAAGACGTGTGAATTCCGGCAACTGGGCCAGTGTGGTGGACTATAACCTTATCCTCCTCGCATCGAGGGGAGGCCCGTGCCCAGCAGTGGGACATAAAAAAGTGCTACTATTATAATATTATTACCAATGCATTGTCATTTACCGATTATGTCATCAAATATTGAAAATAGTATTTTATCAAATCTTTAAACAATGGCCACATCAGAATTAAAAACACATTCACAAATTCAATAATATTTGTGATATCCTAACCAGATCTTTTGTGTTTGAAACGCTTGAAGAATGATGCCCAAACGCCTGAAACATGGCACCAATTTATCTTCGGCGTTTGTGGATTAAATCAGAGAAACAGGCCAGGAATTCACTTGAGGGGAAAGTCGACCTCCGGACCAGAAATTATAACCAACAATGCCAACAGTCCGAAAAGAGTCATAATTATTTGAAAAGGTACCTGTGAATGGGACGTGGGATTAGCTGGAGGATGCTGGTGGGGGTGGGGGTGGGGGTGGTGCGCTCACCTGTCGCGGTAGAGCGCGAGCAGGTCGGCGTGCAGCGCGCGCGCCGGCTCGCGCGCCAGCTCGGCCTGCGTGGCCAGGTCGCGCAGCGCCGCGCCCGCCTCCAGCTGCTCGCACAGCAGGAACACCTCCGCCAGCCGCCACGAGCTCACCACCGAGCGGATGAAGCGCGCGTGCTCGCACCCTGAACACCGGCCACGTGCAAGTGTCAACAACAAACCAGTACAATACCCATAACATCCATATGTAAAGAGCAATCATGGAGTCTCTTGCCCGTTCTTTTCCATAGGAATGGCATACCGAATGGGTGGTAGACGCTTAGCATAACATTTTGTGACATTTTTAACTATTCTTAAGTACTGTAATCGTCGTTTACATGAATAATAAATTATCTGATTCACTTCGATGAGGAGAGGTCAGTGCAATTAAAAGGGTTCGCTCTGTTGAGACGTTTTTAATCCTGTTTTACCCAGGTCTGGCTACTCTATGGTGAATGAGAAACTCGTGGTACCTCGGTCGGGTCGGTTGTCCCGGGGGCGTCGCGCGGCGGCGGCGATGCGCCGGCGCAGCGTGCCGAGCGCGGCGCCGCCCGCCTTCTTCTTGCGCTCGCGGATCACGTCGGCCATGGTGGGCGGCGCGGAGGCCACGCTGGCGTCAGCCTCGTGCGGGAGCGAGAGCGCGGCGCCCATGTCGCCGCGGCGCGCGCGCACGCAGCACAGCAGCCGGCTCATGGACCCAGCGCGCCGCCCATCACCGCGCCGCCTCGCTCCGACCACGCACTGCAGGGGGGAATATTATTCATGTTATCATTCATCTATTTATATGGTCTCTCTGAAACAAAATATGAATAACTTATTGAATCTATATAAATGAAAACCAAATGTTGTTCATTGGTGAGCACATCACCTTGTGAATAGCAGAAACCATTTGATTCTTTTTTTTGATGGTTGTAAAAGTTTGAATAATTATTTTAGGGAAAGAACATGTAAAAAGAAGACTGCGAAATTTGAATATTCGGGAAAACTTGAAAGTGCTTTTATCTACAGGAATTTGGACATGCCATCATCTGTTGGATTAGCTAGTTGACATTATAAACATGATACAGTCGATTTTTTGACAGCATAAATATATATAAATAATAAGTATATGTAATTATAATAGTGGTTGCAGCTTCAAATTGCTAACAACAAACATCAGTTAGTAGCACTGCCCTCCATTTTACACACAACACACACTCATGGGTAGTGACTTCAAAGCTTGTGTGGATCCATAATAAGGATCATAACATTATAACAAATAGCATTGATGATGTTCACAACCCAAAACCATTGTTCTGAATATATGATTACAACACAACACCCTCCAAAATAAAGTTAAAGCCATAAACAAAACCGACTGAAAATACCTTCCACTAAGCAGGTTGCAGACTCTTTCATGATCTATCTATGCTATTTAATTTATGTTTGGACGTGTATGTACAGAAAGTGAAATGTTGGGGGGTGCGGTTATAGGGGAGGCCGTGACGTCATTGCGCGCGCATCTGACCCCATCTGACTGACCCAGATTCCTACTTGCGACATTATCATACTTTTAAAATGTCAACACCGCTCGCCCCGAGCGATGTAGCATAGCGATCGACTGACAAGCAGCTTAGGCGACCTAGATCGAGACTACAAATGACTGCAATCATATATATACGACTAGTTTTGAAATAATTTACGATACAAAACATAATATTTATAAAAACTAAATAATCAATAAATTTCGTTAGATTTTTGTTACTTTTGTTAATGTTATCATATACTTACCAGCCACGTAACACATCACGAGCGTGTAATCCAAAATATTTCACGCTTTCACGTAAACATTACCGATATTTATTCGGGATCAGACGCCATTAGCGACTGCGATATGCAGTTCGTAAAACACAATCTCACAGATCACGCATCGTTCATTAAGATCTTCTTAACATTCAATACACTTATCGCTATGGATTTATGTTTTTTACACAAATAAGTCACAGATAAAAGCTCGACGGGTCTAAAAGTTGTTATAATCGGGAACAGGAGCAGACATTACACCTCCCCTTTCAATGAAATATTGTCACTGCAGTGCTGCCAACTGATGGAAACATAAATAAATACATCGTGTGCTACCAACCTAAAATCGATTATTCTTATTGGTTATGTCTTGAACGCGTGTTTCGGTTGGTTAAAATGTTGACACCGTTCTAGTTTTGGCCAATGAAAAAACTCACAAGGTTCTCGATACGTATAAATACTTTGGAAAGCCAGTAGAAAGCGTAAAGTAAAACATATTTGTTCTGTGAAAATACATAAGATTTTAGTAGCCCCCAATGTTGAATAATCGGATAGAAACAAATAAAATAAAATATCTGCAGATAACAAGAATCTTACGCTCTTTAGTAATTATACAGGTTTTGTCAGATAACAATATTAATGTAATAAAGAAAAAACTGATCCCTCTGCTCTTTGACTATAAAAGTGTCCAAAACAAAACATTAGAACCCTCAGAACTCAAAGTTATATGAACTATCGAGGCTTAAGGTGTGTTTTGGTATTCCGATATGAATATTTTCGTTCGGGTGGGTGTTCCTGTCTACGGATACGTCAACCATGTTTGTTTTTTTATTTAGCAAACCATGTTCTGTGTATCCGAAATTCAGAACAACACCGAACTGTCGTTGTCTCGTCTGACTTTTAAACCAAACAAACTCGAAATGTCAAATACCTATGAACGATTTGCTATTATTTTTTAGCGATTTTTTTAGTGAAATAAAGCTATGGAAAAAGGTGAAATCAATGTGTGTGTATAAATATATCATGTTGTATTATAATTTCTTGACATTCAGTCTTATTTGAGATTCTTAGACGAGATTTTAACAAAACTAATTACTTTCCGCAAGAGAATTTTAAAACTACGTTCTCGTACAAGTAGCAAAATAGTGTTCAGCGGTATGTTATATTATGTTATGGTAGGTAATAGATAATTATTGTATTTCTAGGTGGTTAGTATGCCTTGATATAGTTTGTATCACTTATTTATTTGCATGCGAGTTCCCAAATTGTTCTTCGAAAATAAAAGCAGACGTTTACTAGCGAGCGAGCGTTACCGATCAGCTGATAGAGGTGTAATTTTCTTGTTATCGATCTCGATATAAATTTAATATATTAGACTGCAAAATTACAAAGAATATTATTAGAACCTTTACCAATTTACAATTACTTAATGTGTCATATAAATGTCATGATTTTTTCTGTTTTAATATTTTATTTAATCTTAAGATATTGCTTCCTTATATTTACGCGAATACTACACATTGAAATAAAACTATTTTTCACTATGAAACCATGACACCAGGACGTCAACTACCTCAGTCCTCCCGTGACCATGGTTGCTGTAAAGCAGCCGAAACATCGGGAACGTAAAAAAAAAAAAGCGATAAAATCCTTAAAAAATAGCTTTATTTCAATAATCTTAAGATATTTTTAGGTTCCTCGTTTTTAACTAATCCCATCATTACATGTAATTCACCTTACAATAAATTGTTTTTGTTTCAGGTAGTCCCCATGATTCAACATGAATCAGAATCAGTCCCCTGACAGAGCGAGCCCTAGTATCCTTAATCCAGAATCTCGAGGCAGTCCTGACATTCTCGACCATGATATATATGAGGATCAAGATCTGCCAGAGTCTGAGGTTTATACTGCATCAACAAATAATGAACCTAGTGTTAATAATGTTGTGTTAGAGAACTACAATGAAAATACGAATGATTCTACTGCTTCTACTGTCACTCAAAATTATGAAACAGGTCCCCACTGGAGTGGAAGTAATGCAGAAGAAAACACCAGAGATACAGCTGATAATGAAGATAACAACTCAAATCAAGTCAATGAGGACTCAAATCCTTTGTCATTACCTGAACCATGTAAGAAAGATGATAGTGACGATGAACCTCCAGCCAAAATGAGAAAGCTCAGTTCTCCAAAGAATGATGATATGGACGGAGAAACTTGCCCCATATGCTTAGACTCCTGGGGTAACTCCGGAGAACACAGACTTGTAGCATTGAAATGTGGACATTTATTTGGTTCTCAGTGTGTTGAGAGGTGGCTGAAAGCACAATCCACAAAAGAAAGGTCTTGTCCTACGTGCAAAAGCAAAGCAACACTTAAAGATTTGAGATTTATTTATGCGAGACGTTTAGTAGCTGCTGATACTTCTCAAATAACAGAGCTACAGAAGCAACTGGAGAATTTGCAAGCACAAAAGAGTAGAACGGAGTTAGATTTGCAAAAGAGCAAGATAGCACATCGGGCATGTGTTTTACAGCTTGAGGTTTTGCGAAGTACATTAATGAAGTCGCAGGTGAATAAAGAACAACCTGTACGCAAGTCTTGGAGATTTGCTTTGGAGAAAAACTTGGAAATTTGCAAAGACGGAGGATGTAGAGTCTTAACGTACAATTGTAGGACTTACGAATTCTATGTCTCACAGAAGAGTACAAACTATTTGTTTCCTGGTTATGGTATAAGAAAAGTCAGTTGTGTGGACTATAAACTTGGACAATTTGTACATTTACACCCAAAACCGATCAGAGATCTTACTTACTCTCAACCACGAGACTTACTTTTAAGTGTAGGCTTGGATAGCACAGCTAGAATAGTGGAACGAGGTATTCCAAGCATGACTGTCAACTCCGGATTCCCTCTCTGGTCATGTTCGTGGGACTATATGAGAACCAATGAGTTTTATGTCGGCGGAGTCGCGGGTATGATCCGACAATACGACTTCCGCAACCTTTCAACTCACATACAAACATTACAAGCGCCCGGCGATATGTCACCAGTAGTTTCGCTGTGTTCTACGGAATTTGGCCTGCTTTCGTGTCACTTAAATACATGTTGGCTGTGGGTGTCTAATATGAGGCAGTGGGAAGCTCGAGCGTTACCTGTGGATGGCCCATTCACGTGCCTAAGCTACGATAATGACTCCCATAGAGCATTAATCTCGGTGCGACCGAGCGTAAACGGCGTGGATCGATCGAAGCTGACTGTGTGTAAGTTAAAAACTAGTGTTCCAAGTGGGGAAGTGTTGTTTGATGTTGAAGAGACTTTTACGGGGTCTGCGCAGTCGACCCTAATGTCTAGAGTTAATTGGGTGAAAGCACCGGGCACGACATGGGTAGCGGCTCACTCTGAGAGTGACTCGAGCCTTTATTTGCATGGATTGGATGGTGTGAGGACTATGTCGTTACCAGCATCGGAGCACGCGTTAGATATATGTTCCGTGCAGTTGAACGGGAACAGTATACTGGCGGCACTGTCTGGATCAAGGTTAAGAATGTATAAGGCTGTGTCGACAAATTTTTAATAATTTATTGTCTTGTGATATGCGATAATTGTAAGGATTGTGTCTGTCACATGTGCGGTTGTGATGGTAGTTTATGAGCATGTTGGTCAATTTGGTTGAAGTGAAGGACTTAGATCATTGAGCATCAGTGTTGACTCGAAATTGGGACTCCTGACATCTGTACATATAAATAAAATTGGAGTGTCTGTTTGTAATATTAAAATAACCGCTTTTTACGAAATGCATTTGGATGTATACACGGTACCTATAACAAAACAACCTTTTTTAAAATGTTTGTCTGTCTGTCCGTCTGTCTGTCTGTCTGTCTGTTTGTCTGTCTGTTTGTTCCGGGTAATCCCTGAAATGGCTGGACCGATTTTGACGGGACTTTCACTGGCGATAGCTGATGTAACAAGGAGTAACCTAGGCTACTTTTATTTTAGAAAAAAACATAGGATCTCACGAAAAAAAATTAAAACCAATGTTGCAGCGTTGCGCCTGATTAAGTTTGATAGCAACAACCTGAAATGCGTCCCGCGGGCTCAGAATCCGCGAGCAGGCTGTTGCCAACGGTTGTGTTTTTGTTAAATACCACGCGAACGAAGTTGCGGGCAACAGCTAGTCAGATATAAATTATGAATCACATACGCGAGAACTAGTCGCCCCCTGTGGTAAATGCATTTATAGGCTATATGTTGTCACACTTCTAATATTGTAAATTGATAAGTGTGTTTGTTTATTCGGTTCAATTGTTAAAACCGTTAATGGCGTTTGAATTAAATTTGCTACATACATTGGTTATACCCACCCACCTACCCTCCTCCGTTCGAAGTACATGGGTGTGTGATAATGCGTCAGTGTGCCAATAGTTCCTCTCGCTGCCTAATAGTCGGTGGTGTAACACGATAGTAGCAGTGCCCACCCACCGAGACGATTTTTTTGTGTCACCGAGCGTTGCTGAAAAAGTATAGCATTCACATTTCGCCTTTGCGGCCGGACAACCGTCTGATATGAGTGATGCTGGACAGACTCCGCGGCAGTCTTGGGAAATGTGTGCCCATCAGTCGTCTCTTGTTTGAAACAAGCCTCGCGAAATATTCCTGTGCCAGTCTGCTTATCGGCTAGAGTTGTAATACGAGTGAAAGGAATTGTAACTGTAATAGAAATCTAAGAATCTGTGTACCTATTGAATAAATGATTTTGTTAGTTCTGTATTTTGTTTTCATCATGATAGTTAAGGGAGAACCATTGCAATACAATCTGATAAGAAATAGTAGTGCTTTGGTGTAAATATTTTTTTTTTTTGGTACCATGTTTTTTTTTTATTACATTATAGCCAAGTATTTGATCTCGATCTCACCTGATGGTAAGTGATGGTGAGATCTACGATGCAAAATACTTGCCTAGGTAGGAAGGCGGCAGTAGATCGAGACGCTACATTCACTAGGCACATGCAGCGCAGCTGATCTGACGCGCCATCCATGAATGGCAACACCGAACATCATGCCGGAACACGGCTAGGCCGCTTGGCGACATGGCTTTGTTCAGTGGGTGGTGACTAACCACGGCCGAAGCCTACCATCAGTAGAGTTGGTACTAATAAAGTCTACAAAAATATATAACTGTCTTGTTCACTCGTCATTACGTCCATGTGTAGGACAATAATATGTAAGTACATTTACTTTGTGGACAAAGATATTAAATGGATTGGAATAGAAAAAATGGAAGAAATATGAAACCGCAATGCTAATCAACAAAACAAAAAAAATACAACCGAATTGAGAAACTCCTCCTTTTTGAAGTCGGTTAAAAATAGTAATGCCGGAGACAGCTACCCTAATATAACGATAATTGGGAACATCCCTAAAATATTTTATGGAATCTTTGTTTCTGTATCGGCCCACCGGCTCATTACTGAGTCGGCTAAGCGGACAGTAATGAGCTGGTGCAGGTGGGCCGCTAGTAGCTCCATACCTGGTTCATGGGTATCGTATCAATCAATATACAAATTTAGGTATGTAATGTACCTATGTTTCGTTAAGTTTGTTTTTTCCACATTTTCATCATTGGTTTTGTTGGTAGCGTTTCGTTCTTCTTCTTTTTATAAGGTGGTTATAAGGTTGGCTACAAAATAGTGCTATTTTTGCCAGTATAGTTTGTTCGTAGATAATAAATAAGGAATCTTAGTTTGTTTCGTTTCTTGAAAAAGAAGTTTGACAGCAACTGTCATTTGATGGGAAACAATCTGTCGGTCGATTTTATTGTTTGTCGTAAAATATACAAAAAATATATTTATCCTCCAAATAAAACCTCTTGAAAAGAACATATTAAGTTAATTTGGTGTATTTGTGATATATTTAAAGTGTTTCTGAAGGCTTGAACAGGTTAGTTTAAGTTAAAATGATCAATATACGACCATGTGTGACTCGAGTGAGGTCATTGGAAACTCCATTTATTTTATAGAAAAGTTAAGAAATAATATGACTATATGTAGGAATTCTATATGATATAGGGCTCAACATGTCACTATGTTGCTGAAGTTATTTTTATTCGTGATTTTTTTATTGGGTATTACTGAAGGATGTAAAAAAAATGTTGGGCTTCGCCCCCGCAATGGCCTTACGCTATGATTTATATCTTTCAAAATGTTCTTTGTCCTCAGAACTCGAGAGACCTACTTGACTTGCTTACTTGGATTGTAAATCCCCTTTTAAGTATATAAAATTGTCAATGTAATTGTTGATTTATTATGTTTCAGGAATCCGCAACCATGGATCAAGTACTTCACCATGTGGCGAAAACCATGGAAAAGCAGCTGGACAGTGAGATTGAGAAGTATGATCCTTTTATTGCCCGTTTCCCTGTTACTTAGGGATATGCTTGGTGTAAGGTGGGTGCACTTCACTGCATCTCTGCCTTCGCTATGGGAATTATTATTGTGCACATAACATACCCAACCACCCAACCCAACACCACCAATATTTAGCCCTGGACAGCTGGTCAGAGATATTACAAACAATTATTTGACTAATATAACACATCTACATTTCAACAAAATTATATGTTTTTTTTTTTGCATTATATATTTTCTTATTTTATAAATAGAGGCGTTGCAATGCTCATTATGAGACATCTGATAAATAAACTGGTATATTCTTTATCGGAATCAGAATATTTTTTTTAATTAAAAGATTTATTTCATAAACTCAACGTATGTACACATGTTACAACCATGTAGGTGGATAGAAATACTTAATGCCACTAGAAATAGTTACATGTATATGGGTACAATAAAATTAGTAAACAAATAACAAAATTATGACTCTCACATCTTACGTGGGCCTCAAGTCTGTTAACACAATCAATTCTTAATCGAACAGCAACCGCATAGTAACTGTCACTTTTGACAATCGATTGTGTTAGCAGACTTGGGGTCCAGGCCTGTATTGGGAAGGGCCAGATCGGTTCCGGATTGGCAAAGATTTTGCAAACTAAATCAATGTAAAATTAAAAAAAATCAAATTCAAACAATCAATAAGTTTTACAACTTTTTGGTTCTAATTATATCATGCCAGTACCCTGCGTAGCTGTTGTAACCTGTTTTATGTTATTGAAGGCTAGACGCGCTAGGCAGCAGGGATCTGGACGCTATCAGAGCCCAGCGTATCGCCGAGATGAAGCAAAGAGCCAAGCAGAAGCAGGAGTGGCTCTCTAATGTAAGTTATCAGTGCAGAGAACGAGATGTCCTACCCAATTGTGTACTGTTATTTGCAGCCAAGTCCTGACGTGATGTGTTAGTCTTACGGCGGTTGTCCTTTGAACAGGGGCCTAATTCTTCTAATTCTAATAAAATGACATTTAATTGTCATTCCAGCGACACACTATCGAGGAAACATTACGACTGTGACAGATTGGCTATTCTGTTTGAACTTTAATGTTGTCTCGGTGGAGGCTTACTTAGCTGTCAATGGTTGTGTGTCGACTGCTAGAAACGTCAGATAACTAAATAGTTCAATGGCAGTTGAGTGGCTGGTCAGTGGAAAGCTACTGGTCTTAAAAATCTAGTAGACTACCGAATGTCTAAAATTATTCAATAGACAATCGATTCTCTTTTAGTTTAATTGCTCGATAAAAATGACGTCATATTCTATACACGTTCTTCACTCTTGGTGCTTTAGAGACATCTTATTTCATATATGTAGATAAACCACGTACCATGACATAGACAACGTGTTGAGGTTTTGCTATTCCCTGCTCTATGGAAAATATAGAAGTGGGCAGTGTCAGCGACCCTCCCTCTCCATCTCTGCATTTACTCTATGGTTCAAGAAAAGAGCGAATAGATATAACTCCTACATATTCTATCTCTACCGCCAGGGTCACGGTGAATACACAGAGATAGACGGAGAGAAAGAGTTCTTCGCTGTTTGCAATAAGAGTGACAACGTGGTTTGTCACTTCTACCGTAACGACACGCAGCGCTGCAAGATTGTGGACATGCACCTCAAGCTGCTGTCCAAGAAGCACGTGGAGACCAGGTTCGTGAAGCTGGACGCTGAGCGGGCACCGTTTCTAACAGGTCAGTAATTGGTTTGTAACATTCTTGTGCCGCTTTTGTAGGAAGAGTCTTTATACATTGCTACACATACATACATTATCTAGTATACATGTTAGGACGGAGAAGGAAAACATTGTGAGGAAACCTGCATGTCTGAGAGAAACCCTCAAAAGACGTGTGAAGTCTGCCAGCCTGCACTGGGCCAGCGTGGTTGACTATGGCCTAATCTCCCTAGAATTAAATGGATTCCTAATAATGCTATTGAAACCGATGGTAGTCTTCTGAGTTTGATGGCTAGAGTGTTGATTTATACTGCATCTGATTTTGCAGGTCGTCTGAAAATCCGTGTCATTCCAACCATCGGTCTGGTGAAACAGAATAAGACGAAGGACTTCATCGTGGGCTTCACGGAGCTGGGCAACAGGGACGACTTCTCCACTGAGATGCTGGAGTGGAGGATTGCCCAGTGAGTTGAGCCACTAGTTGGGCAACATGTTGATCGAACCTTTTTGTTTCCTGGGATTAATAATAATAATTCCAGCCCTTTTTTATGTCCCACTGCTGGGCACGGGCCTCCCCTCAATGCGAGGGGGATTTAGGCCATAGTCCACCACGCTGGCCCAGTGCGGGTTGGCAGACTTCACACATCTTTCGAGGGATGCTCACAGACATGCAGGTTTCCTCACGATGTTTTCCTTCACCGTTTAGCAAGTGATAATCTTGGTTGAAAGTGAGATTCGCACATGAAAAATCCCAGAGGTGCGAGCCGGGGTTTGAACCTGCAATCCTCGTTACCGAGGCAAGCGTTCTACCAACTTGGCTATCACTGCTTTTTGCCTGGGATTAAAGTTTGCTATGTATTGACCCATTTTATAAGCTATCAATTAATTGGAGTGTCTGTTTGTAATATTAATATAATCACTTTTTACTAAGTGCATCTGGATGTACATGGTACATATACCAAAACAACATTTTTTTAAATTTTTGTTTGTCTGTGTGTTTGTTGTTTCGGAAAATCTCTAAAATGGCTGGACCGATTTTGACGGGACTTTCACTGGCAGATAGCTTATGTAACAAGGAGTGACTTAGGCTACTTTTATTTTAGAAAAACCTATTTGTTAAAAACCACGCGGACGAAGTCGCGGGTAACAGATAGTTAACTATAAAGATAAAAAATTTCAACCTAGTCGTAATAATCTGTGGAGAAAATGACTGACAGACAAGCATGCTGAAACTATACAACTGTAGGAGAGCTTAGCTTGGGTTGCGCGACCATGCGCAGCGCCAGGCTTGCGCAGACGCAGGTAGAAAATGAATAACACCACTCGTTTTTTTTATTCTCACTCCAGTTCAGACGTCATAGAGTACTCGGGCGACCTCCTGGTGCCCCCCACAGAAGGACGCAAGAAGAAGACCCTCAACATTCAGAGCAAGAAAACCATTAGAGGGGGCAACGACTCCGATTCCGACCTGGAGCTGAGCGATGATTGAAATTGAACCTTTTTCCACTATATTTAGAGCCCATTTTCGAGTTAGCGTATACAAATTTGTAATTATTTTGTTGAATATTGAAGTTTAACCATGTCCCGCTATGTTTAAAGTTAATTTTCCTGTGGCACAAAAAGATATTTGAAGACATTATTGTGCACAACAAATTTGAACTGTGTTGAAATATTCATAATACTATGAATTTATACGGGCTTCATTCCTTCAGTTAATTATATTGTGAATGGTTGGTGCTATATGATTGTAGACTTTATTGCAATGGATTTTGAGCACTGTTGAGTGTTGCCAGATAAAACATTTAGTAGTTTCGCTAGTTTTGTATAACGCTATATAAAACGAATGTATGTTGTGTGTGAGAAATTATTGAGTGAACAATGTAATTTATAACATTTATTATTAAAAACCTCTTTTAACAAAAAGTGTTGAAGATATGTCTGCGACCTAACGTGTAGAAGTAATTAAATATTTGGTTAGCAACCCGCTACTGAACTGTCATGTTTGACAGCAATTAAAGTCATATCGTATACATTAATCCAGTGCTTATATACCGGATTAATGTTGCCATACCGAGTTCCAGTAAACCTCATTGATATCCAAACACACACCACGCCTGTAATCCTGGAAGAAGTAGGCAGAGGTGGTCTATAGTGCACCCACATTTCAACGATGGTATTTCGTACCGATTGCGAAACTGTTATTCTTATACAGAGTACACTCGCCCTTAATATAAAGGGAATATAAGTCATAGTCAGGCCCGGTGTTTGTTGGACTCCTGGGGTCAGTAAAGTGCACGAGTGTATTTCGAGTTGTGAACGAAGTTGCAAAACTTGGCTTTACAGTTTGTTCCATTAGTCTTTAAAATCTTTCAGAAAAGTATCCATTATTTTAATGATTGAGATATGGAGTGGGATATCTATATGTATTACTAGCTGTTGCCCGCGACTTCGTCCGCGTGGTATTTAACTAAGACAACCGTTGGCAACAGCCTGCTCGCGTTCTGATCCCGCGGGACGCATTGCAGATTGTTGCTATCAAACTTTAAGCAGGCGCAGCGCTGCAACATTGGTTTTAATTTTTTTTCGAGAGATCCATTTTTTTTTTCTAAAATAAAAGTAGCCTAAGTTACTCCTTGTTACATCAGCTATCTGCCAGTGAAATTCCCGTCAAAATCGGTCCAGCCATTTCAGAGATTACCCGGAACAAACAGACAGACAGACAGACAGACGGACAGACAGACAGACAGACAAAAATTGTAAAAAATGTTGTTTCGGTATAGGTAACGTGTATACATCCAAATGCACTTAGTAAAAAGCGGTTATTTTAATATTACAAACAGACACTCCAATTTTATTTATATGTATAGATATGCTTGACGCATCGTATTTGATTTTATTTATTTACTAGCTTTTGCCCGCGACTTCGTCCGCGTGGTATTTAATAAAGACTCAGCCGTTGGCAACAGCCTGCTCGCGTTCTAATCCCGCGGGACGCATTGCAGATTGTTGCTATCAAACTTTAATCAGGCGCAGCGCTGCAACATTGGTTTTAATTTTTTTCCGAGAGATCCATTTTTTTTTTCTAAAATAAAAGTAGCCTATGTTACTCCTTGTTACATCAGCTATCTGCCAGTGAAATTCCCGTCAAAATCGGTTCAGCCATTTCAGAGATTACCCGGAACAAACAGACAGACAGACAGACAGACAGACAGACGGACAGACAGACAGACAGACAGACAGACAAAAATTGTAAAAAATGTTGTTTCGGTATAGGTAACGTGTATACATCCAAATGCACTTAGTAAAAAGCGGTTATTTTAATATTACAAACAGACACTCCAATTTTATTTATATGTATAGAGTATAGAAGACTTGACATTGGCAAATTACGTATGGTTACGCCATAAAAAAGATGAAGGTACTGACAGCTGTTGACAGCAACTTTGTCATCTGTCACAGACAGCTGAGTGCTATGTGTTTTTTCTCTGTGGACTGTAGTACGAAGTTCGAGTTACGTGACGTCGGTTGTTACGTGAGAAAATGTTTTTCGCGATTTTCATTACGAAAGAAAATTTCTGAATAAACAGTAAGCTCCATCGATAATATAAGTGCTAATTGATTGTCAATATTTATATTCCAACACCTGGTTTCCATTGTTTGTGCAACGAAAGTGAATTTTAAGCATTTGTGAAGGTTTATTATTTACCTCGTAACTCGGTATGTACTCACTTATCTTTGGTGTGAGAAAATAAAACACATTCTATATTTATTTACTAAGGTTATTAATAACGACGTGTAGGTAGCATATTAGCAGACCTAATTCTACGGTTTCAAGGTTTAATATTTATTTAGACTTTGTACCTACACTGACCAAATCAGATTCATTATTTCTTGTGTTAATATTTTGATAAATAATTTGCCACCGCCTAAGTTCGTGAATAGAAAAAAACGCAATAATTATTAAAAAAAGGTTTGTGCTGAAGCAATCACCTAGTAGTTGAAATTATTATCTTGCAATGTCATTCATCATAGCCAACCTGATGTCAGAAGTCAAAGAACTCAAGAGTTGTTTTGAAACAAGACCAACATATTTATAACACAAAGAAAAATATAATTGAACTGTAAGTATGTGTAAATGGAGCAGGTTATTACCTAATTGATTAAAATACCTAATAACTGGGTGCGTGGCTCGGTCGTACATTAGATGGGTGACCGAATTGTAACGCATGACCCACTTTGACCTTCGGAGAACACATAAATACACAGTTCTAGTTGTAATTTTAACAATATTTTACAGCTGTTTAGAAGTCTGAATAAATAAGACATAAACATAATATGAACACCAAGAACAAAACAGTCCCAAATTAATCAATGCTTGTATTATGGGTACCATACAATGGACCGGGGCAATCCCTGTATATAAGTGATATTTTTTTTATTTACTTTGATATGAAACAGTAATTAATGTTGAGACTTAACCCAGTGAGCCGTGCTTAGTCAGGTTAGGTTAATAAGATAATAAAATTAAAAACAAATTAATGAGAGGGAAATATATAGAAAAATATTTTTGATATCAACTATCCATTACTCAGGACGTGTGAACCTGCAATTTATTGTGTTTATTTATTCAGGACATTATCCCAATGTTGGGCAGAATAAAAAATAACCATAAAACTATGCGGAATAACAAATACTTACATAATATTCAGGGTATCCCTATTTTAATAAATGTACGTATCATTCCAGCACATATAACATTACATATTATTCCAAGATGCTTGATGCAAGATTTCTACTTTTTTTTGACCTGCTGCTAAAGTCTGCTCAGCCATTCCTACATTGTTCTCACACACCTATAACAATGTACTGCTCAAAAATGTAAAAGATCTGTTTAAAATAGAGCAACTATGGAGTTTCTCGCCCGTTCATCTCCATAGGAACGGCATTCCGAACGGGTGGTAAAGTAGTAGCTTAGCATTTTGTAACTTTTGACAATTCTTAAGTACTGTGCTTAATGGTTTACATAAATAAAAAATATTCTGATTCTGATGGTGTATATTTATATTTATACAATGCCTGGGAAGGTACTTTATATACTATTGTTAAAAACAACCTAACTGCTATAACCTTGACAGTTCAGCATGAGCGAGAGCACAGATCATATCTGTCTGTACCATCCGATAAGATATGAGTTAGTTAAATATTTCATTTAATTAAACCACCACGAATCGGAAAACGAAAAGAAGGACGGCCCCCCCACAAGGTGGACTGATGACATCACACGCGTCGCAGGAAGCCGGTGGATGCGAGTGGCGGAGGACCGGGATGTGTGGAAGTCGTTGGGGGAGGCCTAGGCCAGAAGTGGACGTCTATCGGCTGATAGATAGAATTAAACCACCGTGCAAAAGTTTTCTAGAAGAGCTACGAGACTACCACTAGTGTTTGCTTGCGGCTCCGCTCACGTCATCATCGAAATTTCTCTGCGGCATCACCCAGAATGGCCATAGGGTTATATACCATAGACAATACATGTGTTGCTTGCCACACTCTTACCTTATTTTTTATTCTCTGAGATTATAATACGCCTAGGATATCCAATAGCATAAACATAGTTGAAATAGCTCCAGTAGTTTTTCCGTCATACTCGATCAAATAGACACACAGGCAACAATTCTAAAAACACCTGTACGTCAAGTGCGAGATTATTCGTAAGCTAACCGTATACTTTATAGTCTACCGTATTTAAACTTTTTGTATGGAGAATTGAAAGGTTTAAATACCGTCCGCTAGAGGCGCTTTTCAATTCTCCATACAAGAGTCTAAGTACGGTCAGCTCGCCTTGACGTGCTAAGTAACAGCTTGTGTAGGATTCCGTAGCGTCCAAATAGCGTACCTATTCCATCAATATTCCTCAATGTAGCGAGACCAAGTCCAGTTACAGTTTAATAATAGTTAGTATTGTCATCGTTAGCTCGTTTAACTTGCTATAAAAAGCTTAATGTTAAGTGTGTACATGTATTTGGTCGTTTCGGTCGCCGGCGCGGCGCGGCCGGGCTATCGCTCGCGTATCAGCGACAATGGACGTACCCATTGACCCGCATTACATTGCGCCTATAACTTGACCTTAACTTAACTCGAGCGATAATAATATAAATGGGTATTAATAATAAAATAATGATCTGTACAAAACATCCCAACTTTGACCGCCGATAGGGTTGTCTGACCAACAATACATAAGCTACAGTTTTCGTTTTGTTTCATTTCTCTTCCGAAAAATCTCGCAGGCGAAGCTCTAACCTTATTCGTAGCTCGGGCCGCTTGTTTCATCGCAGGAATAACACTATACAAAAGAAATAGAAGTGGCACTAGCACAACAGACGCTGTAGAGGCACCGAATATAGTAAATTTTACTCACGGTATAAGATTGGTGATTGGCGTAAGACTAAGTCATCGGCCATCTTTGACCAATGAGGACCGGTGTTACTTCTATTGATGGCGGCCGAATGGCAGCACTGATGGTTACAAATAATTCCTGACATAGTGTATTTGTATACCATTGTTTAAGTGTTCGACCAGTGCCGTGGGTGCAACAAATAAGTCATTAATCTACGCTTGAAGACGTGTACTGTTAAACATTGGCTTCCCCCATAAAACGCCACAAAGGATGGTTGGTTGCAATCTGCATCAAATATCCCGCGAATCTACGCGTAGCAAGCTTGTAGAAGCCGAGATGAGTCTATCTGACCTAATATTTTGTCCCCAGCGTGCGAGCTCAGTGATGTGATTGGCTGAGCGATTGTGACGTCAACGATGGCGGTAGGGGAGGCACGCGTCCCCCTCCTGCACGAAGAGAGAACCGCGCTTCATGGTGAGTATACCTACTTCCACTACATTAAGTCGCCTGGGCCCCAAGTCTGCTAACACAATCGATTCATAATCGAACAGCAGCCGCATAGTAACTGACACTTTTGACAGATATCCCATACAATATCTCTCAAAAGTGACAGTTGCTATGCGGTTGCTGTTTGATTATGAATCGATTGTGTTAGCAGACTTGAGGCCCTGAGCGCTAAGGCATCAGGGCCCTCTGAAAGCGGGTGCCGAGGATTCGATCGCGGGCAGCGAGGATTGATAAACAGCCGCGAATAAATGGCAGGGGGGGGGGGGGGTCAACAGAAGCAGCAACATAATAACTCTTTAGAGGCTGAAAAGAAATTGGCGTAGAATGCTGAGTTCGCAGCCCGGCGCCAGATAAGCGGGCGACACGGTCGGCTTAAGACACCAGACTGCTAGTTGGTCACCTCCATTTTGACCTATTCGGGGCACTGCGAGTGAGTGGGTCATCTCAAGGGGCAATTCCAGTCATTAACTTTGTATTGTGTTCAATGTCTTACAGAGGTTTCGCACGTTAAAATCGAATGTAAATTTATTGTAGTGTTTATAAAATGATAGCGTTTGATAAGATACTGTATAAGGTATTTATGTCATGTATTTAGATATGAAATGGCTTAAGTCTTCGTAAGGGTGCTTCTACTTTTCATGCGGTTGGTGTTGGATTGCTATAGTCCGGCTACAATGTGTTTACGCACTGCAGACGGATTGGGCCCCAAGTCTGCTAACACAAACGATTCATAATCGAACAGCAACCGCATAGTAACTTTCACTTTTGACAGATATTTTATGGGATATCTGTCAAAAGTGACGTTTACTATGTGGTTGCTGTTCGATTATGATTCTATTGTGAAATTTGTTATCTGTATAACGGGATGGGACAGTATTTCAGTCAGCGGACACGCATCGGCGAAATTCCTCAAAGACTCCGCATAGAGTTTAAATAGAGTATAGTTAGCAATGAGCTTTAACTAAATGTGACTTCTAAACATACTTACCTGAGTTGAAAATGAAAATGAAAATGAAAATAGTTTATTTTTGCAAAGAGTACATAATTTTAATCCAGCGTTGGGACATCCTTTTAAGTAAAAATATACCTGTGCCAGGATGCCCCGCTCTTCCATATCTTATTCATTCAACATAAATTTCCTCGCGATGTTTTCTTTTACCGTTTAGCAAGTGATAGTCGTGCTTGAAAATGAGATTCGCATATGAAATCCATAAATCTCAGAGGTCCTAGCCGGAGTTCTGCAATCCTCGTCACCGAGGCAAGCGTTCTACCAACTTGGCTATCACTGCTATACTGTTAATTCAATAATGAAGTCTCATCAACATATGCCTCTAGTGTAGCACTTGTCTTAAGTGAAAGCTCCCTAAACGGTAGGACCTTTTAATTGCTGTCATCATTAAGACTTCTGTGCCTCTTGTGGGTAACTGAGAGTCATTCAGTGCTGATCAATCAAGTCTACAGAGGAGCTTGTCCTAATATGCCACTATCACAGATAAGGAAAATAATGTTTAATGTATAGTAAACATCAGATATCTGTTATCTCGCTCGGCTGACGCTCCGTCGTTAAGGTTATTAGTAATTCCCTCTCATTCAATGTGTATGCGCTATGGCGTCATAGATAATGAATATTGGCAATTCATTTATCATCTTGATTTGGCAGAACCTCAGCCACCGTAAAGTTTTCACTCTGATATATCACAAATTAGCGTAGAATCATGACTAGACCAAAATGGATACTTCTCTAAAAACGTGCCAACAGAATCGTCGCCAATATTATCCGACGTAACCGTATTTAACCACGTAATAAGCAGTAATAGCCAAGTTGGTAGAACCCTCGCTTTGGAAACGAGGGTCGACTTCTGGACTTTCTGCATTCCTTGTATATAATAATGCCATCCCTTTTAATGTTCCACTGTTGGGCACGGGCCTCCCCTCAATACGAGGGGGTATTAGGCCATAGTCCACCACACTGGCCCAGTGCGGGTTGGCGGACTTCTCACGTTTTTCGAAGGGTTTTTTCAGACATGCAGGTCTCCTCGCGATGTTTTCCTTCACCGTTTACCGCAAGTGATAATCATAGTTGAAAATTAGATTCGCACATGAAGTTCAGAAATCCCAGAAGTGCGAGCCGGGGTTTGGTACTTAGGATCCTCGTTACCGAGGCAAGCGTTCTACCTACTTGGCTATTACTGCTTCTGTCATTCCATGTACTAAATTTCATTTTCAACAATGATTTATCAATCGCTTGTGCTTAAGCAACGCTTGTATTATGGGTACCGTACAATGTACTGAGGGCGAACTCAGTATGTAATACGTATATAGATATTAAACATCCACGACTCGGGTACAAACGTTCGTGCTCATCACACAGAGTTTTATCCTGACGGGATTTGAACCCGTGACCCGCAGCACAGAAAGCAGGGTCACTACCCACTGAGCTAATCAGGTCGCCAAACAAGTGCCCCTGTGCTTGCGCACTCACTAGAATATGGCCTGAGTAGTTGGCTAGTCTCATTTGACAGTAGCTGTCATGACCGAAATTCGGTCAGAAGAATATTGTGACACTTGATATACCTCTTATTATAATGTACACTAGCCTCGTTTTTGCTCAAGCTTTTTCAATCTCCTCAAGATCCGATTATGGAGGAACCGACTCTCATATTTCTCCGCACAGATACTCCATCCCCCAAGGCCCGCAGCGAACACCGCCACTTGCCCAACGGCGTGGCGGTGTGGACGTCCCTGGTGGCGGGCGCGGTGGCCGGCGCCATCGCCAAGACCGCCATCGCGCCGCTCGACCGCACCAAGATTAACTTCCAGACTTCGTGAGTATTGCATACTTGTTGTATTGAATATATTTTAGCGGAAAAGGGAAGATCTTCAAGCCAACCGAGTGCCCCAGCTATGCCCCGACGGTTATTGTCGGGATCTTGTATAAATGTTACGTGCTCCGAAAACTCTCATAGCGCGTTTCGGGATTTTATTGAGAATTGTCACTAGTTCTGAATGCGTCTGCAGCCCTCTGTGTATGGTGAGGCTGAAGAGGTCGCTACAATATAATATCGGCAGAAGAACCTACAAACTGTACGGTCCCAAACTAAGCAACGCTTGTATAGTGCCTCACAATGGACTGAGGGCGATCCCAGTAAATAATAATTATTTAGATAGGTATATAAAACATCCATGACTCAGGTACAAACATTCGTGCTCATCACACAAAGTTCGCCCAAACGACGATTCGAATCTGAGACTTGGCACAGAAAGCAGGATCACTAGCAACTGAGTCAATCAGGTCGTCAAAACAAAGAACATTTTTCTTTTTATCTGGAAGCTTGATACAAGTATTCTTCAGTAAGAGTGAGGGTCCTGAGGGTGTCGGGTTCAAATGGACTCCGATGCCAGGTCTTCGTTTACCTGTTGTAAAGTGTTGTGAAGGAATCAACACCATAGACCAAGGCTCACCACTTGTGAGACAGAGCAGAACGAAAGAACAGGCAGCTACCGGTATGTCTCAATCCTTTGCATAGCTCTGTTTCTATCAGCCATGTCGTCTAAGGTCTTTCAGCTGTCTACGGCAATCCACAGCCGCGAATAGACTACCCTCCTCATCAGATACAGATAAGTATTTCCCCAAATGAGACTCCAACACAATCTCCCGTTTTGTGTGGCGCAGTCAGATCCCGTACTCGTGGCGCGCCGCGGTGGACTTCCTGCGCACGAGCGCGCGCACGGAGGGCGTGGTGGCGCTGTGGCGCGGCAACAGCGCGACCATGGCGCGCATCGTGCCCTACGCCGCCATCCAGTTCACTGCGCACGAGCAGTGGAAGAAGGCGCTCGGGGTTGACACGCCACACACTGCCAAGTGAGTTGCTTAACAGTCTACTAAGTTAAGGCTGAAAGATCTTTCTAGAATGGCTACCACGAACCGTACGACGTAGTGTAGGAAGGCCCCCACAAGGTGGAGCGATGATATCACACGCGTAGCAGGAAGCCGGTGGAGGACCGTGATACCGTGAGGACCGTGAAAGTGATGTGTGGAAGTCATTGCGGGAAGCCTATGTCCAGCAGTGGACGTCTTTCGGCTGATAGATAGATAGACCTTGAGGTAAGGCCCTGATAAACTACATTTTATAGGAGAAGGTAGGAGGAAATCGAGTAAGGGGAGAGCCAGCTCAGACTAATAGTCCTGCACGGGCATCAAAGGCGTACCTTTCTGCCAGAAACGTTGTCCATTAGCTCTTAAGTTGTGGATAAAACTAGCTCACTTTGAATCGCTGCCATTTGGAATTCCTTCGAATGTTTGCAGTAATTGTGGTTCAAAACGCGCTGTAGTATCGTGCATCTCTCTCCCGCGCAGGCAGCACCCGCTCCTCCACCTGGTGGCGGGCTCGCTGGCCGGCGTGACGTCGCAGAGCGCCACGTACCCGCTGGACCTGGCGCGCGCGCGCATGGCGGTGACCAACGCGCGGGAGTACAGCACGCTGCGCGCCGTGTTCGTGCGCGTGTCGCGCGAGGAGGGACTGCGCACGCTGTATCGGTGGGTCGCTGAACTGCCACCTTCAATAAATACACCAGGACTTAGGGTCCTTGTAACTATGAAGTTGCAAATCATTGGAGTAGTTCAAGCACTCCAGGAATCCTCCGCTGATTATAGGATTGGGGGAGCTATATAGACCCATTGAACTTTAATGCAACCCTCAGTTGCCAATGGAATCCTCGGTGCTTAATAGCCTCCGAGGTTCTCAATAAAACCCCAGTTCTAACTTTGACACAAGGACGTCTAACACCTCAGTCCTCCCGTGACCATGGCTGCTGTTTTTTTTTAAACCAGCCGAAACGTCGGGAACGTAATAACATAAAACAAACGCAAAAAAGCCCTTAAAATTCATTCAGAATCTAGATCGGTTCAACGTTTTCCAATAATGGGTCCCAACTGTTAAACTACTGACTACTGTACTTGTTTTTTTTTCAGTTTTTTTTTTAAGTTTTTTAATAACTTCGCCGTACTGAGACAGCTTAGTTACAGTGATGTAATAAATTATAACAAATTCTGTTTGCAGGGGGTTCCCGGCCACAGTGCTAGGGGTGATACCGTACGCGGGCGTCTCCTTCTTCACCTACGACTCGCTTAAGCATAAATATTTAGGTGAGTTTCAAGTAGTACTAGCCCAGGTGTCCACCAACGTGGGCCCCAGGGCCTCAAGTCTGCTAACACAATCGATTCATAATCGAACGGCAACCGGATAGTAGCTGTCACTTTTGACAGATATTGTATGGGATATCTGTCAAAAGTGACGGTTACTATGCGGTACCTCTCCTTCCATGATCCACACTCCTTTTGAGGGGTCCAGGGTCCAGGAGGAGTTCAACGACGAATATCAGCAAAAGCTGGAGTGAACCCATACGCCCAATAGGAGATCTTATTTCAATCTAAGAGAGTCGTAGTGATACGATCTCTATTCTCCATAGCTCCGTCCCTTTCAGCTGGCGTCAGCCGCCACAAATCTGTTAACACAATCCCATGACCTTAAGGCTCATAATCGAACGGCATATTAAACGTCACTTTTGACATGAGGCTTAGATTGTTTGAACTGGGTTCTAGCGGGAGCCATCTTGTCGATTTAGGCTCAGTAGTTGCGTCTTATCTTTTCTCATGTCTCTGTTCCTCTCTGCCGGTTGGTCGGTCCCGACAAAATCGGGGCAGGTCGTGCCATCTGCGGCTCTAAGTTCTGAATTGGAAGTGATTGTGGTGGTAGAGTACTTCGGCACGGCGCAGGGCCCGCTGCTGAACGTGGCGTTCGGCGGCGCGGCGGGCGCGCTGGCGCAGACCACGTCGTACCCGCTCGACATCGTGCGCCGGCGCATGCAGACCAGCCGCCGCCGGCCCGACGGCTCCTACGCCTACAGCACCATCCGCGCCACGCTCGTCGCCGTTTACACGTGAGTTTCACGGTTCCTTAGCCACTGATGTTGTGAGCGTAGGACGCTCGGCTCACTGTATTGTAGCGGGATCCACTCCCGACGAGGTGAATTTCACAAAATCTCTTTTCGAAATTTGCCTTGCCTTGCCTGATCAGTCAGTTTATGTTTGTGTTCGGCATTAATTTTGGCTGATGAGTCGTGTGGGCAACTAATATGTAAACATAAAATAATGTAGCCCTAAAAAAACAAAGTTTCCCCTCCTACATAATGACTTATCGTCCACAGGTCTGAGGGCATCCGTGGGTTCTTCAAGGGTCTGAGTATGAACTGGGTGAAGGGCCCCATAGCGGTGGGCATATCGTTCGCGACGTACGACTGGATCAAGATGACGCTGCGAGACGTTGTCCTCCATCTGCGGAGGTAGCCGAGCTGTGAGTATTTTTGTCCACAACTGGGCTTGGGCGGCTGCCCAGTCCTGATATTGCCTTTCCACATCGATCCCATTCTTGATAACCCTTCAGGGGATCCAAGGGCACTCAACATTCCCCATGGAGCTCTTAAGGTTTCCCTGGATATTCAATATCTCCATAGCGCCTCCGGTTTAACAGACACTCAAAATCCCGCTTGGAGCCCCTTGGATGTCCTTGGACACTTAATATTCCCTCTGAAGCCCTTAGGGTGTCAACGGATATTTAATAACTCTCGGGAACTCTTAGGTCGACAAGACGCACGGACAAGTGTCATCCGAACACTGTGGACATTCCTTCGGTACGCACTAAGCGGTTTGCTTCTACTTTCATCGCGCGAACTGCCAAGGAATGGAACACGCTGCCGGCGTCTTTGTTCCCCGTTGACTATAATCTGGGTGTTTTCAAGTCGAGAGTGAACAGGCACCTTCTAGGCAAGTATGCTCCGTCGTAGATCTCATCGTCACTTACCATCAGGTGAGATCGAGATCAAACTTGCCTATAATGTAATAAAAAATAAAAAAATAGGTTTCAATGGATATCCAACATTTCCCTTGGAGCCATTTTGGTGTTTACGGGTACTCAATATTCCCTTTAAAGTTTGTAGGGTATTCGCAGATACTTAAAGTTCCCCTTGGAGTCCCTAGGCTGTCAAGGATATTTAAATATCCTTGCTGCTGCTGGGCAGTCCACAGGCATAAGGACATACTTATAACAATGTGCTGCTCAAAAAATTTAAAAGATCTTTTTAAAAAGAGCAACCATGAAGTTTCTCGCTCGTTCTTCTCCATAGGAACGGCATTCCGAACGAGCGGTGAAGTAGTAGCTTAGCATTTTGTAACTTTTGACGATGCATAAGTACTGTACTTAATGGTTTACTTACATGAATAACAAATATTCTGATTCTGATTCTGCATTCTAAATTGGCCTTATAGCACTTAGGCTGTGTCCCCAGTCGGCAAACTGTCAGCGGCCGACTGAGTGAGCCGCAAATTTGTGGCGAACTGAATTTCGAGTTAGCTGCAAACTCAGATCAATTTGCGTGCGTCGCAAGCGAACTGTTATGTGTTAGCCGCTTATTTAGGTCGGCCGACCGACTGAATTTCCACTTTCAACTGTCCACATGACAGTTTGCGGCAAACGGACTCACTACGCCCTGCGAACAAGCATATCGCCGCCGCCGACTGAAACCGGTTTTGCTGTGAATCGGCCGCTCACTGAATCAATCGGCGCGCGCAACACAGCAGACTGCGTAGTCTGAGCGCAAAATAGCAAACTGTGAACACTCCATTTCAAATATATGGAAGGGCGTTCTAAACCGATACGCAACTAACTCAGTCGGCCGCTGACAGTTTGCCGACTGGGGACACAGCCTTCAGGTGCGCACAGACATTTCAACGGGATTGTCAACGCGTATTTATTTGTTGTAATTATTGTTTCAGTTCCTCGTGCACTGCGGCGCTCGATGTGACGTGATGAGTGCTAGAACTAATAAAGGTATAAGCCAATTAGGTTGTAACGTTGCCTTAAATGTGTGTATAGTGTGTTTAGTGGAGCAGTGTAACCGAATGCCGAACGCGGCAGTAAACCTTAGTACCGCGATCTAGCACCGCCGCTGCCGCCGCTACCGCCATCTATCTCAACATCGCGGAATGTTGGAGCGACTGAACATTGAATCGTTGACAATAAATGTATATTATTGATAATATTATCAAAAACCACTGACCTGTTTCTATATAAGTTGTAAACTGTTACTTGTTTGGTACGCTAAATGAAATCGAATGTATCGTCGTCCTTCTTATGACCGTAATGTGTGAGCAGGACAACACACCACAAATACAGCGTGTTAGTTAAATAACAGAGAACCTAATAGACCTCAACTCATTATATTTATAAGATATTCACCCAGTTGTTCATGATTTTACGCAATATGTATCGTACCTAGCCTCACACTTCATATATGTTTTTTATTCCATTTACAAATTCCATTAAAACCTTTTTTGTTTGGAGAAAATTAATTTGTTATGCCTTTTAAAACAATTTTCGAAATGTCTATGATAGTCATTCAAATAACGGTTTTTTTTAAACACAATAAGCGCCTGATTTATAAAACTAATTTAATGATTTTTGTAACATCCTTTATTTTTTAATAGGCTATATTGCATTGGTGATCTGTAAAATAAATCGTGGATAGGGTTTATCATTACTTTTGAAAGCTATAAAGTGCTTTTCTTTTGAAAACTCTGAATTCGGGTATTAGTTTAGTTGTGGTTGTGTGTGTAGGAAAATTAGTCGGATGTCGGCGGCTGAGAAGGTACGCGCGCACATAATTACACAGATATTATTTAATATAATATTTTTATATTATTTATGTACTTGGAATGATGTATTGTGATTCTGAACTTATAATATTTATACGTGAAAATGCCGATTTGTCGTATTAATGCATAAACTATGTGTTACTACTACTTTGTAACATATTTTTGATAAATTAAATTCCCAAATAATTGAGAGTCGGTGCCATGACATTCGCAAATAAAACCCGAACATTTTAGCTGGGTTTGAACCTGCCACCCTCGTCTCCAACGCAAGTGCTATGTATCACCGTTTTGCTCGTTCTTATATAATTTCATAAAATAAATATACAAGTAAGGAATCACAATTCCATTATTTCATGTATTAAAAATCCAGTTAATGTTCTAGTCTAGTTGTAAATACTTATTGATTTTGTATCGTTCTACATTGTATACCTAATAATGTTTTAAACATTTTAATATTGAGGGCTGTATCGCTGTGTTAACGTTTATCGAAGTTTATATTCAGGTTTTTTATGAAGACGATGTAGTTAGAAATGTCATTAATTAAATTTGAAATTAGGTTGTGTTCCGAGTGTCCCAGCGGTCACAAAACGCTCCGCTTAACGCTCTCAGCGACAAGCTTCAACATTTCTCACATATATAATACTAACTGCGCCCCGCGGTGTTACCCGCGATTAAAAAGTTAAGTTTAAAAAAACACGGTTCCTGTATATGGTATCCCATAGGAACCGTGCATTTTTCCGGGATAAAAATAAGCCTATGTGCTATTCCAGACTATAATCTATCGCTGTGCCAAATTTCATTCAGGTCCGTTCAGCCGATCTGGCGAGATTGAGTAACAAACATCATCCATCCAAACTTTCACATTTATAGTATTAGTGGGATTTTTCAAATTGTCAATGGCTTTGCCATTCGATTGATTTGCCGTTCGATGATATCATAAAGGGACCAGGTGTAGTGTGGTGTGAAAGTAGGCTGCTCGGCTCACTGGACTGGTGAGATGTGGGTTCGATGGACAGTTTTGAATTTAATAAAATTAAAAAAAACTGATTAATGTGCTCTGGGTCTCGTAATTTTGAATGTCGTTCATTTTATTTTGACGCGAAACGCTAAGAGCGTGAAGCGGCGCATGTTTGTCGTGAGCGCGGGACAGCGATTAATAAACCTATTCTATTGCAACTGGTACGGTTCAATTGAGATTGTTGTATGACACTGGTTACGGATTTTATATTGCAAACTGAATGTAAAAAAAATTGTTATTCATTGTTTTTTACAATTGCAAAGGGGAGTTGGTTCACATTATCTCACAGGGGTATAGTAGTTCAAATCAATTTACAATGGTAAAACATAGTGGTTTTTTTTCGAACAAAAGCTCTTTGTAAGACGATTGTAAATCAATTATGTGCAATGTGGCCACGGAGTACATATACGTATATATGGAGAGGATGTAATAGGATTTTTCTATAAAACGATGGGTGTCCACTTAGGGAGCGTTCAAGTATACGTAACGCAATTTATGGAGATTTTTGACCCCCCCTCCTCCCCATGTTACGCGCCGTAACGTTTTCTCCCCCCCCATACGATTCAGAAGACTCCCCTCTCCCACCAAATTCGTTACATAATACTTGAACGCTCCCTTATAAATTTGCCATCTAGTGGTGACTAGTAGAAACTAAACTCGTCGTCTAAGCCGAGGTTGCTACGTGGTTCAGCTATATGATGCTAGATGTCTCTAGTGCTACTAGTGTAGGACGCTTATACAATGTGCTGCCATCTTTTATCGGACAGTAAAACTAAAAGACTATAATAAACTGGGATGTCAACGCGAGCGTGCTGTTCGAAAGCCGACTGTCGACAGACTGTCCGAGGCCACGCCCACCGTGATGACGTCAGGGCTTAACTTAGAACCACAGTGCACAGTTGTTTAACACATCCTCTCTGTATAAACTCCGCGGGACGCGGCTTTTTGATGCAATATTCTCAGATATTATGAAGTTTTTTTTTAATCTAGTCTTAAGGTTCTATGAGAATAGTAGGTACATTGTATTTTACACAATATATTGTAGAAAGTTTACATGTATTGCATTATATTTTTTGGTCAGTCAACATATTATAGTAGATCAATTAGTTAATCATGAGCTTTGGCATAAACGGGCAAGTTGACGGATTTTGTTTTGATGTTGACTTTTTATAGGATCTTATTGTGTTGTGTAAGAATATTATTTTTTAATATTTTTATTTTAATTTTGTATTGTTTGTGTCGAAATCAAATATTTATTATAAAAGAAATTGAGCATTATTTACATGTATGCTATTATTGTTGTTACGCCATTGAAGTGTGGTGTTGGCGTCGCTTGCTTAGAATTCCATGGACGTCTCATCGTTCAAATGTCTCGATGCTAAAAGAGCCATAAACACAGAAAGCACAGCGCCAGGGTAGGCGCTGTGCTTTCTGTATTCTGCCTACATCCTGCCTACAACGCATTGTAGGATATTTTGGCCATATTGCTCGCCGAGGTGCCGATAACTTAGATCGGTGTCACGATTCTCAGCAGTGAGGCACCGGATCAAGGTGATAGTTGTTGAATATGAGACAAATCTGTAATTAACTAATATACATGAGTAATATTATGTATTTTCATCTCATTTTCAACCATGATTATCACTTGCTAAACAGTGAACGATAACATTGCGAGGAAACCTGCATGTCTGAGGGAACCCCTCGGAAGTCGTGTGAAGTCCGCTAATCTGCACTGGGCCAGCGTGGTGGACTTTAGCCTGATCCGCCTCGCATTCTTGTGAGGCCAGTGCCCAACAGTGGGACATCAAATGGGCTGGTATTATTATTATGTATAACTGAGAACTTTTCCGAGGAAATAGGTGAACTCTAAATACGCTGGGCGGATTTCACTAAAACTTCAGTTAATACTACAGGCAACCCAGTTAATTTCCCATACAAATTTAATCTCGGGATTTGCCCGGGATGGTAATCCATTTAGGACCACGCGTAAAAAGTATTTTTTCGTTTTGAGCGTTGTGTTCAGCGCCATCTATCCAGGTGTTTAGTTAACTTTAATAAAGTGAGTAGATGTCGCTACTACAAGGTTATTAAAAGTAGTAACGGCTGAAGAGCTTGAATAAAAAAATGAGTTATTACTTCCAATTAAAATTGTTTTATTCACAAGATTGCTTACTGTTCCGGCGTCCATACAACTATATCACTACCTTTACTTAATATAATATTGCACAGATTCACTTAAAGACTAGAACTTTATTATTGAAAACAGAGCCATCTCTTATTGAAATCCAATAACAATAAGTTAGACTATTTTTTTTTCAAATGCTATGGGTTTCTAACTCTCATTTTATTAACCTTATCCGATAACAAATGAAGTTGTAGTTAGGTCAACGCTGCAAACGTACTACCCTTATTATTACTTAAATTAGAGTCCATATTCCTACGTATCATAATGCCCTAAGTGTCCGTGATGGTAGTACCTCCTGGGCTGGTAGTCCTGGGGCTGCTGCAGGTACTGCGGGTACACCACCCCCCCCGTACAGCTGCGAGAGCACGTCGTAGGGCGCTGGCGGGGGCGTGGGTGGGGAGCGCGCGCGGGGGGGCGCCGCCATGCTGAACAGCGCCTCAGGGTCGCACACGAACTTGTAAACGTAGCGTTCTCCTGATGACAGTTAAGATAACTTGATACAAGTCTCTACGACTCTGCTATGTGCCAGCGAGCAACCATCTTCCCCAGTCATGCGCAAACAACAATATTTGAACTGATTCAGATAATCAGCTCATCCCCAAATACATGAGAGTATGAAAAATATAAATGGAATGGACACAGCCTCACCAGCTACTTTCTGCATAATTCCCTTTTCATAATAATATCGCAACGACCGCGATAGTTTGTCGTAGTTCATGGCAGGCCGGTTCTTTTGCGCGCCCCACCGACGCGCCACCTAGCGAGCAAATAACGAATATTATGTTTAGCGCCATCTATCCAAGCATATCGTAAACTCGTAACTTTACGTAGCGAATCATAGATGTCACCACGAGTCTGAACTCGTGAACTCACTTCTTCCGGCTCATGCAGTTTGAACTCGAGCCCGCGACCGGTCCACGCGACGCAGCGCGCGCCTTCCGCCAGCAGGGACACCAGGAACTGCCACAACTGCAGGGCTCCCCTCCTACCACCACCTGTCGCCACAAAAGTTCTAAGTGCCTACGGGAGTTCTCCTAAAACTCGCGCATCTTTCCAATGTGCGCAACGGACAAGTGGCAAAACGAATCACAACAAAATTGTAACTTGAAGTTTTACGGGCAGATTGTTAGTGTACTTGTCCAATTTGAAAACCGGCCCGTAAAATTTCTAGTTAAAATTTTGTTGTGATTCGTTTTGCCACTTGTACGCACCGATAGCGAAAGTCAAACGGTGCTTATAATTGTATTATATAGCGATATACTTTGACGGCGAGGCCGAGGCCAGCGGTGGCTTACCGGCGTGTGTAGTGGTGACATGTTGGTGCGGCGACGCGGCGTCGCCGCGGGACGGCGCGGCTGCGGCGCCGGCGGTAGCGCACAGCGAACTGCTCACTAATGGAGAGACATTAAAGTACCACAGTTTATAACCGCCTATGACAACTTCGACAAAAGATGGTAACGGAGTGTCGCAAAATACTTGGGAACACCAGGTAGCCTCCTGGAGGTTGGTGTTAACACTAAAAGGCTAAACGGTACTACCTGGCGGTGCTTGGATGGCTGAAGTGACCTAGTCAACCTACCCTCACATACATAATAGGCGCACTACTCGTAGAAGAATAACAATGTATCATATGTAACTCAGATATACCGTGGAAATCGAAGAGAATTGAGAATAAACAGTGTTGGTGGTGGGAGTGGCGAAGAAACAGGGCCCAAAAATGAGGATAAAAAAAATACAACCGAATTGGGAACCTCCTCCTTTTTGATGTCAGTTAAAAATACGACCGTTCGGTATTAAATGTCCGTCAATAACTCAGCTTCGACAGCAATCTTTATTCAAAAAATGACATACAAGAAATAGACAATAATATTTAAAATATACTCAATATGCGTCGCCAACAGACATGTATTTCAGGGGGGGCTGTATTACGAACCGATCTTCTCGTCCCAGTGCTGGTGGTGCTCGGCGCTGCTGGAGACCGGCTCGTCCCGCTCCCGCGCCTCCCCGCCGCCACCCCCGCACTCCTGCGCACACTTGCTGTAGCCACTGCATCTGTGTGAAGTATATAGTGTTATATATTTACACAGATATATTTACAATCACTTTTATACATACACACTCATCCCACTCCCGACTCCTTGCACACACAGCTAGATAATTTAGAGTTCCCATTGTAATGATAGCCAAGTTGTTATAACGCTCGCATGAACTCATTGAACGAGATTCGCTGGTTCAAACTCCGCCTACCTACTCTAGGATTTTGTCGCTTTTCAGCCATGATCATTACTTGCTAGACGGTGAATGATAACGCGAGGAATCCAGCATGTCAGAGAGAACCTAAAAGGCGTGTGAAGTGCGCGTGCGAAGTGGCCTTTAAAAGGCGTGTGAAGTGCGCCAGCCTGCACTGGGTAGATGTAGTGGACTTCTTCTTCAGTCTAATCTCCCTCGCATTGAAGGAAGGTCCGTGCCGAACAGTGGGTCTTTAAAAGGGGTATTATTGAAATTAAATAATATGCACCGCTGTATATTAATCATTTGTCACTCGTCAAGAACCGCTCTGTCAAGTAAGATGGTAACGGCTAAAAAGGCAATGTCGCTCACCTGTGAAGATGGCCTGAAAAATGTTCCCTGTAATCCGGCCGCGAGTCATCACCTTCGCCTTTACATCTACATAACAACAAAGGTTAATCAGTTCAATCGGTGAATGCTACTTCTAGCTAGTACTTAATACATTTAGGAGGAACAAAGTTCTTCGTTTCTGCAATGCAAGAACGTCGACATTTTTTCTTTAAATGGCCTCACCCACTCAACTGTGGATATTTTGCCAATGTCGAAGTAACAAATTAAACTAAGTAATTGTAGAAAATTTGTAACAACTACAAAAAAATAAAAATGCGTGTTTTGCTGTCGCGATTAATGATAGAATGACAATCACTTCATCAGTACAAAACACTGATGTAGCATCATCATTGTTATAGCATTCGGTGAATTGTCGAGTTGTACCTGTGACGATATTACACCGAGTTTCACGTCCGCTTACGCGCGTGGTAAGTTTGCTATCGACCAATTATAGATGGTGCTGCATCAACACTCACTGCGTGTGTGGTTGAGCCTGGTCCAGGAGCGTCGTGTGCGCGGGCGGCCGGGTGTACGCTTGCTGCTGCGCGTGCGTGTGCTCGTAGCGCGCCGCACTACTCGGAGTGGCGGCCTCTCTAGGGCATATTCAAATTAAATATCAGGTACTTCCGCACAAGAATTATGTAGGCCATATCGAGTAAATACCACCAGACCTATTCTCATAAATACCAAGGCTCGTGATTGAGTCACAGTAAAAAGTTATCAGATATCGATACGCTAAGTCGAATTTGAATACTCCTAGCATTTCTTCGAGAATGTTCGTACTACCTACCAAACTATTTTTACTCACCATAATAATTTAAGGCAAGTATTAGTTTCGCTTCTACATACTGATTAGGTGAAGAAGTGTCCCAAATAGCAATCATATATAGTAATAATAAATTATAAGAACCTTTATTTTGTTCTTACACGCACAATCAGGCAATTAAAAAGTACAATGAGTAAAATAATAATAACGAAGTACAAGAGATGACCAAAATGAGTCCGTGTTGAGGCTTTTTGGCGGGAAGTTGAACCGTGAAGTTGTCAATTTTGTTTTATTTTCCAAAATGAGCCTCTTTGATAAATAATGTGTATAATTAGTGTGATATTAACCATTGTAAGTTCATAAACGTACGCGAGTGAAGGATTTTTTTTTTTATTTTTTTTTATTACATTATAGGCAAGTATTTGATCACGATCTCACCTGATGGTAAGTGACGATGAGATCTACGATGGAGCATATTTGCCTAGGTAGGAAGGCGGCAGTAGATCAAGACGCTACATTCGCTAGGCACATGCAGCGCAGCTGATCTGACCCGCCATCCATGATGAATTAAAATAAAATAGTAAAACTTGACTGTTCAAGTTCTCCCAAGATGTCCGATAAATTTTGAGTAAAGTATCCACATTAGGGATTCATTTCATCATCAACATTATCATTGTTATCACGGTTACCTAAAATAATTATCAAGAATTACTCAACACTAGCAAAAATGCCACTATGTAGTAGCTGATTGCCACCCAAAAAAAACAAGCAGAGTCCGTGGTATGAGTTCCCTGCTCACCTGTGCTGGTAGGGCAGGCCCCAGGACACGGGGTAGGGCTGGCCCTGCTGCGCCATCGCCTCACGCCCCCGCCACGCCGCCGCGCTCGCTCATCATCGCGACGCACTGCGAGCGACAACGAATACCACATTTGTAAATAGCGACATCTATAACTTGCTACACAAAACTAATTTACTATGCCGAAGATAGATGGCGCTAAAGTTGACAACCCGATTAGTGTAGTTGGTAGTGACCCCTCTTTCTGTACCAAGGGTGTCGGATTCGAATTCCAGTAGAGGCGACTTTTGTATATTAAGAACGAATGTTTGAACGAACCTGAGTCATTGATATTTAAAAATATTTATATATAGTATAATTTAAGTATTGCGATATAAAAAATAAATTTTGTTGCCAAAAAAAAGATAACAGTGATTGAGACAATGTGTGAGCAATATTTTTTATTACAAATGCGCTAAAGAAGCGCAGGTTCAAAGCTTAGTATACCCGTTCTGAATCACCCTGTATACGGCTATTTACTAATGGGACTACGCCCGCCACACTCCCACCAAGACTGACGAAGGTATTGGAACTATAATCTATATCCTATATTACCAAGTCGCTGACGAAGTCAACGTACAGTTAACTACGCAACAATTTTATTCCGCCCCATAAATAAGTGATCAAATTCAAATCATGACTCTCAAAAAACCCGAAGGTGCGATGCGAGTTGAACCTGCGCCCTCGCACAAGTAAAGCCCCGCCGGCGGATATTAGTCTGCAACAAATCAATCTGATATAATGCGATTTGTCGCGAGTCGACGCGACGTGTCGGCGGTGCGACTCGCGCCTAATCTATTTGCCAATTGTGGCTTTATTGTGTCTTTATTGTGTCTGGGGGTTTTACGACATTTAGGAACTATACCAAGCACTTTTCTCAAAAAAATACTTTTTATATTGATGAAAAAAAAGAATTGAAGTAGAAAGCTGAAGTGGTATTTACTAACTGGAAATATGCATAAAGATCAAAATTGCAACCTATTTCAACCTCAAAGGCACATTGAAATAAAACTAATTTTACGGATTTTATCGCGTTTATTTTACGTTCCCGACGTTTCGGCTGCTTTACAGCAACCATGGTCACGGGAGGACTGAGGTGGTTGACGTCCTAGTGTCATAGTTAGAACTGGGGTACCCTCATATTCATTTGTTGCTCGCGGTCCGATCTACGCAGAACGTGCTCAAACGTAAATACATAAAATAAACGCGATAGAATCTGTAAAATATGTTTCATTTCAATGTGTAGTATTCGGGTAAATATAAGATATCAATACAGTAGACACATGTGTGAATACCGGGGGGTATTCACACAATTATGAACTGTGTTCTATAAACTGCTTATAACATCAATTTGGTTACAATGGCTCTGGCATGAGGATAATAAAGATCAACTGATTGGAACGCGCGCCGTAACGCTGCGACGCGAAATCAATTGTGTTTTGTAAACACATCATCAACCTATAACGTATGGGTTCCGTGCGTTGAAATCTTTTACTTGTGCGGTCAGGTTGGGTGACGGCGCGTGCGCAACTTTTATCTTTAACATTTTTTTTCCTTCTCTCATGAGTAGAATTTCCTATAAGACGTATTAGTAAGTAGTATTAGTGCATATTACCTTATCTTCCGGCTACACAAGCGCCTAGTGACGTTAATTAACGCGATAATCGACGTGAATTGTTGGGTTTCTATGTCGATTAACGCGTTAATTACCGTTATTAGGCGTAACTGTGCTCCAGATGTTAGATAGTGCTTTAAAACTTATTCCTCTCGGTAAAACCATTATTAGTAAACCTTTAAATAAATAAAATGTATAATATGGCCGTCGTCGGTAATTCATAATTTTTTTTTTGTTACATTATAGGCAAGTATTTGATCTCGATCTCACCTGATGGTAAGTGATGATGAGATCTACGATGGAGCATACTTGCCTAGGTAGGAAGGCGGCAGTAGATCGAGACGCTACATTCACTAGGCAGCGCAACTGATCTGACCCGCCATCCATGAATGGAGTTATAGCGGAATAGGGACGATCTTCCAGTCAGGCGATGTATGGCTGGCTGGGCGGCCGCTATGCCCCGACGGTTATTGTCGGGATCTTATATATATGTTGCGTGCTCTGAAAACTCTCATAACGCGTTGCAGGATTGTGTGGAGCCTTCGTCATTTATTCTGAATGTTCTGAATGTTCTGTGTAGCTTGTGGCGCGATTGAAGAAGTCACTACAAAGCAAAGCATCGCGATGGCTTATAGCTTACATTAGGGTAACAACAGCCAACAGTATCTTGATTAGTTGACGAATACAATGTCCAGCTACAAAACGAGTACCTACTCGTCATGTTTTTTTTATAAATTCTATGTCGAGGTACCCTCATTCGCTGTGACCGCCGCGACACCGCGACTGCTCGCTATGAATGTTAATTCCGAGATGTGTACCGCTCCCCCCGCTCGCCCCGCTCCCCCCGCTCGCCCCCCCGATAGAAAGGCGCGAAACGTGTTCGGATAAGCAATCAATATGTTTTGTTTTCATTTATATTTGTATCGAGAAGCGCTATGGAAAGCGGGGTTGCCAGATGTGATTTTCTATTTCTAACCTGATCTCCAAAATAATATGATTTGCTTTAGTTTTACCCGACGGCAAACCGTTTGTAATATCGATATTATTAGCTTTTTGTCAATTTAATTATTGTTTTCATCAATTACTGTTCTGATTTCCGAACCGAAAAAGCAGAATAACCTAACAAACAAAATAAGTGGGCGCATCAAAAGAATGAATAATATAATATGTTCATTTTATGTAAAATGAGACGACCAAGTTAATTGTTTTAAACGGATGCGTTCGTAAATGCATAAATATAAATGTGTTCAGTTGCAGCCTATGGTTAGCCTCTGAAACTAAAAGAAACCTCCATGTTTTTTTTTATTTCCCCAATTATTTAATTTCTCCAAGAGCCAAATGTTTACCAAGAAATTAAAAAAAAAATACCCAATCTAGTAACCCTGATGGAAAGTGATCGCGGCCCACAATAGGGTTTATATTATATACTATTATATTAGATATTCAATGAGTTCATCTTTCTAGGCATATCTTGCTTCCAGTACCGGGTGTTTGTTCTCTGATGTTCGCTGTCGTCTGCTCTCTGAGACACAACCAGTGAGCCATCTTGGAAGATCGTTTTGGAGGCAAAACATCTCTGACTTTAAGTATGAATGGTTATCTATTTTACAGTCAATTGTGTTAAGTAACATTCTTGGGATCCTGTCCAGTAGTCATGTTCCGCCTGTACCTATAGATAATGAATGTATCCAACAGAATATATAATTCTTTCCGGATCTTCTCCAAAGGAACGGCATAAAGAGAGGTCAGTAAAGTCTTAGCAGATAACATTTTTAGGTTTCATAAGTAATTAATGGTTAAGAAGAACAATAAATATTCTGATTCTTTCCCTAAGTTATAAGAAGTGGGAAATACATTGACCTAATAAATTTTACGAATAGTCTTACTGTGACCTTGCTGATTGAGTTGGCGTTTTTCAGCACGTAAGCCGCATACTTTATAGTCTACGTATTTAGACATTTTTATTGAGAATGTATAGTTGTGAACACAGATATGGTTGTGAACATTCAAAGTTCAAATCTCAAAGACAATGAAATATAGGTACGTTAGCTCACGGATAATCATACATATGACATACAGATCATATATCCGAACGAGTAGAATCGTTCAACAAATAAACCTTATAGATTTCTAAAGTCATTTCCATAACTATCACCTGTTAAAAGAAAAAAAAAACCATTTGTTGGAAAATGAAATAACAGTCGTCGCTGGTGAGGCGCGCGCCGCACCGGAAGCCGGTCCCAGCCTCATTTCCCGGGACGACGGGGCGCCGGCCGGAGCCGCGGGATACACTAAACTCATTGTCGGATAATAACATTATTTAACTTGATCACAAAAGGAGAGTTACTTACTGTTATTTTATTGAGAGCATGGCTGTCGAATGATCTCAGCAACACTAACACCCCGAAGAAATGCAACTTTATTGCTACTAAACATCCGATCAGTCAGTAGCTGTTTATGTGACTCAGCCTGCCCCACATTCTCACCATGCTACTCCTGTAAGCCAGGATTTACAGCTGGTGAAGTCTGCCAAGCCGTCCTACATTGTTCTCACACACCCTTAACAATGTACTGCTCAAACATGTAAAAGATCTTTTTAAAAATACTAACCATGGAGTTTCTCGCTCGTTCTTCTCCATAGGAACGGAATTCCGAACGGGCGGTGAAGTTGTAGCTTAGTATTGTGTAACTATTTTAACGATTCATAAGTACTGTACTTAATAGTTTACAGGGATAAAAAATATTCTGATTCTGTCTAAGACACCGAGGTTCGTAACGTGTGGTAAGAACGCATTTTTATCAAAAGTGTGCGCCGACTCTTAACCGCTTTAGAACGCAAAGTTCTCTTCCCTATCTTACCGAAATCAAAACGGAGCAAACAGATTTATCCTGTCATTGAGTATTGAAAAGACGTGCGATGCTGCACCATGCGAATAAGGCAGTACCTTCGTGATAACTTCATGGGTATTACGGTCCGTAGGGTAGGAAGGAACTTCTAATGTAGAATATAGAGCAGGGATTCCCAAACTATTTTGGGCAAGAGACCCCTTTTCCAAAATGAACTGATACCTTAGACCCCCGTAGCCAAGATCCTATCTCTAGTTTTTTTCTTACTGTTACAATTATCTACCAATTTAAACACATTGCGGTTGATTAGGTGAGTTCCCACTAAAATATTAGTAATTCTTATAACAAGTAGGTACACGTAACACAGCTTATACAGTATCATGAAAGTTTCAAATAAGAACTTTTGTTAATTAATAGTCGTCGTCTTCGTCGACCCCCAAAATAAGATTAGTTTATGTCGACCCCTGGGAAACCATATCGACCCCAAGGGTCGATATCGACCACTTTGGGAATCCCTGATCTCAGTGGAACCAACATTCTGAACCGGTGGGAATTTCTCACTGTAAATAATTTTTGGCCCACACGTATTTTTTTTATTTTTTATTTAATTCGTTTCGTGTGAGTAACCTTGCTGTCATGTCATACTTACCTATGCAATACTTTGTGTGAGAGAGATGCAAGAAGCCTACACTACTGCAATACTACTTAAATAGGATAATGTTTGAGTTGCCTACAGAATACTGTAGCAGCGCCGTAGCTCTCGGTATTCCGAGGCCGGGAATCCTACCGATATTATAAAATCCCAATATTTTCATCAATTTAATAATCTAATTTCGGGATCGTGTACACCCCGCGGGCGCTGGGGGGTGGTTCCCGATTTTTATCAATTCTGCTCACCCCGCGCCGCGTGCGGGATTATAATCACAATAGATGACGTGACAATCAAGCCGCACCTTGTATTCTTATCATTTGGGATTTAAATGTAGCATCTCAACGCCGTAACATATTGACGACCTGATCAGCTCAGGTGGTAAGAGACCCTGTTTTACCCCTAGTTACCCCTAGTTCATGGAACGGTACCATATTACAAGGTTCTTTAGTGTGGGACCGTACAGTGGGTGTGGTGTTACAATTGGTCTGGTGATAAAAAACATATGCCATCTAAGTAGCTACATGTTTGCGGCGATAGCATCACCACCTGTCGACTCAAAGTCAAATCTCTTATTTGGTATAAGCCTACGGGAACACTTAAAATTTGACAATCTATATCTATACTAATATTGTAAATGTGAAAGTTTGGATGGATGGATAGATGGATGGATGGATGTTTGTTACTCTTTCACGCCAGAACGGCTGAACGGATCTGGATAAAATTTGGCACAGAGATGGATTATAGTGTGGAATAGTACATAGGCTACTTTTTATCCCGGTAAATGTATGGTTCCCGTGGGATAGATTTGTTTTAATTTTTCGTAGCGCAAAGGATTTACTTGATTTTTTGCGCGGGTAACACCGCAGGGCGCAGCTAGTTTAATATATAATAAGGTTTAACAATAATAGTGTACAATATTTTAAGCAGTTCATCGGTATTGAAATAAAACTAATTGTACGGATTTTATCGCGTTATATTATGCTTTTTACGTTCCCGACGTTTCAGCTGCTTTACAGCAACCATGGTCACGGGAGGACTGAAGTGGTTGACGTCCTAGTGTCATAGTTAGAGCCGGGGTTCCCTCATGTTTAGTTGTTGCTTGCGGTCCGATCTACGCAGACAGAGAGATCGTATTACCTACTTGTTAACCTCTTAAATTATTATACATTACTTTTGTGAATACTTTTTCTTAAGTCAACAACCGAATCCAGACGCCATGTAATGCAGCTGTTCTATATGTAATGTTGGTTAAAACTTGAATACAATCGTCTGCTATCATGTATGGGTCATGAAATATTAACCCTTCAGGGGCGGGGTGGGGGCGGTCCGGGGGCGGCGGGGCGGGGCCGGAAGTAGGATCCCCGCGGATGTTGCGTCGCGACTGCGAATCTGTTTGCTCGTGCATTGTTTGGAGATTAAAGGAAGTTGTTCAATATTGTGTGTGTTCATCCCGAGGTAAAACTCGATCATGCGAGTATTCTGTAAACAAGTAGGCCTACTTTTTGCAATCATATTTCTCTCGTTTCTTTAATTAATAAGTTGGACAATAATCTGTGCAAAATTCTTTACATATAAATGATGTCATCGGTCCACCTTGATACGTGTTTGCCATTATACGCTTACCCCCAAATTTATAGACAGTAATAATGGCATTATAACGAACATTTCAGAAGAATAAGAGCGTTATAATGGCTTTATAGTCCGTTATAACTTTCTATAAATTTGAGGGTAACCTTTTGCGGCATTCGACACAAATGCCTGGATCACACGTCACAAGCAAAATGGCGATGACTTGGGGCCCTGGAGTGATGACATCACAGATCACGAGAGATATGCCGTGCGGTTCAAAATGTACGGGAACTCGCTGTCTCCGTTTGGTTCCCACCACTCGCCGCAAAACACATGCAATTACATAAAACCAACCAATACGAAGTCTCACACACACACACGCGTGCCAATAATTAGGTGCGTGCTGCGTCGTCGCCGCATACAGCGGCCGTACCACGCGACGCACCAGTTTATTCAAAGTATCGTTAGACGATCTATCCATTGCCTCGTACATTCACTCAGTAGCGAACATAGGTGGTACTTAAGGAGCCATGTATTTGGTACAAAAATAAAAAAGTCGTTGTGCTACATGAAAACTAAAATATCATAATAAAGGCATTAAATATTTTTTGATTTGTTGTTTTTAATGATTTTAAAGACGAATATAATAAAATACTTAATACTTCCGGTGAAATGAGATTCCATCTTTCGCGTAGTTCACATTGCTGCTGGTATTTTTGCATACAAACACGGAACAACACGGCATTTTGAAAAAAACTAGAGCTCCGGCACCGACGTGCAGTTGCAGTGGACTGACGGCGAAAATTGTAGGTTAGCCAAATGTACGCTAACTTTGTGCGCAAGCCCACCGCTTTCATAACATATCTCCTCTAATATATCTGTGGATGACATCGAAACAGTGAGTTCAATTCTGTAAGAATACTTGTATTTGATAGATCAGAAACCCACGTGTGACGTACGCACGTGACGTCAGCAGGTGGGGATGACGTGTCGATAGACAGAGCTCATTAGTTTATTGAGTATTTGTTCTGCCCCTCCCCCCGCGACGAGGAGCCCCGCCGCCGCGCCCCGACTCAATCATGTATTATCGACATTAGCACTACTTTTGTTACTGTAGTTCGATGTCCCCTTCCATTTCAGGGTCGTACACACGAGCAGGACAGCAATACTCCTAGTTGCGTAAAATATTCGTAATTCGTTAACAATTTAATCAGCCTCATCATCCCTATTGAAATAAGGATGTTTTTTTAATTTCAATGGCCTCACGTATCATCTTGGTTGGAATCTGTGTTCACAGATCCTCGCAAAAGAACACCGAATCCGAAAGTTAACCGCTGTAAAGGAACTGAAACGTGGGAAACGTAAAATCATAAAATAAACGCGATAAAATTCGGAAAAAAATTATTTAATTCAATGCGTAGTATTCGCGTAAATAGAAGAAATCAATATATCAGCGACATCTATTGTCTATCTAATCTATCAGCCGATAGAAGCCCACTGCCGGATGACTTCCATACATCGCGGTACTCCGCCACTCGCGTCCCCCGGATTCCTGCGACGCGTGTGATATCATCGGCCCACCTTGTGGGGGCCGTCCTACACTTCGTTTTCCGATTCGTCGTCGCCACACTAGAACATCCATTGCTGACATGCAAACTAAAATCAAACAATGTTTTTAACGTTTTAACGGGGACCAAACCCCTAAAGCGAGCATCACAGATACAACTCTCCACAATCTAGTAGTCGCACGTATATAATCTGTAGTCCTGCGGGAGTTCTCGAGCTGAGAGCCAACAGCCGGTTAAATATTAACGCGCATTAGCCGCCCCAGCGTGCCGCGCGATGCGATGGGACGCTTAGCACAATTTACTATAACGAAATCGTATCGATATCGAGAAAGGGCGTGCCATTTGACCACCCGATCCGTAACAGTTGATAGTGCTTTCTGTGCCGCCGGTCTTGGTATCAAATCTCGGTAGGAGCGAGCTTTGTGTGATAAACTAGAATGTTTGTACACAAGTCATGGATGTGTAGTATCTATATAAGTACTATATACTGGGTTCGCCCTCAGTCCGTTGTCCGGTACCCATAATACAAGCGTTGCTTAGTGTGGGACCGTATAGTTGGTGTCCTCGTCTAGCGATATTATTATATTATGGTATCTTAAATATTCTTGTCTCCAGGCGTATCTGACTGTCTGTTATCCTGTTGGACCGAGCTATGGCGGGATAACCATCAACCTAGCTGGGAAACCGACTGGAAGAGGTATCAGTGACCTTGGAGCCTAAATAGCCCATAAAAGATCTGGTGCAGCAGTCAAGGGAACCACTGCACTAATTCCCAAGAAAACCATATGTAGAAATGTCCAATAGAGACATATACCAGACCATTTATAATGGTCACGATCCTCACCCTCCACAATCCACCACCTCCACATCCACCAACCCCCCTCCAGAATCATCCACTCACGTGCCTTCCTTGGCAGTTATAACATAATGGTATTGCTTTATTCGAAAAATTACGAAAATTTATTTAATTTATTTTTATTTCCACATAGAATAGGTACTGAAAATTCCCTAGTTTTCATTATTTTTCGCGGTACAAGCCATTATGTACAGATTTTTCACAATTATTTGTAAGCATTTTAATTTAGTCGGGTTACGATGCGCCGCCAACTTCACACCGGTACGATCCTAATTAGTGAGGGATCGAGAAAGAAGAAGACTGCCTTGTCTATACTTTTGGATTGATTTTAATAATCTTGACGCAGTGATAGCTCCGCAAAACAAATTAACTGAGTATTATGTCGTAAACATTTGTTTTGGGAAGCTCCTTCATAGGACAAAGCCGGCGCCTCCCCACAGGTGGGCATTGTCAGCGAGTGACGTCACGCGGCGGACACAATAGCCCACAATTAGCTAATGACTCGGGGGCGTTAATGTATTGAGTTTGAAGTTGAAATACTAGCCGTACCGTGTGTAGTTTGTTTAACAGTATACCTTGTTGTAACAAAAAGTTTTTATACAGGGTGTAATGTAAAGGTGGTAACGAAAACTTTGGGTAAAGGTTACACTTATTACCTATAATAATATTATAGAAATAATTTATGTCAAAAGTCATGTGTTACAACTGTAAGTGTTATTTACTATGTAAGTATATTATACTATTATAAAACTTCCCTGTGTACTATAGTTTTTTTTAAAGTATACAATACCTAGGCTATCTGGACTGCTCTGAATCCAAAACAATTGTTTGTAGATTCCTTGTCTGTTTGTTCAAGCAACAATCGAAAAACTACTGGCCTGATCCCAACGGGGTTTCCTGTATTGGATAGCTTATGGTTTGACATATACACGTTAATTCAGAAAGGCTATACTAACCTTTAAACCTGCGCTACTTATCGCATTTGAAATCATTACAAACACAGCAAAAAAAAAACATAATTACTATTTTAGTCCTAAAACTGCAATGAAAATCAAAACTTGACTCGCTCGAGCGCGCTCGTCGCTCGCAATTCCATAATTTTATGACAGTCATTAAGTGTAACCTCCGCCCAAAGTTTTCGTTACCAACCCCCTACACCGTGTGTAGCATCCCCGCGGTGTTTGCACTGCATTCAATATTAACAACACAAAATGATCAGTGCCAGTTACAAAGCGGATTAACCCTTCGCCCGCGGCCGGCGCCCGGGAGGGCGCGTCCGAGGGGCACTTCGCACAGACAGCGCCCCACGAGTTGCCCCTATTAACACTTGTGAATTAATAATGGCTATTACTCGCCGCATTGCGTTGCATTTCGTTTCAGATTGCAGATTTGAGTTTTGAAGAGTCTGTCGGTGTTCATTTGGGTGATTTTTGAACTAAAACTAATTTTATGGATTTATATTATGATTTTACGTTCCCGACGTTTCGGCTGCTTTACAGCAACCATGGTCACCGAAGCAATAAGTTGGTTGACGGATGCCTAGTGTCATAGTTTGACCGGGGTACCCCAACATTTAATTGTTGCTACTAGGTATATCTACTAGGTTTTTTTTCTTTATTTTCGAACAGCAGACAATGTACAAATGTACCTATAACGGCCTCATATTAGGGTCACGTACCAAAATGACGAAAACGGAACCCTGTGCGACTATACGTCCGTCATCCGTTACAAACTAATCCCCAAATTTGTAGACGTTTTATAACTCTATCAAACGTCATATAGTACTGCGCAAAGCAAAACTTGTGCGCAGTACTATATGATAAAGTTACAAATTGTCTAAAATATTGGGTATTAAAATGACAAGATCACTTAAGGCTCAATTGGCCGGTTCATGACTTTGAGAACTAATAAACGAAGCTACGCAGTTTTGTGTGACGATTGTCAGTCCTATCTCATTTGCTCCACGGTTTTCCAGATACGCAATGTAGGGTCGCGTTGTTATCTGCTCACAAACATAACATAAAACATTTCCAGGAACTCCAACGCCGATAAGTATTAAAATAAATGAGATTTAGGTATAAGTAAGTAGATTGGCAGTAGTTTAAAAGCTGCGATAGCCATGTTGGTAGAACGCTTGCCTCGGTAACGAGGATCGCATGTTCAAACCCCAGCTCGCACCTCTGGGATTTCATGTGTGAATCTAATTTTCAACCGCGATTATCACTTGCTAAACGGTGAAGGAAAACATCGTGAGGAAACCTGCATGTCTGAGAAAACCCCTCGAATGACGTGTGACAGTCCGGCAACCCGCACTGACCAGCGTGCAGGTGGACTGTGGCCTCATCCCCCTCGCATTGAGGGGAGGGCCCGTGGCCAGCAGTGGGAGATTAAAAAAAGGGCTGGTATTATTACAAGTAGGTTAGTAGTAAAGACTTCTTATTCACAAAATTTAATCCGATGTCTATACAATTATTTGCCATATAATAATTTTTTTTTTAATGCAAAGTAAATTTGTTATTGAATCATCCATTGTGCTCCCTATCTACAAGAACCGGTGCCAAGTATTCTATACAATCGATGCATAACCAATTGCTACTGTTGACAATTCTTCCATGAGAAATCTGTACAAAGAGACAATAACAATGCCATTACAAATTCATTATGAATCGATTGCGTAAGACTTGGATAAATTACTCCATGAGATTTGGTATGCTGATCATGGTATACTTTTCACGTGATCTATGAATTTGTTGTATCGCTAGGCTGGTGTCTATGGTGTGGTTGATCTAGCCGTGTAGAAGCTCTCTTCATGCGCTAGAGACGGTGTCTCTACCATTATCAGACATGCGTGTGCAGGTAGCTCAGAGGTAGAGTTGAGATGTTAGGCCATTGTTGATACCAGCGGATAATCATAATTAGCAAGACACTACACTTGCATAAACTAACTGAACCTAAGCCAAGTAAAATAGCTATGTAGGTAGAATTCTTGCCTTGGAATCCTGAAGGTTTTCTGTGAGATTGTCATTTTCAACCATGATTGACACTTGCCAAACGCTGAAAGAAAACATCCTGCATGTCTGAGATAAACTAGTTCTCGAAAGACGTGCGAAGTCCGCCAACCTGCACTAGGCCAGTATGGACTACTGCCTACACCCCCCTCTCATTGAAGCCCTTTAGTGGGATATTTAAAAGGGGTAATAAAAGAACTACACGAACCAATATTCAAAGTAAGGACCCTTCGCTGGTTCCGGAGCCCAACGGGCGGCGGCGGGACCCTCTAATGAAGAGAGCCAGAGCTCTCTTTGCACTTTATGTTTGTTTGCCAGTAATAGCTCCGCCGGGAGCGAGTGGCCCGGGGCTGCCGCCCCGTAGCGCACGAATCTCGGTGTTGACGTGCAGTTTGTACCTAATTATCACGAGGCTAAAGTTTTTAATTGCATGACCCCGGTCTGCTAGGACAACACAAAATGCTCACATTTTCATATACATTTAAATAAAACGAATTTTAAGGATTTTATCGCGTTTATTGTATATTTTTTACGTTCCCGACGATTCGGCTGCTTTACAGCAACCATGGTCACGGGAGGACTGAGGTGTTTCACGTCCTAGTGTCATAGTTAGAACTGGGGTACCTTCATATTTCGTTGTTGCTTGCGGTCCGATCTATGCAGAAAGTGCTCACAGTGTCTTGAGGTCTTGCAATGGTGCGCTTGGTTTTGGATTTAATTATATTAATTACTGGATCCCAAGTCGGTGGTAGCACCCAGCAATTATTGTATTGTTATTACAGAAGGGTTGACTGTAACACACTTGTCGTATCAGTGACACGTGGTGAGGGCGCGGGTAGATGTCGCCACTGATTAAGTTAAGTGTCAGTCGGTCAGTATTTGATTAGTGCCCCCGGGTGCCCCTGCCCCGGCGGCGGAAGGGTTGTGTGTGCAGGGGACATGAGCTACAGGTGGTATCACCACTTAGTATACGGTTAGCTTACGAATAATCTCGCATTTGTCGTACTGGTCCCACAGTGAGAGACAGCCAATGACAACGCTAACTGAACTCTATGATGTCTATGCTACAGCCTTGGAGGTCGAGGTGCACACCAAAATCGAAGGTCACGCAGGCAGGGCCGCGGGCATAAGCTAGTGCAATCATAATTTTACCTCAAAATCAAGTAAAGATGATTGCTTTGTGAATCGCTTCGCGGGGGGCGCGGCAGGGGGCGCAGGGGCGGTGACGTCACGCGGCGCTGTCACGGTGATCAAACGAGCTACCGCAGGTGACAAGATCAGATGGCAGTAGGGACACCATGTACTCATATTTGGCGAGATATTCCCGAAAACGTATTAAGTAGGTAACTCTGCAAGTTTCCGCTAGAGATGTTGGCGGTGTTTAAAAAAAAATACAAATACTGATATGTAAAGATGAAGTTAGTTTCGGGATCTTGTATATGTGTTGCGTGCTCCGAAAACTCACCGAACTGTTAAGGTCTCAGATCCTCATTGATTCAGACTCTCGAGTAAGACTAACGGGGAGCTCTGGTTTTGTTTGCCTCCATAGTTTATTAGTTTTATAATTTCAGAGGTTGGCATTCTGCATGGCTGTGATGGGTTCTATCTACATATGATTTTACAATGGTTTTACGCCAAGTAACGCCTGATTCTATCAATCCCGCTAAACACAGATAGCCTCGCCAGCAAATACTTATTCGATATGCTGATAAATACCGTTTTTCCAACTCATTGTCACCCTACATGATGTGACATCCCGCTGTTCCTAAATCAAAAATAAGTTACTTCAAACGTCTAACAACTTTGCATTATACGACATAAAAACCAACCACGTACTAAATCCAACCTTATCTTAATATCTATAAGAACTTTCAAACTAATAAATTGTATTTTCACAACCGCAATAAGTTACAATTTTATTAATGGACTTTAAAAATGAATATACTTTTCGATTATAGAATCTATTGCAGCAAATATAAGATACATTTGACTGTTTGAGTGTCCGTAAGTGTGTGTGGTAGACTTAGATAGGGCTGTCAATACATTTTTGAATCGTTTAAACCGATTATGAGATACAAGAGGAATCGATTTAGTTCAGGAAGTCGCGGATATAGCAATATTGGGGGTATTGCCGGGTATTTTCCATTCAGGTGTTTTCGTATTGTGGTCTTCTTTCTATGAGGTTTCAGAATATAGTCCAGCATTATGAAAGGCTAGTGGGTGAACCTTCGGATTACAAATTAAAGTTATTATTAATAGGTTTTAATTACGAAGCGAAATTATATTTGTATATAATGCTTTAGTAAGCTCAACTACATAATAGCGTCGGGATAACCTACTAGTAGTTTTCAGTCTTAAAGTCAATAAGTGCAGAGATAAACCTATAATAATATCGCCAGACGAACATACCAACTGTACGGTCCCACACTAAGCAATGCCAGCATTATATGTACCGTACAATGGACGGAGGGCGACCTATTATAAAATACTTGTATAGATATTGAACGTCAATGACTCGGGTACAAACACTCGTGGTCGTGACACAAAGTATACCAGGTTCGAACCCGGGACCCTCGGCACGGAAAGTGCAACGCAACAGGTCGACAAAATACCATTTCCATACCAGTAATGGTGGTATGGAAATGGTGGCCTGTTCTATTCTACATAAAGAGAATTGCATTTTATTTGAGGTCCCGTCACTCGTGATAGATAGTTTCTCGACTAACATCTTAGAGGAGTTCTGTGTTGCTGGCTTCTTTAATTATCGATCAAACTTGTTTGGTTTACAATTGGAAAAGTTGACAAGTCGAGAGTCAGTTCCTCTTCCCCTATTTGTTTAACAATTATATTCTTCATATGTGTGTTTACCATTATCTTGATCTCCACACCGATGAGGCGGGAGGACTTTAGGAAGCATAAAAATAAACGCTTAATTTATATATATCTCAGTAACAAACAAAGTCGTTAAATTATATTCGCTTACCGCTAAACGATTAATGCTTGGCTGCCCATTGAAGTATTATAACACTTGCTATATTTAGATAGTTATTCCAACAATAATCTTGATAGAATGTTAAAAGGTACCCGCATGAAAAGGCAGCCGCGGTGCGATTGAATATCAGATTATATTTTTTAATTCGACGGCCTGATTAGGGCAGTTGGTAGTGACCCTGCTTTCCATGCCGAGGGTCCTGGGTTCGAATCTTGGTAGGCAAACTTTGTGTGATGAGGACGAATGATTGTACCCAAGTCATGGATCATTAATATGTACGAGTATGTAAGTATTATATACTGAGTTCGCCCTCAGTCCATTGTACGGTAAACACATTACAAGCGTTGTTTGGTGCGCGACCGTATAGTTGGTGTGTTCGTCTGACGATATTTTGCCTACTTGTATTTTTAATCTACATGATGTACTATCAATGTTATCTGCTGTCCAGTCTGTTCGACGGATGCTGGCAATCATTTTTATGCCGCGGTACCTCGATGCCACATAGCCTACACCGCTCGGGGGTAATATAACATCCTATAAGTGCAATAATTTCCAGAATCAAATCAGTATATCCGGAGACTACCCCGACATACAAACTAACAAACTTATAACACTAATATAGAACGTAGGTTTTTTTTTTTTTTTATTACATTATAGGCAAGTATTTGATCTCGATCTCACCTGATGGTAAGTGATGATGAGATCTACGATGAAGCATACTTGCCCAGGTAGGAAAGCGGCAGTAGATAGAGACGCTACATTCACTAGGCACATGCAGCGCAACTGATCTGACCCGCCATCCATGAATGGCAACACCGAACATCATGCCGGAACACGGCTAGGCCGCTTGGCGACATGGCTTTGTTCAGTGGGTGGTGACTAGCCACGGCCGAAGCCTACCACCAGTAGAGTTGTCACCTGGTTGGCACCACCCAGGGTCACGTGTAGGGTATCTCGAGAGTACTTAATTCTCCTACGGACGAAGGTGACTCGACCCCAAGTACAAGTATATGACTTTCTTCTTTCGCTCATACGACTGTTGCGATCACAGAACTTTGGTAACATACAAATAAATAATTTTGCACTCAACATTTCAGACAGGCTTCCCAACTTAGGACTTTTAGCCCTAAGATAGATAGATACCACTTTATTGTTCCACCACATAAAATGAATACAAAATTATAAAAACCTACTTAGCTTATACAGAGAGTGTAACAATGGGCGGCCTTATCACTAATAGCCATCTCTACCCTTAATGGGGGGCAATATGTGGACTGGGCTTTTAAGGGCCCCGATTTAACATATTTGAGGCTATTCTTTGGGCGTAAATACCCCACCAATCTGACCCAACAAATTAGACCTACAGATTGAATGCCTTAAGTTTATTATTATACTTACCCTCTTATCCGACTCGACGAAAAATCGCACGACACTCCGACAAAACGCAAAATCGCACTACACAACACTAAATCACAATGTAGAGACACTTCCACATGGACAGACAGAACCCAACTGAGGGTGAGGGGTGGGTCTGATGGGCGTGGCGAGGGGCGAACCCGCCCCTAAATAGGGGTGGGTCACGCCCTATGAGAGTGGTGCTTAAATATTTGATATGGAGGGTAGTAACCCTTTTTGTATCAAGTATACATCTCTATTTTTGAGGATTAAACATTTATGGTAGTAGCTCGTTGGACTGACAAGCTTAAAGTCCCTGGTTCAACTTCCAGGTCCTGCAAAATGTCAATAGAATGTCTCCTCCTCTGTGCCTTGGAGGGTAGGGATCCCTATTCCTCAGGTCCCCGGCAGTCCCACTAGTTGTGGCTCGAAGGCCCGGAGGCAGACGACAGTCGCCCGCATGAATATCAGTGATAGACACATCGAAAAGTATCCCTGACTATTTATTTAAACGTTGTTAGGTTGGGTTAGGTTAGGTTAGTTAGCTATAAGGGGCGGAGGGGGGGACTATTTCCAGCAGAGGAAATACGGAGGTCTTTCGGCTGATGGATGATTCGCTGATAGAAATGTAGTGACCTCTTCAACTTCGCCATAAGCTACACAGATGGCGCTGCAGACGCATTCAGAGCAATTGACCATTCTACATACAATCCTGAAACGCACTATGAGAGTTTTCGGAGCACGTAACATATATACAAGATCCTGACAATAACCGACGGGGCATAGCGGCCGCACCGCCAGCCACACCACCCGCCTGGCTGGAAGAACTTCCCTTTTCCGCTAAAGAAATGTTATTCTAGTTAGACTCCAGTAAGTAGGTACAAGATAATGTCACTAGCGATCTCTGTAAACTCAGATTTAAGATCAATTAATTATTTCATGGCCTATAATATCATCCTTTATAATTCGGTGTAACATCATCCCAGTGGTACTGGTACCTACCCAAATGGAAATCCGAATGATGACCTTTTATCTGACTCGGGGCAAAACCCAAGCGTAGATATCATGTGCAAACTAATACCTACCTATACATTTTAATATAGTAGGCATGTATATAATATACTATCACAGTGATAACCCCAATGAACATACAAAAGTGGGCGGACGGGTTGTATCGCCAGAACAACCCGTCCCAACAATCCCAACAGCACTTGTATTATGAGTATCGAGCAATGGACTGGGGGTGAACCCAGTATATTTTACTTATATGGAGGTTAAACATCCATGACTCGGGTACAAAAATTCGCGCTCACAACCGCCGATTTTCTGACTTCGTATAATGATTATAAATAGGCTAAAAACGCTGATTTAAAGTTTAGTACAGCCTTCCTAGACCAGTCTGTATAGCGGGGCTTACAACCCCAGAATAATATATTGAAAAGTGTAACATAACTATGTAGAACTAAAAAAAAAGTCGTGTTATTGATTTCTTATATTTACGTGAATACTACACATTGAAATAAAACTAATCTGACTAAGAATGATAGGTGAGGCCATTAAAATTAAAAAAATACCTAATTTCAATAGGGAAGATAGCTGGGTGGTTCCACCGACTTATAATAATTCCAGCCCTTTAATGTCCCACTGCTGGGCACGGGCCTCCACTCAATGCGAGGGGGATTAGGCCATAGTCCACCACGCTGGCCCAGTGCGAATTGGCAGACTTCGCACATCCTTCGAGGGGTTCTCTCAGACATGCATGTTTCCTCACGATGTTTTCCTTCACCGTTTAGCAAGTGATAATTATGGTTGAAAATGAGATTCGCACATGAAAAATCCCAGGGGTGCGAGCCGGGGTTTGAACCTGCGATCCTCGTTACCGAGGCAAGCGTTCTACCAAATTGGCTATCACTGCTGCCCTTCACCTTCACCACCGACTTGGGATACAGTAATTAATATAATTGGATGGCGGGTCAGATTAGCTGCGCTGCATGTGCCTAGTGAATGTAGCGTCGCGATCTACTGCCGCCTTCCTACCGAGGCAAGTATGCTCCATCGTAGATCTCATCGTCACTTACCATCAGGTGAGATCGAGATCAAATACTTGCCTGTAATGTAATAAAAAAAAAAAAACCAAGAGCACCATTGCAAGACCTCAAGACACTGTGAGCACTTTCTGCATAGATCCGACCGCAAGCAACAACTAAATATGAGGGGACCTCAGTTCAAACTATGACACTAGGACGTCAACCACCTTAGTCTTCACGTGAGCATGGTTGCTGTAAAGCAGCCGAGACGTTAGGAACGTAAAAACATAGAATAAACGTGATAGAATCCGAAATATTTTTTTTATTTCGAAATCGTGCTAGTCACACCGTTTATAACTCGAGAACGGGCGGGCTGATTTTTATGGTGTTTGATTTTTGAATCTATACCACCAAGTTGTCTGCAGCATCGTTTACACATCGCACCCTCAGAAGGATATGGATTAAAAATATTTTTTTTTGGGAAATTGTAATCAATGATCTTTCCAACCGAACGGGGAGCACTAAAAGACGGAAATGTAATAAGCTTTTTCTATGATAAACACGCATTTGTTTTAATATTCATCAGATAGAATGAACATTTAATGTTGAAGCATCATAATGAATTCATAATTTTGAGTTGAACCCTCTCATACATCTGTGGTTGAACCCCTATCGTTCTGAGGGTGCGACATACATGAGGCTTAACAATATTAGTGTAAAATATTTGAACAGGGCTAATAGTGGGTTATAAAAAAACATTCCCAAAAACATTAATTAAATTATGAGACGTACACTACGTACTTACATTGATGTCTATAATAATTATGCAAATAATGTTTGATTTCATTTAAATTCGTCGAACCAGTAGCGTCGTCGGGCCGCGCTCAGTGCAGTACATTCTTTTATGCCTACAAATTTGATTTATTTCTTTAGGAATGTTATGTTATCTTTATAATCTACTGCTGGCCCTGTTAGAATATTTTACACTATTATTATTAAGCCTTATGTATGTGTATATAGCGTTCAATGTACACAATTAATTTCATAGTAAACACCTACGCACGCACATGCCTTGTGTGAGTCGACTACAGATTAATATCAATGATTGTTTTATATTCGCAATAAAAAATGTACCGTTTCACGACCAACTTCGAATCGCTGTAGCCACCTACTGGCTTTTACTTAAACCTAGCCAGCTCACAAGACTAGTATTAAGTTAGTTACGTTAAAATCGAGAATATTTTCCATTCGATGATGATTTTCCGGTTTTTTTTTTATTATATATACAGATCGCGAATTCATAGGTTTATGTTATTCATTTTGTTTGTCTATGTCGTCGGTCGGTTTACGTAGCGCATCACGAGAAACTACTAGACAGATTTTGATTAAATATGGTCTGGTGATCAAATAGAAATGTAACTGATCGCTGTCTTTTCATGGAAAACATATGAGATAAACTATTATTGGGGGCCTTCATCAACGCAATAGAACCTAAAGCAAAAATTGTTAGATTATTTGTCCGTTTATCTGTGCGGTTGTGCGTGCTAATCTCAGAAACGGCTTCATCGATTTGGATGCGGCTTTCACAAATGTATCGTGGCAAGCATCACTAACACTTTAGTAAAACTTATTTTAAGGATTTTATCGCGTTTATTTTCTTATTTTACGTTCCCGACGCGACGTGTCGGCTGATTTACAGCAACCATGCTCACGAAACGTTGGGAACGTAAAATCAGAATATAAACGCGTTAAAATTTTGAGAATACGTTTTATTTCAATGTGTAGTATTTCCGTAAATATAAGAAGTCAATATTACAATTTAGTGATTTTTTTTAAGCAGTTCATAATTAAAGAAGTTATATCAATTTAATGTCGCGCGCGACGGTTATAAATAATAAAGCGTGGAATCATTTATATTATCTTCTATTTGATTTTAATTGCCATGTTTATTTACATTTGGTTTTTACGTAAATTATTGTTATTAATATTCGATCTGTACGGTCACAAGGGCGAGCAGCATGAGACCTCAATACCTGTACCAATATGGTCATTATTACCTGACTGACTCGTCTATTGACGCGGTCCTTATTTCAAGAATCATTATTACAAACCATTTTCAACTGTATTTCTACAGCAATAGATATCAAAATATTGTATGTGTGGTATTGCAAAACGAAGTAGCCGTTACATCGTTTATCTTTGTCTTAAGCGAATTTGAACTTTATCGTAACCTCGCAACGAGTATAAATAACGCATTACTACCATGGCAAACGTATTATTAATTGCCAAAGCTGAAATAGACTTTAATGTTTTGAGGATAGAGGTGTTATGACTGGATTACAAACTTGTTGTTTAATATCCGTGACGTATTCCACAACTCACCAGTCACACACAATACCGAACGACACCTAATTGTGTTGCCAGATGTGTTATTTTAAACTTAAACAGGGGAAGAAATATACTCAGGTTTACACACACTTAAGCTGTTTCAAATATCAGCTCGGACCAAGTTAAGTGAACAATATTGATTCGAATCTTTAATTACCTACATACTTTGAAAAGTAAACCGCGACACACTTATGAGAACAAAGGCACACTACTTATTGCAGTTATGTGAACATGCGTGCTACTTGCATGCACATGATGACAGATAAAAGTACTTCAAGCGAGTGGTGTGCAAGCCTAAGAGGATTTAAGTAGGAATTGCCAAACATACGCGTTCCTGAAAAACTTCTGTGAATAAAATAAAGTGCTCTGCCCTGATATTTGCGACTATGTTTTGCGAATGTATTGACGTTTCCTCCTTAAAGATTTGACAATTAGCGCTATGTTAATTCTATCTAAATGGTCTTAGGGTCGTCGATATTGGTTTCCCAGGGATCGACATAAACGAAAACTGATTTTGGGGGTTGACGAGGTCTAAAAATCGACCCCTATTAATTAACACAAGTTCTTTTTTGAAACTTTTAAGTACTGTACACAAGATAAATGTACATTCATTTAATCTCACTACCTATTAATATACTTATCGCCCTCATTTAAACCGCCGCATTTAAATAGACAACAGAATTTGTTTATCATAATATTTTTTTTAAAGTGAAAGCAAATTGTCGTATTTGGCCACTCGTATTATCCACACAAACACATTTATTATCTTATGTTTTGGTAACTTATAAACTTTGACATTGGGCAACATTGATTTCGCACTAAAAGCAAACCAGTTGGTCGCGTTGCATCGCGCGGAGTGTGCGTCGTCGCTCGATATTTCATTAAATACATTTATTGACGATCTTTTATTCGCAATAATCGTTTCAAAAACTATGTGTTGGATATACTTGTACGATTGAAAGTGTGTGTCGTATTGTGTTCGTGTGTTTTAACAAAGGTTAGTGCTGTTTTGCTACTCAACGCTGTGTTTTGCCAATCCATCCTTGTAAGCAGGCATTCTTTTAATTTCTTGGAAGCCATCCGCTCGGAGCCGCGCGATTCAAATTTTGTTTCCTTTAACTAATTGATTGTTTTTTATCGTGCTCCAAGTTAAATGATGATCATTGTAGGACTTTGAGTACCTATGTAATAAAGTGTTTTATTATTACCTTATAGAATAGGTTTGTTTTCTCTCCTTTATATACCGAAATGTTTGATAAGTCGATTTGTTTCTTAATGATCCCATAATAATCTGGATCATGTAACAATTATTTTGTTTTCTTTAGAGTTGTCGATTTTGTCGATTGAAGATGAAGACTATAAACTTATTCGTACCCATAATCTATATTACAATAAGTACCTACTTTTTTGTTATTTTATTTAGGTTGCTACTACTTATAGCACTTACATAGGAAGGTATATTAGGCCAGGTAACAGGTATCTACGCAGTGTATAATAATAAAATAACATAGAGCATCCGACAAACAAAACCAAGCCATAGACATACATAGTTGTATACACTGACCTCTATGGTATATATCGCTGGACTAATCATAAGCCCGGTTATCGTGTGCCTATTTGATTTTCGCCATTTTGGCGCTGATAGCGGCAGTGAGGGGGAATGGAACTAATAATAGAGATGGGACAGTGATATGATACATCGATAAAAATGTTTATGCTTAAACCTACCCATGCAGTAAAATGAAAATAATTATGATCCATTCCTTTAACAATGGCTAATGTCCAAAATAGTCGAGTGGTTAATACTAAGATGAAGCAAATAATGATAATGATTAGCCGAATCGCTCATGGGTAGGGTAGGTAATCTTAGTATAAGCCGAAACCGGACTAAAGGGTGGTGTGTGACTAGCTAGATCCTACTTAAATAAGGATCGTTTTTTAATTAGAAATGAGGTAATGTAATGTTGTCTGGGAAGCAATGGAGTAGGTAAGGTATTAATAGAAAATAAAAATCATCAAAGTAGTACATGAGTTATGTTTAATAAAACAGTCATCAGAGAAGTGTTTTGAACAGATGTAATCATATTTTTTCGGACGCCAACTAGGCTTTTCAATGTTTTTGAGCCATAATTCTAGTCTTCTATTGTCAGTCGGAAACCTGTGAATTAGTAAACATTGTTTTAAAATAATATGTATTTGATAATACAAATCTGTCTTCGGCGATTTTTAAGTTCTTGAACGTTCTATCTATTTAAGATATTGATAGAAAAAATATCGATAAATTTTATCGACAAGGAACTTTTACAGCACTATTGAATTTTATTGTTTATAAAAAACCGATAATACAAAGACAAATGCGTTGTAATCACGTATAAATAAGATTAGTAACATATTTTTAAGTGCCTATAATATCAATAGAAGTTTTAATTTCTTGAATATTAGCCGTAAATTCACTTACTTGTGGAATGTAACCCCACTTCCCTTCTGGTAAAGAGTTTTGCATAACACGCACTCATTCATGGTTTACCTATTAACTAACGCCACTTATTTATGTATTAACTATATTAATACGACACAACAAACAAGTTTAATCGCGTTAAACCTTCAAAATCACTTTATAAACACGGAGACAATGTAAACAAAACAACGGCCATTTGCATTTTACGTCAGATTTAGTTCCTTTCCCCCACGATGGGGGCGCTTCAAATAGGCACCATAGATAGCTGTAATTTTAAAGGATATCATTAGTCTAGCGTACTTGTATCATGGACGTCAGTGGTTGTATATGACTAGGCACAGCCAGCCTTCGAGAATCGAGAAGTCGATTAAATCGAATAACACGCTCGGATTAACCGCCCAACAGAGAGAATAGAAGCTATAAGATGAAATGATATGAGAGGCTACCTTTTTAAAAATTATAGATTATATTCCAATAAACATTCAACATTTCTCGATTATATTTATAGAATTCTCGCTCTATTGGGGGATTGATCCCTACCAATTGACATGCCAATAGGAAAATTGGCTCGTCTTTGACATGTTAAGCAGTCAGGAATTCGATCGATCGTATATCAAATTGTACCTTTCGAGGAGACATATAGAACTGCTATTGTTATGAAACAAGATTAAATCAAAATGGCCGATCGTAGGTATACCTTCACCAGCCCCGCTCTGAATCGAATTGCAATAGGTTCGATCGATTTTGGATTTGCATTTTGACACGCAAATTATTTCGCGTCACGCAAATTATGTCAATGAACTACTTAGAACAATACCTATTAGTCCCCTGAGATAGCAAAGTGATTGCGCTAGTTCGTTATAAAGACTAAATAATTACCTAACTGCAAGTCAAATTACAAGTGTGTTAGCGTCAGGTAGAGAATGTGTCATCCTTCAGAATTATAATAGCAAACTAGCAGGTTTTCGATTATTTAATCTATCACACAAGCTCCCACAACGAGCGGGAACATCTCAATCTGTCAGAATCTGTCTGACATCTGTCAAACGTCACCACTAGATTACCACAGATAATATGTATAATGCTGTAATTATGTTAGCTTTATTTAGTATTTAACACACCCTTGCTATTTTCATATCAACATGTCACATCCATTATTTTATTATAATGTGTATTTATTGAATATGTTATTGTTATTAATTATTTGACATTGGCAAAATACCCGCTAGGTTGTGGGTGAGGCCATATTCATATATCCATTTTATTTCATTGCATCTCATTTCGTAAAGAAAAAAAAAGAACACAACCTCGTTTTTCATCTGTATATATATTTTTTTGCAACTGTTACCTCCAGACGTATTGCTCTTATCTCACTGATCTTACTCCAATAAATACGGTGTGTTCGCCTCTCGTGACATTGGCAGAATTGTCCAAAAGGACAGAGCATTTGACCAAAATAATAATAATGCTATTACCATATACATCTATTACATCGAGTTAGGTCAGTATACACAATAAGACTAAGAGAAATATGTTCTAAGGACCATGTTGTTCAGTTTAAAAACAATAATAATTGTAATAAAAAAAACCTCATAATACCATAATCGGGAATCGAAACCGGACATTATGAAAAAAAAGAAAACGCCGTATTTAATATTATTTTATTTATTTCAGTAAATGTTCAAAACTACGGAAATTCTCTTCAGTAATAATAAACTCTTTTATGTAACGATTGATTTACTTTTAATATTCTAGAGCCAATCCAGTGGGGTAATTTTAAATAATTCGATATCCAATCGACATTCGAAACGCAATCGAAAACTGCCCGAGACAGATAACCATTTTTTTTTATTCCTGTAGGCCAAAAAAGCACTTACGAATAGTTAGTTAGTTAGTTACCACCGGTTGAAACGGTATTAAACTCAGATTACTTTTTTTAAAAGAGGTTGTAGTAGGTACATTAAAACTCAAAATCCACGTCATGTGAGCAGCCAGCACCCTAGCCGCGACACTGAGTAATAAATAAATACTCAAGCAGTACTTAACTCAATCGCTATCATATAAGTTCTTCGTAAACGCGCACTGTCTTTCCGCGATTGAGTTATTTAGAACTGTCACCCGATTGCTATTTAAAATAGCCTTTTGCGACTTCCACATCGGAAAGTTTCGGAATGATTTTAAAATAACCCCGCCGCCGCAGCTTCAGCTATCGGCAATAAAAATGGAGCACTTAACATTCAGGGAACCGTGGAATGACGTCATACGAGCAACCATCTCATGGCAAGGGACCATCTGGGCACAGCTAGCAAATAAATGTATACTGACGTCCTGATTAGCGGAGTTGGTAGCGAACCTGCTTTCCGTGCCGAGGGTCCCGGGCTCGATCGAATCGTGGTAGGACCAAACTTTGTGTGATGAGCACGAATGTTTGTACCCAAGTATATCTATATAAGTGATATATACTGGGTTCGCCCTCAATCCACTGTAAGGTACCCGTAATACAAGCGTTGCTTAGTGTGGGACCGTATAATTGGTGTGTTCGTCTGGCGGTATTTACTTATTTATATTTTCGAACGGATCTACGTTTCGAATGTAACGTTTGTTTGGCACGTGTAGTTAAGTAGGTATAGCTACTTTGCTAGGTTCATATAATAAAAAGAACCCGATAACTCCGGGTCATGGACAAATCGGGGTCGGAACTCGGAGCTTGCACAGGGTTGGGTTCTAAAGATAAACAAATAAATTTCATTCACCCTTGAAAAGCAAGCAAGACTTCCAATTTTTCAAGCTGGAAATCTTAGATCCCAAGCGGGTTTTTTCAAACATACTGATTATTCTATTCCCTACATCTCTCCGCACCGCTTTCGTGGGAACTGGGCCTCAAAATCCAACCTCTATCGACAGCCCCATCGGCCACCAGGCCAGGGCCCCTGCAAACGCATAGTAACTGTCACTTTTAACGGATATCCCATACAATATCTGTCAAAAGTGACAGTTACTATGCGGTTGCTGTTCGATTATGAATCGATTGTGTTAGCAGACTTGGGGCCCAGAGAGACAGCCGCGGACGTCGGGGGAAAATGAATATAAGCTGTTTGCCGCGCCGTAATCCTACAGTACACATGTATTTTCTTAGAAATTAGCAGGTATACATACTTGTTAGTTAAGCCATGCGTCACGCATCATCTAAGATAGCTCATCAATAGTTATAAATACTCGCTGTTTAGTGTACACGGCGTGCTCTGTGCGCTATTCGCGTTCAATCACCTGTGTAGAACATACTGTACGAGCCTGTACATTAATATTGCTATATGTGCAGTTTTATAATATGTTACACTGACATGACATTATACTTGGCAGTAGTAATAAAGAAGTTGAACCTCGTGGACGCGTTTTGCATTGACAACCTGACAAATAACATATGTGTGGAGTTACACCGCAGTGACCCATACATAGTTTTGGTCCTTCGCCTATGGACCTCGCGCGACCTTGGAGTACAGTGACATTAATTTTTTTGACATTATCGCGGAGCTTAACATAGTTTTGGTCCTTCGCCTATGGACCTCGCGCGACCTTGGAGTACAGTGACATAGTTTTGGTCCTTCGCCTATGGACCTCGCGCGACCTTGGAGTACAGTGACATAGTTTTGGTCCTTCGCTTATGGACCTCGCGCGACCTTGGAGTACAGTGACATTAATTTTGACATTTTATTTTTTTGACATTTTCTCTACGATTGACAACATAGTTTTGGTCCTTCGCCTATGGACCTCGCGCGACCTTGGAGTACAGTGACATAGTTTTGGTCCTTCGCCTATGGACCTCGCGCGACCTTGGAGTACAGTGACAAATTTTTTTGACATTATCGCGGAGCTTAACATAGTTTTGGTCCTTCGCCTATGGACCTCGCGCGACCTTGGAGTACAGTGACAAATTTTTTTGACATTATCGCGGAGCCATACATAGTTTTGGTCCTTCGCCTATGGACCTCGCGCGACCTTGGAGTACAGTGACATTAATTTTGACATTTTATTTTTTTTGACATTTTCTCTACGATTGACAACAATTATTTCGCAAGTGAACATTGCGTTTGTGCATTTTCTGACAGTTTTACGAGGTTTTTTGACATTATCATTGACATTACATTATTACTACTCAGTGACATTTTCGCGAGGTTTTATATCCAGTGACATAACATTTTATTTTTTTTGACATTATCGCGGAGCTTAATGACATTTTGCATTTTTATAATATTCGCGAGTTTCTTGACATTTTGAATAGCTATTCAGTGATAATACATTTTTGCATTTTTTTGACATTTTTGTGAGTGACATTGCAAGTGGAGTGTTATCTTCATTTGACACGCCAAGGAGAAATCTGCCCGGAGACACTTCATTGATCTTGCTGCATAAGGTTTACCTATCTTGGGACTATCTTCAGTTGACAAGTAAGATCGTTTCATTTTATTTCTGACAATGGAGGCTATTATATTGCGACAAAAGGAAATCATCAAGACCATTGAACAAGTCAATACAAATTTTAAAAAAGACCCTGTGAGTAGAAAAACTGCTGACTACATTACCAAGCGAGTAGAATGGCTTGACAAATTATTTAATGACTTTCAGTTCAATCATGAACAATTGCAAACTTTTGCTGACAAATCTCACGAATATTTTGTTAAAGATATGTACAAGCAGTTAAAAGACTACTATGACAATACGAGAGCTATGATGACAAATTATTCTACCTATGAGGAACTAGCAGGAGGCGAACCCAGCAGCAAACAAGACCGTGGTACACAGCCTGATCAGAAAATGTTGGAGCTTATACGCCAGCAGAACACAAACTTCCGTGCCTTCCAGAGAATGGTCGAAAATTGCAAAATTGAGGACATTTCTGAAAAATGGGAGATTGATGACAAATTACGAAACTTACAATCGCGGTGGAATACAATTGACTGCTTGCATTGGCAAATTGACAATATTTTGGAGGGTTCCGATCAAATCTATGAAATGCAATATACCCACCATGAGCAAATGCATGACAATATCAAAAAGTCTCTGAACAATCAGATGTTATCTACAGCACACATGCATCAAGCTACTCCTCAAATAGAGATACCCGTCTTCTTTGGGAATTACACCCAATGGCCTACATTTCTGGACTTGTTTAAGGAAACTATTCATAACAATAGAATTTTGTCAAAATCGCAGAAGATGCAGCACCTCAAGGGCAAGCTTAGAGGAGAGCCAGAAAAACTCATTCAGCATCTACATATTTCGTCTGACAATTATGACACCGCATGGAGCATCATAAATCAACGTTATAACAACCAGCAATTGTTATTTACCAAGCAAATCGAAGTTTTTCTCAACCAACCTAATATTCAAAAGCAATCTTCGTTTGAGCTGAAGAGACTACATGACATCTGCACAGAATCTATCAATGCAGTGCAAAACTTAGGAGTGGATACCTCGACATGGGGACCCCTTCTCGTGCACCTGATCACCAAGAAACTAGACTCTGACACCTTACGTGATTATCAGGAGGCTAGAGTGTCACCAAGAGAATTAGCAACATTTTCAGAGCTTTTGACATTTTTGGAGACAAAGTTTACGGCGCTCGAACCTATCAGCAGAAAAGCTGAAACATCATCAAATAAAAAACCTACATTATTAACCAATCAATTACCTGTGAAAAAAGAAGCCAATAAAACTTACAATTACAACAATTCTAAACCGACCTATAACCGTGCATATCATACAGGTGCCGCAACCATAAAATGCCCACTCTGCAGTAATAATCATGCGCTATTCCAATGCAGGAAATTTGAGAGCATGAGTTCCCGTGAGAAACAAGCTGCTTTATTAAATCATAACATTTGCAATAATTGTCTCTATATACATGAACGTAACGTGTGTAATTCTACTAAACGTTGCAAAAAGTGTAACCAAGCACACAATTCTATACTGCATGACATGTTCAACCTGAGTAGCGTTCCCACGACTCGGCAACAACCACATTTGCCGAGAAATGTCACACACGTTCAAAATGATGACGATGAAATATTATTGACTACAGTAAAGGTGCAAGTACGCGCTAGGGACGGTACATATTTGACAATGAGAGGACTTTTGGATCAAGGTTCACAATCTACATTAATAACAGAAAATGCAGTACAACGCTTGGGATTGCAACGTCAATATTTAAATGCATCTGTCTCGGGAGTAGGCACTTTATCAAACAAAAGCAAGGGAAAAGTCGAACTGACATGCAGATCCATTTATGACAATTATGAATTTAAGACTAACGCCTTAATAATGTCAAAAGTAGTCAACAACCTTCCGAGTCACTCGTTCCAAAAGAAAAACTACGTACATTTGCAAAACATTCAATTGGCAGATCCTGATTATAACGTTTCCAATCACATTGACATATTATTTGATGCAAAAGTTTACTCTGACATTTTGGTAGACGGTCTAATTAAAGGACTTCCAACACAACCTATTGCCCAGCAAACTAAACTGGGATGGATACTATCAGGAAATGTGACAATGACATTCAATTGCCATGTTGTTATCAATAATAATGATGACATAAGCAGATTTTGGGACATGGAGGACATAAGTGACATTGACACTAATTGCAATGAACTGACAAAGGATGAAAAATTTTGTGAGGACTATTACGTGTCCACAACAAAAAGGTTACCAAGTGGAAAGTACGAAGTACGCTTACCGATAAAGCCAAACTTTCAACAGCATCTTGGTACATCAAAAGGCAAGGCCTTTGCACAATTTAAATCGCTAGAGCGAAAATTCAGCAAGCATAAGGAATTGCATCGTGAGTACAGTAATTTCATGGAAGAGTACATAGATTTGGGACATATGAAAGAATGTGACAAGGAATTAAAACAAAGCTGTTACTTACCTCACCATGACGTGCATAAACAGGATTCGACGACTACCAAATTAAGAGTCGTTTTTAATGCATCTTCCAAAACATCAAGCGGCTACAGCTTGAATGATCTGATGGAAGCAGGTCCAAAATTTCAACAAGACATTCAAGAATTATTAATACAGTGGCGATTTTTCAAATACGTTTATTCAGCTGATTGTGAAAAAATGTACCGTATGATTTTATTGCATTGTGATGATCAACAATTACAGAAAATTGTGTGGAGAAGCAACGTTGATGACATGATTCGTGAGTACCAATTATGCACACTCACGTACGGGATGAAGGCCGCTCCTTATCTGGCAATGAGAACTCTGAAGCAGTTATCACGTGATGAAGCGAAGAACTTCCCGTTGGCATCAAAAATATTAGAAAATAATTTTTACATTGACGATTTATTGGGTGGAAATCACACAATTGATGAAGCTAAACATATGCAGACGCAATTAATAAGCATGTTGCAAAAGGCGGGATTTAATTTGAGAAAATGGTGCAGTAACAATCCGGAATTATTGAAAACCTTAAATAAAAACCAACTGGACCCCGCATTTATTGATTTCAAATATGCAAACTCAACAAAAACATTGGGGTTGAGATGGAATGCTGCAACCGATTCCTTTCGGTTTCAGAGCAAGGTTGACTTTGACATAAATTCTACAAGCATGACAAAACGAGAAATGTTATCACAAATATCGAAAATTTACGACCCGCTTGGCTGGCTTTCACCAATGACAATAAAAGCCAAACTGCAATTTCAACGTGTGTGGTCGACTGGCATAAACTGGGATGACAAGATAACAAGTCAATTACATTGCGAATTAATCGATTTGTTAAATGACTTAAAAAATATTGATATATTGACAATACCTAGATGGTTGGGTAGTACAAAAAGGTCAATTGAGCTACATGGATTTGCAGATTCATCAGAAAAAGTATATGCATGTGCAGTTTACCTTAAAACAAAAAATGACAATGGAATGACAATTTCGAATTTAATTGCAGCGAAAACCAAGCTGGCGCCGGTTAACAAAGTTGTAACTTTGCCCAGACTGGAGTTATGTGCAGCGGTACTATTGACAAAACTAATTAATAAAATTACACGCTCATTACCGCATGACAACATAAAAGTTTATGGATGGACAGACTCAATGATAACCTTGGGTTGGATCCGTGGAGATGAGACTCGGTGGAAAACATTTGTGGCCAACCGTGTAAAAACAATCACTGACACAATACCTGCATCGAGCTGGAATCATACCAAATCAGAAGATAACGCCGCCGACTGTGCGACGAGAGGCTTGACTTCGCAACAGCTTCAAAGCCTCACAATTTGGTGGGAAGGCCCAAAATGGCTGAAAAATGACAAACTTGACATCCAAAGCCCACAAATTGAAGAGCCTAAAATAGAATGCAAACCAGCCAAGCAAGCGAATGTCGTGCAATTAAATACATCGTTACTAATCTCTCAGTTAGTAAATAAACACAGTACAATGACACGTGCCACAAGAGTATTATGTTGGGTATCGCGTTTCATAACAAACTTACGCGATAAAGACGGCGCTATTAGATGCAATTATCTTACATCACAAGAAATACACAAGGCTCGATTATCAATCATCAAGACAATGCAAGCTCAATATTTTGGTGAAGATATCTCAAGGTTGAAGCAAGAGAAGAAAATTCATACAAAAAGCAACATTCTGACATTGAATCCTTTTGTTGATAAGCATGGCATACTGAGAGTTGGAGGAAGATTACAATATTCGAATTTGATATATGAAGCGAAACATCCTATACTGATTCCACGTGATTCACATGTGACAAATCTTCTAATAAATGAAGCACATCACACAACATTGCATGGTGGACCATCATTGACATTGACATACATACGAGAGAAATTTTGGATTATTGGTGGAATGAGGGCTATCAAAAAGCAGATACGCCAATGTGTTGTGTGTCGAAGATTCAGCGCACAAAAGCAAGCTCAACAGATGGCAAATTTACCACAATCTAGAGTAACACCGTCAAGGCCATTTACCCACACGGGGGTGGACTTTACTGGATTCGTTGACATAAAAGCAAATAAAGGTAGAGGGATTAAAGTGACAAAAGGCTATATTGCAGTTTTCGTTTGTTTTAGCACGAAGGCCATTCACTTAGAATTAGTGTCTGACCTTTCCACGCCATCATTTTTGGCAGCCTTAAAGCGAATGTGTTCACGGAGGGGTATACCTAAGCATATCTATTCTGACAATGGTACCAACTTTGTCGGCGCTTCAAGGGTATTAAGAAAAGAATATCAAGCAGGAATGACAATGGTCAGTACAGAATTTTTAGATGACATCAACAACATGGGAGTTACATGGCATTTTAATGCACCGCTGTGGCCCAGTGCTGGTGGCTTATGGGAGGCAGCGGTGAAGAGCGTTAAATACCATTTAAAACGAATAATTGGGGAGCAAAAACTGACATTTGAGGAATTTTACACCTTATTGACACAAATTGAGGCATGCCTTAATTCACGACCCCTGTATAGATTGACAGAAAATATAGAGGACGGTTACCTGACACCCGGTCATTTTTTAATTGGCGCACCTCTATTATCATCACCTTTGACAAACATGGACGAAGATACCTCAATGACAACTCGATGGCAATTAATTGAGAGAATGCATAAATCATTTTGGAAGAAATGGTCTACAAGTTATTTACAGCAATTGCATGCCAGATGTAAGTGGAATAATCCTACAAAAAATCTCAAAGTAAATGACATAGTTCTTGTGAATGAAGGACACTTACCACCATCAAAATGGGCACTAGCTAAAGTCCATGAACTGCATCCCGGCCGAGATGGTCATGTTAGAGTCGTTACACTTAAAACTCTAAACGGGTACACCAAACGACCGATCGTTAAACTGACACCACTGCCAATAGAAGCCAGTAAATCAATGCCAGCAAATGACATTAATGATGACAACGTGACAAGCACGAATAGAACTCGAAGCAGGCGACCCAACTGTCTCATAACAATGTTGTTGTTGCTGTTGGCTTTCATATCGCCCTCATATCAGCTGACAAACGTCACAAGCATACCGAAAAATAGCACTCTTTATTTTGACAAAATTGCAGACCTTCGCGTTATACAAGACGAAGGGACGGGGGAAATGCCAAGACTGGCGTGGACGAGGCGCAACGCGCGAGGACGTTACGATGGCGCCTGCAGCGGCCATTGAGCTGCGCTCAGTAAGCAGTTCGATGCTCAGTGTAGACAAAGCTACTTCGCCGACGTTTACCAGAACTGTGCACTTTGACAATTTACCCGAACCCTAGATAGTGCAGTGAAGTGAATTTGCAATTTTTTTTTTTTTACATTACTTAAATAATTCATTTATATGCGCTTTTTTTGTATTGCTCGAATATATTTTTTAGTTTACATTTTTTATATTATTACAGTTTATAAGTTTTTTGAAATTTACTTATATTACGATTTTTTTGTAGTGCATTTGAACTTAGGTTATAGGATGTAATTGCCATTTTTTATTATTGTTACTTTACGTATTTAGTGTTTAAGTGCAACTATTTTGTAGTATTTTTTTTGACAGTGGCAGTATGTACGAGCCTGTACATTAATATTGCTATATGTGCAGTTTTATAATATGTTACACTGACATGACATTATACTTGGCAGTAGTAATAAAGAAGTTGAACCTCGTGGACGCGTTTTGCATTGACAACCTGACAAATAACATATGTGTGGAGTTACACCGCAGTGACCCATACACATACTATGTGATGTGTATTTAGTGGTATTACGTCTCGTTTATTATGCTGCTGGTAGGGGCACGCTTCATCCATTTATAATGTCTTTTATCTGTTTATCTTGTTCTCGTAATAATGGCTGCACTGTTCGTGTCTCGCTCTATCGCTGATGTGTGAGCGAGATGTAAATAGACATATATTGAAATAAAACGATTTTTTAAGGATTTTATTGCGTTTATTTTATGTTTTTTACGTTCGCGACATTTCGGCTGCTGTACAGCAACCACGGTCACGGACTGAGGTGGTTGACGTCCCAGTGTCATAGCTGGAAATGGTCTTTAAAATTAGTTTTATTTCAATGTGTAGTATTCGCGTAAATATAAGAAATCAATATAGGCAAATATGTTTATTTACGATTTTTTTTTAAACATCCACTAAGTAAGATCGATATTTAACTACTTGATCAATATCCTTACGCTTAATTAATTAACTGAATTATGTTCTAATAGACTAACCTAGGTATATGACTTATGTCACCAGTTTTTTTTTTTTATACATTATAGGCAAGTATTTGATCTCGATCTCACCTGATGGTAAGTGACGATGAGATCTACGATGGAGCATACTTGCCTAGGTAGGAAGGCGGCAGTAGATCGAGACTGTACATTCACTGGGCACATGCAGCGCAGCTGATCTGACCCGCCATCCATGAATGGCAACACCGAGCATCATGCCGGAACACGGCTAGGCCGCTTGGCGACATGGCTTTGTTCAGTGGGTGGTGACTAGCCACGGCCGAAGCCTACCACCAGTAGAGTTGTCACCTGGTTGGCAGCACCCAGGGTCACGTGTAGGGTATCTCGAGGGTACTTAATTCTCCTACGGACGAAGGTGACTCGACCCCAAAAAGTAAAATAATAAAAAAATACACTACTACTACTTATACTAATACTTTTTTAGATTAGCTTTGTTTCGCGGAGAATTGCATTTTATTTGGGGTCCCGTCACTCGTGATAGATAGTTTCTCGACTAACATCTTAGAAGAGTTCGGTGTTGCTGGCTTCTTTAATTATCGATCAACTTGATTAGTTTATAATTGGAAAAGTTGACAAGCCAAGGGTCAGTGGTGGGTTCCTCTTCCCCGGTTGGTTTAGTATAATACTTTAAACTGCTGTAAGGTTCTAATAAACACAGCATAAATAAATACAATACATAATACAATAATAAATATTGATTCGTCATGTGTCTGTAAAATTGACATTTCGTGTTCGCAATTTCCTTGGAATTAAAAAACCGCCGACCAAGGTTCTGTTGTACTTTTACTCTTTACGCTAGAACTATTTAACAAATTAATTTTGACGTAATGAATATCTTATTTATAACCTTTTTTTCGTACATTTGTGTGTTAATAAAAATGAAAATGTTATATAAATGAACAGCTTAGGAGACATTGTACGTTATTGCAACCTCTCGGACGATGCGCTATTTAATCTAAAATATACCTTAGGGGTTCTATGGCGTAAAGATAAAATTCAACTATCCGTGTGCCTATAGCAAGTGCTCCTAACGTAATCGTATCGCAGTAGACACGCAAACGTAACGTTACGTAAAAAGTTTGCGCCTATTTAGGCTCAGTATTCAGCCGCGCGGCGACACTCCGAGCCTGGCGATCGAGAATTGAATAGTACTTTCCTAAGTGCAGGAAAATGCTTGCAGGAAGCTGCGGTGATCACGGACTTCCTGTTCCAAGCTGCAACGAAATTGTTGCCACTGACTTATCTGGTTATTGAAAAATCTCTTAAGTTATTTCCCAGTGCAGCAGAGGAGGTTACTTCTAGACTATACGATGGGCAAAATTTGGCTGGGTTGTATGATTATAACATCCCCTCTTGCTTGTGGGGGCATGGTCAGCTCACGCATGGACCCTTGACACCCAACGCAATTATTGGGCAACGTAACGCTTGTACGAGTATTATGACTACCTTACAAAATTATTGCTCGGTTTCAAAAATTGTGCTCATCACAAAAAGTTCGTCCCTATCGAGATTCGAACCCGGTCTCGGAGGCGGACGGTAGTCGCTCTGTGTAAATAATGATGATCACAAAAATCAGGGGAGACTTTGAGTTCCTTACTATATTTATTGCGGCTGCGCTGCCTAGTCTGCCTAATTAAGAGGATTCCTCTTTTGTGGTCGTTACTGATCGCATGCGCAGCTTCTTACTCTATGGATAGATTGGATCCGGGTGTTACGCAAGCAACGGTTAAACCAGACAGTTCAGTGCTGCTCGCAACTATTGGCCAATGACTTGTTGGGTAATTAGCGTGTAACTGTAACCGCAGAATCATTTAACTGCAGGTTAAAATTTGTGCGCCTGACATTATAAATATCGGTTTACGTGAACGCGTAAGGTACAAGGTCCGATTGTTATTCCAAAGATGGAGTCGAGTCGCCATTTGTAAATTTAATATAGAAGAAAGCTTTCAATATATTTTAGGAATAATACCTAATTGCGTACAGCCGATGCGTAATCCATTAATTTGCTCCGTGTGCATCGCCAGTACTGAAATAATCAAGTTAATTCGGGAATTGTCAATTGCAAGTACCGAGAAAAGCTTCAGCAAATAGCATATATAAGGTTTAACTAAAAATAGGTTAAATAATATCAACAGATGAATCAGTAAGTTATATGGATCACGTTGATGTATAAATTAATTGTTTGTTTTTTTAAACGAGGTGGTCGGCCGTTTGGCCGTGTGGTCAGTACAGGGTGTCATTTTGTTAATGTCTAATAATTTGATTTATTTTTTTGGCAATGATCTCACTAAATTTAAATGTGAATGTTTGGATGGATGGATGGATGTTTGTTTGTTACTCAATCACGCCAGAACGGCTCAACGTATCTGGATGAAATTTGGCATTTGGAGATAGCTTATAGTCTGGAATAACACATAGGCTACTTTTTATCCCGGTAAAATGTATGGTTCCCGTGAGATAGATTTGTTTTAATTTTTAATACTTTTTAATCGCGGGTAACAACGCGGGGCGCAGCTAGTATCTATATAGCCTACAGGGCCAACACTGTTAAAATATTTTACACTATTTTTGTAACAACCTATATATCACGCCCGAATCACCCGAATTGTTGGCAGATATAGTTGAACGCATTTCGCCGGCCCATGTAATATAGCACTCGTAGAACTATTTACTGGGAACATTACTGACATTACCAAACTTACAATGTAATATGAGGTGCATGTATGCAGTTTCCTTATGTGTCTGGTACCTAGGAATATCTCATTACCACATTACAGAATATTTGGACTTAAATTACCAATGTCGGTTGGCTATGCTACTTCATTTTTCTTTGGATGTCTGCCAGAAGACATCCACTGTTGAACCTCCAGCCTCTCTCAACTTCCTTTGAGTATTTAACTAATCAAGCCGTAATACTATATTTTTTCTGCAAATTCTTGAGGGACGGGGCGTTAAAAATCAAAGTGATTCAGAATGATAGAATCAGAATCAGAGTGTTTGTTATTCAAGTAAACCATTAAGTACAGTACAAGTACAAGTACTTATGAATCGTCGAAATATTTACAAAATGCTAAGCCCCAACTTGACCGCCCGTGCGGAATGCCGTTCCTATGGAGAAGAACGAGCGAGAAACTCCATGGTTGCTCTTTCAAAAAGATCCGTTACATTTTTGAACAGTACATTGTTATGGGTGTGTGAGAACAATGTAGAAACGGCTAGGCAGACTTAGCAGCTGGTCAAAAAAAAAAAACTAACTCTATAAGTATATCATAGCGATAGCGATCAAAAGTGAAGTAGTTTTATGTGTATAGCTATAGTCTTATACCCACTGTTTTTGGCAGAGGGATTCGCGTTACGATGTCATGTCCACGTATCCACATTCACAGTACTCCTATCTGTATCTGCAGCTTCCTACGACGCGTGGTTACATCTTCTTCCTACCATTTGGAGAGCAGCCCCCCCCCCCCCCCCCACCAGATCTACCCTGAACAATGGACTTAACTAATTTATCTTCCCCAAGACTCCGTCGACCACCCGGCGCATTGATAAGCGCCAATGAGTAATGCTATCATAACTTTATGTGATCAGTAAACACTGCACATCTGCCGTGGTCGCGGAAAATCCCAGTATTTTATACGTAAGCAAGCCAGATGGTAACATAGAAAAAAGTTTCTTCCTACAAATGTTGACCCTATTAAGAGTTGAAATTCTAAACTCCCTTCATAGTGTACCTCTGGGGTACCCAAGGAATATAGCCTTCAAATTTCAAATCTCTAGCTCACTGGGTTAGGTTGAGCGTTGTCTGTCAGTCAGTGTTAAGAAAGAAGATGAAGATAGGTACAAAGGTAGTGGAGAACAAAGTCTAGATCAGTGATTCCCAAACTATTTTGGGAAAAAGACCCCTTTTCCAAAATGATCTGATACGTCAGACCCCCATAGCCTAATTACTTTAAACATCCTATCTCAAGTTTTTTCCCTATTGATACAAAATAATAATTTCGCCTAGTACAAACTTGTGCACGCTTATCGACTTGTTGAGTTTTTTAAAAGTGCAACAATAATACTTCCCACTAAAATATTAGTCATTCTTATAACAAGTTTGGTACACGTAGCACAACTTATAGAGTACGTTGAAAGTTTGAAATAAGAACTTGTGTTAATTAATAGGGGTCGATTTTTAGACCTCGTCGACCCCCAAAATCAGTTTTCGTTTATGCCAAACAATGTCAACCGTTTGGAAACATATATCGACCTCAAGGGGTCGATATCGACTACTTTGGGAATCCCTGGTCTAGATGGTAAAAACGAGTACTAAAGCGGGGCGAGGCGAATTTTAACATACAACCTGCTTAGTGCGTCACTTCGTTACCCTGGCGGTGCCGGTTTTCAATCTCCCTTACACAATTGTTACAGCACTCGGAAACCTGAAAAATTCTGATAAATGTTGTTACCTTATAAAAAGAGCAACCATGGAGTTTCTGGCCCGTTCTTCCCCATAGGAACGGCATTTTTGATGATTCATACGTGCTGAAATGGTTCACATGAATGACAGAATATTCTGATTATGTGTGTCGGTGATCACCCAGATTAGGGAATTCTGAAGCCGACTCTAATACAAAAAAGGCTGGGAGGAGGAAGAAAATAAATAATAACTGGTGGATAATTAATAGAATTATATTAAAATACAGATCTCGACTAATAACATAATGAGAAGTTCTTACAACGTGCTAGCTGTAGTAACGCATAATTATTTAAAACCAATTTCAGGTATTACGTTAAGTAAATCTTGAGTAATTTCGTTCTGTGGTAAATTCACAAACACGATGTTAGGTTTTTATATGTGGTGCGCGCACGCATTGCGAGCAACTAAGACGATACTTCTTATAATTTAATTCAAATCTTACGCGAGATGTTAGCTAAAGTTGTCTGAACCCGATGTAGTATTGCCGCAAATGGTTGAACAAGGTCAACTAAGTGCCGGCGCGGGCGCCGCGATACGCGCTAATAACGTTATAAAAAGGATCAATAACATGTGGTCACTGCGCAGGCGCGTGCGGTAGTGCCAATTATAGGTTTGTACTCGAAAACCGTCCGAATCTATTATGATAGATATTAGTTTTCCACACCTATCTACGATAGATCAATCACCTTTGAAGATCTCTCTGGTCGGACTACGCTTTTTCGCTTGTATTCTATTCATATAGTGACAATGATTATTCAACTTTTTAAAACATAGCCAGGGTTCGATAACCAAATTAACAACTGTCAATTTATGTGTACCGTAATTGGCAGTTGATCATTTGTTAATAATTTGTCTACATACATCAAAATGTGAATTGTTGCCATAAAAGCTTATGCTTATACATTTTGTTGTAACTTTATCATAATTAAATATTTCAATGAAATAATACATTTGAATATAATTGCTTTCTTTATTGAGACTCATAGACAATTTTTGATCATAGATCGTGCACCAACTCTCATTAGAGTTGGGACACATACTAATTAGTAACTAGTGATGTGAATCAAACATTCAACACATGTTGGTGTGTTTGTTACTGCATGTGATTAAGTCGTAAGTGACTGTGCAATAAGGGTTCTCATGAATGCTAGACGCCTGGTACATTATTTCGATTTCATACTTTGTTAATCCTGAATTATTATGTTTGATAATAATCAACAAAGTTTGTTAGTTTGCATGTAGAGTGTAATCTTTGGATTAAATAAGTTGAATTTCTGAGGATTTTAAGATATTTGTGTAGTATACAAACACTGATAAAAGCTGTTTATTTGCATACAATGTGATGTACTTACGTGAGTAGCAAATATGATAATAAATTATAATTTATATCGCACATACCATACGCGCCAGTCGATCGAGAGCAGATGGCAATACGTCTGCTAAAAATAGATGATACGCAGTAACACAAGGAACACTCGCATTACATGTGATGAACAATGGGGTTATGAATACGGCATCTAGTTTTTTTATTTTTTTATTACATTATAGGCAAGTATTTGATCTCGATCTCACCTGATGGTAAGTGACGATGAGATCTACGATGGAGCATACTCGCCTAGGTAGGAAGGCGGGAGTAGATCGAGACGCTACATTCACTAGGCACATGCAGCGCAGCTGATCTGACCCGCCATCCATTAATGGCAACACCGAACATCATGCCGGAACACGGCTAGGCCGCTAGTCTGTATTATCAGCAGTTTACAGTATACAGTATACTAGGCTGACATGCTTGATGCGTGACCTTGCAATCCTTTTATGCAGAAACTAGCTGTTAGCCACGACTTCGTCCGCGTGGTATTTAACAAAGATACAACCGTTGGCAACAAGCCTGCTCGCACGTTCTGAGCCCGCGGGACGCATTGCGGGTTACTGCTTTCAAATTTAATCAGGCGCAGCGATGCAACGTTGGTTTTATTTTTTTTTCGTGAGATCCTGTTTTTTTTTCTAAAATAAAAGTAGCCAAAGTTATTCCTTGTTACATCAGCTATCCGCCAGTGAAAGTCCCGTCAAAATCAGTCCAGCCATTTCAGAGATTACCCGGAACAAACAAACAGACAGTCAGACAGACAGACAGACAAAAATTGTAAAAATGTTGTTTTGGTATAGGTACCGTGTACAACCAAATGCACTTAGTAAAAAGCGGTTATTTTAATATTACAAACAGACACTCTAATTTTATTTATTTGTATAGATTATGTTTGATCTTGAGGTTTTAAAGGAACTTCTCGGCCGTCTTTACCTACAAAACCTGCAAGTTCGCTCGGCCGAATTTGTATGAGATCATCGTTTCGAGTTTGTAATTCATAATTAGGTACCTACATGTGAACGGTTGATCGCTTACTTTTACGACTTCAATGAACATTCAGAATTGTTCGACGAAATCTTAGAATCGTGGTAAATCCGGCCATCGCCTCCCTCGATGGTCGGCGTGGCTTCACAATACGCCGTAAATAATTGACAAAATAAATGACAATCGCCGGGACACGTTTGCTGCCACAATAGACTCATAATGAATTCGGAATGTTAATTGTCCCCTATCTAGTTTTCCTTCAAGCACTCACTCAATAATACAATTCTGTACCTAGTTGGGTTTTGGAATACCAAAAACCAAACAAGTATTAACTTATTTGTTTATCTTCAGGCTTTTGTTGAAAAGTATTTACATTCATGAATTTGCGTCAACAAGCGAGCTATAGAAATTACCTTTCTACCGACTTCATGAAGGATCCTCCTTCAGGGAGACGGCTTCCGACACCACTCCTGTAGTATCGAGAACTTTATCGTTAAATTATTAAGTCCCAGATGGTACCTACCTAAGTCTCCTTCCTCAGGCCAGCCGGGCCAAATAAGTGGGCCACACAACATCGAGTTAGCAGTTGCCTTCAGTTACATCGGTCTTGATATTCCCCGTTCTCTTATTGCAGTGATGGCTTCTGGTTGACATGTGGTGGTGGCTACTGTTGCTCGCGGCGGCGGCCGGGCCCTGCCAAGCCTGCCCGGCCCACTGCGAATGCTCCGTCGGCGAGGACTGGGAGTACTTGTGCGAGGGAGACAACAACACGCAGTTCCTTATGAGAGCGACGCTCAACTACGAAGTGTCTGTGGAGTGCATGGAGGTAATATACCGGAGCGGTCATTTTAAGGTGGAAGCTCAGGGTCAGGGCGCGAAATTCAAAATGTCAATGGTTTTTTTTTTTACAACGAATTTGGACATCTTTACGATGTAATTTAGTTTTTTGCGATAATTAGCATTCTGCATTGGATGGCTCGATGTATTAAGTTTACTTTAAAAAATGCCTAAAGCGATGCAAAACTCCGAAGTTAGTAATAGTAGCGGTTTTTACAAACCTGTTACAAATATTACTTTGGGTAGAAATTAACGTCAGCGATAGTTACTCTGCGACCGCTGTCTCTTTTGCACAGTTGCCTTTAACACGATCTCATTTTCACCATGATTATCATTGGTAAACGGTGAACGAAAACATCGTGAGGAAACCTACATGACTGAGGCCCTCGAAAACTTGTGAACCTCCAGCCCGCACTGGGCCAGCGTGGTGGAGCGCAATCCCCCTCGCATGCAGGGTAGGCCTGTGCCTTCGGTGGGACATTTTAAAAAAGACTGATATAAACATGATTACTTTGCAAATATCTTACAATAAGCATTGTATTTGTAGGGCGACACTGCGCCCTGCGCACTGCTACCGACGGTGGACGCAGCGCAGGGCGGAAACCTGTCGAAGGTCACGACGAGTCGATGCTCGCCGGCCATCCTGCCGTGCCTGCTGGCCGCGGTGCACGCCACCAGCGTCTCCACGCTCATGCTCAACAACCCCACGGAGGAGCTCGCGCCCGAACACTTGGCCGGCTTACAACTGAAGACTCTGTTAATTTTCGACGCCCGTAAGTCACCACAAATATGTATCACACCTTCACGCAAATCTTGGAAATACAAAACATTGATTACTTTTAATATATAAGTGATGAATCCGCCCACAATGTCTAAACACACCTCAAGCAGCAACGAGCGACGCCAACAATTTTTTATCTTAAGAACCTCTTACTGCAGTTAACGGGTTCTCTGTGTAAATTATCAAAGACTTCAAAGGATTAATTTTCAAAAAAACTAGTTGTCCCGCCGAACTTCGTACCGCCTCAACATCATATGTATGAGAAAATGAATTGCTGTTATCTTTATTATTATTCTTTTGGTGATTTTTTCCCATGTTGTAATAGGTATTATGTTATTGGGGGTGGAGAAAATGAAAAAATAAATATCATAAAAATCGCCCAACCCGTTCTTGATTTATAGCTGGTGTAACTAACACGACTTTGTTTTATACAGAAGATTAGGGCACTGTTTACTTTACAAGTAATATTGGTGCTTGACCGAGACCGAGTGTGCATGTGTGTAGGAGTATTTTGAAATGTTTATGTGTGTGTTAAAGATCTAAAATATTTTCATTCAAGGAAATACACCAAAATGCACTTATGAATAATCAAAACCTGCTTAATGGTTACTCTTTTTAAATTGAATATAGAGGTATGATACAAAACATTTGTATCGTACCCCAGAAACATCGGCACTTCAACTTCAAACTTTTCCAAGTCTTTATATTTCAAATTAAATATTGTACGTTTTCAAATTAAATATTGTATGTTTTTTACCGTTAATGTATTTATTTCTTTGAATAATTAAAATTTACAATTAAAGTAAAACTAAAAAGAAAATAAAAAAATATTTAAATACATATTCACCAAACGTACAATAATAACTTAAATTATATCCAAATGCTAAGGCACTCAAAGAGCCCCCGCGAGCTCAGAGCGGCGGCGGCGGGGAGGCTAGACGGCTGGCTGCATTGCCACGACGATTCGCCAAACAAAAATGCCTATGCTGATCGCTTCTGGTCACCAAAATATGTTTCCGCCAAACGTTTCGCATTCCTCGCAACTCCTGGCCCGCGGCCGCCCCGGCTCTAACCTCCTGCCCCAAACGATTTAAATATGTACATTTAAAGTGAGGGGCCAGGACCTCAGCGACAGCAATGCCGATATACCAACATTTATTTCTTATGGATTTCAAAATGGCTGCATATTCCCAATCAGCTTCCCCGAAAAATCTAGAGAATGGAATCTCTATCGGTTTTAAACCTAGAGGATGGAATCTCTATCGGTTTTAATATCTCTGCTCGCCATTTTGCGAAAAGTAAGCCATACGATTGGAGTCATCTAAAATTGGAAATGGATGTGTCCGGAAGCGGAAATTTTAAGAAAAACACATCCTGGATATAAACAGTCTCACGCAACGCCTGTGTCGCTTCCATCGCTGAATTAATTTCGCGTTGGAATGACTAATATGAGTGGGCGCCTGTAACGCGCTGCTCACGCGCCAGACGAGCCCGGCTCGGGAACCGGCGGGAGGCTGGCAGCGGCCGCCTCCGCCGCGTGGAGCGCGCTCGGCCCCGGCAACGCGCTCCGCAGCTTCTGCCAGAACCAGGGGTCGCCCCAGCGCACGTACGTGTTTCCGCTGATGTAGGCAAGCAGCTCCGCGTCCAGCGGCAGCTGCGAGGGCTCCTCCAGCAGCACCAGCACCAGCCGCGGCTCGCTGTCCTCCAGCGCCGCCGCGTACGCCTCGCGGAACTCAGCGCGCGCCCACTTGGAGCGCAGGAAGGACTCCGACACGACGGCCACGGTGCGGCGCGAGACGCGCACCGACGCCGCGATCTGCGCCGGGATCCAGCCGCCCGGCGCCCAGTCGCGGTAGTGCACGCACAGCCGCAGCGGCGCCGCGCCGCCCTCCAGCCGCGCCACCAGCGCGCGCACCACCCCCGCGTCCGCGTGCGCGAACGACACGAACGCGTCGTACAACCACTCGCCGGCGGCGGGCCGACTGCGCTGGAGCCGCAGGGTCGACGCGGTACGCGCGCGCAGCCGCCGCCGCAGTGCAGCCCGCGCCACCACCAGCGCCAGCGCGCCCATCGCCACCATCACACCCAGCGCCACTGCCGCTATGGCACCCGCCGACATGCCCCCTGACGACTCGTTCGGCACGCTAAGGGGAGCTCGTGACGAGCTATACCGGACTAAATTCTCAGTCAAATTGTTCTGTTCGCTCTTCGTCCCGTTGGCCGGCCCGCCCGTATCGTCGCAGGGCCGCGGCGCGACCAGCAGCAGCGGCGTGCCGTCGGCGCAGGTCGCGTCGGCCCAGTCTTGGAACACGTGGTAGTGGTCGCGCATGGTGGCCAGCGTGGCGGCGGCGCGGCAGCTGCAGTCCAGCGGGTTGCGCGCGAGCCACACGCGCCGGTTCTCCCCGGAGACCAGCGCCCGCGCCGTCGCCGCGTCGATCACACTCAGCGGGTTGTCGCGCAGGTCTAGCGTCTGCTAGTGAACAGTCAATATAAAATATAATAATTCAAATTTTGCTAGGCTCCGTTTTTCACAAAATTTGTATACGCTCTCTAATATACGTGGTGGATAGGATCTATCATCACACTTGATCTATTGAAAGCCTCATGCTCAATGGATTATGACCTTACAGAGAGACGACAGAATTACGCGTCGTTGTTACTTGATCGACTCCGGATTGAAAAACGACAGGTTTTCTGTGGTCTGCACAACGATCGCCTCACCGTGACTTCAGGCGGCACGTCGTCGGGTGCGAGTCGGTCTATGCCATTCCGAGTGAGACGTAGGTCGAGCGTGACCGGCTCCGAGTCGTTGCGTAGCAGCACGGCTCGCGTGTCGAGGCGAGGGACGCGCGCCAGGCCTGCGCCGGTGCAGTCCAGGCGCAGCACGCGGCCCGGCCGCTGCACGTCGTCGCGCTCGGCGCACGCGCAGCCGGCGGGGCAGGCGCCGCGCGCGGGACACACCAGGTCTTCGAGCGGCATGTATTTTAGCGCGCGCTCGCCCTCGCAGCGCGCGTGGTGCTCGCGCAGCCGCTTGTCGAGGCGCAGCGCGGCCGCCGCCCAGTACAGCTCGCAGTCGCAGCGCGGCACGTCGATCAGCTCGAGTGTGAGGGTCGGGCCGGGCAGCGCGGCGGCCACGCGCTCGTAGTCCTCGCGGCGCAGCGACAGCCCGACGCTGCTGGCCAGTTCAACTGTCATGTCGACCGTGGTGTTGAACTGTAGATCGGTGTACTGAAAGAGGGCGTTTGATTTGGAATTCACTGTATATGCAGCATAAGTAGTGCCCTAACAACATAAAAAGTGGGTTGTGCTGGGTGTGATTCATCAGCTAATTTTTGTCGAGCGTACTAATCTTACCGAAAGAATGAAAATGTAAGTACATTTAGCTGTGGCACGGCGGTGTAAGAGAGCTCCAGGCGCGCGAGCCGCGGCAGCCGGCGCCAGGCGGGGCACACGCGCCGCGTGGCGGTGTGCGACAGCGCCAGCAGCGTCAGGCTATTGAAATCCTGCAGCAGCAATGATCCTGTTTGATATATTACATTTTAAGCCACGGACTATACAGGACTCATATACATTAAAATCCTGACCGAATTTCTGTCATGCCGGTCCAACACAACTAAGACTAGCCAACTAGACAGGAGGATATTATAGTGCACAAGTGTCTGCGCAAGCTCTGGTGCAATACCTATACTCTCATCACATAGTGCCATTGAGCGGCAATCGGACACGATCTGAGAGAGATCAGGTAAAGAGCCCTCAGCTTTACGAGCTCTCCGAGGCAGTGATAACCAAGTTGGTAGAACACTCGCCTTGGAAACGAAGCCCGCAGGCTCAAACCCTCGTCTCGCACGTCCGGGATTTCTGGACTTAATGTGCCAAGCTCAATATATTCATTCATGAATAATAATAGTATCAATCGCGGCGAGTGCATTGTTGTACATGAGCGCTCACCCCCCGTGTCGCGTGTGCGCGGGCACGCGTCCAGGCCGGGGTTGTGGTCGAGCCGCAACACTTGCAGCGACGTCAACATCTCCAGCGCGCCCAGCACCGAGCCCGTCAGATTGTTTCTCGATAAAGTCAGCTCACTCAGTGATGTGCACCACTTGAATAGCTCACTGCGAACATGACAATTCTTATGACTACTCAGAATTGGATAATAGCGATAGAGGTGTGATCGTTTTCCCGCAACACGTGTGTCACTCACCCGGGCAGCGTGTGCAGTCGGTTGCCCTCGAGGTGCAGCGCACGCAGCGCGCGCGCGTCGTCGAACAGCCCCGCCGGCAGCGCGGCCAGCGCGCCCCGCACGAACCACACCTGCTCCAGCGCCGCAGCTCCGCGCAGCGCGCCCGCCGCCACCGTCACTAAGTTCTGAGCTTCCTCCACGTTCAGCGTGCGCAGGCGCGCGCAGCCGCCCAGCCAGCCGTCCGGCAGCGCCGCAGCATTGGCGTTAACCAACACCAGCGCATCCAGTCGGGCGCACGAGCTCCACGGCTCCGGGCTGCGCGACGCCCAGCCGGTCACACTGAGCGTCTTTAGCGTGTCCGGCAAAGACAGATTGACCAAAGATACGGCGGATGACTCTAAAATCAGTACGCTCAGATTCCCCGCCACCTCCACCGTGACGGGTTCGCCGTCTGCCACCTGCAGCTCGCTGAGATGAGGCAGCCGCGTGAGGACGTCGGCGCGGACACGGCCGATCCCCGTGAACACCAGCGCCAGTCGCTCGAGGCCGGCGGGGAGCAGCGCGAGATCGGTGACGTTGACGGTCGAGTCTGAGATGGTGAGGTTCCGCAGCGTGGGCAGGGCGGCCAGTACGTGCGAGTCCACGTTCCTGACACGTTCGAGGTCGAGCTGGATGAGGTACGTCGGCGGAGCTGGGAGCTCCCCCGGGCTGGGAGCGTCGAGTGCGATCACATTGAGGGCGCGCAGGGCGGCCGCGTACGACGCGTTGAGGGGCCAGCACCGGAGTCGCACCTCGCGCACGCGCAGCGCGGGTTCGAATCGCGGCAGCGCTGGCTCGTCGAGGGCGATGGTCGACGGACATTTCAGACCGAAGAAGTCGCCGTCGGTGAATTCATATTGCACACGTTTCCCTGGGGACGGTCAACACAACACTCGGTGAGCGATCTATTGAACAAAATATTGCGTCGAGACAGAATACTTGTAAGCGATTTGCGACAACGCTTAAAAACGTGTCCCTAAGCAAATATTACTCAGCGCGTGATTTGTAAAATTATCTGCTGATTACGTGTTATGCAATTACAACTCACCGTTAACATGAAATGTCCGGTTGTTGTATCGGTCGGCCTGGCACTTGTTGGCGGCGGCGCGCGCGCACGCCGGGCGCGGCGCCTGCGCGGGTTGCCGCGCGTGCGCGCACAGCGCCACCGCCAGCACCGCCCACCACCCGCACCAGATGCTACCGACATCACTAATTAGCAGGGTTCTCATATCCGGTTACATCCAGTGTCGTATTTACCCTCGGGCCATTTTGATCACGGCCCGGTTGCGGTGGACTACTACTCCTCCTCGCGCTCAGCTTTTGAACCCTTTCATAATCATTGCCAATCTTTCGTTCATGTTTCATGTTTTCAATCTTTCGTTATGGAGGGTAAACCTCATAGGCCCAGAGCTCTAAGCCCCGAGGCGCCAAATCTTATAATACGTAACTGTTAACATCGATCGAAATTAATTCGGTTTCGGCTTAATCTCAAATATTATTTCAACCACTCAAATAAAATTTGAGTTGAATGAAACCAATACTGGTCGGACAACTAGAGAAGAAGGACTGTGGAGTCGCCCAAGTTTTTGATAACTTTAAGTACACCCAAGCCCCTGCCGGCTGCTGCTGGTAGTATAATGCAATCAAGAGTACGGCTGTTGCAATTTTATCACACGCAGTACTCATGCAAGAGGGTTGGGGGGGGGGGGGGGTAGCTCACCTCGCGGATGCAGTGAGGGCGGACGAGCTTCTTAAGCTAAACATGCAAGTTCCCACACGCTATTTGTCTTCGTCGTTTAACATGTGACAATCATTCTTAACAAGGAGATTCACACATACGTGGCGTCGCGGGTTCGAAACCTCGGTCCTTCCCCCCCCCCCCCTACCCTTGATTTCCAAGTGACTATTTAAACAACTTCTTAATCCTTAACTTTAGTCATTACCCATACCTTGCTGCCATTACAACAATGAATACAATTTAAAGTGTATTGCACAGAAAGGCAAAGTATTCTTCTGAATGTCTATATTGAAGCCGGTATAATACACGAATGAATTTTGAAGTAAACACGTATTAGTTCCGGGAGCACTCCAGTCCGACTGTTATCTGACCTCACCGCTTTGTAGATCCCTACTTTTAAGGAAAATTTAACCGTCGAACATGAAAAAAATAATGATTAGTTTAATTAATACATTGATAACATGTATTAATACTTAGAATAACACTGTACTGTAACTTGGTCGTGTCCGTCCGTCTGTACATCGTCGAGGACGTTAGACATTTCGATTCGGGAGCTGAATCCGGTTTTTTTAATTGTCGTATGTCTGTTTATTCATGCATAACCGGAAAACTGCAGCGGTTCTGGAAATCTGTCCCGGGCAGTTTCCGATTTCGTTTGTGGTAGGATTCGAATGAATGTCTATTTATTCGCGCATAACCGGAAAACTACAGTGGTTGTGGAAATCTGTCTCGGAAAGTTTCCGATATCGTACCGGACACATTGTAAGGCAAATTGAACATCGCCTCTAGTGGACATTTTTTTCCGTAAACCATCAAGCACAGCACTTAGGAATCGTCAAAATTTACACAAAATACTAAGCTATAACTTTACCACCCGTTCGGAATGACGTTCCTATGGAGAAGAACGCGCGAGGAACTCCATGTGATCGGCATTGTGATAACTTATGACCCGGTGCGTGATGTAGGATCTCGACAAAATGAAAGGGAGGCCCCGCGATAGCTAAACAGCATCTCAGAAGTGACTGTATACGTATTTAAATTAACGCTTCAATAGCATTGCACTAAGTTAATGTAATTACACATTATTTTTCTCAATCCGGGTAATGCGAGGGATTCTCCCGGGATATTAGAAAATCTAAAAACAGACGTACGAAATCGCGGAATCTGCTAGTAAATAGTACTTATTAACAATAGGAAAAAAATACCAACCGCTAAATTGTAGCCGCAGTGAGAAGAGCAGAGCAGAGTGAGTAGAGAACAGATGACTGACTTGTGTGGATGGCGAGCCAGCAATTTATATAATCTCTTTTTATAATTATGCCTGGTGTGGGTTTTACTCGGCATGCCTCCAGTCTGTTGTATGGTATAGACTTAAGAGTCTTGATATACTTAAGAGGTTCTCAATTCGGTTGTATTTTCTTTTGTTAAGATGCGGTCAATCGGATACCGTCGGCGGCGCTGGGCGCGGTGCCGTCGCTGCGCGAGCTGCGCATCATGGACGCCGCGGGGCTGCGCGTGCGCGCGGGCGCGTTCGCCGCGAGCGCCGGCCTGCGCTACCTCGAGCTGTCGGCGGATGGCGTGCGCGACCTGCCCGCCGGCACATTCCGGGGACTCGCCGAACTGAAGCACCTGCTGCTGTGGGCGAATGAGATTGAGAGCATCAGCAATGCGACCTTCGAAGGTCAGTGACAATACATTTACTATATGAATAGCGTGTTGCTAGTGACTTTGCTTAGAATGCCTACGGTCCCGTGTTGGGATCCCGGTCGGGGAAACCTTTGTGTGATGAGCATGAATGTGTGTACCCCATGTTTGATATCTAAAAGTATTATATACCTACTAGGATCGCCCCCAGACCATTGTATGGCGGCGCCCACAACACAAGCGGTGCTTGGTTTGGGACCGTGTAGTTGGAGTTTTGTTTTGAAAATGTGATCTTTATAACCTACCGATGGACCTTTAGATAGATTGTACACTGCTACTGTTAAAGTTGGTTGGAATATGTGTCTGATAACCTTTGTGGATATTCTGCTTGTATACCTAATGATAAGCTGTCCCTCCCAGGGCTGGACTCCCTGGAGGAGCTAGATCTGAATGGCAACTCGCTGCAAGCGCTGCAACCGGGCGTTTTCTCCGCGGTGCCGAAGCTTAGGTTCATAAACCTGAAGCAGAACATCTTCCAGAAGCTTGGCCCGGGCGTGTTCAGCGGGACCCGCCTGGAGAACGTGAGTATCCATCCATCCATCATAGGGGAGACGGCCACTGCTGGACGCAGGCCTCTCACAATGAATTCCACACATCCCGGTCCTCCACCGCTCGCCTCCCCCGGCTTCCTGCGACGCGTGTGATATCATCGGTCCACCTAGTGGGGGCCGGCCTACACTACGTCTTCCGGTTCGTGGTCGCCATTGTAGAGCCTTCCTGCCCCAACGTGCTGTACCCACAGCTATTTTAAGGTGGACGCGCTAGGTCAGGGCGCGAAATTCAAAATTCGATGGTATTCGATTGTAAACGAAAATTTGGGACATCTTGCCAATGTAATTTAGTTTTTCGCGACATTGGCATTGTTCATTAAGTTGATGTATTAAGTTTGCTTAAAAAGCTAAAGCGATACAACACTCCAAAGACTGTAATGACCGCTATTTTGACTTACTTTGTAGCGTTGATTCATTACAAATTAATGTCGAAGCTAATTTAATAGATAAATAAATACCTTACAATATTGCGAAGTCGCAAACAAACAATTTGGACCCATATATCTTTCAATATTTCATAAAAACACCGACGGTATTTTGAATTTCGCACCCTGACCTAGACCTTAGTTACGGGTGCCCCTAGTAGCGGAAACTTGTAGATTTACTTGTAATTGTACAGAATCGTTTCATCAATCAAATAAAAAGTATTCGAATACTACCTAAACTACTTCTACTAAGAGCGTTGTATTTTGTGAACCTCGTCTCCCTCCAAAGTTAGCTGACAGAAATTCCATCCGACATATTTCCGATGAATATGTATTCAACGCGGGGACAGACAGAGCTCGGCGTACGATACAATATAGAACGAAGTGTGATCCCAGCCGCGATCCAACGACTCTTGACACAATTCTATCTATTAGACAGAGTGTCGAAGAGTGTAAGTTGCCGCGACACCTAGCCTGGGGTCGAGTCACCTTCGTCCGTAGTAGAATTAAATACCCTCGAGATACCCTACACGTGACCCTGGGTGGTGCCAACCAGGTGACAACTCTACTGGTGGTAGGCTTCGGCCGTGGTTAGTCACCACCCACTGAACAAAGCCATGTCGCCAAGCGGCCTAGCCGTGTTCCGGCATGATGTTCGGTGTTGCCATTTATGGATGGCGGGTCAGATCAGTTGCGCTGCATGTGCCTAGTGAATGTGGCGTCTCGATCTACTGCCGCCTTCCTACCTAGGCGAGTATGCTCCATCGTAGATCTCATCGTCACTTACCAACAGGTGAGATCGAGATCAAATACTTGCCTATAATGTATAAAAAAAAAAGCCGCAGGTATCACATCCGATTACATCAGTGTCGCCATCACTTTAAAAGATATTTTTCTGTCTTCAGATAACAATCCAGGATAACAAAGCAAACCTAACGCTGGACAACCTGACATTCGCGAACATATCTTCACTCCAACGCCTTATCCTGCAATATAATCGCATCACCGCCGTGCCGGCGGACCTGTTCCGGGGATCGGACAGCTTGAGCACCCTGGACCTGTCGTATAACAGCTTGCAGCAGCTGCCGGAGACACTGTTCCAGGGGCTGGCGGCGCTGAAGCAGCTGGACCTGAGCTACAACCGGATCTCCGAGCTGCCGCGCCGCGTCTTCTTGCCGCTGAAGGGATTGGTTGAATTGAATTTGAACAGGAATCACATACAAGTGTTGCCCGAGTGAGTGATTTATCTATTTAACGCGAAAATTTGACACGTGTTTAAGATCGCATCGTTTCGCGGAGAATTGCATTTTATTTGGGGTCCCGTCACTCGTGACAGACAGTTTCTCGACTAACATCTTAGAGGATTTCGGTGTTGTTGACTTCTATTATCGATCAAACTTGTTTGGTTTATAATTGGAAAAGTTGACAAGCCGTGGTCAGTTGTGGGTGTCTCTTCCCCCTTTTGTTTAACAATGAATTCCCCCAAGGTATCGCCTAGTTCTATCGATTATAGAAATAATATAATAACAATAATATCGCCACGCGAACACACCAACTGTACGGTCCCACACTAAGCGACGCTTCTATTATGGGCACTGCACAATGGACTGAGGGCGAAATCAGTATATTATACTTATATACATATTAAAATCCACGACTCGGGTACAAACATTCATGCTCACCTGACTAAGTTTGTCTCTACCAGGATTCGAAACCGCGACCCTCGACACAGAAGGCAGGGTCATTAACAACCGAGCTTATATCAGGTCGTACTCATTTAAGCACACATCTCTTTCCAGCCAAATGTTCTCCGGCCTCCGCAGCTTCACAACATTCACCATGGATCAGAATCAGCTCCACACTATATCGAAACAGGCCTTCCTGGGCGCGCAGAGCCTGAATACCGTGTCCATGGCCGAGAACCGCCTCTCCCTGCAGCAGGAGGGGTACCAGTCCTTCTCGCCCTACTCGCCCTTCCAGTACCTCAGGAACCTGAGGACCCTGGTGCTGCGCGGGAACCTGATCAGCGAGCTGTTCGGCGACTGGACCAACGTGCTGCTGCAGCTAAAGACCCTGGACCTGACCTTCAATAATTTTACTGAGCTCGTGGTGAGTGTCCTTGTAGCTATTGTACAATTTGTTTATGTTCCCACCACATCTGTGACGAGTGAACCGGCTGTCGTTATCATGATAATAGCCGCGTCCGGACCGACCGCCCAGTCTCGCATTCGGGCGGCGCTCGTCCCGCGAGCCAGCGCTATCAGTCTGAATGCGGCCATTTACAAACGATGTCGCATATCTCTGTCCTCAGAGCGACCACCTGCAGTTCCTGAGCGACACGGTCACCGTGGACCTGCGCGACAACCGCATCTCCGCGGTGCTGTTCAGCAGCCGGCCGCTGCGCGCGCGCACGCCGCCGGCCCCGCGGCGCAGCGCGCTGCTGCTGGACCGCAACCCCTTCCTGTGCGACTGCGCCGCCTTCCCGCTGGCGCTGGTGCTGCGCGGCGCCGCCCCGGACTACGCCGCGCCCGCCTTCCGCGTGGCCGGCGCCGCCTGCGCCGGCCCGCCGGACATGGCGGGCCGGCCGCTCGCCAGCGTCCGGCCTGACGAGCTCGCCTGCGAGCTGGAGCCGCCGGCCTGCCCCGCGGCCTGCCACTCCTGCGCGTTCAGACCCGACACCGGCGCGCTGGAGCTCAGCTGCGAGGTCCCGACAAATCTACCGAATCCCCCCGACTTCGGCGCCGACCATATCAAATTGAAGTTGAACGATATCACACTGCTCGGGGAACTACCGGAGACCGTGCTCAGTTTGAATCTGTCCGGGACCGGGCTGCGCGAGCTGACGCTGCGCGAGCAACCGCATCTAAAAGAGTTGGATTTGAGAAACAATATGCTTAACATTATACCGGAGGCCATATTGAATTCAAATGTGACGTTGTACGTGTCGAATAACTCGTTGCGGTGCGACTGTGAGCACCGGAGTTACGTGGAAGATCTGTTGAGTAGACCGAACGTGAAGGACTCCGCGGAGATCGCGTGCTCGGACGGCAGGAGGGCCGCCGACGTCGACGCGGCCGGTCTGTGCGCGGTGCGCGACGCCTCGCTCGCCGCCGGCGTCGTGTTCCTCGCGCTCGCCGTGCTCGCGATCGCGCTGAGCATACTGCTGTACAGTTACTACAACGAAATACTAGTATACCTCACGCACAGGGGCTACTTGAAGTGGCTGCTCACGGAGGAGGTGCTGGACTCGGACAAAGAGTTCGACGTGTTCGTGTCGTACTCGCACCTGGACGCGGCGTTCATCCGCGAGCAGCTGCTGGCCAAGCTGGAGGACGAGTTCAAGCTGCGCGTGTGCATCCACGACCGCGACTGGGTGGTGGGCGACATGATCCCCATGCAGATAGTGCGGTCGGTGGAGCAGTCGCGGCGGACGCTGATCGTGCTGTCGCCGCACTTCCTGTCGTCGTACTGGGCGGCGGCGGAGTTCCGCGCGGCGCACGCGCAGGCGCTGCGCGAGCGGCGCGCGCGCGTGGTGCTGCTGGTGCTGGACGACGCCGCGCTCGCCGACCCCCGCCTGGACCACGACCTGCGCGCCTACCTCGCCACCAACACCTACCTCAAGCGCAGCGACGACAAGTTCTGGGAGCGGCTGCGGCGCGCGCTGCCGCCCCGGGAGAGCACCTTCACGTGGCTCGCCAAGCTCAGGAGGAGCGCGGGGGTGGCGGAGGGGGAGGAGAAGGCGGCGGGCGGGGGGCTGGACGTCCACCTGAACAGCCGCGGGCAGCTCGTGAACGCGGCGATGGACAAGGATGTCGTGTGACGCGCCCGCCGGGGCGGTGCGCATCGTTCGAATCGGAATCGGAATAGAAGACATTCCGAGACCGCACACATTATATTACTACTCTACTTGACGTGCAGCGCGATATGATAATAGTTTGGTTTGCCGATTTGAACGGAACCAAATTTTTCATTAAATGCAAATAGAATGTTATCTTTGAAGCCCACTGATGGACCTGTTAAAATATTTCACATTATTATTGTTACATCTTAAAATTTCTATAAATTCTACGCAAATCCGCACCAAATTGTATTAACGTGATGTAATCATTTAGAATGATGTAAAATAACGCGCTGCCCTCATACCGCCGCCATGGCCGCCGTGGCCGCCGTGGCCGCGCTACGGCACCTCCAGCTGAGCGGCCCGGTCGCAAGGGGTCATCGCAAGTCGACTGCAATTCGATTGAGAAATTACGACTCACGTCAAGTACCTTCTCGTAGCTTTCCCTGGTCTGGGCGACACTGGGATGGCCCCAGTCCAACGCACGGTGTCCATGCTACAGGGCCGCTTAGTTTGAAATGTGTGTTTGTTAGATGGTATGTTAACTACATAAATGAGCCATATTATTATAAGCAATAATAATCTAGAATAAGGAATCTCGTACCTCTCTTAAGCAGCTTAGTATAAGAGCCATTTTACATTGACGTGCAATTATTTTCGGTTTTATAGCGACATCTATATTTAATTATTGTAGTTTATTTACGAAAGAGTTTTTTGCAGTTTTTTTAAGCGCGAAAAATCTTGACAATAACGCCATCTAGTGCTATTGGTAGAATTTAAGCTTCTGAAAAGTGTTTTTGTTTTTTTTTTATATCTTTATTGCATGGTAGCGTAGGTATACTATTATTTGGGATAACATTAAATCCTCAACCAAAGTACATAATAGGCAGCCGTCTTTAATTTACATAAAAAAATATTTTTATTAGCAATGGAGTTTTCAAGGCGTGTGTGCTGAGACCGGCATTTAATGGGCCCCAATTCTAGTAACACAATCGATTAACTATCGAAAAGCAATAGTATAGTATGCATCACTTCTGATTAGCCTTGAGTCGTTCGCGATTGACCGAATCAAATGATCCGGTTCGCGAGAACCACGCGAATGATCGGGTCGCCGCGGCGAATACGATTCGTTCATTCGAATTTTGAACTGAGCCGCGGCTGCAATCAGTCCCGCTGTCACGGATCCTACAGATCGCGATCTTATCGTGCGACTGAGATAGCATGGGTCAGATTAATTTGAACGAGCGAGAGCGAGCCACAGCCGATCGCGGTGTGACCGCCCCAAAGAAAAATGCATTATTGGCTGTAAATTACAACGAAATAATCTACCTTATATTAACTAACCTAAGGTTTATTTTTGGAATTGGCGAATGTAGTATCCTAGAATCATGAATTTTATTTTCTTAGAAATAAAGCTTAAAATAAAAATATAGGTAAATAGTTAAAACGATCTGCAATTTCATTGTTTTCAAATCAATTGCACTACTCGTCAATTTAGTAACCCGGCGACCTGCGGTCATTGATGTCGTGTCGTGTTTTTGAAACCGGTAAAAACTTGTATATTTACCTATAATACCTAAAATATATACTTGAGGAAACATTTGCTTGAATGGGAGCTTAATCTAATAGGTAGATACCTACGCAATAAGTTTTACAAAACATGGTCGAAATTTGTAATTTGGGTGACCGCCCCTAAGAAAAATGCATTACTGTAAATTACTACGAATTCGTATGTCTACCTTAAATTTACGTCATTAAGGTTTATTTTTGGAATTGGCAAATTACGTAGTATCGTAATATCATGAATTTTATAACCTTAAAAATATTATAGTGACCCGGCGACCTGCGGTTATTGATCAGTCGGATCGGATCTGACACTATAATCTGGTTTCCGAAACGAAATCAATCAATCGATTACATTCCTATCCGGAACTGAAGCAATCGATCAATTGATCGGGTCGTACGAACCGGTTCGTTTTGACAACGGATCAGTATTGATCCAGATCGCTTAAATTGAACGATCGACACATGCATACTTCTGATATTTAGCGGAAAAGAAAAGATCTGCCAGCCAACGGGTGGAATACCTGGCCGTTATGACCTGACGCTCGTTTTCGGGGTCTTGTATATATGCTACGTGCGTCGAAAATTCTCATAGCGCGATACAGAATTGTATCCCGAATCGTCAGCGCCATCTGTGTATCTTGTAACGAGTTTGAAGGCGTCGCTACAATAGATTTTGTTTGGGAAAAATTAAATAAAAATTTTAAAATGACAGCAAGCCAGGCGATACTATGTAGATAAAATATATACATTATATTTTAGATTGGTTTAGTTGTAAGTGGTATTGATATTGTCCGGGTCATATGGGAAATAAGTCGAGCGCGCAGATTATGCCCCACCACTCACCAGCGACCTAATAGTGGGGACAAGAGCTACGCAAAGACGTCTGTCATCTGCCTGTCAAGACATCTGTGCGACTCTTGCGCACGTGTCCGAGATAGAGCATGCTGTCAGTTGCCTATTTTATCGCATAGCTCTGTCCCGCTCTGTCAAGCATCCATCCTTTATCTATATGTGTTTTAACATACATTTCCTTTTTTTTGTCCGAATCTCACTTCCGAGAAATCCGTTAGTTGAAAATTCATTTCTGAACCCAACACTTGACATATTTTGATTTTATTACATTTCAGCCCCGTCAGCCTTGCAACTAAACTAAAGAAGCGCTACGAGTAGGATCACGTCAATAATTAAATGACCAGGTTGGGCATCAAACCCGGAACCACTTGGTCGCACTTCCAACTACTAGGTACGCTTTTGGCGATTTATTTCTATCTCTCGGACAATGTTATGCAAACAAAAGCAATCATATTTGATAGCAATATACAGGTTAAATATAAGAAACTAGTAGTAAGTTCAGACATGTTTATGCTTAAGCGGAATCCGCTCCCACTGTCAGTGGTTGGTGCTGCTAATATCTGAGCGAGCCTTCACGCACGCTTCAGGCGCGTATCTTAAACCTGATGTTTATCTCAGAATTAAATCTCCATGCTCTCCGCGAATGTAGGCACCATGCCCAGGAAGTTAGTTAAACAAATTATTATGTAACACGCAAGCGCATAGCCGCCGTGTATAGGGTTCCGTAGTCAAACTAAGAAGGAACCTTTTCAGGTTCGCCATGTCGGTTCCGCATGGCTGCGGAAGCTGGGCCGCTGGGTATTTGTTCAACTAATCTGCCAGGCTCGTAAACCCATAACGATGGGTTCAGAATCTGTTTTTCAAGTGGTGTGTTGCCACGAACAAAATTTTTAATAAAAAAAAAGTATTTTATATCAGTGTTTTTTTTATTATTATTATATTAATTATTGCATTGATAGGAACAGAGGTATAAGAACTATTTTAAATCAACGTTTCAAACACAGACTTATAAGAATATTTAGACAACGCACGGCGTTCGCTAACAGTAAAGCCTAATACTGCAATTTCAACTACATGCTGTGTTGTCTGAGTATTCTAATAAGTACTGACATAATATGGATCTAGTCATAATGTACCTCCAACAGAGCTGAAAACAATTGGATAAGTATTATCCAGATTACATTCAAGATATTTGATTGTATACTTTAATAATAAGTCAATACGGTCCAATAGTTTATTATTTTTGACACATATCCCAGAAATTTTATCGACGAATTTACATAAGATTATATTGAGTAAGTAAATGATTATTATAGTGTGTTAATTTTGTATTCTGCTGACATATTTTTGAAATAAACATATCTAAATACACAAAACAAAGTCGTGTTAGTTACACCATTCATAACTCAGGAACGGGTAGGCCGATTTTTATGATCTTTGACTTTTTTTAATTCGTCTCCGCGCCTAATAGCACAATAACTATAATAATATGTGAAAAAAAATCCAATAATAACACAATTCACACAATTCACAATTTTCTCATACATTTGAATCTGACGCTGTACGAAGGGTTCACCGGGTCAGCTAGTCATAAATATTATGCGATTAGTTCCTAGATTGTGTATAGATTGCACTAGCGTCGCCCGGAAGACCAGGGCTTCAGCATAGTGTTTCACGTAGCGATACGTAACCGTCTTCCACCTTCACACCAACGATTTTAGAAATAAGTATGAAAGAGACAGCATGCTTTCACGACATTAGCACATTCTGCTTATACCCTGCAGTTGTCTGTAAGGTCTGTGATCGTTTATTATCTTTATTATATTAATTTTGCATGTTTTCATGTAGATTTTTCTCTATGCTTTTTTGTTTGTCAAATGGCAAGGTAGGTGTGGGTAAGTACAATACAAACGATTACTGGGAACACCGGCATGGAAACACTTGAACGGACAAACCTCTGTTTTCCATTGGCCGCTTGGGGCAAATGCCCAGGGCCCCGCGCCCCTTGGGGACCCTGGGTCCTACTCCTGTTTCCTGCTGTCAATAAAATAGTCGTCCGTTCTAGTCATAGTCCATTTCAGAAATACAGCATAGGTAGTCAAGATTTAGGTCCCTTCAGAACTCTCCAAGGCCATCTCCGTTCGGACGCAAACTTCAGGCGCTGGGAAATACCCACTCGGAGCTCTCCAATGGGTTGCACACCATGCTCCGCCGGCGGACAGCCTGTGGGTGTTGCTAATTTAGTAAGAACTGCACGTTCGCAGCGATGGGCTCACCGCCAGCCCTATGCTCTTTCTGGTACTCTTGCATCTGCTTCTGGTGGCTGGCGGGTCAAAGGATTGCTAATGAATGAAGGAACACCATACCGTTGTAACTGTAGTAATAAACACTTATTAGCGACTAGCTGTTGCCGACACCGACCGACCGATTTTGACGGGACTTTCACTGGCAGATAGGTGGTGTAACAAGGAGTAACTTAGGCTACTTTTATTTTAGAAAAAAAAATAGTATCTCACGAAAAAAAAATGAAAACCAATGTTGAAGCGCAGCGCCTGATTAAGTTTGATAGCAACACCTGCAATGCTTCCCGCGGGCTCAGAATGGGCGGGCAGGCTGTTGTCAACGGTTGTCTTTGTTAAATACCACGCGGACGAAGTCGCGGGCAACAGCTAGTTATTAAATAATGATAACAGTGTAGCGAGGTAGGTACGCTACAGGATAATGAACCTTATTTATACGCGTGTAATCGATGTCGCTTTTGCGCGTCGTAACAATATAGTGGACGAATGTGGCTGCGTAAGGAAAACTGATGCTATGGATTCTACCCATGCCTCTGGACTCCCGGTATTGAAATTTTCTGTTGATTTTTTCATGAATCAGGTATACGCATTTTTATTGCCTTTTCATATTGATTTAAGTATTAAATCACTGCAAAGGACTATCTTAACATGGTTTTGAATAAAAGTAACAATAATTACAAATTTTAATGCAGTGCAAATTGAAGCTCAAGCCGCGCGAGCGCTCGTACATTAGCTGTTTGAAAACTTTGAAAGTTAACAGGTGAGGTCAGCGCACCCCAGCGCACTCTGTCAAATAAACATACCGCTCGCGCGAATCGCCGACTGGCCTTTCGGCATTCGCAAAAATGTCTCAAAGAAAACCGCCCTTTGTCGGCATCGCTTGAATACGCCCCGCCCCGCCGCCGCGCCGCACGCGCCGAAAGCGAGTGTAGTTACTAGGTAAGAGCGCATGCGCGGCGGCGCGGTGAGGCGGCACGCGCCAGACGGGACATTAGGTATTAAACTACGACTACGTTATTTTCGAATTGAATGAATTACTTTCATTGGTGAGGGTCATTATTTTTCTAATTCTAGCAACCTGTAGGGCCATATTTAAAACAATAAAAATATTTGTTCGATTATATTTAAACTGTATCGTACTAGTGAGTTACGTACATTTAAACCAAAGACTTTCAGTTTGATTGCAATACACACGTTTCATTAAATATATTAGGTAATGACTTCAGATTTTCGAAATCTACTTTAGTTTGCATTGTCACATCTACATTTTATCGATATTTTTATGATCCATGTATCGGGAAACACCGTTTTGTGGTATTCCCTTGACATTACTCAATATTATATTAATTTATTAGTCGTTGTCTGTCTTCCGCGCAATGCATACGTCTCGGGTACAAATTGTTGACCAGTTCGCGAATTCCGTATGGTTTAAATTAGTTTTGTGTTTTTATTGTTTCATTCATGTGTGTGCGTGTGTGTTACGGTGTTACGGTGAAGCACGTGTGTAGAAATGCCCAAAAATGCCTTACGACAAGTGACAAAATTAGTGACTGCATCATTGGTGTTTTTGCGACATAGCGTGCAAATTGTGTTCGAGACATTACACTCATGTCATGCCCCGGCCGCACTCTCTGCAACAACTCCGTCGCGCCAGGATCTGCGAGCAGCTCCGTGGTTGTCACTTACGACAAGTG